>CM055662.1:3394119-4787914 GCA_029378335.1 Agrilus mali
TACTTTCCGAGTGTGTTTTTCGTGGTTAGGACCTCGATTCCATCCCGATCGACCACTTTGCACGTTGATATGTTTACATACAAATATTCGTCAGGACATGCTAAATATTTGTCCTGTTCATCCAAGGATAACAGCGGCAGGGTGTGTTTTAGCGACTTCAAACCTTACGTTCATACTTATTTATTTATTTTGATATAGGTATGTGGTTATATTTTATTTTTAATTTTATTTGATTTGTCCCCAAATTTTAAGTATTTTATTTAAATCTACACTTCGAGGTTTCTGTTCTAACGTGTCGTCGAATCCAACGTCTTTTTACTATATTTTTCAGTGTTTTGTAAATGTAGTACACGCAGATTATACTTGAACTAATTCAGGGTCACTTTTTTATCATTAGAAGCAATTTTTTGACCTCTCAACTGCGTTCTATTTGAAATATGAACAGTAATATCGAATTAGTACATTTATACATCTGTTTGAAAGAGGGTAGCCAACTTTATACTTACTAGTTTCATATTATCGAAAACCTTCGTATTACTTATATCCTAAAGATACGTATTATGATGCATTGTTAAAATCTTCCCTTATTTGTAATAAGTTGGTGTTTTTAGATGAGAATTGCATACACAATATACAGAGTTTTTCAAGTTGATGAGCTATTAGAAGTATATATGAATTATTAGAATGAATTCAATTCTGAAACTTGGGCTCATTTGGTTATTGTTTATGCCGCTTCTTTTAAAAATATTTTCAAGTTCGATTTACATCCGGTTATACCGGAAGTCGATACCAACTTTGTTATTTTAAATGGAATGGTATATTTTTAACGCTGAATTCGAATAAAACGTGTAATTCTAAGGTAAGTTTGATAACTAACTTGTACACCTATGACGATCGGTTTCTGAGTTAATTTAATTTATAGAAAAAAAAAACGCTTACCGCAACCCAAATTATAAAAAATCATAACTTCCACAAAATACGACTTAGAGTGTTGAAATTGTTACTAGTAATAGCTGAATATTAGTGCTAACGCCTTGACAAAATTGAATTAAATAATTTATACAGGGCGTTCAAAATAAAATTCTTTTAAAAACTTCAAACACGAATTACCTCGTTTTTTCAAATGGCACCTACCATATTTTATTTTTTCAATCGATTCCTTTTTTATCCTCTTTCGATCTATATGGATACTTCGTATTTTAAGTAATAATTCAAAATTATTCCAAAATTTTCAAATAAAATAGGAAGTATCGATATAGATCGAAAGAGGATAAAAAAAGGAATCGATTGAAAAAATAAAATATGGTAGGTGCCATTTGAAAAAACAAAGTTATTCGTGTTTGAAGTTTTTAAATTTTAGAATTTTATTTTGAACGCCCTGTATAAATTATTTAATTCAATTTTGTCAAGGCGTTAGCACTAATATTCAGCTATTACTAGTAACAATTTCAACACTCTAAGTCGTATTTTGTGGAAGTTATGATTTTTTATAATTTGGGTTGCGGTAAGCGATTTTTTTTCTATAAATTAAATTAACTCAGAAACCGATCGTCATAGGTGTACAAGTTAGTTATCAAACTTACCTTAGAATTACACGTTTTATTCGAATTCAGCGTAAAAAATATACCATTCCATTTAAAATAACAAAGTTGGTATCGACTTCCGGTATAACCGGATGTAAATCGAACTTGAAAATATTTTTAAAAGAAGCGGCATAAACAATAACCAAATAAGCCCAAGTTTCAGAATTGAATTCCTTTTACTAATCCGTATACTTCTAATAGCCCATCAACTTGAAAAACCCTCTATACCAGCAGTTTTTAATAGGGTAATTTTCTGAAGTTTTTAATGAAGTATAAAAGAATCCTACAACCTTCAATTCTGGGGAAATATTAAAATTATTGAAAAAAAAAACTATGGTGTCCATTTAAAACAGCAAAGTGATTTTTGACATCAAAGAAAATAATTGACGATAATTTTGGAATTTAGGCCATTATTTCTCATCCCGTAAAGATATGTGAATAGAAAATTTGCTGTAAGACAAACTAAACCATTACTTCAATTTATTATACTGCTACAGGAAAAATATCAACCCTTGATGTCTCACAAGGTGCCCTATCGTCATATGTCGTCTATTTCTTATAAAACCCTTTCTATTGCCTAATTTTACTATGCTTCCCTAATTCTACCCTTCTTTTTATTCAGGATATTTTAAGTCATCCCTTACAAGAAGAAAAATTTAAATCTAATTATTGTAAATTGCGTGTACTGTACTTTATTATTTTTACTTTTTAAATGTCTCTTAACTCCTTCCCTTTTTCAGTTCACATAATTTTCAACACCCCCACTACTACATTTAAAAAGAGAAAAAAATTAAATTGTTTTAAACTGTTTAGGGGGCGAGGGTATCCAATACATTTTTAATATGTTATTTCGTAAGGATTAAAGATAATCTTGTTGAAACACTTTTCACCCCTTTTACTCCTCTTTCAGTTTCTAGAATGGTCCCTAATATCAACCCTTGATGTCTCACAAGGTGCCCTATCGTCATATGTCGTCTATTTCTTATAAAACCCTTTCTATTGCCTAATTTTACTATGCTTCCCTGTTTCTACCCTTCTTTTTATTCAGGATATTTTAAGTCATCCCTTCCAAGAAGAAAAATTTAAATCAAATTATTGTAAATTGCGTGTACTGTACTTTATTATTTTTACTTTTTAAATGTCTCTTTAACTCCTTCCCTTTTTCAGTTCACATAATTTTCAACACCCCCACTACGTCGTATTTTGTGGAAGTTATGATTTTTTATAATTTGGGTTGCGGTAAGCGATTTTTTTTCTATAAATTAAATTAACTCAGAAACCGATCGTCATAGGTGTTCAAGTTGGTTATCAAACTTATCTTAGAATTACACGTTTTATTCGAATTCAGCATAAAAACTATACCATTCCATTTAAAATAACAAAGTTGGTGTCGACTTCCGGTATAACCGGATGTAAATCGAACTTGAAAGTATTTTTAAAAGAAGCGGCATAAACAATAACCAAATGAGCCCAAATTTCAGAATTGAATTCCTTCTACTAATTCATATACTTCTAATAGAATAGCCCATCAACTTGAAAAACCCTGTATAGGTACCAGCAGTTTTTAATGGGGTAATTTTCTAAAGTTTTTAATGAAGTATAAAAGAATTCTACAACCTTCAATTCTGGGGAAATATCAAAATTATTTAAAAAAAACTATGGTGTCCATTTAAAACAACAAAGTGATTTTTGACATCAAAGAAAATAATTGACGATAATTTTGGAATTTAGGCCATTAATTCTCATCCCGTATAGATATGTGAATAGAAAATTTGCTGTAAGACAAAATAAACCATTATTTCAATTTATTATACTGCTACAGGAAAAATTTCTTGCAATTTTTCACAAAATCCTAATAAAAGTAATCATAATTCGTGCCTCAAGAAGCGAGAAAAGCTACTGGGCACTGACCCATATCCGACATCGCATTCCATGATTTGTAACTTTGCATTTTCGACTACTCCAAATATGTATCTCAATCTCACAGCAAAGTATTCTCCATCCATCATAAAGTATTATTAATGTTAATAATAATGAGACAGACTCATTAAAGTCCTTATTTAGTAAACATTAAATTATAGAGTAATGTGGGGTAAATAAATGTATGTAATAAAAACCTAAAATACATAACAATGTATTAATGAGGTGTTATAAAATGTAAAATTGCAGACGTCTGTCTACATTGCGCGACAATGCATTCAAATTTCCTGGTGATGCATTGTATCTATTATTGTGGTTTCATTGATAAAAAATGGCGTGCAGTTAAGCCGAAGGGAAAGGGGCAGGGGGAGTTTAAATGAACATGTCGTCGTAATCTGTGAACCCTTCGGGATTAAAGAGACAAAACAGAAATACGATTATTGCCTCGGCCATCAATCGCCTTTTAGAGTCGAATGGGAAGTTGAACTGCATTTGGCATCGTCGTATGGCGTCGCCTTCTAGCATTGCCCGGAGTTATGAATACAGAAGGACAAAATTTTGGGCCAGTATATAACATTTATTCGTTTGTACTGAGTCCGGGACCGCAGCCAAGAAATTAAGACGTCGAAAACGTTTTCTTCTTCTCTCGTCGCTCTGTGAGTCTGTCTGTCGTCCGATGCCTCGCCAATAACATCATCGTTCTCTACTAACGTTTCATGTCCTTTACGAAGGAAGGAATTGTTGTTATTTATTGTCAGCAGAATTCGTCCTCTTTTGGTGCTCCCAAATTCTTTTAAGGAATCCCAACTCAGCGAGACACAGTAAAGCCTCAGACTTGTAATACTGAATTATAAATTTTTACTTTACTATGCACTGGTTAATATCAAATCCTTTTAATAACCTGACGACTTTTAAGATTCTGTCTCATTTTTATTGAAAAATAATCAAGATATTAAATAGAAAATAATATTTAGGTAAATATAAAAATTATCGTCAATTATTTTTTTTATGTCAAGTATAATCGACGTCGACTTCACTTTGTTATTTCTATTGGAAACCTTATTTTTTATATTTTTTCTTAAACTGGTTTTTTTTCTGAGAAGAAAAGCCCAACAACATTGAAGTAGCCCAAAAATTGACGGCTCTAGGATTTTTTTAATTTTTGTGAACTCAAGTAAGTATCTTCGACGTCGATGTCACTTTGTTATTTCAGGTGATAACCCCTAAATGTGTGAATTTTCCCCTGAAACTAGATTCTATATTTAAATGTGTCCCAAAATTGTAAAATAAGCAAAAAATTTAACAATATTTCCATTTGAATTAAAAATACTGACGTCGACATCGAAGATACTTGACTAAATAAAGTTGTTAGGTTCGTTCATTTCAAAATAAAATCTAGTTTCATGAAACAAATAGGAAACTATAAGGTTTCGATGTGAAATAATTAAAGTGACGTCAATGTCGATGATACTTAACATCACGAAAATTAAAGGAATCTTAAAGGCTTTAATTTTAGAGCTATTTTAAAGTTGTTGGGCTCATTCTTCTCAGCATAAAATCTAGTTTCATGATGAAAATAGACAAAATTAAGGTTTCCATTTGAAATAATTAAAGTGACGTCAATGTCGATGATACTTAACATCACGAAAATTAAAGGAATCTTAAAGGCTTTAATTTTAGAGCTATTTTAAAGTTGTTGGGCTCATTCTTCTCAGCATAAAATCTAGTTTCATGATAAAAATAGACAAAATTAAGGTTTCCATTTGAAATAATTAAAGTGACGTCAATGTCGATGATACTTAACATCACAAAAATTAAAAGAATCTTAAAGCTTTAATTTTAGAGCTATTTTAAAGTTGTTGGGCTCATTCTTCTCAGCATAAAATCTAGTTTCATATAAAATAGACAAATTAAGGTTTCCATTTGAAATAATTAAAGTGACGTCAATGTCGATGATACTTAACATCACGAAAATTAAAGGAATCTTAAAGGCTTTAATTTTAGAGCTATTTTAAAGTTGTTGGGCTCATTCTTCTCAGCATAAAATCTAGTTTCATGATAAAATAGACAAAATTAAGGTTTCCATTTGAAATAATTAAAGTGACGTCAATGTCGATGATACTTAACATCACAAAAATTAAAAGAATCTTAAAGCTTTAATTTTAGAGCTATTTTAAAGTTGTTGGGCTCATTCTTCTCAGCATAAAATCTAGTTTCATATAAAATAGACAAATTAAGGTTTCCATTTGAAATAATTAAAGTGACGTCAATGTCGATGATACTTAACATCACAAAAATTAAAAGAATCTTAAAGCTTTAATTTTAGAGCTATTTTAAAGTTGTTGGGCTCATTCTTCTCAGCATAAAATCTAGTTTCATAAAAAATAGACAAATTAAGGTTTCCATTTGAAATAATTAAAGTGACGTCAATGTCGATGATACTTAATGTCACAAAAATTCAATAAGTCCTGGAGCTTTTACCTTAAACACTATTTTAAAGTTGCTAGGCTCATTCTTCTCAGTATAAAATCTAGTTTCATAAAAAAACAAGTTAGTTTACAGTTGAATTAATTAAAGTGACGTTGATGTCGATGATACTTAACATCACAAAAATTAAAAGAATCTTAAAGCTTTAATTTTAGAGCTATTTTAAAGTTGTTGGGCTCATTCTTCTCAGCATAAAATCTAGTTTCATGATGAAAATAGACAAAGTTAAGGTTTTCATTTGAAATAATTAAAGTGACGTCAATGTCGATGATACTTAACATCACAAAAATTAAAAGAATCTTAAAGCGTTTAATTTTAGAGCTATTTTAAAGTTGTTGGGCTCATTCTTCTCAGCATAAAATCTAGTTTCATATAAAATAGACAAATTAAGGTTTCCATTTGAAATAATTAAAGTGACGTCAATGTCGATGATACTTAACATCACAAAAATTAAAAGAATCTTAAAGCTTTAATTTTAGAGCTATTTTAAAGTTGTTGGGCTCATTCTTCTCAGCATAAAATCTAGTTTCATAAAAATAGACAAATTAAGGTTTCCATTTGAAATAATTAAAGTGACGTCAATGTCGATGATACTTAACATCACAAAAATTAAAAGAATCTTAAAGCTTTAATTTTAGAGCTATTTTAAAGTTGTTGGGCTCATTCTTCTCAGCATAAAATCTAGTTTCATAAAAAATAGACAAATTAAGGTTTCCATTTGAAATAATTAAAGTGACGTCAATGTCGATGATACTTAACATCACAAAAATTAAAAGAATCTTAAAGCGTTTAATTTTAGAGCTATTTTAAAGTTGTTGGGCTCATTCTTCTCAGCATAAAATCTAGTTTCATGATGAAAATAGACAAAGTTAAGGTTTTCATTTGAAATAATTAAAGTGACGTCAATGTCGATGATACTTAACATCACAAAAATTAAAAGAATCTTAAAGCGTTTAATTTTAGAGCTATTTTAAAGTTGTTGGGCTCATTCTTCTCAGCATAAAATCTAGTTTCATAAAAAATAGACAATTAAGGTTTCCATTTGAAATAATTAAAGTGACGTCAATGTCGATGATACTTAACATCACGAAAATTAAGGAATCTTAAAGGCTTTAATTTTAGAGCTATTTTAAAGTTGTTGGGCTCATTCTTCTCAGCATAAAATCTAGTTTCATGATGAAAATAGACAAAATTAAGGTTTCCATTTGAAATAATTAAAGTGACGTCAATGTCGATGATACTTAACATCACAAAAATTAAAAGAATCTTAAAGCTTTAATTTTAGAGCTATTTTAAAGTTGTTGGGCTCATTCTTCTCAGCATAAAATCTAGTTTCATAAAAAATAGACAATTAAGGTTTCCATTTGAAATAATTAAAGTGACGTCAATGTCGATGATACTTAACATCACGAAAATTAAAGGAATCTTAAAGGCTTTAATTTTAGAGCTATTTTAAAGTTGTTGGGCTCATTCTTCTCAGCATAAAATCTAGTTTCATGATGAAAATAGACAAAGTTAAGGTTTCCATTTGAAATAATTAAAGTGACGTTCAATGTCGATGATACTTAATGTCACAAAAATTCAATAAGTCCTGGAGCTTTTACCTTAAACACTATTTTAAAGTTGCTAGACTCATTCTCCTCAGTATAAAATCTAGTTTCATAAAAAAAACATAGTTAGTTTTACAGTTGAATTAATTAAAGTGACGTTGATGTCGATGATACTTAAACATCACGAAAATTAAAGGAATCTTAAAGGCTTTAATTTTAGAGCTATTTTAAAGTTGTTGGGCTCATTCTTCTCAGCATAAAATCTAGTTTCATGATGAAAATAGACAAAGTTAAGGTTTCCATTTGAAATAATTAAAGTGACTTCAATGTCGATGATACTTAATGTCACAAAAATTCAATAAGTCCTGGAGCTTTTACCTTAAACACTATTTTAAAGTTGCTAGACTCATTCTCCTCAGTATAAAATCTAGTTTCATAAAAAAAACATAGTTAGTTTTACAGTTGAATTAATTAAAGTGACGTTGATGTCGATGATACTTAACATCACGAAAATTAAAGGAATCTTAAAGGCTTTAATTTTAGAGCTATTTTAAAGTTGTTGGGCTCATTCTTCTCAGTATAAAATCTAGTTTCATGATGAAAATAGACAAAATTAAGGTTTCCATTTGAAATAATTAAAGTGACGTCAATGTCGATGATACTTAATGTCACAAAAATTCAATAAGTCCTGGAGCTTTTACCTTAAACACTATTTTAAAGTTGCTAGACTCATTCTCCTCAGTATAAAATCTAGTTTCATAAAAAAAACATAGTTAGTTTTACAGTTGAATTAATTAAAGTGACGTTGATGTCGATGATACTTAACATCACGAAAATTAAAGGAATCTTAAAGGCTTTAATTTTAGAGCTATTTTAAAGTTGTTGGGCTCATTCTTCTCAGCATAAAATCTAGTTTCATGATGAAAATAGACAAAATTAAGGTTTCCATTTGAAATAATTAAAGTGACGTCAATGTCGATGATACTTAATGTCACAAAAATTCAATAAGTCCTGGAGCTTTTACCTTAAACACTATTTTAAAGTTGCTAGACTCATTCTCCTCAGTATAAAATCTAGTTTCATAAAAAAAACATAGTTAGTTTTACAGTTGAATTAATTAAAGTGACGTTGATGTCGATGATACTTAACATCACGAAAATTAAAGGAATCTTAAAGGCTTTAATTTTAGAGCTATTTTAAAGTTGTTGGGCTCATTCTTCTCAGCATAAAATCTAGTTTCATGATGAAAATAGACAAAATTAAGGTTTCCATTTGAAATAATTAAAGTGACTTCAATGTCGATGATACTTAATGTCACAAAAATTCAATAAGTCCTGGAGCTTTTACCTTAAACACTATTTTAAAGTTGCTAGACTCATTCTCCTCAGTATAAAATCTAGTTTCATAAAAAAAACATAGTTAGTTTTACAGTTGAATTAATTAAAGTGACGTTGATGTCGATGATACTTAACATCACGAAAATTAAAGGAATCTTAAAGGCTTTAATTTTAGAGCTATTTTAAAGTTGTTGGGCTCATTCTTCTCAGCATAAAATCTAGTTTCATGATGAAAATAGACAAATTAAGGTTTCCATTTGAAATAATTAAAGTGACGTCAATGTCGATGATACTTAATGTCACAAAAATTCAATAAGTCCTGGAGCTTTTACCTTAAACACTATTTTAAAGTTGCTAGACTCATTCTCCTCAGTATAAAATCTAGTTTCATAAAAAAAACATAGTTAGTTTTACAGTTGAATTAATTAAAGTGACGTTGATGTCGATGATACTTAACATCACGAAAATTAAAGGAATCTTAAAGGCTTTAATTTTAGAGCTATTTTAAAGTTGTTGGGCTCATTCTTCTCAGCATAAAATCTAGTTTCATGATGAAAATAGACAAAGTTAAGGTTTCCATTTGAAATAATTAAAGTGACGTCAATGTCGATGATACTTAATGTCACAAAAATTCAATAAGTCCTGGAGCTTTTACCTTAAACACTATTTTAAAGTTGCTAGACTCATTCTCCTCAGTATAAAATCTAGTTTCATAAAAAAAACATAGTTAGTTTTACAGTTGAATTAATTAAAGTGACGTTGATGTCGATGATACTTAACATCACGAAAATTAAAGGAATCTTAAAGGCTTTAATTTTAGAGCTATTTTAAAGTTGTTGGGCTCATTCTTCTCAGCATAAAATCTAGTTTCATGATGAAAATAGACAAAGTTAAGGTTTCCATTTGAAATAATTAAAGTGACGTCAATGTCGATGATACTTAATGTCACAAAAATTCAATAAGTCCTGGAGCTTTTACCTTAAACACTATTTTAAAGTTGCTAGACTCATTCTCCTCAGTATAAAATCTAGTTTCATAAAAAAAACATAGTTAGTTTTACAGTTGAATTAATTAAAGTGACGTTGATGTCGATGATACTTAACATCACGAAAATTAAAGGAATCTTAAAGGCTTTAATTTTAGAGCTATTTTAAAGTTGTTGGGCTCATTCTTCTCAGCATAAAATCTAGTTTCATGATGAAAATAGACAAAGTTAAGGTTTCCATTTGAAATAATTAAAGTGACTTCAATGTCGATGATACTTAATGTCACAAAAATTCAATAAGTCCTGGAGCTTTTACCTTAAACACTATTTTAAAGTTGCTAGACTCATTCTCCTCAGTATAAAATCTAGTTTCATAAAAAAACATAGTTAGTTTTACAGTTGAATTAATTAAAGTGACGTTGATGTCGATGATACTTAACATCACGAAAATTAAAGGAATCTTAAAGGCTTTAATTTTAGAGCTATTTTAAAGTTGTTGGGCTCATTCTTCTCAGCATAAAATCTAGTTTCATGATGAAAATAGACAAAATTAAGGTTTCCATTTGAAATAATTAAAGTGACGTCAATGTCGATGATACTTAATGTCACAAAAATTCAATAAGTCCTGGAGCTTTTACCTTAAACACTATTTTAAAGTTGCTAGACTCATTCTCCTCAGTATAAAATCTAGTTTCATAAAAAAAACATAGTTAGTTTTACAGTTGAATTAATTAAAGTGACGTTGATGTCGATGATACTTAACATCACGAAAATTAAAGGAATCTTAAAGGCTTTAATTTTAGAGCTATTTTAAAGTTGTTGGGCTCATTCTTCTCAGCATAAAATCTAGTTTCATGATGAAAATAGACAAAGTTAAGGTTTCCATTTGAAATAATTAAAGTGACGTCAATGTCGATGATACTTAATGTCACAAAAATTCAATAAGTCCTGGAGCTTTTACCTTAAACACTATTTTAAAGTTGCTAGACTCATTCTCCTCAGTATAAAATCTAGTTTCATAAAAAAAACATAGTTAGTTTTACAGTTGAATTAATTAAAGTGACGTTGATGTCGATGATACTTAACATCACGAAAATTAAAGGAATCTTAAAGGCTATAATTTTAGAGCTATTTTAAAGTTGTTGGGCTCATTCTTCTCAGCATAAAATCTAGTTTCATGATGAAAATAGACAAAGTTAAGGTTTCCATTTGAAATAATTAAAGTGACTTCAATGTCGATGATACTTAATGTCACAAAAATTCAATAAGTCCTAGAGCTTTACCTTAGAACACTATTTTAAAGTTGCTAGACTCATTCTCCTCAGTATAAAATCTAGTTTCATAAAAAAAACATAGTTAGTTTTACAGTTGAATTAATTAAAGTGACGTTGATGTCGATGATACTTAACATCACGAAAATTAAAGGAATCTTAAAGGCTTTAATTTTAGAGCTATTTTAAAGTTGTTGGGCTCATTCTTCTCAGCATAAAATCTAGTTTCATGATGAAAATAGACAAAGTTAAGGTTTCCATTTGAAATAATTAAAGTGACGTCAATGTCGATGATACTTAATGTCACAAAAATTCAATAAGTCCTAGAGCGTTCACCTTAAACACTATTTTAAAGTTTCTAGACTCATTCTCCTCAGTATAAAATCTAGTTTCATAAAAAAAACATAGTTAGTTTTACAGTTGAATTAATTAAAGTGACGTTGATGTCGATGATACTTAACATCACGAAAATTAAAGGAATCTTAAAGGCTATAATTTTAGAGCTATTTCAAAGTTGTTGGGCTCATTTTTCTCAGCACAAAATCTAGTTTCATAAAAAAAGACAACTTTAAGGTTTCCATTTGAAATAATTAAAGTGACGTTGATGTCGATGATACTTAACGTTACAAAAATAATAGAATCCTAAAGTTTCAGTTCACTTGTTTCTGGTTTCGGGAAAAAATATAAAAATCAACCAATAAAGGGGTCACGAGGTGTTTATAAAAAATAAAGAAGATGTGCTGATAATAAAGACACACTGTACATTGAAGACGTTATTTTTAAGACACGGTAAAATTTTATCTACCTATGTTGCAAAATTTTTAGCACAAAGACCTCCCGACAATCCGAATCAAGTTCGTCTATTTTTTGCACCAAAATTGATACTCAAGTTCATCCGAAACTTTCGCAATTAAAATTCTTCCAGTCCTGGGAACGATTTCGACTTTTTTTGCCACGTTCGTCTGCAAAGTTGCACAATTATCTATCCACCTACCTTTCGCGCTAATTCACCGGAACATTCATGAATAGCAAACTGAGATCGAACTTTTTTTCGGTCATCAAATAACATAATAGAGCCGCCACGGCACTCGCTCTAGACACGGGACGAACGCGTCAAGATTGCACGTAGACAAGGTTCAAATGAATGTAAATTGTCTTTATGTAATAGTCCAGACGGTTTTTTGCGAACTAGTCGATACATTCTTTCGGAATGTTATTAACAAAAACAAAAAGTGCCGCTGATTTTGATGATCTTGATTACGAAACGCGGAAAAAAGAGTCAAGGCGAAGCTGACATTTTTCGAATATTAGTCACCATTTACGTATATATATATACAGGGTGTTCCGTATGACAGTTTAAGACTACACTAGATACAGTATCTATCTACCTAATTAAATTTTTGAATGGAACGTTATTGAGCCATTAGTTCGCTAAAAGTTCAATTTCCACGTGCCAAGAAATTGACGGAGGAAATATAATCAAGTTGCATCCGGAAAGTTGTGTTGGGAAGCTAAATTGATAGCGACCTGAAAGACTGGCACCATTCTTAACTTCTAATGCTCGAGCGAAAATTTTTCGTTAAACTCCATCGATTTGCAAACTAACAAACCGAATCATCGTTTCGAAGCCAACACGAAACCGTTCGAGATTTCACTTCGTCCTTTTGTTCAACTTTAAGCACGCAACTTGGTCTTAAATTAGAAAATTGTTTATACAGACTGCGAAAAAGAGGATATTGGCATTTGTATACTTTTTCGCAACCTATATATTTAAATAGGTAAGTATATCCTATAAAATTAAAGATTGCATGCATTCGTATATGAAATAATCAGCGGTTGCAGGAGCAAATGTGGTTTACTCGTTTTAATGAAAATTAACGTTTTAACACCCACCATACAGTCCAGATTTATAATCCTGTGATTATTTATCATATGTTTGGGTATAACGATCTTTATTTTGTCATGACGGTGTAAAAGGTGAATAAATTCTCTTTTAAATTTGATCCGTCCTCATATTATCGTAAAATTCTGTCAGAATACATAAAAGTTTAGTTTATCATGAGAATTTTTCAGGAAAAGATAAATTTAAGTTATTTGGGGTCGAATGTATGCTGTATTGATCAGATTTCTGTGTTTTTGTTCTGTCGTTTAGGCCGTTACACTTTCCGTATTGAGCTGAACGTAAAGGTCCAAAAGTATACATATTTAAGGAAGTGAAAAGGAAGTTTTATTTAACGGAACCATTCCGAAGCTATTATCAATCAATGTCTCGTCCTTTCGGTAGACTCCTTTCAACCCCTACCTATAATACGATATATAATATAAGTAGACCAATACTATGTATATACGTACATACCTAAGTGTGAAGAGGGTGAACCCCAAATTTCGGTCAATTATTCCTTTAGTCGCGAAACACCACCTCCCCGTTTTTTTTTCTTTAAAGGCGAATTAATCACTTGCGTGGGAGCACCACCTTTTTAATTTCATTCAAACGTCATCGCGGGCCTTTTAAAGAACGAACAAACGGATCGAGGGGGTTGAAACGCGGGGTTATAATGAAAAAAAATTAAATTTTCACGTCAGCGGCGGTCTTTTTATCGACGGACTTAAATTCCTCCCGACTCAAATCGGGAACCATTTAAACTCAAAAAATCACCAACAAAGGTCCTGTAAGTCATTTGTGACGTAAACGGAACAGGTATTTTTAGTCTGATAATTAACAAAAAAAATTTACAACAAAATTCATGTAGAGGTGTTTCAGAATCTGCGAGCTCTAGGTTTGGGGTGAGATAAGGGGGGTAGATCATGATTGTGTGAGGACTTTATTAATCACTTCAGCTTAAAATACAAAGGGGGAGATGCCCAAATCTCACTTAAAACGGGGAGGAATCATTAAAAATTATTGGTCTTAGGATGAGGGGTTGGGGGCTCGAGAATGGAGGTGTCATGTACGAGAACGTTCGTTAATCATGTGAACTAAAGATAGGAAGAGATAAATATTCTCTCTGGATGAATTACATGAGCTTAAAATAAGGGATAAGTCCACCAATATCTCGACAAATTTTATTTAAAGGGGGTAGGGTCATCGAAGGTCTCATGCCTACTTTTGAAATGGGGGAGAAGTTCAGAGAAATTACATTAAGTCTCATTTAAAGGGAGGAGGAGTCATTAATAGCCTAATTCAAAGAATTTTCATTTATTAATTAAACCTCAAGTGAAGGGATGGAAAAAGTTCCATCAACATCGTATCCAATCAAATCTGACTTAGAGGATTGAAGGGGTTAAATGAATTATCTAAAAAAAGAATATCTCACGTCTCTGAACATCCCCACATATCATACATGTCACTCAGACAGTATCAACACCCTTTGGAGAAGTTCTGACCCCTATTTTGAAATTTCTTTTGTTCTTAATTAATAAGAAAGTTCATTTTATATTAACAGTCCACTTAATGAAGATCCGTGCAGCGTGCTACCTTTTGACAACCACCACGAGCGTGTTTAGCTAACGATTGCACACACACAGATAGATAATTTTAACCCCCGAACGGGGATAGTGCATGTTGGCCAGCCGGGCATGCCATAAATTCCACAATTCGACACCCCATTAGGCCGGCGCTTAAGAGACGCTCTTCACCCACCTAAAGCACACCATGCCACCCCACTTAATCCAGATTTATGTGCATCTATGTACGCACTCGTGCAATTAATCAATTTCATTATCATTAGACAGGCTGCGAATTAATTCATTATTTATTAATTCTTTCCGTGGCGAAAGTAATTTCGCGTCCGATTAGGTACCCCATCAACCATGGCGACATGATGATTATGATGGGACGTGTATATGTATCTATAAGTGTTATAGAAGGCTGTAAAAGTGAGTTAATTGGCTTTGCCAAGCGTCTCATTAGTCTTCCGGATATGTCAGGGCCCGTAAATGACTGCCAAGAAAGATTTTAGTTGATACGAAGTGCGTCAAAATGATTTTTTGATACAACTGTACGTAAATAGCCCCGCCTGTTGCATGCGCGCGCATACAGTAACGTCACATCAGCTACGTCAGTAACTTCTTACAAATCGGGCCATTTTTTCGTTTATTATTAAATCAATTAATTTACAAATAAGTTGGAATCATCCCCCTGAGGATTTTTCGGCCTCAAAAGGACCTGGGTGCCTTTTTGGTTTTTTTTTTTTGGTACAATTTTTTGGTTCTCTTCGTTTTTAAAATAAAAAGCGTTACTGTACGAAAGATGATAAATGATGATAGGTGTAACAAAATTGAGATGTTGGTTATGATGTAACGAAAATGGTAAGGGTCGGTCGGTGTGTGTAACGAAGAAGTTTGAATAGATGAGAAAATAGTAACCGCAGCGCAGCCAGTCATTCGGACGCTCAATTACATGTGTCAAGATAAAAAAAAAACGGCATTTGCTCGCGGACCCGTTCCCGTGATAAATAATTTATAAATTGGACATAGTAGGCTACGAGGTAGTAGGTGACAGCTAGTAGTGATCGGAACCCGTGATAATTGATAAACAAAATAGGAAACGTTTCGACTATGGAGGTCAGTACGTAAAAAAAGGTACGTAACACAACGTATTCTTTAATCCCGCGTTTGTATCCGATACAATCGAAAGTGTTATTACCTTTCGGTAATTAATTAAATAGAATGTAGAAACGACAGGATTGATGAATAGTACGAAACCGCGTGGTAAGATAATATTTTTCACGACCAATCGACGAATCATAAATTAAATTATCGACTTCTTCTTTAAAAGGAAAAGAATTCGCATCATAAATTGGTAGTGGCGTTAAAATACAATAACCCGAATAATTTCCCATGTGATATCTCCATCTTCTTCAACAATTTTTCGACCTAATGCACTTTTTAATAGTTTAAAATTCAATTCAAATGGCAAGATAATCTGAGTGTGCTCCGATTGTCAAGGCAATTACTTAACAACTGCTAGAAACAATGCAATTAACAATTTTGGTAACAAATTTAAAACACCAATTAATTTAAAAAATGAACAAGCTTAGTTGACAACAATTGAATTTGGAGTACCTAATGTTTCAATATTTCGGGGGTTCAAAGTTTTTCTTTTGATCCCCCTTTCGATGGAGTTATTAACAATGACATGCTTCAACTGTCAGTCTCAATTTCTGAACAGTGACGTGCTTAAATTGTCATTTTTGGTAATTCCAATAGTGACAAGCTTCAATTGTTAATGACTGAAGCATATCATTGTTGCAAACCGTTGTTTCTGATTCCTTACAATGGCATTATGTTTCAATTGTTAACAGTTGGTATAACTACAGTGACATACTTCAATTGTCACCTACATTTTCTTAACAGTTGCTAACAACAATGATATGCTAGTTGCTACTGGAATAGTGACATACTTCAAATGTTAAAAACTGAAGCACGTCAACGTATTAACAATGAGATGCTGCAATTTCTAAACAATTGCTCGCAACAATTCTTTGCTTCAATTGTAAACAGTTGGTACACCAATAGTGACATGCTTCAATTGTTAATGACTGAAGCATATCATTGTTGCAAGCAGCTGTTTCTGATTGCTTACAATGGAATTATGTTTCAATTGTTAACAGTTGGTCCAACAGCAGTGACACATTTCAAATGTTAATTATTGTGAATAGTTCGTCTTTATTTAATAATAAATTAACAATGTAAATAATGAAATTGAAATTGTTTCTAATAATACCATGATGACCGTATTCGGTGCAATTTGTAGTTTCCGTTTTCTGCATTCCTTTGTTAGCTTTTTTTGCACGAACATCCGACAATAATTTTGTAATAAAACCCTTCAACCATCAGTAGCAGGGCGAATTGGAAGTGCATTTAAATTTATCGTACGTGTACTTTACCCTTTAGAATAGTTTTCAGCTGATTGGTCGATAATAATCGAATTTGAACTGCAGCCGTTACGTCTGCGTTTTATTAAAAATTTAAAACACGAAATCTGAACGAAACCCTTGCATGTATCTATAGGCGTCGCGTTTGTATTGGATCGACGATTCACCTATTAAATTTGTAACGAACGTCATCCACGATGATCGCGCGACGGAATTCATTTGTTTATCTACCGGGGTGTCCCAAAAGAAAAACTGTCTATAGACGCCCTGTAACTTTTTTGTTCAATCAATAAATAAAAGAAAAATGATTTATGGTAATTTGATGTCAAAATTTTTTAGTATATCTATGAGTTTTTTGGGGAAGTCCTGTATACGTGTGTCTATTAGTTCACCCACAAGTAACTTCCTGGTCCTTTTTATAAAAAGGTTTTCGTCTTTTTTTTTCTCCTCTTCGCAAGGATAAATAGGAGTTCAGGAACCCTGTGTTAAGTCTATATGACGGAATGGCCGATAAAGTTTATTTTATTCACCGTTCACCACCCACGAAGTAGCTGATGAAAAATTGACATTCCTTTTTTTACGACAACCTCTACAAGGTGTTTTAGCGGGGAAATAAATTCCGGTCGTAAGGGTGAATAAAGGGATGGATGACGTCATACTAAGGGAAGGCGTCCGTATAAAAATTCTGAGCGGGTCATCCCTCACTATGCGAACACGTGTATTCATTTATTGTCTGATTTTCTATTCCCATCAATTATTCAGCCCGGTTATAACTGTATTATAATCTCGTCTATAACTAAGAACCAACTTTTATAGTAGCACACAATTATAACTTCCATTTGAAATTCATTCAAAATAATCTTATAGAAAAGCGCGTCTAAAGTGGAAGAAAATGACACCATTAAATTCTACACGACATTTTAAGAAAAAAGTTCCTTTGAATTTTTTCGATACGACGTCTAATTGTCGAGTTATCGTCAATTAAAGGTGAACGTAACAGGCCAATGATAGCGCGCTGCTACTTTTGCTGCAAGTGGGCGCGGCCTGCGCGTATGACAATTGCTATCGCCGGTTGCAGCAAAGCGAGGACGCTCCTATTGGTTGATTTTCAATTAGCAATAACTCAGTAACTAGGCGTCCAATTAACAAAATTTAAAGGAAAAGGTTTCTTAAAATTGCGCATAGAATCGAATAAGACTGTTAATTTTCTTATGCGATCTTTTAAAGTGGTTTTAATTGTTAATATTTATGATATTCTGCAAGCAAAGACAATATAATGATTATCTGGAGGAATTTATCGACCTTGTAACCAAAAAAGTCAACGATTTCAATTCGAAAGATAAGAGAAACGTCCTAGAATATATCCAATCCCCCGGAAGAATCCAAACGACCATCATTCAAAGAGAAGTGGCTGTATTCATAACGTTTTACTTATCGTTTAGAAAGAAGAGAGGCGGCCCCTCAATTGGACATGATCCAAAGTTGCACTAGCAGCAGCAGAGATAGCAGTGCATCGCAATACATACACACAAATATACATACATATATTATGCGTACTTATAGATATGTATGTATCGCTGAGGCGCATGAATAAATTTATTTTGATAAATAATTCTGTTTCGTTACGAAACTAGACATTATCCTCGGTTTTATCGCGTCTCTTATACGTTCGTACATTAATTTTGTTATAATAGCTTTGTAGAAACCTCCCATGTATGTACATACAATCGGACATATACCGAGTGTCATTATTACATACATATGTAGCGAAGAATCGATACGTTGGTTGTCGCGTTCTTAATTTCAACTGCATCGCACTTTTGCCTGTACAAAAAGTTGACTACCTGTAGATACTCATTGATATGAGTTAATTGCAGGGTTTATTTCTGATTGATTGTGACGTTAAAAGGACGACGAGCAATATTTCGAAAAAAGAAATCGGTTGCACTTTTCCCCTCGGGTAGAGCTTTTTTGATGGATTAATTTTATGACAGCTCTCTCTAATTGATTCAGTATTTTAGTACCAGTTTTGGGTCAGTAAATTAATAAAAAAAAAGTAACTGGTTTGGTACAAGGTCCTTTTTCGTGTAAATAGTAATAAAGGTTAACAATAATAGTCTTATTTTAATATTTAGATAAATTTTAACCACCCTGTATATAATATTGAATTACCAGGCTGGTATGATGACCCATTAAAATATTTTGTTTTGGCTCGAGCTGTTATTTTATGGCCAATTTGAATTCTAATAGAAATGTGTTGGAAAATCCTTGTTGAGTATCCGTTTGTTGACATAATTAGTTACATTGTGAGCACTTACCATCTCCAAAGGAGATAATTTCGGACGTCCTCCCATAAAAGTCGTCGACGTCCAACGTTTCGATATTGTTGGTGGTTTTCGCACTCGTGGTGAGTATTCCCCTGTCCTCCTCCTGAAACTTCCAACTGTCCTCGGCTCTCGATATAGTTTCGAGGATAACGTCCCTAGGAAGACTGTACGTGACGTTGGGCTTGTGCTGCAACCCCAATTTCGACAATATTTGCCTTTTGATGGCCTCCAGCCTCAGATTGTCGCTCTCGGCCTTAAGATTTCGCCCAGTTTTGTAAAAACAATTGGGACAATTGATAACGGAGGCCGACGTTTCGGACGTGTCGTCTAGCGCGCTGCTCTTTCCAGCTGGGACACGTAGACGTCGTCGTCGTCGTGATCGGGCGTCGGGACGCTGTGATGATGGTGTCGTATCCGGTCGCAGCCCACCACCACGATCGCGAACAATACGAGCAGATAGAGAAGGACGGAAGCGAAGGGACGTAGGGCCATTTTAAGGATTTTTGGCAACGTTTCGGGAACTGCAACCCGCCCTCGATCTGGACGCCAGATTTATATCTACAGATATATGTAACACGCAGGACGAAGATTAAGAAGGGGATGATGCAGACGGCACCGGTGACGACGTCCTTGGCTTTATTTATTTATTTATTTTAGGCAGTGATATTAAATAATTAATTATTTAATGTACTAATCACAGATGACAATCACTCAAATAGTCACTCAGTTGTTACGCGTAAGTAAGAAAAATAGTTTTAACCATCATAACAATAATAATATGTATCTAGTAATAACTGTGATAACACTCGAGGCAGCATTTCGACCCGCAACTCGAAAATAAAACGAAAAGTTATTTTTTTACGAGTCTCTTCTATTTATTATTTCGGCACGCACTCTCTTAATTTTTAATTAAATTAAATTAAATTACGTAGAAGCACTTTCCAATATTTAATTATAACAATAGGTAATAATAATTTACTATCGATTAATTTCGTTATTATGTACTTACTATTATTATGTACCTAATTCTGCGCGACACAGTGGCATAATAATAAATATAGTAATATTAGTAATAGATATACATTTCCGTGGTGCGGTGTCGTCGGTGGCGGTTGCCTTCATGTTCGAATTTATTCGTGCTTACGTACGAAAAGGACACGCACGGTGGTTGATCGTCGCGGCGGCCCCGGCGTCGGCGAGCCGTCCAAATAAACGTACAACTTTTCCGCGGACATCGTCTCAAACAATTTTTACCACCACCGGCATGCGTTTAAGTTCCCTCAAAAAAGCCGCAAACAAAAGCCAACCACTCAAGTTTAGTTGTTTTTCCAACTTTTTTTAACAATTTTATCTTATCGCAACCGAAAAATGTTTCAATTGTTGTCGGTTGTTATGCGTCTCGACGCTCGTCGTCGGTCTTTTGATTAGCTGGCAGACCGGAGCTTGTGAAAGCTCCTCTCGTTTACCACGAACTGAACAACTTCTGCGCTGCTGTGTCTGGTTTGTGTTGTTGGTAGAAGGTACCCCCGTATCACGCGTGCTTGTTTCAACGCGACTGACTGCTGCTAACAAAACTATTTCTCTATACGGCGCGACGCGCTCCCAACTGCGATTCGTCCTCTCCTGATGATATTGGTATGGTCGTGGCTATTGCAGTAAACCACGTCTTACTTAGGACAACGGTACCACCAACCTAGTACACACACCTCCACTTATCATCTCGAAAAATGCGACAACTACTAATCCACATACCATACCAACACCATATCCATTCCTTTTCCTCCACAACATACTTACTTACAGGGTGACTTGTCACATATCTATCAGCTTCCCAAATATTTAGTTGATACTAATTACTTTCCCTTAAAAAGTCTCCCAAAATAGTGTCTTGCTTACTGCTTTGGGTCTGCTAAAACAACCACCCAGTATTGCTCCAAATATTTTCTGCTTTGTATTGGTTGGCCATCATGAATCTCAACCTCCTCAATCCTGCTTAAAATACATTACTTATTCTATCAAAATATCCCTCAATATTGTCTCAATTCTACTCTGCTCTCTACTTTATAAAACTACCCCTCAATGTTTCCTTGCTGCTTTCAGTACTTCATCAATTGTTCCTCAATTCTGCTACAATTCTTCTCTTTTTTATAAAAACTCGTACCTATTCATGAAACCTCTCCTAAGACTACAGCAACCCTCTCTACTTACAGAGACTTCTGTCCTCAAATATGCCCTCCAATCGTTCCCGAATTCGTTCATACTGTGTAAAAACTCTTCTCCATGAAATTGCTCACTCACAAAGATTGCAGCACATTGTAGAGACTTTTCTCCTCAAAACTGCTCCTCAATCCTACCTAAATTCCTCTTTGTATTGTTAAGACTAGTCTCCATGAAACTACTTCTGAAGATTTGAGCAACCCTCTCCACTTACAGAGACTTATCTCCTCAAATATGCTCTCCAATTCTTCCCCAATTCGTACATACTGTGTAAAAACTCTTCTCCATGAAATTGCTCACTCACAAAGATTGATGAACTTTGTAGAGACTTTTCTCCTCAAAACTGCTCCTCAATCCTACCTAAATTCCTCTTTTTTTGTTAAGACTAGTTTCCATGAAACTACTTCTGAAGACTTGAGCAACCCTCTCCACTTACAGAGACTTATCTCCTCAAATATGCTCTCCAACCCTTTCCCCGCAATTCGTACATACTGTGTAAAAACTCTTCTCCATGAAATTGCTCCCCAAAAATTGCAGCACTTTGAAAGAGACTTTTCTCCTCAAAACTGCTCCTCAATTCTACCTAAATTCCTCTTTGTTTTGTTAAGACTATTTTCCATTAAACTACTTCTAAAGACTTGAGCAACCCTCTCCACTTACAGAGACTTATCTCCTCAAATATTCTCTCCAATCCTTCCCCAATTTGTCCGTTCTTTGTAAAAACTCTTCTCCATGAAATTGCTCATTCACAAAGATTGCAGAACTTTGTAGAGACTTTTCTCCTCAAAACTGCTCCTCAATCCAACCTAAATTCCTCTTTGTATTGTTAAGACTAGTTTCCATTAAACTAATTCTGAAGACTTGAGCAACCCTCTCTGCTTCAGAGACTTCTCTCCTTAAATACTCCATAAAACTGCCCCTGCGTTGTAAAGACTACTCATTATAAAACTGCCACCCCAATACCGTTTCAGTCCTCTCTGTTTTATAAAGAATTATTTCCTCAAGAATCTTCTTCAATAATGCCCCAGTTCTCTGCTTTGTAAAGAGTTATCTCCATTAAACTACTCCTCAAAGGTACATCAATCCTCTGTGTACTCCACAACAATGCCCCAATTCTTCTTTGCTTTTCAAAGACTACTCTCCATAATACTACCCTTCATAACTGCATCAATGCTTCCTACTCTGTAGGTATTTCTCAAATCTGCTCTATAATATTGCTTCAATTATTCTTTATTTTATAATGACTGGCCATCATAAAACTACCCCTCAGTACTGTAGTAATATTGTACACTCTGTAAAGACTTGTCCCTTCAGAAATGTTACTCAACGTTACCTCTGTTCTTCTCTAGTTTTGTCTACATGAATGTTGCCTCAATCGTTTTTGCTTTGTACAAGCTTCCCTCCTCAAATATGCTTCATAATACTGCCAAAAACCTTCATTTGTCCATAAAACTTTCCCTCAATATTTCACTTCACTTCGCACTCTTTTCTAGACTTAGTCTCCATAAAAATCCTCTTCAATTCTCTATTTTGTAAAATCCCCTCTCCACTACACTTTTCATCAAGACTGCATCTCCACATTGTAGAAAGTTCTCTCCTCAAATCTGCTTTAATTCTTTTCTGGCTTATAAAGGCTAATCTCTATAAAACTACCCCTTAATATTACATAGATTCTTCCTGCCTGCTACTTTTGCTGCAAGTGGGCGCGGCCTGCGCGTATGACAATTGGTATCGCCGGTTGCAGCAAAGCGAGGACGCTCCTATTGGTTGATTTTCAATTAGCAATAACTCAGTAACTAGGCGTCCAATTAACAAAATTTAAAGGAAAAGGTTTCTTAAAATTGCGCATAGAATCGAATAAGACTGTTAATTTTCTTATGCGATCTTTTAAAGTGGTTTTAATTGTTAATATTTATGATATTCTGCAAGCAAAGACAATATAATGATTATCTGGAGGAATTTATCGACCTTGTAACCAAAAAAGTCAACGATTTCAATTCGAAAGATAAGAGAAACGTCCTAGAATATATCCAATCCCCCGGAAGAATCCAAACGACCATCATTCAAAGAGAAGTGGCTGTATTCATAACGTTTTACTTATCGTTTAGAAAGAAGAGAGGCGGCCCCTCAATTGGACATGATCCAAAGTTGCACTAGCAGCAGCAGAGATAGCAGTGCATCGCAATACATACACACAAATATACATACATATATTATGCGTACTTATAGATATGTATGTATCGCTGAGGCGCATGAATAAATTTATTTTGATAAATAATTCTGTTTCGTTACGAAACTAGACATTATCCTCGGTTTTATCGCGTCTCTTATACGTTCGTACATTAATTTTGTTATAATAGCTTTGTAGAAACCTCCCATGTATGTACATACAATCGGACATATACCGAGTGTCATTATTACATACATATGTAGCGAAGAATCGATACGTTGGTTGTCGCGTTCTTAATTTCAACTGCATCGCACTTTTGCCTGTACAAAAAGTTGACTACCTGTAGATACTCATTGATATGAGTTAATTGCAGGGTTTATTTCTGATTGATTGTGACGTTAAAAGGACGACGAGCAATATTTCGAAAAAAGAAATCGGTTGCACTTTTCCCCTCGGGTAGAGCTTTTTTGATGGATTAATTTTATGACAGCTCTCTCTAATTGATTCAGTATTTTAGTACCAGTTTTGGGTCAGTAAATTAATAAAAAAAAAGTAACTGGTTTGGTACAAGGTCCTTTTTCGTGTAAATAGTAATAAAGGTTAACAATAATAGTCTTATTTTAATATTTAGATAAATTTTAACCACCCTGTATATAATATTGAATTACCAGGCTGGTATGATGACCCATTAAAATATTTTGTTTTGGCTCGAGCTGTTATTTTATGGCCAATTTGAATTCTAATAGAAATGTGTTGGAAAATCCTTGTTGAGTATCCGTTTGTTGACATAATTAGTTACATTGTGAGCACTTACCATCTCCAAAGGAGATAATTTCGGACGTCCTCCCATAAAAGTCGTCGACGTCCAACGTTTCGATATTGTTGGTGGTTTTCGCACTCGTGGTGAGTATTCCCCTGTCCTCCTCCTGAAACTTCCAACTGTCCTCGGCTCTCGATATAGTTTCGAGGATAACGTCCCTAGGAAGACTGTACGTGACGTTGGGCTTGTGCTGCAACCCCAATTTCGACAATATTTGCCTTTTGATGGCCTCCAGCCTCAGATTGTCGCTCTCGGCCTTAAGATTTCGCCCAGTTTTGTAAAAACAATTGGGACAATTGATAACGGAGGCCGACGTTTCGGACGTGTCGTCTAGCGCGCTGCTTTCTAGCTGGGACACGTAGACGTCGTCGTCGTCGTGATCGGGCGTCGGGACGCTGTGTTCTCCATGAAATTGCTCACTCACAAAGATTGATGAACTTTGTAGAGACTTTTCTCCTCAAAACTGCTCCTCAATCCTACCTAAATTCCTCTTTGTTTTGTTAAGACTAGTTTCCATGAAACTACTTCTGAAGACTTGAGCAACCCTCTCCACTTACAGAGACTTATCTCCTCAAATATACTCTCCAATCCTTCCGCAATTCGTACATACTGTGTAAAAACTCTTCTCCATGAAATTGCTCACAAAAATTGCAGCACTTTGTAAAGACTTATCTCCTCAAAACTGCTCCTCAATTCTACCTAAATTCCTCTTTGTTTTGTTAAGACTATTTTCCATTAAACTACTTCTAAAGACTTGAGCAACCCTCTCCACTTACAGAGACTTATCTCCTCAAATATTCTCTCCAATCCTTCCCCAATTTGTCCGTTCTTTGTAAAAACTCTTCTCCATGAAATTGCTCATTCACAAAGATTGCAGAACTTTGTAGAGACTTTTCTCCTCAAAACTGCTCCTCAATCCAACCTAAATTCCTCTTTGTATTGTTAAGACTAGTTTCCATTAAACTAATTCTGAAGACTTGAGCAACCCTCTCTGCTTCAGAGACTTCTCTCCTTAAATACTCCATAAAACTGCCCCTGCGTTGTAAAGACTACTCATTATAAAACTGCCACCCCAATACCGTTTCAGTCCTCTCTGTTTTATAAAGAATTATTTCCTCAAGAATCTTCTTCAATAATGCCCCAGTTCTCTGCTTTGTAAAGAGTTATCTCCATTAAACTACTCCTCAAAGGTACATCAATCCTCTGTGTACTCCACAACAATGCCCCAATTCTTCTTTGCTTTTCAAAGACTACTCTCCATAATACTACCCTTCATAACTGCATCAATGCTTCCTACTCTGTAGGTATTTCTCAAATCTGCTCTATAATATTGCTTCAATTATTCTTTATTTTATAATGACTGGCCATCATAAAACTACCCCTCAGTACTGTAGTAATATTGTACACTCTGTAAAGACTTGTCCCTTCAGAAATGTTACTCAACGTTACCTCTGTTCTTCTCTAGTTTTGTCTACATGAATGTTGCCTCAATCGTTTTTGCTTTGTACAAGCTTCCCTCCTCAAATATGCTTCATAATACTGCCAAAAACCTTCATTTGTCCATAAAACTTTCCCTCAATATTTCACTTCACTTCGCACTCTTTTCTAGACTTAGTCTCCATAAAAATCCTCTTCAATTCTCTATTTTGTAAAATCCCCTCTCCACTACACTTTTCATCAAGACTGCATCTCCACATTGTAGAAAGTTCTCTCCTCAAATCTGCTTTAATTCTTTTCTGGCTTATAAAGGCTAATCTCTATAAAACTACCCCTTAATATTACATAGATTCTTCCTGCCTTAAAAACTTACCCCTTCAAAAATGTTCTTCAATTTTACCTCATTTCTTCTCTTTGCTTTTTAAAAACTCGATTCCATGAAACTGCTCCTCAATACTGCAGTAACCCTCAGTACCTTTTACAGGCTTCTCGTAAGATTTTCTCCTCAATGCTGCCTCAATTATTCATTGCTTTGTAAAGACTTACTCTCTAAAAAACTACCCCCCAATACTGAAGCAATTACCTCTTTTTTGTAAAGACAATTATCGAACTAACTACCTCTACATTGTCGACTTTGTTGAGAGCTCTCTCTCTTTAGATCTGCTCCTCAAAACTGTCTCAATTATTCCATACTGTGTGACAAGTACTGTCCATAATTAACTTGTCATAATTGCCTCTCAATAAAGCCTCAATACTATTCTATTTTTTAAAGTACATTCGCCATAAAAACCCTTCTCGATGTTACTTCAATTCTTCCCTGCCCTATAAAGATTATTCTTCACAAAAACCACACTCAACTGCTTCGGTACTGAACCTGCTTTGTAAAAACATTTTTTCTTAAAACTATTCTCATTAATCTCTTTTGTCTACCTAAAATTAACCCCCAACATTATTTTAATTCTTTTCGGATTTATAAAGTCCGCTTGTCATAAAACTACCCCTCAATATTGTTTAATTTTTTTCTTAGTTTGTGAAGACATGCTATCCTAAAACTACCCTTACGTCTTACTATATTTTGTTGGACTTACTAATTGTTTTCCCATATCTCACCACCCTCCCCGTTGTCCTATATCATCTTGTCATTTGTAGGTCAGACTTGTTCTATTAATAATTTTCTGTTTTACGTAATAATCAAATCGATTTATTTTAAGTTTTTTACAATTAATCCATCGTGATACATGAATTTTTTTTCTCGATGACTGAAAGGAAACAATTGTTTCCTGCATCAAAAATTCAGAGGGCTGTTTGGTGGAAAATGTTATTAAGGTCAGGGTGAAAATGTAGAAATAGAACGGGAATTTTTAAACGCTAAGCGATGTTATTGAGACAACCTTTGACGGAAAAATAGAAATGATATTGGAATTAAAGATTTTAGATATTTCATATTTCGTGGAATAGTTTTTTGAGTTTGTTGAGTACAATCTTTCGTTGACCGGAAATTCGGGGTGATTGCTTTCCGGAAGACTCTTCCGGCGATTTTTTTTCTGTTCATGTGCCGTCGTGGTGATCGGAAAGGTCACGAGAATCTCGAAATATTTTCTCTCACACCATTTGGATTTGAACCAACCAAGAACGAAATCAATTTATGGGGTGGTTGCAAAAATTATTATAAGTATTAAATTGTAAACACATTGTATCTCAGCATATGTGGATGATCATCTCATAATTTTTAAATAAAAATGCACATGTTTTTCCTCAAACCGGAACAGCATATTTTCTCCAAGTTCAGTTTTATGGTTACGTTTAAACCTCAGAACTATAAAACTTGCATAAAACATAAGATGAATTATAGTAACAGAATTCTACAATGACTTCTTCCTCATGTACGGTTTAAAATCAAAATAAAAGGACGTAACAAAATGCGTGAGAATAATTCGACTCCCATGATCATTAAAATTTTACCGTTGTATTCCTCGGGGAATTCTAAGAACTTTTTTCCTTTACACTTTTCCGATACAGCAATTAATTACGGAGTTATTGGTGTTTAAAAGTTAGCCATTTGATTTTCTGCAACCGGAAATAACAATTGAACGGCACAGGCCGCGCCTACATCCGCTTGCAGCAAAGAGAACGCGCTCTTATTGGTCGCATCAGTTTCGTTAGTAACTCTGTTATTATACATCGTATCGAAAAACTTCAAAAAGAAATTTGACGTAGAATTGTATCGGGAATCGAATAGTACACATTTCTTTGGCCATTTATAGATATAAATAATAATAATGATACGGATGTTGACATAGGTAAATTCTGAGATAAGTTTGCTATACAATAACCGTAATCAATTTTGATCGTAGGTAGCCTATCCCAGAAACAGAAACAGTAACAGTTTGACCTCTGTTGAGAAAAAAGCGAACTCTTACCAACAATGTACATTTTTACAACTTGTTTATTACGCAATAATGTGTCTATTGTTTTAAATTTTTGTCGTCCTCGACCATAGTGTGCGCGTTTGTATGGGAACTGGCGCCTGCCGGGTGGCGGAACCGCTGCACACCAGATTTAAATACGTGCAGCGAGCAACTAACTAATAACTAACTCTCTCTTCGAAACGAAGAATTTGTGGCTCGCGCCACAGTGGTCTCTCTTTCTCTCTCTCTCTCTTTATATTAATAGGGCCTACTCAACACATTATAAAACGCTTACACACACACAACAATGACAACCGGAGCCCATTAACTACAATGTATGTTATGTAAATATGGATATTATGCACCTAGTTACCATATTGCACCTTCTGATTTTACATACCCATTGAATACATAAGTACATATAGGAGAACGTTCAGTAAAATAATAAAAGGGGATGAGGAGAGAGATAGTTGTGCTCTCAAATTCCTTAATAATTTTCTGGATTCTTAACATTTTCCTTCCTTCTTGTCTCCGGAAGTCATCGGTTAGACTCTTCAAGGTTCTGGAAATTCTTAAACAGTTTCTTATTGTCATATATTGGATACAGGGTGTTTCTGGTTCTCCTGGATATTTTTCCAGTGATTTCACAGAAAGTGTCGTCAGGTACAGAGATACAGACAAACAGACAGGTTGTAGTTGGATCGGCATCGTGTGTTGTTTCTACAGCTACGGTTATAATTGATGGCCGAATTGTGGAGCCAATTTATCCGTTGTATGGAAAAGGTGTCAGGTAGGTGTTTCGATGTGTTGTCCTGTTGGGTGTTCGAGGCTGTTAACGCGTCATCGTGGGAGCGACAGCGACGGCGACCACGGTCGCGGTAGAAGCCGCTCTTTGACAGCACCGACTTTCGACCACCATGTGGTTCTTGTCAGCTTCAGTTGCTAAGCTAGATCTCGGCGAACAGAAACGACCTGCTGTACCCTCTCGAACCAATAATATTGACACTCTCTCACTTTACAATTAATTAATTATTCGAAGAACCATTGTAAAAAATAATGACAGTAACATACAATGGCTGAGAAAAAATTAAAGCTGAAGATTCTTACTATCTAGCTTGAAGAGTGGTGAATTGGAAGAAAATGTAAAGATGAACATGGACCAACTTACACACGAACCACAAACATTAACCTCTTCAATAAATATCTACGGTCGCCCACCCTTACGTTGTCTCTGGGGTTGGTTTTCAAAACAATCCAAAAGCTTTAAAGATATCCTACCAACTGTTCTCTATCTACCAATACAATTTTAAATATTCTTCGCCATATAAATCTTGAGGTCCTGTGCTGTGGGGCAAAATAATGGAAGGGACCGAAGATCCTCGTCATCTCTCTTTAGGAATCCTGGAAATAGAAGACTGATGGAGATTGGGAAATAATAGGGGTGGAAATGAATGATATAATTGCCTCTGTACAATCCAAGAAGTCCAAAGAAGAACTTGGACTAAAAGTAGACACGAACCAGAACCAGTGACCTCTTGAATACTAATGTATGTTCTAACCACCTGTCATAACATATAAACTGTCTCTGGGGTTGATTTCCAAAACAATCCAATGGTTTTAAAATTATCCCACCAATCATTCTCCAGTTACCAATGAAATCTTTAATATTTTTCGCTATACAAATCTTGAGGTCCTGTGCTGTGATGCAAAATGGTGGAAAGGGCTGATGATCCTCATCATATCTCTTCAGGAATTGTGGAAGTAGAAGACTGATGGAGATTAGGACGTAAAAGGGGTGGAAATGTATAATATCTTTGCCTCTACAATCTCAGAAATCCAAAGAAGAACTTCGACTAAAAGTAGACACCAGCCAGAACCAGTGGCCTCTTGAATACTAATCTATGGTCTAACCACCTGTCATAGCATATAAACTGTCTCTGGGGTTGGTTTCCAAAACAATCCAATGACTTTAAAATTATCCCACCAACCATTCTTTAGTTACCAATGAAATCTTTAATATTTTTCGTTATACAAATCTTGAGGTCCTGTGCTGTGGTGCAAAATGGTTGCAAGGGCTGATGATCCTCATCATATTTCTTCAGGAATTGTGGAAGTAGAAGACTGATGGAGATTAGGAAGTAAAAGGGATGGAAATGTATGATATCTTTGCCTCTACAATTTCAGGAATCCAAAGAAGAGCTTGGACTAAAAGTAGACACGATCCAGAACCAGTAACCTCTTGAATACTAATCTATGGTCTAACCACCAGTCATAACATATAAACTGTCTCCTGGGGTTGATTTCCAAAACAATCCAATGGTTTTAAAATTATCCCACTAACCATTCTTTAGTTACCAATGAAATCTTTAATATTTTTCATTATACAAATCTGGAGGTCGTGTGCTGTGGTGCAAAATGGTGGAACGGGTTGATGATCCTCATCATATCTCATCAGGAATTGTGGAAGTAGAAGACTGATGGAGATTAGGAAGTTAAAGGGGTGGAAATGTACAATATCATTGCCTCTGTACAATCTAAGGATTCCAAAGAAGAACTTCGACTAAAAGTAGACACGAATCAGAACAAGTGACCTCTTGAATACTAATCTATGGTCTAACCACCAGTCATAACATATAAACTGTCTCTGGGGTTGATTTCCAAAACAATCCAATGGTTTTAAAATTATCTCACCAATCATTCTCTAGTTACCAATAAAATCTTTAATAGTTTTCGTCATACAAATCTTGACGTCCTGTGCTGTGGTGCAAAATGGTGAAAAGGACTGAAGGTCCTCATCATTTTGCTTCAGGAATCGTGGAAGTAGTAGATGGTGCCTAAAATCAATTTGCTGATTTGCTGATGTAGTCGAAAGTGTGTTCAGTTTTTAGGTACGTAGTTGTACATTAGTTTGAAAGCAGCCGGCTTTGTAAATATAGCCGCCGGGTCCAAATTAACAACTTGTGGTCTCTGGTCTCACGGTGTGTCTCATACGATAACGTTTGAGCGCATTTTTTTATCTGGTTTCTGTTATCAAATTATTAAGGTGACTAGAGGCGCAAGAACTGCACAAAATGAGATGTCCAGCTATTACTGCGGCGCGGTGGGGCGACTCTTTTTTTTAATAAAGTGGGTGAAGTGTAAAAAAAATCATACAGAAGGTGTCCAACCTACCTAATACAAATTAAAAGCACGACGTCTATCGTAGAATTGTTTCCGAAAAAGGATTGTGAGAATTAAATGAATCTAATCTAATTTACGATTAATGTGCCATTTCTCGATCATCCCTCCTCTTTTTTATTATAAACAGGATTTGCATTCGTTTATTTCATTTCAGATACTGATCTTAAATTAGGTATCACTAAATTAAATCAGCATTTTTATGTTATCCCAAATTAGTGACAATGAGATTAATTAAATACCACACTGTATCGATTAATTAATTCTACAATGATATAAAAAAAGCACTTGAAATACTCTATATATACTACCATCAATATTAAAATTAAAAAATATATACTAAACAATAATTGGATAATAAGGATAAGACAAGGGATGGAAGGAAGGGTGAAATGACGATGACACACATGTGGTTCGAGAGTTTATTTATTAAAATTTATTCATCATAACAATAAATTACTAATGTACTAATTGGTCCACTTCTTGTAAAACAGAGACGGCTTGATTACCTACAGACCAACGTCAGGGCCGTAATTAGAGAAAACCACTTTAAAGTTTATTAATTATGCATAAATATTAAAAAAGAAAATACCTGCATCATTCGAATCTTTACAAAATCCCAAGTAAAGTTTCCCTTTGAAGTTTTTCGATACGACGTATAATAACTGAGTTACTAACAAAACTAAAGCGACCAATAAGACCGCGCCCTCTCTGCTGCAAGCGGAAGTTGGCGTTCAATTGTTATTCCCGGTTGCAGAAAATTGGATCAATCCTGATTGGCTAACTTTTAATCGTCAATAACTCTGTAACTAGTTGCTGTATCAAAAAAGTATAAAGGAAAAAAACTTTTAGAATTCCATGACGAATATAATGGTGCAAAGATTAAAGTTATTCCGTACGTGAAAACTTTTGGAAACACTTTTTGTCATATTACTTGTGTATAAAGAACAAGTCGTTGTAGAAATTTGTTATTTTAATTCACATAATGTTTCGAACAGTAAAATTAGGGCCAATAAGTTATTCAGTATCAAACAAACAATCAGGTAATAGGTAGAAGCCGGAATTTTAAAATATGTATTCAGATCTATACGTTTACAGCCGGCCCGGTCCTGTCGTTAATGAAATACATTGTTGTATATTTATGCATTGAATTTTAATGATGTGAATCCTGAATGTGACAACTAAAATTGCCTAGCAACTGCCTTATCTGCCGCTTTTAACACCTGTTAATAATAAAGTAACAAATTTACAGGATTATTATTTTTTTTATCTCGAATACGGTCCTCCAATATATTGCGTCGATAATTACCATAATTCGATATCTACCGAGGGTTAAGTTTAACGGCCCACCGACAAATTGACAAATTTTTGACATTATATAGATACAGGGTGGTGGGTCGTGTTGATCTTAATTTTTAAAAATGGCACCAAATCTCTCTTGCTACCCCATCGCAAGTACAATGGGGTGTCTATTGAAGGGACCCAGCATAATCTAAATCAAATTAAGCCCATTATCTCACGTTATGGGGAGGAAGTCCCACCACATTTTAATAAGTCAAGTCGTTCTAAATGGGAGGTAGGGGTGTAAATGAAATAGAGTAATTTATTGAGTCTTCCCCTATTATGTCGGTGTAAGTGACATATGTTCAGAAAGCTCGCGATAAGTGATTGACACGATGACCCCCCCTATTTCGATATTTTTTTTTGGGGACTTCTTGGAAGTGGACACCCACCCGCACGTATCTGTGTAAAAGACGCAGACTCGCCGGCCAGTCTGGTCGGCACAAAATTAAATTGTATATGTGTAACCGGCGATAAGAATAATATGTAATTAACAATCTCCTTGTCGCGGTTACATTAACGATTCCTATTACAGGACGAAAACTTTCACGAAATGTTTCAACTTGGCGGTCCCGCGACCATAGGCGGAGACAAACCGATCTCCAAAATCCGAATTCAATAATTGTGTTTTACAAAATTTGACAATTTTATTATTATATTAATAAGGGTTAAGTAATAACTTAATTAATTAAGATTTATATACATATTAGCAATGAGGGACGATTTACTTAAAGTACCTTGTTATAGGGTTAGGTTAGGTTTACTTAAAATGTCGAAGCCATAACATGGGGAGATAAGGGTTGATTTTATTTAAGTACTTAATATTTGTTCAGGCGTTGAGCTAGGCTTTTTATCCTTCACGTTTCAGTCTCCTCAAATGAGCGACACTCATTAAGATTCGATCAACCACAAACACTAGGAGGAAGAATTCCCAAAGATATCATCTATTTTGTAATAGACATAACGTTGAGGATAAGAAGCAGTAGTTTTGATAATTTAACATCTCTTGAATTATTTTAATAATTAATGACCTTCAACTATTTGCAAATAATTTTCAAATCCTCTTCCACTTATACTTCCATTACCTTTCTCCATGCCATAGCATAACCTGACCCAACCTAACCTCACTAAACGTGACCTGACGTAATCTAATTTAATGGTCCAGTCGATGGGCCTTTTTTAAGCCACAGTTAGTACAATATTGTATTTATGAAAGTGTGACCAGACATTGACCACATCTTAGATATCAGTTCCAGGAAATCGTACCATTTCGTATTGTTATTTTCATAAGTTCCATAGATGTACCTCTCTGGGAAATACCAATGGTGTTAACCTCCCTAAAATAGTTCTTTAAAAAAACATTTTGATATCTATCTTTGATAACAACTTCTTAAATATTTTTGCATCCGAGTATGTATAATTAAAAAAATAAAGTGTGAATATGGGTGGACGTGACCCAGAGGTGCCGCCCCTGTTCTTCCAACAGCCGGTCTCAATGCCTCAACACCATCTCTGTAAATTAAAGTTTAAGGACTCCATGTAGCTCGTTATTAGTTTTATCGGTGCTATAAATTTATCCAATACGCAAGAAAGAGAAGGACCGCGCTGGACCGCACACACACACACACACCCTCCTTCTTGCACACAAACGAACACCTACAACACACTCTGACGACACTTACCTGTACGTGTATATTTGATCACATACGTATTACATTTACCTGCTGGTCTCTTGATGGGATAGTTGGTTGGTTGGTTCGTGATTAAGATGTAACGTAAGAGTAAGACCACGGACAGCCGATGAATAAATAAACGGAAGGTTCGAAAAATGGACGACGCGACGGACGGCGCGGCGCCCCAGGCCGCGAAAGCCCAAATCTGCATACTACGATACTACAGAGTAGAAGTACAACTTGCTGGTTATGGTTAGCGTAACCATACGTATTATGTACCTACATCACATCACCATGGTGTGTGGGCATGCGATCTTTCATCGTTGTCTAAGACGCGTACCGTTATTTAGATTAAAGATAAATTACCATCGATTGTCCTATTCGATTTATTTACCTACTACGAACGTACGGGCGGCTGCAGGTACTCCGAAAAACCAACAAGATTTTTTTTATTTCTTAATAAAATCAAAGCAAGAAGGAAGGTCAAGACTCGCATAACGGTCTCTCAACTTTCTACAACACCCATAATTTAATATAGATATATACAACGATTGTAGGTAGTTTTAAAATGTATCTTTCCAAGAAGTCACCTCTTCACCTCTTTCTTTCTTCAGCCAATCTTCTAATCCGGATTTTTCTCTGGCCCTTTGTCTTCATGTAAGTCTTTCATCTCTTCATGTCTCAAAAGATCTACCACTACTTCTTATCTCTCCCAAACGTTATGACTCTCCATGGGCCCTTCTATCTCTTCTGGTGGGATAATAAGTAAATTGTAATGTTTTTCACAGGATGTTACAAGAGTTTTCCGAAGTCACTGAGATTTTCCCCTGACGTTTTTCTTTTAACTGTAGTGTGGTGGGGGTGTTTCAGAATCTCGTGAATCTCGACTTTGGAATACACTGCGACATAAATCATTCCTACCCTCAACCAATCTTTTAATTCAGATACTCCTCTACCCCGTTCTCCTTCTGCTTCCTTCTCCAATAGGTGTCTTCAACCACCTCATCGTGTGTCAAAAAATCTACCACTACTTCTTGTCTCCCCCAAACATAATGACTCTGTATGGAGCCTTCTATCTCTTCTGGTGGGATAATAAGTAGATTCAAATATTTTTCACAGGATGTTACAAGAGTTTTCCAAAGTCACCGAGATTTTCCCCTGACGTTTTTCTTTTAACTGTGGTGTGGTGGAGGTGTTTCAGAATCTCATGATTCTCGGCTTTAAAATACACTGGGACATAAATCATTCCTACCCTCAACCAATCTTTTAATTCAGATATTCCTCTACCCCTTTCTCCATCTGCTTCCTTCTCCAATAAGTCTCTTCAATCATCTCATCATTTGTCACAAGGTCTCCCACTATTTCTTGTCTCTCCCAAACGTTAGGGCTCTCCATGGGCCCTTCTATCTCTACTGGTGGGATTATAAGTAGATTCTGATGTTTTTCACAGGATGTTACAGGAGTTTTATGACGTTACTAAGATTTTCCCCTGGCGTTTTTCTTTTAACTGTGGTGTGTTGGAGGTGTTTCAGAATCTCGTGAATCTCGACTTTGGAATACACTGGGACATAAATCATTTCTACCCTTAATCAATCTTTTAATTCAGATATTCCTCTACCCCTTTCTCCATCTGCTTCCTTCTCCACTACTTGTTGTCTCTCCCAAACGTTAGAAAACTACCCATAATTCGTAAAGGTCACCTTAATCACGCGTGACTCTCTTAACAATGTGGCCCCGGGTAGAACGGACAGTCCGACTCAACCGGATAGAATTATGCGTTTCCACTGTCTAATGCCGTCCATAATTCAAGATCGTAGACGTTATTTTGCCAACACGAAACATTCGGTTTACGAGACAACATAGAATTATGGCTTAATCCCCATTTAATTTAATTCTTACATAATCGACTGTTCGCGATCTACTTCGTATACAGGGCGATTGATTCATAAAACCAAAACCTACATTTATCCTCTTCCATAACCTCTAAATCTTAAGATCGAAATGTATCTAGTGTAATAAAGTATGTCAGAAACAATCAACAACCCTTAAGACATTATTGTGAATCAGATCCGGAGGGCAGGGCGGAATATCATACTGCCTCTGAAGATTGTCGAAATGGACGGATTTTTGTGGTTATAGTAAGAAAGTGGAAACGAATAAATTATATGAGGGCGCTAAATTTTTTTATTGTCGACTTCGCCTTCCGAAAATGACCCTGGTATAAAATCGATTTACTTTTTTATTTATGATTACTTTTTTTGAGAGCATCGTGTTTTAGACATTACCATAAGCTTTTATAGGTTGGTATTATTTAATGGTCCGGCGCATTCACCAAAATTAATATATATTATTACTGAAACGCTCTGTATAATATACATAGGTACCTACTTGACAAAACAGTAGCATTATAATAACATTTTTTTAATTCCTAAGTGTAATAAAAGATTTCAACACCATAAAAAGTTGAAGTAGTTGTTAGGGAATTAAATTAAATTAAAAAAAAAAAAATGTTTGAGAATATAGGTAATCTGAGAGTCCTCCAAAACAAAAATCGATTTCAATTATGTACATAGAAAATGGAAAAAGGGAAGACACTTAATTATTCGATTTTTGATAATAGTCCCTAATACACTTAATGTGAAACATAATTTTTTTTTACCATTAATCGCTCTTTAAACTTATCACCGTCGTAGACTTTTTATTCGTGATATCACCACAAACTACATGTATACATAGAAACAAGAAGATATTATGCATTAAAAGGGGTAACTTTTCGCGAGACGTTTCGCAATTTACCATTCCCTTTTTATGGGCCTGTCAATAGTGTCGTTTCTTTTTCAACGACTTGCCTAATAACCTTCGAACGACGACGCTGGAAAGAAACAAGAGAGAAACGAAAAAATAATAAGAACGGAATATCGGCCGACCTCGTTTGAGGTTAGTTCTTCTTCCATCTACTGGATCTAGTAGTCGGCAGGTTCTGTGTCGGGATTTTGGCAAGCTTTCTATGTATGTGTATTGTAAATTATAGGGGATGAGGGTTAGGGGTGGGATAGAGAGAGGTACGTTTGGAACGGACGACGAAGGACGTCGTTGTCAACGTCGTCGGCCCTACTACTACTAAGACGACGCCGCGTCTGACGTCTCCACAATAAACTCGTACAGGGTGACCACAAACACGATAGATACAATTTTTATCCTTAATGAGGACGACCATAATCTGTTAGAATCAAGACTAAAACGATGTACATATTTTAGGAGTTTTAGGTCACCCAGAGTTCCTCAAAAGACTTTTTATGACCTACTTGGTCAAAACTCTGGTGAAATCAGAATTTTCAGACGAAACGTTGACCCTTACACATCTAGAATACTCCAGAATGTAGGCTGTTTATAATTCTTGTCTTTCAGAACGTTGGCAGCCCACTATACTTATAATCGTCACGTATGGTGGGTTGCCTGCTTGCACGTCACAATATATTTAATTTTTGATCGTTACTCTTGCATATTTCGATGAAAAAAACTGTGCCTTACAAAGTTTAATTTAAATTATGATTTATTCTGTAAAAGAAATTACGAACGGAACGTCTTTATATAATATATTCTTGTCTTTCCGAATGTTGGCAACCCACTATACAGGTAAACTTCACGTATTGTGGGTGGTCTGCCTGGCTACATATTTTATTTTTAATTTTGCGAATGTTCTGCAAATTTCCGTGACAGACGACAAGAGCATTTTCTTCTAGTTCCAATTTAAAAGAAAATCTCGAATGTTACCAATCTAATTTAAAAAGTACAACGGGGAACGACTGCACAATTGCTTTTTTAAAGAACCAAAGAACATAAACTTTCAATTAAATGTCCCAGTGTTCCACAAAATCGCTTCAGATGTACAGAGGTAGCTGAACTTCTTTTATGTATATAACTATTTTCGATTCTCAAAATAGAGAACGAATAAAAAATTAATTCTGTTCTTATTTAAATATACCTATTATTATTTATTTATTGGAAATAGTAATTACATAATAAATTAATAATTCAGGAAACGGTATAAAAATATTATTGCGTATTGTAGGAAATTTAGAGCATCTAGGGTGAGTAAGGAGGTCATCCGCTTCACTACCTTAACTCCCTTCTAATTCTTAGTATAAATCTTGAATAATAGCTATAATTACAACATGAAAAGTAACTTTATAGCACTTAAAATATACATAAAAATTTATTTTAGATTTTGGTAAACATACACCCTGTATAAAAACAGTTGAATCACCTTGAAAATCTTGTATCAATACACAAATACGATTGATTCCTTTTTGTTTTGGTGGTCATTTGTGATTAATTTAGTGTGCACTTTTAAAAAATTTGATAACTAATAGATACATAATTGATAATGGCACTCAGGCAAACGAATAGGCAAACAGTTCCGGCGAGGACAACCGAAACAAAATTGGTCAAATCGACAGACTGACGGACGGATGGATGGATGTATGTTACAATACGTGTCGTCTGCGTGTGCCCTTTTCGCGTTGCCACTTCATTATAATATTGCCCTACTTTTCAATCATAAAAAATGATCGGCATCACTATCGATTTACGGTCTAAAGAAAGTAAAAAAAAAAATGATTAACTAGTATTGTTCGCTGATACCAAAGAAACCAATGAATTGATCGACTGTGAAATATATTAGATGCGCGAAACTTTTGAGGCGGAGACGTTCTTATATTCTTCTTTATATTTTTTATTATTTCTCATCACAACTATCAACAACAACAACAACTATAATATTAAAGACAAGTAGGTATCCCTTACTCTTACGTTAAATTTGCCCTATTAGTATTAGCAATTCTTACAATTAGAGTTATCTTACCTTCCTTTGAATGAGATTTTGTGAGATTTTCTGAAATTCCCATTATCCGGTCGTGAGATTTTAGAGTTATAAATGAATTTTTGTCAGGTGTACTAGAACCCCTATTAGGTAATCTCTTCCCCCCCCCCCTCTCTCTCTCTTTCTTTCATGTGAGATATTCTTAAAGCTGTAATGACATTTTCAATAATTTACCCTTCCTTAAAATAAAATTTGTTATGATTTTCTGGAAGCCACCTTTACCTTCACGAGAATCTTATCCTGCTGTTGTGAACATTTGTTAGAATCTTACAGTTAACGTGAGATTATCAGTAACCTCCCCTTCCTAATTGAAAGTTGAAGAGATTTTCTAAATCCCCTTTACCTTCTCTGAAATCTTAGAGTGATGAAGTTAACATGAAATTTTAAATAGCAATCTTCCATTTCTTTAAATGAAATTTGGTGAGATGTTCTGAAACCCCCTTACCTCATGTAAGATTTACCCCATTAGTAATATATTAACAACTCCCTAAAGTTACAAAGTTAATACGAGATTTCCATCAACCTTCCTAGAGATTTTTTGACGCCCCATTACCTTCTCATAAATCTTAGAGTTATGAAGTTAACATGAAATTTTAAATAGCAATCTTCCATTTCTTTGAATGAAATTTGGTGAGAAGTTCTGAAATCCCCCTAACCCTCATGTGAGATTTACCCCATTAGTAATATATTATGAATTCCTAAAGTTACAAAGTTAATACGAGATTTCTAACAACCTCCTCTAGAGATTTTTTGACCCCCCATTACCTTCTCTGAAATCTTAGAGTTATGAAGTTAACATGAAATTTCAAATAGCAATCTTGCCTTTCTTTAAATGAAATTTGGTGAGATGTTCTGAAACCCCCTTACCCTCATGTAAGATTTACCCCATTAGTAATATATTAACAATTCCCTAAAGTTACAAAGTTAATACGAAATTTCCAACAACCTCCTCTAGAGATTTTTTGACCCCCCATTACCTTCTCTGAAATCTTAGAGTTATGAAGTTAACATGAAATTTTAAATAGCAATCTTCCCTTCCTTTAAATGAAATTTAGTGAGATGTTCTAAAACCCCCTTACCCTTATGTGAGATTTACCCCATTAGTAATATTAACAATTCCCTAAAGTTACAAAGTTAATACGAGATTTCCAACAACCTCCCTAGAGAGTTTTTAACCCTCCATTACCTTCTCTGAAATCTTAGAGAGTTATGAAGTTAACATGAAATTTCAAATAGCAATCTTCCCTTTCTTTAAATTAAATTTGGTGAGATGTTCTGAAACCCCCCTTACCCTCATGTGCGATTTACCCTATAAGTAATATATTAATAATTCCTTCACGTGAGATTTATCCTATTGTTATTAATAAATAATTCTTAGAATTATAAAGTTCACTAACTCCCTTTCTTTAAATGAGATTTGACTGTACTTCTTCGTCTTTCATTCTGAGTACATTATTATTTGATGTTCTCATTATTTCATCACAATTGTTAGCCATAAAAATACAGTAAGGCCCTTTTAATTCTTTTCCATTTTCTACATTGTTTCATTTCGTTTTAAGTTGCATAACATTTTGTAGGGAATTATTATTAGGTATGAGCATGTTCTTTCGTTGTTAGGTAAGCAAAAAGTCTTGAATTTTACAAAAACGAGTCTCGAATTCTGCTGAATGCAAAATCGTAAAGTTTATTGTTGAGTTTTGGCCAACCTGATGCAAAACATATCATAAAAGTGGTGGAGTAAATTTATGCAAATCAGGAAATGTATACTTACCAAAAATATTATTTTATTAAAAAAATTAATGTACAGAGTGGTTTCACAACCTTAACTTTTGGTTTTATTTTTAATATAAATATCTAATGTTTTATTAACCCAATTTTTTTGGAGTGGGTATATATGAAGTTATATACTACATATAATATAATTTTGATTATTCATTGCAATAGTCATTTTTTGTCAAAAATATTTTCGCATTTTTATTAACTGCAACCCCATCAGGCCCACATTATTTTCACCTTCTTAACATACCAACTGTCTACTTTTTTTGGCACTTAAAAAAAAACAAAACTATAAACTTTGTGTGGACCCCTTTTCACCACCTTAACATAGGTACCATTTACCACTTTTGCCTTATTTTTATCTAATTAGTAAGCGATTAACTGACTGATCTTGTGATTTTGACGATTTATTTTTTTCAGAAATTTTGGTCTCATTTTTTTACGAGCCTATGCCTTCATTACTTTAGTGCGAACAGTCGTATACAAACGTTTGAAGATACACACAAACAATGACGTCGCCAAGATTGTTCATCTAGTTGATTACACCTCCCACACTCACGCACATACACATACTCACATACGCATACACATTATGTATCTATACACACACCTACCCCTATCCTATGTCACTGTGTGCAGTTGTTATGTACATACATAGTATCTACGTAATACAAAAGTCGTGTTGTGGTCGTATCAAGCTCTTGAACGTATTATTAATAAAGAAGGGTTCTATGTAAAGAAAGGGGGTGAAGAGGGGGTTCTGAAGAAAAGTATAGGGTTACGAAAGTCGTATCGAAAATGTCCCCACCATTGTGTCGTCTTTTGTCTTTCGCTATAACACTTTTTCAATTAAAAACAATTAACTGCGTACATTACTACTTTTACCCTTGTTTATTTTGGTATATGTGGGTGGCAATAATGATTTTTATTAAGATCACATAAATAATAATTGGAAAATATTTAAAGAAAAATACAACATTGAAAATTGTTTAGAGATAACTTGCTGCAATGGTCCGTTGTATTTTTGTTTGTTTGTTACCACAAAACTCGAAAACTATTAACCCCATCACCACCTGCTTTTAATTTTTGTAAATAATATTATCCTGCGATGGTTATAAGCTATGTTGAAATATCATTATCCTTTATCTTTGGCCCTAATATCCACCTAATCATTTCTGGAGGATTTTAACTTACGTAAAAAAACAATTTTGAAAGAATTAAGGAAAATCCTCATATCCAGGGAAGGACTCAGGGTTCGCTTTAAAACTAAGTTTAATTATTTATGAAGCAGATATGTCCCATGTAAGCCAAATAACTACCAGAATTTTTTCTTAAACTTTTCAAAATTCAAAAATTTCTAATTAATTAGTTTAATTGACCCAGTATAATAATTACATTTTTTTATTTAGTGTCACTTATTCACACCTTTAGTTCTTTTTTAAATTTATTTTTATTTCACGTGTGCCACTCAAGTACCTACTACACACACAGTGGTTCAGTTATTAGTTCTCTTATATTATAACGTTCATCATTACTGGTTCTATTATTTTTTTCTTTACCTTTTTCAAATTAAAACGCACATAAAAATGGGAATGTGCGTAAGTACGAATGGTGTATCTTTGCTAATGATGTTGTTGACATCATATTATTTCAACCATTATTTTCTGTTTCCTTCCCAGGAAGCATATTAGACACTTATTTGACGAAAATCCTCATCAGGATTAGTAGCCTTATAGCTAAGCTGATAGCTATTCACTTTTTTAATATTAATTACATGCACGTCCTTAAAGTTTTATTTTTCTTGCTAGAAATCTTTTTTTTTTACTGCTTTAATTTTTCTATAGATTTGTAGAACCGAATTATCTACTGATAAAATTTTGTGAAATTAAAGAAAAAAATTACTTGATGTTACAGGATAATTAAGTATTTTTATTATTTATTTGTTTTATTGAAATACGTCATTCCTTATTCAGATTTCCAGGACCTTTGAAACACTTTCATTTGGGTAATAATATTTATCATTTATCCTTGAATATTTTAAACATATCATGCTATCTAGTGGAAGCAACTTGAATTTTCCTAAGCAAGGATATCGTAACCGTTGTAGATTTCCTTTTCATGCACTTCAAATCGAACTTAAAGCACAGATGTAACTTTGGTTGCCTAGATAACTGCATCAAAAAGCTTCAGTTTTCGTTTATTTTCACGAAAACTGCAACTTATACAAATGTGTTTCTTTATTATTACTGTCAGTCAGTTCAAAAAAATTTAAACAAGAAAACAATACCTAAGGGTTTTTCGTAACAGATTTTTGATTTATTTTTTAAATGTTCCCTGTTTCTGAAATATTAATTCACTGTCATATAGGAAAATCAATTAAAAATCGTAAAATTTCCCACAGCAACTAAATCTAAATTAAAAATTTCGGGGGTGGTTTTGACATTATATTACAAGAAAAAGGGACGTAGAGTTGATAAATAATAAAATAGCCCTCAAAACAATAAATTTCGTATATGAAGTTTAAAAACAAATATTATTCTTTGTTATCAATACTTATAAGCAACTTCAAAAAATAAAATAAAAATTAAGAGGGTGAATCATAAAAAAAATGTTACATGACACTGTGACACTTTTTTGGTTTATTTGACAAAAATATTCTCTAACTATTTTTTTGTATAAAGATTTTCGGAATATTAAGTCACTGTCGTGTAGGAAAATCAATTAAAAATCGTAAAATTTCCCACAGCAACTAAATCTGTAAATTAAAAATTTTGGGGGTGGTCTTGCCATTATTCCACAAGAAAAAGGGACGTAAGTCGATAAATAATAAAATGGCCCTCAAAACAATAAATTTCGTATATGAAGTTTAAAAAAAATATTATTATTTGTTACAATACTTATAAGCAACTTCAAAAAATAATAATAAAAATTAAGAGGGTGAATCATAAAAAAATGTTACATGACACTGTGACACTTTTTTTGGGTTTTTTTGACAAAAATATTCTCTATTTTTTTGTATAAAGATTTTCGGAATATTAAGTCACTGTCGTGTAGGAAAATCAATTAAAAATCGTAAAATTTCCCACAGCAACTAAATCTGTAAATTAAAAATTTTGGGGGTGGTCTTGCCATTATTCCACAAGAAAAAGGGACGTATAGTCGATAAATAATAAAATGGCCCTCAAAACAATAAATTTCGTATATGAAGCTTAAAAAAAATATTATTATTTGTCACCAATACTTATAAGCAACTTCAAAAAAAATTAATAAAAATTAAGAGGGTGAATGATAAAAAAAATGTTACATGGACACTGTGACACTTTTTTGGTTTATTTGACAAAAATATTCTCTAACAATTTTTTTTTGTATAAAGATTTTCGGAATATTAAGTCACTGTTGTGTAGGAAAATCAATTAAAAATCGTAAAATTTCCCACAGCAACTAAATCTGTAAATTAAAAATTTTGGGGGTGGTCTTGCCATTATTCCACAAGAAAAAGGGACGTATAGTCGATAAATAATAAAATGGCCCTCAAAACAATAAATTTCGTATATGAAGTTTAAAAAAAATATTATTATTTGTTACCAATACTTATAAGCAACTTCAAAAAAATTAATAAAAATTAAGAGGGTGAATGATAAAAAAAATGTTACATGGCACTGTGACACTTTTTTGGTTTATTTGACAAAAATATTCTCTAACTGTTTTTTTTCATATAAAGATTTTCGGAATATTAAGTCACTGTCGTGTAGGAAAATCAATTAAATATTGTAAAATTTCCCACAGCAACTGAATAAGTTAAAAAAAATTGGGGATAATTAGGATATTATCCCTCAAAAAAAAAGGCCTAAAGTCGATAACATAAAAATTATCTTCATAAAAAATATTTCTTAATCCACTATCTATAACAAATAACAATTTTTAAGAAAAATTAAATAGTTGATCAAAATCTATTATTTTTTTAGCCAAATTGAACCTTTTTTGCCATTTTTCCACCCCCAACAAGAATTATTACCATTTTCATCCCCTTAATAGTTCTAGCTCTTTACTGAAAAATCTTTTTCTGACTAACTGAGCTTTTGATAAGGACCAAAAGGAAAAACAGGTAAAAACAATTACCTAATCCATTTATAATTTCCATTTATTCATGCATGCATGTTTTTCATGAGTACCTAATATATATCATCTATCTTATACTTTGAAATTGAATGGTACCTAAAGCCGTTAGTTACTAAACAATGACGTCTTGAAATATCATCCTTCCTGCCTTCGCTTCATCCCCCTTAATAGAACCTCTCAATGTGCACCTGTAGATACCTTGGCCTTCTTTCCTAAACGGGTTCTTCAGCAAAAGACACACGTGATTAATTTACGTACAACCCATTCAGGACTGGACAAAAAAAAATACTATTATTATGATTAGAATGGGTTAGGTCAGGGATAAGCCACTGAACAGATGGACCATTACACATATCTACATATACTTATACCTGGTGGCCAAACACAAAAGTTATTTTGAACGAAATACTAATTTTGCCAAAAAAATGTTCAACTTATTTGTCAGCTATTGATAATAGTTCATAATCTTTTAGCAACTTCGGTTAAATTTTTACAAGCCATAATGGGACAAAAAAATGAACATTGAGAGTAAAAGCAAAAGATACGAAAATGAAAATAGGCCAGTGCAACCAACATTAAGTGATCGCCTTAATAAACCGTTTACTTTAATAGGTTTCGAAGCCACAGCGGCTGTGAACTTGTCACTTGAAACCGTCCATTCATTCATACACTGACGCGAATACATGCACACCCATAAACGTTGCATTCATACAAACACTTACACACAATAACAAAAACAAAACAATAAAAAAAAAGAAGACAGTCAATGTCTATGACACCGAATATTAAAATGTTAACAGCCAAAACAAACAAATAAACAACTGAAATGACAACGGAACGGATGCATTTGCAGTAGGCCTTGCAACAATAGTAAATAAATGTAATTGAGTGTCATCTCTTTTATAACCATTTCAATTTCCTCTTGGTGCGTTTATGACACCATTTCCACGCCACCTTATCAATCGACCATAATTTTTCACAAAATATCAATGCGGGTATAATCTGGGCTAAAGGGCGGATGCGCCATTTAAAGGTATATGTCGATATCGTAGATGATGGTGGCCGAAGGGGTTGTAACCACCCTATACCGCATTATTACTAATCGGTCTTAAATGTCGTACGTTTTTGTTGTTAGCGTTACGAAACCGGATATGAGATGCATGTCCTAAAGACCTCTAGTGTGTAATCGAATATTTCGCGAGCTCGGCATTGCGTGCCGAAGGCATAGGTGGCTAATTAGCCCCCAACAGTGGACACATTACTCCATATCTATTGATAGGGTTGCATTTACACACATGCTTCCTCAAATGCGTCATCGCAACCAACCACTAACATCAATTCGCAGGTTACAGGGCGATAATTCACAATAACCGCTTAATAAAAACCATTAAAATATATTTAATCGAAATGACGCATTCATAATACGATCCATTGTATAATTCTATGAAACTTTTTCCTTTGAAGTTTTTCGATACGACTTCTGGTTACCAAGTTATGAGCCACCTAAAAGTGTAGTAGTCGACCAATCAGGTCGCGCCTTTGTTGCTGCAAACAGTTGAAACGTAGCGTGCGCGCCGATTAGCAGACAAGTCGTAGCGGTGCTAACAACTGAAAAACGTTACGCCCACAGTGACTTGCAGCGAGAAAGCTGCTTTCTGATTGGTAACTTTCTCTTAATAATTACTCGACTATTGACATCTGATCGAAAAACTGTAAAGGAAAAAGTTTTTTAGAATTTCGTAAGGAATCCATTGGTGCAAGTTTCGGGGATATAAATACAGAAGTAACTATGTAGTTCGGTGATTATTTTTGTCTTAATTTCTTAAACACCCTGTGAATATGTGCGTTCATTTTTTCCCCTAATTCATGCTCAAGGGGTAATTTTAACTTCCTTCGCATGATAATGCATGGCTTCTCGTACGAAGGTGCGTATCACAAAAAAAATACGCAAAGGGTAGACTTTAAAGGGTTTCTTTTAACGGAATATGTATTTTTAAAACAAGTAACATTAGGTAAATTACACTATATCTTAGATACTTTTTGAAGTAAAATAAGAAATACAATTTATCTGAGTGGCGGCTCCATTTAATGATTAAAAAAACATATTTTTCTAAAACGATTAAGCGACAGAGGTCATCAACAATAAAAAAAGTAAAAAAATTTTACTTATTATTACATTTTTTTAACGTCAGTGATAGTTGCTATCTTAGAAATGACAATTACAGAGCTGCTCATGCCTAAAATAAACTGCATTGCATCTTGCATCTATTTAATCAAAAATGAATTAATTAATTATTTCTAAAAACTGCATATCTTTGCACAATATGTACCAACTTAATAAAGAGTGATAACGAAAACAAAAATAAAACATGGTCGTCTTCATTTATTTTATTTAACAGTAAATCAATTGTTTTACAACGATTAAGGAAATTTCAACTGTTTTGTGAAAATAACCCTAAAAACTGATTTAGTTTTTATAAGTACGTCCCTGTAGTATTTTTGAATCGTTAGTTTTTGATTCTTTTTGAGGTTTTGAATGAACTAATCAGATTTTCTTCAATACGTCCCTGCGCTATTTTTGATTTGTTTCGAGCAAAAGTTGTGACCGATAGCAATTAATTATTTTTCACTTTATCCTGACCTGTGACCTTGCATCAATGGCCCTCCCGTTCACGTTTATCCCGTAGGCTGATTGCAGTCTGACAACTCGATATATTTAATACGAAAGGTGAATGTTTTCGTAATTCATTTATTTCTACGTGTAGGTACATGTACCTAATTCCAATAATGTAATACATAATTACACCTATGTATATTAATAATATATAAGTATGTGTATAAAAAGGCAAAAGACACTCACTGGCGGCTATCCATCTTCTCCTCCTCCTCCTCCTCCTCATTGTTCTTCTTCTACTTCGCGATGCATTATTTATGATAAAGGTCAAATTTTACCAACCTGCTGCCAAATAATTACGCGATGCATCGGAAACGGGCGTAACAAATGCACCAGCGTTTATAAAAAAACAAAACATAAGTAACTAATAACCCAAATAAAAATACAAAATGTAAAATATTTTGCACTTAATTTAGAAGATCATTAATTATTTTTGGTCTTCACCCTTCAATAAAAAGTTGCAGTTTTCAGATTTAATAATTCGCTTCACTTCTACACTAAAACAAATGTATGAGACGTTACATTATATACTTTGAAGCGTCTTTTAAAGCAAATTCCTTAGATTTTTTATATTCTTTTATTGTAACCTATTAGATTATAAACTTCCCCTGAAGCTTCTGAAGAAGTTAGCGAAACTTTAAGGGACAATTCAAACCGACGACGGCCTTTAGACCCGAATAAGGGCATCACTGGCAGCGAAAACATTTACCAATTTTTTTCTATTGTTTTACAATTACAAAAGTATTATATAAAATTACTTTACCCCTAAAAGTGCAATTCGTCATTTCCCCAAGTTAAAAATATGCTTATAACGAATGTCCTGCAGCTAAAACATTGCACAAAATTGGTCTCCAGTTCGCAGTGCAGTGGTTTCCGCCCCCTTTTCCCCCGTCAGGTCCTTTTTCCAAAAACTCTCGTCGCTGGGTGGGTATTTGTTTTAGGATACGCGTTTGCCTGAAAACGTTAGAAAAATCAAAAAGCCAACAGGACACAAGAAATAATTTTCAAAATTTAATAATTCGAGTTGTAGAGGCCTCAATGTCTTTATGGTAGACACTTAAAAAGCTGAATTGGTGTTATAATAAAATAGTAAAAAAATTTCAAAAAATAGTTGATGGGTGTGTTTTGTGGACTCGTCCTGCATAAAAGTCCGGTCCTGTTAGATTGCAGCGAAGTCAATGTCTTCCGCGGGCAGCCATGAGAAAGCTGCAAAACTGCATATCTAACAATATACCGACCTTGGCTAGGTTACTGAATCCAAAAAATTAAAGCAGCGAAATCATCTATAATGCAATGCGGCAGAAAGAAGATATATCGCGTCACCACCACATTTTTAAACTTATTAAACCTACCCACGATTTCCACACCAAATACGTATATCACTTAACTTCCTCGCCATTCTTGAACGTTATATGCAACACTTACTATGAAATTATGATGGGGAAAGAATCCTTTAGATCCACAAAAAATAAACAAGGTTAAATTTACTATTAAAAATTGTGGGAAGAGGGTGTTAAGCTCATTCTGCAATAATTAAACTCTTTCACACGATTTTATGAAAAGTAATCTTGTGTTTTTTGGGACAAAACTTACTGTAGGTGATATTGTGACAAGGAGAGTAATTTTTAGACACATACACAACCCAATGTTTCGTTAGAAGAGGATGTTAAGGACCAAAAAACCCCTTCATCAATAATTAAACTCTTTATCTGTATTTTATAAAAAAATAATCTTGAATATGTATAATGGGCAACACTTATTGTGTGTGATGATGTGATAGAGCGACGAGAGAATCCTTTAGAGAAGTACACAACCCAATGTTAAATTTCACATAAAAAATAAAGGGCAGTTCAGGGTTGTTAAGGACCAGAAGTCTCCTCTTCAATAATTAAACTCTTACACTCGATTTTATAAAAAGAAATTTTGAATTTCTTTATACAAAACTTACTGTAGCTGATATTGTGATAAGGAGAGTAATTTTTAGACACATACACAACCCAATGTTTCGTTAGAAGAGGATGTTAAGGACCAAAAAAACCCTTCATCAATAATTAAACTCTTTATCTGTATTTTATAAAAAAATAATCTTGAATAAGTATAATGGGCAACACTTATTGTGTGTGATGATGTGATAGAGCGACGAGAGAATCCTTTAGAGACGTACACAACCCAATGTTAAATTTCACATAAAAAAATAAAGGGCAGTTGGAGGTTGTTAAGGACCAGAAGTCTCCTTCTCGATAATTAAACTCTTCCACTCGATTTAATGAAAAGTAATCTTGTAATTTTTTGGACAAAACTTACTGTAGGTGATATTGTGACAAGGAGAGTAATTTTTAGACACATACACAACCCAATGTTTCGTTGGAGGAGGATGTTAAGGACCAAAAAGTCCTTTCCTCAATAATTAAACTCTTTCACTGTATTTTCTGAAAAACTAATCTTGAATAAGTATAATAGCCAACACTTATTGTGTGTGATGATGCAATGGGGGTTTTTAAGGACCAGAAGTCTCCTCCTCAATAAGTAAACTCTTCCACTCGATTTTATGAAAAAATAATTTTAAGTTTTTTGATAAAAGAAAAGGTCAAAAATAATTATATACGTTGGCCAAACCAACCGTTCGATCATCCTCAACACCACTTTATTGTATCGTAACATAGCTCTATAACTCTTCCAGAGTGGCTTATTAATATAACAAGAAAATTGTAACAAATATTTTTTATTAAATTAGGGATGGTGTCAATATCGACCATAGGATTAAAACCTAACGTCTGTCTGTTGCACTTTTGGTGCAGTGACTTAACGATTTTGATTACCTTTATTGATCTGAGCACGTTCTAGAATTTTCTAATATCAGAACGATTAAGTTATTTCTGAAGATGTTGTTCTCTTCCATTTATGGATACTAACCATAATATCAAGTTGTATAACAGGCTAAAAATAGCGTAATTCATTCTTGGTAAATACATATTATGTAGGTACGCAGGATAAACATTCGTAAATGCCAACTACCCATGATTATGGCCATTATGGGCACAAAAAATAAAAATAAAATAGAAAACAGAAAGAAAATGATCAAGCTGTGCAGATGGTATTTACCAAAGAAAGTAGTAATATGTTTGGGTTCAGAAATAACAATCTTAGTTACTAATCAATTTAGGTATCTGCATGATAAAGGATTTACTGTCTCTAGGTAGTAATAATCGTCTAATCGTAAAATATTGATATTATACCATACAGTTTAAAATATGGGTGAAAAAATCTATGGAAAAACATTATAGCATGTGTAATATAATGTAATGTGTAGTATTACAAATTAGTTATCAACATTTTTTATTTATATCTATGTTCATCATTTATTTATTTATTATTTATTTATAGAACAATTTATTGTAATATTCCAATAATTGAATGTCGTCAAATTTATCATAAACAATTGAACAAAAACAAAAGAAAAAGAAACGAACTACTAGATTGTTCGTTATTCTTTTGCCATGAACCATAAATATTATCCTTTTTTTGCGCAGTACACATTATTGTCTTTCTTTATGATTTTATATTGTGTAAGTACTTCTTTTTTTATTTATTTAAATCTCACAATATCGATACACTTTTCATACACTCTGCCCATCAAAAATAGTAGCAATCAATGACGATTTAAAATATTTATCCAATAATGAAATATTTTCTTTTTAGTAAACTACACTAAATAATAACAAATTATAATTAACAAACGAAATGTAGATTATTTGAGTTTATTTTCATTTGCAATTAATTCAGAGTTAAAACAGAGAAAAAATTATAATTAAGTAATAAGTAATCTTGAAATCAATTTATAGAAATCTGAGATTGAGATATTTCAAAATTTTGACCTGTAAATGACAAAAACGGTAATTCTGGTGTTATATTTCTAATTCACGTTGGCTAGTGTTAGGTACTCTTTTGTTTTCTATTGTTAGTAAGGTTATGTTGTATTCGTTTGTCAGTTGTCACTGTTCCTCATTTATTTCGTAGTGACATAGAGGTTATATGTTCGTCTGTCAGTTTAGCTGTCATTTTAGAATTTTAGTGTCATTTAATAATTAACTGAGTTTGGTTCCTGCTCTTTAATTAAACAGTTATAATTTAAGTGGATATTGTGCTTGTATTAGTAATTAGTTAGTGTGAACTTCATTGCTTTTCTAAGCAGGTAAGCACTTTATAAAAAATTTCTCTCCTTATTAATTTCCTGATTCTCTTTTATCTATCAATAAATTATCAGGATCGTGCAATTTGTCATCATAATCTGAATTATTATTAGATGTTAGAATATTAAATAAAATAATAGGTAATAGAAACTGCGATAGATAATGAAGACACATGTGTATATAATGCAATATTAAATAATAGTTTGTGTAAGTATTAATGTACATATAAATGTGTTTGGGTATCGTAGTCAGTTATGTAGTAATATATAAGTAGTTAGTCGTCCTCGGCTGTATGTGTAAACAAAGTTACTAGGCTAGACAAGCCAAGTTGACATGGTCATGGTTCTGTCAAGGTCAATACCAAAAACAAAACGTTTCGCCTCCTCCCCCCTACCTCCTCCTCCTCCTTCTGGTCTATGCACCGCGATTATTTGAGTCGTCCTTCGCGAACGCAGATCCGTCTTTGGGACGTACAGTCATACTCAAAATTAACGACAATAGTTCTCACTGACCCTTCATTCTTTAATTAAAATTAAAGCAAATTTTTGACCATAAATTTTTGGGAAAAAAAATAAAGTCACCATATTTGAATTATTTTAAAAAGTAACTAAAGGTGAACTTAATGTCCATTTTCACCGTCATAAGCTCATCACATCCTTCACCCCTTTTTTATTTTAATCCAATCTCTACATCTCCCCCGAAATATTCAGCATCTACTGTGACGTCACAGCGTTGCGCAGTTAACTACTTTTTTCCCCGCAGCCTTATTTAACAGATGTTACAGCTTATAAACAAAAAAAAAACTTTAAAACAATTGGTGGCTTGCAGATTGCACTTTGTTATGTTAATAAAGCAAAACGAAAGTGATAATAACACTGTTTTGTTGAAAACAATTGGTGGCTGGTGGTTGCATTTTTTATCTCGCAAACTGTGCATAATTTGTTGATTGTTCCCGGTAGATTTCGATTAGACGTTACGACTACCTTATAGCGGACCAGGGTAGTGTGTCATTCGGGTTTGTTCGCGAGGTGGTTGCTCCCTAACGGCCTCAGGGTCATGCCAAGTGGATTGGACTCTTTATTGGACCTAATTTGTTTATTGTGTGCAGTTGGAACGTAGTTGCTATTATTTTATTCTTATTATTTATTTATCGTTCATTTAGGACTTATGCAATTTGACTTTTGACTCCCCGGTGGATGGAACGCGACTAAAAAAAAAAGAAACCGCCGGAAAAAGGGGTAATTTTTAAAGCTAACATCTGGAAGCTTCTTTTACTCACACTAACACAAAAAATTAAAATTTTATTAAGCTCTCCAAAAAAATATTTTCTACCCGCCCTTGAGAAGCTTGAGCAGTGTGAATTTATTTCCGGCTTACGACAGATATTTTATTTTTGCTGTAGACTTCGGTGCCCACCACTTTTAATACCCACACATTTACATCTGTGAATTTTTATGAAATGAACTCAATTAGGCCGTTGTTAAGGAAAACCGAAACGTCTGCCGATTGGGTTCGTGCGTGCACACCCCCGATTTCTGTAAAAACCCGAAATAGACGTCTAGAAGTCTAGACATCAAATGTCTCGAATCAAAGCGTTGGTTACAATTTTTTTTCTCTCCAAAATATGCAATTATCTATCATCTTTTTGCAATTTTATTCTCTGCCATCAAACGATTAGCAAGAGGGCGCGTCAGCAAGAGGGAGAGCGGGCCGTGATACGAAATATTATACGAACAGAACAGAGAGGGACTCGCCACGTGCTAGAAATTGTCGGAGAAAATTTTCTGACAATTATTATTAATACACAGGGGTCGTAATATTGTTACCCGGCGCATTCACCAAAATAAAAATTATATATAAATAATAAAATGAATTCTCTGTAAAATTCTAAGCAAAAAATTATTTTTCAGTTTTTCGATACGATGTAAACTAAGCGAGTTATTAATAATAAAAGATTTAATCAAGGCGCGCCTTGTCCGCTGCAAGCTGACGGACGTGGCGTGGGCGTGACGCGTAGGTACTTCTATCACTAGCGACGCGGCGATTCGTCTGCAACCGCTTGGGCACGCTATCATTGGCTGACGAAACCAATCGTTAATTGCCATTTTCTCGATAACTAAGCGTCGTATCGAAAAAATTCAAAGGAATTTTTTTCTTAAAATTTCACAACGAATGTAATGGTTGTTTCGTTTTTTTAATTTTTGCTACTATTTTCTTTTATACGCCCACCGTATTTAATAATAAGTTTTTCCGAATAGATGATTCATGTGTTCGTTGTTCCTTTTTTATTTACGGGATAGGCGGTTGGTTGTTGCGTCTCCTGTAGGTAGGTGGACCACCAGCCGTCAGATACATAGGTCAGGAACTAGTGGATGATGTCCGACCTTTGCCATTGCATAAAAAAAATACCGTCTAGACTCGGATCGTGCGGACGGTGTTAGGTGGGCATCAACTTGTGCCTCTCTCGCGTACACCATACTAATACGTACTTAGTGTTTGCACGTGTGTGTATGTGGTGCATGTCTATTGAATGGCTTCGACGACTGCTGCCTGTTGTTGTTTTCATCATCATTTTTATTAGACCCCGACGCGTCGAATCATGACGTTTACGTCTTCTGTTTCTATTTCGCACCAATTTACCCAATTTTCACTGTTACGCAAGCACTAAATCATGTACACTCATGTCTCGTGGAAAATTACTTATGTACTCTTCTTCGTACAACAACAGTAACATTGTTTTTTCTTTTGTTTCGACAATTTAAAGTCTATACCTACGTGCCAGAGCGACTGGGAATTTGTTTTAACAATTGCTAGTCAGTCTTTTCGTGTTTTTGGTAACAATTGTCAAGCATTTTTATTTTTGTTTTAACAAGTGTCGATCTTTTTTTGTTTTTATTAACAGTAGGTAGTCCTGAGACAACAATAATTTTTAAGTAATTGAGTATTTGGTATTTATAGATAACTGTAAAAAAATATAGTATTTTTAAAAAGTAAAGATTTTATTAAGATTAAGCGTCAGGTATTACAACAGTAGTCGACTGCATGGTAACAGTATCTAGTAGTGAGTTCCTTGTGTTATCTGCTCCGGCCTAATTTTTATCAATATTGATTTTGGAGGTCATCGACAGCCCCTCCTACCCATCCTTTTGCATTTTGTTACCTTTCTTATCTATTTTACACATCTTATTATCGTATTTGTTAATCAAACATAAAAAGTTTATAAAATCCTAAAAAATCGATACTATTGATATCTAAAGAGTTCCACATTATTAATAACGTTTTCAAATAATCATCATCAATGTACCTATTGTACTTTTTAATTAATTTAATATTTCAAAGAATGTTTTAAATGGTTTTTTATCTACGGTGTTAAATAAAAAACAAAACGCTTTGTTTTCATCTAAAGTCCATACAATATCTGTAGTTAACCTTTTCATGACCGGTTTAAGTAATAATAAATTAAAACAATTAACCTTTAATAATTAAAAAAAAATTAAAATTGGTGCACTTGCTGACAAATAACACGATTACAATGCATTATACTCGTATATATCTATACATATAAAGATGCGTTTGAGAAACAAATACATAGCTAAAACTTTAAAATTTGTTTATAAAGCAATTATGCACTTAATTGGTACGGTCAATTAATAAACAATTTTTGTCAATCATTGCATAATAAATTAATATTAGATGCATCGCATTTTTTAATCATTAGTCATCTTTAGTAACTAATTAATTATGTATTCGGAAGGCCATGGCAAAAGGGCAACATGACGTAGTAATGAAACAATGAGTATATTAGTTCTGTATAATTTATTTAATTAAACTTATCATCTAATGCAATCCATTTAAAGCAAGAATAGGCTCTGTGAGGGGTACAGAAAGACCCCCCTCCCAAAACAGAGTGAGAGTGGGGAGAGAAAGAGAGAGAGAGAGAGAGAGAGAGGTGTAGCAAAAACACAAACGTAATTTTTGCACTATATGTACAATAATAATAATAATAATAATAATTAATGAAGTCGAAATAATATTTACATTACAAAGAGATCTAAGAAGAATAGACAGTCTTATTTCTTAATTAATAAATTATAAATATAATGTGGTATCTGGTTTGACGATGACCGAAAAAATTAGAAAAAATTTAAAAAAATATTATAAAAAAATGGTCTTTGTTGGATTATTATTTTTATCCCTTTTTAAGTAATATATCACAATTATTATCTGAATACTTTTATTTTGTCTAATAACGTTGAAAAAAATTAAAAAAAGGGAGTTACTCGATGGCTTTTTTCTTCAGGGTTAGATGGCAATTAAAATTATTAATATTCGATCGAGAGATTCATTCTAGATAAAATGGATTCGATTTTCAAAAAGGCCAAAATGAAAGGCATCACCTGGCTTTCTAATCAATTAAACTTTTTTGCACTACATATAGCCATTTTGTGAAAGTTATTTTATTCTAATAATAATTGTATCCTGTTGTTACATAATGAAAATACCTAGCAATTTTTTTTTGTCGTAATGAACGAGTAACTGTATCCAACTGCCATCCAACAAAATTTCACAGTCAATTCCAGATCACAATTTGTTTTCATTTTTTTTTTTTTTTTTGAGGCACAAGTTTGTTCAACAATATTCATTCTGCAAGTGGTTCATTTATTATAGATACTTAGATAAAATAATAATATCGAAGTTTCTTTTAATAAGGCAACTTGCATCACTTTAATTTTTTAAGTCATTATTCGCAAGATCAAAATTAGAATATTTTTCCAATTTTTGTCTTGCGAATTTCGAAAAAAATATCACGATTTTTTCATACATAGATAATCACTGGTATCGAACAATAATAAATTTCGTAAACACTAGTTCTAGATCGCATTTTACAAAAATAAATATTACAATTTTAATACGTAACAGTATATCACAAATTTATACAAACTTTTTACACAAGTCGATAATAGTATCTATTAAGAGAGCCAAATTGCGTCCTTCCCCAGACTCCTTTTACCTCCACATACATACACAATACACACACAAGTCTCTTCCTTTAATTTACCAAAACTCAATAAAAAAACTCCAGTTGCTCATTATTTTTTGTCATAACTGTACATCACACTTTACTATATACGTAGGTACGCAACGTCTGTCTGAAGTATAAAATAATGTAGAGTCATAGTCGCAAGTAACACACCGCCCGCCACCTCTGCGCACTATAAATACTATATACTTATTGTACATACGTAGATACTTTAATGTATTGTGTATTGGCTAACGGATGCCGTCATTACGAGCACGCGCACTTGTCGACCACCATTCCAGGCAAATTACCGAAGATAACGTTATAATTCTCGTCGAAGTAGAGCATGGAGATGCCGCTCATTTTCCGGGGGGCACAACACGGCCCTTCTATATCCGGCGACGCCATCTTGGCCAGGTGCGTGTGATGTTGCTTCTGCATCGTCAAATACGGACAACGACCACTGCAATAATACGCCTCGTATCTTTTCGGCGCTATTATAAAGTCCCAACCGAAATCTTCGAAATTAATCGTTAGAGGATACCGGCAGCAAACGTCCTGTGTATTTTTGTCGTCGCAGTCGTAAGCAATGTTCCGTCGCGTCCTACGTTTCGGCTCCACTGTGCTGATCTCCACGAATGGCGCCTGAAACAAACGAAAACGCTCAATTTAAAATACATACGTAGATACAACAAAAGTTGCATACTGCAGGGAGTACCTACCAGGGAATACAGTACGTAATTTATGTTTGTGTAGGTACGTACACCCTGTATAACGAACGACATGTATGATGAAATAGGTTGAAATTAATAATTATTGTTGGAAAGCGAGATGAATTTCTTTTTTTTTTCTTTTTTAATTTATTATAATCTGCTCTTAGGACAAAACAGTTGCAACGATATCGGTGACCCTTAGATACGCGGATTCGTTTTTTATACTTGTATATTATTTTTAATGTTATGACAATATACGGTGATGCCCCACAGCGGTCACACGCATACAATTCAATTTTAATTAGTCGATAAAATTATCAACATTATCAGCACTTTTTTTTTATTTAATCGCAAAATGGTTGGGTACATTAAGTTGAAATTTATTGGAAGCAACAAAATTAAATTTTTGAAAAAAAATATATTTGGTGGAGGTTTTCAACTGTGCAGAGGGTTGAAAACTTTCACACGTAGGGGGAAAGTTTAAATCTACTGAACCTCCCTCAAAAGGTGGAGGTTAAAAAGTGTTGCTAATTAGGGGAGACACATGGAAACTCAGGGGGTGGTGTTGAAAATTGAAAAGAAAATAACAAGTAACTACCAGTCATAGAGGGGGGTTAATGATAACCTTGTAGAATACCAAAAAAAGATTCTCAGGTGGGAGCAAGAGTGTAGAAACCTAAGGGGTACAGAAAAATAAAGACAGATCCATTGCAACCCTCACTTCGTTCATATTTGCCCTTCCCAGGCCTCCATTCCCACTTAAAAACACTTCTACAGGATTATTCTTAACCTCCCCTTGACCCCCACCACATACAGAATGATTTTCACCCAATATTTGCAAAAAAAAACATTTTTCCATTTTAAATCTTCCGCTCCATCCCCTGCGACCCTTCAAATCAAAAACACTTGCATGATATTATCTGAATATTTTTGATGTAATGTTTTCGGAACACCCTGTATACAAGTCATGAGATGCACGTGAGCGATTTTTTATTGCACGAGCACTGAAAAACAACTCAAATGCAACGATACACATACATAACAACTATAAATAATAAATCACGTATTTTGTAGAGATCGGCACTGAGCTAATTTTGTGTGTTTATGTGTTATTTTTGCTGTTTCAAGTGGAAAATCGCTCCGAACTTTCAACACGCGTCGCGATTGGATGAATTCCACAAATGCACACCGTTGCAACATTTTCGGGTGATTAAGTTCCATAGACAAAATTTCTGTTTATTATTCTGATGATTACGCAATCACTTTGGTGCGATATCGGTCAGCAACGCCAATAATATGATTTCCAATCAATCGAAACAAAACATAGTCCATAAGTCGCCACAGTGTAAAAATTACTGTTTTATCGAAAAAACAAAATATTTAAAGAGAACAAAACAATTATTCCCCTGTTTCTCTTGTTTTAAAATCAAATATTAATAGCAAAGTATATGTTTATATATTTCATCAAATTCCTTATGCAATTTTGAACATTTTTTGTCTTTGAATTTTTTCAATAAGAAGTCAATTAAATGAGTTATTAACAATTAAAATTGCACGAATCAGAACGGGCCTCTGTGGCTGCAAGTTGTTGTGTGGGCGTGGTAGCACTTCAGTTGTTAGCACCGCTGTGATTCGCCCGCAACGCCTTGCAGCGCATGCAGCGCGCTCTGATTGGTTAAATACTTAAATCTTTACATGTTAATTACTCAAAAACTACTGTTCGTATCGAAAAACTGCAAAGGAAAAGGTTTCTTAAAATTTCACAAGGAATCTGATGGTGTACTAAATTCGTGAAAAAGGATATTACATTTCCATTTGCGCTGTCCAACGGGATCTTCCTCTTGTTAACTGTCGCGTTAACAATGAACCCATAGTTATCCCTTGCACTTTTAAACCATTCGGAAACCATGGCGGTGACATCAATCTTGATCCACTCTCCGTGACCTAGGGGTTGATTTATTCGTCGCGATGCCATCCTGATGGTTCCGGGGAAATCGGGCCGGTCGGGATTTTTGTACACTTTATACACTTCGAGGACCATCGTGGGCTGTGGCCTTTTGTCCACCCCCTTCACGAAAACGAACAGGGTCGCGTTCGCCACTTGATACTTGGTCACCCCGTCCGAAAACGAAAAATGTAGAATGTCGTGACCACGCCAACTATGCCTCAACCGTGGATCTGTAAACAAAAGAAGAAAAAAATTGAACGTAATTATTTTGTTTGGAATTTCAGTTTCTTATACAAAAAGTGGATTTGGCTAGAAATTATTTTTAAATCGGTGGTTGTTCGTATTATGGGGATATGTAAGTATAAGTACGTATGTTTACAAACAGTTTAAAAATGTGCATATTTCAAAAGAATAAGAACAACGTCCGCACGGTCTATATTCTAAAAATAACAGCGTTACAAACACACGTTCGGTGCATTTGTTGTTATTGCTTTCGTATACGTGTGCATGTGTGAATGATAAGTGCATTTAAAATGGCGCCATTGCATACCAGTCGAGGCAACGTGTAACATTTTCTTATCAGAATTCCTTGCAACAATTTGTTACAATGCAACCGGCTTATTATAAACAAATACGAACGCGACTGATATTTACAATAAAGTGGAAAATTTTCACCACTTGTCTACACTTGTCTTTTAACTAATCATCAAAAAGGTGTCGTTAGAATCGTAAAAGTGACATTTTAGTTTCCCGTATCTTCGTACATTACAATACAATAGAATATTTATGCACAGGGGTAGGAAAAATCCTCAGCATCATTCTTGGGGGTGGATCTCAAGAATTCAAAAAATTGTACACTCAAATCGTATTGTAAATTACTTTTTGCTAGTTTTATTACCAGTGCTGCCACTTTAAAAAATTCAGACTATAGTTGCTAAAAAATTTTAATTATTTTTAACCCTCACAAATATTTTACCATTTGCTTTTAATTTCAGAATGTATCTTGGAATCTTGGACTATTTGGAGTCGGAGAAAACATCCCTTTCATTTTTACACTGGACGGGGTGAGCTTTTTTTTAATTATCTTATCTTTTCATCTTACTTGAAAGTTTTCCACAATTTACAAAAGTTGCCACACGATATTGCAAGTACGATACTATACCCACAATCACACCGTTCGCATCCCCAGAAGTAAATTTATTAGACCTTACAAGGTTTTCCGCGATGTAGTCGCTTCCGATATAAATTTTAAGTAATGTACGTACCTACGTACGAATAAATTAAGTATTTACTTCCGTATTGTTTCAAACAATAACAAACTAGCTGACGGTCGGAAACTTTAAACTACCCCTTAATAAAATTCGCGTATTACCTAACAGAAAATTGCGTGATAATGACGATGTAAATTACTTACATACGTAGACGTAATGTTTTATGTACGTAACTGAAAATGTAAATACTTTTGATACAATTTATAAATGCCAGGAATTAATAAATTGTTAGGTATCTTTCTAAATATGTATTCCCAAAAGGGGGTTTGCTAACGTGTTTTGGAGGTACTGCAGTACTGCCACGAAACGATGTATTTCTTTATCTGGGCCGCAAGAAGGGTTCTGCGCAGGCTCACACCACGCCCACAATTGCTACCATTGATCATAATATTGAGCTGCATTTAGTGCAGACCGCCAGATTCATTTCAACTGGACTGTTTAAAGTAAATTTAATGAGACTGAGGCCATTCTCACGAAAATAACATTCTTAATTGATTTAAAAAAAAATTAAAATGTCATCAATCAATTTTGTCTGACAAAATAAATCAATATATAATATTTTAATTTGAAAAGGGGGGGCTAATTGTATTCCTTGTTTTAAATGTTTCATTACTTTTGTTTCGCGGCGTGTATCTGTTAAGGGTTTATTGCCATGGGGAGTGATTTACACGAATAATAATAATAACGTCAATTACTTTAACAAGACGCTAAATATATGTACATATGTGGAGTGCACGAATGTGTGTCGTAACATACGTACACATATGTACATATGTACTGTGCATGAAGTGCAGCAATTACCTTGAACCTTAAGAAAGATCGATTGAACAAGGTTGAGATTACAGATAATGGCACGAAAGTCAAGACTTCAACTGTTTTCACTTACTTACTTGTGGAGAACAAAATTGGATAACTTCACCGAAAAAATTTTTTTTTTTGTTTTCTTCGTTTGTTTTTGGCCAATATTAATTACGATTTTGGGAAACCTTAAACCTACCAGTATAACCTAGTAACCTTTTTAAATTTTATTTTTGACCCAGAAATATTTTGACGATAAAAACAAACCTGAAAGAAATTTTCAAATTGAGCACCCTAACTATAAACCCCATATTTTTTTAACAATTAATACTTATCTTATTTTACTTACTAGGTAATGAAAATTCATTGTTATTTAAAATTTAATTATGTACCTACATATACAGGGTGGTCCATTGTAAATCCAATGTATTCAATAAAATGAAACAGTCATTCACCCTGTATTAATAAATAATAAATTTCAAATTATTGTAAAAAACAACCCTTAAAGATTTATTGTATACTTAATAAAAAATTTCAACCCAAACAGTGAATTCTCCCACACTTTTTTTTGAAATACTTATTACAGGACCGGATTTAAAACCATCGTTTTAAATTTGATTTATAATTAATACACTACTAACGAAAGGGGTTGGGGGCAGAGGGTTTTGGTGACATTTTTAAAACAGTATTCTCCTAGTGATTTATTGTCAGGTCGAAACGTTTATTAGTGTCAGGTGTCAGGTGACAACATTTGGAAAAAGGTTCTGATAACGATACGGTCCTGGACCGGGACAACGGGCGTTTGCATCTTTTTCTATTGGCGAATCAATTTAAAAGGTGACCGTCTGGTGCAACGCTCTCGTTTGACCTTACGGCGAACCGTCAAAATTGCAACTGATGCATAATTCTGCATCGCACATGTATAGGCACATAGTATAAGTATATAAAAAAAAATACATGTACGTATGTCTTGTCCTCTTGAAACAATGAACTGCCCAAATTTAATGAATTGGATTATGTATTGTTGTTGCCTGTACGTCCACATCTACTAAGGTGGTCCAGTTTCCCTTTTTCAACTAACTAAATTGTTGAAGACGATTGCTACAATAGCAACGAAACGTGTAATGCACCTAGGCCACCTGCCACACAAGTTCACGAAATATTATTTGGAAGACCACAAAAAATAATTTTGGGCTCCTTCTACAATTTACTGTGAGAGGCAGAATATGTTTAACACCCTGTGTATATGTCTTCCAAAAGTACAACAATACATATAATAATAATATTTATTTGAACATATTTAAAATCAGTTTTGTGGAAATTAAAAAAAAAAAACGAAAACATTTGAAGAATAATCCAAAATACAAATAAACTTAATTGAAATTATTCATTAGTGTATTATGTATTTACTCTGTGTATGTTTAATAAAAGAAAAAGTTTACTTATAGGAATTCAAAAAATAATTTTTTAATAGTCAAAAATCAATCAAAATCTGAAAATCTACTAGTCTGTCTTTATTATTTAATTTAATTATTAAGTTTCAAATAGGGAATCCCCCAATAATTCCTCTAATTATATACATACTTAAATAATGTAATAATAAATTGGTTTTGAACTTTTACAACAAATTAAGTGTTGGCTTTGTAGTAGGTACGATTGATTATTTGCAGGCCACCCAACGAGCTACTATGTACGTCCAATAATATAAGATGGGACCTGGTTGTGGTACCTCATTTTTTACTAAAATAATTCATAACAAACAGATTAGGGTTCTTGAGTCAAAAGTTCACCACCGTGGAATTTTATCAAATTAATGCACAAACGGTTTACTTAACTGTTATATTTTAAGGAAAACAATTACACAACAATCAATCACATAAATTATTTTGTGTATTTATAGATACAAAAAATTAAAAAAAAATTGATGTTGGGTTAAAGTAGGTATTTAAGGGTTGCTTTAAAAAGTACTAAAAATAAATTGTTTAAAAAAACATTAATATTATTATTAGATTTATTTATATTTTTGTAATAAGTTTACTATAATAAGGGGGTTGTTGCAAAATTTATTGCAGTAGATTACTTTAATGGTTTAGGGATGCTGAGTATGAACACTGTTAAGAATCTTCGGGGTCTATTTATTATTAATATTTACATAGATACATATTTTTCACCCCCATGACACTTTTTCGTAACTGTTTTGGTAAGGGTTTGATATCTCCCCCTTACGCTCTGGATCAATTTGGGTCCCATATGGGACAGTTGGCAGATTAAAGCAAAAAAAAAAACCGAAAAAGAAACAGGTATAAAATCACTAGCGTACACTATGCAGGACATGCAACAGCAACAGCTGGTGGCAATTTATAAAAACGCTATTTCAGATCCTAAAACTTTTTTAACGGGTAGTCGCGAAGTACTGCGTAACTCAGGACCGGACTCAAATAGAACACCACTGCTACAGAAAAATAAATAATTCATACAAAGAAGTTTTTGAATAGTTTTCGAGATTTTATACTCATTTTCACTTATTATGTTATATTTTTATACATATTTATAGGTACCTAGATATACATAACAAAAATAATTATTTATTATTTTTTTTTTTGTAAAAGTTGGCCAAACTTTTTTAAGAGGTGGGGGTGTAAATGGTTTTAAGATTTCACAAAAAAAATCCCCTATTTAAATTAAAATGAAATAAATAATAGGGGTCCGGTCCTGTTGTGTGTGGTAGTCGTAACCGCACCCCCTTCCGGAAACCAACCCTCTCATGTCACCAGGACCGCTGTGATAAATCTTTCAAAAAATTATTGAGCATTTCTCACGGTAACGATTTTTGTTTATTTTTTTCCTATTCGGTCTTTTACATTGATTCATGTTGAACTTAAACAGAGACAGAAACACAAAGAAGACCAGATGAGAAGTCATTAAAAAAGCGAGTAGTGGTATCTATGTAACCCTTTCGGGATGTCCCTTTTTTTTACTAAACACCATACGAAGGTAACATAAAAGGGCGGAATAGAATACATGTTACCCACTTTACCTACATATAAAAACGTGTACCCATCCTCAGGGTCCATTAATTTAATTGATACGTACCTAAGAATAGATATTAGTATTTGTGTTTGTGGTCTGAAAGATTTTGTAGGGTGGCGGTCTGAATTTCTTTTTAGTCAACAATTTAATTAACATGGAGAGATTAAATAAATAATTTATTGCACCCCAAATGGACCTTTACAAATATAAAATTTCCCCACCTTAGTCATTTTATAATAAAATTATTACAGCATTAAATTTGAATACCCTGTAAATTTTGAAATCGAATTAATCAAAATCTAAATAAAGATTTTTTAATTTAAATTAATGAAAGAACATTCAAAAAATTTATCTGAAATTAAATAAAGTAGATGTTATGTAACATTAGACATTTTTTGATTAATTTTATTTTTATGTGCATTCATATATTTAAATCCGAAAGTTTTGCATCACTTTACAGTTCCCCCAAAAACACTTTTTGTGACAATTCTATCATTATTTTTATGTTGCATGATGAAACATTTTTTGCAATTGCTTTTTATCATAATAATTCCAAGAGACCTACCTATACTAGCTACAATTAAATTACAAATATGAGTCAAAATTTTTATTGAATTACTAACTCAATTCGTACAGCTGTTTCTAGGTTTAAATAACAGTCTTTGTGTTACTTATAAATTCTTTAAATTTCTAAGGTAACCAACGTGTTAGTCATCAGTATTTTTATGTAGCACTTTTTATTTTAAAAGCACCAAAAACCGTTGTTTAATTGCTTTTTTAATTAGTAATTAGCACATTACAACAGGCTCATATAATAAATACATGGGGATCAAATTTAAATATTTTTTGTCTTTATGTTAATATGATTTGGTGCATTAATTAAACCAACCAATATTTTTTATCCATTTTGGTCACGGTCGTCTTCTTAGCCGCCCACAATTTGATTCTCGACCGGGGTGTACGTCATTCGCCCCCCGGTTTCCGTCACGCAAATTGCTACACCACAACAGCCCGCGAAAATTCCACGCAGCAGTTGTTCTGACGAAGCACGAGTGAATCAATCGGTATGTTTGTGTTAGGTAGTACTCGACTGCGTCCGTTACAGGCGGGGATTATTAGTGCGATACGCGGTCATTTTTGTTCGATTGGTTTGGTCGCGGGGGTCAGCATGACAGGTCACTACATTGCGTTTACGTTTAAATAACAATGTACAACGGTTGTAGACGGCTAGCAGACGAAAGGTGCACTCATTTCACAAAGCTGATCACGCACAAACAGTGGCGGAACTTAAACCAAAAATTATAGGGACGATTTATGGGTAAACTTATCTTGAAAATAAGGGGGATAGGAGGGATCAATTTTCCCTTTGTTGGGACAATAAATAATTAGTTGAAAAAATGTTAAGTACTCGGAATAGAGATAAGAAACCAATTACACACTTATACAATACATGAACGCCTTATTATTTATTACACCAATAATAATAACAGCTGCAACGAAAGCGACTCTGCAATAGTTTATAACATATATTGTTATTGCAATAATACAGCTAAATATTCGCGAATCTGACTGGTTATGTCAAATGAACATGCCCACTGATCTATAAATCATTATTGCTTCTTAAAATACATTTATAGCAGTTAAAGTGGTCTAAAAGATATACCATCAGATTCTACGCGAAATTCTAAGAAACTTTTTCCTTTTCCCTTTTTCGATTGGACAAATAATAACGGAGCTATTAACAATTAAAGAGTAACCAACCATAGCGCCGCGTCTTTGCTGCAAGTGACATATGCCAATCAGCGCCAGCGGTAAGGTTAACAAATGAAGTTCGATCAGCGCGTACTGCTACTTGCAGTAGTGATAGCGCGTCCCGATTGGCTATTAATTGTAATTTTCTTATGCTTATAACTCCGTAAGTAGACAACGGATTAAAAAACTGTAAAGGAAAAAAGTTTTTAGAATTCCACATAGAATCTAATGGTGCTGTTAACAAATTAATATCTGCAATAAAAAAAACTAAAGTAATTTTAACAAAATCATCTGAGCCGAACGGACGTTTCACCTCCTATTTTTTGAGGCTCTATCAAGGTAGTTTTTAATAAGAGCTTTAAAAATAATTGAAAATAATGTGTATCTATAAAAAATCGAAGGAACCAATTGAATTGAAGGTAAAGATAAACCAAGGAAGGAAGAACAAAATTTCCCTTATTGTAAGATTTTTCTGTTTGTTAGGTTTTAGTGTTTTATTTTAAGTAAAACATACCATAATAAAAGCAGTTTTAAAAGAGGAAAATTTCGAAATAACAATAACATTTCGAAACTCAAACTAAATAGACACGTCAACTAAAACTATAACATTACAACTTCAGTACTTCAGATAATGTATAATTTAATTAATTTCTATTTTAAGAATCTTGGTATTTTTATTATTATGCAACTTGTAATTAATTTTTATTGTACCTGTCTCCTGTACAGATGCATAAAAAAAATTTATATGCGCTGATAGATATAATGAAGATTGCTTAATGTTAATCGTCTCATTTTTAAAGAGCACGAGTTGTACGGCTTATTTTTAGATTTGTTCGCTATACAGAGCTTTAGTGCCGTAAAAGATGCGATTAAAAAGAGAGAATGCATGTGGGCAAAATGAGAGGTCAAGGAATCTGATAGATAATTACTTTTATCGCAGATTCTGTTGAATCTTCCTTATCAGCCGTCTAAATTTGCAATGCGACCAATAAAAGTCGTGCTTCTTATTATTGTGTGAATTTGCGCCGTTTCAGAACGAGATAATTTAATGGGGGGTGGGTCCTTTTCGATTGCAACACTTTTACAAAAAAAAAACATATTCATGAAAAGTCGTTCCTCCTTTGTCTATTTTCGATGAGGCTGGCAATGAGACGACAAAAGCCGAACGAATGAAAAAACAAAAGAACAAAACTCGAAGAGAGTCCTCATCTAACACGTTTTTAGACATAAAGTGGCGATGCCAAATGGATTTTCAAATAATAAAACAGCTGGCATATGGCGAGGGAGATCCAAGATCGCAAATCCCAAAAATAACCAAGACAGACGGGGTGCATGACCTCTATATACTTCATTATTACAATCACTGTTTACAAGTACATACATACCAGTGTGGACACACTATACAACGACATTGCGTTGATCTAAATTTGAACAACGCACAAAAAAAATTTAAAAAATCGCACCATCTATATTTGACTACCACAATTAACAACCAAAGCCCCAATGTGACAGCAGCCTCTTCTTTTTGGGACCACCAACACCAACAGTGCAATCGAAATGAAATTTAATATCTAAGTAATGTAATGAATAAAGAAAGTAATGTCAATGAAACTTTAGCAGCTATATTGAAAAAGTCTGTATAACTGACAGTTTTTAGGATAAACTTTTTAAAAAATGTGCGTCTCTATATAAGTGTCTATTTTCAATACGGTGGCTAAAATAAGTCCCATAAACGAGAACATGACCACAAAAAATTTAAAATGATTATACGAACGAAACCTCCAACTGATCAACTACTACTGGAAATATTACATTAATTTGTAAACAGTGTCATTTGATTCTTTGTAGTATTCTAAAACCTTTTTTCCTTTACAGTTTTTTAATCCGTTGTCTACTTACGGAGTTATAAGCATAAGAAAATTACAATTAATAGCCAATCGGGGCGCGCTATCACTACTGCAAGTAGCAGTACGCGTTGATCGAACTTCATTTGTTAGCCTTACCGCTGGCGCTGATTGGCATATGTAAACTTGCAGCAAAGGCGCGGCGCTATGGTTGGTTACTTTTTAATTGTTAATAGCTCCGTTATTATTTATCCAATCGAAAAAGGGAAAAGGGAAAAGTTTCTTAGAATTTCGCGTAGAATCTGATGGTGTATCTTTTAGACCACTTAAACTGCAATAAATGTATATTGGGTGTGTAATAGAATATTATTCATATTAAAGAGCATCTCTGTGACATTTAATTGCTAATAACTCAAAGTTAATATAGATTTACCAAAACGTATATCTTTATCAGAATTTAAAAACCTACATTCACGGTGTATATTTAACTGTAATAGTTAACGATATAGGCGCGTGTATAATCTATATATAAATAATTTAATTTTGATTCGTAAGTGTACGTTGCGGTAGCGGTGTCTGTCTGTCTATATATCCGTCTGTCTGCCTGTCTAGGAGATTTTTCATTGTCTGGCCTGGAACCAATTATGTTGTTATACGTATTGGCAAAGGCTCGGCTGATTGTGGCGGTTGGTTATACGTGTGTATAGGCCATGTTTACAGCATTAATACTTAAGAAGTAATGCCAAAATTTAACAATGGAGAAAATGAAAAAACGTTATTGAGAATCGCCAAGAAAATATAAATGTAGATATCTACATAACTAGTACGAATATCGTTATCATTCATTTGTTGTTTTTCTCAAAATCTTTAAACGAAATGCTCGAAATGTGATGATTTGTTTTGAAAGAAATTGAAATAAGGCGGTCAAGAACGTTACATTTTTACCAAAAGTGAAGTATATGTTGCATTTAAATTCTAATAAAAGAACGTTACTTCGAGTGCGTCTGCTTAGTCTTAGTACATCTGTTAGATAAGGACAAGTAGACAGGAAGTATCGGTAAAAAATATTTACAAAACTCTTATAGGTAATTAATTCAAAAACTGAATCTGGAATTTGAATAGAACAAATTATAAGTATGGGTAACGTCATCAATGGGACAGTCTGTTATCGAAAGTGAAATTAACAAAAATGATAAGGCGCAGAGCAAATGTTTGCAAGGATAACTGAGACTGAAGAAATTCTTTATTTATTTGCTTGCCTGCAATTGAGCAAACTTATTATTACAGTATCATTTCCTTTGTTTTTATTTGTATTTTGCAAAAGTGACGGAGATCGTTAAGCCTGCACGTAGCATCCCAAATTATTTAATTTTTGAAAAATATAGGTACCTACCGTTGGTCATTATTAAAATTTCAGCATCAGATATTTAGTTATAATTTATTGGAAATTTCGAAAATAAATAATTTTCTGAATGAATTTTGGTGACATTGATAACTACCCTTGTAATTTAATATCCTTATTAACCCCAAATTAATAATTTGTAAATATGTAACGCTTTTGTCATATTTTTTTAAATGAGCCCTCGTACATATATAAGTAGATTCTAACAACTATTTTCATGGGGCACGTTCCCATTTTTGACCGCAACAAAGCGTAACAGAATGCATCGAAATTGCAATTAACAACACACCAATAAATAATCATATGATAGTAATAATAAGCTGGTGCATAATACTAAAAATAATAATAAATAATAGGTATCGTACTGTCACATTTCATATGTGTGTGCGTGTAAATGGGCGCGAGTGTCCACATTATGCACCACGAATCGAGGATTAGATTGCCGATTATAATTAGCCGGGCGGTGTGTGTGGCGCTACGGCGGCGCCAGAGACAAGAAACCACACACACATGCGAATACATGCACACACATACGTCGATCTGTGCCCGCATGGAACACATACACGACCACCGTTTTCAATATTATTATTTATTAATAACAACTACAACAGTAATAATAATACCACAGCTCAGCTGCAACTGTAGCGGCGACAGCGAGGCAAAATTAGCAATAGTTTATGACAAATGTATTTTGTTTATTGCTATTGCAGTAATACTGCTGAATATTCGCGAACTACTACTTGATTATGTCGTACACTGTTCTATTACATCATTATTGCTTCTTAACATTTATTTATTGCAGTTAAAATATATGCCATCAGATTCTACGCGAAATTCTAAGAAACTTTTTCCTTTTCCCTTTTTCGATTGGATAAATAATAACGAAGCTATTAACAATTAAAAAGTAACCAACCATAGCGCCGCGTCTTTGCTGCAAGTGACATATGCCAATCAGCGCCAGCGGTGAGGCCAACAATCGAAGTTCGAATCAGCGCATACTGCTACTAGCAGCAATGACGGTACGTACCGATTGGCTATTAATTGTAATTTTCTTATGCTTATAACTCCGTAAGTAGGCAACGGATTAAAAAACTGTAAAGGAAAAAAGTTTTTAGAATTCCTCAAAGAATCTAATGGTGCAGTTTTCAAATTAATACCTGAAATTAGTAGTTTATTAAAACTAAAAGTAATGTTATTTTACTTAAGTAGTTATTACAGTAAGTTATAACCTTGCATTAAAAAATCTGACGTCAATTCGTATAGGATCTTTAAAAATAATTGAAAATATTGGGCAACAAATCGATGTGTTACGTATGTACTGCATTAAAATTAAAATATATTTTGATCATATCAGTTTTATTATTATGTATTTTGAAACGTAAAAATACCACATGAATATAAATAATTTTATAGTAATAATAAGTAAAAAGTAAAAGCATTCTTTTAGGCAATCAGAAATGAATGTGCCACACCTATCAAAGAGTGCACCTATGCGCCGCTGATCCCCCTCTGAAGGGCGGGTTGTGATATCAGCGTAATAAACTTCGATATCTATCGAATTTAGGAATTTTTACTGGAATGTACCACATGCCTAAAAGCCCCATTGATTGGCTCTATAAATGTCTATTACAAAAGATAACGGAAATGCAGCCCATTATCAAAGTTATTGGCGTGGCACGTTTAAAACGAACCCACTTAAAATACCACCGGCCTTTCTACCGTATGGTATGTGTTAACGCTTATACAATAAACAATTCGAGTTGATTAAAATGAGAGAAAAATCAGGATTATATATGACATCTCGTAAAACTCGTGTATAGATACGTAAAGTACTTTAAGATTCCTATAGAAAATTATTTCTGCATACTTAATTGCTATAGACAAGCATTACATAAGCACAAAAAAAAGTAAGTAAAAAAATTAAATAAAATCAGGGTAGTTACATAGGACACATGAACCGAAGAATTCATAAAAGGTACAAATCATACAATTATTATTTATGGTAATAGTGGTGCGGGGTGATAATTTTTTTATTTAATTAGTTATTAATATTTATTGTACTTTCACACATGTGTTTGTATTTATTGTCTATATTAAGTACCTACCTATAAGCCCGTATCTAGTATTTATATAAAATAGTGCTGAGCTTAAAAGCCAAAAGCAATTCATTGATGCCAGACTGAAGACTAAAAAGAGAGCGTGTACGTTGACAGAAACTAACGATCTACTCGACTAGGAACAAGTACGGAAAATCGAAAACCATGTCCAGGAAATGTACAAATTCCCAAACCGTTCCAACATGGAACCAACCGTCTTCGTATTTTTTTTTTAATCTTGTTCGTTCCCTCTTCATTTTCTCCACATAGTCTAATAGTGCACTATAGGTACTAGTAGATTAATGATTAAATTTAAAGTTCCAGTTGGACTCTCAGACATCAGTTCTTTTTTTAGACACTAGATTTCCCAAATTAAAAGGACGTAACAGTATCTAGTATTACGAGTTTTTGAAACAATTGAATTAAATAAATGTAACAGTTGCCCAAGGGTGTTTGGTCTTTGTATAAGAGCTGCAACTACATATACAGGGTTTTTCAAGTTGATGGGCTATTAGAAGTATATGAATTAGTAGAAAGAATTCAATTCTGAAACTTGGGCTTATTTGGTTATTGTTTATGCCGCTTCTTTTAAAAATATTTTCAAGTTCGATTTACATCCGGTTATACCGGAAGTCGATACCAACTTTGTTATTTTAAATGGAATGGTATAATTTTTACGCTGAATTTGAATAAAACGTGTAATTCTAAGGTAAGCTTGATAACCAACTTGTACACCTATAACGATCGGTTTCTGAGTTAATTTAATTTATAGAAAAAAAATCGCTACCGCAACCCAAATTATAAAAAATCATAACTTCCACAAAATACGACTTAGAGTGTTGAAATTTTTACTAGTAATAGCTGAATATTAGTTCTAACGTCTTGACAAAATTGAATTAAATAATTTATACAGGGCGTTCAAAATAAAATTCTAAAATTGAAAAACTTCAAACACGAATTACTTCGGTTTTTCAAATGGCACCTACTAGTTTTTATTTTTTCAATCGATTCATTTTTTTATCCTCTTTTGATCTATATGGATACTTCCTATTTTATGTAATAATTCAAAATTATTCCAAAATTTTTAAATAAAATAGGGAGTATCCATATAGATCGAAAGAGGATAAAAAAAGGAATCGATTGCAAAAATAAAAAATGGTAGGTGCCATTTGAAAAAACGAGGTTATTCGTGTTTGAAATTTTTCAATTTTAGAATTTTATTTTGAACGCCCTGTATAAATTATTTAATTCAATTTTGTCAAGGTGTTAGCGCTAATATTCAGCTATTACTAGTAAAAATTTCAACACTCTAAGTCGTATTTTGTGGAAGTTATGATTTTTATAATTTGGGTTGCGGTAGCGATTTTTTTTCTATAAATTAAATTAACTCAGAAACCGATCGTCATAGGTGTACAAGTTGGTTATCAAACTTACCTTAGAATTACACGTTTTATTCGAATTCAGCGTGAAAAATATACCATTCTATTTAAAATAACAAAGTTGGTATCGACTTCCGGTATAACCGGATGTAAATCGAACTTGAAAATATTTTTAAAAGAAGCGGCATAAACAATAACCAAATGAGCCCAAGTTTCAGAATTGAATTCCTTCTACTAATTCATATACTTCTAATAGCCCATCAACTTGAAAAACCCTGTATAATTACCCATGTATATTAAAATTAATTAATTAATTTACTCTTTTACTGGGCAGCAAGGAGAGCTCTGCCAGCCACTGTCCATAATACATAACTGATATTAGGGATAACTGATAAGGGAGTTTAGGTTAGCAGTTGAGCTGCAGTGAATGCAGCACATTCTCTTCATTTATTCACAACCAAAAATGGTTATTAGGGCATTTCATCATAATTTAGTTTTGTTTGTAAAGCCTCAAAAAAGTTTATTAACTGTTCTATGCTACGAAAAGTGATTAGGTTTAAAACAAAAAAGAAATTAGCTCTTCATTTTTTTTTATACAGTAGGTACAGTAGGTAATTCCATTTTCAATTGTTTTGTGTTATTTTTTTGTTATCCTGAATGTGATTTGTAGTGCAATGACCGCCTTTGATGATGATAACCGTTTGTAAATATTTGCTCACCTTTGCTGTTCGTTATCACATAAGTTTTACAATATTGTAAAATTAATTGGAAGAAAAGAAACTGAGGTTAAAAAGTTTCTAATTAATTTTTATAATAAAAATAATTATTAACCTAATACCCACTAAAAATAATTATATCTATCTATTTTCTTATTTATAGAGTGTTATTAACATTTTCCAAAAGTTTTAGCCCAACATTTTGCTGTAATACTTACGTGCCCCCGATAGCATTTTTTTATCAAGTTTATTTAAAATAATAATTACGTAGTTTCCACATAATTGTCATCATATTCTAAAAACACCAAAATCCTTCAACATTCTCTATCTCCCTTTATGTGGCAGTTTTTCCAAAAAATTTGATTTTGGTCGTATTCGTCGAGCATTAAATTTCCATTTTTAGTAAGTAGTTCAAGTAGGTGTGATGTCAAATTTATTTATTCGGCCAATATAGTTTTCGGCTCCAAGTTCAATGCAATTGTTAGTGACCTTGTTGCTCTTTTACGTTAGGCCATCAGAGAATTTGTTCGGTTGTGGGAATGATAAATTTTATTATTATTGTATTTGTTTTTGTTAAAAAACAACACAACGTGACAGGTTCCACATTTAGTTATAATTAATTTTGGAATATTTCTCATCATTATTTATTAAAATACTAAACTGAAATTAGTAATAAACTAAAATAAGACAACTAAGTTACAGTTTATTCTAAATCATAAAATATTTTATATATTTTAATCAGGATCCTCCTTATCGACACGACATAGACATACCACTTGTTTAAAAAAAGAAAATCAAAATGAACCAACAAAATAACGAAATATTTTTATATTTTGATTACAACATAATTATGTAGATACATATTTAAAACGTATTCAGCATGTCCCACCACCACCAGGAGTACATATAGTTACATACACACATACAGGGTGTTTAGTTTTGCCCAACAAACGACACACAATCACAATTTCATTAATAATTAAAAATTGTGAGAGTTACTAATTCAATACATATGTGCAGTGAATGGCAAGAACATTGTTCTTGAATGATGGCAATTTGACCCTTGACATGTAACAAACACACACGTACAATTGCACAAGGCTCACGATCAGAAGTTTCTATGTTATCAGTTTTTAAAGGAGAAAAATCCTCTTTGAGTACAAGTTAGTTAGTAAAAGTCTTTTGAACCAAGAAATAAATATCTAAGATCTTGATGGGTGTTGGTTGGTACAAATTCATTTTAGTTCGAATTCTACAAATTTATAATGGTGAGGTCGATGCAATAAAAAAAAATTATATATGTAATCGAATACTGAATGACGTCAATTAATTTTGGATGGATAACTTTATAAGAAGATAAAAAGTTTGAAAATAATTTGCGCGATTTTTCTATTTATAATTATCGAATTTATTATTATCTCACATTAAAACGTAACACTTTGAAGTCAATACCCAACTAATCAATAATTGTAAGTCCAAAATACATAACAGGATGACTTTATTTAAATTCTCCGACTGCACATATCCACAAAGGTTAAAAAAGTATTTGTGCAATAAGTGCATAATTAATTCATTCTTAATCAATTAGTGAAGTTCTTCTTCTTTATTAATTTTATGGACACAATCAAAACTGACGGTCGAAACGTTGCCTTAGGTAAAAGAAAAGACTTTTGTATTGAACTGATCAAATTGATTTAGTAAATTATCACATTAATATTATAAACGCGAAAGTTTGTGAGTGTGTATGTTTGTTACTTCTTCACGTCTAAACGGCTGGAGCGATTTTAATAAAATTTGGTATGGAGTTAGCTGACACCCTGTATTAACACATAGGCTACGTTTTACTGCGAGAAAATATCTTATTCCCATGGGAAAATCGATGAAAATGAATTCGCGGAATATTATAAATGCGAAAGTAACTCTGTCTGTATGCTACACAATCTCGCCTAAAATTTACTGAACCGATTTAAATGAAATTTGGTACAGAGATAGTCTAGATCCTGAGAAAGGACATATGCTACTTTTTAATGCGAAAAAAAGGCTGTAAGGGGTTGAAATAGGAAAGTTTGTGCGGAAATTACGTAATTTTTAAAGATAGAAGCTTGAAACTTATTTTTTAGGTTTTGATTAGATATAAATAAATACGACATTCAGTGTTTGTAAAAATTTTACCCTAAAGGGGATAAAATTAGCCGATGAAAGTTTTCGTGTAATGACGTCGTCCAAAAGGCTTACGGCCCAGAAAATTAAAATATTAAGTGTAAAAAGTTATAGAGGTTTTGTTTATTTGGATCAATAAAAGTAGTTGAATACTAAGCTATATAAACTATTTTAAACTATAATTAAACTATATTAATCTATAATATTATAAATGCGAAAGTAACTCTGTCTGTCTGTGTGTTACGCAATCACGCCCAAACTATTGAACCGATTTAAATGAGAATTTGGTGCAGAGATAGATAAGTAGATATAAAGCTAGAGGCTTGAAACTTATTTGAAAAAATGGGGGTTGGTGGTAGAAGGATGAAAATTAAGGGGTATATGTATTTTTTCATGCCAAATCGTAAAAAAATAAAAATAAAAAATTTTAGAGTAACCAAAACCGGGTTACGTTTCACGAAAAGATTTTTGTTACTCTAAGGTTTTTGTTACTCTACTCCATAGCTCTTGACAATGACCCGCAAGGGTTGAAACAAATTTGTAGAGATAAATAAAATCTTTTCGTGAAACGTAACCCAGTTTTTGTTACCTACTCTAAAAACCATTTTTTCGTATTCAAAATGTTTCACAAAGAATATGATACTATAAAAAAAATTTTGTCAAAAAAATTAAAAAGGTAGGGGTGGACAACCCTTATCACTTAGGGGTATGAAAAATAGATAGTTCGCGTCTCAGACGTTGCCTTAATAGAAAAGATTTTTGTATTGATTGAACTGGTCAAAATTGATTTGGTAAATTTATTATATACTTAATGTATTTAAAAAAAAATCAAAATAAATAGAATCAGACGATACGTATAATTGTTGTACATACATAATATGTAGTAATATTAGTAGTAGTATATAGGAAAGATGGCAAATGACCTAGTTTTGACAGAAATCTTTATCTCTGAATTTTGTAAGAATTCAAAGAAGTCGCGTGCCAAATCGCATTTCATATCTAACTCAGTCCCTCCATAATATGATGTCAAAAACTTACGCAGTTGCTGATACATGTTGCGCAAAATAAAAATCTGCAGATAGCGTACCAGTTTTATCAAAAACCGATACGTAATTTCGACCAGTTATCACTAATCGACTCCAAAACTTTATTTTAATTTCAAATTAACAAGAACCCTACAAAAGGAATTTTATACTTACGAAATTTATTATTTGCCAGCCACCCTGTAGATGTCTGTACACAAATATCTAATAATCAGAGGTCAAAAACATAATTTACCAACCCTCTTGTTATTGAAAACACAAACAACGACAACGAAAATATTTCTCACATTTGTTTGTTTATTTATTTATAAATATTTTTCCCAAAAACAACCCTTACTCTGTATTTGGAATAATACAATAATAATAAGTTGGTTAAAATTGCACGTACATCCCTTGATGTTTATTACAGTTGGAGCCAATAAAATCTATTTATTTTACGTTTAAACTGATAACAGAAAGATTCTAATAGTGAATGTATTTAGTACCTACAGTTATCAATAAATAAATTTTGGAGTACAACAATTTATGTAACAATCAATTGTTTAGTAGCTACTTCTATTTATGAATTGTTAATTAATTTATTTTCTAAAATTTCACAACTATATGTATAGGTAGGTCCAGTATATTTAATTTCTGTCACTAACACTACCCTTGATTGACGAGGTTTTGCATATACATACAAATTTATTAAATTTGTATTTTTATCACAAAAGATAAGATTTATCAGTAAATTGATTTGTAATTTACTATAATCATTATTATGCATATATGTATGTATACATCTGGAAGTTTGCACTTCCCATGACGATAGCAAAAGTTCGTCAAGATAATAAAATGAGAGATATTTAAAAATAATTTTAGAAAAAATAATATCTGGACATCTTTAAAGTCGTATTTATATTTAAGGTTCTTTAACTTATAGGAATAAAAAGGAAATAGGGATAACGTCAAACACCTTGTATATTTCGAGTTTATACCGTTGAACGCCCTGTATACATATTTCAACCCATTTGATATCCATACTTTTTTTGTTGCATAATTATTTTAGGTATTCCTAAAAAAACCTCCATCTTATGAAGAAAAAAATAATTTCATGTTTATAATAAAGAACACCTTGTATATACATTTAAAGCAATTTTAATGGCCACATTATTGATATCACTAAAATTACAAACATTGAAAAAAATAAATAAAAAAATTATTGTAGGTATGCTAATGTTAATATTAAACACCTTGTATATTTATTATTGTAAAATCAATTTTAATGTCCATACTACTTTTTTCTAGAGTAAACTAAAAACATTTTTCAACTTATAAGGAAAAAATAGGGAAAAATAATTTCGTGTTATCTTAAAAAATTCTATAAGTTATAAATATAAATAACAGTAACAAAAACACATATTTTTGTTTATAATTAAATAAAATATTTTTAGAGTAGATGTTGATAGAATAAACGAATATCTAAAATAACTAATAGGACGAACTACAAATATTAAATTAAAATAAGTATGACAGTTCATTACATAATTAAATAATAACAACAAAAGAAAATAATAAAGAAACACTTTTTATATAAATATGAAATTATTTTTTCCTTATAAAGGTGCAATTGTTTTTTTTTTATAAATATGAAATTGTTTCTTTTTTGTTTATAGGTAAATAGATTTGTAATTGTTCTTTTATGTAAATATGAAATTATTTGTTCTTTATAAATTTTTGATTAATTTTTTTATAAACAAAAAAGTGGAAAAAATTTCCACAATTTTCTGGTTCCCATTTCTCTCTAGTATTTTTAACAATATTGAAAAATATTTTAATACAACAAAATTTCTTCCTAAAGGATATATTTATAGGTCATACTTTTTTATTGGTGTATCTGTGTACATGATTCTTACGTAATTTATCTCTGTTACAATAAATTAAACAGTTCATCATGCTTGTGACTGTAAATGAAATGCACCAGGGGCGTACATTAATTGCACCACATTATAACGTTTATATGTAAAAAATAGAATTTATTTCTAACAATTTTGGTTCAAAAATTTTAGATAAGTATTCTATTAAATGAACAATAATTTTAAAAAAATCCCTCTGTATTTCACAAGTTCAATAGTATTTTTCTAGTTCTGTTATTATCTCATCAAGCGATTAAATTTATCTAAATAATAATAATAATAAATTTCGTAACTTCACATTATCAATAATTAGCCCAGCTGATGTGCCCCCTTGCATGTGGAAAAGCCCAATGTGATCGTGACCCCCCTTGGATAGAGCAGTGTAAGATATATATATATATATATATATATATAAAATGCTCGCTCATCACATATGTTTCAAAGCAATAAAATTATGTATAAACCTATACAGCATTTGAACCCTCGACTTATTGGTTTTACCTTCTCCCGGAGAGATAAAAATACGTACGTGTGTAATTAGTACTAATTACAATGCGATTAAAAAAATACTTATTACGAAAATACATATATCGATTTATAATTATTATGTGTATAGTGGGTACACATTAAATTATCAGAGTGCTCGGTTGGTACTTGACCCAACTGTGTAATTTTATCGAAGCACTTACTAATGCATACTCGGCATTTTATGTATATGTACGTATGTGTGTAATAATGACGTTAAGTACCCACAAAAAAAAAAAAAAAAAGAGAAAAAAATTAGGAAATGTAATCGAGGACCCGTGTGTATCAGAAGGGCACTTACGTACGTAGTAATGATGCTGATAACAGTAGGATTAACAAAGACAGAGAGAAAGATAGAGAGAGAGAGAGAGAGAGAAAGAAATACCTACGTGCAAAATAACATTTTTAATAATTCTCTACGAGATGTATAATCTGACCTACTATAAAAAGTACTGAAGTTTAAAACCACCTGAGGTACAGGCAGTATACAAAAAGTACCCCCTTAGGTACTCATATATTTTATTAACAATAAGATAATCTTGATAATATGCATATTAGACAGCTGATAGATTAGATTAGGAATATTGCTTAATAAATCAAAAAGTTACTTGAATAAGTAGGTACATCCTGTTGCTTGCAAATTGAGAACCAAAAAAAAAATCGTGGAAAATTCTCACACTTTATCTTTTTTCTACAGCTTCAGAACAAGTACTAGGTACATAGGTACTTATGTGTAAAGACGTAAGAAGTCGTACTAAATTAAACAAAAAAAAAAGATAGGTATTAATACCGTTTTTTTTTTCAAATTTTTTACGGAATATTAAAAATAAAGTTAAAATAATTCTTCAAAATTTTATCAAAAGTATTCTTTAAAATAATTTCCAGAAGGAATAATAAAAATATAAACTAAAAAGTTGCTAAGCCTATTTTCAAGAATATTTCTGTGAAATTTTGAAAATTTTTATGTGCTGCCTATTTCAAAATATTTTCAAAAGTTTGTGACACTCTACTGAAACAAAATTATTAATGAAAGAAAACAGGTCCAAACTTTAGAGAAATTATAACAAAGACTATGAAGAGTAAGTTTAATATTTTTTGAAACTATTTATGGAATATTAATACAAAATTACAAATAAATACATTCGTCAAAATTTCACTTGAGTATTTTTTAAGAATAATTTCCAAAAGGAATCGTAAATAATACAAACTGAGAAGTTGTTAAGGTTTCCCCAGTAATTTCTCAAAAACATTTCTAGAAAATTATTGAAATTTAGTTATGAAAAAGAACTCGAAAATATGTATTTATTATTTTTATATGTGCTATTTATCTCAAAATATTTTGGAAAATTTGTCAGTCTACTGAAACAATGTTATGAAGAGTAAGTTTTATGTTTTTTTGATTTTTTTTATGAATTCTTAAAATAGTTATAAATACATATTTACAAATTCGTCAAAATATCACCTGGGTTTTTTAAGAATAATTTCCAAAGTACTTATAAATAATACAAACTGAAAAGTTGTTAAGTTGGAAAATGTATTTTTAAAATTTAAAATATTTTGGAAAATTTGTGCCACTACTGAAACTGAAAATTAATAATGAAAGAAAACAGGACTTCCAAAAGTTTGACCAAACTTTAGTGAAACTATAACAAATTTTACTTTGTTTTGAAATTTTTTTATGGAATCCTAAAATAACACAACAAATAGGTAGATACATAATATAATTCGTCAAAATTTCACCTGGGTATTTTTAAGAATAATTTCCAAAAGTAAGTAACTAAATAGTACAAACTAAAAAGTTATTAAGGTGTTAAGGTTGTAAGGCTTCTCCTAGCATATTTTCAAAAATATTTTTACTCAAAAATATATTTTTATTTGTACTATCCATCTTTTATTATTTTCGAAAATTTGTGCCAGTCTATTTACCATATACAAAATTATTAATAAAAGAGTAGGATTTCAAAAATTTTGACCAAACTACATTTTGTGTTATAATAATGATTAAAAAGATTAGGTTTTGTAATTTTTTGAAAAAAAAATTTTCTGCTATCAATAGACACGTACTAAGCACCCCATTTCAGTCTCATTGTAATTGGTTGTTTGTTAACTTTGAATTTTAATTGTTAATTGCTGACCAAACATCATCTAATAAGTGTTTAGTATAATAATACCAACTGTTAATTGAGGCATTATGAACTCATGCTCACTTAATTGAATACAAATTAACCAAATTATAACTGGTAGGTATACGTAATTATAATTTATTAATGCACCTAATTATTGTATTAGCGGCTAATCGATAGAAAATCGATTACATAAACCATAAATCAATACACGATTCGATTAAAATAAAGGAATCAAAGCTGATCGATACAAAATCAATTAAATTTGACATGAATCGATTGAAATAGAGATCGAGGAAGTTTTTATAAATCATTATTCACATATTTACAATATAAATAGAAGGGAATATATATACAAAAAGAATACTCGGTATATTTGTGTAGTCAGTGAGATCGCGAATAATCGATACAAAATCGATTACGTATGCCATAAATCGATACATATTTCAATTGCAATAAAAACTGAGGATATCTTTATAAATATTCTTCATATTTATAATCAAAATACACAATTAAAATTTATAATTATGTTAATAATGGTCCTCAATATAAGTTAGTACATATTAAGAAAGCATGCCATTCACAAAGAACACTCAGTATATTTCGATTTAGTGAGCGAAATTATAGCTGATCGATAGAAAATCGATTAATTAAGGCACAAATCAAGACATATTTCGATTACAAAAAAGACAAAGGAAAATTTTGTACATTATTAGTCACATATTTGCAACAATAGAAATATTTACAGAAAATAATTTCTTTTTGGTGAATTAGCGTCCTCAAAAACCAAATACTTATACAGGGAGATCACTTATTGTTAATATATTTGCAGTAATTTAAATATGCTAAAGGAATCACAGCTGATCGATACAAAATCAATTAAATTTTCATTAATTGATTGAAATTGAGAACGAGGAAGTTTTTATAAATCATTATTCACATATTTACAATATAAATAGAAGGGAATATATATACAAAGAAAATACTCGGTATATTTATGTAGTCAGTGAGATCGCGAATAATCGATACAAAATCGATTACGTATGCTATAAATCGATACATATTTCAATTGCAATAAAAACTGAGGATATCTTTATAAAATATTCTTCATATTTATAATCAAAATACACAATTAAAATTTATAATTATGTTAATAATGGTCCTCAATATAAGTTAGCACGTATTAAGAAAACATGCTATTCACAAAGAACACTCAGTATATTTCGATTTAGTGAGCGAAATTATAGCTGATCGATAGAAAATCGATTAATTAAGGCACAAATCAAGACATATTTCGATTAATAAAAAGACAAAGGAAATTTTTGTAGATTATTCGTCACATATTTGCAACAATAGAAATATTTACAGAAAATAATTTCTTTTTGGTGAATTAGCGTCCTCAAAAACCAAATACTTATACAGGGAGATCACTTATTGTTAATATATTTGCAGTAGTTTAAATATGCTGAAGGAATCACAGCTGATCGATACAAAATCAATTCAATTTTGCATGAATCGATTGAAATTGAGATTGAGGAAGTTTTTATTAAACATTCTTCACATATTTACAATATAAATAGAAGGGAATATATATACAAAGAAAATACTCGGTATATTTATGTAGTCAATGAGATCGCGAATAATCGATACAAAATCGATTACGTATGCCATAAATCGATACATATTTCAATTGCAATAAAAACTGAGGATATCTTTATAAAATATTCTTCATATTTATAATCAAAATACACAATTAAAATTTATAATTATGTTAATAATGGTCCTCAATATAAGTTAGCACGTATTATGAAAACATGCTATTCACAAAGAACACTCAGTATATTTCGATTTAGTGAGCGAAATTATAGCTGATCGATAGAAAATCGATTAATTAAGGCACAAATCAAGACATATTTCGATTACAATAAAGACAAAGGAAAATTTTGTAGATTATTCGTCACATATTTGCAACAATAGAAATATTTACAGAAAATAATTTCTGTTTGGTGAATTAGCGTCCTCAAAAACCAAATACTTATACAGGGAGATCACTTATTGTTAATATATTTGCAGTAATTTAAATATGCTAAAGGAATCACAGCTGATCGATACAAAATCAATTCAATTTTGCATGAATCGATTGAAATTGAAATTTTAGTAAATTATCGTGACGTCATCAGATAAAATGAGAGAGATCACTCGGTATATGGTATATTTGTGAGTGGGATCTTAACTTAAGTGAAATTGGTTGATTTCAGTAGGTACGTGTAATTTTACAAGGACCTTTTGTAACACACAAGGAGCTATTTCAAGTAGCTATGTATATACGTACGTACAACACGAGAAGTTATCTTACATACTTATAATACTTAAATACAGAGATATATGTCGTCGATCCGTTACCGTAGTAGTTAGAAAAACTCGTATTGGTTCTTTTTAAAGACATATTTGGTATGGAACTACTTCTTGTGAAACAAATACTTAATACTTACATGGTTGTGAAAAGGTGACAACTTTCTCGGTACGAACGTGGTAATTATCTTCTTCTTCGCTAACAAATGGTCCCGGCTGGAACGGCGCATCGCTCTGTGTATCGAGGTAACCCTGGTCGATCAGTGCCAACAGATGGGTCGGTATGGATTTGATGGTAACGTTGGGTGCCTTCGATAGACCCAATTTTTGCAACACGTTATCTTTGATCGCTTGTATACTACGATTTTTCATCTCTTCGCGCACCCGACAAGAACCACAACCCGGACTCGCCGTTATGTCTTCCAATTCACTAAAATGTTTACTCTTTTTGCTATCTATACTATTCGTCGATCTGTTCGTGAATCTGTCGCATGAAACGGGTAAAACGGTCGACACCAACACTATCATCACAATCACCGTATGATGCCACAAGATTGTACTCTTATTAAAGTTATTACTATTATGATGATGATGATGATGATTTTTGCGAAGTCGTTGTCGCACCACCAAGGGGTTGTTTTGTCGGAGGAAAAGAAACGATTCGGAAAACATCGCGCTACACGTTGACGTTACGATTGGGACGCTCATGGGACGCGGAAGGGACGTGCTGGGAACGATTTCGACCATCCTGGTCGACTTCTGGAACTCACCGGCTTAATTCAAAACGTTGCCAAAGCGCGTCTTTTCAATGCCAAACGGTTTTGCAACTGACATTCCGGTTTCCATTATTGACAAATGTAAAATAATCAACCGTTCAAGAAAAGTTCAAGCACATATTTAAAAAGTTTTGCGAACCCCTCCCAAAATCATAAATACTTACTTAGGTAGGTAGGTAATAAAGTTTAAAATAGTTTTCGTACCGTCTCCTAAAAGTTAGTTTTGCTTGTTTCTTGGAGGAGTCACCGAAGAAAAAAATCACAACCGATAGATTTTTTCTCGTAACGAATTTCTTTTTAGCACTTATTAAAAACACTTGAAACCGAGACGTCTTTTGGGGGGTTCGCGTGTATTAACGTCGTCGTCGTCGCTCTATTCCGATGAATATTTCACCGACTCCTTCGCAGAGACATGAAAATCAACACTGAGAGGTCCGGGTTTTGTGCGCCGTCTTATATCGTCTGCAGTCGCACGGACGGGCTCTCTGTCCGCCGTCGAGAGAGCATATTATAAACTTCACTCCAATCTCAACTACTTCACTATACGTACACACACAACACATCCACACACACCAATACACGTGTATAGTATATAATAATTATCGTACAATGCCAAATTTCAATTTATACCAAAGAGTTACCCACAATCACCCCCACCCCTTGTAGGTGGTGTTGGTATATAAAGAAATTCAATCATAAGGTGCCTACTGAACACAGTTACTAAACAATTTTTTTTTTTTAATTTTGTTCCTTAATTTTAATTAATTTTCATACGTAGGTACCTATAAGAGAACTTTTCCGCTAATAACTCTAAAATATATCCTTAATTATTAGATTCATGAATGTAATTAATGTGTTTTAAGATTCCAAAAGTAATAAGTGGAAAAATGGAAAATGTTTTTCCCATAGGTGTACCGTCAATACATTATTTAAAAGTCCCTAGTTATTTCTTACTAAACTAACCTTACTAAACTAAAAACTAAATTATCTGTTATTATTTGATGTTTAGAGTTAGATTTTTTCCCCGAAGATTTGTTTCGCTAGGCGCGGTTACGACGCATCGCTACGGGCCGTCGATAGAGAAACATACGGACTTGTTACGTAAGGAAAAAAGTGCATAAAAATTATATAAAAAAATGCAAGTGTTTTTGATAAAAATTATCCAATTTTTATAGAATTAAATTTTTAAACGACTATCTTTAATTGACAATTAACTAAAAACGTGATAATTATTATTTCATCGTTAGTAATAAAACTTAGCTGTGAGTTATAATTATTAATTATATATAATTAATTATCATTAACACTTTTCACGGCCACCTTTATCTCCTTTTAGATAGTTTAAATTATATACGTAGATTAATTCCTTATTTGCAAAAAATATATAAGTACGATTTCGTCAAGTATTAATTTCAAAAAAGATTATCACATATCTGTAAAATCGCTTTTATTCGTGTTGTATGTGATAAAGAATTAAAGAGACTTAAATATTAAAAAAATAAATAAAACAGGGTGATAGAAAATCTAAAATTTGAACACTCCGTATGTGTTTATAAATACGTAATGGTTATATGTTTGAGTAACTGAAATAAAGGCGAGGCGCCAGGGTAATTAGCGCAGCAACGATTTCCTAAAAAACTATAAAAAAAATTCGCGGAACTGATTAATTTCAAACTGTGCAATTGTTATTATTTATCACAGAAAGTGAAATCATACGTACAATAATAACAGTTTACCTGTTTGTGCTTGTTTACAACAATATTCACGATACTGCAAAAATTCTATTATTGCATATTTTTTGCAAAGATTCGCATAAACACAAATGCACTTATCCTATTGTTTTCCATTACGCTAATGGCTATATTTATCGATCAAGATAATGTTTGAATCATATAAATGCCACAACACATACTGGCAGTGACTAATTCAGTAGATACAGGGTGTTTGTGATGATGTTTACATAAACAAATAATACATAAAATTCAAAAAACAAAAACTATTAACAAGGACACCTTTTGGTCAGCAATTTATTGCAATTTTGAACTTATTAAAACTCATTACCACCCATTCTACTTGTAGTAACTTGATAATTTGTTTTAAGACAATCAAGGGTTGGTCGAGTATCAAATCAAAAGCTGAAGGGTGCTAATAATTTAATTAACAATTAAAATTTCAAAAGCTTATAATATACAGAGTGGCCTCACCCCAATCAATGGCGTATCATAATTTAAATATAGGGGTGTGTTCGAATTAAATGCAGCTCAATTGACTGTATGGTGGCAAAGGTGAGCGTTGAAGGAAACATTCAGACACAGGCGCCCTTTGGTCCAAATAAAAAAGGAATCCATTTGGTTTAATACCCAGGGTTGATATAAATACACAAATTTTAATAGTTATGTAATTTTTTCTTCTTCTGCAGCACGATGGGGAAAACTATAAAAAAGTACAATTTTTTTATAAGAACACCCTAAATTCAATTTAAACTTAAATATTTTTTGTTATTGATAATAATAGATGCAAGTATTTTTGTATTTTACTCTGTAGTAACTGTAACAAAATTTTTTCGCCTAATGTGAGAGCATGTCGCATTTTAAATGCACATACTCCTTCGACCAGAAATAGATACCAATTTAAATAAATTTATGTTGCATCCATGTCGATAAAGTAATTTTATTTTCAAATTCCGTTTCGCTACTTACACATTCCGATTGCTTTTCAAATGAACGTTCGGTAAATTAATGACATGCCACCATCAACTTATTTATCGAAAAACAGAATAATATAACGATCTTTGTTTAAGACCTGGTTCGGTGAATTTTGACTTAAAAATAAGTACATCAGTACTTGATTTAACCGGATTCAAAAAACCATTTTTTTTTCACAGTATCCAAACTTAAACTTAAAATTTAATTATCGTACATTACATCATCAATATTTGTAGGCAACCAAATCATAATTCATACTAAATAAGTACATTCGCTTATTTAAATTTCCAAGTTTCCTTTGAATTTTAACACTTTTACATATATTAAAGAAGGTGTTAAAATAAGTGAATTCCATATAAAGAGTTTGAATAAATGTACCTTTAATAATCGTATAAATCTGATTCAATCTCTGGTAATTTAATCATCTACAATTCATCACTGTCGGATGATTAACTATTTTGAGTTAAAAATTGTGAAGTTATCACAAAAATGCATCAATTTAAATGCAGCTAATTTATAAACATTAGGTCCGCATTAGCCGAAACCAAATCAGTTTACCAGGAAATCATCAATTATACCACAGTTGAATTTTATTTTAATTTTGTTCGAGTTCATTCGAAAAACTTTTATTAAAAATTAGTAGTTTAAAATTTAACATGAATCATTTTTTATTTAGTAATTCTTTTGCAATTAACCATTTTTGTTTACAAAATTCTTCAATCACCCCCTAATTTTTTTAATTTCAGGTTTATTTACATGTATTGAGTTCAATAGGATTTTTCCACTAGTTATCTACATTTTTATTGAGCTCAATAGTATTCCAAGTTATCAGTTTGAACTACGAGGTAGTTCAAATGAAGCGATAGCATTAGTTCAAATGTACAACGACTAATTAGGTCAACACGACACATGTAATAGTTCAAACGTTAAAAATTTAAATGCCAGACGTCAAGAAGTAAACAAATTTGTTTATAACAATCCTAAAACCACCCAAAAAAGTAATTTAGAGTGATTATAAGTGGTTTTAAATTACAAAAAACAAAATGATTTTAGTGTCAATACGTAACAATTAAAAAATCGCGTGCCGGTTATAAATATAATTTAAAAAAATCAATATGAAATTAGGGCACCACACCTTCTTCTATAAAAATGAGCGAATCTCAATATAAAAAAGACCTGGCAAGTTTTTTTCTTATACGTAATCTTCAAACGAAACAATGTCGGAATAGATTTAATTAATACTTAACCTAAAACCTTTTAAATAATTTGTCTTGTTAAACATGGTTCACGTTATTTCGGTTCACAATTTCGCCAGTCAGCACATCCAAACAGTGGAACAACCAACTGCTAGTTCAGTAGCACCCCCTCATCGTCTGTTATTGGCCTTATCAAGCCACTGTGTTGAAGTACGAGATTTAAAAAGTGATGGTGACTTACTATTTACATTTCCTACAGTTGATCATGTTAAGCAAATTCAACATTGCACTAATGGTACATCTACTTCAAGAAATAAGTCCTTGTCATAACATTTTATGTTACAGGAAATTTTATTGTTACTTTGGAGTCTAAAACTTCCCGTCAGTATAAAGAGTCTAACAGTGTCAGAGTGTATGTCAATTGGGACAGTGTAGCTGCCTTGCAACAATCTAAAATGACTAGCAGTGGAGTCAGTTTGGGTTCTTCTGAATGTGGCATGGTCCAACCCATGAGGGCCCGCATTGCTGGTCGTGTTACTCCAACCACCAACCAATCAGAACTTGGAAGTTTGGAAATGATTGAGATTCCACTTCGTCAAAACCCCAGTTTGGTTGACTGTTGCCAGGTATTATACAATTAAAATCTTATACTACAATTCTTAGAGTTATGAGGAACCTTTATGTTTTGCAGGTGTCTGGTAACATATTAATTTTGTCAACAAATACTCTAACTATTCAGCTGTTTCACATCAAAACACATGACATTTCTAAACTGAAGTTTATCGATTTTGAAGAAAGTCCTATACAGATTGAGTTAAACTTTATACCAAATGAAATTGCAATTTGTGAAAATTACATTGCATACATTAGCAGACAAAGTGTGCATATGTTCAAAATCGTATCAAATGAAAGCACAGATAACGAAGACCAAAACGACGCTGTTGCTTGTGGATTTGGCTTAAATTGTAAAGAAATAATTTTCAGTTGTGTTTTTTAATTTATTTGGATTTATTGCAGGTCTTGATAGCTCTGTAACGGTGGACTACCAAAAACTTTTGGAAAAAGAATCTTCAGCTAAAAGCAGAGATCGAATTACTATTAATTTGCCAAGTATTTTGAAAAGTAACAGTCTCATACATAAAAACAACCCGTTTACATATACAGACAGGGAAATGGGAGTCAATATTGTATCAACTTCTCCAATGATTGATGTAAGTACTTACTTTATAAATGTTAAAAAAAGTCTACATTATAATACTGTACTATTTACTTTTGTTTGTTTTTCAGAAGAGAATCCCAAATTGTCACGCAGTTAATCTCATTCAATTAAAGCTAAGGCCTTTACTAATCGAAAACGCGCAAAATCAAATTGTAGAAGAATTTAAATGTCTGGTTTTAAAACCTCTTTACGTCGAGAATGTACATAAAGTGTCTGATATAACGAACCAGAGTTATTTTCGAAGTAATTACAGACAACATTTAAAAGGGGTAGCGTTCATCGTAACCACCCAACAGGAAGGTTATTTATACCATTTCAACGACGATGGTAAGCAGACTTATACACGCATTGCAAGAATACATTTGTAATGTAAATAATTATGCATATTTAGATTCGTCGTTAGATAAAGACCACTGTATTTGTGTTTACCCCTTTACTGCCCCTGTATACAGTATCGTTATGGAGGATTATCTTTTACACGCCTTAACCGAAACAGGGTTGGAATCGTACACCCTCAGGACAGGCCATCAGCTTTGTAGAAGTCTCGAAGTCGTGGATAATGTAAATGTGGTAAGTAATATGTAAAGCTTTCGTTTTATTTAAATTGATTAAACGCATTTTTTAACAGGCCTGTCCCTCTGTGGACGACTGTATTTGCATGGTAGGTCTTAGGCCGTTCCTGGGGATAGAAAAAATGTTGTTGTCTGAAGATTTTCTAATTCTCCTCGCCAATGCTGACAATTCTCCCACTCATTCTGTAGGATCAAATAGCAGGTACAGTTAATGTTTCATTAACAATAAGTTGTTCATTTTTTCTTCTTCTTTTAAGTGGTTCTACAATTTCTGCTTGGACTTTGTACACTCTCGAATTACCTTCTGCAAAGACCATGTTCGACGACATTTCGATAGTTGCCAATTCCCACAGGTTTGCTTCTCCGCAGACTTATTGTCACGTCATGAGCGAAGCCCATATGATTTTAAGGAACAGTCTATTATTAATCAAATGGAATTTTTCTTCTTCGAAATCGGTTTGTCTTGCTGAACCTTCAAAAAAGCTGTGGGAGGAACTGGGAGAGACCTATAGGACCTCATGTGCTCTCCTTGGAGACCATTATATTTCGTAAGACTGAATTACAATTATAGAACAACTCGTAATATTTATTTATTTTTACAGAAGCCCTAAGTATGTGTTATGCATTCCGTACTATAAAATGGCTGGACTAAAGCCTTTTGAAGTCCTTAAACGTGTGAAAAGGCTTCAGGAACAGTCCAATATTCAGGTAAATAAATTTCATATTGGATTATTAATTTGATTAAAAATACCTAAACATATTTTTCTATAGATTACAAAAGGACTGATACACTACTTTAAAACAACACTTTTGAATCTAAAAAATAGTTCTGACGTGGACTATTTAATAAAATCGGGCATAAAGCACAACATAATCGACGAAATCCTTGATTTATTTGAGAAGCATAGTTTTGACGACATCCCCCATTTAATCCTAAAAAGTGGAGCTCTCAGGGAATATTCTACGTCAAAATTCATCAACATACTTGCAAACAACGAGAGGGGGTGAGTAAAAGTGTTTTGAGGGAGAGTATTAGGAATAATCAAATATGCTTTCGCTTTAGGAATGTCCAGAGCTCCAAAGAGAAATCGTTGGCCCTTGCGTTACTTTACATACAACAGTGTAACATTCAAGAAGCAGATGTTGTCCTGAGGAATATGAATCGAGAAGAATTATACACAATTTTGGAGGAAAACTGGGAATTGTTATTTGACATGGGTAACAATGGAAACAGAAATAAGGGGAAAATATCTCTGTCTGAACTGGCGATTCTTCTGATGTCTTCTAATTCTGAAGTATTGACGAATGTTTTAGTGTCTTTAATTTTGGATAGAAGGAATGTTACTTTGAACAAGATTTTGAAGGTTTGTGTCATAACTATTTTAAATAAACGTACTGTTAGTTTTTTATTTGTGTTGCAGTTGTTCCTTGAATATCTTCCTTCACGTATTGGAGAAGAAGCCCAAAGTGCTGGTAAAGTACTCCAAATGATCTTGGAATATTATCTAAAAGCCTACTTTGTGAGCTACGAAACCAAAGAATTGCCAAAAATAGTATATGATCGTTCTACCCAGGAAGCCATCACAATCCTTGTCAGATCGTATCTGTCCCAGCTCCAAATTCTACATCTTAAGACCACAAAAAATCAAGAAATTACGAATAAACACAACACTCCCAGCGAAGACGACACAACCGAAGAAATAGCAACTGAAAAAGATTCCTTCAAGTACAACAACGTGAATATAACCCATTTTGAGGACAGGCCAAAGCCAAAACCGCTGGAAAATTATTTATTTTCTCACCTAAGACACGAATACTTGGACAAGATGTCACCTTTTTTTAATAAAACCGAAGACGAAAACACTAACGAAGATGCCAAAAAAGTGTTGAAGAAGTTGCAGGCAATTTTATGCAGTCAAATTGTACCGAAAAACGTTATTAATGAAATAAGTGTCTTTTTGGACCTAAACAAAGATCTCATCGGTCACGAAAGCCTTAAGATCGTCACAATGCCAGTTAATGAAGCTGTTGTTAGACTCATTGACGGATGTCCAGACTGTTTGCTCCAATATGGAAAAGATCATTTCAATAAGACTGATGAATGGAAGCTCTTAATTGCTAGCATACAGAGGAAGATCATTCAGCTCTCTTTGGATGAAGAATTTACTGAGAAATGCGATTTTTACAAACTCCTATTAAAAGGCAAATAAACATCATTCTTATGAAATAAATTAAAAATAACATATTTTTTTTGTTTTTAGAAGTCTTGACATATGTAGCTACCACCATGAACTTAGAGCAACTCTTCCAGGTGTTTCCGCAACCAGTAACGACCCAACATTTTGGGGAAAAGGTGCACAGCGAAGATCTAGTAACAGTTACTGAAGAGACCACAGACTCTGAAGATATAGCGAGCAATATTGACCCAATGCTAAACGAAATTCAAAATTATGGTACCTACATAACTATCTGTAAAGAAACCATGCACGCCAATCAAATTAAAAAACTTATATCAACCACTGGGCAGCAGCTTTTGTGTACTCTTAACTTGTAAAACGAGGAAAATAAAATAATGGTATTAAAGAAAGGAAATTTCAACAGGTAAACAAATATTTTAATAAATTAATTTTAAATTGGTTAGTTAAATTTCAAAAACAAGGCGCACATAAAATTTATATAAATTAAACAGGTAAAAAGTAATATATGTTTATTATTTAAACAGACCTGTTGATATTTCAGTTTATTACAATAATGTAAGGCGTTAAAATTGAAATTTAATACACAAAAGTAACGCACGAAAAAGTATGAAAAAAACAGTTTTTGTTTCCAGTAAATGATTGACATAAATGTGATCTTTTTATTACAAGGAATGTACTAAAAAAATTTTATTTACAGAAAAAACTGAGATATTATTACGTTTACTGTGCTACAACCCTTGTATAAAAAATTAAAAAAAAAATTTGTGATATTTTTAGTTTTTTATTTAAAAAGAACTGGGAAAGGTTTTAATGCTTTATGTTTGAAAGGTGCTTTCATTTCTTTTAGGATTTTTTGTACTTCAAACACTTTTGTGTACAAATAAACAAATTCCATTGTAACATATATTTAAAAGGAAGCTTCAAATTTCATTGTATGTGATTGGTAACTGCAAATCGTTATTTTGTAATGTAATTGAGATTTTAAAAATCAAAGCTGATGAGTGCTTTGCCTAGTTCTGTTTTAAAGTTTGTTAAAACCTTTTGCAGCGATTTTGATTATATTTATTATATTATAGTTGTAGATTCATTTTTGTACTTTGTATTTTTTTAAATTCTGTTAAGTAGTTTTGATTTGCACAATGTTATTGTACAAACAAAAGTAAATATAAATCATTACATTACAGTTGTCAAAAATGCTGTGAAAGCGCTGAAAATGTAATTAGAGAAAGTTATTTTAATCCCTTTTTAAACAGAAACAAGTCTATTATTTAATTAGGAACATATTAATTTAAAGACGTACAAAATGATACTATTAATTTATTTACAATAACGCTATAAGACATTGAAATCTGTAAACTATTGATTTCCTTCTTACAAAGTTATAATATATTAATTATTTATTAGGGCATATTTACAAAAACAGGTAGCGATCCCAAAACAGTACTAAATATTACAAAAAACAAACATTGGTTGCCATATATTAAAATTGTACAATACTTTATACGTAAATTAATTTTTTAAGCACTTAAAATTTAGTCATATAAAAGAAATTAAATAAATAAATATTTGAATACATTTAAACACAAACGTATATTTGGCACATGTTAAATAACACTCTGTATTTATACTAATTTTGTTACAGGCACATGTATCATAATAAAAAAGATTGTAATATTTATATACGTTATATAATTACAATTTATATTGTAAAATAAAGCTAACTTATTTACAATCCACTAACAAAACTTTTATTATTTCAGAAAATCCAAGAATTCACAAACTGGTTGTTTTTACAGTAAATAGAATTGCATTGCAAACAGGGTAAATGAAAATTAAGAAGGGTAAGTAATTTAACTTATTTATAATTAGTTATTTTTTAGTTGCATAATACAAGAATAAGTTTGACTCATTTTTTTACCTATCTATATATATATATATATTTTTTTAAATAATGTGGCACAAGCTATGTTTACAAGCTTCTAAATTGTATCAAATTGCAACAAATCCCTTAAATAATTATTCGAAAATGTTTTTATAATATTATGTAAAAGCTACGGGCCACTAACCACAACCTAATATCATACAGTATCTATGACTTCGTCTTTACAATTATCTATGTCAACTGCTCGTCACGTCACGCAATTTATATCGCCATTTTAGAAATTTCATATTTTCGTTACTTTTAGGTGCGTTTTTTTATTCCATTTCTTGTATTATTAATTTCATATTGTAATTAATTAGTTTTTAAATCTATTTCTACAGATTGGTCAATAATTTTGAGAAGGATGGTATGAAGAAAAGAAAGAAAGAAGAGGATTATTTTGGTGTTTTTCATGATGGCTTTTATTACTAGTTATCCTTCTCCTAGGACTATTTTGCAGTTAATGAAGGTAAAGAATACATGATATAATATATTATACCAAGGTTTTATATAAACAGCGAAAACGTGTAGACATTATATTTAACATTGTGCTAGGTGCATTTCTTATTGATACAACGGAGTTAATTATATTTCGTTTTACAGGAACATTAATGGAAATTCTAGGTTTCATATGTTATGGAGTATTTGTCGTAATAGTTCTTATTCATTTGAGGATGTGAAAGTACCTGATGGTAGCATGAAGGTGTATTGCTGTTGATTACAAAAAATTGGTAAGTAACAACATTAATTAAAGATAGTGTTTTAGTGATTTGTATTTGTGTATTAAATTTGTTTTCCTTGTGTGTTTGTATAGGTTCACTCATGAAAGAGAACGTATAATGGAGCTGTTTTTCTTGAATTTGGCTTGCTGTTGCATCTTCACCACTAGGCATTATGCAGCTGCAAAGTTATTTGGAAACCACAGGAACAAGAAATTTCCTGCAATGATTTGATTTACCTCTCACACTTGTGGACTTGCAAACATTACATTGTACACATAATTAAGGTGAGAATAAATAAATAAAAGTTAATTAAAAACTACTCGTTATTAATCTATTGCCACCTTATCTGTTTCAGGGCTTTGTTGGAGAAGACATAGAAGATCCATTCCGTAGTTAGATGCTTATTTATTTGAATTAATTTTTTATTTTGCATGCTTATTTGAATTGTTAATTTATTTTGCATGTTCTCTTGCTTACCTCTTTGCTTTGCTTACTGCAATTCTTACTATCACGCTTCGCATTTACCCTACAAGATCCGCAGGATTCAACGTTTCGTTATCTTGCTTGTTCCTTCTCATCTATGGTTCGAAACGGAGGCCTCCCCGAGTGACTTGCCATAGACTTAGCTTTTTAGTTGTTCTTTGAAGTGTCTTATACACTTCACGCGGTCTTATTTCTAACGTCACTTCATTTCAGACTGTTTGGTGTGGGTTATCTGGAATAGAAGCAATAGGCGACTGCCCAGCTCTCACAGACGACATCTGTCCAATCTTTTCTACCAAAATTCTATTAGTTTTTGCCGTTAGTCCTTTGTAGTTTAGTTGGTTAATGCACTGCACTATTCGCTTACAGGTAAAGGACATCGATCGAAGACTGAAGACATCATACTTTATTCTTTTTCATTTGTTTTCTTATATTTTTCTCTTACAGGTATTTATTTGTATTTATGAACTATTATGTTAATATTTAAACGATATATTTGTAACAAAAAAGTCCCTCTGATACTCAAAACTTTTCTAAATTGCCTTTTTGGTAAAATTATTAAAACTAAACTAAATTTTAATCATTAGAAATATATTGGCGGATAAGGGTTGGCTATAAGGGGTGATTGTGGAGGCCACGGAGTAGTAGAGGGGCTTTTTTAGTCCAAATATAACGTTTATAAGTTTTTCATGTTGAAGTAAATACTAGAAAAGAGCGGAAGTTATTGGTAGTCGTACTGAATTAACTTTTTCGTATTGTTGTACATGTAGGAATATTAATTTAACTCATTTTAATATGCCTACAAATACAATAATGTGAAAAAATCAATTAAGTGCCACAAACAAAAGCTTGTGGTATTGGACACCGAACGAAGGCATCACTGTTTTACTTTTCTTGTATTCTCTTTGATATGTCGTTTGTTTTCTTGTATTTTTCTCTTACAGGTATATATTTGTTATTTTACAAACTGTTATGTTAATATTTTATACGATGTATTTGGAAGAAAAAGCTCCTCTGATAATTATAATTTATCCAAATTGACTTTTTGGCACATTTGTTACAACCAAATTGAATTTTAATAATTAGAAGTAAATGGCGGATATGGGTGTAGCTATAAGGGGCTGATGTGGAGGTTACAGAATACTAGAGGGGCTTTTTTTGCTCCAAAAATAACGTTTAAATATTAATAGAAAAGTTTATGTTTTTCGTTTTGTAATAAATCCTGAAAAAGAGTTAGGAGTAATTGGTAGTCGAGCTGAATTAATTTACTCATATTGTTGTACTTTTAGGAATATTATTTTAACTCTTTTTAATATACCTAACAATACAATAATGTGAGAAAATTAATAAAGTACAACGAACAACAACTTGCTCTCTTTTCTTCAGTATACGAACGACATAACTTTTTTAATTGATCAAATATTAAAATTGCTATTTTTATATTGTTGTATTTGTAAAACTATATGAATGATGCCCTGTAGATAATTTTGCCTCAATTCTAACAATATCTTGTTAAAATGTAATATTGTATCTCTTATTCCTCGTTGTGTGTTCTTATTATTCTGTAAAGTAACTTGAAAACACAAAAGCACTTCCAAATATTTCTCAAAATTGTAAAATTAAATTTGTTTATATGTAGGTACAATCGGTTGATAGAAACTTTCTAAATTAAATTATCTTTTTTCACAGTATTTGTTTTAGAAAATTTTTGTATCTTTTACGCATTTATTAAATTAATTTCTTAAAACTTTTGTTTATTCTTAAATACATTTAATTAACTTAGTCCACATACAGCTGTTTCAGAAACTTTTCACTTCGTCACTTTTCTAGAACAACACTAAGTATGTAATATATAATAATTTTATCTTTTTTCTTATAATTTTCTTAATGACTTATTTATATTACTCAATTATTTCAGAAGCACTTCAAAAAAACAAATACGTACTTATTTCAGCCATTTATTTCAAACAAATTAATATTTGTATACAAATAGAAAAACATCATCAAGACATCAAACACTTACACATATACACATAATATTAACTCCATAATAATTTTTAAACTTAGTAGAATTTTCAATTTGAACTTACTTTACTTCCTATCCATAGATGGCGCCGTGGAAATTGTTTGAAGCAGTTTGACAATCGAGATATTATGGACTAGTCGCAAAACACTATAGGGTTGGAGGTCGGGGACGGTGGGGGTCTACCTACATAGCTCAGGATATGTTTAAATATGAAAGGCGCCTTTGGCGCCTTTCATATTGCAAGGTAGACCCCCACCGTCCCCGACCTCCAACCCTATAGTGTTTTGCGACTAGTCCATAATATCTCGATTGTCAAACTGCTTCAAACAATTTCCACAGCGCCATCTATGGATAGGAAGTAAAGTAGGTTCAAATTGAAAATTCTACTAAGTTACAAAAATATTTTAGTAGTCTCGAGTATATTTTATACTATAGTTCAAAGGTGTCCCTATAATTTATGTTAATATTATTTACAAAATTATTTTACCCTAGATACTTAAATAAATACCTAAATATTATATGTTAATATTATTTACAAAATTATATCCTAGATACTTAAATAAATACCAAAGTATTATATGTTATTCTTATTGATGTACATAAACATTTAGTTAATAAAATAGCAATTAAAAATATGACTTTCTTTCCGTTCCCCTATAGACAAAACAATCAATATCTGGAATGAATTTTGATAAATGAAAATTATTATTATTAAGTACAGAAGGGGTTGTAAAATAACCCCTATAAGAAAATATAACTTTACATTTTTTATTAATTATAAAAAAGGTAAAAGTTACACCTGTAATTTTGATGCTAGGAAGAAAAAAAAACCCAAAACAATGAGAAAATAATTACCCTTAAAATATCATTACACAAATTTCAAAAAAAAAAAAATATTAAAGTTCGGCAATTAAATCTTGAAATTGTATATGTTTCAGAATCTGTAAATTTTTATTATAAGTCCAAACAATAATCACCCCCAACAATTTTTTTCCTATCATCTGTAGACAAAATTATTAAAATCTAATAGTTAAATTATAAGAACTGTTAATACCATGGCACTCATAAATTAGACAATTAAATTTGATAAACATTCAAGCATAAAATAAGGGGTTGAATAATCACCCCCCATAAATTTGACTGCAGATTTTGTTCCTAACATCTACAAATAAAATTTTGAATATGACTTAAAAAATGAAGGTGCTACACAACTCTAAACATTGACAATCAAAAATGACAAAATTTCAAGTTCAAAATGAGGGGTGAATAATTATCCCCAACACATTTTACCAAGTAGATTTTGTTCCTACATCTACAGAAAAATTTTGAAGATTGGTAATATCTTAAAAAATGAAGGTGCTACACAACTCTAAACTTTGACAATTAAAAATGACAAAATTTAAGTTCAAAATGAGGGGTGAATAATTATCCCCAACACATTTTACTAAGTAGATTTTGTTCCTAGCATTAAGAAAAATTTTGAAGATTCGGTAAATGGATCTTAAAAAATGAAGGTGCTACACAACTCTAAACTTTGACAATTAAAAATGACAAAATTTAAAGTTCAAAATGAGGGGTGAATAATTATCCCCAACACATTTTACCAAGTAGATTTTGTTCCTAGCATCTACAGAGAAAATTTTGAAGATTCGGTAAATGGATCTTAAAAAATGAAGGTGCTACACAACTCTAAACTTTGACAATTAAAAATGACAAAATTTCAAGTTCAAAATGAGGGGTGAATAATTATCCCCAACACATTTTACTAAGTAGATTTTGTTCCTAACATCTACAGACAAAATTTTGAAGATTTGGTATATGAATCTTAAAAAATGAAGGTGCTACACAAATCTTTAAAATTTGACAATTAAAAATGACAAAATTTCAAGTTCAAAATGAGGGGTGAATAATTATCCCCAACACATTTTACTAAGTAGATTTTGTTCCTAGCATCTACAGACAAAATTTTGAAGATTCGGTAAATGGATCTTAAAAAATGAAGGTGCTACACAAATCTAAACTTTGACAATTAAAAATGACAAAATTTCAAGTTCAAAATGAGGGTTGAATAATTATCCCCAACACATTTTACTAAGTAGATTTTGTTCCTAGCATCTACAGACAAAATTTTGAAGATTCGGTAAATGGATCTTAAAAAATGAAGGTGCTACAGCACTTTAAACTTTGACAATTAAAAATGACAAAATTTCAAGTTCAAAATGAGGGTTGAATAATTATCCCCAACACATTTTACCAAGTAGATTTTGTTCCTAGCATCTACAGAAAAATTTTGAAGATTCGGTAAATGGATCTTAAAAAATGAAGGTGCTACAGCACTCTAAACTTCAACAATTAAAAATGACAAAATTTTAAGTTCAAAATGAGGGTTGAAAAATTATCCCCAACACATTTTACTAAGTAGATTTTGTTCCTAGCATCTACAGACAAAATTTTGAAGATTCGGTAAATGGATCTTAAAAAATGAAGGTGCTACAGCACTTTAAACTTTGACAATTAAAAATGACAAAATTTTAAGTTCAAAATGAGGGTTGAATAATTATCCCCAACACATTTTACCAAGTAGATTTTGTTCCTAGCATCTACAGACAAAATTTTGAAGATTCGGTAAATGGATCTTAAAAAATGAAGGTGCTACAACACTCTAAACTTTGACAATTAAAAATGACAAAATTTCAAGTTCAAAATGAGGGTTGAATAATTATCCCCAACACATTTTACTAAGTAGATTTTGTTCCTAGCATCTACAGACAAAATTTTGAAGATTCGGTAAATGGATCTTAAAAAATGAAGGTGCTACAGCACTTTAAACTTTGACAATTAAAAATGACAAAATTTCAAGTTCAAAATGAGGGTTGAAAAATTATCCCCAACACATTTTACTAAGTAGATTTTGTTCCTAGCATCTACAGACAAAATTTTGAAGATTCGGTAAATGGATCTTAAAAAATGAAGGTGCTACACAAATCTAAACTTTGACAATTAAAAATGACAAAATTTCAAGTTCAAAATGAGGGTTTAATAATTATCCCCAACACATTTTACTAAGTAGATTTTGTTCCTAGCATCTACAGACAAAATTTTGAAGATTCGGTAAATGGATCTTAAAAAATGAAGGTGCTACAGCACTTTAAACTTTGACAATTAAAAATGACAAAATTTCAAGTTCAAAATGAGGGTTGAATAATTATCCCCAACACATTTTACCAAGTAGATTTTGTTTCTAGCATCTACAGAGAAAATTTTGAAGATTCGGTAAATGGATCTTAAAAAATGAAGGTGCTACAACACTCTAAACTTTGACAATTAAAAATGACAAAATTTCAAGTTCAAAATGAGGGTTGAATAATTATCCCTAACACATTTTACTAAGTAGATTTTGTTCCTAGCATCTACAGACAAAATTTTGAAGATTCGGTAAATGGATCTTAAAAAATGAAGGTGCTACACACTCTAAACTTTGACAATTAAAAATGACAAAATTTCAAGTTCAAAATGAGGGTTGAATAATTATCCCCAACACATTTTACAAGTAGATTTTGTTCCTAACATCTACAGACAAAATTTTGAAGATTTGGTAATGGATCTTAAAAAATGAAGGTGCTACACATTCTAAACTTTGACAATTAAAAATGACAAAATTTCAAGTTCAAAATAAAGGGTTGATACATTATCCCCAACACATTTTACTAAGTAATATAACGTATTATAAATTTACAGATTCTAATATGATTTATTAAATAATGTACACCAATTTAATTTGAAATTAATAAATACAAAATTTATTCAACATGGTGCATAATTTCCCCTTAAAAATGTATTACTAAATATTTATTGTTTCTATATTTCTTTAAACGGATAATATGAACTAAATTTTAAGTCTAAAACAATCAATTTATTAAAAATAATAACAATTTCAATTTAATATTAATAATTTCCCTAACTAAATGTTACTTAACAATTTTTTATAATCTAATAGCATATTAACCTTATATCTTACACATCAGGTGCTTTAACGACCATTAAAAATAGGAATATTACTACCAATACTCCATAAAAATATGAAATCCAGTTTTTATTATATTCTGTAAAATGAAAAATTAATAATCAATTTATATAAGAATGCAATAATTTACAATTAAATATTTAATAAAATTAATTTTTTCAACTTTTATAATAATAACATACGAAACTTTCATACTTCATACAGGTCATTTATGCAAGAGTTACAATCAATTTTCTATACTTATAGCTTATTTAATCCTTATTTATATTACAAGCTTCCATTGTTAAAGAGAAGTAGGGAATAATTCTGAAATTATAAATTACTTAAAATTGAATATCAATGTTTGTGATAATAATTCATGTCTTGTTATTAATAATATTTGTCTAAGTTAAAGCTTTATATTAATTTCTAAGTTTTAAATAGATTAAAGTTTTTTACGTTTTTGGTTCAATATGTAACTTTATAAGTTATCTATTATATATTTCAGGTTTTATTTTATGAATGGTTGACAATCCCTTATACCTATGAATTTTCTTATTTTGTTTGATTTATAATGTTATTAGTTGAGTATAAAGCTTCAATTTGTTCCTATGCAAAACGATCACAGTTTTTACAATTGATTTGATAATCTCCACTTCTTTTTAATTTATCAATTATTTGTTTGTTGTTTATCAATAAGCGGCCTAAGTTGTTCTTGTTTATTACCACTGGGTGTAAGTCTAGTTTCTTAAGGCGTGTTACTATTTTGTTTGTGGCTTTATTAACTAGATCAATTGAACAATATTTGCGTTGTTTTGGGTTGTCAATTAGATGGGAACTGTATATCGAAGATAAAGTTTGAGATCTTAATTTTTTGTTCAGTATTTTTGTGACTAGAGACGGTTTGAACCCATTATTAACGGCTATATGTATGTTTTATGATGTTTAGTTCTGAATCAAAGTTGTTTTTTGAAAGTGGTATATTAATTAATTTGTGGGTTAAACTATGGAGGGAAGCGAGTTTAATTTTATGCGATTGATTGGAGGAAGCTGGTATTATGGTGTCTGTTGTAGTTGATTTTCTAAAAATTTTATATTGACATCTATTATTTAGATGACTTACGGTTAAATCCAAGAAATTGAGAGAAGCGTTGTTTTCAATTTCATGTGTAAAATTAATTTTATCATTAATAGTATTTAAAAATTTCAGAAAATCATTTAGTAGGCGATGTGTACCTTTCCAAATACAAAACACATCATCTACATACCTACACCAGAAAGATATATATCGCAATAATTTGTTATTGGAATGAAATAATATGTTTTCAAAAGTGTTGAAACAATTAATTGTTAATTTATTTTTGGTATTATTATGTTTCATTAACCAAGCACCACCTACAGCCATAATGTCTACAACTTTTCTCTGTTTATAAAATGTAGATATAATATAGCATGTATTCTTACCTTAATTAACTGCAAAACGGTCCTATGAGAAGGATTATCAGTAATAAAAGCCATCAAGAACAACACCAAAATCATCCTTTTCTTTTTCTTCGTCTCATCGATCTCTAAATTATTTGCGAATCTGTAGAAATAGATTAAAGATGACAAATTAATTACACTATGAGATTAATACAACATGAAAATGAATAAAAACTTACTTAAAAGCAACAAAAGTGTAAAAGTTCTAAAATGGCGATGGCGACATGTTACAGTATATGGACTTACACAACAATAACATATGACATAGATAAAAAGGCAAAGTCATAGATACTGTTTTGTTAGGATGTGGTTAGTAACACGTTGCCTTTACACAAAACCTTTGATAATTATAAAAATGTTCAAAAGTATAGTAGACAATTTAAATCGAGCTCAGTTTAAAACAAATACTGGTTTTTAATACTTGAGACTGGTTTTCCGGAAAAAAAATTGAGATAAAGTCCCACAAGACCAGTTTTATCTGTAGATTTAAAAAGAAACAACCCCACTTTGCACTACCATAGTTCAATAATTTGTAATTAAATTAAATTAAATAAATTTAAATTAGAAAGTGGAAATAAGTACATTCGTGTTCGTAAATAGCATGAGACACAGTGAAATCAATGTTCTGAAAGAAACCAATAACTCACCATTTTACAATTCCAAAAGGTCCCTATTGTGTCTGTACTTCTTATGCTTACACACGTGTATAGTCTGAATATCAAAGGAAACAAAGACACAAGTCGACAGTGAAGTCAAATTTTAGTTTTCTAAACTTCCACAACTTTTCAATTACCCTTTCCGTACACAACCAGGCTTAAAATCGACCAAATATCAATAAAACAAAAATATTTGATGTGTTTTATTGTTTATTTGAGATAACTTACACATGGACTTACCTAAATATTCTTATAAATATTACATATGTTCTCACTATGTTTCTTAAGTAGGCGACAACTTATTATTTAAATATACTTACAAAGTTTTAACACTAAATAAACAAAGGAAAGAATAATAAGTTAGAAAACGGGCAACATTGAATTTCGTACCTTTTCCATTTCTGAACCAATTATATTATTACAAACAAAAAAAACACTCAGTATATTACTAAAAAATTTATTTCTCAACAGTATTTGTTATAAGAAATAAATTCTGTAATGAATTGAGCGTTTAAAAGAAATTGAAAATGATTAATTGCACTGGGACGTTTTATCAATTGTGGAAAATTGATTCTAACATTTTCAATATTTCTAAATTCAAAACATTTTTGTATATTTTATATAACCTATGCATTACATGATAGCAATGACTGCAAAGGATAATCTGTAAAAAAAAAAACAGTTAAAGTTTAGAAAAAAAGAATACGTACGAAATTCACGTTCAAAAGAAAAAAAGAAAACAATCTGCAGTTGACAAAGTACCCAAATAATGCCTTTATGTAACTCGGTCTTCTGAGCGCACTTGGTGACTATCACTTTATTTATTTTTTTTTCTAAATATTAATTTCAATTAAAGGCATTTCGTTTACTACGAGAACGGACGTTGACACACGACTCTCGTGAAGTTAAATCAGTAAGAAAAAAATAAAAATAAAATAACAACAATTTAACTCATTCCAGTAGTTTAAATAACTATCACAAATATTTGGCTTATCTTAATGCTAAGCTCACTTTTTCATGTTTTCTCATTTTTAAATGTATCATATAATATAATGTAATAATAATAATAATATAATAATAATAGTAATAGTAGTATGTAATAGGTTTTTATGTACACTAAAAAATATAATGATGATAAAGCGCTCTCGTTGCACGCAAATGTGTCTACGTAGAGAAGGAAACGGGGAATAACAAGTCATCGTCCTCTACGTAAACCACTCTACGCACAACACTTTGTACGCCTTATTATACTCAACTAACTCGAGTGTATTTCTAAATCTTTACAGTACATATTATAGTAATAATAGTATTATTATGATAATAATAATAGTAATAATAATACGCCTTACTTATGTATTAATGTATGTAATATATGCACAACCGTTTTAGAGCATGTCTCGCTAAGTTTTCGATATTTACAAAAAAACTAAATTGACGACACTATATTGCTCTGTTACTTCTTTTTTTCCTTACTTCCTTTATATTGTTTATTTCCTTTTTCTACAGGTCTTACTATACAAAGATAAATGGTAACAGGCACCTGTTCGAAACTCTAAATTTCAACATTGTCCCAAGTAAAGTAAAAGAAGTTTTTCTTTTTTTAACACGGAATGAAGATTGTCTCTCGAAAAACAGTTGTTGTTGTTGGTACTTATTTCGATAAGAATTGTGAGTTACATACAATAAAAATAGTTACATACGTGGATAATATGTAGATTTTCGTATTCCTTTTCACACTCAAATAAATGTTGAAATAATTTGTCAAAAATTCACCAGAGACATTATTTTTAATATGTATGTATAACTAAATGGTCAATGACGCAACTTTGGTAGCTTTACTCTCTTGGTAAATTTTTGATAAAAAATTCGTAAAAAAAATTAACAAGCATATTTATATAATCTAACAGTATTTTTTTTCTGCGCATAACATAGTAAAAATTACTCTGAAATTCTTAAATATGCAGCTAAAATTTTATCTACCCTTTTTAAACATTTCCATTCATATTTATCAATAATATCCTGTCCCCAAACTAATAAGTTTCTATAAACACATGAATACAGAGAAAAAAAAAGGTAGGTATTTGAAAATGGTAGATAAAAATTTTAGTAGCACATTCCATTTTTCATCAATTTTTTCTGCGTTCTGGGCCTAATTTCTATCAGAAAAGAAAATGATAATTTCTAATGGCCTGATATTTTATACCCGTATTAATTTTCAACGGAAAATTTATGTAAGTTACTGATTTATTTTCCAAATATTTCACGTTCGTTTTTTCGAACAGGTGCGTGCCATTTTTTTAATAAAAATACTCTCGCTTATTTTATAAATATTTTTCTCGTACGTCTCCTTACAAATAAATACTGCGCTTTTTCTTTTAATATTAGTGACCTTAAACGGCTACAATTATTTTTATCTTTAAATACACTTTTTAATATTATTACTATCTATTTATTATTTATATGTATACATATATATATATAGATATATATATATATATAACGTTACCATAAATATTTTTTCTTTGGGAACTTATAAAATACAAAACTATGACGCCTGAAAAAAACATTATTTTGTAAAACACACACTTTCTCCTCGATATTTAGGCTTTGTTGTGTATCGAAATAATAAATTCAACGAGAAATAGTAGTATTGTTTTTTTTGTGTTTTTTATATTATATTTATTATGGTTTTCGTTTTTCTCTGCGATGCCGTTAAAATTTTTCATCATTTTCAACAACATAGCAAAACAACATCTCAAAGGTCACAGCCTAAAATTTATAATAATAAGAGTTATGACTTATACGACGTGTATGTTAAATATTATACTTATTATTCAAAGATATTGGCGACATCAAAATTCAGAGAGCAGTTAACAATTATTAAAAAACGAAACAAATAATATAGTACTATGGGATGACAATAATAAAGCATCAGAATTTTTTTATAATACAATATACGGAAGCCTAGAATTTTCGATTTTTCCTCTTTAATGATTTAATGGCAGCTTAATAAATCTCTCACTTTCGAACGTATCCATTCCATACACCGTTACGCAGAAAAAATTCTAAAATATTTCCGAAACAAAGTACTTGTACAAAAAAAATCTCTCGTTTGTACTGTTTACTGACGGATACAGCACGTCTTCGTACTATAATTAGCACGTTCTACAGTGTTTGATCAAATTTTTTGAAATTTTCGACAAAAAAAAAGTTACAAAAGATATCGACATCACAAACTAATGATAAAAAAAACGAGGGATAATGGTAAACAACTTATCTAACCGCGTTTTAATTTAGGCAGTCATGAAAATATCGACTATTATTATTTATATAAAAACTAAAGACATGGCGATTGTGAAAAATTTCAACGTAAAAAATGGCATCTGACGCTCTCCTCTAACATCGAGCACCTACTTCTCTACAGTTTCTCTTTTAATTTAAACACCCACAACATTAAGAGCTCTACATGTGTTATTACTGCCTCAGAAAATGAAAACAAAAATTAACAATTGTTACCCCCATTTGCCAAAAATGAAAACAACTTTTTGGGAACTACATAGTTATTATATAAGAAAAGACAACCCACATTTTCAGTAGATAAATGGCAACAAAAAATCTATCAACCCTTTTTTCTTTCATTCGCGTCAGTCACGTAATAATAATAAAAGTATTAATGAACCATAATAATAATCAACAACGTTATAATAATACATATTATGTACGTTTATATTGTCATTAGTCAAACAAGCAATCATATATGAAAAAACATATGGTCTTTCTTTGTATGTACCTTTACCAACCAGCGGGGTGGCAAGGGAGTTCTGATGACGACAATAAGTAGTAATAAATCATAAAAAAAGTAATTACGACGCTCGAACGTGCGTTATGATATAAAACTCTGGGTGGTATGCATTCAGTTGGTTGAATTATTTATTGCATGTGTAAAGTGGTCAGTCACTTCCTTTGAAATTCGTAAAAATGGGAACAAAAACGAGTCAAATCATTGAAATTGGAAAAAGGGGGCTCACATTTACAAAAAAGACAAAGACAAAGAGAATGTGAGCTTAATAATGTATTTTGAAGTTCATTCATATGAATAATTTGAAATCAATACTTCTTTGACAATAGGGCTCCCCAATTTTTCTTGAAAGGGGATGGAGAGCCCTCTCTGCTCGGACCTGAGCGGCCACTGGTATTTATTTGATTTTCTTGAGGATGCATCTGCTCTTTCAGCACCAACTATCTACATAAAGTGTTATCTAGAGTGCTTACATTCAAAAACAGAAGTCTCCTTAGCAGCAGATTATCACGTATAAACACCCAAGTTTACTCATTTTCTGCTTGAAACCTGGATACTGTGAGCAAGCACCTCCATAACTCTATTCGCATTTTTACGAATTTCAAACAGAGCAGTACCTTTAAAAATGCTCCCAACTATAGGCATAACCTCCCCCTGTTATTTGTTACCAGCAAAAACGTCTTTTGCTTCCGAAAAAAAAAAAAAAAAAAAAAAAAAAAAAAACGAACGAAACAGCGACAAAAACCGCTACGAACGAAAAACTTCAAAAGCAAGGCTTCTTTTTTTTCTGTATTTTCTTAATTATTCCTCAATGATAATAACAACAATAATAATAGTAATAGCAATGTACCTTCTTCTATTTTTTTCTCATTGCTTACTCTAGGTAGTAGGTAAGGTATGTAGCAGGTAATAAGAGCATTTTTTTAAGTTTAATAGTAGTTAATTATTAGTTTAGTTTATATCTAAAAAGTGTAACAACGTTTTGTTTTTTTTTTGTTATTATATATTTTTAATTATTTTGCAATGCCCCTTTTTCGAGTATAATACACAACACACGCATTTGGAACAATATACAATAACAATTATATTGTTGTTTGTGTATAGCAAAGGTTATGTATTTCCAATATTTTAATCCTCGGCTCTCGTTCGTAAATACAATAGACTTTTGTTATTTTCCCTCTTTGGAAATATATGTATATTATATATTTTCTTTAGTCGTTACAAGAATTTGTCACAATCTTTAGTTTAAATTGTAAAAAAAGGGATGAAAATGAAAACAATATTTAAGTGATAGATTCGCATTTTCATATTTTTTTTTTTTTTGAAGGAAAAGGGCTCGAAAAAACGATTTACTGGTCAAGAACGTTGTCACTTCGTTAGCAACCTTCTTGGACGAATCAAATTCTTTCTCTTTATCCACCTTAGTATGTTAATTGGAAATCTTAAAGTTCATAAAATAAAACTACTGCTAATTACATTTCAATTATGAGGCACATTATCTATTTGATGATTTATGTTTTATTTTAATTCAAATATTTGGATAATTTTAAGGCAATAGACATTTTCCTGACAGAACACTTGAATCCAATCAATTTCAATCAATGTTTCAATTTGAAAATAAATAAAGTCCCAACTACAAAAATGCAATTTTAACAGACGAAAAGGTATATTTGGATCATCATCAAAAAAGTTGCAAAAGAAATGACAAAACGCAATTGACCCCACGGTATTCCTATCAGCGATACATCCGTCGTCACTATCACACAGACACCTACACTATAAGAAAATATTAAAGACTACCGCTACCTGACGAAGACTCCGTGTCAGATGATGTACAGACGCCATCACATCTTGAGGTTGTCGAGCTTCTTGCATACATCGGTAACTTCCGGTCCACCGGCGGTTCCTCCTCCAGATGCTGTCGCCGGTAGAGGGGCATCACCTGCACCGATCTCGTTTAAAGCCGATGCGCCTCCTCCAGCGGCGCCACTTGAGCCCCCGTGCACTGCGCGACGCACCGATCGACGTTGACGGCGCATAAACTGCCCAAATTGCTGCGAAGCAGACGAAGTCGCAACCGAAGACGACGGCGGTGGCATCTGGGAAGAAGAAGATGGGGAGGACAGTGGCGACGTTGAAGTGGGCGGCGTCGTTACATCGACGACGTCACCAACAACAACGCACTCGACTGCGCTGCTGCTACTAATACTATTACTACTTGTACTACTATCACCGCTGCCCAGGTTCGTCATCGTGGGGGTAGAATTGGTTGTTGTCGATGTTGTTACCGATGGTGTCGCAACGACCGAGGCCGGACTAACTTCTGTTAATTCAACGGTAGTAATGGCACTTATTTCTGTACTGTTGGCGACAGTTGTACAGTTTGACGTCTGCTGTTTGGTATTGGAATTGTAAGAGTCTTTTCGACTGCTACTACTATTACTATGGTGATTGTAGTTGTATTGGTGCTGATGATGGTACGACTGGACCATAACTTGTTGCTGTTGCTGTTGCCTATTTCCACCACCGTAACGAGGCGCGTGTGTTTGATGTTGCTGGTTTGTCGAAACGTTGGGCGTCGAATAGCGCCTATGATGGTATCGACCGCCTGTGTAACCGTTTGAGTAGTTGCCGCCGTTATTACGAGGTCCCGGATTCCTATTGCCGGTACCACCGCTATTATTGCTGATATTATTGTTGTGAAAGTTACGCGAATAATATCGTCCTCCTCCGCTACCAGCAGCGGAAGATGCTGCTAACGCTGCGTTTGTTGTGGCGGGGGCCGTCGTGGTAGCAGTTGACGCGATAACGGCGTGCATAATCGGCGAGTAGGGCGCGGGAGGCGGTGTGTCCACGTTAGTCCTTTTACCTCTCGTTGTACTGTTATTACCACTGACTACTATTTCTTCGTCCGCCACACTAGTTGCAGAAGAATTCGACTCCGCCCTCTGTTGTTGACTAGCATTGTTATTAACGTTACTATTATTGTTATTTTCGAACGCGCTATTCCTTCTGTCTTTGTTATTGTTGTTATTATTTTTGTACCGTTTCTGGGCCCATGTGAACGTTGTGCTGCCATTTTTGGTGTTATTGTTACTGTTGTTCATTTCGTTATACAAACCACCGTTCATGGTCCTTCCTGCGTTTCCGCCCTGATAAGTTCGCGACAAATACGAGTGATCGGTAGCGGACGCGGATGGCTGCGGAGACTGAACGAATGACACGGGTCCGTTGAACATATTAGGAGGCAGCGGCGGTGGTGGTTGCAGGTGATGATAAGGATGCGTCGTGGGTACGTGCGGATGATAACCGTAGCCATTGGGCGGATGGCCATACGGTGGCATGTGATGTTGGGGATGATTAATATATGGCGGTGGGGCATGGTGAGGAGGCATTGCGGCGCTTCCCCCCGTCGATTTGCGGCGCCTGCCGCCTTGCAACGACGTAAAGTCTTTTTCCTGGTGCTGATCGAGAGAGAGGAGTGAGACGACCGGTGTAGTTGTTTGACGAGTGGTATCTACTGTCGCGGTTGTTGGCGTGACTATGGGCGGGGGATGGTCGTGTTGCGATTGTTCTTGGTGCGCGATTATTGAAGCGGGCGCTGAAGAAGGCGGGGGAGCAACGGACGCTCCACCGCCGTCTAATTCCGGACCTGGCGGACTGCCATTGTACACGCCGTCCTGGGCAAATTTAATACAGGAATTACTTAAAACTACAATTTACATTCTAACCTAATTATGAAAGGTAAGAAAAAGTATTTAGGGGTAACTTACGTCGATGATATTTCCGTTGGCCGTTTCGACGGAGTCTTGGTACATGGCTGCAGCGGCGGACCCTTCGATGGTCCCATATAGGGGCATACTATAATACATTGCGTCGGTGTTGAAGGAAAGCTGTTGTTGGGTGTAACAGTGGGGCCGGGGCGGGCTGCCCGGAGGTTGCATGGGGGGACCCTGGGGCTGAGGACCGCCCTGACTCCCCACAACGTATTGGGGTCCATTGTTCGCGTAGTAGTTGAAGTCATACTGAAATAAAAATAGAAAACAAAATCATTACAAATAAAATTTTATTAGACTGATAAAATAAAATAACATTTAAGATTTTCCAATGAGAACAACAAAAAGTCATGCTCACTACAGTAAATAATTAAACAAAAGTAAACACTTACTTCTCTTACTTTTTATTGTTTCAAATGCCACTGGTATCTATGTAAGGTTGGTTACTAAGACGAAATAGATCTGTAGTTCATGTACAGTTTAAAACAGAATATTTCAAGTTTTTTAAAATTAGGTATATAACGCAAAAATATTTTTAAATATGGTAACCTTCCGGAATTCAAAAATGTAATATATAGGACATTCCATTTAAAATAACAAAATTGGGATGTACTTCCGGTATAATACGTTATCATACACAACTATTATTTAAAATATTTTTAAACTGTACGTTAACTACAAACAGATTTCGACTCAGTGATCCGCCCTTTATAATTATAAATTTAAAGAGGTATGTGCGATGACAACGATAATGATGCAAAACCCAAACCTATTCACGGAGATGTGAGGCAAAAACCATGCAAAAAAAACAAGTCCAAAAGATGCATGAGATTATTGTGTGAAAAATAACACAACAGACAATAATAAACCATAAAACGATCGACGAGATTAGTAAGTAACGAATAAAATTAAAAATGTTGCCATTTTGTAAAAATAAAGAAATACACAGCCCAATAAATGACGTATGTTTCCGTGAAACGTATGCGAAGAATAAACTGTCCAAAGGCAAGAAAATTGTGCACCTTTTTGGTAACGAAAATGAAACCAAAGGTAAAGCAACTATTACATTAATTAATCAATTGATCAAAAAATAAAAATTAAACCAAAAAGAAAACGATATAAATATGCAATATAAATGAGAGATTTGACAGACAGAGACCTTAAAAAAGGGGCGCAAGAAGAATATTGTGGGGGGAGGAGCCCTCAGTACTGCAGGCCGTCCAGCAGCACGTAGGCAGGCTGGGTGACGGGGTAAAGGCCCTCTGCTATGTAGTTGCTGGACTGAACAAAAACCATCACAAAAATCGATCATTTTACACACAAATATCTCAACCACCAAAAAACAAACTATTTGTATATTATTATATCATACAGGGTGGCTCATAAAAGGCTCCAAAAATTAGTAAACAATCTTTTAAATCACAAACACATAGTAATTTAAAAATTTTTGGCGTGTGATTGAAATAGAGGTATCCCATTCTAAAGAAAAAAAAAAATTTAAAAAAAGAAATTTATGAATCATCCTGTAGGTACAAAAATTGTTAACGTAATATATTCAATTTACTCTGACATTCACCTGCACATTTAATTAAAACCGATTTAAAACTGAAACTTAACACCAAAAATTAACGTAATTTACGAAAAACAAGTTTTGCCAAAACTACCCATGTACATCCCACTGCATCATAAATGTCAAAAAAACAAATCTAATAATAAGACAATACTGAAAGCCAAAAACAAATTAATTACTCAATTAACCCCAACATTCATTAATTACATTAATTTACATTTCATTACATTTTAATAAAAAGGACAAATCATGGCGAGCAGAGCACATACACATCTCATGAATTAATTAATTGTAAGAAAAATAAATAAATAAATAACAAGCTTAATTGATTAAAAGATATATAAAAAATGAAACTGTTTTTACAGAAAGCGTTCGTTTTATGGGAGAAAAGACATCGTTAGTAATTTTGACAGTGGGATGCACGCATAATAATAAAGACAGCCAGAGGGTCAAAAACACAATTAAATTATCGAGATTGTCACTTTTGTTAAGTTAAAAAAAGAAAAAACTGACCGGTACAGGTTGATAGGGATATTGCTGCGGCATGTAGACGGGAGGGGCCGGAAACATAACTGAAGGGTAAGTCGCGGTCTGAGGGGGTCCCGTCTGAGCCGGGTACACGGTCGGAGCTGAAAGAAAATAAAATAAAAAATTATCAACCATAGCCATGAGAAAATTATTTTATCGCAAGGCGCATTGATGAAGTGAAAAATAAAATTCAAGATTTCTTACAAATAGATAATAATCAATACAATTTGATTTCGAATAATTCTGTTATTATTTACGTTCTAGGTTCGAAAATGTTTATAAGTTTACAGCAAATATAACTTATCGTTATTTAGGGATTGTTTAGTTGGCGAGTAGCTTTTCATATTTGTACTTTTTATGAGATCTTTCTAAATAAAGTCTACATTTTACAAAACTATGCGAACGTTCGATAAAATTAATATGATGCATTACCAGATTAAACCACAAAGATGTATATATAACCTTTCATTCGGCTAAAATTTGGTTAAATAAATTTGTTTATTTTTATTTAGCTTAATTTTACCGTATACACGTCTTAATGAACCAGTATTATTTATAGTAAAAACTATAATAAGACTAAACTGTAAAAATTAATATTGTTTTCAATCCAGAAAAATAGTTAGTCAAATGTTTGATTTTAGCAAACTTAATTTTAATCGCTCAATGCTTCTTAAATGAAATTTAGATCGTGTCCTAATCATGTAAAATTGGTTGCCTACCGTATGGGCTTCACTTAGTAACTGCAGCTTATATTCATCAGTCTACATAAGTCACGTACCTGATTTTAAACGATTTATTCGATTTTAGGAAAGTCAGTGTTTACAAATACCGTATCCATACACAAGGTATGGAGGTAGGTACGAAATATCAGATAGTTTCCAGGATATGACCAATGGACACTCTTAATGAAATACCTGGTATATTCAACGAAAGCAGCAAATACTTACGCTGATATACAGGAGCCTGTTGTGCGTTCGGATCGGCGGGGGGTGCTGGAGGTTGCGGATAGTAGGCCACACCGCCCTGGTAAAATGGCATACTATTAGCCGGTATAAAGTACTGCGCGGGACCGCCAGGGGTCACCACCGGCGGACTCGAGGCATCGAATGCTCGACTGAATGGCTAAAAAAGACCAAAAATCATTCTTCAGTAACATATATTAACTAGATAAGGTCATACATAATAATCCAACAATAAACAAAAGTAACTGAAACTTATTATTTTCACTTAGAGTGAAGTCTCATGTTAAGAGGAACACAATAAGGATGCTTTAACTTCAATTAATACTACCTATGCATTCAAATAGAATATGACGGAAAAGGTACAAAATTCCAAATGTATACCTGCTTTTTTTATTGCTGGCGCAATGTTGAGCTTGCGCTCCCGCAGGACAATGTTGTCTGCTTCGCGCTGGAGCCTCTTAGCCTCCTCCTCGCTCTCGAACGTTATAAAACCGTAGCCCTTCGAGACACCGGCCCGGTCCTGTATTATTTTGGCCGCTTTCACTGTACCGTAGGCGCTGAAGAGCTGCAACAGCTCGGCCTCGGTCGTGTTCGAGGATATACCACCCACGAACACCCTGTTAGGAACAAGCGTACCTGTTGACAAAAACAATTATTAATGAAAAATTCGAAAGAGACACGCTGTACATTTTGCAACTATTGAACCATTATAATAGGTAAACACGGTTTCACATTTGTATCGTTTAAAACAACGCCTTCTTGTCCTGATTTAACAAATAACGAATGCTGTAACTATGATAACATTCATTGTATCAACAACAGAGAATAGTATAAACATAAAAGAAACAAATTCCCTTATTAATAAAGTTTGATTATTTTGTTTATTTTTCTCGGTGCAGTAAATTTTGGATGAAGTGCATGGGAATACGTGGTAGTAGATATGCAAGAAAAAATACTATGTAATATTCCAACGTTTACTTTCAAATCAAATAAGTACCTACTTCTTAAAAATTCTTTTCACGAATGAATTAATAGAAGCTTTGGAGACTAAAACGATCGGAACAATTCGTACGGGTTCAAAAGTTCAGATCCAGGCTCAAATCCTGGGTGATGTAGTACCTTTTTTTTATGTAATTTCATTTCCACTTTTTTATAATAATTGGGCACCAAAAAAGTGATTCAAAGTTTCGTCGAACGTTATGAATAAGAATTTCAAAATGCAATTGCAATTAACGAAACGTACTGTATAGCTGTATTTCGTCGAATCATGCAAAAAGAAAAACGTAATAAATATTTAAAGTCGGGTGTCGTATTTTAACAGCACAGGCATCGCATCAAAGCGCACTGTTTTGTCTACAATTTAACGATCCGCGGAGACCTTAAAAAAATCATTTCACTGTTGTAACACGAACGGCTTGACACGTAGCTATACGTAAAAATATACAATTTTTAAAACAATTGCAGTAAGATCGATTTCCCAGGAGACAAGGCTAAAACTAACTGATTTACCGAAACAAAAATATTGAACTTTGGGTAACACAGCACATTAAAAAAGAAAAACATATTAAACTACTAAAGATAACTTATATTTAATGTGTTTTACAACAAAAAATTAATAAAAAAAGAATAAGGTGGAATTCTTTATCATTAATAATTTCAAAAAAAGAAGTCCTAGTGCAAATTAACTCAAGCTAAAATATTAAAAATCCTGAATTGTGGTTTAGAGTATACACTTATAAAGGGTCACCCTGTAACATCAAGTTCCATTGATTCGTATACATACATAATTTGCATTCTACATAGTACATACAGTACAAACGATAATGTGTATAATAATCGTTCGGCCAGCCAAGAAAACTAATCTTGCTAGCGTCCTATATGTGTACCTGTACGATGGAGAACAAAAAGCTGATACAGCAGCATCGCGAACAACCCTACCATACACAAAAGACCCACACAAACGTGCCCATATATGTATATACGTAAAAACACAAACATGCAAACACGAGATAGGTACGCGATGTGACGATAATCAAACGAAAGAAACAGCAAATATGTGATAACGTTCCTAGAACGTATCGGATTTGCAATAAAAATAAAAAGTGGCCATCCGCATCAACAGATTCAAATAAAAAATATTTATATATGTATATTGTATGCAATTTGGTTTCAGAAAATTAATTTTTCAGTGAACACACAGGAAGGAAATGAGAACTTATGATTATTTAAAAATAATAAATAAATCCAAATATTAGACCATATGACATGATACTTTATCGTGGTTCTAGACCAGTTTTTTATAATTTCCTGTGCTACAGGAAGCCTTATTTTGCATTTTAAGCACAAATACGAATACTGCGACCGTTAAATATTTTAAATATATATACGATTAACTTTCACTTTTAATAAAGTTAAAAAACATAAATTACCTATACAAATCTATCTAAACAAAAAACATCTATCGAAAATGATAAGAAAGGTAGGTAATAATTTCAGGGAAAACTAACACAACGGACATATCTGCATTAACAAATGAATAAATTACATATATTCAAAATTAACTACCAGGTCCAAAAATAACTTTATTTACAATATTTCCTAACATTTCTGGTTTCTGTTACTTTTGTCTTAAAGAATTTGCTGAGATAATTAATTTCATGTTTTATTAAGTTGATAGTAAGTGCACAATTACCCCTGAAAAGGCTTCCAACCAGGGGTAAAACGTTGAGCAATAGTATAAGTAGGTTAATGCATTTTTGAGTTTGAAAAAGTTTCGAGTAGCTTTTGTATTCAACACCTAGGAAGAATAAAATGAAGACAGTGAATTACATTTTCAACCTAGTATCATTCAGAAAAGACAATTATAAACGTTTAATAAGAAGAAGTATTCAACAATTATATGTAATGGTTCCATGAGGAAATAGAAAGCCCATATAAATTTTATTGTAAGGATGAATAATATATAAACAAACTGCGTGCAGTAAAAGATAAAAAATTGACGTTAATTTGTCAAAAGCTCCTAGTTGATACCCAGTCAAAAAAGGAACTTGTGACTTAACCATGAGAAAAATGAGATAACAATTAGATTAAACTAATTTGAGCAGAATAAATATAGAGCCAAGGTTTTCCTTTGTCCTCTATTACCTGTGACACTTAATATTTTAATTTAAGGTAGGCAGCAGGATGACTAAATATTTAAGCAAATTGGAAAAAATATGACCTTTAATTATAAATAAGAAATAAATCAAGTGTGATTTTTTCCATTTTCTGAATATTAAAGTGCAAAACCACAGAAACAATGAGCAGTTTTGTTACATTTCATTTAAGACAAAACCTACAGTACTACGTACTCACCACCCACTTGACTCACAAGTTCAAGTTTAATAATATTGTAATAAATTACCTAAGAACATTCATTTATGCAATACCACGTAAGACACTTTAGATAACGAATATGAAAGGGCATTATCACGTTACACCATATTTTGTCTTTATTCCCATGTAATCACAAAACCCTCAATAGAATCCTTGAGAGATAAACCATAAATGATTTTTTTTATGTAGGTACCTACCTACTTACTTACAGAACTGCATTCACAAAAATAATAAAGAGTAATAAGTCTTTTATAAACAACAGACTGTTATTATACAAAACGTTGTTATCTGCAAATATACAAACATTCTAAACAACCTGCCATATTAACAAAATTCAAACTAAAAGGACACCCTTATTGTGAATAAGATAAGAGGAAAAATGCAAGTGAACAAAAGGGGAATTACTCACCATATTTAGGAGCATTGTTTGGAGGTGTAATACTTTGTACAGGCGTATGGCTGTTGGAAACATTAGTAACAGTTGCTATTGGGGTACTTGTAGGAGTATTTGATGAAGAGTTACTTCCGCTACCGTTAATTTTCTTGCTGTTGTTCTGATTTGTTGTCGACATTTTACTTAAGTACCGTTTTATCACAAAACACTTCCAAACTACCTGCAAGAGACACCGTCTGTGTTAAGAAAAAACGATAAGCCGGAGAAGCATTGTAAAAGCAGTTGCTTGCACTAAGATTACAAAGGGAATTTTATCAGTTTCTCAAACAGGTTAATTGTAACATTTTGCACACACTACACTAATAACGAAACAATCACTGAAGGGAAAATTGTCCTATAAATGTAAAAAAAGGTTTATAATTAGAAACTGTCAAGTGCCAGGAATCAGGAACTAGAAATACACAAACAATTTACAATAATCGAAATTACGGCCAACCTTCAAAAACTAAATAAACTAGATCCCTGGTACTTGACCTACTTTCGTCAGCTAGACGAATGTTTACAACAAAAAAAAGCACCTAGTTTTACTGACCTAATGCCCATCTATAGTAAATATAAATGAACATTTTAAATAAAATCATTCATAAAACACAATTAAACAATCAATTAATTTATGTTGCTAACGTAACCTAACAAGTTACAATGCAATTTCCTAATAGACAATATTTTTTACGGGTTAATTAAGCTTCTTTAAAAGTTGAATTAGTTTAGAAAAATAAAATCATCAGCATGCAATTAGCATTCAAAAAATTTTCATTCATTATATAGAAATATTAATCTGATATGACATGTTAACCACTGCAGTAAAAAGTTGCAGGTAAAAGCAAACGAACGAAACATTTATTAAAATGGCAACGATTACCTCTCTAGTAAAAGTAATTGTACTTCGGACGATGATAACAGTGTTCTTAAAAGATTCATTAGTTAATTATTAGAAAATAACACACAAAAACTAAAGACGTTTTCACTACAAACGGAACCATCGATAAAATGGCGTCAGCCAATCAGAACGCTCGTACGAAACTGAAATGCTAAAACCTAAAATGCGCCAATCTAACGAAGCGACACAACGGCTGCTAAACGTACAAAAACTATGGAATGTTTTTCTTATCTCGATTTTTTTGCTGAGAAAAAATGGGACAAGAAAAATTGAACAAAAAAATTTGTTAGCAAATTTGACAGCATCATTACAGCCAAAATTCTACTCATTAAAATAATTAATTAACTCACCTATGTAAATTCGCTTTTTAATAACTGATTAGGCATATGTAGGTTTTTCTGTTACTTAAGGGATTACCTGACTAAAAATACTAGTAATAGTACTAGCACTTTTTTAAATTACATAAAAAGTAACACACAATAAATTAACTGTAACTTTAAAAAACAATAGACATGTCCATTGTTTCCATGGATAATGATGATTTAAAAAAATAAAAGTTTAAGAAAACATTCTTCTATAATACCCTATTTTTGTCCAAACATTGATTAAAAAAATTAGAAATTTCTCTGAACAATTATTGATTTAATATATTATATAATTAAACTAATTTACTCCATAACTTAATAAAAAACGATTAAAAAACTTATTTTGTTATTAGTTGAGATCCTAATGCATTATTTACATCCCCAATTAGGCCATAAATTGTAACAAATTATATTACTTATAAAAAACAGAATTTACAATTCAGTAATTGATCTGTGGGTCTTTTAGAATTTTCTTGTTCAAATAATTGAGAACAATATAATACAAAAACCTATTAAAAATGTAAAAGTTAATTTATTATTATAGTACAGTTATAAATTGGAATGTACAATGGAAATGCAACAACTGGTACCACTAAAAATATCTTATTAGTTATTACAAACGATGCAATTCACTTAATTACATAATTTAAAGTTCTAAAGCACATCTTACATCTTAATTAAAACAAAAAAAAAACTTATTAAAAAAAGTGTACACATTAAAAAAATTATCCTTGATGGCTGCATGCCAATAGTTAAGCACTTACCTGAATTTATTATCTTTTGTTTTTCAAGCAGCCTATTATACTCAGAAAACTCAAAGATAATTATTTGTTCAAACATCACAGAAGTACAAAACGTATTTACGTACAAACATTGATAAAAAGGAACTATGTATACTTTAAAACTTAAGCCGTTTTAAATTCTTTTTGCTTTGTTTGGAACAAGCAACATTTTTTATTTTGGGGGGGCTTGAAGGTTCCACAATTTCTATGATCTTTGGACTACTTGATTCCACAACAGGGAGCAGTGATGACCTCCTAGACCTCCTCAGTGATGAGCTTGAATTCCTATTACAATCTTTCAGAATGTTGGACTTGTCTTTTCCCATGAGCGTGGTTGGGGGATTCCTACGAACAAGTGGGGACCCCAAATCACTCTCTGACAAATACCCAGATGAATCACACTTGCTTGTATTTAAATAAAGTTGTCCAGGTGACGAGTCCATCAGAAATGATGGTATAGTATCCATATTTACGTTTGTGGAGGCAGTTGCATTTGAAATGTCCAGGAGCTTTTGACGCAGAACGGGAGCTTCTAAAACAAGCTCAGATTTGTGGCATTTATCATGAAAATTCTCAGGGCCTGTTATAGAAAAACTGGAGCAGTTACGACACCAAATGTACTGGCAAAGAATATTCTGACATTGACCAATATTCTTCTCGACGACCGCGAAATGGACGCAACGGGGGCATTTTAAAAGGCTCTGAGATGACTTCAAAGTTGACACCAACTGGAAAAATATACTTTAGAATCAAAAGATTCGCCATAATACCATTATATAACTTACTTTGGTGCATTTCTGAAAGTTTTCCCTTTCAGGGCTACATGGAGGGCTTAAATTAGTATAAAAGCTTGGCATTTTTTTCAAAATATTCTCTTTATTATTTTTATGGTCTTCCACATATCTAATATATCTGCCGAAAGCCCTCTCATCACTTATAAGTGCATTTTTCCATGATTTACTGACCATGCTAACATGATAAAGGTCTATTTCAGTCAAAAATTCAAAAATGAGGGCTACAATTTTTGGACAGTTGTTTTTCAATCGGAAAACACTTATAGGGTCCCTGTCTGATTTCTTAAAAGGCTTTCTATGACAATCATCAAATAACCTTTTCTTTGCAGGTGAATTAAGTTTCTTAAGAGATTCCACAAGTTTCTGGGGTGTTTTTGGTTTAGGAAAATTCTTTTCAGGTATATTGGAGTACAAAATTTTATTACTTTCGGGGGATCCTAAAGGTCTTGTTATAGTATGTTTTGTAGGAGTGTAATTGTTCTCCAAATGTTCACTTTTACTTTTAAAAATAGGACTAGGATGCTTGTCTGTCTCTTTTGTGGGTGTAGAAGGGGCTGATCTTGATTTTGGCTGGTATGCCTCTTCTTCATCTATTTTCTGACGTTTTAGGCTTATGTTAGTGGAATAACATTCAACAGGACATCTCCCCGTATAAAAGTTAGGTGTAAAATTATTAATACTAAATTTCTCCAGCTTGTTAGTAATAGATTCATTTAAAGTGCTTGACAAGAAGTATAGGTTTGTACTGTGACTTTCAAAATCTAAAGGTGATAAAGCTGCAGTATCTTGTTGAACTTTAATTTTTCTTTCTTTAATAAAGCTCTGATGGAACTTTCTTTTTCGGGAGACATTTAATGATGTAGTAGGGGTTTCTACATAGGAGGACGAGTTATAGGAATGAGATTCATAGCCCGAGGATGACCCAAAAGTCCCTGTCAGGTAATCTGACACTTCTGGGGTATCTTGCTGTGGAGTGTTCTCCATCTGGAAATTAAACGTTTCAGGTTAATTAATTGAAATGCTATTAACAAAACACTTACCTGAAATTTTTGAATGAACTAATTTGTAATTCTACTCTACACTTATACAGAGGGCTTTCTTGAAAAATATTTTTAAGATTAGCCCGCCATGTCCTTTAATGTCATTTTAGCGCGCTCTTTTCACTTAACTCTCCATATACAGTCTTACTTCTCCACATTATTCACATATAACTACATTGTACGGAATATCCGAATTTTTAACACAAATAATAAAAAAAAAACTAAATATAACGGTAAAATTGACAATAAAGAGAATTTTAACTTTCAGCTGCAAGGTTATAACTTGTTGCAATCATAGACCTAGGACTAGAACGGACGATTGATCATAGATTGCATGGATTGCAATTACATTGCTCTGACTGGCTCTGACCTCTGACATTTGAAAGCAGTCAAATAAGGCAGATCAACTGCTACGAACAAAAGTTACTAGTATTATGCTAGTATTGAAAAAGTTGTAATGTGAACTTTGGGATTGAAAAGTATTTAAGCATTAATAATTAAAATTTAGTATAAAAATTAATAATTGGACATTTATCTCTGGTCTATTCCTATTACTAAAAATAAATTCCAAATAAGTTTAGTTAAAAATTTTAGTTGGTAGCAGCAATAGTTGCAGTCATAAGTTGCAGCGGGTTGGAGTGTGCGAATAGTTGCAAACTTTTGTTTATTTGTCATTATCGAAATGGCTGCCTTGTCTGACTGTTTTTCTTTAGGAAGTACGGTTTGGTGTAGGACATGCTATAATCAAGAAGTTGAAGGAGAGGTTTTAGCCTTTGATCCGCAAACGAAAGTATTAATATTAAGTATCCTTTTATCATCCTGTAAATTTTTTGATTCAAAACATGTTCCCATGTTTACCACTACTAAACGCTTAGTTGTCTTCAAATTATTCATAATTTGTATACACTACTAATTAATACCTCAATAAGTAGCTATTGTTATTATCCGTTTAAACATTTTCATCTTAATAGCTTGTGATTGCGAAATTTTAAGGTTATATGTATCTGTAATGTTCCTTAACATTTAACAAGAATGCTCCCCAACGAGCACCGTGATGGGGTTGAACGATGTCCATTTTATAAATTTATCGCTAGTGAGCGAATTGCAAGTAAAAAAAGAAGTAACTTCGGTTCCAGAGATACCACAATCACTAAATTTACAAAGGGTAAGAGAAATTAAAACTGTCAAAGAACTGCTTGAAAATTCCACTATTTTTAGATAAATTCTCGTATAAGGAATCAAGTTGACGAAAAGAAACGATTATTAACGTCAATGTCCTCAAATGTTACTCCAGAAGGACAAAGGTTATTTGTAACAATAGGTAAAACAATTAAAGACATTCGATGGCGAAACACAGATATTGTTGTGTGGGACCAGCAAGTATGTTAAATATTATGAGATAATTTCTAACGTTTTTATAATAAAATTTAATTATTTAGGTAGGCTGTGTAGTTATTACTCCACCTTATCAACTGGAGGATATACAAGGAAATACTAACAGTAGGGAATATTCTTACATACGAAAAGTGGTATGTTAAAACTGTTTCTGTTGGTATTGTGATTAACTAATAAAATTCTTAATTTCAGGTTGAAAAACACATGAAGGATACAGCGTTAAATAGTTCACAGAATCAACAAGTAATTCAACACAATTCAAATTCGCAATAGATGGTGAACATAGAAAAAATTCATACCTCAGGCTTTTTATGTTAATTTTAATTTTGGTTTTTCCATATATGATAAAAAAATTATTACAAAAAAAGCTGTTTCGTTTGCATTTCCCACGTTTTTTTAAATTTTATATATTTTTTTCAGGCATGAGCGTTTAATTTATTTACCAGTTTTGTTTTTATAATTTCCGTTGCAAGTTTGTTATAAATAAATAAAATATAGAAACTGTAATATATGAAAATAAACAATTAAAAAAAGTAAATAGCTTATTTAAGTACAAAATAGAAAATTATGATGTACATATAGTAGCACTAATAATTTTAAAGAATAGTATGCATTGCACAGGTGATATATTAGTTTACGGTTATTAATTAATTAAAAGCTCTAGAATTTAACATAAAAAGGCAATTTATAATTTAAAACAAACGTTTGAGAAATAAATTGCTTATATCTTGATTACGTTGTGGTTTACTTCTCTTTTTTATTAACTAAATAATAAAATTACAGCATTAGAACATGATAACCACCTTTTGCAATTTTTGAATTTAAAAAAGATTTTTTTATGGTCATTAAATTCTAAGCTAGAATAAAAAAGTAGCCGCCTACGTGCTAGTAAATTGTAATATTTGAGGTATTAAATTTTACATAATGAAGACTGTAGTTAGGCAACCCATCTAGCCTGCCTGAATATAGAAATTGAGTAGTATAGTTAATGTCAATATAACCTAAAGTAAAGAAATGTTGGAAATCGATAGTAATTTAAAAAATTCATTAAAATTAGCAAATTCAAACGTCCTTAGTGATGAAAATTTCAAAAATCTGGTCCAGCACTGCTTTAATGCCTTAACAAAAAAATCAGAAATAAATAGTAGGTTATTTAATAACATCCTTCGGAACAATCATTTTCCTTTTTTTAAACTATACTGAAATACATTATTTTTAGATATAAGTGCTTTATATGGATCCAAGCCGGATGCAATTAAAGAAATTTTTGCAAGTGTTATGAATTTACTGATCCAATTTGGTCGTCATAATTTAGACCCTTTAGAAGTGACGCAATTTTTGAAAAATGAGTGCCACTTTAGTCTAAATAGGGTAAAAATAATTATTGAGTTGTATGAAGAAAACAAGAACGATTTGTTAGCCGTTTTGGGCACTATTGGTTCTCATTTACCCCACATAACAAATGTTCATTGGAAAATTGACTATAAAATTGAGGTAAAACAAAATAATAGGCACTTCTGGGTTTTAAAAATGAAATTTTTGGAAATATAGATAGACATGTGAAAGTTATGAGACTAGTTAATAAATATTGTTATATTTTCAGTCTAAAAATTTGGAGCAAGCAAGTGGACCAATTTTTCGAATATCGTTAATTTCTGAAGTTTTTGACGAGCACTTAGGAAAATCTGTTCAAAAGCCTGTTAATTTTACATGCAATACACAGGAATTACAAGATTTAGTCTACAAATTAAAAGATGCAGTTAATCATTGCGAACGCATTGCAAAAAAAGCCGATACTTTGGAGAATTAAATTACTATATTACATATAATTTAATATATTTATGGAACAATAAAATGTTTTCATTTTTAATTTATAATTACTTGCTAGTAGTACAAAAGTAATAAAGAGTGCTATTTGAAGATATAGAAATATAAAACATTTTTTTTATCCTGACTCGTCAATTCTTTTTTTGTGTTTGATTTTAAAGAACGTACTTTGGAAAACTGTAAATATTTATTAAATCTGTGCTCTATTATTTACAATGTACAATATAGACTTTTCTAATTTACAACTTAATAAGTAGCGGCTTATTACATGCAATAGTTATAAAAAAAAAACTTTTCTGCAAATATTTATAAACAACTGTTCTATGCAGTTCCCTTCGGGTACAACATAATAATTATAATACCATTTACTCAAGAGGTCATATTAACAAAAAGAAAGTATTTTTATCAAAAATGTCTCATTCTAATGACTGAATAAAAATTATATACACGCTGACTTAAAATTAACAAGTCGTTCTAATAAAAAGCGATTTACGAAATCATAAAAAAAGATATTATTAATGTCAAGGAATATTTTGTTGTCCTGCGTAGTTACCTTTTTGTAGAAAATGTAAAAAATAAAAAATTGTCGACCTCTGTATAACTTAGCCTTAGGAATAAACTGTGTCTAAAAATGGAAATGGAAAACTTATTCACACAACTTATTACAAATATGTTCAAAAAAGCGTAAGAGAAAAGACTGCCCAACTAAGAAGCGAGTATTTTTAAAATAGAGATTAGTAGAATTGGTGTATTTTTCATATTTTCTCATATTTTTATTTTTTCTCATTCAAGGTCAATTAGTTTCGGTAAAAGGCACCGTACTCTTAAAAAACAAATAAAATTAATTAAAATAAAAAACAATGCTACTTAATACATGCAGGCACTTTCCCTGATATGAAAAATCAAATTACATAAAACCTACGAAAAATTATCACCACTTTTGTTTTTTAAAAGAAAAAATACGAGCCACCGGAGGCGTCACATAAAAGTTTCGAGATGGATTGTTGTGGTGTAAATTTTAGGGCCAGACGATTCAACAAAAAGTAGAAATCTTCGTACGTTCTATTCGGGTCCCTAGTCATTTTTAGAAAATTAAATACATAAATCATTTTGAGCCACAATAGTAACGTTTGTACTTTACCAAATATACACACCATTCGATACAAGAGGAGTAATAAAAACCTGCCGGTAGGCAAATAAGTTCTTGATTTTCCTTTGTCCTTAGCTTTAACGTTTAGTGTCAGTCTGAACAAGCAAGTTTCCATTATTATTTCCCAAATCACTGTTTTCGGTAGTCTTTTGTAATTTTTTGTCTTCAGTGATTTCTTCGGCCGTTGTCGTATCTTTTGTATCTTCGTGCGACTTATCATCACAGTTACGATTATCCAACACTTTTTTTGTTGGTAGATTCCCATTTGAATCCCTTTTCTCTTCGTTATTTTTCGTTTCTTTATCATTACTTCGTAGACTCTTTGACTCCAATGATCCATTTGAAGTTGCAAGCCTGCCATTAATCATTTCACTTTTTTCTTCTTTTGCTTTCTTTTCAGAATCCTCTGTAATACTTTTTTCGCCACTAATTTTCTTTTCGGTGTTGATTGTAGCCCTATTTTCTGGATGCTTTTCGTCCTTACTTTTTTCAGGAATCCTCTCGTTAATTTTTTGAGCAATAGCGTTTTCTTTTGTTTTACTCTGAGTTAATTTTTCCACTGCATTTTCTAAGCTCTTTTCCGGCTTGACACCATCTTTAACATTGCTCCTTTTTAAAGTTTTCGTAGACGTTTTACAATTCGACTGGCTTAAGTCCTGACAACGGGACGTGAGAGTTTTGGGACTCAACTGGGTAGAAATGTCGTTGGTTTGGTCTATCTTCTCATTCTTTCGGGTTTCACTACTACTGGAAGATTTTGAAACGGATGGACTCTGACTGACATTGTGGTGTCCGGAAGATTTTGAATTTGATGTCATTGTTTGATCAGTTGAAGTTGAAGTCCTTGGACTAGTCATGGTTACTGACGAAACGCTGTAATGTTTCATATGATTCTGGCTTGTCGTTGAGGTGAAGTTATTAGGTTTCAACATGTTACTATCAGGAGCCAACCGAGGACTAGTTTGTGGTGAGATTCCGGACATTTTAGGGCAACTATACATCATGCTTTCAGAAGACGTTATGGAACAAACCGACGATATTTTCGGACTACTTGGCGATTCGAAACATTTACGTTGATTAAGGTCAAGATTGAGTCGGGGTACCGGATTGGGCGGAAACGGAAGTGCTTGGCCGTAAAGCAAATTGTGATAAGCTGCAACTACTCGCGGATCATATGTGGGAAATCCTGGAGGTACAGCTGAATAAAGAAACTGATTTGGATTAAGCGTCGGTGATGTTAAATTGGGTATGAAAGGATTAGTGGGAGTGAAATTTAAACTGAGTTTATCACGTTTTGACGTGGGAGAAGACATTTTGGTCTTAGGAGGCGAATGAGGACTTTTGGGCGATTTTCTCTCGTTTTTCGGTGAGTTTTGCAACTTCAACGGATTGAATATTGGTACCGAACTGGTATTGATTTTCAAGTCCGACTGATTACTTAGACTTGTGGTTTCAGGAGCCTTTTCAGAGATGGGTTTTAATGTTTTAGGATCAATTTTAACAATAGAATGTTTCCTGATCTCTGTTTTGCTCTCAGGTTTGCTATTTAATTCAGCGGAGCCGGCTTTATCCTTCTCAGGACTACAGTGCACTTGATACATAGGTTTTACGCCAGACGCGGGATTACCCAAATATCTGGGCATATTGTTCCTCATTTTGAAAAATTTTGCAGGCTTTGCGTTCTTCGACTCACTCGTTTTAACATCCACGTTTGTTTTTTGAACATGTGCTTTCGATATCTGCGAATTCCACGACTTTGGGGGTTCACGTAATGTTCTGTATGCACCTAATGGAACTGCTGTCGTTTTAGATCCTTTAAGAGACGATTTATTATTTACTGTTGTCTGAGGAGCAATAGTAACACCTTTGGTGTCAATCGTTGACGTTTGAACATTAACAGTATTAGATGTTTGGGAGGTGCTTTTGGTACTAGGTGTTGACACTGATGGTTTTGGGTCGGTTTTTGTAATGCTGGTGGACACTCGGGGAACGTTGAGAACTGAACTGTAAGTTGTTTTTGGGGTATAACAAGGCACACTAACGGGACCTGTGGTCTTATTGGACCATTTCTTAGCGGGAGTTGAGGGTCTGGTTATCGCATAACTTTTGTTGATTATTATCGGCTTATTAGACGTTGAAGCGGTCGTGGAAGTTGTAGAAACGTTATTGGGTGGAACAACTGTCGTAACACTCCGAATTATAATGTTACTTGTCGTGGTCGCTTTCGATACGACAGTGGTGTCTTTATTTCCGTTTTCTGCAATCTTTGGACTTTGCTGCTTTAACGACATGCCTTGAAGGCCTAAAGAATGATTTAATATAGTAGGTTTGGGTTGTTTCGGCGGCGGCTCGCCTTCAGTGTCTCCAGAATTTTTTCTCTTTGACTGTTTGTCTTCTAAAGCCACCTCGGCAGTCGCAGGGGCATCTTCAGCAGACTTAGGAGAGGGCAAAGTCTTTTTTCGTTCGTCATTAGTGGTACTATCGTTGCTGCGAGTCGTCGTGCAACTTGTGACCGAGCTCAGCGTTGTATAAGTGCAAGTTGTAGTACTTCGGGTGGCACCCGCACCTGCCAAAGTGCTAGTTGTTACGAATGAAGTGAATGCAATGTTTGAAGATCCAGAAGTGCATGGAGTATTTGTTGTGGTTGCTGTTGGTAATGTTAATTGTGATGTTGTAGTTGTTACGGTCAGTTTCGTCTCTTCAGAGGAAACACCTTTATTTTTAACACTTGTGTTATTAACATTAGTTTTAGTGATTGGTTTTAAGGGTGGTACGTCTTTTTTCGAAGACGTTTCCTCACTCTTCATCTCAACCATGTTACCCTTGGCTATTTCTTCATTGAGTATCGTAGTGTTATCGACACCTGTTACACACATTTCGCCATTTTCACTTATTCTCAACTGCACTTCCTTCCATTCATTCTTTGTTTGAGAAGATTCATCTTCTTCAGTAGTTGCAATTGATGAGTTTGAGTCAAGTTTTAGCCTTTTAGCTGTGTTTTCGTATATCCTGTAGGTCAATTCTAAAGGACCCTTCTGTAAAGTAAGGAAAATAAATAGATGAAATATTCCAATGGTAATGACTTACCCGCCGCCACAGGTAAATGTACGCGATGTCCATAAGAGTGAGATGGGAATTCAGACAGTCCTGATTGTGCAAAATATCTATCCGATGGTTTTTGCAAAGATCATATTTCGCCCTTAAAAGTTTCTGTATATGTAACACAGATATAGCTGCTGGACATCGTAAATATCTATAATGGAGATATAAATCAATAAAAATAATCAACCAGTTAAGACACTTGAAACTATTTACCTTGGTGGCCCACTATGTCCATGATAGTTCAGAGATATACAAATTGTTTCATCAGGGCTTAAAATATGCTGATATGAAACTTCCCCACACTGTTCTAAGTTGGAAGGACGTACCTCAGGGTGAGAGATGTAGAATTCACGCCTTCTGCACATCTCATCTGTAAGATTAACACAGAATAGTCCACTTTTATTAGTTTTACTCTTTAATATTGCTCACTTTGGAAAAGTCGTGGAACTAGCTTGTAAACAATGTCTTGCAGCGTCTTATCAGGCCTAATATTAAGTAAAGGCTTAGTTTTGTGAACTTGGACATCACATACTGGACAATACTTATTGCTCTCCAAATATTTTACTATACAACTCCGGCAGACTAAAACAAAAAACATTTTAATATACATATTAATGAAAGACACTTATTAGTAAAACACAAAAAAATAGACTGCATTCATTAGTGGAAATGAAGACGTTTCAGAGGAATTAAGAGAATACTTTGTGAAATCATGTCTCAAAAACTAAACAAACATAACCTTAATTTTAAAAATAAATCTGTTAAACACATTTTCCAATGTATTAGATGGTAAAAGAACTTTAGAGGGGCTTGTTGATACTCTAAAATTTAAAAGAAAGGCAAAAAACGTTGATGTCGCTTACAGGTATGGAGACATTCAATGATTGTCGTGGCATCTATGAAGTACCCCTTACACAGTTTGCAAGTAAGGTAATCGTTTATTTCCGTAATTGGGATTCTACGTGTTTGGAGCATGTTACAAATGTTTGTTTTCTTACATTCTGCACGAATTAAAATCACAGTTCACATGAGAACCCATATTGGTGCTAACAACCATGACCTACAAAATGCAAACAGATTTAGGTAAGACCAAAGTTCGTAAATAAAAAGAATACTGGTACCGTTAGGTGTCTTGCAAATAAGAGGAAAAAATCGAAACTTTACGGATTATTATTGTTTACTTACGATATTCAACTTTGACAGGGTTTCATGATTTGATTTAGGTTTGACAGTTATATTTTCATTAGAAATATGGCGTCATGTCACGAGCATTTCGTTTCTAATACTCTTTACTATGCAAAAAAAACATTGTCAGGGCGTTTTTGCATTTCCCTTTTATAAAACAATTAGAAAATTATTAGTTGTAAGCGATTTCAAGCAGCACAATATAAAATTTCCTGATTGACCATCAAATAAAAACGCAGTTTACAACTTTGTACCAATCAAAAATAATAAAAACTAAAGTAACTAACAGTAACTAATTACTAAAATTTCCTTTGATTATTATTTCAATTCTACCAACATAAAATTTAAATTATAAAAAAATGATCGACTCCATATAAAAAAGCAAATTAAAGAAAGTTTAATAATAATCTAACTAACATTTAATTCCGCAATTGAAACTGCACTTTTTTTATTAATAAAAGAAAAAATAAAAAGTGACTTGGTAAAACAAAAAAAAATATATCATAAGTAACAAAAAATATTTGAAAATATTTTTTTTATTTCAAATTGTTTCGTAGAAATAATTAATAAATTATTTTCTTTACTGTGGTCGTGTTGAAATATAAAGGGTATCATTTTATTACAAAGCCTACTACTTTTGTGAAATCGTGTCATTCAATTCCTGGTCGGTACAACACTTTTTTTCTTAAAATTAAAATAAATTTTTAGTCAAATATCAATACCAAGTAGGATTAAATGCTGAATAACTCACTTGGTATCAATTTTTCTTTAAACTACTGGCCTTTATAAACAAATTATTAGGAAATATGAATGTAAATTGGGATTAAAAATTGTTGAGTAGCATTTTTTATTACCTTTTATTTTTATTGTTGTCTACAATTTAATGGGTGAATTAAATTATAGTATAGTTTTAGTTCTTTATAGTCTTTTACAAGGTTTCATACATACAATTTTAAATATTAATGACTGCATATTACCATAATTATTATGCTTGTTGTTGCATAATTATGTACACACAGACACACAACGAATTTAAGATAGGGCACCTATTACAACACAATAAATGTATTTTATTTATATTATTTTTTTTTTTTTACTTTAACTATGCGGTCTTAGCGTTTATTAACCGTTTATAACATTACTACTTTACAAATATTGTCTTAGGTTCCATACCGTGCGCATGATCTTAAAAAAATTGAAAAAAAAAAAAAGTCGAGACAACGTAAGAAGTAATAAAACATTCATCTTCCTCTAAGAATAACAAAAGTGGCAAATAAATATGTTTTACCTATTCGAAGATCAATTTTACATTTAAAAATCAAAGATATGGTCTCATTACCTCATTGGCAACAAAATCTACATTTTTTTAATTTAACTTGTCGTTCCTAATGAACACCTCGATTGTAACAACAAAATGAAGAAATCTGAGTAAATAAGAGAGAGAAATATTATTATGTACAGTCAACGAATTAATACTTATTAATTAATAAATTGTACGATTAATTAAAAACAAAAAAAAAACAGTAACTTCAGGCTTGTAATATAATAATATTAATCACCTTAATAATATAGGAAAATACTTTCAAAAAAATCTATCACATTATACATAATCAGTAACAATAATAATTTTAATAAGTAATTAATACTTGGAAAAGGGAGGGTTCAATTAGGGCTGTAACATGTACGGATAAAAAATTTCTTTCTGGGGTACAAATGACTCTTTGATCGTCTGGGGATTCCCAAAACGCAAAGTATACGTGGGACCGCCAGCTTTATCGTTAGTACCTAAAAAAAGGAAGTAAGCAATTATAAAATAAGAATTTATTATTTTTTCTTATTACCAGACATTCTGGCACCTCCAAAAGGTTGTTGGCCAACAACACTGCCAGTTGACTTATCGTTTATATAAAAATTACCAGCTGTCATCTTGAAATTTTCCAAGGAGTCTTTTAAAAATTTCCTGAAAAATACTTGGTCAAAACAAGTACCATACAAAATTACAAATGAAGAGATAGACTAACGTAAATAACCTTGCACAATGACATGAATTATAAAAAAAAGGCGGAACTTACTCGTCCTGAGCAAAAACAGCACCCGTAAGTGCGAAGCTGGTGCTAGTTCCTACCAAATCCACGGCACTATTTAGGTCCTTATCTTTGTATGCGTAAACCGTTAGTACGGGGCCAAAAATCTCTTCGGTCATCGATTTAGTGTGTGGATCTTTGGTAAAAATTATTGTCGGTTCAATAAAATATCCTTTACTGAAAACAATAAACAACATGTTCGCCAAAACGCCTGTTTATAGGTACACTTTTTTTGGACACATATATGTGCAAAAGTTCTGAACACAGTGTGTACTAAATTGTTTTAAATTATTGTTACCTGTCATCACATTTGCCGCCAGCAACGATTTCCAATCCGTTGCCCGCTTTTGCGAAGTCGATATAACTTTTTATTCTTTTGAATGCAGTGGCGTCGATAACGGCACCATTAAAGGTGTCGTATTTGGTTGGGTCGTCTATTTTCAAGGTGTTTCTTTTACTTACAAGACCATCCTTTATCTGCATTTAAAAAATCGGAATTAAAATTCGAAAGAACTTTAGCAGTTCAAAAATTACCTGGGGCCATAAGCTTTCAGGTACATACATTCTGGAACACGCGCTACATTTCTGTCCACAGAATTCGAAGGCGCTCCTAATTGTATGATTCACAACAGACTCAACATTCGCAGATGGATGTACAAAATGGTAGTTTTTACCACCACATTCGCCAATCATTTTCGGAAAATTAATATATCTGTCAAGATTATTACCTACGGCTCTCCACAGCCAATTGAAAGTACTAAAATAAATTAAACTACTGACTTACTGTAATAAATTAATAAGTCAAGTGCCTTGTTTGTTTTCAGAAGAATGGAAACTGAAAACCAGAGTGTGTATGTAAAACGAATTGAAGCCAATACGGTAGGCAACCCAACTAAGGAGATCTTCTGCCTTAATGGTGTAATGTAGGTTGCCTACCGTCTTGGCGTCACTTAGTTTCACGGCAACGGTCTATATAATAATCGCGTCTCTGGCGAAAGCCTTAAATGAGTTGTAGAAAAAAGAAAAATAATAACCACAACAGAACTTACGGAACACTTCCAGTGAAGTTAATACCGGCTAAGTGTGGAGTTTGGGTGATGGCTTTTCCGAAAGTGGGCCCATCAGATGGTAAAAAGTTTACCACACCAGGGGGCACCCCCGCTTCACGACATATCTTAAAAATCGTATAATTCGATAAAACTGCAGTGTCACTAGGCTTCCATAACATGGAGTTTCCCTACAACAACAACCCTATTGTTTTTTTATATTTATTTATATTATTCGGTGTTGTATCATTACAATTAGAGCTGGAGTATAAGCTAAATTTCCTCCGATGGCAGTAAAATTGAAGGGGGCTACAGCTGCCATAAAGCCATCTACGCCTCTGTATCTCATGCTATTTTTAAAAATTTTTGGGGTAGTTGAAATGGGCTGGTACTGTAGGGCTTCTTTTAAAAAATACATATTGAACCTAAGTGAAAATAAATAGTATTATTATTTGCTAACAATTAGACATATTGTTAAGATTTACTTTGCGATCCCATTAAATTCTAAACACCAACTTAATATGTAGTAAGCCAATAATCATACTAATATTATAAATGCGAATGTAAGTTTGTTTGTTACGCTTTCACGCAAAAACTACTTAACCGATCATCATGAAACTTTGCACATACACTCTTGAAGGTAGTAGAAGTAACATAGGATACTTTTTATTAAAAAAAAAATAAAAATTTTTTTACGAAACATAAGAAAATTGTTTGTCAAAATATCGTCAAATTTAGCTACTTCAACGCCATCTAGCATCATAGTAATGAAGTTTCAACCCTGAATACTGTAATACCGGCCCACTGTATTAGAAGATCTAACAGCTAACCACAAAAATTACGGATAACCTCAAAAATGTGAATAGTTTTATACTGCATGTAACGACAGAAGAAAATAACAATAAATATAGAAAAATTAGAAACAGTTGAAACTATATTCAATTGAATTAGATATTGAATTAGATATTGTCGTCACCGTCGGTGCGGCCGAAGGAATTCCGATCTTACTCGCTGATGTTAATTCTTACTCTGCTACTATATTGACTCATTTCTATTATACCCTTACTTTTTATCTCTCATACTTATTTAATTTCTCCACTGCGGGCGAAGCCGCGGGCAAAAAGCTAGTTTTTAATAAAAGAAATTGTTATTTTCAAAGTTATACTTATGTGGAGAATTGAAAGTGAATTTTAACAGGACGGAAGATGCGCGCGCAGAGCTAATGGACATTAATAGTACGAAGTTAGCAACTTAGGGATCAGAATTTTGTATTTCTGGCATTATTACCTAAAAAAGTCAATTAACTCGGCTGCCGAATCAATTTCCGCCTGATATGCAGTCTTCGATTGGCCCAGCATTGTTGTAGCGTTCAGTTTTTGTCTGTATTCGTTAGCCATTAAGTCTGTTGCTTTTTCCCAAATCAAAAATCTGAAAATTATTTATTACTTCCAATATTTGTGCTGCAATATAATTAGAGAGGTTTATCCTGCCTGTCGCTCATGGGCGTTCTGTCCCACGTCTTTTGCGTTTCTGTGGCGACTTTTATAGCTTTTTCTATTAACGCAGGCGTTGCATAATAAAATTTCGCTATTTTGTGTTGATGATTATGAGGCATGACCTATAAACAAAAACATATAAAAATTTAAAAATTCTCCCCACAATTTTTTATTTATTTAAAATATTTTTTATTACTTGATATTTGACTTGATCTGTTCGGAATTCTTCATTTCCAATTATAATTGGGACCTCTTCTACAGTTGCACTGACTTTCTTAAGTTCCGCTTCCAACTCAGTTCGCTCTCTAGAACCCTTTAAATACTCTAAAATGGGCTCATTTTCAGGGAGATCTGCCTCAGGCTTGTACTCTGGCACTACTGAATGTACACATCGAATACTAATCCTGAAATAGATTTGAATTTTTATTTTGTACGCCACTGTATAAAAATTACATTTTTTTGAATAAAGATAATGAAGAAACAAATACAAAAGATATATGTAATTGTATGCAACCAAAGCATTTAATTATAAGTAAGTAAATTGCTAACTGTAACTAAAATTATATTGGAAAAACAAAATGATACGCCTCTGGTTATTATGTCACAATAACCTTTGAAAATAACAGCTGAGGTTATGTTCATATAGAATAAGTTTAAACTGAATAAAGTTAATAAGCAATAGATTCAGTTAAAGTAATAATAAATTGAAATTTCAAAGGAGGGGGGGTCTATGCACTTTTATAAATAGTAAATATAATAAATCATTTGATTATGACCTAGTTCTCTGTTAGAAATAATACATAGGATTTTTTTAACAAACACAAATTGATTACATTTAAATTATGTACCTATAACAAAATTAGAAATAGACTATGAACTTTTGTCTATTTATTAAATTTCAGTAAATAACAATTCTTAAAATAGAAGTAGCAATTTTTGAGTTTAATGTAGGTGACAGTACTGAAATAGTTTTTGTCAGAGTAATAACTACTACTGCAAGTAAATAGATACTAAAAACGAGTTTATGAATATTTTTGACCTTTTAAATACTAGAAAAAAATAAAAAAGAAATACATAATACACAAAGTGCCTTTAAACTTTCAATATGTATGTAGCATATTGATTTTTGTACAACGGAAATTTCCACAGTTCAAACTAAAACATTTTAATGTCTGATAACAATTATAATACACACAATAAGCAGTGGTAATTAATTAAAGGCGACTGATAATGGAGCCAAATCATTATAATGCTTACAAACAAATTTGTTTTTTTTTTAAAACCGAGAGAAACTAAATTCAGATAAACATAATAATAATGTTGTGTTATCAATATTTATATAAACTGACCTTTGCAAACTTGAACTAAAAGACTGTCTACACACTGATAACATTTTTTCTTATTAAATTGCACTAAATATTAAATATAAACTGTTCCAGTGTTTAGTTGTCAATCTCAACTATTCTCTGAATGACGTAACGAAATTTAACAAGAAGGTAAATTGCCAAAACATCTCTGTCTCTTTCTACGGGTTTCATTAAAATTAATAAAATAATTATTTAGTATTTAAATTGACGAAATGTTATTTTTTTGCGAGTTTTGATGGTTTAGGAAGTATAAAAATAATTAAAATAGTTTGTAAGGGGTAAGATTTTACTTAAAAAAAGAATATATGGGTTTATTGAAAAAGGAGGGGTGTATTATTGCAACTGCGCTATGAAACACTGCTATTGCATATTTTTTCGTTGTTACCTACAAATATGGGTCACTGGGTCTTTTTATTTAAATTTTACGTGAAATATTTTGCACAATTTTAGAAAAAAATAGATTATTTTGAATTTTACTATTTTTTTTTGAAGAATGAATGTTTTATCATAATTTTTGATTTTCAAGCTATTGAAGTTTTCAACTTTACATTAGCAAAAATTAACGAGTTTAAAAAGGGAAAATGTACCCTTTTTTGGCACCAAATGTTATTTAAATAATAAAGAAAATTATGTATAACAAACATAATGTTTATTTATTTTTGTGTTTAAGGCTGTAACATATAGGGATACAGTATATCTTTTTGGGGAGTATATGTTTCTTTAATCACTTGAGGATTTGATAATCTTACAGGATAAAAGGGTCCACCAGGTTTATCATTGGTACCTTAAAAAAAATTTAAGTACTCATTATTTTTTTTGCTTTATTATCTGTTCTTGTAATATGTTGTTAATTAGTGGAAAAAGCAGAAGTAATAAAGGGTAGTGGAATATTATTTCCTACCCGATAATCTAGCTCCACCGAAGGGCTGTTGTCCAACTACACTCCCTGTGGACTTATCGTTAATATAAAAATTCCCAGCAGCCATTTTAAACATATCGATGGCGTATTTTAAAAATGTCCTTAAAAGTTTTATTTATTATTATATTTATTTTATATGGAAGATTGTGCCTTTAACGAAAATATTCAAAACTGTAGTATCCTAGAATTATTTTCGATTATACAGGGTGTACTGCTTCGCCTGGGTACTACCTAACTTCATTTTTTAAATGTAATACTCTATATATTGTTCAATTTTTGAATTCTTCGTTAAAAATAACACTTTGATGACCACATATTGGGTCAAAGTCGCACCATATTTAGCATTTTAAAAAAAGAAAAAGGATATCGAAAACGAAAAAGATACCAATATCCAGTTTTCAACATTGTATAGAGCAAGGAATTACACCCCATATTTAATTAATTTCGTCTTCACGAAACAGGAAAAATTAATTTTTGTTTGCAGTTTAAAACATCGTTAATTTAATTTCTTTTTAAATGACACGATTGTGTCGGCCCAGTATTAATCAATGAAATTAAAAAATTATTGAATAGCAGATTTGTAACGTGAAAAAAACTAACCAGTTCCATTATAAAAGGAAAGCAAATTAGGTTGTGCCCAGGCAAACAGTTCACCCTGTATAATTGAAAATTGTTTTAGAATATTAATGAGTTCATATGGTGAAACTTTTACTTGAATAATATTTTTGTAAAAGCAATAACATAACAAAGGCACAATCTTCCAACCCCCTGTATATGAAAAAAAAAAATTGAAAGCCATAATTTCTTTAATATCCTTACTCGTCTTTGGCAAAAACTGCTCCTGTAAGAGCATAACTGGTGGAACATCCTACCAATTCCATGGTCCTGTTAAGTTCGTGATCCAGGTAGACGAAAACTGTTAAGATAGGGCCAAAGATTTCTTCTGTCATTAGTTTATCGAGTGGATTTTTTACTTTGATTACCGTAGGTTCAATGAAGTAACCTTCACTATTGTAAGAAAAAAGACTTTATATGTTTATCAAAAAAAGAACCCTCAATCCCTTAAATTTCGATAAATCAATGACCAAATCGAAGAAAATTTTCAAAGACAAGATAGTAGATAGATCTTCAGAAGCACGTCGATAGATGGCGATATACCAATTTCCATTAAGTTGAACTTTTTCGATTTAGTCGTTGATTTACCGAAGTCTTCTTTGGCCTACTGATGGAAATTTTTTAACACCTATCGTTGCATTTTCCTCCAACTATTATCTGCACATCACTGTTGTTTTTAGCATAATCAATGTAACCCTTTATCTTCTTATACGCCAAATCATCGATAACTGCTCCGGCAAAAGTGTCATATTTAGTGGGGTCACCAATTTTTAAAGTGGGCACTTTTTCTTTAAAGCTTTCTTCAATCTGTTTAATGTAGCAGAGATTATTTTGAACAGTTTATAATAATATTAATTAACCTTTGTCCATAGACTTTGTGGCACATACATTCTAGAGCAGGCACTACATTTCTGCCCACAATACTCAAAGGCACTTCTAATTGTAAAATTAACCACTGAATCTATGTCATTTTCAGAAGGATGTATAAAATGGAAATTTTTACCGCCACATTCTCCAAGCATTTTCGGATAGTTGATGTAATTCTCAATATTCCTTCCCACCTCTACCCATAACCAGTTAAATGTTCTAACAACGAGACGTTTGAATTATTAAACTAAAAAAAATTCTTCTTGCCTACTTTGCGCTCCCTGTAAAATTAATTCCTGCTAAATATGGGGATGTCGTTATTGCTCGGCCAAATTCAACGGGGGGAGCAGGAATAAAATTTACCACCCCAGGAGGTACCCCTGCTTCTCTGCATACTTTAAATACATGCCAATTTGATAACATTGCTGTATTACTAGGTTTCCACAGCACTGCATTACCCTACAAATATGGAACTATGACTCGGATTTCCCTTTTTATCATTACCAACGTCTAATATAAAAATAAAAATTTTCTTACAACAAGAGCTGGGGTGTAAGCTAAATTGCCCCCGATTGCAGTGAAATTAAAGGGTGTTATTGATGCCATAAATCCATCAATACCCCTAAATCTCATGAAGTTTCTCCACTGGGATGGCTGGGGCGATAATGGCTTATTTAGCGTTGCCTGGCCAAAATAATATAAGTTAAACCTTTAAATAAACGAAAACAATAAAATAATAAGAATGGTATCATTATGAAAGATAGTTTACCGAAAAAAATCGATCAGTTCAGCCGCTGAATCAATTTCAGCTTGAATTACTGTTTTGGACTGGCCCAACATAGTTGCTGCATTCAGTATTTGTCTGTAATCGTAAGCCATCAGATCAGCAGCTCTGTTCCATATGGCAGCCCTATAAATCACCCCAATAAGTATTTTCAAAATAATTATTTTAAAAGATTCACTACAGTCCTCAAGTCGAATTACGAAATTCTTTTTTTTTGATTAAAAATTTTTATTCTTGCCTTTCCTGCAGGGACACAAATTCCCAACACCTTTGAGACTCAGTGGCCACTCGTATGGCTAAATTAATTAATTCAGGAGTAGCTCTGTACACCTTGGCCAGTTTATGACGATGGTCATGAGGCATTACCTAGTGGGAGATTGCAACAAAACTTTAGATTTTACTTCATTCGTAGGAACCATGTATACCAGAAACTGTTCGATGGAATTGAACGTTAAAAGAGAAAAGAAAAACAGAAGATAAGCTACTCAATGCCTCTTGAGCCAAGAGCGACTACTGTAGAAACATTATTGGATGCAGAAACTGGAGTAAAAGGGGGTGGAAGACACTTGAAAAGTGAAAGTACCTGATAATAGAAGTCTCCAGTTCTATACTCATTATCTCCTATAACTACTGGGATTTCATCAACACAACTTTTGAGATATTTTATAGCAGCCTCCAATTGTTCACGTTCTTTAGAACCTTTCATGTATTCCAACACAGGCTCGTTATGGGGCAAAGTGGTGCACAATGAAAAATCTGGTACCACTGACGTCAGTTTTCGAACAGCAATTCTAAATTAAAACAACATGGAACTAATCCAAAAACTTATTAAGAAATAAAATAATTTAATTAACTATCTGTTGTCACAAAAAAAATGAAGAAATATAAAAGAAAGTACCTTTGTACGTTAAAAATATATCTGTACTTTAATAACATTGCAAATAAAATTAAAAAATAAATTATAGGTATGTATAATTATTAGTGTCAACTTGCACTTTTCAAAAAGACAGTTTTATTTTGATTAATTTTACAACAGGCCTACTTACTATCATTTTCCAATATGTATTTTTGTATTTCTTACTTACTATTATTATTATATGAAAAAATGGTAAGGTAGGAAAATTAAACAACAATTTGCCATCAATAGTTTAATAATAACATAAGTGCTTTTAAAACAATGCACGCTTCATATCAAGTTAATTTTCTTAACAGTCTAATTGTGAAAGGCACACAATATCTCAAAATATATTTTTTTTGGTTTTATCTTTTAAATTCCAACGTGAAAATCTAAAAGTGCGAAACACTTCTTGCATCTCCACAAGAAACACTTGCCTATTATAATTATATTTATGTATTTTTGTTATCATTTTGACGACGTTTAAAAATTAGAATTTATCAATTAATTCAGAGGTACAGTCTACATCTAATTAATCAATATTTTTATTTCTGTTTCCAAAAAAACCATAGTTAGTTGTAGAGTGTACCTTTTATTCTTAACAGATATTTATTAATCTATTCCTGTAGGTATGTATACGATAACACAAACACTCAAGGCCTCAGATTGTAATACTGTAAGCACGTCAAATATGTATATAATATAGGTATGCATATTATCAACACAGACATTTGCAAAAATTTTCACACATTTAAAAAACACTTCTATATCAAACATTTAAAGTTTGCACGTTCTTAAATATTTTTAAAAAATCGTGCTTAGAAAATATCACACCACGTGGTTGTTTCTTCTTTTTGTTTTTCACTATTATTTAATTACTCAATTCAAATTTGTTTTAAATTTTGGAAACACATAAGGCTTCTTCTTATGGTCCCATTTATTACAGTTACAAAATGATTCCATTAAATAATGATCCTTGGTGTTTATATCAATTATTTTTTGTATTTAAGGCTCCAAAAATGACAAAACAAAATTGGGCTCAAATTCCAAAAACATTACTCGTCCTACTTATTGTCTTTTAACTTGCACAGGAACATTTATTTTAAAACCCAAACTAGGATTATAAAAAAAATTTTTTGGTTGGGTTAGGCTGTCTTAATTATAAAGTATTTCTGGTCAAAAAAGAACCCCTAACTACGTCTTGTGAGCAAACAAGAATCTCAAGACCGTTGAGCATTAGGCACAAGAATGTTGGAGATCAGGGCAACCCAAATTAACCCCCAATGGGTGCAAATGTTAAAAATGAAACTAACGACAATAGAAGGACTTGCTTGGACTTTTGGAACTCCAGTCAAAAATTGTTTTCAAATAAAGCCTTTTGATCTATTTTTAATTTAAAGTTCACCCTGTATATTTATTAAAAACAGGCCTGTGACATTTTCAGGTCAATTCGTGACTAGACAATTACAAAAAAGAGAACAGGATATAAAATACTTTACAATTACTATCTTTGGCGTTGTATTTTTAACTAAAAAAATGAAACGTAGTGCAACAAAAAAAATGTAAAAACATTAAAATTATGCATTATTAAAAATCGAAACGGAGTTGCCTTAACTTAAAATTAATTAATTAATTAATAAGATTTGTCAAGAATAGGAATCTACTATTATTATAAACAAAGGTGAGCAAATCGCGGTGCAAAAAACGTATAAAGTTACATTATTAACGCCAAACTAATCAACAAAAATCTAAAATAAAAACCATTTGAAGCAAGAAAAGAAAAATAAATTACTACAAATTGTACTATCGACCCAAACTAATAACAATCAGTAATAGTTAATAACACAAAAACTACAAAAAAAAAACAAGAAAAAGCAATTCTAACTACATAACAACTAACGGTAGGTAGTTTGATAGGTACATTTAACTATATTTTATATTTAACTATAATTATTAATTATTTAATGAAATGTTCCCTTACAGAACTTAAAACAAAAATAGAACTATTTCAGCCTTCAACAAAATAATAACTCGTTTTTTACTACGATAGAGTAAGTATTGTACTTATATATATTAAAAAAAATAACATCATAACTACCCTAACGAGTTTATAGAATTAACACAAAACACAACGTGCAAAAAGTTATTAAAATTATTCAACAGCATATTTTTTTGTTACGTGGTAATGTAATAATAATTATGTAACAATTTCAGTTTTTTATTTTTTTAATAATATAAGGAATGTACCGAATTTTGAAAAATTTAAATTTAGAAAAATCTACCTTTACATTTGTACTATTTGAAGGGTGATATATTATATAATACATAATCACCATTTTTAAGGCTTTTAGTTTGTTAGGTATCATATCGAAAAATATTTATTCAATAATATAGTTACCACTTTTTTAATTTCGATGGAATGTATGTAGATATTTGATAAAAATACAAATTCTGTTATTTGTAAAAATGCCTATCAAAATTCAAAATATGAAATCAACAAATTTTTTGTAGGTTCAGCTATCTAAACCAGCCCTTTGGTAAATTGTTTATAAAGTTATCATCGTATGTTTGTTAACATATGCCTTTCTGGATTTACTACAAGAACACTAGCACAAAATGTAGCACTTACACAAAGCTTAAGTGCTTTTTACTTAAAAATGAGCTTAGAAGCCTTTTCAAAGTACTTGAAAGCAACGGTAATCGAATTACTTTATAATCTGTAATTAAAAATAGACTTCAAAAACTTTTAAAGTGCTCAAAGCACTAGTACAGTTTTGAAGTTCTTTAAAAGTGCTCGAACTCCTGTTAAAGTGTTGCAAGTCCTTTCAAAGTGCTTCAAAGCAAAGGAAAACCATCAAATGGGATTTTTATTTGAAGCCTTTCGAAGACCATGCAAATTAAAATGTATTTAAAGTAAGGGCTTTGCCCAGCTCTGTACTTACATAATTTTCTGGTAAAATAAAATGATACGATTATGCCATTCATATTATGTACTGTTATTTTCTAATGGAATTATTATTCATCATTCTGTAAACACCCCCCTCACAGAAAATACTTTTATAACAATTTCAAAATGGTTTATTGTAACTTTTTCAGTTTAGAGACTGGAGACGTGTATAAATCAGATTACACCATGAGTGCTAATTAGTTCTTGCAATAATCCTGAATAAAACAAAAACCCTGTAGTTTCACAAATATTAGGTAGGTTAGATACATAGATAATTACTTATCTAATATATTAAAAAAAAAAACCGAAACAAAATGTTCAAGAATAACTTTTGGCCAGTTGGTCTAGCGAGTCCGATCTTTCCAACCAAACGACTGGTTGCAGATTCGAGTTACTGGTGCTCCTCTTAAAGACCAGCTTTAAAGCACGTTGAGAGTCACTCTGATGAACCGAATAATCGTTCGTCTTCACCGTTTCGACGTTCGCTTTTTTAGCGTCACTTTTTGCGCACTCGATCTCGTCACAATCGGAATCGTCTTCAGTATAGAGGTTGCGAAACCTCTTCCGATTTCGACGTTTGTCGCGAAAATCGTTCGAATGAATTTCCGATCTCTCGAACACTTTGTAAGTCTTTTGGTTGTCGATATCTTTATCTTTGGATTTGGTTTGATCACAGTCTTTTAAATGCAAGTGTTCGTTGGCGTTGATGTCCAACGAGTTTTCGGAGGTCTGAATTGTCTCAGATCTCCTCTGAATATTCCCAGCAGTGGGTAGGTGACTGGATGTTATTGGGAATGTTTCATCTTTTGATTTTTGCTGTTGGAGCCACCGTTTGTATCTGATTATTTGTTTGACCTTTTTAAGTTCGTCAATGGTCAATTGCTCTTGCTTTAAGAATCGCTGCATCAAAATTTCGTACTCTTTTACCATTTCGGTATTGACGGGTTCAAAGGTCTTGGTGCGGAACTGATTGGCCCATCTCGATTGGTGGTGGTTGTTGTGGTACTGTTTTTGTGCAGAGGTACTGGCGAATTTGTTTGGAGACGAAGGCTTTTCTGTAACCTTTTCTGCAGTATCTTCAGGTGCTGTTGAAGAAACAGGGGTTGGGGTGTCGATTTCTGGAACCACATTTGCTGATGGCATTCGATCGAAGTTTTCTGGTTTGGAAATGACAGGAGTTTCAGTAACAAATTGTTCGTCCTTTGTTCTTTTGCTGTTGTTAATGTTCAACAGTAGGTTGTCTGTGAGATTGCTGCAGGGTTCTATTGCAATAGATGCACTGTCTGCATCTTTAGGAGAAGAGTCGACTTTTGGAATTTCAATCTTTACAAGCCTCTTGTTGCGTTTTCTTCGATTGTATTCTTCTAGGCTTAATCTTCTTTTGTTGGCACCCCCACAGTCCTCCTCGTCGTGTTTTTCGGTGTCATGAGAAGTTGAAGAAGTGATACGATGTTCCTGGACATTTTTATTAGAATCATCTTTTGGGCTTCCTATTGATGGCAGTAGAGGTTTCGAAGAAAATTTAAATTCGTGGTCTATAACAATTTCGTTATGTATGAGTTCGAAGTTAATTTCTTCCTTTTTCTTCGACACTTGATGGGACAGTAAATCTTCAGATAGTTGTTTATTGAAACTTCTCCTGGGAGGCTTTATTACAGCAGATCTTTTGGGGAATGTCTGTGACTCCAGTTTTGGAGGTTTCTCCAAATTTATAGACAACGTGTTAGAAACAATTGGAGAATGTATTTTGGCGGTGGTTTCCTTTACAGAGTCTTGACTTAAAACGACTGGTTGTTCCTTTGATGTATGTTTAGAAGAGGTGGGGTCATATGATGATATTTTGTTTTCTGATTTTACTGGAGACTTTCCTTCGCGTTTCTGATGCGAATGAACGTGTTTTTTATCCAAATCTTTCTTTTCGCATGTCTGGATTTTCTTTGTACTTGAATTATCGGCTCCACTTTTTAATTTACGTTCTTTGTTTTCTTTTAATTTATTATAACTTTTGTTAGCAACATATTCCTTTTTTACTGAATGCTGCTTCAAGTAAGAAGTCTTCGAGATCACTTCTTTTCCATAAACTTTACGTTCTTTTGAAGAGCTATGTTTTTCATTTGAGTTATGGCACTTCTTTGTATGTTTGTCATTAGTTTCCCCCACTTTGATCTTCTTATGGACTTTCTCTTCGCAACTGTCATCAAACGCCTTTTTATCCCCTCTAGTTTTGTGAAGATTCCCTGCAGCAGTTTTATCTTTTTCATCTTTGTTATCTATTTTGCATTTCTTGAACACTATCTTTAGACTATTTTGGGTCTGGTCGTTGGATAATGATGTAGGGCTATCATCGGTTTTGGTTTCACTAATTTTGGAAGTGATACAAAATCTACTATTCACCCTTCTCATCTTCTTTATTGCATGGCACTTTTGCCTTTGGAGCAATAGGTGATTCAGATGGTGGTATATTTAATTTTGATTCAGAATCTAATTTTGGTTCTGGTTCATCGATTTTCTCGCAGTTATTTGCATTTTCCTGAGAATTTATTTCTTCTATAATGGGCATTTTTTCTTCAGTTGAACACTTGATAGAATCACTATGGACTTGAGGATTAATATTAATGTTGTTGCTACACTCTGATGAAGTTATTTTATCTTTAAATTCTCCCTCAGTAACAACATCATCGATTTCTGACTTTGCATAATCATTGGTATTTACTTCACTAACCAATATTGAATTTTCATTGACAGTATCAAGGGCTTCCTCTCGAGGCAGTGAATCTTCATTCAGGTTGGTTTCTTCATTTAATTCTTTTTTATTATTCTGACGATCATTTTCTTCAGTATTATCACCACAGTTTTCTTCAATACAATCCAAAACTTCTTCAGAATAATTCACAATTTCTCCCTGATCTTCAGTTTCTTTTACCATTTCCTCTTCCACCTCCATACTAGATTGTTCAATTTCTTTTCCATCATTTTTATCGTTAACTGGATCATTACTTATGACTGCTTCTGTGAGACTTTTTACACTAATCAATTTCTTGCCATCTTTCTCACTCACATTTATTTCTATGAGGTCTTCCCCAATTTGAAGCAAAACATTGCTCTCCTCTATTTTATAAGCCCTTCTGTACTCTCCTTCGGTCATATTTTCGTCTGGACAGGATAAAGTTTGTTCTGGATTATCTTCGATACTCTGTGAAATGGTGGGTGATACTTCTTCTGATTCTGGAATTTTATTATTGTCTTTGGAGGTCATTTCACATTCCGTGTCCATCTTTTCTGATTGTGTTTGAGTTTCAAGTGTGTTGGTGGTCTCTTTGGTGATATTTTGGCAATCTTCATTTGTAATTTTAGAATTGATGTTGTCTGTTTCGTTTCTACCATCGATCCATTCTTCGAGCTGACTCAATATCTCAGCATTCTGCAATTCCTCTAAGTTGTCATTGGTACCTTTATCCGTACTTTCTTCAGGTGTTGTATTGTTATTCGACATGGATTTTTCTGAATCACCATTTTGTTCTTCATTACATTCGTCTTTAACTGTATCAACAGGAGGACATTCAGTGGACTTTACGTCAGGATTTGATGTGGCTTCGTTTTGGTTTTCTTTTGATACATTCTCTTCACTAAGAGGTACTTGCACCTCTGCAACCCCACCCTCTTGGTCATTATTTTGCAATACACTTCCACGATCCAATGGTTCTTCAGTTGAACATATGATATCCATTAATTCTGCTGTTAGTTCTTGATCTTCAGTCTTTATTTTAGGGTGTTCTGAATTAACATCTAGATTGGTGGCTGCAACTGTTTCTGTTTCTTCATCCTTTATATATAATGTGGTAACTACTTCTTTGTGTGAATTTGTGGTGGATTCCTCTGATGTAATCGCTACATTTTCAGGTTCCACTTTTACGACTGGTTCCGCATATTCGGTGTTAGTCTCTTTGGCTACTGAATCTTGATAAGTAGATACTATGACAGATTGGACTTGATTCTTTTGGTTTTCAGAATTGGTGGTTTCTTTGCTTACAGTGGATGTATCGTCACTGTTTGCTGGAGCGGAGTCTTCAGAAAATGTTTGGGTGTTTGTACTACTAGTTTCCATTTTTATTTCGGTGTCAACAGTTTCTTCTTTTATCGTGGACGTTTCCATTTCTTCTGCATTTTTGGGCTTATCAGTTTCTATTTGTTTATCTTGGTTATGATCATTTGACTTACAATTATTAGTCTCGATGGTACAAGAATTTTCCATGGCTTGAAGTTGATCTTCCAACACGTTAGCAGTCGCTTCATCAGAAGAAGTTTCTGGTTCTTGCTGGGTTTGAGCAGAGGAGTTAGGGGATAACACAATATGTTGTAAGACATTTACGCCAGGTCTGAATTTTGGACTGTTTTGAGAATCATCTGACTGTGAGGACTGTGAGTTACTGCTGTACATGCACGCGGAGTTGTTTACATTCCTTGAAGGATCTTGATCTTTTTCATTGACCAGTCGCTTCGAAGAATAATTTTCAACCAACGTTTCTGGAATAGACTCATTATTGGAATAATTGTTGTTGTTGTTTGAATGTGGTTTAACTAGCACGACATTTTGTTGAAGAGACTGCGTTTCACGTATATGGACCTGGATCACTTTTTCTGTCGTTGAATTGGTCATTGATCCAAAATCTGATTGCGTTTCATGGGACACTTGGCCGTTATCAGTGATGTGAAGTTGAATCACTTTTTCGTTACTGTCATGTGCACGGTTTTGGTTTGTTAGATTGCCTTCGAATTCGCTTCTGTTTTGAATACCTATCGCTTTTACTTGCTCACTTACGAATCTAGTTTCGTTTCCTTGAGAAATTTGACTTTTCTGGTTATATTCTTGAGTGGTGGACGATTTATCATTGGCCACGTACCCATTGTGGATCATTGCCCTCTCAGCTCCAAGAGCATCTTTATTTATGTGATAATATCCCTTTATATTTTCTGGCAGCTTTTCGAACTGTTGAAGATGCATATACTGGGGCAGATTTTCTGAAGAAATTTCTGTTGTATCTAAAATATATAAGGGCGGTTCGTTCGCCTCGTCCCTCTTTATAGGAGTTTTCATAGAAAATTTATCTTGCTCCAAATTACTGGAAACCACGACATCGGGAAGGCCTGACATGTCTTCATCTACCCAACTTTCCAGAAACTGCTTTAAGGCATTCGACTTTGTATTCGTATTGTCCCCAGTCATTTCAGCCGCAAGAGGACTCTGACTTACGAAAGACGACTTATATGCGCCAACAGGAGAGTAAAAGTCAGGAATTTGTTCTCTCCTATGTTGGTAATGTTGAGCATATTCAAGTTGGCTACATGGCGGATACATGGGCGACGAAATTTTTGGCGTCATCGGTGGATAATTCATTTGCATGGCAACGTTTTCATTGAACGGTCTCCTCGGTGAGCAATTGGGTAAGGGTTGTTCCGAGGGAGGCATGTACTTCGGAATGCTCGACTGATATGGTACACGGTAAGGCTCTGGATTCTGTTTTACGTTCATATTATACGATTGCTGGTAACTGTAGGGGTGTTGGGGGAGGTTTCTGTTAACATGCGGAGGATATGGATGACTCGACGCCATTGGGGGCGGTGCTTGAGGATTGTACATCCGCTGTACCGGAGCGTAAGTCCTTGCGTGCTCCAAATTGTGATACAAAGGAACTTGAGCAGTTTCCCTCAGATGCGGGTCACTTATAATCGATTGAGCCATGCGCGGATGTATTTTATTGAGATGAGCCAAATAGTTGTTCTGTTCCACATTGTAAGATCTCGAGTAAGGAATGCTGTACTTGGAAATATATTGTTGCAAAGGGGTCTCTTTCGGTACATACGAATACAATTGGGATTCCTTATGGATGGGATGAAGCTGCGATTCTTTAGGTATATACTGAGAAGGAATGTTCGGATCGTGGTAGGATTCTTTGAGTTGTTCCGAAAAAGGGTGTTTTAACGATTCGTGATACTGTTGCTTCAGGTTTTCCGAAAACTGGAACTTAAGGGAAGGTTCGACATAGGGTTGTTTTACGCTGTCCATGTAGGATCTGTTAAGGGTTTCGGTATACTGCTGTTTCAACGACGGGTCTGGAGGGGGAGGATAGTGTTGTTTCAGACCGTAATGGTCCGGGTAAGGTTTCATGGTCAATTGGGAGTTGTTGGCCATTTCGATGCAGTCTTTATCTTTTTGTTTTTGAGCTGCTTGGGACAACTGGTCGATTTTCTGGAGGGGAGAAGGCTCCACTATTTCTGAATATTTAACGGGGACTGGTGGAGTTGGTTGTTTGTAAACAGGGCTGCAACAAAAATTTCATCCAATAAACAAAAAAAAAACAACCACCTTTTATTGACGCGTGCAAACAGTGATGAAGGCGTGTTGCCAAAAATTAAATGCGTGAAGACAACAAAAGCTAAGTTAGTGAGAACAACGACTTTGCATAGGGAGGGAGGGAGGCAGGAGCAGGATAATGCTGCAAACGAATTTTGGTTGGGGGAAGGTGGGGCGAATGATGGCAACGGACGATAGCGATGTGTTTACCTGCAATCTTTCGGAAACGAGTTAGTGTATCTGCAAACATCATTCGGAGAAAATGATTGATAGTGTGTCTGGGGCGCAACCCTAGCTACGTGAGTCTCGCCTCCTGCCGATGTTGTCGGAGCCTCAACGGCACTCTTCTTGTCACCTGAATCTTTTTTACGCCATAATCTAAGAGAACTTGTGATGCTGTTTGACGAAGACACCTTGCGAGAGGAATTAAAAATAATTTCTCTTTTAAACCAATTTAACATTTCTGGTTATGTATATATTTTTTTGTTTATCTGCTTCTTCAATTAAAAAGCTTGAGAGTAGATCAATAAGTAAGTTATGTAGGTAAGTGTTTAATTGTTACAGTGAAATAGACGAAATTGTCAACAGGAAATAACTCAAAATTGAAGAGTAATGTTCGAGGGATGATCATCAGGAGTGGAAGGAGTAAAAAGGGAAGGGGAAGAATATAGTAATTTTACAAAAAGACCAAATAAACCCATAGGTATCAACATAAATGTTAAACGTTCACTTCTTTATTATTTAAAGTAGGAACGTAACTTACTTTTTGATCCATCCTCGTATACATGCATGTGTAACATAAATGGAATAGAGATCGACTGTATCATGTTCGGTGGTGGTAAATAATATTTTACGAAATTCAATACTAGTATCACACTTCTGTCTATGTGAATAATTAATTTATTCCTTGTATACGACCACTTTCATTACGAGTAGGTTTTAAAGAAAAAACAAAAACACCTTTTTTGATTTTCTAAAATTTCTATTGACACTTACTGTGGGCTCTGGTGGGGAATACTGGGAGTGGGAGGGAGGAATTCCCTGTCCAAACTGTTGCCCGGCATGCTGCATGAGCCCCTAAAATTCAATATTTAATTCACATAACAAATTCATCTTCAACCCCTGATGAGGTACGTGTTGAATCACACAATTTTCTTTTATGTAGATACTTTTTATTACAGGGTCTAAAAATTAAAAGATCCTAGTACAAGGGGATGATTAAACAGACAATAAGGTTTCAATTGATCGAATTGGTACTCATTGTTTGCATTGCAATAAAATCAAGCAGACTACAAATTATTGTACACAATTTTTGAGCAGTACTGTACACAATATCCCGTTTACTATTTTTACCCTACTTGTTAACTACCTCATTAAAGGTGCTAAAAAGGACAAAACGTTATGTAGTACTAATTATGCCTAATCGCCAGTTACTTTGAAGGCAACATACACGCCAGGAAAAAAAAACCATGTCCTGTTGTACTTTTTTTTGTCCTATTCGTGGATCACAAATAATATATTTCTTATGTAATAATTATTGAAGAACAAAGCGTGACAAATACGAAAAACAAATCGAACATAACTTCGTGAATAGTGTACACGAGGGTATTAAAAAATAATAAAAAAGAGATGACCGTGAACGAAAAAATATTTATATATTTATCAAAGTCAATTTTTCTATTACACCATATACTCATGTACGATCTACAATGTATGGCACTAATGCTTTCTGTTGTTAGTATTTGTTAATCACGACAATGTTTTATCGCAGTGGTTACTAAATAGGTAATACAATTACAAAAAAGAGAAAAAAACGGTACGTATATGCAACAATTGTTAAAAGAAATCAATAAGTATGTTATACTTCACGTTAATCGCTAATCGCATATTGTAGAATTGTAAAGCTGGAAAAAATGCCTTTTTCAAATATGTAGTAAAAATTGATGAAATGGTAAATTAAAAACGAACAATGTAAAAAAAATTTCCTAAAAACTAAAATATACAGGGTGGCTCGTGGGTCATTTCGTGGAAGATCAAAATTTAAAAAAAAAATGTATTAAGCTTCCTGACCATGTACATACAGTAAAAGGTATTACAGAATATAAAGCACAGAACTTCTAAAATTTATTGAATAAATGTAAGAAAAATTTAATTTTATTATAATTAAAAAGATGGTTAACCTAAAAAAAAAAAAAAAAAGAGGAACACTAAATAAATATCGTGACTTTTTATCATCTATAAACGCTAATTATTATCAGAAAAGAAAGAATAGTTAACCTAAAGGAAGAAGAAAAGAATATTACTTTCTATAAACACAATAAATTAACAGGATAAGAAGAGTAGACAACCTAAAGGGAAAAAAAAGGAACACTAAACGAATATCGTAACTTTTTACACTGTATAAACACCATCACTTACCAGAACAGGAAGGGTGGTTAATCTAAAAGAAAAAGAGAAGAATATTATATGAATATCTTGACTTTCTACCCTGTATAAACATCAGTAATTATAAAAAGAGGAAGGATGGATAACCTAAAGAAAAAAAAGAGGAACACTAAATCAATATCGTGACTTTTTACCCTCTATAAACACTAATTATTATCAGAGAAGAAAGGATAGTTAACCTAAAGGAAGAAACCAAGAATATTAAGTGAATATCCTGAATTTTATTGTATAGAAACACCTTAAAACCTTAAATATTACCAGGACGGGAGGGGTGGTTTATCTAAAGAAAAATGAGAAGAATACCAAATGAATATCGTGATTTTTTACTCTCTATAAACACAATAAATTAACAGGATAAGAAGAGTAGACAACCTAAAGAGAAAAAAAAGGGAACACTAAATCAATATCGTGACTTTTTGCCCTCTATAAATACTAATTATCGTCAGAAATAGAAGGATGGTTAACCTAAAGGAAGAAGCGAAGAAAATTAAGTAAATATCGTGATTTTTTATTCTCTATAAACAGATTAAATTAACAGGACAAGAAGAAAAAAAAGGAACACTAAAACTTTTTACCCTGTACAAACACCCAAATTTTTCAGAATAGAAGGAACGGTCAACCAAAAGGAAGAAGAGAATAATCCTAAGTGAATATGATGATTTTTTCCCTTTTTACTGTTCATACCTAACCTAATCTAACACACAGCCTAATAAGAGTATGTACATACATTTTTTAACTCTACCCGTTACTCTGTACTAAGGATGATTAATCCAAAAATAGTAGAAAAAATAGTTAATGAAAAATTGTGAAATAATAACCCTTTTTAGAACCAATATTATTGCTTTTTTTTAATGTCACCTATGACTCCATGAAAATTTACTTGTCCGTGCATGAAATGAAAAATTGCAAAGATCATCAGAGTATGACAATAATTATGTATGTTGAAACACATTACATGTTGTGCACGGTTGGCAAATCTACCGAGCTACAATACGTATGTAAACGGTATGAGGTAGGTACATATTTTTTTCTAATAACGAGGCAAAAAGTGCGATATTTTTTTTGCCACGAATTCGATTGTTTATATAATATGTATATATGTAAGTACGTGGAGAACTGTGTTCGATTAGATGGACATTTACGATAGGAACATCTAGCACCTTGAAAAAAACACGAAATAAAAACGTTTAAATAAAACATTAAATTTCACTTACTTGTATTTTTACAAAACTGTGCCATAAAGCAAACAATAATAATAATTGTGACCTTAATGGCTTTAATTTTAATTATTTTTTATTCCACACAAATAATAGGTCTAAAAAATTGAACATCAACCCTAATGTCTCATCATCTTATTGTTTTTTCTTAATGGATTTATGTGTAAGTTTAGTATAACGCATGGAAAGACAAGTCATGATCGAATTTAGACAGCGGAAAATAAAAGACGAGCGATTCAAAACAAATACATACCTACATACAATTTATTATATTTTGAAACAAAAAAGAATAGGCAGAGGCAATCGTAGTATTATTTTGTTTTAAACATTCATGGCACGTGATCCCTTTTTCTAACCTTTATTGTTTGTTACTAATCTGGTAGGTATTATTTAATTATTAATACGGAGGAAATGGTTGAAATTTTAAATGTAATAAAGTTAAGATTTAAGGGCTTTGGGCTCTTTAGATAACATGACATTAGTTGAGATCTCACTAACTCCAATGTTTTTGGTACCAAATTTGGCCCCTTATTCACATTAATATGTGGTCAATAATTAATACGTGATAAATCACACTAATATTATAAAGGCGAAAGTTTGTGAGTGTGTGAGTGTGTATGTTTGTTACTTCTTCACGTCTAAACGGCTGGAGCGATTTTAATAAAATTTGGTATGGAGTTAGCTGACCTGACACCTTGGATTAACACATAGGCTACATTTTACTGCGGGAAAATATCTTATTCCTATGGGAAAATCGATGAAAATTAATTCGCGGAATATTATAAATGCGAAAGTAACTCTGTCTGTATGCTACACAATTTCGCCTAAAATTTACTGAACCGATTTAAATGAAATTTGGTACAGAGATAGTCTAGAGCCTGAGAAAGGATATAGGCTACTTTTTAATGCGAAAAAAGGGTTGTAAGGGGTTGAAATAGGAAAGTTTGTGCGGAAATTCCTTAATTTTCAAAGATAGAAGCTTGGAACTTATTTTTTAAGATTTTGATTAGATATAAATAAATACGACATTCAATGTTTGTAGAAATTTTACCCTAAAGGAAATATAATTAGTCGATGAAAGTTTTTGTGTAATGACGTCGTCCAAAAAGCTTACGGCCCAGAAAATTAAAATATTAAGTGTAAAAAGTTATAGAGGTTTTGTTTATTTGGATCAATAAAAGTAGTTGAATACTAAGCTATATAAACTATTTTAAACTATAATTAAACTATATTAATCTATAATATTATAAATGCGAAAGTAACTCTGTCTGTCTGTGTGTTACGCAATCACGCCCAAACTACTGAACCGATTTAAATGAGAATTTGGTACAGAGATAGATAAGTAGATATAAAGCTAGAGGCTTGAAACTTATTTTTTAAGCTTTTGATTAAATTTAAATACGTTTAAAGTTTGTAAAAATTTTACCCTAAAGATATATAGAAGAAAAAAATTTTCAATTCTGCCGAAAGTCACTATTCCACGCGGACGAAGTCGCGGGCATAGCTAGTATTACAATATTTTTAAGGTCTTCTGTAGGTACATAGATACATACGTGTATATTGTTTTGTATGCACATGTCCAAAGCCTTGCACTACTTTAAAAATCAAATAGCTGCACATGGGTTACCTGTCAGTCACCTAGCTATGTTAGGTATTATCTACCTACTTACTAGAGTAAGCATTTTAAATTCGACCACCAAATATTGAATTTATTAAACTAACGATAAGTTTGTATATATATATATATATATAGGAATTGGTCAACACCAAAAAATAATTGCCGATCTGGTCAGAATTTACGCTGAAGTCCTCATTATGCTTTTATTTGGTTTTTAGAACCGCAAAAGACTTTTTACTAAAACAAACACAAAATTAACCGGCGGGTACTTATCTATTTACTTCTTTATCTTACCGCAAATTATCAAAATTTGCATATGAATAACAGACATAAATATGTACTCAACAATTGTGTAAATAAGAAAAAAATATGTAGTAGGCTAGCCATGAGAACGTTTGTTATTCAGAAGTTCATTTTTTTTAAATATCAATGAAATAAAAGTGAATTCACATTTCGATGTAATTCAGTTGTTTTTAAATAACAAAACAATGGTGACGCCTCCTATTTAAACTTCTAAATATTATACAGGGTGTCCATAAATTCCGTAAACATGGAAGAACCACAGGTTCCTGGGTAGTTTTCACCCTTGTCGTTCTATAACAAAAGTAATAAGTACGCACACCAGAAATAAGTACATTCACAAACATTTCCATGTACCAAATTTTATTGAATTCGTATTAATTGTAAGTTTTTGACTAATTGAAAAAAAAAGTGAAAAAACGTCTTGGTATATGTATAAATACGGTTAATTTAACTTATTTTGATCCCAAGCAATTTTAGTTAGGACACCCTGTATATACATACACATTTACCTCTGGAAAATTGATTTTCATTGATAGTATTGCAACAGATACAGATAACGAAATGTCATTTATTTAAGATGATTTTTACTACGCATGTATGTATGTACGTAAATATAAAGCCTACATAATAGATACGTATTTATGTATATTACCTCTTTACATTGATTATTATTTTCGTTGTACAATTGGCTATAAATCCTTTGTAAATTTTAATTATAATTTTCGCACAAATATCCATTTCAGTTCATAACAAATCGTGATCTAAATTTGTACTCGTCAGTTATGCCACATACGCGAATTTTTCTGTTTATTCAAACGAAAGACACAGATTACCACAACTTCACAACCAACCAACTTAAGTCATCACGTTGTATGTACATAGGGTAATACGTCTTGGTTTTGGTTCTTACTATTGTTATTTACTGTAGGTAGGCACATAATGAAACGAATAATTTTAGTTACCCCCATAAGAAAAAACAAATAAAAATAAACATAAACACTTAACAAATAATAATAATATGCAAACTATTATATTGCCTATTATATTATTAAATATCTCTTTTTCATTTAAATAAAACGAGAAAGAAATACATACATGGGCATAAAAACTACAACAATAAGACCATAAATCCACCAAACGCTATTGTTTTAATTTAAATAAATAAATAAATGTTATCAGCTGTTTAGAGAAACTATAATACAAAATATATACAATAAAACAATTTGTATTCAGATAAAAAAATATTACTACGTACTTAATTATATTATACGTAGTTACAGCAAGTATGGATGGTATGGGTTGCGTGCATGTACTTATTATAGGGTAACCCAATAGAATGCAGTCAGTTTCTCGTATTTGGATTTCGAATCCAACAATTCTAAAGTATTTATAATACCATTGTTTTTGCTACGTTTTAGATAAGATAACAGAGCTCGATTTGCCCTGCTGGCCGAGATAATATGAGCAGGTACAGTTAGTTGTTTGGCTAATGACAGAAGCTACCTATACAGCGCATCAAACAAAACAAAATAAAAAATAAAGAAAAAACAATAATCGCCAGGTAGCACACCGATTATACACAGCAGTAGGTAGGTAAACAAATTGTTTTAACCGTCATTTGTTACTTCGTCGACAATACGTGAAACAAAAAGGACACACGAATGTAACTGTTTATCAAGATATACAGGGTGTAGGTAGCAAAAAAAGTGTTTTTTAAACGATTTTCAACCATGTGACCAACATACAAAAAATTGTACCTATAGGTGTTACATATTATCAATTTAAATTGCTTCAATTTATCTTCCAATTGGTTTTTATCGAAACCACTTAATGAAAATAACGTATGGTTAATTTTAGTAAGTACCTATTTAAAAATCGTTAAAAAATATATTTTTAACTGGGTGCATCCTAACACCTTATGAAACAAATCTCTGTCTTATTAGGGTTTCTAAATTTTATATATATATATATATTTATTTATTCATTTATTAGAAAAACAAAATAAATTAATTAAAACTATTCGTAGGTATTTGTAAATTCCCTAAAGGGCAATCTGAGTTCGATTCCCAGATTATACAACTTCTTTTTTTGCCTTTTTTACTATTGTACAAATCATTTTTATATTTTGACATATCCATGGCACAATTCCTTTCTTATTCCCCTTCTTTTACAGTAAATATAGAAAATTATTATTATTAGTTTAATTAACTAAATACCTAAATATAAAAGTTTGCTAAGTCTCCTCCATGTAAATAAATTATTTAATTGCAACTGAATTAACTTACTTCAACTTCATACATAAAACAAAATTTTTACAATCTAAAGATCTAAACAATTCGTACATATTATTTACTATCCTGAGTTCGTTTCCAGGGCGATGCAATATTTTTTTTGCTTTTTTCCTGCCTTGACATCAACAAATACAAATAATTTTTATATTCTGCACTAATATGGAACGGTTCCTTTCTTATTTTCTCTTCTTTCACAATTTTTGATAAATAAAACAATTTTTTTACAATCTAAATACATATATAATTCGTAGATATTCGTTATTTCTCAGAGTTCGATTCTAGAGTGATGCAACACTTTTTTTTGCTTTTTTAGTTGCCCCAACGCCAAATTCAAATAAGTTTTATTTACCGCACATCTATGGAACAATTTCATTTTTATTTCTCTCCTTTTACAACAAATTTAATGTAAATAACATTTATTATTAATCTAATTATGTCATTCAATAATTATTATCAATGTTTGTTGACTCTATCTACTACATGTAAACAACTAAGTACATGATTTTAAAAATTATTGTTATTGTCGAGGAAGTACAAATTTTTTGACCACCCTGTACACAGAATCAGATTACATAATGTGCATGACAATTCAAAATTAAACGAAGGACATATAAATAGCAGGAGTGAGTACCTTCTGTAAACAGCCATTATAATAAAAGTAAAATAAAAAAAATGATTATAGCAATAAATAATTACATATGTGTATCGAATACGTAACCTAGCAACGAATTTCTTTTTGCAATACATATACACTTTAATTATTATTTATCGTAAATATTATAGGCAAAATAACTAATAGCAGAACAATAATACTTATTAATTTTTATACGATATAAATATACAGATACATACTGTACATGTAGATACATACATAAGTAGAAGCATACACTTGAGTGATAAGTTAAAATGATAAGAATGTTATGTATGTACAATGTTCTTAAAAGCCAGTATGCACTATAAAATAAAATACGCACTTAAATAAACAAAAACAAATTTATTATTGTCTAGTTTTTGTTACTTTGAGAACAGTGGTTTTAATTTTAAAATTTTCAGTATGTACTTATGTAGGTACTTATTGTAAAGAAGCCCCACAATCACAATACAGTAAATAGGTATATTGAAATAAACATCTAACTCACATATGTAAATGTGTAATAAGAAATACGTTTGTATGTGGCTCAATTTATTCATTTGTAAATTAGGTGCATAACAATGTTGTTATCGTATCGACACAATAAAGTGATATCGTTAAGCCTTTACAAACCAAAAAAGAAAAAATATATATTTTAGTGTTTTGAAGCCAAAGCATTACAACAGTTACTACTCTGATTAAGGTGAAGTATTATAGACGACAAAAAAATGGAGACAATAATAGTAAGTGGTGTTTGTTTAAAAAAAAAAATTGTGTGATCAATACGTTCATATAATATATGTACCTACAGACATGTAGTACATAAATATGTATGTGAGGGACTGAACTTCCCATCGAAACAGGTTTTTGTATTTGTTATTACCTCTGCAGTTACATTACGACTAATTACAACCAAACGACAAGAAATACGATTAGTAATTACGTTATTAATTAATTTACTTACCTGTTCTGTTTTAACACTCATAACATCACTTCTGCCATTTTGAAATTGTCAAATATCAAACGCATGTTGTTTACATTTGACGTTTAAATGACTTGCGCGCTAATGCTGAGTTCAGCTCCGTACTAAGGCAGAAAGCTGATTGACGAAGTCGACTTTATAAACGAAAAACGAAAAATATTATGCGTCTTGTTCATATTTGTCTTCGAGCAACGGATCTTGTACAAATATGTTACCAAACAATTATTAAAGTCGTCTCTTGTTTGCTTTTGAATTTTGTTTACCGTTCTTCACGCGGAAGGTGACTTAAAATCCAACGGTTCACTAAGTCAGGTACTGTACATTTCAAATTAAAAGGTTTACCTTAAAAATTTTTCAAACTAATATAATGTCGATTTCGAAAAACTCGCTCACGCATTAGCGTCTGCTTTCGTTCGATTTGTTTTATAAATTAAACAAATCGTAGAAAAAAAAATAGAAAAGTGAATAGTTCTCGAATGTTTAATTATTCAAAAGCAGTAAATGGGTTTTAATGGCATATAGAATATTGAAAATCTATTGTGTGTGAAAAGGTTGTTATAAAATTGGGATCTAAAAATAAAAATTTATAAAGTGGACAAAATTGTTGTTTTTCTTTAGAAATCTTCGAAAAAAATATGTAAAAAATACAGTGAAGGGTGTGAAGTATTATATATTATTTTTTATTAGTCATAAACAATCCACCAAAACATATAAAAAAAAGTAAACTGAAAATTTTAACCCTTTGAGAATCACAATTGTTTTATAACACTGTACATATAAACGACGTAGCGGAAACTTATGTACAGCTATTTCCAAAATTTAGGAAGCAATACTGGAATTGTATTATTTTTGTTTTATAAATGACAAAAACCAAATAAACAACAAAATAAAAAAAAATGCATTAAGGACAAAGTGACCAAAGTTCAAGCGTTTATTCATTAAAATTTTTAATGGACAAAATTGCTATTTCTTCTCCAAAGTAAGTAAATGGAATTGTATTACTGATGATTTCTAAGTGACATAAATCGAACAGAGAATAAAATTACATTAAGGATAAATTGGCCAACATTCTTACGTTTAATTATTCAAAAGTAATCGGTAAATGTAATAATGCAGATATTGGAAATCTATGATACCTTGCGTGTATGAAAATGTTCGTTAAGAAATTCAACTCTAAAAATAGAAAATTCCAGAGTGAATAGAATTGCTGTTTTTCCTTAGAAATCCTCGAAAAAAAAAAAAATGTAAAAAATCCTTTATATTTTTTATAAGCCAGAAACAATCCATAAAAATGCATTAAAAAATATTAACAATTATAACCCTTTAGGAATCATAATTTTCAAATAACACTGTACATGTAAACTACTGGAAATTGCTTACAAAATTTATGAAGTAATAGAAATAGTATTATCTGCCAGAAATATATAACTGTCGTTTTCAGGAAAATGTTGAGGTTTAATTCATATTCTAGTTATGCAAAATAAATACATACAAGGTGTTGTATCATATTTTTTGTATGATACTGTACATGAAAAAAATCGCACAGAAACTGATGTACAGTTATACGCAAACAACTGTGGAAAAGAACCAATAATGCCACAATTTATGGTTTATATAAATATAAATGTATTTAAAAACAATATTAAACATTTGTTGTAATTTTTTCTTGTCCTTTTCTAGGTATATCATCACTACTTTTATTTTGAACACCGTTTTCACTTTCTGGTTTATTTTTTACTTCATTTTTCTGTTCACTTTTTTTAGCTGTTAATTCTTCGACAAATTCTGAAACCAAGATCATTATAACAAGAATGAATCAACTAATGAATAAGTTTATGAACCTTCAATAAACTGACACTTAGATTTATTTCTTTCTTTAGCTTCATCAATGCAATTTCTGAAAGATACATAATTTTCACTAATATAATGTGCCTTGGAGAGTAATAGCCAAGCTTTTAATAAGTTTTCGTTTAATTGTAAGGCAGTTTCGCAGTTTATAATGGCTTCATCGTACAACTTTAAATTTAATAATGTTACAGCCCTGTCCACATACAGCATTGGACTGTCTTTGACATATTCTAAAGCCTGCAAAATAGTATTATATAATTTACTGATGTATCCTTTACAGCAGTTAACCTTGTTGTAACAACTAAGCGCTTTTTCAAATTCACCCCGTCTAAATGCTTTAACAGCTTGAGTTTTCAAAGTTTCACATTTCTCTTTCTTTATCTGCCTGTCCTGAAACCTCTGGTTTGCGTCTTTTTCTACTTGTTTCATAAACTGCTCTAAAATTGTAATACAAATACATTCTATCAAAATCCTTTGTTTTTTACACCCTATTCTTTATACCCTGTGACATTGTTTCCGGATTATCCTCCCTTTTAAAGGCTTCGTGATTTATTACAGATTTGTCTGTTTTTATTTCAACATGAATATCGTCTTCATTTACGTCTTCTGGTAACTTTTTTCCGCTGTCTTTTAGAAATTTATCGGCCTCCAAAGTGCCCATGTGATTGAGGGTTTTATCTTTGGAGGCAAGTTTTTTCACGATGCTGTTAACTTCGTGCACCCTGTACATGAAATTATCGAATTCTAAGTCTTGTTTAAAATCGGACATTTTTTATCCAATCACTTAACTATTCTCGTTCCATTATAAAACACTGACAGGCGACTCTTGGGTAAATGTTATTTTTAATAATCGATATATATACCATGGTTACCAAATAAACCATCATTATATTTAGTCAACAGAAAATAATCAATGTGGGTATTGCAACTCAAGTGATCTTGAAAAAAAATACCAATTTGAAGAAGATACCATCTAAGAACCATGGCGTGGAAAATTAATTGCTGAGGTTCACTTTTTATCCTTAATAACTTTTAGAACCTTTTTAGATTTATTTAGGTATAAAATATTAGATGTTTCTGATACATTACAAAACTAAGTATCATCAGTTTTCTTGCATTCTATCAGACTTAATCGCGATTTCGAGCAATTGTCTCAGAAGGTTTAACATTTGACTTTTACAAAACTGCAATTTCCAATGCATCCTAAATAAACTTTTCTGGAATTTAAAATTTTATGGCTGTTTGGCTAGATATAAAAACAAGTTTATTAAATAATAATAATAATAATTCAAATTTACAATATTTACAGTAACAATTGCAAGCCTTATCGTTTACAGTTTGGACACATAAATATTCTACAGTTTTATCGAAATTAAGTACAACTACTACATTACATTGATAACAATAAAGGTTGAGTCTAACAAATATGCATTTATAACAACAATACAAGCGCAGTTCTTCATGCATATTATTTATCATCTGTTGCCTAGCTTCTTTCTGTTTTTTCGTACAATACTTCTTCATATCCTTCCTTTTATTTATTTATTTCCCTTATACGTAAGTATATTAAAGCAGTAACACATTTGCAAAGCCATTTATGTAGGATAGGTATACGTATTAAAAACAAGAATATATTAAACATGAAACAGTATCTTTGGAACAAGAATTTTATACATAAATACATACCATCGCTGATTGATTCGGAACAGTCCTGAAGAGGATATTTGTTCTGGGGAGAAATATAACTCTCCAAATTGAATTTTTTTACTACTGGGTTTAACTAACAAATAATAATAAATTTTGGAAGATTTTTTTTAAATACTACTATTGGGGTACCTATTTACTAATAATAATTTTTTGCTCATGGGTCCTGCCCCTGCAGAATACTTTGGATGGTAGGATAGCGACTACTAATAACTATAGAGGAGTTACTTAAAAACAAAAATAAAGATAAACTAAAAACAATCAGTATTTCTTTCAGGCGGTCCACTCCCAACAGTTCCCATGCAATCATCATTTCATGTCATCATCGATCCATTCAATCATCATCATAAAATTTGGAAATAATGCAGTCTTTCCATTTAAAAAAACTACTAATAAAAGTAATGAAAGGTCTTGAAATCGCAACCACATTCAGTTCCATTATTATTTCTATCGTAACCCACCGGAAGAACCACGATTACTACTGCTAATCTGATTGAGTTTATTACGCAATTCCTGGTTAGAGATGATCATCTGTTTGTCCTGGATCCCGTTTCTGGGATCGAGAGGATTATGAGACTGAGTTTTGTTTACGTTTTGTAAAACTAGATGGAGCTTCTGTTCCAGCTCTCGAGCTCGATCAACATACTCCTGTTTGTTAGTTTTTGGGATTTTACAAGCTGATATCGTGAATTCTGTCGGATGGGCGACGGTAGAGTGGTTATGGGAATTGTTGAGGAGACAGTATTGTATCATTGGAGGCAGAGGTATGCTATCATGAATGGCTGGAGCTGGGTAATCTCGTCCAATACGACCGAAATGTCTTGGGATTGGATCATTGATGACGGCGGGGACTGCTGTAGAAAAGAAAAGGGAACACGTTGTTGATTTTCATAATCAGATCAAGAAAATAAATATCAAAGCTATGAGAGGAGAGTCAAATAAATTTAACATGCCAAAAAAAAAACTTTAAATCCAGGCAAAAGAAATGTACTTGAGTAGTTAAAAAACGTCATTATTGTTGTTAATCCTTATAAATAGCATAATTTCTTATGTATTTCCAAACACCAATAAAAATATTTAACTGTGCTCTGTTTTTAGTGGAAGACCATAAAAAATGAACAATTTTGAAGTTAGGTATAGATCCAGAATCTAAATTGAATTTTGGTCAACACATGGAGTAAAGCATCATAGTTATTAAATGTCATGGAAAGCATAGAAAATAAAAAAAAGAAACACAGGGGTTAGATTTGTTAGGGGGTTAATATCACACTCACAATCGCCGACCGTGCAAGAGACTCCTTTGTAGTATCTGGACGCCTTCAGGACGTTTTGGTCCTGGTCCTCTACGATAACAGCAAGTCCCAAATTTCGTCCCTTCGACCAAGCCCATATGGCATGCATGATGTTCAATTCCACCCATTTGCTGGTTTCGCTCACAACCCTGCTGTCACATAGTCGTCGTTTAACTAAAATTTTTAACTCCTGTTATGTTTGCAAGAATTTTTGGAGTGAAATAACAAACGACATAAATACCTCGGTGTTTTTTGAGGGACTTTGTGTACCAATACACTGAAACCCTGAGGAGTCTTTCTTCGTCGGGGGTGGCGTTTTCGCAACCCACGTCGTTTTGAGAAAGTTTTGACGAGTTGTTTTCGGAAAAGGTGCGATAAAGTTTGAGTACAGCGGTGGCTATACTGGCGTTAGTTTCCCGAGTTGGGTCGTTGGGGAAGTACAGATTTATTACGTTTTCGTCGTGCCATGCTTCTGTGTCAGTGTTTTTAGGAATTTCACCTAAAAATATTGATTATTGGCTACGTGCTCCTCAATGTTACAAAATAGACTTTCGATTGATTTATTTGCTTACATGAGGGGTATGAGCTGGCAGCTTTTCCAAGGATGTTCTCCATAGGAATTTTCGAAGAGTTTAGTAACAATTTAAGGATTTCAGCAGTTCCAGGTGGTTTAGTACCATTGGCGCGTCTAGTATGTTGCTCGACTGTAGTTTTTATGTTATTAATGCGTTCGTTTTTGTCCCTAGAAGAGTAAAATTGTTAGTCACCTTCTCTCAAATTATCCAAACACACATACTCAAACAAGCCTTCGATGCATGCATTTTTTTATTTGCTTATCAACAAGAGCCATTATTTAACTTGCTGTAGTGTTCTTTATACAGGCCTTGTGTATGTAAAAGAGCAATCGATTTAATTGAACCTTGGACTTCATTTTAATTTCAAATCTGTTTGAAAATTTTACTTATTTGAAGGAATGTGAAAATGTTTTTCTTTTTATCAAAACTTTTTCGCAGGTTATTCGGGTTCTGTTACCTCCCGATCATTGCACAGTTTATTTTAATATATACATAAATAATATGATGGGCGAATTCCACTTGTTGCTTCATAAATACGTACGATATAATGTAAACAAGTTTTTTCTTAATATTTCTGAAAAATTAATGTGTTAAGTACTGCTACACCTGTTAACTGTTCAATGGCCTCTAATAATATCATTTCTACAAATATTCGGGGAATTTTGGAATACTTCCAATAAATCTTAATTTAAAAAGTTTACCTATGTAAATCTTTTTAATGGAATTTATTAAAAGTTCAAATGTTTTGGTATGCAACTTCTAATGCACCTATGGAGAATTAGTGGCATAAACATATATAGTTTTAGGGAAATTTAGGCGCTACTAAACTAACTGTAAAATGTACACACTGATCAAAAAGTTATTGAACCATCAAAAATTAAAAATATAGCAAGAAAAAGAAATGAATAATTATATTCAAAAACATTTTAAATTGCGACAGTTATATTTTGATGTGTGGTAGGGTATTTATGGTAATCTTTTGGCTGGGATTTTAATTAAATTTATTTAAATTTCACATAATTTGGTATGCAACTTTTTATGCACTTGCGTAGAGTTAGCGGCATAAACAGAGGATGGTTTAGGGAAAACTTAGCGCTACTAATTGTGAAATGTACAGACTGATCCAAAAGTTCTTGAACCACCAAATATTATAAATTGTATATTGAGAAAATAATAGAGTAGTAATTTTTTGAAAATGAATTATTTAAAAGGTTTTCTAAATTGCGACAGTTACGTTCTGATGTTGAAATCGTGGAATGGTATTTGTGGTAACCTTTTGGCCGGGTTCAACAAGTGTTGGTAGGTGTCCAGGTGTAGGCCGATCATTCTCAGATGGAAATTAATAATAAAAATGGAAACCTGAGACACCAGGCCTTGAGAATAATTAAGTCTTTTCATAATAACTAGTGCTTGCTAGTCGTATGAGGTAGTTTTCTAAGGTCATTACTCCGACTAGTCTGTCTAGACACTGGTTTTAAAAAGCAGCTACTACATAAGTAATTTATTATAAATAAATGGTTAGAAAAGCTGTATTATGCTTGTCTAGCATTCGAACGCATTAACTTTATTACATGTACATACGCAAGAAAATTTCATTCACTCGTTCGATTGATTGATTGGTCGATGCCTGATGGCCTGCCTTCGTAATTACTACATATTATAGATAGATATCGGCGATCGTTTCTCAATCGGGCCATTTTTGGCGAAGATTAGAATCACATGTACTGTACATCATATCATATCGTCGTGACCTGACCTGTCGATTCAATTACGGAAATGGCGAACCTATTTAATTTATTGGTAATTTTTGCCAGTCGCGACACGAGAAATTAATAGATACTATTCTAGTCCTAATGTAACACATGATTTTTGCGTCAAAATTGTGCTGACGCGACAGCTGTCAGGTCTTGACCTATGCCAAAATATCAACCCAATAACTTAATTGACCAAATCAGTGGTTAAAGCAGAACGCTTTCCGGTAACTACTGGTCGAACATTCGCCAAAAATTATTTACTCAATCAGGTATACAGAGTGGTCTAAAAAAATATGACACTATATTAAAAAGTAAATAAATATCTACATAGAAAGGAAACATTAAAAAGTTCTGTATTTTTTAAGTTGTTTTTCCTAAAAAAGTCGAGTAAACAAATCAGTTAAAAAAATCAATTTTGTACGCGAACAGGTGCATTTCGATTGGATCGAGATTAAAATTCCATTCGATTCCCAGATGTCTCCGATTATGATTAATTATGACTAAAAAGCGATCAGGTGCAGCGGTTCGTACTGGACAGGACCAAGTAGTTAAGTATAAGTAGGTATTTATTTGGCATTTGTAAATTGGCTATGAATAATAAAATATCAAACTGAGAAATTTGTTTTTTTAACGTCTGGGCACAATATTAATGACGATGCCACATTAAATCGTTAATGAATTCATTCAACAAATTTTCGGGCGTAATTTTTCTAATATTCATAATTTGTATAAAATATTCATTTGTCAAAAATCTACGTTGCTCAGATTCAGATTTGTCATCAGCCTTACCAATAAAATAATCAAGAATTCCGTCGTTATAGAAATGTGAAAAAATTGTTTTTGTTTCTTTTCAAATAATTGTTTGCGTGCGACGTTCTTTTCACGACTTATTTGTATGCGCGCGCATGAATGTGACGTCAGAACTGGTGGCTCAAATGGCCAAGCGGGAAATAATAATAATTAAAATAGTAACGAGTTGTTATTACAAAAAAAATAAAAAGAATGAATTGTCCAAGAAGCACATCGATAAGATTTGTACTTAACTACCATATACAGCAAAATTTACGTAGATATTATTATGTATATGTATGTAAAGAGACTGGTAGATAGATGTAAAAGTTGCTGTCTAGGAATGCAGGGTAAATAAAAATTGTAGACGTAAAGCCAGACGAGACGTTGCAACGAAACGGGACTGACTGACCGTTGAGTCGTGACGGTCACTAATGACGACCTCAAGAAGTCAATTCCTTTATTCAATTCCGATCGCATTTTGCTATTGTCATCCACCAATATACGTATGTAGGGCACCGGTTTGTTTCCGTTTCCGATTTGGACGGAAATAATACATATGCAATGTAAAAGATACTGTCATCAAAATTATGAAAATATACGTAGAACACAGTGGTCGAACAGTTGGAGATAGTTCATCGAGTAGGAGTGGCTTACTGTAGTACAATATACAGGGTGGTTGGGCAACTATTACAGTTACTGAGTTGTCCTATACAAACATCCCTGTACGTACAAGTCGATGATTTAAAGAAAAAAAGTGCCACAAAATATTGCATGAATTAATAGATATACATACGTAGGACAAAGCAGTGGAGCTGTAATAGTAAAAACCCTAAGGAACACAATTGCAGTATTTTTAGAAATAATTTTTTTTCCAGGATAATGGTAACTTAGGCACGAAAACACTCAAAATTTGTAAAGTAATAATTTATTTTTTTGTACTGAAGATGCTCAAGTTTAATAATGATTGTTTAGATCATTGTTATTGCCACATTTTCCCCTGGGGTTGCAACGTAGAAATACGATATTATAGTAGGGTTGACTCCTTTTTTCCTTTTTAATAGATAGATATAAGGTTGAGTAGCCTCCTTAGTCATTTAACTATGTGTAACGGAAACAGAAACTCAATTAGTAATGGCACTTTTAGTAGTAGACAACAAGGTTTTTATGTACACAGGTATCTATTATATACACACCTGATGTCTGCAGGTAATGTAGTATATAATATCGTAGGTTAATTGCTGAATTAAAATCGTTGCACTAGTTAATTACTGTTACAGTGCTGCTGAGGTGACCAACGATGCATTAAAATTATGGGGCAGAATTGAACTACAGACAAACTTCAATAAGTCGAACCAAATTGTACTCGAAATACATGTAATTTTTACATGATAACTCGAACTCTCGAACTTCCATTACTCGAATAAGTTGAATTTTCTGGGGGAATCCTTTAATAATGTACGATTTTAATTTTTTGACTGTTTTTGGATTCACGATGATCGAAAAAATTATGGACTTCTGGTCTATATGCTGCATAACATACGTGCAGTAAAAAGTTTTATTGCAACAAACAAACAAACGTACAGACAGACGTTTGATTAGCGTCATTTTTGTGGTAGGTAAGCACATTTATTAACTTTTTTTTGTCGTCGACAGTCTCATTGATAAAAGTAATTTTGAATTATAAAAACACGACCTTGTCTGTCCTCAGTCATAACATAATTGTTACAAATCCAAATCGTCTACACACACCAGTAGATACATATACAGATATGTATATAAAGTACATATAATAGGTAAGATGATTATGTACACATTTATTAACTGCATGCTAGGTACATCTGTATATAAATACGTGTCTGATTGTGATTGTTATGTTATGAGTATTCACATGGGCCAGACGAATTTAAAGCTGCATATCCTGATTATTGCAATAGTGAAATGCACCGCTAGAAGTGATAAACAACAAACATTAGTTACGCAATATGGCGCGACCGATTTACACACATACACACACACAAATACGTGTACAACATGTTGTATTTGCATCAGTGTGCCGTTGGTCATTTGAGAACGAAAAAAAAAAATGAAAAGAACCCGTTTGTTGAGTTGAACCAGACAAGACACACGGACAGACAGAGGACTAGACAGTAGGTTGGTATGTGTCATGTTTTAGTTGATACACATGTCTACGTACGTATTTTAATAATATGTATCAATTACTGCTACGTCAGCTGCAGCAGCCACCAACCAGCCAGGCTACATTATGATAAATAGTGGACACGGTTGGCTGGCTTGTTTGGTGATGCACATTTGTTTTTCTGTAATGAAAGTGGCAACGAATACCACAGACACGTTAATGCCTTCAAGACATCTCGTTAATTTTGTTGTCATCATAAACAGAATGTAATGTTTTGAAACTCTTTTTACATCCTACTTACTCGATAATCCTTCTATCTTCCATTAAAGTTTTTACAACAAATTTGCCAGGATTGAAGTGGTACTACTTCCAAAATAACTAAAATTCCTAAAAACCATATAGAATTTGCCATCCTTGAAATGTCTTGAAACTGATCTTATTAATTTGATAATCTCGTCACTCCCCATTAAGGCATTTCTTTACCCCCTCCACACTCAATAAACTCTCGAACATCAAACTCACTGAACTACTGCATAATTTCAAAAAAGAGTGTGGTACGTACCACCTTCAAAATCAAAATAATTAAGATCCTTTAAATTCCACTTCTTAGTAAATTCATATTCATTCTACCCCTTTTTCCTTCTTCCTTTCTCAATTAAACACTGAAATTTAACTTTATCGATTTATAGTACAATTTCATCTGGGATTTCTGGTACCATCTTCAAAATAACTAAAATTCCTAAAAACCATATAGAATTTGCCACCCTTGAAATGTCTTGAAACTGATCTTATTAATTTGATAATCTCGTCACTCCCCATTAAGGCATTTCTTTACCCCCTCCACACTCAATAAACTCTCGAACATCAAACTCACTGAACTACTGCATAATTTCAAAAAAGAGTGTGGTACGTACCACCTTCAAAATCAAAATAATTAAGATCCTTTAAATTCCACTTCTTAGTAAATTCATATTCATTCTACCCCTTTTTCCTTCTTCCTTTCTCAATTAAACCCTGAAATTTGACTTTATCGATTTATAGTACAATTTCATCTGGGATTTCTGGTACCATCTTCAAAATAACTAAAATTCCTAAAAACCATATAGAATTTGCCACCCTTGAAATGTCTTGAAACTGATCTTATTAATTTGATAATCTCGTCACTCCCCATTAAGGCATTTCATTACCCCCTCCACACTCAATAAACTCTCGAACATCAAACTCACTGAACTACTGCATAATTTCAAAAAAGAGTGTGGTACGTACCACCTTCAAAATCAAAATAATTAAGATCATTTAAATTCCACTTCTTAGTAAATTCATATTCATTCTACCCCTTTTTCTTCTTCCTTTCTCAATTAAACCCTGAAATTTACTTTATCGATTTATAGTACAATTTCATCTGGGATTTCTGGTACCATCTTCAAAATAACTAAAATTCCCTAAAAACCATATAGAATTTGACATCCTTGAAATGTCTTGAAACTGATCTTATTAATTTGATAATCTCGTCACTCCCCATTAAGGCATTTCATTATCCCCTCCACACTCAATAAACTCTCGAACATCAAACTCACTGAACTACTGCATAATTTCAAAAAAGAGTGTGGTACGTACCACCTTCAAAATCAAAATAATTAAGATCCTTTAAATTCCACTTCTTAGTAAATTCATATTCATTCTACCCCTTTTTCCTTCTTCCTTTCTCAATTAAACACTGAAATTTAACTTTATCGATTTATAGTACAATTTCATATGGGATTTCTGGTACCATCTTCAAAATAACTAAAATTCCTAAAAACCATATAGAATTTGCCACCCTTGAAATGTCTTGAAACTGATCTTATTAATTGGATAATCTCGTCACTCCCCATTAAGGCATTTCATTACCCCCTCCACACTCAATAAACTCTCGAACTTCAAACTCACTTAACTACTGCATAATTTCAAAAAAGAGTGTGGTACGTACAACCTTCAAAATCAAAATAATTAAGATCCTTTAAATTCCACTTCTTAGTAAATTCATATTCATTCTACCCCTTTTTCCTTCTTCCTTTCTCAATTAAACACTGAAATTTAACTTTATCGATTTATAGTACAATTTCATCTGGGATTTCTGGTACCATCTTCAAAATAACTAAAATCCCTAAAAACCATATTGAATTTGCCACCCTTGAAATGTCTTGAAACTGATCTTATTAATTTGATAATCTCGTCACTCCCCATTAAGGCATATCTTTACCCCCTCCACACTCAATAAACTCTCGAACTTCAAACTCACTGAACTACTGCATAATTTCAAACAAAAAGTGTGGTACCACCTTCAAAATAATTAACATCCTTTAAATTCCACTTCTAAGTAAGTTCATATTCATTCTACCCCTTTTTCCCTTTCCCTTTCTCAATTAAATTACCATCTTCAAGATAACTAGTCTTTAAAACTGTATAGAATTTCCAAAAATAATTTCCACTCATATTCTTCAAGTATTAATTGGTAATTTTTTAAATTTAAGTGTCCTATTCCAAAAAGAAAAAATTTTTAACGACACCCTGTATAGGGTGTGGCTGAGCTCCTTGATATTCTGACGGTGCAGTTAAGCAATTCCGTTGCTGCAGCGGTAAGCAAATATGGTCGAGAAACATGAAAACGAAAGAAGTTACTATCTATAACTATTCTACACGGTCTGGAATAGTTTTCCCATTGGCGCTGGCCTACGGAAGAAGGAAATTGAAATGCAAAAAGAGTGTGCTGACGGCGACTATGATGATGACTGTAACGACGTGGTCTCCTCATGAGAGGTCTCAGGGAAATACGTAAAGAAGAAGTTACAATGTACGAACAGAGAAATAATAACTATACATACATTGTTGCCACCATCCCTTATAATCAATTCAAAACAATACTCATTAACTTGGTGACAAAATTTCGTAAATTCCAAAAAATAATCCGAAAAGAATTTGAGACACTGAAGTACAGTTCAATCACACTTTTCCTAGCCGAACCTAATCCTATGAATCGATGGTATAAGATAAAATTAGAATTGGTAAGGGTTTCAATAGTTGATCACCCTGTATAGTAACGCCGGTCATAATACTAAGAATCGTGTCGGCAATGAGTGTTGTAGATACTGAGGAAACGACTATTATTTTCCCATTCATTTTTGCATGTTGATGTTGTACCAATAAAAAGGATCTCATTATAATAATCCTCCCATTTTCATTTAAATTTTTAATGGAAAAAGCAATTAAGCTCTCGGTTGATAGACTTTTCAAAGATCCACCGCCATCGATTACAATCAAAATATTAAATATTTATTACCTACCTACAAAAAAAAAAATGGACAGAGTGTTTCAGGAAAGACAACCAAATGTTTATACATTTTAAAATTTCCCTAATTGAGTTGATGTTAGTTGAAAGCAAAACGACTATTGAAAACGAAACCCTGTCGTCATGTGTGACAATTTGTTGTGACCTTTCGTTTTTATTGTCATTCGTTAGACATTATAAAAGATTTAACCGGGCTAGACAAGCTGGCTTGCAACGCTACTTTAACTTCCTGTTCAAAACCAATTTTCCTGTCTGACTAGAATTCTCCTGGATCAAAAGGCTACACACTAACTACCAGCTGTCTTGTTTCGACTGGTTGGCAAATTAGTTCTCTAATGATGCGACCTTTCTTGTTAATAAAAAAATTATTATTGCTCCAGACTTGCAAAATGATCATTAACTACTGTAAACAAAACGCAACATGGCAATTTCTGATGACCGACTTTGTTAATAATATCTCGTTACAATACAGAGCGTCATAAACAATGCTCAGTGATTGATTAGAAGACTTCAGCTCAACACAAAGTGTCCAGGAGATTTTTATGATCAGTGATGCTTTTGGAATAAGAAACAGATTAATATTAGATTCATAATTCTGCATTTTTTTCCAGTATTCGCAGTTTCAACCTAAATATAACGAACCTTGATCAACAAGAATATTGATTTAGATGATCAGTGATAGTTTGATGCACAAACAACAAACAATTGAAAACTTGAGACTTTCAGATACTTTTCTGTACTTGTATCAAACGATCTACGTACAGTCCAAAGACCCTAGTTGACTTTTATGTGACCAATAGATTTTGATGAACAGTGATGCGTTTGGAATGAGAAACAGATTAGTTTTAGTTTCATAATTCTGCATTTGTTTTTCAGAATTCGCAGTTTCAACCTAAATATAACGAACCTCGATCAACAAGAATACAGATTTAGATGATCAGTGATACTTTGATGCACCTACAATAAACAATTGAAAACTTGAGACCTTCAGATACTTTTCTGTACTTGTATCAAACGATCTACGTACAGTCCAAAGACCCTAGTTGACTTTCATGTGACCGATAGATTTTGATGATCAGTGATGGGTTTGGAATGAGAAACAGATTAATTTTAGATTCATAATTCCGCATTTTTTCCCAGAATTCGCAGTTTCAACCTTAATATAACGAACCTTGATCAACAAGAATATAGATTTAGATGATCAGTGGTTGTTTGATGCAACCCAAAAACAAACAATTAAAAACTTCAGACTTTCAGATACTTTTCTGTACTTGTATCAAACGATCTACGTACAGTCCAAAGACCCTAGTTGACTTTTATGTGACCGATAGATTTTGATGATCAGTGATGGGTTTGGAATGAGAAACAGATTAATTTTAGATTCATAATTCCGCATTTATTTTCCCCGAATTCGCAGTTTCAACCTTAATATAACGAACCTTGATCAACAAGAATATAGATTTAGATGATCAGTGGTTGTTTGATGCACCAACAACAAACAATTAAAAACTTGAGACTTTCAGATACTTTTCTGTACTTGTATCAAACGATCTACGTACAGTCCAAAGACCCTAGTTGACTTTTATGTGACCGATAGATTTTGATGATCAGTGATGGGTTTGGAATGAGAAACAGATTAATTTTAGATTCATAATTCCGCATTTTTTCCCAGAATTCGCAGTTTCAACCTTAATATAACGAACCTTGATCAACAAGAATATAGATTTAGATGATCAGTGGTTGTTTGATGCACCAACAACAAACAATTAAAAACTTGAGACTCAGATACTTTTCTGTACTTGTATCAAACGATCTACGTACAGTCCAAAGACCCTAGTTGACTTTATGTGACCGATAGTTTTTGATGATCAGTGATGGGTTTGGAATGAGAAACAGATTAATTTTAGATTCATAATTCCGCATTTTTTCCCAGAATTCGCAGTTTCAACCTTAATATAACAAACCCTTTGATCAACAAGAATATAGATTTAGATGATCAGTGGTTGTTTGATGCACCAACAACAAACAATTAAAAACTTGAGACTCAGATACTTTTCTGTACTTGTATCAAACGATCTACGTACAGTCCAAAGACCCAAGTTGACTTTCATGTGACCGATGGGTTTTGATGATCAGTGATGGGTTTGGAATGAGAAACAGATTAATTTTAGATTCATAATTCCGCATTTTTTCCCAGAATTCGCAGTTTCAACCTTAATATAACGAACCTTGATCAACAAGAATATAGATTTAGATGATCAGTGGTTGTTTGATGCACCAACAACAAACAATTAAAAACTTGAGACTTTCAGATACTTTTCTGTACTTGTATCAAACGATCTACGTACAGTCCAAAGACCCTAGTTGACTTTTATGTGACCGATAGATTTTGATGATCAGTGATGGGTTTGGAATGAGAAACAGATTAATTTTAGATTCATAATTCCGCATTTTTTCCCAGAATTCGCAGTTTCAACCTTAATATAACGAACCTTGATCAACAAGAATATAGATTTAGATGATCAGTGGTTGTTTGATGCACCAACAACAAACAATTAAAAACTTGAGACTTTCAGATACTTTTCTGTACTTGTATCAAACGATCTACGTACAGTCCAAAGACCCTAGTTGACTTTTATGTGACCGATAGATTTTGATGATCAGTGATGGGTTTGGAATGAGAAACAGATTAATTTTAGATTCATAATTCCGCATTTTTTCCCAGAATTCGCAGTTTCAACCTTAATATAACGAACCTTGATCAACAAGAATATAGATTTAGATGATCAGTGGTTGTTTGATGCACCAACAACAAACAATTAAAAACTTGAGACTTTCAGATACTTTTCTGTACTTGTATCAAACGATCTACGTACAGTCCAAAGACCCTAGTTGACTTTTATGTGACCGATAGATTTTGATGATCAGTGATGGGTTTGGAATGAGAAACAGATTAATTTTAGATTCATAATTCCGCATTTTTTCCCAGAATTCGCAGTTTCAACCTTAATATAACGAACCTTGATCAACAAGAATATAGATTTAGATGATCAGTGGTTGTTTGATGCACCAACAACAAACAATTAAAAACTTGAGATTTTCAGATACTTTTCTGTACTTGTATCAAACGATCTACGTACAGTCCAAAGACCCTAGTTGACTTTTATGTGACCGATAGATTTTGATGATCAGTGATGGGTTTGGAATGAGAAACAGATTAATTTTAGATTCATAATTCCGCATTTTTTCCCAGAATTCGCAGTTTCAACCTTAATATAACGAACCTTGATCAACAAGAATATAGATTTAGATGATCAGTGGTTGTTTGATGCACCAACAACAAACAATTAAAAACTTGAGACTCAGATACTTTTCTGTACTTGTATCAAACGATCTACGTACAGTCCAAAGACCCTAGTTGACTTTTATGTGACCGATAGGTTTTGATGATCAGTGATGGGTTTGGAATGAGAAACAGATTAATTTTAGATTCATAATTCCGCATTTTTTCCCAGAATTCGCAGTTTCAACCTTAATATAACGAACCTTGATCAACAAGAATATAGATTTAGATGATCAGTGGTTGTTTGATGCACCAACAACAAACAATTAAAAACTTGAGATTTTCAGATACTTTTCTGTACTTGTATCAAACGATCTACGTACAGTCCAAAGACCCTAGTTGACTTTTATGTGACCGATAGATTTTGATGATCAGTGATGGGTTTGGAATGAGAAACAGATTAATTTTAGATTCATAATTCCGCATTTTTTCCCAGAATTCGCAGTTTCAACCTTAATATAACGAACCTTGATCAACAAGAATATAGATTTAGATGATCAGTGGTTGTTTGATGCACCAACAACAAACAATTAAAAACTTGAGACTTTCAGATACTTTTCTGTACTTGTATCAAACGATCTACGTACAGTCCAAAGACCCTAGTTGACTTTTATGTGACCGATAGATTTTGATGATCAGTGATGGGTTTGGAATGAGAAACAGATTAATTTTAGATTCATAATTCCGCATTTTTTCCCAGAATTCGCAGTTTCAACCTTAATATAACGAACCTTGATCAACAAGAATATAGATTTAGATGATCAGTGGTTGTTTGATGCACCAACAACAAACAATTAAAAACTTGAGACTTTCAGATACTTTTCTGTACTTGTATCAAACGATCTACGTACAGTCCAAAGACCCTAGTTGACTTTTATGTGACCGATAGATTTTGATGATCAGTGATGGGTTTGGAATGAGAAACAGATTAATTTTAGATTCATAATTCCGCATTTTTTCCCAGAATTCGCAGTTTCAACCTTAATATAACGAACCTTGATCAACAAGAATATAGATTTAGATGATCAGTGGTTGTTTGATGCACCAACAACAAACAATTAAAAACTTGAGACTTTCAGATACTTTTCTGTACTTGTATCAAACGATCTACGTACAGTCCAAAGACCCTAGTTGACTTTTATGTGACCGATAGATTTTGATGATCAGTGATGGGTTTGGAATGAGAAACAGATTAATTTTAGATTCATAATTCCGCATTTTTTCCCAGAATTCGCAGTTTCAACCTTAATATAACGAACCTTGATCAACAAGAATATAGATTTAGATGATCAGTGGTTGTTTGATGCACCAACAACAAACAATTAAAAACTTGAGACTTTCAGATACTTTTCTGTACTTGTATCAAACGATCTACGTACAGTCCAAAGACCCTAGTTGACTTTTATGTGACCGATAGATTTTGATGATCAGTGATGGGTTTGGAATGAGAAACAGATTAATTTTAGATTCATAATTCCGCATTTTTTCCCAGAATTCGCAGTTTCAACCTTAATATAACGAACCTTGATCAACAAGAATATAGATTTAGATGATCAGTGGTTGTTTGATGCACCAACAACAAACAATTAAAAACTTGAGATTTTCAGATACTTTTCTGTACTTGTATCAAACGATCTACGTACAGTCCAAAGACCCTAGTTGACTTTATGTGACCGATAGATTTTGATGATCAGTGATGGGTTTGGAATGAGAAACAGATTAATTTTAGATTCATAATTCCGCATTTTTTCCCAGAATTCGCAGTTTCAACCTTAATATAACGAACCTTGATCAACAAGAATATAGATTTAGATGATCAGTGGTTGTTTGATGCACCAACAACAAACAATTAAAAACTTGAGACTTTCAGATACTTTTCTGTACTTGTATCAAACGATCTACGTACAGTCCAAAGACCCTAGTTGACTTTTATGTGACCGATAGATTTTGATGATCAGTGATGGGTTTGGAATGAGAAACAGATTAATTTTAGATTCATAATTCCGCATTTTTTCCCAGAATTCGCAGTTTCAACCTTAATATTACGAACCTTGATCAACAAGAATATAGATTTAGATGATCAGTGGTTGTTTGATGCACCAACAACAAACAATTAAAAACTTGAGACTTTCAGATACTTTTCTGTACTTGTATCAAACGATCTACGTACAGTCCAAAGACCCTAGTTGACTTTTATGTGACCGATAGATTTTGATGATCAGTGATGGGTTTGGAATGAGAAACAGATTAATTTTAGATTCATAATTTCGCATTTTTTCCCAGAATTCACAGTTTCAACCTTAATATAACGAACCTTGATCAACAAGAATATAGATTTAGATGATCAGTGGTTGTTTGATGCACCAACAACAAACAATTAAAAACTTGAGACTTTCAGATACTTTTCTGTACTTGTATCAAACGATCTACGTACAGTCCAAAGACCCTAGTTGACTTTCATGTGACCGATAGATTTTGATGATCAGTGATGGGTTTGGAATGAGAAACAGATTAATTTTAGATTCATAATTCCGCATTTTTTCCCAGAATTCGCAGTTTCAACCTTAATATAACGAACCTTGATCAACAAGAATATAGATTTAGATGATCAGTGGTTGTTTGATGCACCAACAACAAACAATTAAAAACTTCAGACTTTCAGATACTTTTCTGTACTTGTATCAAACGATCTACGTACAGTCCAAAGACCCTAGTTGACTTTCATGTGACCGATAGATTTTGATGATCAGTGATGGGTTTGGAATGAGAAACAGATTAATTTTAGATTCATAATTCCGCATTTTTTCCCAGAATTCGCAGTTTCAACCTTAATATAACGAACCTTGATCAACAAGAATATAGATTTAGATGATCAGTGGTTGTTTGATGCACCAACAACAAACAATTAAAAACTTGAGACTTTCAGATACTTTTCTGTACTTGTATCAAACGATCTACGTACAGTCCAAAGACCCTAGTTGACTTTCATGTGACCGATAGATTTTGATGATCAGTGATGGGTTTGGAATGAGAAACAGATTAATTTTAGATTCATAATTCCGCATTTTTTCCCAGAATTCGCAGTTTCAACCTTAATATAACGAACCTTGATCAACAAGAATATAGATTTAGATGATCAGTGGTTGTTTGATGCACCAACAACAAACAATTAAAAACTTGAGACTTTCAGATACTTTTCTGTACTTGTATCAAACGATCTACGTACAGTCCAAAGACCCTAGTTGACTTTTATGTGACCGATAGATTTTGATGATCAGTGATGGGTTTGGAATGAGAAACAGATTAATTTTAGATTCATAATTTCGCATTTTTTCCCAGAATTCACAGTTTCAACCTTAATATAACGAACCTTGATCAACAAGAATATAGATTTAGATGATCAGTGGTTGTTTGATGCACCAACAACAAACAATTAAAAACTTGAGACTTTCAGATACTTTTCTGTACTTGTATCAAACGATCTACGTACAGTCCAAAGACCCTAGTTGACTTTCATGTGACCGATAGATTTTGATGATCAGTGATGGGTTTGGAATGAGAAACAGATTAATTTTAGATTCATAATTCCGCATTTTTTCCCAGAATTCGCAGTTTCAACCTTAATATAACGAACCTTGATCAACAAGAATATAGATTTAGATGATCAGTGGTTGTTTGATGCACCAACAACAAACAATTAAAAACTTCAGACTTTCAGATACTTTTCTGTACTTGTATCAAACGATCTACGTACAGTCCAAAGACCCTAGTTGACTTTCATGTGACCGATAGATTTTGATGATCAGTGATGGGTTTGGAATGAGAAACAGATTAATTTTAGATTCATAATTCCGCATTTTTTCCCAGAATTCGCAGTTTCAACCTTAATATAACGAACCTTGATCAACAAGAATATAGATTTAGATGATCAGTGGTTGTTTGATGCACCAACAACAAACAATTAAAAACTTGAGACTTTCAGATACTTTTCTGTACTTGTATCAAACGATCTACGTACAGTCCAAAGACCCTAGTTGACTTTCATGTGACCGATAGATTTTGATGATCAGTGATGGGTTTGGAATGAGAAACAGATTAATTTTAGATTCATAATTCCGCATTTTTTCCCAGAATTCGCAGTTTCAACCTTAATATAACGAACCTTGATCAACAAGAATATAGATTTAGATGATCAGTGGTTGTTTGATGCACCAACAACAAACAATTAAAAACTTCAGACTTTCAGATACTTTTCTGTACTTGTATCAAACGATCTACGTACAGTCCAAAGACCCTAGTTGACTTTCATGTGACCGATAGATTTTAATGATCAGTGATGGGTTTGGAATGAGAAACAGATTAATTTTAGATTCATAATTCCGCATTTTTTCCCAGAATTCGCTGTTTCAAAATTAATATAACGAACCTTGATCAACAAGAATATAGATTTAGATGATCAGCGATAGTTTGATGCACCAACAACAAACAATTAATAACTTGAGACTTTCAGATACTTTTCTGTACTTGTATCAAACGATCTACGTACAGTCCAAAGGCCCTCGTTGACTTTGATGTGATCATTAGATTTTGATGGTCAATGATGCTTTTGGAATGGGGAAACAGATTAATTTTAGATTCATAATTTTGCAGCTTTTTTCCAGAATTAGCAATTTCAACTCCAAATCAAAGTACTGGTTGAATCAAAGTATAATGTTTGATGATCAGTGGTTTTTTGAAGGATCAATTTAGAGATTTATTTGAAATTTTTCATTTCCAGACCCCCTTCTGAACGTACCATAAGATTTTCCTCGCGTTTAAACTTGAAAAATTATAAGTGCTCTACAGATTTTAATGATCAGTGATACTTGTGTGAAGGACTTTATTTTTGCTTGTACATTTGAATAAATAATAATATGATGAAATATGCACAAGTGTGACGTAGCGTGGCCGTTTTTACGGTAGAATTTAAATTAATGAAGAACACGTTTTAATTATGTAGATTCCTGCTCGTTTCTGAAAAATTCACACACATGTGTCGTGTCGATTTTTTTTCCGATCAATTCTCGACTTAATTAAAAACCGAAAACATCATTAATAACTTCCACCGTCTAATTTGAATATTCGTAGTAAACACGAGGTGTAGCCATTTACACGAGGTCCGTACAGTAATGATATGGTATCGGGTTTTTCACCGCGGTAAACATTTGCGGAAAGGCGGACACTCTGTGTATGTTACGTATCGTATGAGCTTAATGAGTGTATTCCTAAAAATGCTTTTAGTGTTGATGACTTTACAAGGAAAGAACAAAAAAACAATTTCGAAGCAAGTCGTCAATTATACTATACATTAATAAGTATATGATAAACAAGACCAAATGGCGCGAAATCGATTATTATTTGAATATTTTAATCGAAAACGATATAATTCACATCAGTCTGGAAACGGGCTCAGAGTGCGGATTTTTAAGCAACAAAACAATTGCCAGATAGGGCGCATGGTTTAATTATTTAAAGATTTAATGACCCTTGTTGTTATGCCACAAGCTTCAAATTGACCCAAGAGACTTCTAAGGGCTTAAGAAGAAAACTTTTTTGATTTTTTTGGAATCGTTTATAAGTCCGCCATCTGTCAAAGAAGATTAGGTCACCTGTGGCCAGCTGCGAACTCGACGAGACGACGACGCACAAAACACACAATAAATCCTATCAGTTGCGGACAGTCGTACCTATGTCTTATTATGTGTTGTTGGTACGGGCCCCCGTGTTCGTAGGTGTCCCATATGTGTACGCCCATCCGACTCCAGTGTTGTACTTATTATTAAATATGTATATTATAGTATCTAATGTTGTTTACGTTGTCTTTACTATACCACACATAGAAGAAAAAACGAAACAAGTACGACCGCATGCATGGGCGAGATGAGTTATCTTTCTGATGGGCCCATAACAATTGCCAAATGCCTTTTTGGAACTGATACGCACACCACTCAATTGCAATCAAAAATGAGAAGCCTTATACATTTTTCTTAAAATTTTGGGGACCATATTTCCAGATATTTTTATATGTCATGTAGGGTATCGTGTGAAAGATCTGTTAACGAGGATTTCCAAAATATATTTTTTGTAATTTTAGGAACCATATCATATTTCCAGAGATATTACTAAAAATGTGCTCCAAAAATATCTCTACCCCTTTATTATAAAATACGGACACCATGAATTAAATATATAATTATTAAATAGAACCACAAAATAATCTACTAATTTGTACCTTTTTACAATTTAAATTGTGAAAGGGGGGGGGGGGGCAAATAGTTCAATTCCTTTCAAAAAATATTATTTCGTATGTCATGTAGGGTGTCGTATGAAAGACCTGTTAACGAGGATTTCCAAAATATATTCTTTTCAATTTTAGGAACCATATTTCCAGAGATATAACTAAAAATGTGCTCCAAAAATATCTCTACCCCTTTATTATCAAATCCGGACACCATGAATTTAATATATAATTATTAAATAGAACCACAAAAAAAATCAATTAACTTGTATCTTTTTACAATTTAAATTGTTAGAGGGGGGGGGGGGCAAATAGTTCAATTCCTTTAGAAAAAATATTATTTCGTATGTCATGTAGGGTGTCGTATGAAAGATCGGTTAACGAGGATTTCCAAAATATATTTTTTTTAATTTTAGGAACCATATTACCAGAGATATAACTAAAAATGTGCTCCAAAAATATCTCTACCCCTTTATTATAAAATCCGGACACCATGAATTTAATATATAATTATTAAATAGAACCACAAAAAATTTAATTAACTAGTACCTTTTTACAATTTAAATTGTTAAGGGGGGGGGGGCAAATAGTTCAATTCCTTTAAAAAAATATTATTTCGTATGTCATGTAGGGTATCGTATGAAAGATCTGTTAACGAGGATTTCCAAAATATATTTTTTTATAATTTAAGGAACCATATTTCTAGAGATATTACTAAAAATGTGCTCCAAAAATATCTCTAGCCCCTTTACTATAAAATCCGGACACCAAGAATTTAATATATAATTATTAAATAGAACCACAAAAAATTCTATTAATTTGTACCTTTTTACAATTTAAATTGTTAAAGGGGGAGGGGGCAAATAGTTCAATTCCTTTAAAAAAATATTATTTCGTATGTCATGTAGGGTATCGTATGAAAGATCTGTTAACGAGGATTTCAAAAATAAATTTTTTTAAATTTTAGGAACCATATTTCTAGAGATATTACTAAAAATGTGCTCCAAAAATATCTCTACCCCTTTATTATAAAATACGGACACCATGAATTATAATATATAATTATTAAATAGAACCACAAAAAAAATCTACTAATTTGTACCTTTTTACAATTTAAATTGTTAAAGGGGGGGGGGGCAAATAGTTCAATTCCTTTAAAAAAATATTATTTCGTATGTCATGTAGGGTATCGTTGAAAGATCTGTTAACGAGGATTTCCAAAATATATTTTTTTCAATTTTAGGGAACCATATTTTCCAGAGATATTACTAAAAATGTGCTCCAAAAATATCTCTACCCCTTTATTATAAAATCCGGACACCATGATTTAATATATAATTATTAAATAGAACCACAAAAAATTCTACTAATTTGTACTTTTTACAATTTAAATTGTTAAGGGGGGGGGGCAAATAGTTCAATTCCTTTAAAAAAATATTATTTCGTATGTCATGTAGGGTGTCGTATGAAAGATCTGTTAACGAGGATTTCCAAAATATATTTTTTTTAATTTTAGGAACCATATTTCCAGAGATATTACTAAAAATGTGCTCCAAAAATATCTCTACCCCTTTATTATAAAATCCGGACACCATGAATTTAATATATAATTATTAAATAGAACCACAAAAAAAATCTAATTAACTTGTACCTTTTTACAATTTAAATTGTTAGAGGGGGGGGGGGCAAATAGTTCAATTCCTTTAGAAAAAATATTATTTCGTATGTCATGTAGGGTGTCGTATGAAAGATCGGTTAACGAGGATTTCCAAAATATATTTTTTTTTAATTTTAGGAACCATATTTCCAGAGATATTACTAAAAATGTGCTCCAAAAATATCTCTACCCCTTTATTATAAAATCCGGACACCATGAATTTAATATATAATTATTAAATAGAACCACAAAAAAATCTATTAATTTGTACCTTTTTACAATTTAAATTGTTAAAGGGGGGGGGGCAAATAGTTCAATTCCTTTAAAAAAATATTATTTCGTATGTCATGTAGGGTATCGTATGAAAGATCTGTTAACGAGGATTTCAAAAATAAATTTTTTTAAATTTTAGGAACCATATTTCTAGAGATATTACTAAAAATCTGCTCCAAAAATATCTCTACCCCTTTATTATAAAATCCGGACACCATGAATTTAATATATAATTATTAAATAGAACCACAAAAAATCTATTAATTTGTACCTTTTTACAATTTAAATTGTTAAAGGGGGGGGGGCAAATAAGTGATGTTCAAAGAAAAAGTAATTTTTCATGTGTCATGTGGGATATGCTTTAAAAAGCCTATTAACGAGGATTTCGAAAATATTTTTTCTAAAATTTTAGGGGCCATATTTTCAGATATGTCAGTCACTAACAATGTACCTCAAATATATCCTCTCCCTTTTTTTATAAATTCTGGACACTAGGAATTAAATGTATAAATATGGAAAATAGTCAGAAATTCTTCTATTAATTTGCACATAATTAAGCAATTTTAGTTGGAAAGGGGGGTGGACAAAAAAAAATATAATTTTTAGTGTCGTGTGGGATATCAAATCCAAAATTTTGAGGGCCCTATACCACCCCCTTGAGACCAAAAATTGCAATTCAAAAACAATTTTAAATTAAAAGTTCAGTATTCTCCAATTTTGGGCCACACTGTTTACAAAAGTCCATCAGCTTGATTACAATTAATTAATAATAATTAGTTTGTCTGTCTGGCATTAGAAAAACTTTGCCACTTATGATACTCGACATCAACTGTTTTTATCATGCCTGTTCCCAATACCATGAAATTTCAAATAGTTTAATTTAGAAAATCTAAAAGATTCGATTGCTCTTCAAACTCTATGAAGTGTAAGTACCATAACAATTTTCTTGTGTTTTATTCGTTGTATCGCAAAATAACAAAATGCGTGTGGGAAAAACATAAAAAAAAGCGTGACAAACGAACTTTGAAAATTATGCAGCGACCAAACAAAAAAAAACAACATCGCCAATAAAAACAAAATATTGCAACATGCTGCTAAGCATTTTCGTCAATTTTTTTCGTGACAAGCAATATGTAATTAGTGCATAAGTGTAATAAAAATCAACACCCAAGCGACTATTTATTACCTTCCGTAAGCTTCCACATCGCGTCTTCTTGAAACAAATAAAAGAGAAAAGAAAACCCCTTTAGATATTTTGTATTTAAAATATTACTGATTGTAGGTAATATTATAAGTTTATTTATTTTTTTTTCATACCTGTCTCTCATTTTTGTTACATCGAACCCGGTCGGTCGGTAATCGTCGTTATCATCTTGCGCCAAACCCACCCCTATTGAGGAAGGAGTTCCTTCAGCAGCAGCATCAGCTTGCATACTCTTACTGTTACTAATAGTATCATCGTCAATCGCTGGTTGATCTCCCATCATCAATTCGTCATTTTTCCACGACGATTCTGAAACCCCTTTAATGTTAGGGTGTAAACGATTCGCGTTATGATGATGGTGTCTTAGATGATGGTGTTGTTTTGGGGTTTGTTCCAGTTCGGTGTCATAGTACCATTTCATGAGGAGGTCGATCAGTTGTTTCTGGATTTCTTCCTTTTCGTCCTCGTAATTATTGTTGGAAGGATTGTTACTGTTTTGGTCTTTGCCGAGGGGGTGAGGTCTCGATTTAGGCACGAGGGAAATTATTAAGAACGTCTGTAGGGTAACGAACCAAAACACACGATTCGTTGAATAATACATTTTTAAAAAAATGTTACCGACACTTTTTCACTTCGATATTATTTTGTTGTTCACTTTTTTTTTTCTTGGCGATGAGACAAGTTATTTACGAGACTGTAAAAAAAGAGGAGAAATATATATGTATATATATATTTAAAAATGACCACGTGTTTTCGACTTTTGCTGTAGTTTTAGTACGACTGAGCACAATCAGAAGACTTGTTACTTCTAGTGTGCTAGAGTATGAACTAATACAATGTATTCGATTTTAGGTAGCCGTTTGAAGGAGTGAGTGAGTAAGGTAGAGAGGAGTCATTTTCCCCTTCCTTGTTTACCTCATTGTAAAATTATTAGTGGTAACCTACCTAGCAGACGTTCTGTCTGCCCAGAAATTAGCTAAATTATGCAAAAATCGAACATATTAATTGAAATTTTGCACTACCTACACTTTACGTCGTTTACCATTGCACACAACTTAAAATCATTCAATTTACTCAACTGCAATTTAATAATTCTCCTTACACATACATTGTTAGCATTTAACCCTTTGCTTAATAAAAATTTTGGGGTCTCAGTAGTTAATAGTCCAACAAAAGGGAAAAATTTGAATTCCTATTAAACTATTAAAATACTAAAAAAATATTTGTTTTAAATGCAAGTTAATAATTTTCCTAAAACATTATTAACATTTCACCCTTTGTTAAAAAAAAGTTTTGAGGTCTCAGTAGTTAATAGTCCAACAAAAGGGAAAAATTTGAAGCCCATTTAACTATTAAATTACTAAAAAAATATTTGTTTTAAATGCAAGTTAATAATTTTCCTAAAACATTATTAACATTTCACCCTTTTTAAAAAAAGTTTTGAGGTCTCAATAGTTATGTAGTCCAATAAAAAAAAAATAAGTTTTAACAGAAAATAGTAAATAAATAATTTCGATAATTAAGAAAAGTGACCCCAGTATGACAAAAAAATTAATTGTATTATTGAAAATGTTTAAACATGTTCGAAAGGGAATTACAATAAATTGTAGTATTTTATTAAATTACAACACTGTATTGGGGTAGTTAGTTATGAAATTTTGTATTTTTTTCGATTTTAAACGAGTAAAATAGTCAAATGTGATAAAATTTTAACCCCTCTGCCTTTAAAAAAGCATATGACATACAAAATAACGATTAATATTTTACCAAAACAGAAAAAATTGTATTTTATTTAACAGCTTCCCAAATTAAAAGAGAAGAGGTGTCGATTAGCCATGAAAAATAACCCTAACGTGCAAAAAAAAATAATTGTGTATATTTTTTTAATGTTTTTTTAATTATTTTAGTAAAATATGGGACATCAACTTATCTCGAAGTACCTATAATAAATTAATATTAAGTTTTCTTCACAATAAAAACCGACAAATTGGGGTCAAAAGTATTTTTTTTTAATTGTGCCCTATTTTACTATATCGAAATTTTTAAATATGAGAGCATAAAGAAATTATAAATTAAAATTCTTAAAAAATGTACTCATAAAATAAAACTGAATATCTATAGTAAAAAAAAGACAATTTTCCAACTAACTATTTTCATCTTACAATTAGTGTGACGATTTTCTTGGGAAGAAAACGTACGAACTTTTACTTTTAATTTATTGTAGTTAGGGTTAAGTTAGTGTCCTATATTTTACTAAAATAATGAGCAATATTAAAAAAATAAAATTACTTTTTTGGCATATTAGGACCATTTTTCATGACTTATTGAAACATGTCCTCTTTTTGATTTAGTGAAGCTGTTAAGAATCAAATAAAAATTAAATACGTACATTTTTTTTGCAATTTAGGGTTTTCTGTTTTGGTAAAATATTATTCGTTATTTTGTATGTCGTATGCTTTGGAGGCAGATGAGTTCAAATTGCAATAGAAAAAAAATACAAAATTTCATAACTAACTGCCCCAATTACAGTGTTGTAATTTAATTACAACCTACATACAAACAAATTTATTATAATTTCCTTTCGAACAGTGTTTAAACATTTTTGTCATACTGGGATCACTTTTCTTAACTTACCGAAATTATTTATTTATCTACTATTTTCTGTAACTGTTTTTGTTTTTTAATAATGTGAATTCTACACTAACTATTGAGACCTCAAAACTTTATTAACTTGCATTTAAAACAAATATTTTTTTAGTATTTTAATTTAATAGTTTAAGAGGCTTCCTTTTGTGGTACTATTTATTATTAATTTGGTTTGTCTGTTTATCTTTTGGTTGCAGAGAGTTTAAAATTGCAACACATTTAACTGCCTACATGATTTTTGTTTGAAACAAAAAAAGGAAAACAAAATTTTGTAATAACTAATGGCTTTCCCATATAATTACAGTGTTGTAATTTAATTGCCAACTAGGTACATATGTATTATAATTCCCTTTCAAACGTCTGGTAAATAATTGTGTTCAAATATTTTCAAAAGACTTATAAATAATAAATCACTTAAACGCAAGTGAATCCGAATGGTAGGTAATTTCTAAATGTAGTAATATAATAATTAAACAGAATACAACATATCATTTGAGGCAGTAAATTTAATTATTTAATGTATTAGAATTTTAACAACACCAACTTATTACACTTATTTGACGAAGTGTTTATTGTGTGTTATGAATCTCATTCGTGATTAGACAAAATTGAAATTGGGAAAGTGGACCATGAAATAACAACATACAATTACTTGTTAAAGAATTTTTTCCACAAATGAATAGAATAGAACCAATTATTATTACAGATTGATAAACGTTGGGCAATTAACAGTTTTGTTTACGATACAAATTTTAGACTTTGTTTTGTTTTTACGCAAAAAAATAACGATTAAGTATTAGCATCCGGTCCATAGCAATAAATAAACTAAAAATTTACTTACTACAAAATATGATTCACTGTCAGATGTCACCCTTTTGTTTCTTATAACATAACAGAAGAAGTTCTGGTTTAAAAATGAAAATAAATGAATGTTATAAACAGGTGCAAGCCTATTGTTTTTTGTAATTTTATCATATCAGCCTTTTTTGTAACAATAACATACCAACGATTGCTACAATTTCAGAAATTCGCTATTTTGTTAGGACGATATAAGTAGTTCAAATTGGAATTAAACGTAAATATCACAATTTTAGCCCACACTCACTAAAACACTCGAAAGTGCCACAACATTTCATGAAACTTATTAATAGAATCAACTAGTTCAAATTATAATTAGATCTTTGGAATGTGCAGGTACTTAAGAAATTTTTCGAAAAATATCCGATCGAAATCATGAGTACTTGTTAATCAAAAATTTGATAGTAAGTATTACCGCGAGATTAAAAATAGTAGTTCGTTGTTTGACAACAGTGGCACCGAAATAACTAACGTTATTATATTTTATTAGATATCAAAAGATTGCTGCCAAACGATTTTTTCTTACGTTCGTCACTTTCCCAATTTCTAAGAAATAATTTGGATCTTACACTAGCCACAAATAAAACATTTTCACCATCAAAAAAATTCTTAGATGCTAATACCAAATAGTTTTCTTTATTCAGAATTTATTAATGATATCGTTATTATTAAGCAAAAAAAAAAAAAAAAGGAAAGTCGTGTTATAAGCGATTTAAGAGCAGCCAGTTTTCTCACCTGGTGTTTATCTTTGAGTTCTGTCCAATTTCGATTCTGTCACGTGTCCGAAGACAAAAATCACTGTATCACATCAGAACAGGGACTAGGAAATAACAAATTGTATATACCAACGTCTCACTTATATAGGCGTTACTGATTTAATCCCAGTTACCTGTGTCATTTGTTACCATAATAATAAGTCACTCACGAAGAATTGTTAAACACGCGTTGCCAAAAACCAAACGATACTTCACAAACAAACAAACAAACAAACAAACAAACAAACAAACACACACACATCTGATTGTTTTAAACCAAACAACGAAAAATCAATTAAAACGAAACAAAAAAATGTGATAATTGGTCCTGTATTTCACTTATTTCAATAATTAAAAAAGATATTGTGAGAATTTTTTAGTTTGTAGATTTTTTATTGATTTGATGAGGATGTTCAAAAGGACAACGGCCCCTAATAAAGGTCCCTACATTTTGTTAGCAAGTTTCAATTTTCGAAACTAGGAATTAATTTTAATGATAATTTTCTATGCTAATTTTTGCGACTGTCTACCGTTTTACAAACAAATGAAGAAGTAATGAAAGTTGACTGATTATCAGCGTTGACGTTAACAGATTGTTTGTTTGTGTACGTCTCAGGATTTTGTGTGACATTTTCGAAATTAGTCTACTCCTCTATCACATTAAAAATACATGAGGAGTTCTAGGTTACTGCGAATGCTTATTCGATATGTCTAGACGATATTAACAATTTTCAAACAAAAACGTCTGCGAGCCCTTTTTTGCTGTTTCCATTACATAAACACAAAACCACTCATTTTCTAAAAACTCTATAACTAAAATTAAAAAATTTATGAACAATATTGAACTTCTTTGAATTTGGAGAGGTTGGTAATATTTCCGGTAGTTTACAGCGGTTAAAAAAAAATAAATATTGGCACCATTTCGTATTAAAACATGGGGGACTCGACGTAAATATGCAGCCAACAATACACCTGATTAGGACCCGCCCATTTTTGTCAATTGTTTAAATTCCACTTAAACATTTAATTAAATAAGTTCTGTAATAATTCTGGAAATCGAAAGTAGACCTAAAGACGTATTCGTATTAAATACAGGGCGTTTGCGAGCCCTTACTATTGCCCTTTTTTTCTGTTTAATTTCCACAAGCATAAAGCTGTTCATTTGCCACAAATTGAGTAATAAAAATTGGGAACTTAAAGAATAATATTAAACACTGAGAGGTTGGTGACATTTTAGGTTGTTCACCAAAAGTGTAATATAATAAATATCACGACCATTTCGTTTTGAAACATAGAGGAAGTCGACTTAAATATGCAGCCAACAATACACCTGATTAAGATCCGCCCATTTTTGTCAATTGTTTAAATTCCACTTAAACATTTTATTAAACAAGTTCTGTAATAATTCTGGAAATCGAAAGTAGTCCTAAAAACGTATTTGTATTAAATACAGGGCGTTTGGGGGTCCTCACGATTGTCTCTTTTCTCTGTTTAATTTCCACAAGCATAAGCTTTCATTTGCCACAAATTGAGTAATAAAAATTGGGAATTTAAAGAATAATATTAAACACTAAAGAGGTTGGTACATTTTAGGTTGTTCACCAAAAGTGGAATATAATAAATATCACGACCATTTCGTTTTGAAACATAGAGGAAGTCGACTTAAATATGCAGCCAACAATACACCTGATTAAGATCCGCCCATTTTTGTCAATTGTTTAAATTCCACTTAAACATTTTATTAAACAAGTTCTGTAATAATTCTGGAAATCGAAAGTAGACCTAAAGACGTATTTGTATTAAATACAGGGCGTTTGGGGGTCCTCACGATTGCCTCTTTTCTCTGTTTAATTTCCACAAGCATAATGCTATTCATTTGCCACAAATTGAGTAATAAAAATTGGGAACTAAGAATAATATTAAACACTGAAAGGTTGGTATCATCTTAGGTTGTTCACCAAAAGTGGAATATAATAAATATCACGACCATTTCGTTTTGAAACATAGAGGAAGTCGACTTAAATATGCAGCCAACAATACACCTGATTAAGATCCGCCCATTTTTGTCAATTGTTTAAATTCCACTTAAACATTTTATTAAACAAGTTCTGTAATAATTCTGGAAATCGAAAGTAGACCTAAAGACGTATTCGTATTAAATACAGGGCGTTTGCGAGCCCTTACTATTGCCCTTTTTTTCTGTTTAATTTCCACAAGCATAAAGCTGTTCATTTGCCACAAATTGAGTAATAAAAATTGGGAACTTAAAGAATAATATTAAACACTGAGAGGTTGGTGACATTTTAGGTTGTTCACCAAAAGTGTAATATAATAAATATCACGACCATTTCGTTTTGAAACATAGAGGAAGTCGACTTAAATATGCAGCCAACAATACACCTGATTAAGATCCGCCCATTTTTGTCAATTGTTTAAATTCCACTTCAACATTTTATTAAATAAGTTCTGTAATAATTCTGGAAATCGAAAGTAGACCTAAAGACGTATTCGTATTAAATACAGGGTGTTTAAAAATATGTGAACACATTACATAATCGCATGGTGTAATTTGTAATGGCAACGTGAATTTTATACGATTGTGTTGTTTGAGAATAAATTTAGGAAACCAGCAGACATCATCAGAAACCTTTTTTAACTTAAAATAAAGTGTCACTTATTTGAATGTAAAATTTAGTGAATTGTATCTGTATGCACATGCATTTTTAGGCATATGTTTTTGACCTGCTTGCACTTATTAGGCTGAGTTTTGGTTGTCCAAGGAAGTGGCGTCTCGATTTTGTCGGCACTGATGAACCTTTTTCAGGGTCAATTTGAAAATCGTCAATGGAATAATCCATTTCGATTATAAATTACCCATGCTGATATTGAAGGTGATCTTTGATGTCGAAACAAGAACTGAATTTTTCAAACTGGGGTTGATTGCCGTAAAAAGTAAAATAAAGTAAAAAATACCTACTGTGGTTGAAAAAATCAATTTGACAAATAATGTCAGGTGTAAAAGTAAAAATGTTTCCAAGTGTTCGCGGAGTAGTACCTACCTAATAAATAAGTGAATGCTCTGAATATTTTTAACTCAATTTCGCACAGACAGATGTTTGTGTAATATTGTATATACGTGCGCACTAAGGGTCAACATCCCGGGACGTTTTCAAAACGTATTTTTACACGTTTTCTATTTTCTTAGTGTGGCTTCACTGAACCAACAAGCTTCGGCTAAATTATGTTTTTACGCACTTAAACGCCAAAACAAAATCCTGCCTTCTTTATTTTGTTTCTTTTTTATTGCCATTACGGTCAGAAACGAAGAACCTCAACAATCAAGACCACACACCCTTTTGGATAATAAATAAACAATCGAATAAACATTAGTGTATCATTTATTTTTTATCTTAGGGAACGTAATGAAGATATGTATGCAACCAACTGTCCAAATAATGTAGTCCCGCCCACTTTTGATGCAATTGTTTATCTCCAACTGGAAAACGTTTAGATTTAATAAAAATCCTGATTAATCGTTAACACCTTTGAAATCAAAATTGTCTAAGAAATAGTGTAACTTTTAATTAGACATTTAAATAGGTAATTAATTTTGAATATTACATTTTTAGAAAAAAACGATTTTTTCTCTTTTAATGAAATTGTTAATTTTTGGGTAGGTGCAATTTATGTTTTATTTCATTCATTTTAATGGTCTAATAACGACTTGCTGAACGATATGTTCTAAAAAGTTAAGAGCCTAGCTAATTTGATGATATTTATATCTACTAATGTATTCTGAATTATCAATTAATTGTTACGGGAAAATTCTGTTTTTGTAGGTAGTATTCAGACGTATGTATGTATATTTGTGTTCGTTTTTTTTCCTGTTTGCGAAGTCTCGGAGATGGTTTTACGCAAATTTCAAGACGTCCCAGACGTATACATTAGGCGAGTGTGATACTCCCACACTGTCCCACACTATTACATAAATTAACTCCCAAATAAGGTTCACGTTCGTCGGAGCTATCGGATCAAGACGGCCACGGTGACGATCCAGACGACGGTCCTGCTGATGGTGTTTTGACGGTCATCGAGTGTTGTTGGAAAATTTTCGATTGACTCGTTCCATTATTAAAATTCGTCCGCCGAAAAATTTCTTTTGCAAAGTAGTTACCTTATTTTCATTTTGGCCAGTCTCGCTCATCAACGGCTTGCTACCTCTTCTCTTATCGTCTTATGTTTGAATAATTATGTAGTTCGTTGAATGTCTGGTTCGCAGGACATCGCTGCGTAAATGTACAGTTCAGGGCAAAAGTTCAAAGCCCACACAACCCAAAAATTTTTCTATTGGTTACGAGTACGACTACTTATTATTTTTTTTTTTAAATTAATGCTCATAAAATATAAAAAAACCAGCCGCCACTGGACAGTCCCAAAACATTGACTTACGTAACAATTTTTTTAATACCATAAAAAATCCTTTTTAAGTACCCAATTAGTAAAATTTTAACATTAATTGACTTGTAATATTTAAAACAACATTAATATGTACGTAATATGTACAGACCTCTCCATAGATTTGCACCATTTTAATTATGTTTACCTAGTAGGTACCTAGGTAATTAAACAGCAAATAAATAAATGCACGATACGCAATTCGTTTAAAACGTAGCACCTAACTGCCATAACAATTTTAGTAGATAGTAGTAGTAAATAGTAGTAGTAGTTGTAAAATTGCCATTGTACGAAATTCGAAATTTGTTGAGACGAAACAATCGACAAATGCGCATATAATTTTTCAAATATTTGCATAACAATAACTTAATATAATAATTACACATTTTTTTTAATTACGCACAGGCAATTAACAACAAATAAGTAAGTATTCAATCAACAAGTGTGGTCAGCAAAATCAATTCAGTGTTACAAATATGTAAGTATGTGTTTAGGTGCAATGACACAAGTTTTTTTAGTAACATGTGCACCACAATCAACATGACCATATTTCTTTTCAACTTGTTATACCCATTAAAATAAGAGCTTGGGACAATTCAAGATTTGGAGGTGTAACCTTATCAGTAATAATGGTAAATATGTATCTTGATCTACGGATCTTAGCTCAGATTGGGGAGGGGGAACATATAGAACATCATTTAAGTGTTTTCAGTTAGAAGCAGACACGTGGAGATACAGGGGGTGGAGCTCAAGACTGAAAGTGGGGTAAATAGGGTAAGAAACCATATGGGGAGGGCCTTTGGTCTCAAAAGAGAAGAGGAGATTAAAAAGAATCAAGAAAAGTGTTTTTAGGTGGGAGCAGAAGGGTTTTAGATAGGAAATGACACGTGAAGTCACATTAAGTGGAGCTGATAATTGAAACTAGGCTGAGCAGTACATAAGGGGGTGTCCATTTGTATGCAGAGAAGAGGAGGTTAAAGATAACCAGAAGGGAACACAAGAGCTTTCATACGGGGGTAACACGTGGGGGCACAGGAGGTGAAGTTGAATAGTGAAAGTAGGGGAAATGGTACCATATGAGGTGGCCATTGGTCTCAAAAGAGAGGAGGAGATTAAAATTAATCAGGAAGAGTGTTTTTAAGTGGGAGCAGAAGAGTTTTAGAAAGGGAATGACACTTGGGGTCACAGGAAGTAGAACTACGGATTGAAACTGAGTTGAACGATACATAAGGGGGTGTCCATTTCTATGCAATGGGACGAGGAGGTTAAAGATAACCTAAGAAAGTGTTTTTAGAAGGGAACACAAGAGCTTTCATACGGGGGTAACACGTGGGGGCACAGGAGGTGATGTTGAAGAGTGAAAGTAGGGGAAATGGTACCATATGAGGTGGCCATTGGTCTCAAAAGAGAGGAGGAGATTAAAATTAATCAGGAAGAGTGTTTTTAAGTGGGAGCAGAAGAGTTTTAGAAAGGGAATGACACATGGGGTCACAGGAAGTAGAACTACGGATCGAAACTGAGTTGAACGGTACATAAGGGGGTGTCCATTTGTATGCAATGCGACGAGGAGGTTAAAGATAACCTAAGAAAGTGTTTTTAGATAGGAACACAAGAACTTTCATACGGGAGTAACACGTGGGAGCACAGGAGGTGATGTTGAAGAGTGAAAGTAGGGGAAATGGTACCATATGAGGTGGCCATTGGTCTCAAAAGAGAGGAGGAGATTAAAATTAATCAGGAAGAGTGTTTTTAAGTGGGGGCAGAAGAGTTTTAGAAAGGGAATGACACTTGGGGTCACAGGAAGTAGAACTACGGATTGAAACTGAGTTGAACGGTACATAAGGGGGTGTCCATTTGTGTGCGATGCGATGAGGTGGTTAAAGATAATCTAAGAAAGTGTTTTAAGATGGGAACACAAGAGCTTTCATACGGGGGTAACACGTGGGGGCACAGGAGGTGATGCTGAAGAGTGAAAGTAGGGGAAATGGTACCATATGAGGCGGCCATTCGTCTCAAAAGAGAGGACGAGATTAAAATTAATCAGGAAGAGTGTTTTTAAGTTGAAGCAGAAGAGTTTTAGAAAGGCAGTGACACATGGGATCACAGGAAGTCAAGCTGAAGACTGTAAGTGAGTTAAATAGTACATATGAGATCTTTATTGGTCTGAGAAAAGAAGAGAAGGTTAAAGACGACTACGTAGAACACTAAAGTAGTGTTTTAAGGTGGGAAAGGGGGAGCGGAGGCCTATGAGGTAGGAATAGAAGAAGAAATGACCTCGTAACACGAACGAAACAAGTGGTGTCCTTAACTACTGTAACCTTGAGGTCCTAAGTAATTAAATAAAAGCATTAAGAGGATAAAATCTGATGAGGTTAGGTTAGGTCACGTTTTCCTTAGTGATTTTAGCATAAGAATGCTGTTATTGGATTCCTAAGGATAACAACGTTACAGTAGAAAAAGAAAACACAAAGAAAGTTAATACTATCGTGATCAAGTCTTTTTTTCTCAACTCTCTGTGTCTCCCCACCTTTCTGTTCTAACCTAAAAATAGTTTCTTAGTGTTCTACATGATCCTTCTAGTCCTCTCATATTAACAGTCACATGATGAAACTTCACAATTTTCAATTTTCATCTAACCAACTTTCTACTAAGGCCTTCAGCCAATGCAAATTCTTCATTGCCTAATCAAACCACTATAGCGAAAGAAACACGCGTATAAGTTGGCGTAGGAGTTTTAACCTATTGATTTATTATCGCTAATAAATAATGCAACAATCGGGGAGGCTGTCTGTGACTGATGATGATATTATGTCGTTAGTTAAAAAGTAAAATCGACGCTAACTTCCGACAAATTGATCGTATAATTAATTAGACATTAAATTAGTCATCGACAACCAGGTGAAACGACCTGGCAAAAATAAATTGTCACTGTAATTATTTGAAGATTAAGAAAAATGCGAAACGTTCGTTCTGACCCGGGTGAAATTGCTGTAAAAATAATAAATAAATATTTTTGTTTACTTTACTACCTAAGTTTAAGCCCCCAATGTGAAAACTGCTCAACCAAATTAAAACACCCTGTATATGCCTTCCTGCGCCCAAATAAATTAAAGTAATGTTTTGATAGGAAAAACGACTCTTGTTCCTGTGGTAATGTGAAAAACATCTGTGAATGACCTCTCAAGAAATATTGTATACAAACTAGAACCTAGGGTCATTAAAATGACCTCATAAACAACAACAATAAATCATGTGTTTTAATAACTCACTTATAAATCATAATTTGTGTTTATAAATACTTCCTTTTTATTTAATTAATAATGAGACTAAGAAATCAATCGATTTAATAGTGGGGACCAGTTGATGTGCAGCCACTTTATGTTGTGCTACCTAGACAGCTAATTGATCTCCTGAATAAATTTCAATAAGGAAGAAAGATGTGAGAATGATTATTTCCAGGTAATAATCAATATTACGACCTGGAGATTTCTTTCGGAATTTACTTTCGTCTGGACCTTGTTATACCAGTTTTATAGACTCAGTGGCGTGTTTTGAATATAAGATGGTAAAAAAGCCCAGTAGCAGACAAATTATAATTATCATTAATTATGAAGTAACCCCTATATAAACTCCAAAAAATAAACTATATTAGGACAAAACAAGAAGACGTGGGACAAGAGAGTATAAAACAACCCTATCTCTTATACGTCAAACCTTTGGACTATTCTAAATCATGTGTCAATCCATTTTGAGACAGATTAGATTATAGTCGTAAACTGACAACCAAAAAGAAAGAAAATGAAAAATTACTTGTTGAACCATCTATCAGAAAGTACTCAATATGAAGATATGCAACCCAACGTACACTCCCGGTACACACATTGCATATTTTACTCAAAAGGAGCTCAGACAGCCTAATATTACATTTTAGGTTGCAATCTGATGACCAAAACGATAATTATTTTCTGAGCCCTCATTTTTTTTTCACGAGCCCCAACAACTGGGAGACTTTATATTGAACCCCTAAAAATATAAAAAAATATTGACTGTAATACTTTAGTTAGAAATATGTTTTTTTCAAAACCCTAATCCTTCCCAGCTTCTAAACTACAATAGAGCAAAGCTGAAGAATAAAGTTGTTACGACGTATATGTACATGGAAAAAGGATTTAAGGACTTGTATGATATTCACTCAATAGGGTTGCTTTGAACTGAGAATTCGATTTGGAAGAGTGCCATTTTCGAAAAAAACTATTTTTTAATTCTTATAATGAAAGAGAAAGTAACCAATCCGAAAATATGCAACCCAACGTACACTCTCGGTATCCACATTGCATATTCTACTCATGTGAAGCTCAGTCAGCCTCATATTAAAGTCCTGTTATTAAACAACAGTAACAGCCAATGCCTATAAATAAACAATATTTAATTAAAATTGACTGTGATACTGTGAAGTAATGACTAAAGGAATGTTCGACGCCTCTGTGTCTGGTCCGTGTGTATATTTATTAGGTCCAGACACTTTCGGTTTACTGATAACACCAACACTCCTACCTGTGATTCCAAACCAATAATAATAAATCAAAAAAATGCGGGACAGGTGTTATTTTTCTCGGTAATTGGTGGTACGATCACAAATGGCAGACTGACCCACGTGTCGCTACGCAATTTATTATATTATTATGCCTACATAATATTCAAATGTGCGTGCGTATGTGTGAAAATGTATTGACACTTTATTTTATTTTTTTGCTGTGGCTACGCTCTGTTAACAATTTGTAAACACCGCTGAATCGCACAGGTGTTCTTTAAAAGACTTTTGGTGCTTCATATTAAAAACAAGCATTTTTAATTAATTATTATTATTTTATTTTTGAAGAATTTCGTCTTTTATAATTTAAATTTAAAATTTAGATTCATAAAAGGGTAATTTAAAGAATTAATCAAGTCAATCAGTAATCGATTATTACACCCCCACTTCTTCTTATCCTGAATTTTGCACTGATATTCAGATTTTTCAAATAAGAAACAAGGTATTATAGAGGGATGGTGAAAATATTGTTGATCAAGGAAGATAGATGTGAAGACGTGTTAGAAAAATTAAAACAATAGGCAACAAAGATCAATTTTCAATAAAAATCAAAAATTTTACATTTACTGATGATTTATATGATTTATAAATAATTAACAATTATTTTTTGATCATCTGATATCAAATTATACCTACTGCAAACAACTTCATTGTAAAAGAAGTTGCCTAACATTTAAGAAACTGGTAAGGTTTGTTTTTATTTAAAATGAAACAAATTAATTGTTTTTCGTTTTCAATATATCATAACTATACTATTACTATAGTAACAAAATAAGTATTAATTTATAATGTATCTAACTTTCCAACATAACGTGCCTACCACCTTTCCACGTTAAATAGTAGCTAATTTGTTTATAAACTATACCAAATTTAAATACGTATTACCTTATTAATTAAATTAGATTCCAAAAATGAGTACTGATGAAACAAATGATTTTCAAGTAAGTACCCTTTTGTACTGTACTTTATCATATTTACCATATCTACTAACATTAGTGATAAAAAAATTATATACAGATATATATATATATGTACATTATTCACCTTTAGTACCTTAAAACGTCTAATGTACAATTCAGTTTGAAGAACCCTGTATTTTATGTAAAAATATTTACTTCGAAACAAAAATATTAATCAAGTAGTATTAGCAGAAAACATCAGTGACAAAACAATAAGAAATAATAATTAAAAAAAATTGGAAAAGCGTTGGGGGAAATACCAATAAATTATAGGGTTAAAGGGTCTCTTTGTATTATGAACACTTCTTTGAGTGCATATGTTTCGACTATGCGCGCAGCCTTAGTTAAATGTGTTGCCTACCTTTCCAGAAAATAATGCCAACTTTTTTAAATAGTTTTCATTTAGAGCTTATCTTTCTCCATTTTTTATGTATTATAATGCAGGTAATATAAATAAAATTTTTATATGCATTATGGCTACCTAACCACTGATAACTTGTAATAGTAAATTTAAAAAGTTTGAAGTACCAGAAGCCAAAAAGAATTAGGACAAAGAAAAAATATTTTATTATAATGATTTGATTAATTTTATGTAGTTAAATAAGATTTGTGGAAAGTCAAAATTAATTAAATCGTCACATCATCTGTATATGCGGTTATCAAACAGGTAATTGCACCCCCCAACGACTGCCCTAAAACGACCTTTGTGACCACATTCCCCTTTGAAGGTACAAGGGTATTAAATCCCGGAAGTACTATGCCCATAGGTTCAGGACAACAAAATTCACAAATGGTAAACGTTGCTATTACTTGTGTCCTTGCCTATCACAGAAAAAAAAAAATATTTATCATTTGTTCCATCGACTGCATGCCTTCGAAAATTAAAAAAGTATTTTTAATCAAGATCGAATAGTAGAAAATATCAAGGGCAAAACAATTAAAAAGAAAAATAATTAAAAATTGGAGAAGTTTAAAGGGAAATTGCTGTCCTATAAATCATAGAGTTAAAAGCGTTTGTTTGTATTATGAACGTTTCTTTGAGTGAATCTGTTTCGACTATGCGTGCAGCCTCAGATAAATGTGTTGCCTATCTTTCCAGAAAATGACGCCAACATTTTTAATTAATTTCATTTAAAACTTATCGTTTTCAATTTGCGATGTGTTGTAATGTAAGTAAATGAACTATTAATATGTGTTATATATAATAAAACTACCTAATCACCGACCACTTATAATAAAAAAAAACTTTAATAAAAGAGATTAAAACAATAATATCTCTAAACATCTTATTAAAATATATTTGAACAAGTTCAATTAGCCACTTTTCAGATAAGGTTTATCATATTATTCATATTTCGGCCTAAAAATGCAAAAAAAATAATGACTCATACTTTAGTTAGAAATATGTTTTCTTCAAAACCGTAATCCTTTTATAGCTTCTAAATTATAATAGAGAAAAGCTGAAGAATAAAGTAATTGCGACGTATATGTATATGGAAGAAGGATTTAAGGATTTGTATGATATTCACTCAATAGGGTTGCTTTGAACTGACAATTCGATTTGGAAGGGTGCCACTTTCGAGAAAAAATGTTTTAAATTCTTGTAATGAAAGAGAAAGTAATCAATATGAAAATATGCAACCCAACGTACACTCTCGAGATCCACATTGCATATTTTAGTCAAGAAGAGCTCGAACAGCCTAATATTACATTTATAGTTTCAATCTCATGACCAAAAAGATAATTACTTTTTGAGCCCTCTACAACAGAGTTCTCTTTTTTTTTGTTCACGACCCCTAACAACTGGGGGGCTTTATATCGCACCCCTAAAAATGTAAAAAAAGTGTTGACTTTAATACTGTAGTTAGAAATATGTTTTCTTCAAAACCGTAATCCTTTATAGCTTCTAAATTATAATAGAGAAAAATTGAAGAATAAAGTTGTTACGACGTATATGTATATGGAAGAAGGGTTTAAGGATTTGTATGATATTCACTCAATAGGGGTTGCTTTGAACTGACAATTCGATTTGGAAGGGTGCCACTTTCGAGAAAAATTGTTTTAAATTCTTGTAATGAAAGAGAAAGTAATCAATATGAAAATATGCAACCCAACGTACACTCTCGAGATCCACATTGCATATTTTAGTCAAGAAGAGCTCGAACAGCCTAATATTACATTTATGGTTTCAATCTCATGACCAAAAAGATAATTACTTTTTGAGCCCTCTACAACAGAGTTCTTTTTTTTTGTTCACGACCCCTAACAACTGGGGGGCTTTATATCGCACCCCTAAAAATGTAAAAAAATGTTGACTTTAATACTGTAGTTAGAAATATGTTTTCTTCAAAACCGTAATCCTTTATAGCTTCTAAATTATAATAGAGAAAAATTGAAGAATAAAGTTGTTACGACGTATATGTATTTGGAAGAAGGGTTTAAGGATTTGTATATATTAACTCACAATGGTTGCTTTGAACTGAGAATTCGATTTGGAAGGGTGCCACTTTCGAGAAAAATTATTTTAAATTCTTGTAATGAAAGAGAAAGTAATCAATATGAAAATATACAACCCAACGTACACTCTCGATATCCGCATTGCATATTTTAGTCAAAAGGAGTTCAGACAGCCTAATATTACATTTATGGTTGCAATCTGATGACCAAAACGATAATTACTTTTTGAGCCCTCTACAACAGAGTTCTCTTTTTTTTTCACGACCCCTAACAGCTGGGGGGCTTGATATCGCACCCCTAAAAATGCAAAAAAATATTGACTTTAATACTTTAGTTAGAAATATGTTTTCTTCAAAACCCTAATCTTTCCCAGCTTCTAAACTACAATAGAGCAAACTTGAAGAATAAGGCGATTACAACGTAACATATATGTATATGGAAGAAGGATTCGAGGGTTTGTATGATATTCAGTTAATAGGGTTGCTTTGAACTGAGAATTCGATTTGGAGGCGTATCATTTTCGAGAAAAAAAAAAGAGATTAAAACAATATCTTATTACAATATATTTGAACAAGTTTAATTAATCACTTTCTGTCTGTCGGGTCGCAAGAAATGCTGATAAAAAACTATAACTCGATGTTAAAATTTTTTTAGATACCTACAATACAACACATATAGATATGTATGTATGTATGTATGTGTCATTTAAGTGGGTTTGTACAGATACAGGTATCTTTATCTAAAGTGAATTACCTAATTAAGATAAACAAGGTAAATGGGGACCATAATGAACAACAACAGGTAGTTGTTGTGTTGTTATTATTATTATTATTACACGTCAGAGAACTTTTGAGTTTCACTTCTCACCTGAATCATTTCATATCACATTCGCGGCACGTAAAAATGTCGCAGAAATAGTATAAAAGATCGATATTATGATAGGGCACAGTACCTAGTTGCAATAGTTCTGATAAATAATAATTAGTATAGGCACCCATGCATCCATTATGTACTAATATTAAAATAACATTATGCAGTTATTTGTAATTAACATTGCAAAAGTAACATAAGTAATATTACGTGTTCGGTATTATTGTAACTCTTAATACGGAGGCAGTGAACAGAAGCAGCTGTTTGTTTATAGGTAAGGAGAATTATTTGAATGTCAGGAAGGTCCAAAAATGAGCACCGACGAAATAAATGGCCTTCAGGTAAGTAAGTTTTTTGCATTTTACATTTAAATAAGAAATGCATACATTAAGTATTGGTGTTAGTCCTGCATTTACTAAAAGATTATTATTTATTAATAAATTGAAACACTTCACATAATTTCACCCTGTGTATAGCTGTAATGGCAGCTACCCTTTTTATAAGGCATTATTAGGAATATATTTTTTCTAAAATTCCTAAGCCTAACTAATCGCTTTAAGAATTTATTTTACAATCCCGATCAATAAAATAATTAGTTGATAGTGGAAAATAATAATAATTATTATTTCCGTCAGAAATTATCGGTTTTTTTACTTGATAATCTTTGTGTACTAAATGACTACCTATTAAATAATATTAATTTAAGTTTAAATTTCATATAAAGAGACCAACCGCTTCAAGTATTTGGATTATAAATTTTGTGAAAAAAACTTTCCTTAAAAAACAAAATAAAAGTGTAAATTATATTTCTGTTTGTTAACAATAATATTAATAACGTTACCTTAACATTTTTTGCATAATTTTTTTTGTTGAATAATAAACTAAAAGCTGCATATGTTACCTTTGTAACTTTTTATGAGGTCGTAACATAATGTTATTCAAATTGCAACTAGACTGTTATCGTTGTTAACGTTGTCCGTTTTTTATCGATCGCTGTTTAAATTTAAATTTGAAATTTTGGCTACATTGTCACTATCTCGAAAACTATTTTATTTATCGTAATGCTCCAATGAGATAGTATGTAGAGAATCGCAGGAGCTTTAAAATAAAATTTGAATTGTCATGGTCGGAGCTATTCCGCCAATTTAACGATTGTAGCATCGGTCTTCTGGGAAAAGGTTGTGTTTGTAATGCATAATATTGGGGTAACACTTGGGGGTACAGAAAGTGATGTTGAAGAGTGAAAGTAGGGGAAATGGTACTATATGAGATGGCCATTAGTCTCAAAAGAGAGGAGGAGATTAAAATTAATCAGGAAGAGTGGTTTTAAGTGGGAGCAGAAGAGTTTTAGAAAGGGAATGACACATGGGGTCACAGGAAGTAGAACTACGGATTGAAACTGAGTTGAACGGTACATAAGGGGGTGCCCATTTGTATGCAAAGCGACGAGGAGATTAAAGATAACCTAAGAAAGTGTTTTTAGATGGGAACACAAGAGCTTTCATACGGGGGTAACACGTGGGGGCACAGGAGGTGATGTTGAAGAGTGAAAGTAGGGGAAATGGTACCATATGAGATGGCCATTGGTCTCAAAAGAGAGGTGGAGATTAAAATTAATCAGGAAGTGTGTTTTTAAATGGGAGCAGAAGAGTTTTAGAAAGGGAGTGACACATGGGATCACGGGAAGTCAAGCTGAAGACTGTAAGTGAGTTAAATAGTACATATGAGATCTTTATTGGTCTGAGAAAAGAAGAGAAGGTTAAAGACGACTACGTAGAACACTAAAATAGTGTTTTAAGGTGGGAAAGGGGGAGCGGAGGCCCAGGAGGTAGGAATAGAGAAAGAAATGACCACGTAACACGAACGAAACAAGTGATGTCCTTAACTACTGTAACCTTGAGGTCCTAAGTAATTAAATAAAAGCATTAAGAGGATAAAGTCTGATGAGGTTAGGTTAGGTCACGTTTCCCTTAGTGATTTTAACATAAGAATGCTGTTATTGGATTCCTAAGCATAACAATGTAACAGCAGAAAAAGAAAACAAAGAAAGTTAATACTATCGTGATCAAGTCTTTTTTTTCTCAACTCTCTGTGCCTCCCCACCTTTCTGTTCTAACCTAAAAATAGTTTCTTAGTGTTCTACATGATCCTTCTAGTCCTCTCATATCAACAGTCACATGATGACCCTTCACAAGCACCATTTACACCATTTTCAATTTTCGGCTCCATCCCCTGAGCCTCTACCTATGTACATGTCTGTCACCAACTAAGAACACTATAATGGTAATTTATAACGTCGTCTCCATCCCCTCAGTGGTAAAGGTTATGAATATTGTGCACAATAAGGGGACAAAGTAGGGGTTCTGACGGATTTACAGTTTTTGCACAATTGCAAATAATAAACAATATTATAGTTAATAATTTTGCAAACGTACGTTAAATTTTCGAATGGTTTTCACATTTCTTTCGGTGAAAATAGCTCTGACCGTGACGATTCAAATTTTATTTTAAGGCTGTTGCAATTTTATACACACATATTATAATATCTCATTGGAGCATTACGATTAATTCAATAATTTTCGAGTTTTAATGACTGGCTCATTAGTAACCTTGTTACCTTCAAACTTTTAACAACTTTCGAAATAACAAAACGTAACAAAAATTTGATGTCTTTTTTTTAAAGGTCGATAATAACACCAACAGCAGACAAAGTACTATTGACATGTCCAATAATTCCCTTGAAAAAAAAGTAAGTGCTCATCTTTTCAATAATACTCATAGCACAATAGAATAGAGGTACATGATTGATATAATTTTTATTTACTAATTGTATTTGTAATAATTTTGTAGCGTGACGATGAAACCACAAAATCCGACCTTCACTTGCTACCACAATCAACGGTTATTAACGAGAATAATGATGGTGAAAAGAAAGACAAAAAAACATACGGAATTTCCGTATTTATAATCAATTTTAACACGAATGTTAAGCAGTACAAAGAAAAACATAATACGAAAATCAAGTTTCTTGTCTCATTGTTTATACATATTGTCCTCTTGGGATATTTCTGTTGGGCAACACAGTATTTTTTATCACAAGGTAGGTACTTATCTGAATATTTATTAAAATATTAGACAACCCACTAACAGTAAAGAATAAAAAAATTTCAGATACAGAACTAGGCTCAACTACGTGTGATGGATATGGATTTTTAATGATAGCTTATATCATAATCTATTTTATTGTTTTTTACTACCTTATTTTAAAGCCTTTTATTCTACCCCTAATTTTTAAACCCCTGGCAGGACCGTATAAACGAATATCATCCATAAGGTAAATCTTTTATTAAAAATCCACAACAATAGTCAGGTAAGGCAATATCAGCTAAATGATGATACCATAACGCCATCTCTGGCTAAGCAGATTAAATTTGTTTTATCAAAAAAGTCCATTTTTGGTGAAGGTCCTTATTGTGCTATAAATATTTGACAGTAATAAATATGTTTATAAAAAGATGATCAAATTTTTAAGGTTTATTGGACCAATAATCCATGGAATAATTCTTATTGGATGTATTGTTTTTGTAGTGATTGATTCTGGGGGAAAATTTGAAAGAATAATTCCGTTGGCTGGTCTATTATTTCTACTTCTCTTTGGATTCGTTTTTAGTAGCAACCATCGAAGGGTAATGGATTCATTTATTACAAAAATACTACAAACTTTTAGTCCTTAGAATTAGTTTAATTCGTTACAAACTGATAAGTTCTTATTCTTCAGGTTAATTGGGATGTGGTGATAGCTGGCCTCGACCTCCAGTTTCTCATTGGACTGTTAGCAATTAGATGGGAAACTGGGAGAAACGTTTTGGTATGTGTGGGCAATAAGGCGACTGCCTTTCTGTCTTTTGCAGACGAGGGATCGTCGTTTGTTTACGGGGAGTTTTTGATTACGGAGCAGGGTGTTTTCGCGTTTAAGGTACTACCGTTTCATTGGCTATTTTATATTCTATCTAATGCAGCACACTTCAGGAGATACAGTTTACGATTTTTGACAGGCGTTATCAACAATCCTTTTTGTTGGAATGGTCGTCAGTATCCTGTTCCATTATGGATATTTGCAGATGTTTATTGTCACAGTGGGAGAATTCTTGCAGTTCTTCATGGGAACTACCATCTGTGAAAGTGTCAATTCTGCTTCCAATATCCTCCTTGGCCAAGTAAACAATATTTTATTTAGACTTTGACCAGAAGAAGCAAACTAAAAATCAATAATGTAATTTTAATATTCTTTGTTCCAATTCCAATATGACTCAAGGACCTTAAGAGACAGAGACTTAACTTATATTTCTCAAAATAACACGATAACACTTAAGTGTCTATGAATATCCAAAATTAACTTTATCTTTAATATTTGCATTATTTTTTATTATGTATTTATTTAGACTGAGTCACCCTTGCTGTTGAAGCATTACTTGCATCAGCTGACAGATTCAGAAATACATTCCATTATGACCTCCGGTTTTGCTACAGTATCTGGTACGACTTTCCAACATTACAGAATATCAAAACACTAATTTCTGATATTAGGTAGTGTCTTTGCTGCCTATATCTCCTATGGGGCCAAAGCAACCGATCTCATCACTGCTAGTGTTATGTCAGCCCCTGCTGCCCTCTGCTTTAGCAAAATCTTCTATCCAGAAACTGAGAAAACTTCTGCCACCAAAGAAGCAGTCTCGCTGTCAAAGTCGTTAGTATTTTTAAGTTAAAATTCTTTTACCATACTAGTTAATATATTTTTATTCCACTTCAGGGATTATACATCCGTCTTGGATGCTGCCTGTAAAGGAGCAAGCCAAGGGATGCAACTCATCATTGGTATAATTTCAAATGTAATCGCCCTCATTGCCTTTGTGGCATTCGCAAGTGGAGTTTTGGAATGGTGTGGTAAATTAGTAGGTAAAAAAACGTCAATTTCTTTTAGCAATTCTCTATACTTGCTCATATTTACTTCTACATTATATACAAAGTTATTTTACAGGATTCACCGGAGAGGACGAAACGTGGACCATTTACAGGTTAACTGGTTACATATTTATGCCCTTGAGCTACATCATGGGAGTCCCATGGGATGAATGTTATTCTGTTGGACGACTAATCGGACTTAAAACAATTCTGAACGAATTTGTTGCATTCGAAAATATGCAGTCGATGGATTTAACGGTTAGTCAATCAAATATATATTTTAAGAATCAAATTATAAATGTTTTTTATGTAACATTAGGAGAGGACAAAAGTAATAGCAACGTATGCCATTTGTGGTTTCTCAAACCCAGGATCTATAGGCATAACGCTTTCGGGGTTGAGCACTCTTGTGCCTTCCAAGAGGGAAGTGATCACAAGGCTCGTTTTCAGGGCTTTCGTCGGGGGTGCAGTTGTCTGTCTGATGACCGCATGTATAGCATCCATGCTTCTACCAGATGTGACAACTTGATCCTTTCTTAATAATCACTTATACACATATGTACATAAATTCTGTTACTTTTAAAATAAACTCCAGGCAGTAATGTCTTTCCTTCAACCTTCCTTTCTTTTCATCAATGACAATTACTTTATACAGGTCTTCTTAATTTATGTCGAATATAAAATATCAGAAGAGAAAAACTAGGGACAGACTCAGGATTTTGATGAGGAGAAAAACAATTACACAACCAAGGAAAAATAAAAATTCAAATATATACTTCACTATATTAGAGCAAAACTAAATTGTGTTCATAAAGTTACTGTAGCGCCATCTGTTAAAATTACCACGATTTTCTACTGTAACATCCAAAAGGTACCTTTATAAAACAGTCCCGCAGAACCGAATACAAAATTAATTATTAATCTATAAAATTGGAGAGGGAAAAGTGAAAATCATTATCTACTAATCAGAATCAAAAAAGACTTGGGCTCAAATGGAAGAAAGACTTCTGTTGGCAGACGAAGAAAATGGTAAATGTTACCTAATACTCAAAATCAGTTTGAGGCCCACTATTATCCCTATTCGCCTTCCAATGTTTATTCGCTTACTATTTTATAGGATTTTTAAGATACCAAAAATGACCCCAGTACAAAAAAATTTGCGAACCGAAATGAAATCGAAATCAAATCCTGTTAACTGTTGCAACAGGTTTCTAAAGATTTTTGACCAAAAATATTTCATGTGGAATATGATCTCTCACACAGAAATGTTCCTCTTTCAAGACTAATTAAGCCCCAATTTTTAAGAACCAAAACCAAGAACAATGCTTTATTTAATAAAACGTTTATGAAGGAGCTGCTACTAAAAGTGACGTGTACTCCAAGATGGAAAAACCTTCCCCAAGAATCCCTTTGTCGTGAAAAGAAAATAATGTTCAGGTCAACCATCTGCTCATTTTACGAAGATCCTCAAAAGGTTTAGACGGAATTTCAAGAATTTTAGAAGTTAGGTTTCTTCAATGTATTCTTCCTAACCAACAAAATCTTCAGAAACACTCGTAGAAAACATTTCAGAACTTATTAAGCCCCAATTTTAAAGGACTTCAAAAAAATTAATCCTTCATTCAATGAAACGTTTATGAAAGGCCTTCTTCTTAAAGTGACATGAGATCCAAAATGGAAAAAATTTCCCTGGGACGTCTAATATCGTGAGAAGAGAAGGTTTAGGTGGAAAATTATTTAACCATTTAAGACATTGCATAGTAATAATTAGACTTTTGTCCAACCTTTAAAACGTAGATATTTTTCCCTTGATAGTAGCTTTTAGAGCAGATGCCCTATTCTGCTCTTTCTATTGTAGATTAGTTTACAATAGATTTACAGGATCATAAAAATTCCATTATGAAAATCAGCATCATGAAGAATCACATGTGACCAAAAGTCATAAATGTTAGAAACAATGCAGGTAATAAATCAAACGTAGAAATTTTGAATAGAAGAAATAAAAAGTTTTAAATAGAAATAGTTAGGTACACCATATAAGGATATAAAAATTCAAAATATCTTTTTGGAAATTGAAGTAAATATGGCCATACTAATTTGTCTGGATTAAAAGGCTGTAGTTGATTTAGAGTTTCAAAAATCCAAATCCCATCAATTATTTATTCTGCTTCTTGTTCGTAGAATAGCCTTTTCAATAATAATCCAAAAAAGCAAAATAAATTGTAGATTAGTTTACAATTTATTTGCAAAACCAAAAGATCCCTTCAGAAAGGGAAAGAACCACTATTTTACCACAAGTGGCAATAAAAGCCACAAATTTTCCAAAAAACATAACGACGACAAAATAAAATACACACAATATCTAGATTAAATAGAAATGTGCAATATACAGAATAGAAATCGAAGAAATAATACATAAATCATAGTCAGTATTTTCGAATGAATACTGAGAACAATTAAAATGTGTAAACACAAAAATTATACCTTCCCTTAATAATATTCGTGTTTAGAAACACGTTTGCACCTTTATTTTTTCACTACATCACATTTTTACCACTATTTTAAATAATAAATTAGCAGACGAATTTTAACAAACGCTGTCAGAAAACGTTGTTAACATGATGATGTGGCACCTTTCAGGCGCATCACCACTGCGCAGGCAATTGCTACACGAAAATCATAGCCAACTTTTCCATAAAATATTTGGAAAATGAAATAAAAAAACGAATTAACATGGAAATAATCCGTTTGAATAAAATAAAAGCAAAATAAATTGTAGATTAGTTTACAATTTATTTGCAAAACCAAAAGTTCCCTTCAGAAAGGGAAAGAACCACTATTTTACCACAAGTGGCAATAAAAGCCACAAATTTTCCAAAAAAAGAACGACGACGAAATAAAATATATAAAATATCCAGATTAAATAGAAATGTGCAATATATAGAATAGAAATCGAAGAAATAATACAGAAATCATAATCAGTATCATATCAGTATTTTCCAATGAATACTGAGAACAATTAAAATGTGTAAACACAAAAATTATACCTTCCCTTAATAATATTCGTGTTTAGAAACACGTTTGCACCTTTATTTTTTCACTACATCACATTTTTACCACTATTTTAAATAATAAATTAGCAGACGAATTTTAACAAACGCTGTCAGAAAACGTTGTTAACATGATGATGTGGCACCTTTCAGGCGCATCACCACTGCGCAGGCAATTGCTACACGAAAATCATAGCCAACTTTTCCATAAAATATTTGGAAAATGAAATAAAAAACGAATTAACATGGAAATAATCCGTTTGAATAAAATAAAAGCAAAATAAATTGTAGATTAGTTTACAATTTATTTGCAAAACCAAAAGTTCCCTTCAGAAAGGGAAAGAACCACTATTTTACCACAAGTGGCAATAAAAGCCACAAATTTTCCAAAAAAAGAACGACGACGAAATAAAATATATAAAATATCCAGATTAAATAGAAATGTGCAATATATAGAATAGAAATCGAAGAAATAATACAGAAATCATAATCAGTATCATATCAGTATTTTCCAATGAATACTGAGAACAATTAAAATGTGTAAACACAAAAATTATACCTTCCCTTAATAATATTCGTGTTTAGAAACACGTTTGCACCTTTATTTTTTCACTACATCACATTTTTACCACTATTTTAAATAATAAATTAGCAGACGAATTTTAACAAACGCTGTCAGAAAACGTTGTTAACATGATGATGTGGCACCTTTCAGGCGCATCACCACTGCGCAGGCAATTGCTACACGAAAATCATAGCCAACTTTTCCATAAAATATTTGGAAAATGAAATAAATATAAACGAATTAACATGGAAATAATCCGTTTGAATAAAATAAAAGCAAAATAAATTGTAGATTAGTTTACAATTTATTTGCAAAACCAAAAGTTCCCTTCAGAAAGGGAAAGAACCACTATTTTACCACAAGTGGCAATAAAAGCCACAAATTTTCCAAAAAAAGAACGACGACGAAATAAAATATATAAAATATCCAGATTAAATAGAAATGTGCAATATATAGAATAGAAATCGAAGAAATAATACAGAAATCATAATCAGTATCATATCAGTATTTTCCAATGAATACTGAGAACAATTAAAATGTGTAAACACAAAAATTATACCTTCCCTTAATAATATTCGTGTTTAGAAACACGTTTGCACCTTTATTTTTTCACTACATCACATTTTTACCACTATTTTAAATAATAAATTAGCAGACGAATTTTAACAAACGCTGTCAGAAAACGTTGTTAACATGATGATGTGGCACCTTTCAGGCGCATCACCACTGCGCAGGCAATTGCTACACGAAAATCATAGCCAACTTTTCCATAAAATATTTGGAAAATGAAATAAATATAAACGAATTAACATGGAAATAATCCGTTTGAATAAAATAAAAGCAAAATAAATTGTAGATTAGTTTACAATTTATTTGCAAAACCAAAAGTTCCCTTCAGAAAGGGAAAGAACCACTATTTTACCACAAGTGGCAATAAAAGCCACAAATTTTCCAAAAAAAGAACGACGACGAAATAAAATACATCAAATATCCAGATAGAATAGAAATGTGCAAAATATAGAAAAGAAATCGTAGAAATAATACATAAATCATAGTCAGTATTTTCGAATGAATATTGAGAACAATTAAAATGTGTAAACACAAAAATTATACCTTCCCCTAGTAATATTCGTGTTTAGAAACACGTTTGCACCTTTATTTTTTCACTATATCACCTTTTTACCACTATTTTAAATAATAAATTAGCAGACGAATTTTAACAAACGCTGTCAGAAATGGTTGCTGACGAGATGATGTGGCAGTTTTCACGCGCATCTTTACCACGCAGGATTCTGTGCACAGAATCACAGCCAACTTTTCCTAACAATTCTTCAAAATTAAATAAATTAGTAATATAATTAAAAAAGAAATGTTGGAATTTTAATGATCATTATAAAATATAGAAAAACATTCTAATAAATGTTCAATACGATTACAATATTTTTTGCCTCATATTATTAAAAATATTTGCAGGTTTTGTCTTTATGATCACCATCCTTAGATGTAATAGACAAACTTGTTGTTATTGTTTTTTACGTAATACATTGTTTATTAATTAATATTGTAGTTGTATCGATAAATAATAAAATTAAAAAATTATACAGGGGCGATAAGAAAATCAAGGCAGCCTGGGTGTAAAACCATGGCGTCCGCATAACAATACATCAAGGCTTAAAAGAGTAAAATAAAAATTAAAAAACGACGATAAGATAAACGGTTGTACGTTTTTAATCTTGACGTGAAATCTTCCGGAATATTTTCGATCGATAAACGACTGATCTCAATGCAGATTATGAACGAAGGGCTTAATTGCATAATCAATATAAATAAATAGAAACGTAATAAATTTTTGAATTTATCTATTTTGTATTTATCCAAAGATTTGATGTTATTTCCTCAATGGATTACGTGACTCGTAAATTATGACGATAAGTTACAGATCTTAATAGTTACTATTTATTTGTATTATTATTATTAAACAAATATGTACTTTTTATTATGTATTTACCATAGTTATTTAATCCCCTTTTGAAAATCTTGAATTTTGCAAGAAACAATAAATTTATTTTCATTATTAACGAATTAATATTCGTTTTTAGGGTCCCGTTCGTCCGAAAAAAAATTGTTTGAATTTTGAAGAAGGGGGTTGTTAAAAAATAAAAAATTAAAATTTACAAACTGTACTATGTGACATATCAAATGAAAGATCTTGTCGTTAGGATCTTAAATATATTTTTTTTTATAATTTAAAAATAAATAGTTTTAAAATTATTGTAGGAAATAGACAGAAATTTAACACTTCCCCCCTTATCACCAAAACTACTGGTCCTAAAATTAAAAAATTTTTTTTTGGTGTTTAGGGAGGGGGTAACTGTGACGTTTATTAATTGTTATGTATCTATGTAGGTAGGTACATAACTGCAATTGTGCAATTGTTTATCTTTTAATCAAATTACCTGCCTATTTTTTATCTGTAACGTAAAAAAACAACAAATTAGTATGTAGTGATGAATGATCTGATTAAAAAAAAGGACACGGTGACCAAAACACTGTGCAGGGAGTCACGTACCTGTCGAAAGGGAAAATTAAATAACAATTTTCAAAGGTTACACTGAAATGTAAAACACGTTACACACTTGTAAACTCAAGTGGAGCATTAAAAAAATAGTAAAAAAATATTCGTTGACCTTGCTTACGAACCATTTTAAAAAAGACATTCATTTAACAATGCAGAAACTGAAATAAATAAAATAGTCATACCAATGTTTATTTTATTTACTTATTTGTTTTTACTTGAGGGTCTTCAAAGACCATAATCGAAGAATATTTTCTAGATCATTATTTTGTTTTTCGAGACGAATACTCAAAAAATAAAATACACCTTAACGTTTTGAAAATTATTGAAAAGTCTTCATTTAAATGTCAAGGTTATTTCCGTGACCCACATTCCCTTGGAGTTTCTTGAATGAGTTTATCAAGTAATTAAAGGAAAGATTAAATACATAATACCTAACAAATTACAAGCAACGATATTTTTATTGTGGAGTTGCCTGAACGAGTGAGTGAAAGATTCGTTATGGTATTTTTTAGGCATATTTAGATATTGAGTTGTGTTTTTTGGGAATTCTAGGAAAGCCTATAATGCGCCTTTTGAAGGTGGTTTATAGTCAGCCAGAACACTTGAGAAGGTCCTTCGGCAGTATTCAAAGTGCTCGAGATAATAAATTTGTAAACATGGTGTCCAATCAGTTCAAAATCTAGGCTAGATAAGAGCTACTATAATCGCCGAAGTATATATACTATCTGACCATTACCCTTTACAGATTCATTGTTTCAGTTCGGGAATTTCTTCTGCACATTATTGGATAAGCACTGGCGTGACAAGGTGAGTTTTTCGAACAAAAAAAAAAGCGTCATCCAAAAACTATTTTTTTTAAAACCATTCATTAACTTGTAGATGTCTTGCAACTGCCAGGGGACACCCATGGGTCCATCACTCGCTGAGGTGTGTGGTGGAGGGGCTTTCTGGGTGTTCATGAGCGTATTCGAGGCTTTTCTTCGAACCCAATGCGACATTGAAGACCCATGCGGAAGACCGAAGGAAACTGAAAGGGTTTTACCAGCTTACGATTTCATAGTGATTGGAAGTGGTGCTGCTGGCGCAGTGGTCGCCAGCAGACTCTCGGAAGTACCAGATTGGACAGTCCTATTGTTAGAAGCAGGTGATTCTTTTCCAAAACTCAAAAATCAACTTTTATAAAATTGTAAATTACTTTTAGGTTGGGATGAACCCACAGGAACTCAAGTACCACCCCTCTACGTCAACTATATTGGATCGCCTATCGACTGGGGTTACCACACAGAGCCAGAATCCGAAGCTTGTCTCAACCATGAAAACCAAAGGTGTTACTGGCCCAGGGGAAAGGTACCAATATCACAATAGTTATGTATTTAACAAATAAAAGCTAACCCATTATTACACAGGTCATGGGAGGAACAACCGTGCTCCATGGTATGATGTATACCAGAGGAAACAGATACGATTATGACAACTGGGCAGCCCTGGGAAATCCCGGTTGGAGTTACGAAGAAGTTATGCCCTATTTCCTCAAGAGCGAAGACAACAAACAGTTCAACGAAATGGAGAGGGGCTATCACGGTCTTGGTGGTCCTTATACAATAACGCAGTTCCCGTCCCATCCACCATTTGCAAATGCCCTTATCCAAGCAGGTGACGAACTAGGTAACAAACGCGTGGTAAACTCCCTGAGCCAAAACCCAGGATTTAATCATTACTTAAAATTTCAGGATACTCTCCAAAAGATTTATGCGGCAAAAACCAAACTGGTTTCATGATAACGCAGACCACGAACATGAACGGTGTTCGTCAGAGCTCTGCCCATGCATACATAAGACCTGTCCATAGAAGACCCAACCTGCACATCCTCTACAACTCAACAGTGACTAAAATCCTCATTGACAACGACACCAAAACAGCTTATGGCGTACAGTATGTGAAAAATGGAAGGCTCCGTACTGTTAACGCCACCAAAGAGGTTGTTGTAGCAGGAGGTAACAATAAAAGTCCAAAAGTGTGTCCAAAATATCAATAATTGTGTGTGCTTTAGGTTCTGTAAATTCTCCTCAGCTTCTCCTCCTTTCTGGAATTGGTCCAATGGACCACCTTCACGAGGTGGGGGTTCCTCTGATGCACCACCTTCCAGGGGTTGGAGAAAATCTTCACAATCACGTCGCCTACAATATGACCTTTTATCTCAACGAAGCCAACACGAGGCTCCTCGACTGGGCCAGTGCCATGCAGTACATCCTCTACAGAAATGGGGCTTTAAGTAGTACAGGTAAAAATATGTGATGTACATACTACACACTAAACTGAATTACAATGCAATCGAAATAAAGTGAAACATAAAACGCGCAGCGCAAAACTCACAACAATTGCAATGACCTTAGTGGCTTATCAAATTGTTACAATGTCTAATTAAATAATCAAGTGAAGGTCAAGTATAAAATTTACAACAAAGTAAATAATTGTCTCATGGTGATACAGTCCAATTAGCTTTTGTCAATTAATATGAACAAGTACTTGTAGTACAATACACAACTATTAAAAAATTTTTTAATAGGACTGACCCAAGTAACCGGATTTATCAAAACCAAATATGCCAATCAATCAGAAGACAACCCCGACATCCAGTATTTCTTCCACGGGTATTCCCCGGACTGTTCGGAAACTGGCACTGTCGGTGAGCTCATCAACAACAATTCCAGACCATTTCTAATGTGTCCCACCCTTATCAAACCCAAGAGCCGAGGTTTTCTCAGGTTACGCAGTGCTGATCCTATGATGCCCCCCGCTATTTACGCCAGGTACTTTACAGACCCTGATGACGTCAAGGTACTCGTCGAAGGTGTTAAGTTTGCCACAAAATTCGTCAGTACAAAAGGTAAAACAAAATGAACTAAAACGTGTTTCAGAACGATAACGTGTTATTTGTAATTTTTTAAAGCGATGAAAAAGTACGGACTTAGGTTGGATGCCACCCCTGTGAAGGGTTGTGAGGGCCTCGAGTTCGGTTCGGACCCCTATTGGGCTTGTGCTGCTAAACGAAATACCGCTCCAGAGAACCACCAGGCTGGAAGCTGCAAAATGGGACCCAGTTCTGATCCTATGGCAGTTGTAAACCATCGATTGCAGGTACTGAAAATAAATTTTTCAATACTATTTTCCAAATACTCCTAAATTAATCAAAATGATGTCCAAAGCTAAAGAAATGAAATCATTCTGCACTTGACTCCAAATATTTCCAAAAGAATTTCCAACTAAATTTTTCAAGCCTTCTTTAATTAGAACAATCTCCAGAATTGAAGAAATTCGCTAAACTTGATCCCAGATGTTTCAAAATCAATCCCATCTTTCCAATGGGATCTGCAAGCGACCATTGGAAATGTCGTTCCATTGGAACGACCTCTAAACTGAGGAAATCCTCACAATCTTTCTAAACTTGATTCCAGATGTCTCTTAACTGATCTGATTCTTTCAAAAGGTTCTTCAAACGATTTTTGGTAATCCTTCCATTGGAACGACCTCTAAAACTGAGGAAATTCTCTCAATGTTTCTAAACTTGATTAAAGGTATCACCTATATATTAAATTTTTACAAAAAGACCTCTCAGTGACCTCGAAAGTAATTGGAACAAGAACATAAACTAAGGAAGTCCACTGAACCTTTCTAAACTTGATCCCAGATGCCTCTTAACTAATCTGATTCTTCTAAAAGGTTCTTCAAACGGTAATCCTTCCATTGAAACGTTCTCTAAAACTGAGGAAATTCTTACAGTCTTTCTAAACTTCATTCCAGATGCCTCCTATTTACTAAATCTTCCCAAAAAGAACTCTCAGTGTCCTCAAAAGTAATTGGAACAAGAACCTAAACAGAAGAAGCCCACTGAACCTTTCTAAACTTGATTCCAGATGTCTCCTAACTCATCTGATTCTTCCAAAAGGTTCTTCAAACGATTTTTGGTAATCCTTCCATTGGAACGATCTCTAAAACTGAGGAAATCCTCACAATCTTTCTAAACTTGATTCTAGGTGTCTTCTATTTATTAAATTTTTCCAAAAAGACCTCTCAGTGACCTCAAAAGTAATTGGAACAAGAACCTAAACAGAAGAAGTCCACTGAACCTTTCTAAACTTGATTCCAGATGTCTCTTAACTGATCTGATTCTTCCAAAAGGTTCTTCAAACGATTTTTGGTAATCCTTCCATTGGAACGACCTCTAAAACTGAGTAAATCCTCACAATCTTTCTAAACTTGATTCTAGGTGTCTTCTGTTTATTAAATTTTTCCAAAAAGACCTCTCAGTGGCCTCGAAAGTAATTGGAACAAGAACATAAACTAAGGAAGTCCACTGAACCTTTCTAAACTTGATCCCAGATGTCTCTTAAATGATCTGATTCTTCCAAAAGGTTCTTCAAAAGATTTTTGGTAATTCTTCTATTGGAACTTTTTCTAGAACTGAAGAACTTTCTGCAATTGACCTCAGGTGATTCTCAATGAATTTAATTTCCCCCAAGACGATCCTTAGAAATTCTTCAGTTGGAACGATTTCCAAAACTGATCGAATCTATTGAATCCTTCCCAAATTTTATTAATTTTCTTGTAATAGTTTGTATTGACCATTGTTTATGTTTTTAGGTTCACGGAATAGACCGTTTGAGGGTAATAGACATGAGTATAATGCCCCAGGTGGTTTCCGGAAATCCTGCAGGTCCTACCACCATGATCGGTGAAAAAGGTGCGGACATGATAAAGCAGAGGTGGATGGCATCGGAACGATCGGTCGTGATAGGCGCTAGTCAATAATTGTAAATATGTAGGTACTAGTAAATAATAATAGTGTTAGCGATATTTACAGTTAGATTTAGTAGAGAGAAATAACTGATATATTTTATCTGATGAATGATTTATATTTTTTATGGTTTACAAAAAATGAATATACTTCTATAAAAAAAAATAATATTACTCGTTGAAATTGCTGAAAGTAGTCATTGACCCAAAACCAACTCCAATACCTTTCCAAAATTTCATTTGGGTTTTCAGAAGTAATAATAACAAAAAAAACTCAAACCAATTTTCCAAATGGTGTATTTTCTTAACAATGTTTAAATGACAAAGACATAGATAGTCACTTTATAATACTAGTGTTTTCCACCTTGGGCTTGAGGGGTGTTTACGGCTTCGTTGACCTTGGTCTGTAATTTTCTGGCACTTTCGACAAATTCATTCACAACGTTCTTGGTTAAGGCACTGACCTGTTCGCCAGCAGCTGAAATAATGTAAGAATCGATTTAAATAAAAAAATTATTTTGGTGGTGATGGTGTGTCTTCAGGGGAAGTTTTTGGGCATTCTAAATGCCCAAATTCTTATTAAAACAATATGGTATGCGGTAAGGGATAATGATGTGTATTCAGGGGATGATTTAGGACTTTCCATATCCACAGGTTCTTTTACAATAAATTGTGGTATGTAAAATGGCAATGAAAAGCCTTCAGGAGAAGATTTTGGACTTTCGTTATCCACAAGTTGTTCTAAAAAAGATTATGTGTGGTATGTGGTAAGATAATGTGTTTTCAGGAAAAGATTTTAGACTTTCTGTATCCACAGGTAACTTTAGAAAAAATGATGTGTTTTTAGGGAGAGATTATCCACAGACTTTTTGAAAAAGAAATTTTAGTACAAATACAGTAAAAAACCTGCACTCACATTGTAAGTTTGGTTGAACAGCTTTTATCAAATTGTCCAGTTCTTGGGCTACAGTTTTCACATTTTCGTCCAATTTGCCTTTGAGTTCTTTGGCTTTAGCTGTAGTTTCTGGTCCTACAGCATTTTGGAGGTTGGTCACTGTTTTGGCCAAATTCTCAGACACCGTTTTGATAGTCTCATCAACTGTTCCTTTGTTTTCACTCAACTGTTAACAAAAGACATAAAAATTAACAACTTCTGTTTTGTTTTCAACTAGAAACAAAAGACATTTTTCTGGAAAGAAGTTTTGGAAAGGAAAAAAAAACTACTTGCCTTAGTTTGCAACTGGCTGACAATTTTTTGGACATTGTTTGCAAATTCTTGACTTTGGGTTTTCAAGACATTCGTAACTTGAGTTGAATCCGGAAGTGAGTCTGTGATTGTTTTGGATACACTGTCAGCAATGGTCTTGGCTTGAGTTGCTAAATCTTCTAAAACATTTCCTGCAGGTGCTGCGGGTGGAGCTGCACTCTTAGGCTTTGCCAAGCAAACCTAAAAAAATACAATTATTTTTTTTAAATCTATAAATTTGTTTTGTAGAATTATGCAAAAGTAAAATATGTAATAAATAATCACATAAATTGCAAAGTAAGCATTTGGGTTCACTCAAGGGGTTACACAGTTGGTGATAACAATTATGAAATGTTTCATTATTTTGATTACCTAAAGCATTTATTTTGTAAATATTTTCATGAAGATTTGGCAATATATACAGGATTCGAGAACCAAAATTTAGATAAGATAAGGATTTTCAATTTTAACTAAAATTATATTTTGTAGTACCTCATCAAAAATAAACCAAATTCTTGAAATTACACGATTAATAATAATTTTAAAAACGTTTTATTGAACATTGCAAAAAATAAATAAAAAATGAGGAATGAAAAATTAAAAATTAAAAAGAAATATATATTTTAAGATTTGAAACTGATTGTAAGAAGAAATTATAAATGACTTACTTGTAGGGCTAAAGCCAAGACAAAGAAGACGAAAAGTTTTGCCATTTTAGAACTTGGATGTTGCTGTGTCTAGTGCAGTGACTAAAGACAATTGCAGTACTAAATGGTACCGGTATTTAATCGTCTATTTAAAGAGAATTAACCATTCGACCCCTGACCTTTTACTCTGCCCATAATTGATAGATAACACAATCACTCACAAATACTCTTGCACCCAACAAACAAAATACAAATTTATGCATTCAGAAGCTTTTATACATTATATTCGAACAATAATTAAAATTACATAAAGGAACATATTGATGACGAATCAGCCGGACTATGATCGAGTGATATACATATGTATTATGTCAATAACGACCCCTTTTGATAAAAGTGAAAATGTGAAAACACGGAAAAATCCTCAATAACAACTTATACATATGGTAAACATTCAAAAAGAAAACATTGTATTTGCTTATTTATTGGCATTTTCTATGCCTTAACATCCATCATTAGTAGATATCAATATACATATCTGGTAACTTACGAACCGTACATCATGCAATGACAACTTTTAATAAATGGTACATTGTATTATAGGATTGGATTTGTAATTGCTATGTTCGGTTCGTAAATTACCAGATAAGTACAAATAATTACACCCATCAAAAAATGCGAATTTAATTTGTGTTTTATGACAGTCTTTGTTTAAAAAAGCCATAAAAATCAAGGCTAAAAAAAACTATTTATCACATTACAATTTACTGATTGTATATAAATACAACAACTATTCTACTATTAATATTTTGCAAGAAGCACATATTTATTTTGAAAATTAATTTTTATTTTATTTTTTAATATTTATGACAAGGGGTAGCACTCAGGGGATCGATTTGGTGTCGAATAAAAATAATTCAGCTCAATTTTTAGCTCTTTAACTCAAACGGTTTTAGAGATTTTCAAAAAAACCTGTTTTTCGATTTTATTTTTATTTTTATAGTGAAATTCAAAATTAATTGATGATTATTTTTTGTCTAATTCTTATGAGTCTGACATGAAAAAATAATATGATCATGATTCTTAAACGAAAAGCCGATTTTTAGGGGATGAATGAAAATTAAAATCTTAATTTTTTTAGCCTTTGTGAAATATGTCACTCACCAAAATTCGTCAGAAAATGTATTTTGTACTCCTTTACAGTCAGGATTTTTTTTTGAAGTTTTTGAAGTGGTGGAACAATATGAAAAAAATTAAACTCATTTTTTTTTCTAAAATCTCGCGTTTTAACACATAATTTTTTTTTTTGTTTAAAAAATGCATAGAAAATATTTTTTTACTTAAAATTCACAATGACATTGCTTACCAAACATTTTCAATTATATTTTCTACACAATGATTACTTGATGAGTTTTTAATTTTTTTCATATTGTTCTACCATTTCAAAAAATTCAAAAAAATTCCTGACTGTAAAGGAGTACAATATACATTTTCTGACGAATTTTGGTGAGTGACATATTTCACAAAGGCTAAAAAAATTAAGATTTTAATTTTCTTTCCTCCCCTAAAAATCGGCTTTTCGTTAAAGAATCATGGACATATTATTTTTTCATGTCTTAGACTCATAAGAATTAGAAAAAAATAATCATTAATTAATTTTGAATTTCACTATAGAAATAAAAATAATATCGAAAAAACAGATTTTTTTGAAAATGTCGAAAACCGTTTGAGTTAAAGAGCTAAAAATTGAGGTGAATTATTTTTATTCGACACCGAATCGATCCCCTGAGTGCGAGTCGATATTTTTTTACTTAAAATTCACAATAACATTGCTTACCAAACATTTTCAATTATATTTGCTACACAACGATTACTTGATGAGTTTTTAATTTTTTTCATATTGTTCTACTACTTCAAAAAATTCAAAATAAATCCTGAGTGTTAAAGAGTACAAAATACATTTTCTGACGAATTTTGGTGAGTGACATATTTCACAAAGGCTAAAAAAATTAAGATTTTAAAAAAATCGGCTTTTCGTTAAAGAATCATGATCATATTATTTTTTCATGTCTTAGACTCATAAGAATTAGAAAAAAAAATAATCATTAATTAATTTTGAATTTCACTATAAAAATAAAAATAATATCGAAAAAACAGTTTTTTTTTGAAAATGTCGAAAACCGTTTGAGTTAAAGAGCTAACAAATTGAGTGAATTATTTTTATTCGACACCGAATCGATCCCCTGAGTGCGAGTCGATATTTTTTTACTTAAAATTCACAATAACATTGCTTACCAAACATTTTCAATTATATTTGCTACACAATGATTACTTGATGAGTTTTTAATTTTTTTCATATTGTTCTACCACTTCAAAAAATTCAAAAAAATTCCTGAGTGTAAAGGAGTAGCAAAATACATTTTCTGACGAATTTTGGTGAGTGACATATTTCACAAAGGCTAAAAAAATTATGATTTTAATTTTCTTTCCTCCCCTAAAAATTGAATTTTCGTTTAAGAATCATGAGCATATTATTTTTTCATGTCTTAGACTCATAAGAATTAGAAAAAAAATAATCATCAATTAATTTTGAATTTCACTATAAAAATAAAAATAAAATCGAAAAAACAGATTTTTTGAAAATCTCGAAAACCGTTTGAGTTAAAGAGCTAACAATTGAGCTGAATTATTTTTATTCGACACCAAATCGATCCCCTGAGTGCGAGTCGAAAAAGCTGCGGGGGTAGATTTCCCATATTAATCCGGCTATACCCTTGGCAAAATATAAATAAATTAACCATCTGGAAGTGACAAAATGTGTATTTGTAACTAATTTTGAAATTTAGACGGTTTTTATTTTGGAGACAATTATTGGTACGGTCAGTGTTAGTGTAAAGGCTGGAAATATATCTAATATCAACACGTTAAAAAAAAATTAATTATAAATCAATTTAAAATGTAATTGTGATTTTTTATTGCCTCTAAAATTTTTTAATTTACTTTTAAAATTTAAATTGTTTCATTAGTATTGCTTTTATATTGTTCCATATTTATTACTATTATTTCTTTTGTTTTGTATTTCTGTTCGTACAAAATAGAATTAAACATTTAATGTGATTTTTATTAATTAGCTTTTTAATTACCTAGTACATATTATTTATTTATATCTCAACACTACGTACTTATTAGGTAGGTAGATAGATAGGTAGCTTCCTATGATGGCATTGCAAATGGATTTTACATAACTGCATCACAACGATATGTAAATAATTAATTTGCATGAACTTTTAGAAGCCTTTTATCAACAACAATTAGCTGCAAACAATTACACATAAATAAATAAATTGAACGAAAAAATGGAGCCACAATTTTCTAGTTACATAATTGTTATAAATGTATTTTGAATAAATAACAAATTAAATCAATTTAAAGAAAAAATATTTTTTTTATATTACGTAAAAAAACGTTTTTATTGCAAATAAAATAAAATAAATATAAAAAATACTATATTCCAATAACCTTTGAACCCTGATTTAACGCGGATGTAAGGTTAAGGCTACATATTTATTTATGTAAAAACAAATACCTACTATATACTTACATAACTTTCTAAATGTATAGAAATTTATTCACCCCAGCAGGCAAACAGTTTATTTAAATTAGTCATAAAGATAAGATGTTTTTTGTTTGATTTCTTACATCCTTTTATTACATAAAAGAAATTAATTTATTTAAAGACGACATATGTACATAGATATAACCATACATATGTAACCCTATGTATGTGCCTCTACTTTTATCTTGTGATAATAAAGTGCATAATTTAATGTACATTGTGTTCTCAAAAAGTTGCATACATTTATATTTGAATATTTCTATTAAAAATACTTCATTCACTTTTTGTTTTTTGGAAATTAACGGTTTAAAAAAGTCAATTAATACGTAATTTTCCAGAGAGTTATTTTAATAAATCTCATAATGGGGTAGTGAGGCCTCACTAAACCTCTAATGGTTCAGGGGATATTCATTAATTATATGGGTTTTTTTTCTCTTTCAATGATGACCCCTCCACATTAAACTCACCTAATTAATTGATGTCTTTATGTTCGCTTATATTTTGACAAATGTCTGCGAGTGTTTTTAAAAATTTCCAAAAATAAAATATTTCTTCAAGAAATTGTTATAGCAATAAAAAAAATTTAAAACTTAGGTAATTAATTTATTTTAGTTGTGCATGTTGATACATTATTCATATAGGTACCAATTAAATAACAGAATCAATTCTTGGGTTTAGAACGCTTAGCAGTATCGGCCAACTGTTTGCCTTGGGCCTCCAGAGCCTCCCCAAGTTGTTGGAATATTTCGTTGATTTTTTGGAAAAGAGGATCCTCCTAAAAAAATAAACACATCTCATAAAAAACAAATTATAATTAATTCTGGTTGATACGTACCTGAATTTGCTTCAAGAGATTTTCAAGCCCCTTCTTTAAGCCCTCAAAGGCTTCTCCAATTGCTTTGCAGTCAATATCAGCAGAGGAGGCGCTAGGAACCTAAAAAAAAATGTTCTCAGTCCATTGTGAGGTAATTTTTAAGAAAACATAATGTGGACAGATCATTCTCTATTATAAAACCATTTAATATGCGGTATTATAATTAATAACCGTTAATAAAAAAGTACTTAATTAAACCATAGAACTAAAATTTCGCTTTATTTTTCTTCCTTAATAACATAATTCATTTCTTATGCTTATTGTTATGTATTCAATTAGTGATAGTGATAATGTAATTAAAAATAGGTCAAAGTGTATATTAAAAATCTACTATTCTTCAAATGGTAAACAGTGTATGTATATATATATACAGGGGTTTTCAAGTTGATGGGCTATTAGAAGTATATGAATTAGTAGAAGGAATTCAATTCTGAAACTTGGGCTCATTTGGTTATTGTTAATGCCGCTTCTTTTAAAAATATTTTCAAGTTCGATTTACATCCAGTTATACCGGAAGTCGATACCAACTTTGTTATTTTAAATGGAATGGTATATTTTTTACGCTGAATTCGAATAAAACGTGTAATTCTAAGGTAAGTTTGATAACCAACTTGTACACCTATGACGATCGGTTTCTGAGTTAATTTAATTTATAGAAAAAAAATCGCTTACCGCAACCCAAATTATAAAAAATCATAACTTCCACAAAATACGACTCAGACTGTTGAAATTTTTACTAGTAATAGCTGAATATTAGTGCTAACGCCTTGACAAAATTGAATTAAATAATTTATACAGGGCGTTCAGAATAAAATTCCAAATTTGAAAAACTTCAAACACGAATTACCTCGTTTTTTCAAATGGCACCTACTATTTTTTATTTTTTCAGTCGATTCCTTTTTTTATCCTCTTTCGATCTATATGGATACTTCCTATTTTATTTAAAAATTTTGGAATAATTTTGAATTATTACTTAAAATAGGAAGTATCCATATAGATCGAAAGAGGATAAAAAAAGGAATCGATTGAAAAAATAAAAAATAGTAGTTACCATTTGAAAAAACGAGGTAATTCGTGTTTGAAGTTTTTCAATTTTAGAATTTTATTTTGAACGCCCTGTATAAATTATTTAATTCAATTTTGTCGAGGCGTTAGGCACTAATATTCAGCTATTACTAGTAAAAATTTCAACACTCGAAGTCGTATTTTGTGGAAGTTATGATTTTTTATAATTTGAGTTGCGGTAGCGATTTTTTTTTTTTTCTATAAATTAAATTAACTCAGAAACCGATCGTCATAGGTGTTCAAGTTGGTTATCAAACTTACCTTAGAATTACACGTTTTATTCGAATTCAGCGTAAAAAATATACCATTCCATTTAAAATAACAAAGTTGGTATCGACTTCCGGTATAACCGGATGTAAATCGAACTTGAAAATATTTTTAAATGAAGCGGCACAAACAATAACCAAATGAGCCCAAGTTTCAGAATTTAATTCCTTTTACTAATTCATACACTTCTAATAGCCCATCAACTTGAAAAACCCTGTATATGTGGACTAATTTATGATGTAGGAGTTCCTATTGTAATTGCCCATTAAGCTGTTATAATTATTGTTGCTAATATAAGGTCTGTAGTATATTATGAGCAAAGTATTCTGTTGAGTCAGAATTATAATAAGTCGTAATAAAGTTTGTTAAATAAAAATTACTTGGCTTGTTTGTCAAATAAATGCATTTGCGGTAAAAAATGATAAAAAAAGAGAAACAGAAGCTCTGCACTGACTAAGAATCGAACCCGCGACGGTCTATGCCAGAATGATACACTCTAACCACTTGACTACTATCGCTCTTGTACAAAAAAGGTCCAAATATAAATATAAAGTAGATAATTATTTTTTTAAAGAATATTTTATATTACCAAAAAGTATATTTGAAAAATGAAAACTATTATTTTCTGTGCTTTTATCTTTCTTCAATTTAATTTGAAAATTCTAACGAGAGATTTTTTCAGCCTATCAATTAATTTTTAAATGTAATTTTTTGATTTTGATAGGACCCATAATTTTTAAGGCAAAAAATTTTTTAGCAGTCTTCGAAATGCTCAAAATAAATATAATAGTTTTAGTTTCAAGAGGTAAATAACACCAAAAGATAAATAATATTATTTAATTAAAAAATATTCAAACTAATGTTTAAATAATAATAATTTGCAACTTTTTCTTAAAAGTCCCCTACTGTAAAGATTTGTAATCCAAAATTCTTCATTAATTAGTTATTATTTCCACTTACCAGACAAATAAAGAAAACAAGCACAAATGCGATCAAAATTTTAGCAGACATGGTGCAGTTCTATTTTTACTGTTTTTAGAGAGAGAGATTGAGCTAAGATGTTGCTACAAAGAATTTTTTAACCCCAATGAACTTACTGTTCCAAAACCGTAATACCTGTATGAATTGATAACCGATTGGCTATTATAAATCTCATTAAATTTTCAATTACAGCCCAAAATCAAATGCGAAACATAAAGCAAATATTAAGTTAAACAGTTGTTCAAAATATTTAATGAGTTATTACATTCTTATACGTTTCTGAGTTGAAACAATCTTTTGTGTTTAAATATTTCTAGAGGTAGTTTAACCTTTGGATGCGCAGAGACTTAACTCCGCCCGCTTTTAACTATATGCTCGAGCATAAGCTCCGCCTCTAGCTAATATATGAAATTTTGAGAGCTGTAATTCAATCTCAATTAAAAAGTATTCGTGTAGCTAATTAAAAAGGAATATAATTAAATTTGTTACTAAATATTTTACTACAATTAACTCCGCCCATTTTTGCTAACTCTCTAATGGTGTCGATCGTCTGATCTCATTCAAAAATTGTTTTTGCAGTTAATTAGTTCCCAAACTCAGGATTTCAATGAATATATATTTAATTAACTAAAGAACAATTAAATCAAAATAAAATTTGTAACAAAATATTTTATTATCTGTTTATATATATGCCCTAATTATAAGTAAAATTAATTAAAAATAAATGTACAAGTCTATATTATGGGTAGGTAATACTTTTTATCATAACTTTTTTGATTTCAGTTTCCTTTTTGCAGCTTTCGTCACTGCATTTTTGGCCGCAACCTTGCTTTTGTTAGACAAGTGAGTGACGACACCTAAAAACGTTGGGCTACCTTTTATTGGATACTTCCGGGCTCTAAAACAAAAAAGGAACAATGAAATTAAACATTACGTTTTTGTTTTTATGACAATAGACTGTCTGCTAGATAATAATTATATTAATTATATGTACATGTATTTATAAGTTTTAGAAGTGGCTACAGGCGGAGCTTATGCATGGAATGAATTAAAAATGGGCGGAGTTACATTTGTTTCTGCGAGGCTCACCAGATTCTGTAAGACTTCTACGTAGTATACAATAAATGGTTGATTTTCATTATTTAAAGACGTTTAGAATAATCATTAACGAACAACAGAAATTATTGTTGGCCTGTTTGTTAATTTTAATTGACAAAGAAAGTTACAGATATTTTGGAACGCAAATAATTGACACGAGTATAAAAGATAATTGTGTAAATAATTTTTATTTAAAACTTAAACAAGGAAAACTACTCAGACTAATCTATTAAAGGAATTAATTTAAAAAGTTATAAGTACAGCAGTTGGAACCGTTTAAATTAGTAAATATCTGACTAAACTATTAAATAAAAAAAAAAAAATATTTTTAATAAAATAAGAAATAAAAAAACATAAATACTTACGCATCTGAACGAAGAACTAGTTTGATGACTGTTGAATTTTCTTAGTGGGTTAATTTAAGAATCGAACTGGTGCAAAAGTGCTGGTAAGCATCAATAATAAATCAAGTAAAAAAATATAAAAAATAATTTACCAGCAAGAAGAAAATAATGAATGCAACTATTAACACATTACAAAAATAATTTATATCTATTTTAATGAGCTTTGATGAGATTTTGATGACCCCTCCTCATTACATTCACCTCACTAATTGATATTTATCTTTATGTCTGCTAATATTTTGACAGTATTTTTAAAAAATTGCAAAAATTAAATAATTTATAAAATATTCTTTCAATAAATTGTTATAGCAATAAAGAAACTTTAAAACTTAGGTAATTAATTTATTTTTGTTGTTAAACTTTGTACATGTCAGAGTAGAATAAATTTAACTAATATATTATTATTATCATATATATAGGTACCAATTATATTATATAACAGAATTATTTCTTGGGGGTAGAACTCTTAATATTATCGACCAACTGTTTGCTTTGGGACTCCAGAGCCTCCCCAAGTTGTTGGGCCACTGAGCTGATATTTTTGAAAAGAGGATTCTCCTAAAAGAATAAGCACATCTCATAAAAAACAAGTTACATATAATTAATTCTGGTTGATACATACCTGAACTTGCTTCAAGAGATCTTCAACCCCCTTCTTGAAGCCCTCAATGGCGTCTCCAACTGCTTTGGAGTCATTATCAGTGGGGGAGGCGGTAGGAACCTCACCAACCACAATATTAATCACCATCTAAAAAAAATGTTCTCAGTCTATTGTGAGGTAATTTTTGAGAAAAAATAATGTGGGCAGATCATTCTCTATTATAAAACAATTTAATAGGCGGTATTAACTGTAATTAATAAATGATTACTTAATTAAACCGTAGAACTAAAATTTCGCTTTATTTTTCTTCCTTAATAATATAATTTATTTCTTATGCTTATCGTTATGTATTCAATTAGCGATAGTGATAATGTAATTAAAATAAGGTCAAACTATATATTAAAAATCTACTGTTCTACAAATGGTAAACAGTGTATGTATGTATATATGGACTAATTTATGATGTAGGAGTTCCTATTATCATTGCCCATTAAGTTGATATAATTATTGTTCCTAATATAAGGTCTGTAGTATATTATAAGCAAAGTATTCTGTTGAGTCAGAATAATAATAAGTCGTAATAGTTTGTTAAATAATAATTACTTGGCTTGTTGATCAAAAAATGCATTTGCGGTAAAAAAAAAGTAACAGAAACGTTGCACTGACTAAGAATCGAACCCGCGACGTTCTACGCTATAATGATACACTCTAACCACTCGACTACTATCGCTGTTGTACAAAAAAGATCCAAATATAAATATAAAGTGGATAATTATTTTTTTAAAAACTATTTACCAAAAAGTATATTAAAAAACAAATAAAACCTGTTATTTTCTGTGCTTTTATCTTCCTTCAATTTAATTTGAAGATTGTAACGAGAGAATTTTATTAAAAAAATAATATAATAGTTTTAGTTTCAAGAGATTATTAACCCCAAAAGATAAATAATATTGTTTAATTAAAAAATATTAGAAACTAATATTTATATAATCGTAGATATGTTATGTAACTTTTTCTTAAAAGTCCCCTTGTTTAAAGATTTGTAGGTAATCCGAGATGTTTAATAATTTTTAATTATTAATTAATTAATTAAGTAGTTATTATTTCCACTTACCTGACAAATAAAGAAAACAAGCACTGATGCGATCAAAATTTTAGCAGCCATGGTGCAGTTCTATTTGTACTGTTTTTGGAGAGAGAGATTGAGCTGAGATGTTGCTACAAAGAATTTTTTAACCCCAATGAACTTACTGCTCCAAAACCGTAATATATGAATTGATAACCGATTGGCTACAGACGTATTAAGAAACATTGATAAACTCCAAGGCTTTTGCTATTATAAATCTCATTAAATTTTCAATTACATCCTAAAATTAAATGCTAATTCATAAAGTAAATATTAAATTCAACAGTTGTTCAAAATATTTAATGAGTTATTACATTCTTATACGTTTCTAAATTAAAACAATCTTTTGTGTTTAAATATTTCTAGAGGTAGTTTAGGTTCATATGAGACTTAACCTTTGGATGCGCAGAGACTTAACTCCGCCCGCTTTTAACTATATGCTCGAGCATAAGCTCCGCCTCTAGCTAATGTATGAAATTTTGAGAGCTGTAATTCAATCTCAATTAAAAAGTATTCGTGTAGCTAATTAAAAAGGAATATAATTAAATTTGTTACTAAATATTTTACTACAATTAACTCCGCCCATTTTTGCTAACTCTCTAATGGTGTCGATCGTCTGATCTCATTCAAAAATTGTTTTTGCAGTTAATTAGTTCCCAAACTCAGGATTTCAATGAATATATATTTAATTAACTAAAGAACAATTAAATCAAAATAAAATTTGTAACAAAATATTTTATTATCTGTTTATATATATACCCTAATTATAAGTAAAATTAATTAAAAATAAATGTACAAGTCTATATTATGGGTAGGTAATACTTTTTATCATAACTTTTTTGATTTCAGTTTCCTTTTTGCAGCTTTCGTCACTGCATTTTTGGCCGCAACCTTGCTTTTGTTAGACAAGTGAGTGACGGCACCTAAAAACGTTGGGCTTCCTTTTATTGGATACTTCCGGGCTCTAAAACAAAAAAGGAACAATGAAATTAAACATTACGTTTTTGTTTTTATGACAATAGACTGTCTGCTAGATAATAATTTATATTAATTATATGTACATATATTTGTAAGTTTTAGAAGTGGCTATAGGCAGAGCTTATGCATGGAATGAATTAAAAATGGGCGGAGTTACATGTTTTTTCTGCGAGGCTCACCAGATTCTGTAAGACTTCTAGTAGTATATAATAATATGGTTGATTTTCATTATTTAAAGACGTTTAGAATAATCATTAACGAACAACAGTAATTATTGTTGGCCTGTTTGTTAATTTTAATTGACAAAGAAAGTTACAGATATTTTGGAACGAAAATAATAAATTTAACTGTCTAAATAATTTTTATTTAAAACTTAAACAAGGAAAACTACTCAGACTAATCTATTAAAGGAATTAATTTAATAAATTATAAGTGCACTAGTTGGAACCGTTTAAATTAGTAAATATCCGACTAAACTATTAAATAAAAAAAATATTTTTAATAAAATAAAAAATAAATAAATATAAATACTTACGCATCTGAAGGAAGAACTGGCTTGATGACTATTGAATTTTCTGAATGGGCTGATTTAAGAATCGAACTGGTGCAAAAGTCCTGATAAGCACATAAAATAAATTAATAAAAAATTATAAAAAATAATTTAAAAAATAGTATGCGTACCGGTAACAAGAACATAATGAATGCAACTATTAACACATTACAAAAATAATATTTTGAAGCCATTTCAACTAATTAATAAAAATAATTAATATTAATACTGATATCAGTCTGTAGGCACCAGAATCAGAAATCAATTTTGATTTAAATACAATATTTATTGCGTTTTATATTTATGTGCATTTGCAAATGGGGGCAAATTTGTTTATTCAAAAAAAATCGGATTTTGTCACATACTGTATACTCTTTCTAAGGACGTATACTAAATCGCTTAATCAGCCGATAGTTTCTAAGAAATGTATAGGTAATTAATAATATTTTTTCCATGGTCATTAAATTAACAATTTTATTCCTACTACTACTAATAAGATTAAAATAAAATTAAGAAAAATCATTTTCAATATTTATTTTTTTTTTAAATACATTTTTAATTTTTATTTTTAATCTAAAAAAAATATTTTCAAGTTTTAATTTTTTTCTACAATTGATAACTATAAGTACATCTCAAAAAAAATACCTATGTTAGCAACACAATCTTAATTTTTTCATAAATAAATTTATAATACATAAATAATTATATTAACTCATTTAAATAATTCTATATATTGTGATACATATTTTTAATTTTATTATAATTTATTACTAATGTTAAGGGGTGTGCATTGTGCAATTATTTATTTTTTAGAATCATAATCATAAAAGACAAGAGAACGTTTTGTTCCATCCATATTCCTCATTAATCCTGGACTAGTACTTATCTGGGCATACTGACTTATAATCTGGGGATTTCTATTATTTCTCCGAAACTTATCTGGAGCAAGGTTCAAAATTTGAAGTATTTTTTGACAGTTCTCCTCATCAATGGATTTTTTGGACATCTGGTGTTTTTCTCGGTTATTGTCATCATTGTTTTTACATTCTGGGTCTCCATCACATGGCATTCTATTTTGGGGAAGTGTATGAGGTCTCTCTAGATTTTGACCATCCCCTACATTTGTAGATTTATCATCAACATTTTGGATCACTATCACTGTGGTGGGACTGTTACCATCCCCCTTCTTGGTAGATTTGTTTTCTTGACTATTTTCAACATTTTGGACCATTACCATTGAAGAGGGATTGTTACCATCCCCTTCTTTTGTAGATTTGCTTTCTTGACCATTATCAACGTTTTGGGACAACACCATTGACGAGGGACTATTATCATCCCCCTTCTTGGTAGATTTGTTTTCTTGACCATTTTCAACATTTTGGACCATAACCACTGAAGAGGGATTGTTACCATCCCCTTCCTTTGTAGATTTGCCTTCTTGAGCACCGTCAACATTTTGGGACAACACCATTAACGAAGGATTATTACCATCCCCCTTCTTGGAAGATTTGTTTTCTTGATCATTGTCAACATTTTGGACCATTACAACTGAAGATGGATTGTTATCATCCCCTACTTTTGTAGATTTCCTGTCTTGACCATTATCAACGTTTTGGGACAACACCGCCAAAGAGGGACTATTATCATCCCCCTTCTTGGTAGATTTGTTTTCTTGACCATTTTCAACATTTTGGACCATTACCACTGAAGATGGATTGTTACCATCCCCTTCCTTTGTAGATTTGCCTTCTTGAGCACTGTCAACATTTTGGGACAACACCACTAAAGAGGGACTATTACTATCCCCCTTCTTAGCAGATTCATCTTCTTGACCAGTGTTAACAGTTTGGACCAACACTTCTGAAGAAGGGTTGTGACTATCACTATCACTTTTAGCTTCTTCGTCTGTTGAGTCGATTTGTATTATTGAAGGGTCAAAATTCTTTTCAGAATTTTTATCTTCATTATCACATCCTTGTCCATTGTCTGGGTTTCTTGCAGGAGATTTGAATTTGATGATCCTTTTCTTGTTATTTTTACCACCTTCACGAATTACAATGTTCTGTTCGATATTAGTCATTGTGGAATCCTTTTTTCTCATCTTGTTCTCTATGAAGGTATTTTGGGTTATGTTACAAATTTGTATTCCATGTTTTGGTTCTGGAATGCCTCTTTTTGAACGTCCTTTTGCTTCTCCAGATGGTGGAGGTGAAGAGCTTTGGTGGTCTTCTGCTTTTGATGAACCCCAAAATTGTCTTTTTCTAGGAATCTTTTGTACCCTGGAATCTTCATAATTATAATGTTTATAACTATATGAGGAATTTTCTTCCCCGTTGTTTGGATTCATCGATTCTCTATGGGAGGAACGTTTGACAGGATCTCTTTGTTCCAAAGTTCCAAGCGTTTCAAGGCTCGACCTTTTGGCTATAGGCTTATCACTTGCAGCATTTATTTGAATCTCTTCTTTATTCAGATTTAATGACTCCAAGTGTTTTTGCTCTTCCAGTGTAGAGGTCGTATTTTTTTCTTCTTTGACACTTTCTCGATTATCTTCACTCACTTTTTGTTCTTCTTTGATTACTGTTTCAGACTTATTTGCCTTAATGGTCGAATCTTCTTTGGTACCACTGTAACTCTCTTCTTTTTCCACATATGAAACACTTTCATCTCTGTATTCATCTGAAGCAGGTACAGAACCGAGGATTTTGTTTAGTAAATAAAGAATCTTTTTCGAACTGACTTTTGTTTTGTTGACCAAATGATCATCACCAAGTGATTTGTCATCACCGTCTATTTCGTACCATTCGTCGTAATTTTCGTCTTCAAAGTCTTTCGAGTTTATGTTAATTACTTGAATGATGTGGTGCTTGATACACTCATGGCTCGAGTTTGTGTTATTGTCACCAACTATACGATTGCTTATTTTGACATTTTGGCTTAACTGAGAAGATTTGATAGGGTCTTTGGTTATTAATCCAATCATTTGGTTAACATTAGTTTCTTGTCGAGACGATGACTCTAAATCTTCTTCTGAATATTGTGGTGGATTATGATGGTGTTGGTGTTCAGTACAAGGTTTAGATCTATTTTCGTCACACTGGGCCACTGTATCGGCACTATTCTAGAAACTGTCTCATGATCTTCTTCTTCAGACATTTCGTCCTCTTCTTCTTCACTGTAAACACCTAGAGGTGGACGTAAATCCCTATAGGGGTAGTGGAAAGGGTATTCGTCTTCTCGCATCAGTACTGGGACAGGTATCATTCGCATAACCAATTTATTGGGTGTTTTTGGGTGCCTTTCTGTTCTGTTACGACGTTTAGTTATTACTGTATCGTCCATGTGGATATTGAGATCCATGTAATGGCTTGGTAAAGTATATGGAGGAAATGTATCGAATGCTTCGACGTATACGTTTGAATGAGTTGAAGATTTTCTGGTATTTCCTGTTGTGGTACAGTTGAGGACTGCGTCAGGTCTGTGTTCGTCTTCTGGGTCATTTTTTGTATTCTTTAATGGTGGTCGTGCTACAATTATCTACAATAAAATAATAAAATTTACTCAAATTAATTATTTAAAGAAACGGTTACTTACCGGGAGTACTGAAACCCCTGTCAGGAATAAAATTGTACACTTGTACACCATGATTGCTCTGGCCATTTTGCACTAATAAAATCCAAGAGAAAAAAAGCAATTTCCTTTTATATTTTGTTTCGTACGTGTTGTTTAATTTCTTGTTAAACAAGTGCAACGAACTAACTCATTTTTGTTTACTGTTTTTTTTTTCTTTTAAAGATTATCAACATTCAGATTTTTTTGCTTTTTCCTCAGAATTATAAACTTTACTTCTATACAGTCATTGATTCATGAAAGGTGAATTACCCCAAATTAATAACAATTTGCTTTTTGTTAAAACTTTGCAGTTCTTTGTCTTGTCTTAGTCTCCAGTGATCACAAGGAGATCAAGTGTTACACTGTGTCGTCGGTTAAGGGGTAAGATTGAAAATTTACATTACCTTTATTTAATTTAAAGTAATTTTAATTTTTTATTAAGTTGCCCCATTTGTTTTTTTTTTTTTTTTTAATAAAATCCACGTGAAAATATTTACAGTCTTTTATTTGAAATAAAATAAAATATAACATAACACAATAATAGATATAACAATACATATTATCTTATATGGTAGGTACACATGTTTTTGGTTAACAATAAACTAAATTTATGTCAAGTTTTCGCTCTGTTATAGGTACATATACGCCTCTTTGGCCCCTTTTACCCTCTATGACCTAAAACAAACAAAAGTTAGTTTGAAAGAGGTTCAGAGCATACAACTTGATATAAATTTGTTTTTTTTCTTCCTTTGTTTTACATAAAAAAACAATGGAGTATCAAAAAAAACAATGTTTAAATCGTTTAATAAAATTTAGTTTCTTTCTCTCATATATCTGTAATTATCAAAAAGAAATTCCTTGGTGAATATTTTCTTGTGGGGGGCTTTATTATTAGTACTACTTAGTAAAGCTAAGTTATATTTTGGTCTAGGTGGTGCTTGGTGTTTTTTAACTTTGTTGTTTTTTTGTCTTTTTATCCCCAACAGATTCAGTTCTTCCATTTTCTCGTCGTAGAGGCGTATGGTTTTGGATTTCTTCCCCCCATCCCTTAATATTTCGTCTATTAAGATGGCATGTCTCTCCTCACAACTATCATACTGTTTTTGTAAGTCAAATAATATTTTAAGTTCCTTCCTAATTTTCAATCCGGCCTTTAATTTTTTGTTCATTTCTACCAAAGATTCTTGTTGTAACTTTTCAATATTTTTGAACTCCCAAAGGAGTTTTGCCTCATCAAATATCAACTGGTCATATTTTTTATCGTTTTGGGCTAATGCCAGACATTGTTTGAGATCCTCCAACATAGCTATCTCTTTTTCCAATTCCCCATCCCTTTCCTTTTCCAGTACTTCCCTAATTTCTTCTTGATTTTCACACTCGAAAAATTCAATATTTTGTAAATAATCGACAAACTCAATTTCTTTATCAACATCAAACTTCCCGATGTGGAGACTGTCAGAAAACTCTTCAGCAATCTTCACGATCAAACAGTGAAGTTTCTGGAGCATAATAAGAAATTTTATGAAAGTCCTCGTGTTGAACGAATGACCTTCGTGAAGTTTATCAACAATATGAGCCATGGAACTGTCTTTGAGTTCTTGAATCTTTTTCAGTGATTTCAAGAGAACAATCTTCTCGTTAATCATATTGTGCCTATTTTGAACTAGTAGCATTTTCCAGCTTCTTATCACAGCTTCTTTTCTGTTTTGGAGCTCCAAAAGGTCTTCATAAATGTGAACGTCATCTTCAAAGTCCCAACGGAGAAGAGCCTCAATATATTCCAAAATTTGACTCAATCTACTCTTTATGGTTTTTGTATGTACATTTGCGTCATGGGAATACCCTGGCAAAAAATTGTCACCATCTTTAGTATATCTTTTGGCTTTTGCTATAATTGACGATAGGCTACCTTCTTTATTATTGTCATGGGCTTTTCCATGGGTGCTTCCTACAATAGGCGATTTCGACTTTGATTTTAATGGTTTTTTGATAGTGTTGAACAGGGGTCGTTTCATTCCGTCTATTTCGGCAAACGGTTTTCCATTATCGTCTATTATGATTTTGGGGACAATTCTTTCAAGAACAATTTTGTTCCTTGAAGAGTCACTTTCTTGCCTGTCTGATTGTGAATATCTATTAGTGGATCTTAGCAGTGATGGTTCAGGTCTCTGTAAATGATACTCGTCTGAATACTCTGAAACGTCTTCCAATGTCGAAAATTTTTCCTTCAAATATTCTCCAATCTCGTCTTCATCTACGAGCTTAAAAATTGCTCTTTTCTTTCTGGAATGTTGAGCCAATGCACCTTCTAGAACCACATCACCATTTAAAGTAGTTTCATCTTCAAAATCGTTATCGTTTCCAGAAAGTTCTTCATAAGGATCGTAATTTTTATGGACCAATTGATACGTTGGTTCGTATGATGGTTTACTTCTTTTTTCCATGACTGCATTGGTGTCAATGTCTTTGCTTTCTTCGACTATTTTCTTTTCAATTTTGTCCCTTCCAGCAGCCCATAAAACCTTCCCAAGCAGTTGCTCCAAAGCCTTAACATCCTCTTTACGATCTTTATTACTTACTTGGGGGGTTTCTTTTATTGTCTTACTTAACACCATGTCGTATACATTTGAACTACTCGAATATGCTGTTGGATCCACACGACCCACAAATGAACTCTGACCTTCCTTTTCATCTATTTCTCGCTTGTTTCTTCTTTTGTTCGGAGTGACAACGTCCCAGGGATTCTTTGAAGGAGACAGGCGAGTGAAGCTTCCCACCACGTTACTTCCAAAGTCCAAAACGTCCTTTTTGGCGTCCTTCGACATATCCTTTGAAGTATTTGCGACTCTTTTGTAACATTAGTGGAAATGCATGAAGTATTGGAGACAGCTGATTCTTTAGACTGTTGAGATGGTCTAAACACCTAATAGGAAAATTAAGAAGGTAAAAAATTGGATCGTGTGGGACAATATGTTCAGCATTGAAGGGTTTCATCAAGGATTGTTCCAAAACAGCTTCTTTCTTCTGTTGCAAGATGTAGTCTGTTTCTTCGGAATCCTCAATGTCAAAAGTCTTTTTAGTCAATGATTTTGCGTCTGATATTTTAAAAAATGGAATATCTGCATTCATCGTTATTGCCCTCTTCTGCCTTTGAGAATCCACGTTTTGTTCAGTTCCTTCAGGATTCGTGTTGTTCTTCTTTGCTTCCAGTTTTTGTTTCAAAGTTTCCCTCGTCCTTGCAATTTTTTCCTTAATATCTGTAGCATTAGTCGTGACCTCGTCCCCTGTAACGTTCCCTTTTACGCCCAAAACTTTCGACAAAGAGTTTTGTGTTTGATTTGTTGATTTCTGGGTAGATTCTATCCGTTTACGTAATTCGTTCATTTTGAATTGATAGTGACTCAAAATTTGGGACCCATTGGTTGCAAAAGGTATGAGTTTTGGTACGACATTGGTGGCATTTGCTGGTGGTCTTGGGCGTACCATTGGGTGTTGGTAGCCGGGTTTTTTGAGGAGCTTCTGGTACTCCAATTGCCAAGGGAACTCGGTTCTTTCGTACTGGGGATGCACAAGGGTTTTCATGCGGTTCTGGATCCTGAAAGTGTCTCGAGGGTATCTCCTATTGTTGCTAGGGGTCCAAATCGTATAGATCTTCTTCAAAACTTTCCTCCTCATTTGACTCACTGTTGGAGATATCGTTTTCTAAAACTGTTGATTCACAAGATTCTGGGTCGACAACTTCGTTGGACTCTTTGGTCTTCCAGAAGAAACTTTCTTCAATTTCCAATTTTGGTGAAGACTGGTGCTGATGTGGCTTTTTTTCTAGTGGAATCAAGCTTTGCATGTCTCTCAGGGGTTCCTCCTGTATAAAATCGTTCCAAAGGAATGATGTTAATATTTTTTCGTTGCCTTCGGATTCTCTTATCATGTACGTCATCTGGCTCTGTTTCTGAGTAGGTGGATCGCCTTTAATTTCTACCCACTTTGTCATAAACTGCAATATCGTATCAATAGAATTACCGTGACGTGTTTTTGCGTTTTTATTCAGCCAGGAGTAGTCGCCTTCCCTATTTTCTGGTGATTTTTTTTGACAGCAGCAATTAGAATTTGAGACCTTTTTGTGTTGTTCTTCGATGGGGTTGCTTTTGATAAAACTGTTATGCTTTTGGGAACAAAGGGGTAATTTTCTTACATACGGGTTGTAGTAGTACATGGGGGGTTTCGCAAGATTTTTTTTGCTGCAAGAACACAGTGGTATATTCCGGAATGTTTTTTCTGTTTTGTTCCAATTGTCGTCCCTGATTCCTTGTGGAACCCGGATTGTGATGTCCGGTTTTAAATGTCGAATTCTTTGATACAGTTTGTTTTCGTTGTTGTCGCTGTTATACAGGGTGTTGCCTTTGGGGACAACGTAATAATCGTACCTCAACATCCTGTTGTTCCTTAAGTCCTCGATTACCTCGTGCTTGTTGGACTTGCATTCTGGAAGAACTGCCACTGGCTTCCTTTTTGCACCTGCACATAAACCAGGTTAGAAAATAAAAGAAAATTGTTTTGGAAAGACTTACATTGTTTTTCAGGCAATATAACTCTGTCTGGGGAAGCCACCAGCCCCTGATAGTTGGGTTGGTAAGGTGTAAGTTCTATTGGCACTTGAACTTCAATGTTATGACCTTCTGGTGGTGCATTGGCCAGCTGAAAAATATCTTTAAAACCCATAATTTTGAACTAGATATGATGAACTTACCCCAGGGTATCCTAAACTTTGGTAATATTGTCTCATAAGGGGGCAGGTGTGCTGTTGTGGGGGATGAGGAACGTTTTTGTCTCCTCTGACAATAACTTCTATTGGGGAGTCATCTTTAGAGACGATTTTTAAGTGGGGGTTGCACTGTAAGAATATTTAAAAATTACTAAGAGTTTGTGAAAATGTTAATATCTAATTCACCTTGAGGCATCCGCAGTTTCCATTGGCGAGAGCGATCAAACAAGCGATAACGATAAGGCGTCTCATTATGGGTAACTTTCAAAGCATACTGCGTTATTTGCACGTTGGAAAATGTAATTTGTACATACAGGGGTTGGCATTGTAGTACTTGATTTTATAGACTTTTAGTTTACAAATAAACGTACTGTGACGTAGAGTCAATAACATTTATTTATGAAAGAAGTCAGATATTAATCGTACAGTTTTATGCCTCGAACAAAAACATAAAACCAATTTATGCAATTCGTGCAATTATTTTAGAGGAACAAGGTCACTAACGTGCATACATGATGTTATACAATACAATCTATTGCTCCAACTCGAAAAAGTTTCGAAATAACTCACTGAAGGCTTTAATTTACAGCTGATCTCAATAAAAAAAAACGTAAATATTACGTGTAACAATTAGTTTCTAATCTTTTATTTTTATTGTTTAGTAATTTTTTTGTTGCAGTATCTCGCCAGGCATTTCTTTTTTTTTAAGAAATAATTGGGTACACTTTTCTGCTTTGGTCATAAAAAAATTTAAGTGCATAAACAATTTCCATTTATTATTGCAATTTTGCAATTTTATAAATATATTAAATATTAATTGGAAATTTATAGGGTGACAAATTAAAATTAATTAATTAAATAGCAATAAACAAATAGTAATTTAATTCAATTATTTTTTATTTTTTACTATTTTGATATTTTACTTTTTATTTTATATTTTTCAAAAACAAAATTTTGACTTTTTTTAGAAACCGATATAAACATTTTTCTTTCGATTAATTTCAACCAATAAAAAAAAAATGTCAAATATTTTACATTTTTTTATTTATACATATTTATCTATATATTACATAAAATATCAAATAACAGCCTGATTTTTACAATTAAATCACTATATATTACACTATCATACAAATCAAATACTTATTTTAATCAATAATCCTTTTTGATATAGGGAGCAGGCTCAACTAGAATAAAAATCAATAATAATTTATTTACATCAATAAAAAGTTTATAAAATGTACCAATTGCTGGCCCAAATCCTATTTCAGGAAGACTAAGTTTTTTGGTAGGTGTAGGAACTTTTGCAGCCACCAAAACTTCAGATCCTTTGTAAGGATCGAAAGTTTTGGAAAGTACCAGTGTTTCTGGAAGAAATTCCATCACCTGCCCATTAAACTGAAACAAGGCTTCTTCAGGATAACGTTCCTTGGCAGGCTACAAAATATTTAGTCATTCATTAAAATAAAATTTAATTGTTTGGTATGTACCAAAACTTGATCAAGTTCTATTGGAAGTGTTTTGAATCCGTAAGCAATTTCTCCTTCTATTTTGATTTTTTCCTCCTGTTTTGCCCTGTAAGCCAACTGTTGGGAAACTGCATCTGCTGGGATGAAGTTAGTTTCAGGATAATAAGGGTGATCTGCAAAACTGTTCTCTTGCGTTTTGGAAGCACAGGAACTGCAAGGAGTCGGGCTTCCGGCACACAAAGGACACCTAGGAAGCACCGATTGAATTTGGGATGAAGTCTGAACAGTACTGGAAGCTTGAGCTTTGGCTGCACAACTGTTACAAGGAGCTGCAGCTCCAGAACAAGACGAACATCTTGGTAGGGATTGCAAAGAAGGTTCGGGAAGCATTGGGGGGATTTGTTGAGGTGGCTGAAAATTTTGGGCTTTTGCCATACAAGAAGGACATGGAGCTGCTTGGGAAGAACACGAAGGACATCTTGGTAGTGATTGTAAAGGTGATTCAGGAAGTGCTGGAAGAATTTGTTGAGCTGACTGAAGGTTTTGGGCTTTTGCCATACAAGAAGGACATGGAGAAGGTTGAGAAGAACAAGAGGAACATCTTGGGAGCTGATAGTTTGGCATTTCACCTACAGATGGTGGAGGAAGTAATTGAGTCTGGATTGGAGAAGGTTGTTGGACAGGAGGAGGAGGAACTTGCAAGGGAAGTACTTCAGGAGAAAGTACTGGGGCAATTGGAAGAGATGCTGAATAAGGAGACGGTATTTGGGTTTGAACTGGAGGAGGAAGTTGCAGAGGAAAGAGTTCAGGAGGTGGTACTGGATGTACTGGAGGAGCCATAACAGGAGGTGGAATCATTTGAGGATACTCTAAAGGAGGAGGTGGAATCATTTGGGGATATTCCAAAGGAGGAGCTAGAACAGGTGGTGGAATCATTTGAGAATACTCTAAAGGAAGGGGTTGATGCATATATTCTGGAGGAAGCATGGGAACCATTGGAGGTGGAGGCATGACTACAATTAACTGTGGAGGGCATGCTGGATTCTGTGAAGGATCACAGTTAACAGCAGGAGGTGGATATAATGGTACAGGAAGTGCGGAATTAATGTCTACTGGGAAATCTGGAAAACTGAAAGGTTTAACCTCTTCTTTTTTTGCCTGAAATGTAAAATATAAAAGAAAATTCTGGATTGTATTTAAATAACTCACAAATGTTGATTTGGAACATTGGGCAGGTTTAACAATAATTTCCTTTTTATGGCACAAGTCCCCCACTGGTTCCAGTAATGGTGCCACCTTTAACTTACTTTCGTCACCCATGCATCCTTTTTTAGGTTCTATAATTGCTACACCATCACCTCCACAAACATCTTTACCTTTGCCCAAAATATTCGCCAGCACAAGTACCTAAAAAAAATGTCTTTAAGATTAATAAAGCTCCTTTGCTCTAAAATACCAACTTCTACATTAAAATTGACAGCAAATAATAATTCGAAAAAGAAAACGTGATAATATAGTAAATTCATCTCATCGTTTTCGTATGAAGTTTCAACGTCCTGTCTGTGAACTAAATAACCAAAACATATTCTTGCACTTTCATTTATAACATTTCCTTTAATCGTGTCAAGGCTTAAATAATGTCCACACAAAATTTTCCTGAAGAATCGTGATTTTTCAATGCAAAAAAAATAATTATTTGGCTTTTGTTTGTAAACAGATCGTGCTGTTCTTTAATAAATAATAGAATCGAACAAACTATGTTGAAATATTTCGATCCATGTATAGATACTTAATAAAATATAATATAATAAAACAAAACAAGTAGTAGGTACCTTAATTAATTTTTTATCAACATCCTTCACAAAGATAACCTTTCTTTAAATCTATAATAACATTTCTTCTGATTCTAAAGGTCCCTCTTGTCAAGGAGAAACACCTTGGGAGTTGATAATTTGGTATATTATTAGGACAAGGAAGGGGGGGCAATGATGGGAATTTTAGGAGGAACCTAGTGGAGAGCAGAGGGATCTAGAAGAAGTGGTGAATAAAGGGATCCTCCCTATAACTCCGAACTGTAGAACGTTATAATGGTTGAAGAGAACCTTGAAGAGGAACAACTTCCGAAGGTGGTAGCAGAAGTACTATATAGGATAGCTGGAAGGAATTGTGGAGAAGGAGGAGATGTCAGAGTTTTAATTTGAGGAGGAAGCAGAGGAAGTAGAGAGACAGCTAGGAGTGATTCTCAATAAGGGGAAGAATATCTGAGTCTAATCTGGAAGAAATTGTATTGATGGAAGGGGAATCTGTAGAGGAAGAATTTACATGAGGAGGCAGCTAAAGTACTGAGGTAACTCGAAGAGAAGATGGACAGGGGGAAGGTATCAGAATCTAAACTGGAGGAATTTGTAAAAATGGAAGAAATAATCTGAAGAGGAACCAGTGGAGGTACTGGGGCACTTGGAAATGATATTGGACGTGGGGACGGTATCTAATTCTGATTTGGAAGAAGTTGTCAAAGTAGCATATACTACATAGGGACTTATAGTGAAAGAGATGGTGGCTAATGGTCTTTATAGAAAGAACTTCAGAAATTGAGAAAGCTAGAAGGATGGTGTGAAGGTGGAAAGGGAACTTGCACGTAAAGAGTTTCATAACGAAACAGTGAAAGTGCTAGAAATGCTGAATAAGGGGAAGTTTTCTGAGAAAAAATTGAATTGGTGGAAGGGGGATCTGTAGAGGAAGAATTTACATGAGGAGGCAGCTAAAGTACTGAGGTAACTCGAAGAGAAGATGGACAGGGGGAAGGTATCAGAATCTAAACTGGAGGAATTTGTAAAAATGGAAGAAATAATCTCAAGAGGAACCAGTGGAGGTACTGGGGCACTTGGAAATGATACTGGACGTGGGGAAGGTAGCTAATTCTGATTTGGAAGAAGTTGTCAAAGTAGCATATACTACATAGGGACTTATAGTGAAAGAGATGGTGGCCAATGGTCTTTATAGAAAGAACTTCAGAAATTGATAAAGCTAGAAGGATGGTGTTTAAGTCTAACCTGGAAGAACTTGTAAAGGTGAAAAGGGAACTTGCACATAAAGAATTTCCTAATGAAACAGTGAAAGTGCTCGATATGCTGAATAAGGGGAAGTTTTCTGAGTTGTAGCCTGTTAAGAAAGAGGGTTGGTGGGAGTATCTACTAGGGCAGCTGTAAAGGATGGTGGATAAGGGGAATGCATCTAATTGTAAGTCAAATCTGGGAGAATTTGTAAAGGTGGAAGGGGAACCTGTATCTGGAGAAGCTATAGAAGAAGAACTTCAGAAGCTGGTGGGGAAACTATTGGACGAACTGTAGTGGAATAGGTGGTAGTGGAAGTATTGAAGGAACTAAAAGAGGTGGTAGAATTAATTGAAAGTATTTTGGTTTCTTTAAGGTTCAACTATGAGACCACCCCTTACCATTGATTTAAAAAGAAAAACATTCTAGGAGTCTCTACGCAATAAACGATATCATTATAAAATGTAATTAATTTAGGATTTCTCATTCGTTAACCTGGTGAAGGTTCCTAGACCTTGAATTGCAAGCAACATTTTTAAACTATTATTAATAAGTTAAGCTACAAAATCTGTTGAAATTTGACTAGGGTCGTAAATGACGTAAAACTTTTCTGCTTCTTAATATGTTTCTAATTTGAATTAAAATAATAAAGTACACAAATCAAATATTTGCAACTTTTAATTTCAATAGGTACCAAGGTAAATAAAATCAAGAAATCATTTTAGTTATTTATTCAAACGAAAAAAAAAAGGAAAACAGAAATCAGGAAGGAAATTCTGCACATAACTAAAAATAAAAATAAAAAATTAGCCAAAGCAGTATATACTAAATATTAAAAAGAAATAGTCATGTGCTAGAGTACTTTTTTCTGTTAATCTTTTATATGATGGTTAAAGCTCAGTAAAATTGACCTACACCACAGATAATTTCAATTTTTTATTGAAACGTTTTTAAAAAAAGAATAATCAAAATATCACAAAAAAATCCTCCCCTAGTTTAAAATAAAATTGTCTTTTTTTCTACATTTTATCAACTTGAGGGTTTTTATCATCGGTACTGGTGCCATTTGGTGAGTTGATGAAAAGCATTGGCGGCTGCAAAACCACGGGCATTTGCAAATGGGGCACAAAGGGTGAATACCCACTGGTAGTACTGTTGGTAGTGCCGTTGACGTTATTACTTTGGGCATGGGCCATTTGGGCGAGCATATTCTGCATGTATAATTGTGCTAATATACTATATGGCAAGGCTGCTGCTATTGGAACGGTTTGTACTGATTGAACTCCTGGTTGGACTTCGCCATTGTTAGATTGGATTTGGGCTTGAAGATGGTCCCCTGTATCCATTTGGTTTGTTGAATAATCTGCATGCTTTATGGTTTCTTTTGCCGAGAATTTGGGATGTGGAAATGCAAAAGCAATCTACAACAACCACACAAAACAACATTTAGTTTTATAATTAAAGTAAGAGAAAAGTATTACAGCCCACTCACTCCTAAGTGCTCTAAGCCCTTTCAGAGTGTCTCGAAAAATTTGAAAGTGTTTAAACCCCCTCAAAGTGCTTGAAGACCCTTTAAAGCATTTGAAGTCCCTTCAAAAAAGTTAAAGACTTTTCAAACTGTTTATGTCTCTTCAAAGTGCTCCAAGTCTTCTCAAAGTCCCTCCAAAGGGTTTAAAAGATCTTCAGCGTCTCGTAAACATTTCAAAGTGCTTGAAAGTTCCTTAAAATCCCTTTAAAATATTTGGAGTCCCTTCAAAAAGAACTTAACGCCTTCTCAAAGTGTTTGAAACCTCTCCAAATGACTCGAGAGCCCTTCAGAGTACCTTGAAGATTTTTCAAAGTGCCTGAAGCCCCATCACAGCGCTTAAAGACTTCGAAAGAGGTTAAGGCGTTCTCAAAGAGCTTGAACCTTCACCAAAGTGCATCAAAGCCCTTCAGAGTGTCTTAAAGACTTTTCAAAGTGTTTAAGTTCAAAAACAAAAAACGCTAAAGTGTTTTTAGAGTATTAGAGCTTGAAAACCCTTCAGAGTATTTCAAGTCCCTTCAAAAAGCTTTTTCAAAGCACTTGAAACTGCTTTAAAGTTTTCGATGCCCTTTTAAAAAGCTTGAAGGTTCTTTAAAGTGCTTGAAGGATTTTTAAAACATTTTAAGTCTCTTCAGAAAAAATGAAAGCTTTTTCAAATTGCTTGAAGTCGCTTCGAAGTGCTCGAAGCCCCATCACAGCGCTTAAAGACTTCGAAAGAGGTTAAGGCCTTCTCAAAGAGCTTGAACCTTCACCAAAGTGCATCAAAGCCCTTCAGAATGTCTTAAAGACTTTTCAAAGTGTTTAAGTTCAAAAACAAAAAACGCTAAAGTGTTTTTAGAGTATTAGAGCTTGAAAACCCTTCAGAGTATTTCAAGCCCTTCAAAAAGCTTTTTCAAAGCACTTGAAACTGCTTTAAAGTTTTCGATGCCCTTTTAAAAAGCTTGAAGGTTCTTTAAAGTGCTTGAAGGATTTTTAAAACATTTTAAGTCTCTTCAGAAAAAATGAAAGCTTTTGCAAATAGCTTGAAGTCGCTTTGAAGTGCTCGAAGCCCCATCACAGCGCTTAAAGACTTCGAAAGAGGTTAAGGCCTTCTCAAAGAGCTTGAACCTTCACCAAAGTGCATCAAAGTCCTTCAGAGTGTCTTAAAGACTTTACAAAGTGTTTAAGTTCAAAAACAAAAAACGCTAAAGTCCTTTTAGAGTATAAGAGCTTGAAAACCCTTCAGAGTATTTCATGTCCCTTCAAAAGGCTTTTTCAAAGTACTTGAAACTGCTTTAAAGTGCTCGATGACCTTTTAAAAAGCTTGAAGACTCTTTAAAGTCTTTGAAGGACTTAAAAAAAGGTTTAGCCTATTGAAAGTACTTGCAACCCCTTCAAAGTGCTTAAAGCCCCTTCAGAAAGGCTTGGAGACTTTTCAAAAAATTTTTAGTCCCTTCAAAGAAGGTTAAATATGTTCCAGTGACTCTTCAGTGTGCTCAAAACCCCTTCAAAGTCCTTAAAGCTTTTTCAAATTTTTTCCATCAGTGTTTTTAATGCTTTTATTTGAATTCCTTTGATTTTGAAAGTTAATTAGAATAATGCATTCAATAGAAGAGCTTTGGGCTTGGTATGTCCAGCAATTCTGGTGTTAATTTATAATTAAAAAAAGTTTTATATTAGGAAATCAAAACAACTTACCGAAATAATGCAAAAAATGATGCTGATTTTGGCCATCCCTTTTGCTTTTTTCTCTACTACGTCGACTTACTTTGAAATATGTAACAATTTGGATTTGTGGCAAATCAAATGGGTATTTATATAGCCCAGAAAAAAATATTTTGTTTCAAGATTCGTGACAATTTTGAAGGTCGTTTAGTAACGTACATTTTGAAAATTACAAACAGAAATTTTCCAGAATTTTTCAGACGTGTTTACATTAAAACTGTAATAAAAAAAACCATTGAACCTGATTATTATAATAACAATTTAACGTAACAATGAAACTATGAAGAAAATTCAATTCAATTTAGTAGCATGTCAAAACAATTGAAGTTCAAAAAAATTATCCAAAAATCAGCAGATTTTAATGCCTATAGATATGTGATAATCATTTTTAAAACAAATAGCAAATTAGAGGTACATTTCTAAAACAATTACTAACTGTTTATAATCATTTTTTTCTTATCATTTTTTATTTTTGTTATCTGGTCATTACAGAGATTAATTTTCAACTTTAATCGATACTATTTTAACTTCCATGATGGTACAAAATTGGACATTTGGTATGTTCAAGAGGTTCCTAGTATTTAAACTAAATCTTATTCAAAAAAAAAATTAGGAGAGTTTTGTATCTTACTCACTTAATTTTTATTAAAAAAATACTGATTTTACAATTTCACTGTATAAATGATTTCTTTCCCAATTACATTCCATATGTAGGTACATAAATAAAAAATATAATTTTATTCAATGTGACCATTAGGCTTTTAAATGAATTAAATTTTCAATTATGTAAACTTTTCCTTATTTCCACATGCCTCTAAATACTATTTTTATTTACAACACGTTAGTGAAGTCAATATTAAAATGTAATACACGTATACAGGGGTCGTTGGCACAATAACATAAACAAAAACAAACGGAAACGTTAATTTTTTGTCGTTCCTAATAAAACAAAAACATATCGTATAGGAATATAAAAAAAATTAGTTGTGCACTATCGCTTAATTAATTGTAAATTTACAAACTGGCAAAACAACAAACCATACCTTTAATAAAATGGTCAGCGTATCGTTGATATGCATTCACATTTTTTTGTTACTTATGGTAAGAAACATTTTTTTTTTTAATATTTTTATTAAGTAATAATTTTCATACGATACAAACAAAATTGTATATGTAGGTCTTCGTTGATCACAGTCTAACATGCAAAGCACTGAAGAAGAAATTGCTTTTAAAAGATCTGGATCTTCTGGAAATTTTGAAGGAAGAAGTTAAATTGCATCTTGATAAACTAGATCTGAAGGCAGCAAAGATCAAGGAAGTAGATTCAACATGTCCTTGCAGCCTGCCTCCAATACAAATAGTGTATCCTCAACCTTCTTATTATTCTCCTCCACCTTCTGTTCTCCCGCCACCTCCACCATCATATTGTCCATCTCCACCCATTTATACTCCTCCCCAATTGCCTACATGTCCTGCGCTACCGCAACTGCTACATAAGTACTATTGATTTAACTGATTCCCTCTCCACAAACTTATTTGGCTTCTCCACCCCAGCCAAAGAAAAGTCTCCCTCCTGTCCTTATTATCTACGTGTCCTGATCCCCTTCCCTCCCCTTCAACATTTTAGTAGCCTATTTAGCACTACCAACATGTAGTGTTCCTCCCCTATTATCTACTTGTGTTTTATTCGTCCCAATTGCTCACCTTCCCTTATTATCTATCTGTCCTGCTCTCCCCCTTCTGTTCTTCCTCAATTCTTTTTGCCCTCCTTCGCCTCCAGTTGCTTCTACCCCTATTACCCGCCTTTATCCCCAAAAGTACTTCCCCTCCTCCAAAATATCCTATATATTATGTAGTTTTGATAAATTATAAAAACAAATCAATTTTTTATATTATTAAATATAATTTTGTTAACCATTTTTTAATATGTGTATTTTTTAAAATAAAATATGTTGAAAGACCATCGTATGTAGTAAAAATGTAAATCCAATTTATAGTGCATTACCAATACCTAATACAAAAGATATTGATATTGTGATATTGACGCCCACAAACGGAACTTTAAATATTTTATAAAATTATTAGTCAAAAGCAAGTTGTTATCACGTCATAAGGGTAGAAAAAAGATGGATTTAACGAATGAAGTTGAATTATGGCATCGATTTGCAAATAACATTTTCACTTTCAGTGGTCTAAGTAATTTAATTTTTTTTTCTGTTTTATTATTAGTCAGCATTCAATTATTATTAGCACACTAATCCATATATTATATAATAATATTATGTTATTAGACAATATTTTAAATTATTGACAAGTTATCATTTAATAATTTTGATTATTATGGTATTATCGGTAAATAATTTCATTTTTTAATTTATTATTTTTAGTTATTATATTATTAGTTGACCACTTCAATTAATAACTCTTGTTTGTCAATATTGGCATTTATAATTGGTCATTATGCCGTTACGATACAATGTCCAATATCTCATTGTATTATGTACTTTACTCTATTAATTATTAATAAATAAGTTTACGACACAAAATTACAGGTACCTACTCATCTGATAAAAAGTCACTATGTTGATTGAATTCTATTATTGTTCAATAATTTTACTTGACCTGTAATTTATATTAGAAAGATAGATACCAAATTTTTTTAAACCCAAAAAAAAAGTTAAACATAAGTTAGTTACAAAAATTGATATGGGCAGTTGTAACGAAGACACTGTTCAAAAATGAACAAAATAGAGCTGATAGAAATTTGGGACAAACACTTAAGAATGTTTCTCAAAATTGTTAGTCTACTTCGTCCTGATAATCACGGAAAATTTCGTATGACATTATTTTATTTTCATAAATTATTATTTTTTATATCAACATTTGTTTTTGCTGTCCCTATTATCATCAACTGTTTTTATCATGCCAAATTTAATATTATCATAAGAGCGGTTGTCATAGTTGGTGAGTTTTGAAAATAATTTAAATATTCAAAATGGCTCTAAAACAGTTTTATTTTGAAAACAGTGTCAACTTTAATATCATTTGCCACAATGGGGATTTGGTTGGTAAATGGAAAGAATATAGAAAACTTTTTAAATAGTATTCTCGAATGTAACAAGTGGGTGAATGGGAAAAAACATTTATTTTGCTCTTGCAAAAATAACTTTAGACATTTACGGATTGTAAAGATGATTTTTAACTTTTTTTTGATAGAAATGTTAGTCCTGTGCAATTGGAACTACGTACTAGGTTTTTTTAATGGAACAATACGAAAGAGGTACCCAAAAATGGCACTATAGTAATGCAGGGAAACTAAAGGCGTTAGAAATTTGAAAAATTGGAATTAGTTTGCCTAGAACGTCTTAAGTACCACCTTGTATTTTGTATTTAATTTTAGGCAATACTTACCTTATCCAGCTGCCATTTTCGGAAATTATTATGAACAATTATATTTTTTCCAATGGATTTGCTTATTTGCCATGGCAACTACAACTATCACAAATTTTTTAATAATATTGTATATCCCTACATACATCGGTTATGAATTTGAAAGCTTGGGTAAGTTACTATTTAAACAATATATAAATAATATATAAAAAATAATATTTTGTTAATAAAATTATTTGTTTTTTAGCGAATCATTTCGCTAACAGCATATTTGAAGCATTAGTCAATTCGGGGGTTACCCAAAAGTCTGTACGTTTTTTTGGCCGTTGTTTTATAAACAGTTACATGTCTCCCAATAAAATTAAGTACTTAAAAAATATATGTTATATTCAGTTATACCATAGTTTAAAGTTTAATTTTTGTTTTTAGTTTCCATAAATTTCCTTGGGTAATTGTGGATCGAATTCGTAGCAAAAAATTTGATAAGGAGTTGTCGAAAGTTTTGAAAAAGTATATTTGTAGACATCAGGAACTTTTGAATCTTAACGATGAAGCAAACAAAATTTTAAGGCCATTTCTTTTAAATTTTATTGGGGTGACTGTGTTATCAAACATACTATTGCTGATATATTCTATTACTGTAAGTAATAAAATAAATACGAAATGAAGAATTTGACCTTATTGAAAAATTTCAGGAATACGATTTGCTGGTTATTAATGCAATAATTATGACCAATTTATCTTTAATAATTTGCTTTACTTTTGGAGAAAGTTTATCCACAAAGGTACTTTTATATGCTATATAATTAATAGAAGATGATTTAAATTAATTATGTATTGTAATTTATAGAGTGGCAAAGTGGAAAACGCTATTTACGACACTCCATGGTATTTATGTAATCCAAAATCAAGAAAAACATTTTATTTCATCCTACTGCAAAGTCAAAAATCAGTATCAATTAATATTTTTTGGATTAAACTTAATTCAGCCAGTCTTTTAAGGGTAACAGAAGGTTTATATAAATAATATACAAAACTATTAAAAAAACTACTTATTTTCAGCTTTACAATAACATTTACTCATTTATTACCATGTTAAGGACATTTATGTTAAGAAAAACGTATTAACCACTAATTATAAGCAACTACACTTGCACAATTTGATTATTTTTGTTTTTAAAAAAGTAAAATATTTTATAAACGTAATACGCGCCTGTGTATTTTGAATTCAAATAGATGGTTGTTAGTGTAGTGTTTCTCCTACAGATGGAAGCACCTTATGGTTTCAAATTGAAGTGTGAAATGTTGTTTTCTATAATTTGTAACTTTCATTTAATAGAGAAATAAATGTTAATCAAATATATAAAATTCTCGTGTCACAATGTTACTTAGCGTACTCCTCCGAAACGGCTTGACTGATTTTTATGAAATTTTATATGCATATTCAATAGGTCTGAGAATCTGGAATTATCTATTTTTCATACCCCTAAGTGATAAGGGTTGCATACCCCTAACTTTTTTTAATTTTTTTATGATTTGGCATTAAAAAATACATATAACCCTTAATTTTCATCCTTCTACCACCAACCTCCAATTTTAATAGCGATATTAGTAGGTACTGTAATATTCTTCAACTCTCAGTGGTCGATAACTGATCAGATATTATCAATCGATTAGTCATCCCCGCCAGACGTCTACTGATGTCACTACTCACCCAGCAAGCAACACGGAGTGGGGATGAGAATGAAACAGATTTTTATTAAAATGTTACAGGGAGTTCAAATATGTTCTAAGAAGTAAAAACATACTTAATAGACTTGTTTTGGTGCATACTTGATGAAACATGATTAATAATAATAAAATTTCACTAAAAAGTTTCAACGAAATATATTTGAAAGAAATACTCTTACAATTGTTTCGACGAGAACGTCATTATTGTAACGCAGAAGCGCGAATTTTATATGGTTTTAATGATTTAATAATGCCTTACAAAACAAATAACACTTATAAACTAATTATAAAAATATATCTTAAAACTACTTGCCTAAATAATTATCAACTAGGGGCGTTGATAATGGCAGGGACTCTTAATCGGGCATTAGGGTGAGTGATAGCGGTAAACCGCTACACCCCCCTAACCCCTCGGACTCGCTGGCTCGATCTTACTCACTTCTGACCTCCCGTGTTCTTCAAAAACTAATTCTTTTATACTGACCCACATAGTGCTCTTTTACCCCCAAACGGAAATTCGCAAGTTGGTCACGGCACACTTTTGCCGTGCAATCATGTCGCATTTCCGTGTGGCGGTTCCTTGTTGCGTAAAACCATTACGTTGAATTTTCAAATTAGAACAAATGTAATTAATGAAATAAAAAACAATTAAAAAGAAATATAATTTTGGAAAAATATGAGCACTATGTGACATTATAAAAGAGTAAACAATTACTATAGTTATTATACAAAATTACAGGTGCTCATCTGATAAAAAGTCACTATGCTGATTGAATTCTTTTATTATTCAATAATTTTACTTGACCTGTAATTTATATTAGATAGATACCAAATTTTTTTAAACCCAAAAAAAAAGTTAAACATAAGTTAGTTACAAAAATTGATATGGGCAGTTGTAACGAAGACACTGTTCAAAAATGAACAAAATAAAGCTTATAGAAAATTGGGACAAACACTTAAGAATGTTTCTCAAAGTTGTTAGTCTACTTCGTCCTGATAATCACGGAAAATTTCGTATGACATTATTTTATTTTCATAAATTATTATTTTTTATATCAACATTTGTTTTTGCTGTTCCGATTGTCATCAACTGTTTTTATCATGCCAAATTTAATATTATCATAAGAGCGGTTGTCATAGTTGGTGAGTTTTGAAAATAATTTAAATAATCAAAATGACTCTAAAACAGGATTATTTTGAAAACAGTATCAACTTTAATATCATTAGCCACAATGGGGATTTGGTTGGTAAATGGAAAGAATATAGAAAACTTTTTTAATAGTATTCTCGAATGTAACAAGTGGGTGAATGGGAAAAAACATTTATTTTGCTCTTGCAAAAATAACTTTAGACATTTACGGATTGTGAAGATGATTTTTAACTTTTTTTTGATAGAAATGTTAGTCCTGTGCAATTGGAACCACGTACTAGGTTTTTTTAATGGAACAATACGAAAGAGGTACCCAAAAATGTCACTAGAGTAATTGCAGGGAAACTAAAGGCGTTAGAAATTTGAAAAATTGGAATTAGTTTGCCTAGAACGTCTTAAGTACCACCTTGTATTTTGTATTTAATTTTAGGCAACACTTACCTTATCCAGCTGACATTTTCGGAAATTATTATGAACAATCATATTTTTTCCAATGGATTTGCTTATTTGCCATGGCAACTACAACTATCACAAATCTTTTAATAATATTGTATATCCCTACATACATCGGTTATGAATTTGAAAGCTTGGGTAAATAACTATTTAAAAAATATATAAATAATATATAAAAAATAATATTTTGTTAATAAAATTATTTGTTTTTTAGCGAATCATTTCGCTAACAGCATATTTGAAGCATTAGTCAATTCGGGGGTTCCCCAAAAGTCTGTACGTCTTTTTGGCCGTTGTTTTATAAACAGTTACATGTCTCCCAATAAAATTAAGTACTTAAAAAATATATGTTATATTCAGTTATGCCATAGTTTAAAGTTTAATTTTTGTTTTTAGTTTCCATAAATTTCCTTGGGTAATTGTGGATCGAATTCGTAGCGAAAAATTTGATAAGGAGTTGTCGAAAGTTTTGAAAAAGTATATTTGTAGACATCAGGAACTTTTGAATCTTAACAATGAAGCAAACAAAATTTTAAGGCCATTTCTTTTAAATTTTATTGGGGTAACTGTGTTATCAAACATACAATTGCTGATATATTCTATTACTGTAAGTAATAAAATAAATACAAAATGAAAAATTTGACCTTATTAAAAATTTTCAGGAATACGATTTGCAGGTGATAAATGGAATAATTATGACCAATTTATCGTTAATAATTTGCTTTACTTTTGGAGAAATTTTATCCACAAAGGTACTTTTATATGCTATATAATTAATAGAAGATTATTTAAATTAATTATGTATTGTAATTTATAGAGTGGCAAAGTGGAAAACGCTATTTACGACACTCCATGGTATTTATGTAATCCAAAATCCAGAAAAACATTTTATTTCATCCTACTGCAAAGTCAAAAATCAGTATCAATTAATATTTTTTGGATTAAACTAAATTCGGCCAGTCTTTTAAAGGTAACAAAAGATTTATATAAATAATATACAAAACTATTAAAACAAAAACTACTTATTTTCAGCTTTACAATAACATTTACTCATTTATTACCATGTTTAGGACATTTATGTTAAGAAAAACGTATTAACCACTAATTATAAGCAACTACAATAGCACAATTTGATTATTTTTGTTTTTAAAAGTGTAAAATATTTTATAAACGTAATACGCGCCTGTGTATTTTGAATTCAAATAGATGGTTGTTAGTGTAGTGTTTCTCCTACAGATGGAAGCACCTTAGGATTTTAAATTGAAGTGTGAAATGTTGTTTTCTATAATTTGTAATTTTCATTTAATAGAGAAATAAATGTTAATCTAATATATAAAATTCTCATGTTACAATGTTAGTTATCATACTCCTTCGAAACGGCTTGACCGATTTTTATGAAATTTGATATGCATATTCGGTAGGTTTGAGGATTGGCTACTATCTATTCTTCATACCCCTAAGTGATACGGGTTGTCCACTCCTAACTTTTTTATTTTTTGGACAAATTTTATTTTTATTTTTTTATGATTTGGCATTAAAAAATACATATAACCCTTAATTTTCATCCATCTACCACCAACCCCCATTTTTTAATAGCGATATTAGTAGGTACTGTAATAATCTTCAACTATAAGTGGTCGATAACTGATCAATTATTATCAATCGATTAGTAATCCCCGCCAGGCGTCTACTGACGTCACTACTCACCCAGCAAACAACACGGAGTGGGGATGAGAATGAAGCAGATTTTTTTAGAATTTTACAGGGAGTTCAAATATGTTCTAAGAAGTAAAAAAATACTTAATGGACTTGTTTTAGTGGATAATTGATGAAACATGATTAATAATAATAAAATTTCAGTAAAAAGTTTCAACGAAATATATTCGAAAGAAATACTCTTACAATTGTTTCGACGAGAACGTCATTATAAAAAAGTTATTGTACAAAATTACAGGTGCCCATCTGATAAAAAGTCACTATGCTGATTGAATTCTTTTATTATTCAATAATTTTACTTGACCTGTAATTTATATTAGATAGATACAAAATATTTTTTAAACCTCAAAGAAAAGATAAATATAAATTAGTTACAAAAGTTGATATGGGCAGTTGTAACGAAGACACTGCTCAAAAATGAACAAAATAGAGCTGATAGAAATTTGGGATAAACACTTAAGAATGTTTCTCAAAATTGTTAGTCTACTTCGTCCTGATAATTACGGAAAATTTCGTATGACATTATTTTATTTTCATAAATTATTATTTTTTATATCAACATTTGTTTTTGCTGTCCCTATTGTCATCAACTGTTTTTATCATGCCAAATTTAATATTATTATAAGAGCGGTTGCCATAGTTGGTGAGTTTTGAAAATAATTTAAATATTCAAAATGACTCTAAAACAGGTTTATTTTGAAAACAGTGTCAACTTTAATATCATTAGCCACAATGGGGATTTGGTTGGTAAATGGAAAGAATATAGAAAACTTTTTTAATAGTATTCTCAGATGTAACAAGTGGGTGAATGGGAAAAAACATTTATTTTGCTCTTGCAAAAATAACTTTAGACATTTACGGATTGTGAAGTTAATTTTTAATTTTTTTTTGATAGAAATGTTAGTCCTGTGCAATTGGAACCACGTACTAGGTTTTTTTAATGGAACAATACGAAAGAGGTACCCAAAAATGGCACTATAGTAATGCAGGGAAACTAAAGGCGTTAGAAATTTGAAAAATTGGAATTAGTTTGCCTAGAACGTCTTAAGTACCACCTTGTATTTTGTATTTAATTTTAGGCAATACTTACCTTATCCAGCTGCCATTTTCGGAAATTATTATGAACAATCATACTTTATTCAATGGATTTGCTTATTTGCCATGGCAACTACAACTATCACAAATCAAATAATAATATTGTATATCCCTACATACATCGGTTATGAATTTGAAAGCTTGGGTAAGTTATTATTTAAAAAAAAAATATGTATATTATATAAAAAATAATATTTTGTTAATAAAATTGTTTGTTTTTTAGCGAATCATTTCGCTAACAGCATTTTTGAAGCATTAGTCAATTCGGGGGTTCCCCAAAAGTCTGTACGTTTTTTTGGTCATTGTTTTATAAACAGTTACATATCTCCCAATAAAATTAAGTACTGAAAAAATATATGTTATATTCAGTTATGCCATAGTTTAAAGTTTAATTTTTGTTTTTAGTTTCCATAAATTTCCTTGGTTAATTGTGGATCGAATTCGTAGCAAAAAATTTGATAAGGAGTTGTCGAAAGTTTTGAAAAAGTATATTTGTAGACATCAGGAACTTTTGAATCTTAACAATGAAGCAAACAAAATTTTAAGGCCATTCCTTTTAAATTTTATTGGGGTGACTGCATTATCAAACATAATAATGCTGATATATTCTATTACTGTAAGTACATAATAAAATAAATACAAAATGAAAAATTTGACCTTATTAAAAATTGTCAGGAATACGATTTGATGGTGATTAACATAATATTTATGACCAATTTATCTTTAATCATTTCCTTTACTTTTGGAGAAATTTTATCCACAAAGGTACTTTTATATGCTATATAATTAATAGCAGATGATTTAAATTAATTATGTATTGTAATTTATAGAGTAGCAAAGTGGAAAACGCTATTTACGACACTCCATGGTATTTATGTAATCCAAAATCCAGAAAAACATTTCTTTTCGTCCTACTGCAAAATCAAAAATCTGTATCAATTAATATTTTTTGGATTAAACTTAATTCAGCCAGTCTTTTAAAGGTAACAGAAGATTAGATAAATGATATACAAAACTATTAAAGAAACTACTTATTTTCAGCTTTACAATAACATTTACTCATTTATTACCATGTTAAGGACATTTATATTAAGAAAATCGTATTAATCACTAATTATAAGCAACTACAACAGCACAATTTGATTATTTTATATTATCTGCACGTTATTTCATAATTTTTGTTGTTAAAAATGTAAATTATTTTATAAACATAACACGCGCCTATTTAATTTGAATTTAAATAAACCGCGTTGTTTCTATGGCAACAGGTTTGCTAGTGTAGTGTTTCGCCTGCAGATGGAAGCACTTTATAGCTTCAAAGGTTTCAAATTCAAGTGTAAAATGTTGTAAATTGTTTATTATTACTTTTTGTGTAAAATAAATCTTACTGAAAGATTTAAAGTGTAGTGCGTATTTCTCAATTTATAATTTTCGATTACCAGATGGTGGTCAAGTCATACAAAAAGGTCAGTGTTAAATCTTTTTAACATAATTAGTTTTCTATAATTTGTAACTTTCATTTAATATATGATATAAATGTTAATTATTTATAAACTACACCTCAACTTCATCGTTTACAGTTTGCATTCTTGAGTAAATTATTGCAAATTTGAGGATTAAAAAAGAAATTCTTGCAAACAAAAGGTAGGGTTAAGTTTTAATCATTTGCAAACATTTAAACATTATATAGGTAATGCCCTTTTAAATCAGCTTAAAGGACATTTCTTTTTTGGAAAATAGAACTTTACACAGTTCTTATTAGTATTTCCTAGTGGTTTGGTCATGTAACGTAACTTCTTAAACATTATTTAAAACTGTTGCACGATATCAATATCTTTACTATATTTAAGTATATTTTAAAAAGTAAACGATTTAGACTTATTTATTGTAAATAACAATTGATGTTTATTCACTCTCTCTAAAGGAAGTCATGTTCAGTACTTTCTAGGCGTTGTGAGTGAACTAATAGTTTAAGGGGTTGTATTTCAAAAAGTTGGGGTAAAATGAAGGAATTTAATTGAAACAATATATCAATAATCATAATGTAGTATATTTCGTAGTTTTAGCTGTTCATTTGACATAATCATCATGTATAATCGAATAATTATTCGCTTTTAACGCAAGTTTTATATACTTTTTTAATTCGCCAAGCACCCAGATTCGATAAAATCAATAACAATCATTTTTTCATTTAAATAGACAGCAACTTCCCATCACATACTGGGTGTAATAATTGTCAATACATTAAATCTTTCCTTTCTTTACAAAGTATTCCTTTTACGTGAGCAGTTTTGATTCACAATAAGAAATAAAATTTATTAAAAAAACTGATTTAAAAGGATGAAAAAATAACACATTCAAAATTAGAATAATTTAAATTTAAATGGCACGTCAAGGTCTCCCAAAAATAAAAAATTACTTGCCTTGGATCAAAATCACTTACTTTCCTTCATGTTTCATCGAATCACTAAAACAATTTTTAAACTCCCTAAAGTGACTTGATCTCGGCCCCAAAGGCCCCGTGCCTCTATAATTATCAAAACGACTCCCACCCTTCCGAATTTAATAAAACACGCTACAATAACTAAATAATATAATTGTTAAATAGCATTCAATTTTTAATAAAGATAAAACATAAATAAATACAACAATTTCTAGTGCGTTGCTCGTTGCGTTATTGAATAATAAAATTATAATTATAATGATAAGAAGACGATGGCCGTGAATGTACCGTAGTCGCAAATTAATAAAAATTAGGAAAAAAAATAACTCTCCACGTGTCTTCTGTATGTAAGGAAAGAAAAGATTTTGTGCGCGCGTGTTGTCTCACGTACGAGTTGAAGGCGTCGCGCGCGCATTAGCAGCAACTGGCAACGGCCCACACACTAACATTCCTGCTGCGTTTTGCCGACAACTGGCCCCCCTGCCGCGGTGGTTCTGAACCCAGGAGGACTAGAAATCTGTGTGCCAAGTTCGGCGCTGCCCGCGAGCCAATTGAGATTTTGTTGGACGCTGTTGGTCAGGTGAGAAAAGTTGCTAAAGGCGCTCGAGGCTGCGGCTTGTAATTGGTGCTGCTGCTGCTGCTGTTGTTGAGGAGTGCCAGCGAAATTCGCGTAGTCGAACGAACGCATCGGACCCCCGCCCAGGCCGTTTTGTAAATGTTGAGGCTGTTGTAAAGGACTGGTATACTGATCCCGCATCTGCATGTTGGCTAATGGAAAATGACGGCTCGATGAAACAATCGCCGGATCCAGCACCTTCCAATCATTACAATTACCTAAGCCTGAAAATAAATAACAACCATAAATAATATATAATAATAATAAAAAAAAAAACAACAAAATACGCAGTAAGAAATAACAGGATAGTTTTCTTCTGTAAAAATTGACTCACCTTTCTGTTGTACTGGATTAAAACTAACAGGCCAGTTGTTTTGCGTTGTGGTACCATTAATTGGTGTGTGTTGGCTACTATTCATATTTAAATATGGTAAAATTTTACTACCTGTAACAAAAAGGAGGACCTGAAACACTTAAGGCAACAAGGAACCTTTCTTTTCTTGTGAACTTACCGAAAGAGTTCATGTGATTTGTTGGCTGTACAAAACCAGGTGGCGGCGGCGGTACGTGACTACTATTACCATTTTGACTATGCACTAACCCATTAATTTGACTGGAAGGTACACTCGAACGACCTGTTAAAAAACACAAGAATAACAAGACAATTATTAAATAAATAAAAAATGAAACTTACTTGTTGTTCCATGCATTTTTCCATTTTGTTCGTTTTCTATAAGTTCGGCTAAGGCCTTTTGCGTTTCGTGGAACGGATCAAAGTCCAGCTCGTCTTCCGCTGACCTGTTGCTATTATTCTGTTGCTTCCCACTTCCACCGCCGCTACCAGCACCAATTTGGTGATGCTGATTGTTACTGTTGTGGTGACTATTGTTATTCTGTTGATTATGATGGTGGTAGAGATGCATCGAACCAAACACCCCTCCGCTATTTGGCACCGTGGATGTAGGTCCTCCCAATACGTCTCCGTTTAAAAATGGGGTCGACGGAGGTCCCCCCAATCCATTATGTTGCTGTAACAACTGTTGTCCATACGATTGTTGTTGTTGTTTAAGTGTGAGGAGCTGCTCCTCAATCTGTTTCTGTTGCATTACAAGGAAATTGTGCCGATCGGCGAGACTGTGCAGGAAACCGTTATGACCGTGATGACCATTGTTTGTATGAGGATGGAGGCCGTTCTGTGGAGCACCGACGAAACCATTTGAAGTTACCGAAGAGGATGACGAAGAGGAAAGACCGTTAGGCAGGAGGCCATTCTGACTATTTTTCGTGCAGAAATCTGTGAAAAACTTCGACATCTGCTGATCAAGGCCGTTAATGCCGTTCAGGCCGTTCGGAGGACCGAAATGTGGGTGCTGAAGATGGGCAGGATGATGGGAATTGAGATGAGGAAGAGGGTGACCAACACCTAAGCGGTCTTCTGTTTTTGAATATGGACTGCTGGAAATTAAAATATATATATATATATATACACCATCGGAATCTCAAGAACATTTAATAATACCTAAAGAAGTTGTTTTTGTTGTTTAGAACATCGAGGATGCTTTCCTGCAATTTCGTCGTATCGAATGAATTCTGCAATAATGTGGCGGCTGTTGCACTCGGGTCGTGACCACCAAATATATTTTGTTGTTGTTGTTGTCCTAAGAAACTAATGTAACCGTTACCACCATTCCCGAACGGACCACCAAGCATCTCCTTCCGCCTCTTTTCGTCATTTTCATTAACACCGTTGTTCTTTTTGGAGAATCCAAAAGCCGCCTCCCAATCCTCGCTACTGTCGATGTTCGGTAACGAGTCGTTGAGAATGTGAGACGTGGACGAATTCACCCCCGACAACGGTGGCATTCCGGCTGCTGATTCCAATAAATTACGACTGTTGTTGTGTGATAAAAGAGCATTGCCCTCGTTTTCGTCTTCAACATCGTGGTCAACTGGTACGACGCCGCTCAGACTGCCGGTACCGCTACTACTGTGATCGCTTTCAGCTGGTGAAAGTTTTTGAAACACATTTTGCGAGAAGAAACTCGAATTCTCGTTGACTATTTGTAATTTAGCCGCCACCCCAATCGATTCCGACGTTGTATGGCTTTTTTCACTCGAACTACTGCTGTTACTGGCACTACTATCCCGACCCACGCTTGCCTCGCGACTGCTATCATTAGTTTTGTCCGCACCTATACAATAGAAATTTCAATTATTTCTAAACGAAATGTATGGGTATAATACACTGATACCTTTAATTTTATTTTCGTCCCCCCGTCCATTGTGTCTATCTCTCTCCTGTGATCTACTCTTTCCAGAACCCCGCCCTTGTCTATCGTTCTGTCCTTGGCATCCCCCCGACTCACACCCCTTTCCCCTGTCCTTTCTACTGCTGTCGTTATTGTTATTTTTCAATTTGCCCCGGCTTTTCTGACCTTTTTCTTTTCCGCTATTATTGTTACTATTTGTCGTGGCCTCGCCTTGTTTGTCCCCCCTTTTATCTGTCGTTTTTGTCCCTTTGCCAGTGTTACTGTCTCCCGGTTGCGGATTGTTTAAATGAGGCCATCCCTCCTTATTATTGTTGTTATTATTATTATGGTTATTCGTCGAAGACGAAGTCGAGTGGTCTTTGCTCTTTGTAGGTTTGCCATTGCCCGTGTCTCCTTGCTGCTGGCTCCCCTGTACCGCTATTTTCGCGAGCAGCGCTTCATGTAACTTCTTTTCGTACTCTTGGTGCTTACCAGCGTGCATCTGCTCTTTGGTGAAACTGGCCTCTGGGTCCCCTTTTTATTTCATTAAAGTAAAATGTATTTTTTGAAAACATATTATAAAGAGAGAAAAATAAAAGATGATTAGGCCAGAAACGAATTCTAAGAAAACAAAGTAATGAGGACAAAGAACAAAAAGTTAGAAGTTAAATAACAAATAAAACCGACTTACCAAAGTCGTGCAGATACATGCAATCTGGCTTAGGACAAGACTGATTTTTCATGAAATGGGAACAATATTTGGTTGTACCAAGACTGGATTTGACCAAACGGCCATCTATTGTGATGTTATTAACACTTTGAATAGCCCGTAACGCGTCGTCACTCTTCATATACGTTACGTAAGCGCCTGATAACCGAAAAATAAAAACAGTTAACAACTTAAAAACTTAAGTAACTGTTAATAATTTACTTGCACTGGGTCCCTGAGAGCCTGCATAAGACGTGGACTGGTTAATGACCACCTTGTGAATTTTACCAAATTTACCAAAATACTCGTGCCTCTTGAGGATTTCGGGATCGGCCAGTCTCATAGGTAATCCCACCACGAATACCAAGTTCTTTTGCACCACTCGAACACTGCCAAAAACATAGAAAATAATTACAAATAGAATCTCCACAACTAGCAACTCATAAATGAAAAGTAAATAGTTAATGAAAATTGAAATATTTTTGTGATACAAAAATGTTAATAAACTCACTTGGCCAGATGTTTACGGCTTTCACTGAGTTTGGCTTTGCGCTGTTGATCTCTTTGGCGCTTTTCCGCTTTTAATTGGGCCACCTGTTCCTTCGATAGCGGCGTAAAGTCTGCTGGATTTTCAGAATATGCCTTACGACAAGCTGGGCAAAGACCGTTCTCATCTGTTCGAATCCTATGCCAACAGAAACGGCAAATCTGCGAAATATAAAATGCTTTTAGTTCCCACATTACACTAACAAGTACATAATACCTTCTCATATCTTTTCAAGTTTATCGCAACTAATTAACTTTTATAAATTTATATAATATAAATATCTCTAAAAAGTTTCTGTAACTAAACTGAACGTTTTTTAAATGTTTAGTTATAGTCACCTAATAAATAACATTATCTAATTACACTATCCACTTTCACTTTATTGATAAAGATAAAAAATAATTTAATATTGAATTAGCTATCTACAAAAAGAATTTATTTAATCAAGAATACAACAAAATATTTTCATAAATTAACTGTTGTGTATAAAAAAAAGGTGGCCAAACAGTGTAGGATCTGTCACAAATTGATTTCACTGGTCTTTTCAAGGACTTTACAACCTATTGTTCAATTAAATATACTAGGTAGGTACATATTTAAAATATTTTCTAAAAATGCACAATGTTTTCCCTAATATTTTTCAAATGTTCCTTTATACTAAATGAACACAGTAATGTTTTTATTGGAGATATCAAGTTTGTGTCTTTATAATAGACACTGCCTCATTATCTTGCTAGATAATCTACAAATAATTAAAAAAGACAGAGTGCGAGAGCCTATACCTCAAGGTCCTTACGTACAAGATTAGGAGTAAATATATCAACCTTGTAAACACAATACTTTATTGATGTTAACAATATTTCCAAAGTAAATATTGAAAGGAGAGAGATGGATTAGTAGTATGAGCCAAATAAAAATAAATGGTCAATAACAGAAAATTGAAACTGCTCACCTGATAACCACAGGTACAAGGGAAAAAGTTCAGGTCATCAACTTCTAGTGGTTCCATGCAAAGTGGACATTCCACTTGCTCTTCACCGCTTTGATTCAAAACTGACATAATTAATAATTATTTCGTACAATACTGCTTTTCTTCACCTGGAAAAGAAACACATATGTTCACTAATTTTTCTCAAATATAGCACAATAAATCTGTTTATAGTAGTTGAAATGGACAGGGCTTAAATTGAGTCACACCAAAGTAGTAAATTGAAAATGAAAAAGGTGATTCACTGCCAGAGGTGATGGTGTGTAAGCAATTAGGCAGAATAAAGAAACTATGTTATCTTAGATAAAAACACCAAACACTGGCTTTTCTTTCACGAATTTTGTCACAAAAATAATTTATCTAAATGTCACGAAATATAGAACAGCTGTCAAAAACTAGCTAGACAGGAAACTTTCGTTCAGGGCACTTTTTGTCCAGAAACCGTTAATTGAATTCACTGTAATTTAATTTTTAAAAATTGAATTACCTAACGCCGTGCTTTCAGACAAAAATTAACTGACGATCACGTAAAAAGGACCTATAATTTCCACGGAAATTGTACACAATTTTAATTTTATGCAATACTCTGACGGACGTTACTCTTAAAGCTGTTTGAAATTGAAGCTGGAGCACTTCATTTTCCAGAAACTTACGCGTAAGAAGCTGTGAGCTGGGGATTTAATTAGATCCTTAACGCCTTACGAAGTACACTTCAAAATTTTATAAAATAGGATATTTACTTACTAAATTTTCTGATAGCAAGATTTCAATATGGCGACTTGATTAAATTATTGACGCAAGCGCATTCTAGAAATACATTTCAATCTGAATCAGAAAAGGTACATTCACATTTGCTAGATTTCTGTTAAGCTTCATAACTTTTGTTAACAAGTTTTCTACTATTTTAAATTACATATTTAGTAATCTTTCCAAAAATTATCGCTGTTGCTCTTCGCATTTATTTTATTATAACAATTGATAACAACAATCATACAACAATCATTTAACAATAAAAAATCGATCATGACCGATATTTATAATAAAAAAGTGTAATTATTATATTTAACAATAAAATAAATTAAATTAACAAAAATATATTATGTATATGAATGTAAATGTTGTATTAAAAGAAACTGCTCCCTTTGTAATTTCTCTGGTTCATAATATTATTATCTTCTGATAAAACTGAAAATAAATTATAAATGGTTATTTAAAAAAAAAAATTTATTTAATTTTTACATTTAAAAGACGTCTCAGATGTCTGTGTTGTTGGCAAATCGTCATTTAAATTGGTTTGTTCGTTTTCTGGGATTCCCTGAAATGTACTTGACTCTTCTTCCTCTTCTTCTTCGTAATCATCTTCCTCCTCTTCTTGTTCCTCTTCATCATCTTCACTTTCGTCTAATGTAAAATCAAAATCTTCGATTTCGTTAGTAACTTCTTCAACTTCGCCTAAATAATCATCTAAATTGTTTTTTTCGCCAAAGCCTTTTCTGTAAATTTTTAAAAGGATGTGTATGATGCTCTCAAAAAGCCACTGAAGCTTACGTTTGAACCGTAGCGACACCTGTTGTGAATACTTGTTGATAGCCCTAAAAATAACACCCAGTATATATTAAATTTTTTTATCAATGCACATGTTTTTTACCTTATTTTCTGTTGTTTGTTGTCTTCTTGGGGCTGAAAATAAATTTTTAAAACCTATAAAAATTTGTCTCATTTGGGAATAACAGATTTTACCTTGCGCCATGGCTTTAACACTAAAAAAATATATTTTAAACAATACTTACTGTTAGAACGGCTTCTATTCCTACATGAGATCATAATAGACGGAGATTGTGTTTGCTGTTGTCGATAACATACTCTAGAAGGGTATGTTTTCATAATACAGGGAGCTCTGCAATTACTTCCACTTCTACTTCTCCTGTAATAACTTATTGTATTTATTTAAATTTTATTATAACACATACCTCGTAGTTGATGAATATGGAGATCTTGAGGAAGTTCGCCTAAAAAAAACATTAGTTTATTTTAAATTTTAGTTAGATTAATTGTGATATTTTACGTAGAATGGGTTGGTCTTGATTGGTCAGTTCTTTTACATATTTTTGCACAAGTTGAGGACGTTTTACAAGAAGTTGAGGTGCCAATTTCCAAATTATATGACTCACCTCCTATTAAAAGAAATTAATCTTTCAAGTAAAATATTTCATAGTTAGCTCTTTTACAAACCTTTGGCTGAATTTAGTCTTAAACAAATAAAAATTGATCCTATAAGAAACCATACAAAAATTGTAGCCAGCAAAGCAACAAGTATAATGTTGTTCTTACTATTATTCTAAAATAAAGCTTTTTCATTATATTATAATATTTTGTAACTGTACAATTTTTACCTCATTCCCATAAGTACAGGAGCCGTCGTGTTTTGATGCGTTTCTGTTTTTTTCAATAGCACCATTACCTTGAAATTAAAATTTTTTTAGAAAGTCCCGAAAAAATTTTTCGCGATTTATAATTTGTGTAAAATAAAAAATTCTACAAAAAAATTATTATAAATATTAAATTTCATTTTACAACGACTTATGAAATGGATTTAGTAAAAAGTTTAAGTATGGAAATTCAAGGTTATGGAATTTATATTCCTTTATGGATAAAAATAGTATGGATATTTAATAACAGTTGGAGAAGAAGAAGAACAACAAACTTAACCTCCTTTCTAATGTCAAATTTTGAGGTTAAGGAAATTATTTTTTCAATTTGTCTATATTTGTGTTGCATTTACCAAATGTTTTCATTGTTTCCATAACTCTATATATTCCTCCAAATGCAGCATAAGTTTTTGGGTCGTGGATATGGGGCGTAACGTGAGTGTTAAGCCAGTGTTGGAACCTTTTGTGGAATCTTGTTATACAGCACGACTCGGTCTTTGTCGACATGTAACATCGCATTGTGGCTACATAATACTTAACAAGAATATAAGCTGATGAAGGCGATTCCAATTTACGTAATGAATAACTTTTAAAAGGAACAGCTATTGCAGAGGGCTCTGTTACACTATCCAAAATGGGCATGGGGATTTCATAGCAGTCGTCTTTGAGTCCTAGAAATGATGCATATTACAGGTAAAAAATATTTAAATTACTACAGTTTAACCTTTCTGTGGTTTTTGGTATATTAAGCTTTCGCAAGGGTCCAATTTGCCAGGGGGAGGTTTGAGAGGCAATACTTCAGCACCTGAACATTCTTTTGGACAATAATTAATTATATAATGTGACATTTATTAATTGTTTACTATTTAACTAACCTATTTGGGTATCAGGATTCTTCCAGCCCTCCCCATTTGTTTTTAAAAATATTTTAACTTCATCAAAAATATGGTTTAGTTTTTGAATACATTCAAATTGTATGACACCAGCATAAAACGCTGACCGTGCCAGGGGCAATACAAAAGCATGCAAGTAACCGCCTACATAAGGTAAAATAAGAAAATAAGAAAAAACTATTTTTTAAATTACCAAGAGTATCTGCCATTGCTTTCATCATAATTAATTTGATGCTTTTAGTGCTGCCTTTGGTTTTGTTCTTTACTGTTCTAAGTATCATTTGAAAATATAAGACGAGGTCGTCTACTGTGTCATCATCTTTGAATCCAATAGAACTTTTACCCGGAAGTATCTCTTGAAATATTCTTCGCGAATTTAATAGTGTAATTTCTTCTGCAGACCAACATTTTTTTTCTAAATCACTTTTTGAAAATAGCACCGTGCCAACGTTATTATCTCCTTGTATGAAAAATAAATTAGAGGAGAGTATTATCAGAACTGGTGTCAGAAACATGACAAATGAAATATTAATTTTTGTACAAAAATCATAGCAAAATATTACTACTTTATTTGGAAATTTAATTTGTGTTCCTTAAAATTTAAGATGTATTGTTTATAAGGAATTAAGCTATATTTTTATTTTTTTTTTTACTTTGGTACTTAAATACAAATACACACAACTATTCTACAGCTTACATTTTTGTTTTTGTATTAATTTAATGCACAACTGAGTTTAGTGGTTCTGCTTTTATGCTGGACAAATTTAATCGATTATCCAGTTCTTCATCAATAAGACCAATAATTGCACTAAAATTATAAATATATGAAAGATATAAAAAAATAGCATTTAAATTTGCCTAATTGTAAGCAATAAATAAGTATTACATGTTGTCTCCTCGAACGATGTGTAGTCCTAGTATAACTTGTTCAACTCCGGTTGTACTAGAATAAACCCTTTCATGGGACTCATCCAAAATTATGTTTATTGTTTGATCAAAACCTTTGAGGGTTCCCTACAAATTATATTATGAAATGATTTAAATAATTCCCTAAATTATTTCTTATTAACTTACAATAAAATTACGTCCATCAGATGTAATGATTGATACAGTATCTAATTAAAATTAAGGAGTCTTATAACAGAAAAAGCGTTTTTAAAGCAAAATGAAGGATACGATTTACAAAAGCATCCAGTCCAGCAGCCATTTGTGGGTGTAAAAGATCTTTTGAGGTGATTTGATGATTAAACTTAATATTTTAAGTAAAATTTAAACATTTACTTTACACCTTTAAAGTGAGGTTATAAGGTTATTATTTGAGGTTAAGTTGATTGTCAAGTGTTTCTGTAGTAATGTCTAAGTACCCTCTGCCGGATAGAGGTAATAAATTAAATTAATTTAACTAAAATTAAAATTAAAAAGAACAAAAACGTCTTTTATACTCTGCCTTTGTGAGTAATGTATTAATTATGCTAAATTATTTGAATTTTGCCTGTATTGTTATGATACAACGTTCTTTTATGATGTGGCTAAATGGATAGACATAACTTGAAGGTAATGAAAATGGACACATGGAAAAAGAAAAAGAAGAACTTCGATTAAGTTGGGTTAACTCCAGAGTTTTTTTATCTGTAAAGGGTATTTTCGATATGTTTGTCTAAATAAATGAGGAACAATGGATACTCCGACATTAAGGCATCTTACTGACCCTAAATTTGGCCAGCCTTCGAAGCGTCAGAGCAGTGTAAGCGCTTTGTATTTTTATGCACGTGCGGTATTTGATTTTGCATTCTTACAGCTTCTTCAACAGTTGGGGGCTCCTCACATATCTAGTTTCAATTATATGGTAGATAAAGGATTGGAACAGGCAGTAGCGGACCTTGTTCCTGTACAGTTTGAATTTACTAATGGTGACAAGATTTGTTTGAAGATTGAAGAAGCAGCTCTTAGCTGTCCCCTAGTTCCCGTTGGTACTATTGGAGTAAAGAAACAAATAGTGCTCCCTACGGAATGCCGGCAAAGAGCAGCTACTTACAAAGGCAAGTTCAATATCAAAGTATCTTGGACAGTAAACAATGGAAAGAAGAATTACTTTGAAAAAGAGTTGGGTGAAGTTCCAATTATGCTCAAGGTATTTTAATGAACTTGGGAAGTGCTCATTAAAAATAAGGTATTACGTGTTTTAGTCGAATAGGTGTCACTTAAATTTAATGTCTTCTAAACAATTGGTGAAAAATGGAGAACATGAAGACGAATGGGGTGGATATTTTGTTGTGAAAGGCCATGAAAAATTAGTGAGAATGTTGTTGATGACTCGCAGGAATTATCCACTCACTATAAAAAGGTCTTCATGGAAAGAACGTGGAGAACTCTTTTCAGATGTTGGTGTTAGTATTAGGTGTGTTAGAGAAGATCAAACTGCACAGGTACTTTTTTGCTTTTGTAATTTTTAGGTTGTTTAATCATTTCATTCTCTTTTTAGAACAATGTTTTGCACTTTTTAACTGATGGTTCTGCCAAATTCATGTTTATATACCTAAAAAATTTATATTACATTCCTTTAATGATTATTATGAAGTGCTTGTGTGATTATACAGATAAATTTATTTTTGAAAAGTTAACTGAAGGACATAAATATGATTTATATTACACAGAGTAAGTGTGTTATTTTTTTAATTGTCAATAAATACTAAAGTTGTAATTTAATTTATGTCTATTAGTTCTGTACAGAATATGCTTCGGGCCTGCCACTTGGAAAATCTGCATTCCCAAGAAGATTGCAAAGAATATGTTGGTAAATTGTTCAGAATAAGGTTCTTACAATGCCCTCCATGGTATACTAATCAACAGATAGCTGACTTCATGTTAAAACAGTGCATCTTAGTACATTTAGAAGATACTGTTGACAAGTTTAATCTTTTGGCTTTTATGACACAGAAACTTTTTGCTTTTGCTCAGGATAAGTGCAAGCACGAAGGGGTTGATTCCGTAATGATGCAGGAAATTTTATTAGGTATGATTATCATGATATTAAAAATATCTTCACTAGAATTCTTCTTTTCGTAAGAATATACCATTTTATTTAAAATAACATTGGTATTATTTTCCTTTTAGGGGGGCACTTGTATTTGCAAATACTTAAAGAAAGACTTCAGGGTTGGCTCAACAACCTTCGTCTAGCGCTTCTAAAGCGTCCGAAAACCGACTCAATGCTTCCTCTTTCTGCAAAAGAAGTACTGATAGCAGCCAAACACGCAGGTACAATAGAATCCTCAATGGAGCAGTTTTTTGCTACAGGGAATGTTAAAACGGCGACAGGTCTGGGTCTCATGCAGGACAAAGGTCTTGTCATAATGGCGGAAAACATCAATCGGATGCGTTACATGTCACACTTCAAAGCGGTCCACAGAGGGGCCTTTTTTCAAGAAATGAGGACAACAGAAGTTCGGCAGCTTTTACCTGACGCGTGGGGTTTTATTTGTCCGGTACATACACCTGATGGGGCTCCCTGCGGTCTTCTCAACCACCTTACATTGAACTGCACAATAACAGATGTTCCTGATCCAGTTTTAACTAAAAATATTCCTCGTGTTCTAGCCAGGTTGGGAATGGTCCCACTGGAAAATTTTCTTCACGAAGATAGGACAGACTCTTATGTAACTATGGTGGATGGGAAAGTTGTGGGTTATGTGCCAGTGCCGATCGCGAAGGATTTGGTAGATAGCTTGAGACTGTTGAAGATACAGGGCAAGGAAATACCTAATACAACAGAGATTGCTTTGCTTCCCAAGAAGAAGGTGTCGGGACAGTATCCGGGATTGTTTTTGTTCACTGGGCCAGCCAGAATGATGAGGCCTTTGGTTAACTTGAATGCGCACAATGTGGAATTTGTAGGAACTTTGGAACAAATCAATTTGGACATATGTGTCACTCCAGATGAAATTTATAAAGGTAAAAAACACCGTTTTGTATATTTGTTTTAAAATTACTCATTAATTTATTAAATATTTTTAAATAATTAGACTGGTCCCATGTTGCATTATTTTATTGCAATAATTGTAATTTTTTTGTTTAAGGTGTTACAACACACATGGAACCGTCCAAGTCTTCGTTTTTATCTAATTTAGCCCAATTAATTCCCATGCCTGATACTAACCAGTCTCCACGTAACATGTATCAGTGTCAGATGGGAAAACAAACGATGGGCACTCCCTTGCACACGTGGGGCACCCAGGCTGAGACAAAGATCTATCGTTTGCAAACCCCTGCAAGTCCCCTTTTCAGACCAGTTCATTACGACAATATAAAGCTAGATAATTTTCCAATGGGGACTAACGCCATTGTGGCCGTTATCAGTTACACGGTAAGAAAACAAGAAGTTACATTTTGTTACTTTTTTTAGTTTGGAATAGTTAATCCAGTAATTAATTTGTGTCTTATTTGCTTTCAGGGTTACGATATGGAAGACGCGATGATAATTAATAGATCTGCGTACGATAGAGGTTTTGCTTACGGTTCCATTTACAAAGCGCAGTTTATAGAATTGGATCACGTAGATTCTTATTTCTGTCGCGATCCTTCTTTGCCTTATTTGGCGGATCACCTGGATACTGACGGTCTCCCTCATCCCGGACAACCCATGTCCGAGTCGAAGCCCATTTGTTGTTTTTATAGCGCTGAGTCCTGCAGATACGTTGTGCAAAAATTTAAAGGGAAAGAAGATTGTTTTGTGGACAATGTGAGATTTTGTGGGAATTTTAGTAACACCAGAGCCAAGAAAATTGCATGTATTGTCTTCAGAGTACCGGTAATTATAAGAACGGAGAGGGTTAAAAAAGAAATAAAATTTAATTTATATTTCTGTAATTTTTTCAGAGAAATCCATCGGTTGGCGATAAATTTGCCAGTCGTGCAGGACAGAAGGGTATCTGTTCACAACTGTGGCCTGCTGAGGATTTGCCCTTTACCGAAACAGGTAAAAAAATGTATTCTAACCACTAAAATCATAACAAATCTGAGCCAGAAAGGGTAAAATGAATTTATTGATTTATACAATGCATAGTCTAGTTTATATGTATACATACATGTCTATGTTATTACTTAAAGGGGAAGAAACGTGGTCAAGTGTAACTAAGTTGCTTTTACTTTTTTCAAGGATTAATACCCGACATAGTTTTCAACCCTCACGGTTTTCCTTCTCGTATGACAATTGCCATGATGATTGAGGTAATGGCCGGCAAATCTGCGGCTCTTCACGGTCTGGTTCACGATGCGTCTCCTTTCAAATTCTCTGAAGAAGACACAGCCATTAATTATTTTGGAAGACTTCTAGAAATAGGTAAGAATACAATAAATTTCTAATGATCGTATGAATTAATTGAGTAGTAGTTTATTTGTTCATTTACTAATTCAACTTTTATTAACAGGTGGTTATAATTATTATGGCACGGAGACCATGTATTCTGGCATCGATGGACGCGAGATGACCTCTCAGATTTTCTTTGGAATTGTCCATTACCAGAGACTCAGACACATGGTGTCTGATAAGTGGCAGGTCAGTAGAATTGAATTAGTTTTTGCAATACAATCAAATTAATTTTATGTTCTTTGTTTTAGGTACGTACGACAGGACCTATGGATGTAGCAACGAGGCAACCTGTGGGAGGAAGAAGAAGGGGAGGAGGAGTACGTTTTGGGGAAATGGAACGGGATTCTCTTATCAGTCACGGTGCTTCGTTTCTTTTACAAGACAGGCTATTCCATTGTTCTGATAAATCTTTCGTAAGTACATTAGTGTTTTGTTTAATATTTCAGTCATTTAAAAAAAAAACATTATCTTGTGAAACAATTTGAAATTATTAATCGAACAAGTTAAAAATTATTCGTGAAAGGGATGCACATTCTCTGATATTATTTTCAAGATAAAATTTTAATGAAGAATTCACTATTTTCATTATTTAGTTTATATTTTATTATTATAACTATAGAAATTACAAGTCAGCTTGCATTTAGATTGACGTATCTCAAGTTGTTCACAATAATAATTTTTTTTCTTCTTCAAGGCGTTTATTTGCACATCCTGTGGAACTTTGCTGGGACCCATCACCGTAATGGTTCATATGACGGATAAGCCTGACTTGGCTGAAACCAAAGAAACGTGTTCATTGTGTGGCACTGGGGATAATATTAGGGAAATTGAAGTTCCCTATATTTTTAAGTTTTTTATTACACAATTAGCATCTGTTAATATTAATTTAAGGTTAAACTGTAAAGGATAAATGTTGAAATAAAGTAAATGATGTTTTATACCTGGGTCTTTATTCGTTAAAATAAGCCCAAGAAGGGATCCTTCTGGTCGATTTTGACCAAAAAAGTCGCCAAAAAATCGGAAAAAAAGGCAAAAAAACATTGTTTTAGACAACAATAAACTATTCTAATAAAATTTTAGGCCTTTATTCATTAAAATAAGCCGATTTTTGCAAAAAAATTTCCAACTTTGAGTCCAAAATCGACCAGAAGGGGGACCCTTCTCATCGATTTTGACCAAAAAAGTTGCCAAAAAATCGGAAAAAAGGCAAAAAACGTTTTACGTGACAATAAAATATTCTAATAAACTTTAAGGCCTTTATTCATTAAAATAAGCCGATTTTTGCAAAATAAATTCCAACTTTGTATTAGGAGAGCATAAGTTGTCATGAGTCTTTTTCATAAAAATTTTGCTTACTAAAATTTTCGAACTTTGTATTAGGAGAACATAAGTTGCCATAGGTCTTTTTCAGAAAATTTTGCTTACTAAAATTTTCGAACTTTTTATTAGGAGAGCATAAGTTGTCATGAGTCTTTTTCATAAAAATTTTGCTTACTAAAATTTTCGAACTTTGTATTAGGAGAGCATAAGTTGTGATGGCTCTTTTTCAGAAAAATTTTGCAAACTAAAATTTTCGAACTTTGTATTAGGAGAACATAAGATGCCATAGGTCTTTTTCAGAAAAATTTTGCTTTCTAAAATTTTCGAACTTTGTATAAGGAGAGAATAAGTTGTCATGAGTCTTTTTCATAAAAATTTTGCTTACTAAAATTTTCGAACTTTGTATTAGGAGAGCATAAGTTGTGATGGCTCTTTTTCAGAAAAATTTTGCAAACTAAAATTTTCGAACTTTGTATTAGGAGAACATAAGGTGCCATAGGTCTTTTTCAGAAAAATTTTGCTTACTAAAATTTTCGAACTTTGTATTAGGAGAGCATAAGTTGTGATGGCTCTTTTTCAGAAAAATTTTGCAAACTAAAATTTTCGAACTTTGTATTAGGAGAACATAAGTTGCCAAAGGTCTTTTTCAGAAAAAATTTGCTTACTAAAATTTTCGAACTTTGTATTAGGAGAGCATAAGTTGTGATCGGTCTTTTTCAGAAAAATTTTGCTCACTAAAATTTTCGAACTTTGTATTAGGAGAACATAAGTTACCATGGGTCTTTTTCAGAAAAATTTTGCTCACTTGAATTTTCGAACTTTGTATTAGGAGAACATAAGTTACCATGGGTCTTTTTCAGAAAAATTTTGCTCACTAAAATTTTCGAACTTTGTATTAGGAGAACATAAGTTACCATGGGTCTTTTTCAGAAAAATTTTGCTCACTTAAATTTTCGAACTTTGTATTAGGAGAACATAAGTTGCCATGGGTCTTTTTCAAAAAAAATTTGCTAACTAAAATTTTTGAACTTTGTATTGGGAGAAAATAGGTTGTGATGGGTCTTTTTCTGAATAATTTTCCCAACTAAACCTTTCGATAGAAAACCAAAAAGCATAATTTGGGCAACAACAAATTTTTTACAGAAAAATTTATTTATTTTAAAGAATAAAGTTAAAAAAATTTTTGGGTTGTTCAATTATTGCCTTTTTTGTTTCTGTTGTATTTTTCTGTCTATTTTTAAATCCTTCTTGGGTTTTACTAACCTTTGTTTAATTTTAGTGGGTTTTAATAAATAAAATAGCTTCTAAAATTAATATATTTATTGTTTAACGTTTTATAAAACACAAAAACAACGCGAACAATAAAATTAGCTAATTGTTTATAAAAATAATGTTACAATATTTCTATACTTTCTTAACAGTAATATTTACTATAAATAATAAAACGGCTTAATTTATTTGTTTTTTTGTTTTCTTCGTATCTAGAAAAAAATATTGGGCAGTCGTGTGTAAAGAAAATTTCGCGTGAATTAGTTATTTACAGTAAATATTAAAAAAAAAACCGTTGGAATTATAGGAATAAATAATTATGTGTATTGATTGGTCCCAGTAACCAACTTATCAATATGACTATTAAAAAACACTGTATATAAATGTATTAGTTGGCACAAGTATAAAGTTGTATAAAACGAAAGTAAATTAATTAAAGTTCAAAATGTTTTGAGACTATGGCGGTCCTTATTATTGATAATTTATGAACTTCTACACTTCTAAAAACAATTAATTTTAATTATAAATATTTAATTTTTGTAATATAATAACACACGAATTATATTTGATTTTTGAAATTATTTTATTATGATAGGCAACTTGCATTGCACGCCAGTATAGATGGTAACCTAACTTTAACATTATTTTAAACTATAAAATACTTTTCTTTTAATATCGAACTTCCTGAATCTCTGGAAGAATAAAAATTTAAAAATTATCAAATATAGACCACCCTATATCTAATTAATGCTATTTTGAAGTTAAATGAAAGGACGGAGCAATCGGAGCATCTTTTTTACAAAATTCAAAGTCATATTCACACAAAAAACAATTATTAATTAGTTAATTGATTAATAAGGGTGTACACTGGCCAACCCCACCCTTCCGTTGTTGGAGAGTGAACTGTTTGTCCTTTGTATCATTTCCGGGTATTGTTTCCTATTAATATTGTTTCGGTCAGTCCTAAGCTTGGGCTCCGCATAGCTGTGACGGTTCTTTCCTTTCTGGTTCTTCAGGAAACGGGAATCGTGGTTAATCTGGGATTTAATTTCACCTAGTCGGTCCAGATCCGCTGACGATCTGGAGAATTGTTGCTGTTCTAGTCGCGTGTATCTTAAAATAAGAAAAAAATTAAGGTTTCAATCTTTGAGGATTCAATAAAAAAAAAGTTCCCTGTTGTTTTCTAAAGTCTCAGAAGATGACAAAAAAGTATAAATAACTTAACTTACCTTTCACTTTCTGGAAGTTCATGAAAAGCTCTATCAGCTTCTCTGAAGACCTCTTCGTCGTAAGCCACTGGTCCATTATTGTAGTCGATATAACTTTTCCTTTTCAGTTCTTTCGCTATTTCGTTACAGGTGCGTCGATGTTCCTCTTCAGTTAAGTTGAACATTGACCTACGTTTCGGATCGTATTTATCGGTCATTCGATATCGCTCAATCGGCGCCTCGGCGCTCCTTCGGATACTCAATTCCTGGTGAGGGACGTGCTTACGTGGAGCTGGTTTTGGATACATCACGTCCTCACAGTCATACCTTTAAAATAAAAAAGTTTTTTAAGACAAGAAGAAAAAATCTCAAACAATCATAACAAAAGGTCAGAAACAATTGAATAAAATAAATTGCGTTGTGAAGGATACGATCCCAGCGCAAGGGTTGTTCAAATTCCATAAGAATAGAATTTTTAACTAGATATACTTTTTTTGGGTAGTACTTTTAGCATAACATAGAAACATGTACTAAATAATGAATTTAGAAATTTAATAATTACTAGGTATAATTAAAAAAAGGTGTTTTTTATGATGTTTACACTAATTGATTAATTTCTGTTTAATATTTATACGGGACTAATTTTATTTCTAGCAAATCACTTTACATCATTCATTTGCAGTTCATGCCACTATGAATTACTTTTAATGGGGTTCTGAGCTAACAAAAATTCTATTCTTCAATAGTTAATACACTGTTTGAATGATTTTATTGACGTGAGCTTACTATGTCTCTACTTTAATTGAAAAATAATTCAAGTAATAAATGAAAAAGAAATTCTTACCTATCACTGTTATAATACTTTTCTTTTTCCTGCATTTCGAAGTGATTATATCTCTTTGAAGGACTTGTGGGGATATCATCTTTGCAGTAACCCCCTCTGTCTCGCCTAGTGGGAGATATGGGGGGTTCCACAATGCCTCTAATTCTTTCTTCTTCTAACCTTTCTTTTTCCATCAGTAGAAATTTTTCCTTGGCATCCTTGAATCGATCTTTAGGGGACACGTTTTCCAAGGGGGACGGTGTTCTCTGTCTTAAATCGGGCCTCTTTAACGATGGCCTCTCTGTGTTTTCGATGTAACCGTCGTCCTGGTGATGATTTCGGGAATTGTAGGACTTTTCGGAGGATCTCATCGGCTCCGTATATGGTTGATAATATCTAATAAAATAGTAGAATTTAATGAAAATCATTTTTATAGAGTTTTTGAAGTAATTACCTTTCGTCGTTTTCTCTTTCTTGCTCTGTTTTTCGCCTTTCATAACGCTCGTTTACTTTGAAATTAAAAAAGTCTTGATGCATTCTTCGAAACTCTTCTTGGTAAAATTGTTGCTGAGTTTTAGTGGGATGATTTCTAAAATTAATTAAATAAAAGAAAGAAAGACAACAATGATTTTCCGTTTTTTTTTTACCTCACTTGGTGTTCCGTTATGTATTCTTCACCAAAATTGTACCTAGGCTTCCTGTTGTCAACTTCTTCATTATTTTCCTTCCTGCACTTGACTGCGTTTCGAATTTCAGTTTTGAATTCGTCATCTTTCCCAATTTCTGCCCCATATCGCAGCCGAGGAAGCTTGTCAAAATCTTTCACCTCCTTACTCTTCTCGTACATTTTTCTTTCATATTCCTTCTTCTCAAACTCCCTCCTTTCAATGTCCTTCTTTTCTAAATCTCTCTTCAATATTTCCCTTTTGCCCTCAAATTCCCTCTGGACTTGATAATCCACATGGTTCTTTAATGAATCGCCATTTTTTCCCATTACATGTTCTTCTTCGAGTTCCCTGAAATTCTTGGCGTACTTGTTGAGTGGATTTTCCATGAATCGTCCTTTGCCCTTTTCCAAGGACCTCATATTATCTGAATATTTGTTTTCGTGGTGTCCGTTATTAGAACTCGCATCCCTAGAATACGAATTTTGACTAGACGGGTACCTGTCAGGTTTGTACCCATCGGGGTAGTGCCGGGAGCTTCGGATTTCCGTTTGGGTGTGAGGACGAGGCAGGGTTAATTCCGGGGAACCATCGGGCATAAGATACATTGTCGATTCTGCGGTGTCTGCGTTCCATTCTTCGTCTGGAAGGATATAAAATGATAATTATTGGGGCGAAACATGCAGGTATTTATATTTACAAATAATTAACAAACTAGTTAATCAATCTTTTTCGATTCTTTTACTATGTTCAAGGAAATTCATCAGTGAAAGATTTGGTATAAAATGTTTACCTTCAACATTTAAGTAAACAAAATAGTCTCGGTTGAATTTACAAGGTGTTCGTTTTTAACCAATTTTTCATTATCGAATACTTATAGGTAATAATTTATGTATGAGTGACGTAATTTAATTCAAGAACTTGCTTGGCCTTCTTTTTTTTTTTTCTTGTTCGAATAAAATACCTAATCGGCAAAGTCTACTCTGAAGGCGAAATAAATATAACCACAAGCAACTGAGGTCAAGGAAAACGGCCGTTTTCAAAAGTTGAATAACTGTAAAGGTTAAACTGCTGTAATTGCTATTTAGAATTTATGATAATCAAAACTCCTACCTTTATCTACAGAAACGCACACATTCAAGAATTAATTGTTTTGTCATTTAACACCTTTTAACAAGAAAAAACGACTGGTGATGGTACCTGAGATTACACAATCAAATTTTGCAGATGTTCTTTTTGCTAGAATTTACTGTTTGTTTATCATTTTACTTAATCAAAATTAATTTAAATTCGGCAAATAGATAACGAAACTTTTCTAGGAATTAACTCTCACAATACATTGAAAGGAGGAGAGAGGGGAAACTAATTTTTTGTAGGATTTTAAAGAACTAGTTGTGGGGAATTTAAAAATATATGTATGTATAATATTTTAATTCCTCTTACAATTGCAAAATTTTACTGACCAGTATTTATTCAATGTGTGTGTAGATTCCTGTATGTCTAAGTACTTTGTATTAGTATAATATACTGGTGTAACATAACGGTGTCACCTTTTAAACACCTAACTGTATCCAATCGATTAACTACACATTTGAAACGAATATTTTGTGGGAAGATAATAAGTCAAAAGAAAAAAATTACTTGAAAAACGAACGCTTAAAATTCTTGTTATGTAATGGTGCGTGTGTATTTATTAGCGGTAAATCGTCTTTGGAATGTGGACGCTGGAATGTTAATACTACAGCAAATTAATTAAAAGGCAAATGTTTAAAAGTCGAATTACATATATGTTAAATGCAAAATTTATAGCAAAGTTTGTTAATATGTGTAACTTAGTGGTACAAAATATGGAGCATGGAAAACTTTGTTTGGCAACCTAAATTTTATTTGCAAATGTACCAAAATTGGACGCAAAATTTTTATCGTTTTCCAGATTTTGCAAAAATGTAATCTATTTAGGTTATTTTATATTAGGTAGACGTTGAATGTTAAATAAAATACTACTTAGGTGTGAGTTTTTTCATACTTTCCTGCCCATATGCAAAACGAAATAATCTGGAGTTAATCTACATTTTGATTGAGCTCTATAGGGGATCGGTCTATATTTCAATTGTGTTCATTAGAATTTCCTATAAGTGACGTCACAAAAGGCGACTTTTGATGGATGCACAAAATAAATTGTGAGGGCGTGTTGATAATAGGATTTGAAAGAGATTTACCGCCCATTCTGGTCGGTATGTTAACGAGGATTTTAAAATGTAATTATTTTAAATTTGAAAAACTTTAATATTATCGAAGTGGAATTAAATTTATTTTTGCATTTTATTGATTAAATTATAAAATTTTCTTTATTATTACTTTGAAATAATTAGAAAAAGTAATTATTATAAAGTTAACTTATGTGCATTGATAGGGGTCAACTTTATTATACATACAAATATACAGAATAATTGTGGTTGGTGGGAAAACTGGTCTAAACCAATTTTGAATTAAAGTAATTTTGCATAGAATATAATTAAATAATAATTTATTTTATTCAACCCGAACGAGCAAGGCGATTAGCAACCATTGTGAGATGAAGACTCGTAAATAACTAAGATAGCAAAAAAAAAAACGTTATAGCTCGAGGCTTTTGAAGAAAAACACAAAAAACATCATACCATTCGTTCGAAACAACTCGGAGCGATTGTAATTCTTAGAATATTAGATCATCACTATCATCATTGTCGACAAAGATGCTGTGCTAATGCCTTTCAAATTTTTTTACAAACTCTTTTGCTTTGTCGTATTATTTATAGAGTCGACCGTGGCAGTTTTGGTTATTTAAAGACGCCGTCAAACCAAACAAAATTTATCTTAGAAATATTTTTTTTAAATTTTGTATTCATGATGTAGTACTCTAATTTTTATGTAAAATTTAACTCTCACCAGAGTGACTGTTCTATTCAACTTACAATTGGAAGTGTTAGCTTTTTTTAATTCTAAACGTTCACCTTCGGCAATATGGGTGCGTTGAATCTCTAATAATCTAACCATAAAAAAGGGAGTGTTGTATTATGCTGCATTGTTATTAACACTTATTAGAAGCTGCTGCAAAAGCGTTGTGTCGCTAATTTAATTAAAACAGTCCCCAGTTTTGTAATATCTCCCTGTAACGTTCAGTTCTTTGACTTGGAAAATCGCAAATTTAACTTTCGAACCACATTTTCTTGAGAATGTCCCATCTACATTTTTGTTTATTATAATGAATGTTTTTGTTAGCTGATTGTAACGAAACACCATAAAAGATAATAGCTTAAAATTTACGAAGAATAAAATTAGCCATTGGTTGAATAATTCGCCTTGGTCCTAATGTTGAACCTAGTGGAACTCCTTTTATGCGACCAAAATTATAGTGCAGTATGTTTTTATTGCTCCATTATAGGCGCTAGATTAGAACAAATTATCCTTTCGTAAAATTGTTTATTAAACGTTTTGCTTAATTGTGTAACGGGTTCTTCGCGCTTTTGTTATTTAAATAAATGCCACAAAAGGCACTTGACCTTTCAAAACAATACCATTATGCCATTCACGTATTAAAGTGTTTGTTTTGCAATAATATAACCGAAAGTTTACAATACATAACATTACTATTTCTTGTGTGCTTACCTCTTTAATCTAGAAGACTTGAGTTACACAAAAATACTTTTAGAATTAGAAGAAAAGAAACTTTTTCTACATGTTTTGAAATAACCTCAGAAATGTCATATTAACAAATAAACAAACCCCTAGTAGAGTAGGCAACACATCGCTCAAACCCTAATGAACTCAATCAAAATATAGACCGCTCGCCTACTGAACGCAATTAAAATGTAGATTGGATAACGATTTTGTTTTTATAATGGTATTCAGTATAATTTAACAAAAATCAAGGATACATTTGACCCTTTAAAACAATAAAAGAATTTTAATTCAATTTATTAGCTTTTGTAACTAAGGGTAAAGACGTAATCCTTTAATCTGTCGTACTAGCAACTAAAAATGTATTATGATGAATTTACTACATATTTACATATGTGTAGAAGATGTAAATGTGAGCGTATGTTTAATAGGTCTTACTATGTGACTGTTCATTATTTACTCTTGTGTGAGAATACAATACAATATAATGGAGCATTCTTATCTCTCACCGTAAAACAAGGCACGAAAGCAAGGTTGCGTTCCGTTTCTTGAACTTACTCAACTAAGAATTATGTTATCTCACACCAGATAGGTTCCATCGTGACATATTTTTATGGAAACGTGCGTGAGATTGAAATTACGGCGCACATTAGTACATTACATCTTACAATAAGAAATGAATTTAATTTATGTTGAGAATTGCATTCTTCGGGAAACGTTGAGTTCTCCTTTGAGACTCTGAAAATTTTTAAAAGTGGTAAATGTAACGGTTTCCAAAAAAAATTTTGTTCCGGAAAATATTAAAATTATTTGATTAGTCGATTATAGTAATATCTACGTTACTTAATGCTCACCATAAAATTACATAGTTAGAAGAAAAAAAGATATAAAGATTTCCCAACTCTTTTGAAGGAAACGCGAGAAAATTGCAGCAATAATGAAATTTTCACTAACGAACAAAATAACAAAAGTAAATCGTTCACGCGGTGAACAAAAGAATATAAGCTGGTAAACTTTCTAACTATCCTCAGTATAAATCGGTGTATTGTTTTACGCTAGTGTTATATTTACACAATGTAAAAATGTATACGATTGTCAGGTTACCATCATTTTTAATTGAATTTCCTTCCTGAGTACAGTTAACTATTGTTGTTGTTTTCTTTACAGTTAATTTTATACGGAAGGAAATTATGTTATCATTATTAAGTTGTTATTTTGCAAATATTGTGTAAAAGTTGAATATTTTTGATATCCTGTCTAAATAAAAAAATTATGTAATAATCTGAAGTCGATCTACATTTTGATTGAGCTCGATAGGGGTTCGGTCTATATTTCAATTGTGTTCATTAGAATTTCCTGTAAGTGACATCACAAAGGGCGACTTTTGTGGATTCACAAAAGAAATTGTGAGGGCGTGTTGATAATAGGATTTGAAAGAGATTTATCGCCCATTCTGGTCGGAAAGTTAACAAGGATTTTAAAATGTATTTATTTTAAATTTGAAAAACTAATATTATCTAAGCAGAATTTAGTCTTGTTTTTGCATTTTATTGAATACTGTATATTTTTCTGTGTTATTATATTGAAACCGTTTGTAAAAGGTATCTATAATAATATTGAACTATGAATGCACTCTACGTTATTAAAAATATAAAAAATACACTTATTAAAATTATAATATCATGGTTAGCAGTAGGTGTACCTTATTATATTATATGCTATTAAATGCCAAATTGAATGAAGGAAAGAAAAAGGTTTCAACATGACAGAAGTAAATGAAGCAGAACAAACGTCTGATCAAGGCTAAATTCCTCTTGGAATGCCGTTTTGAATAAGTTATAAGATTAAAAAGATGTAGTAGTGGTTTCTCGAATTGTAAGTGTTATAAAAACCAAAAGAATTTTTCAATTTAGAAATTTACAGGCTTCAGGTAAATAATAAGGTTCTTACTTGCAAATTGAAAATTAATTGAACCACTAAAATAAGTATCATAGTAAAAAATACATTTATAAAATCCCTTGTATTACATATACCAGGGGCTTGTAGTAAGTTTTTGTCTAAACAACACGGAATATGGTCAGAGCTGTGATTGGACTTTGTTGAACTTCAAACTATCTGATTGGCGTTGAACAGTAACAATGTCTTTGTTTTCACGGCAACTGTTTTTGTATCTAAGGCAACTACTATTGTTTTTTTACAAGTGAAAACTATTATTTTTTATTCGTGCCCCTACTGCATATACGATATGCAGTAGTTTATTAAAATAACGCTGCGATTTGCACAAAGAAAAGTGGAACTTCATATTCGCGGAAGTTTCTAACTGAATACTTGATACAGAAAAACATTAGAAGGTGCCATATTTTGTTTAAAATGTAGGCCAGTAATAATCGGCGCAAATTCCTCGAGACATAACCGCCTCAGTTTCTAGCAAAGTAATTGCTTAATGATCACTCTTAAAACTAGTCCAAATAAAAATAATAATGGTAGGTACTAGTAGTGGTAACAATGGCAACGTTTCCTCTTAACGCAGACAATATAAAGCTGTTACTTTTATTAAATTCTGCACGTTATTCAAACTTTTCGCTCTGCTTCACTCACTCAAAATATCACGCATTCCTCTCATGTAAGGCTAACCTCGTTTCGATGTCATAAAAGTGGCACTCGGCAACAACAAAAATTACTACAATTGTGGTAGCATTTAAAACAAAAAAATTCGGCCTTTTTGAAAAAAGAAACAAAAGAAAACTAGGACAGGTGCACCTAAAAAATCGTAGGCTAAAACTACACACGCATGCGTGGCCTTTGACAGTAAACTTTAATCATTTAGCCCGCACGCGTGAACGGATAATAAAAAGGAATGAGGAGTTCATAACTTCTTTTTTGGTTGTTGTTATACGAGTGTCATGTATCTGCGTAAGTGTGTGTATGTGTATTTTAAATGTACCGAGTGCTGTAAATGGATGTGAAGATGTGAGGTAATAACCACAGTGTACTCGAAGGGTTGGTTATAAATAGCTCAAGAAATCTGTCTCCTCCATGCTATTTGTAGAAGAAGGACATCGAGTTTGGCGCCACGAAGGAAAAGGATAAGAACCAACTGCACTTAAGGAACAATTGTATTAAAAGTTTCCTTTCCAAGAAAATAGATAAAATGTTTTAAATACACAGATAAAAATAAATCTAAGTAGTCTCTTTGTGAAGGCTGATGGGAGATATAGGAAATTAAGTTAATTGAACATCTCCTAATACAAAGAATTTTGCATTGTGGACTTCAAGAAAATAATTTATGGAATTTAATCTTTAGTTTCAAATGACTCGACTCTTTCTGGCCATAGTTTGGAAATGTTGCTACTGACTTTCCATCTAATTAATATTTACCTTATACACAGAAGTAAACATTGGGTAATCGAACAGATATTAGCTAACATTTCTACCATTTTCTTTCGTTTTTACATCTTAATAATTTACTTTCTCTTTTTATTTATTTAAATTACGAAATAACTGGATTTTCTATTTCCTATTTCCTTTCAAAAACACAGCGTGACAACCGGGGGAAGGGGGTCAAAAAAAAGCTAATTTTAGTGTGACGTATTTTATGAACAGCCCCTTACTGCAATTTTATTTTGGTATTAAACAGAACGACTCATTTCCTTTCACTTTCTTTTATGAAATACTTGACAAAGGAGTTCTTTAACACTTTAACAAAAATTTTGTGTTCCACAATAAGAAGTATTTTTGCATTCATTAAAATTTTTCCAACGAATATAAAACGATTGAAGTACCTATCATTAGGTAGCTAATTAGAAAAATGAAAAACCGTTTGTAATTTTTTGTTTTTAATTATTTTCGTGTTCATTCGCGTGTGCATTCTGAGCTTGTCGTTTCTGGGTAGCGAGATAGTTGTCATGGAGATTGTATCGTACTTCTGAACAGGTAAAACCAGCTGCCGGATCGGGCCTTATACGTATTATGAAAAATCGCAGATCGCAATAGCATCCTTAAGGCCTTCTCTCACTCAGTGTAACTAACGAACAATCCAAGCCTATCGTACATCCCATCAACGCAACGTTACGTTCAATACAGGAAGGAAAATATTCAACAAGTAAATCTTCTAATTCTAACACGCACCACAAGGACAATTTTACCACATCACTTGGTAGTTTGGGTGGTTAAAATAGTTACAATCACCAATACCAAATAATCAATCGATAATTTGAAATAGAAAAGGAAAATTCATGTATTTTTTTTAGAACACCTTGTATACGTAAGTACATATACATAATTATGTACTAACTGTTTTGGGCACACATTACAGTTAATGTTAACGTAAATGTTAATATTTATGAAAAACAGGGTCGCAGCTGACAAGTAGGTAGGTACTCATTCAAATTTGTACTGATTTCGTTTCTAGCCGAACGAGTTTTTGCTCGTCTTGTCTTGCGGCGTGCCGAGAGCCTGATGGGCAAAAAATGAGTCCAATTTTGGATGATCAGTTTTGTAATTTCGATTTCGAACCACTTACGTGTCCACTTAGCTATTCAAATCAATTGGTAATGGATTCGAAGCACGATTTTTTTGGTTGGCTGTTGTGTCAAGGCACTGCTTTCATTTTGACTGATCAACTACACAAGCGGACACTTTTACAGGGCATATACAAAACGTTTTAAGACAAGAATTTTCTAATATCTATCTAATTAAAACTATGTAGTAAGTTATTTTGGCTCAGCTGTAATATTATTTTGAACATATTCTTTTATTCGTATCTGTACTAAAGCACACCCTGTACACGATTCTTGTTTATGAATAATTACCAATATCATAAATGACATTCCTTGAAGCGTTTTTCGTAATTGTTTCGAGGTTGTTGCTCCAAAAGTGTAACATCTCTGGTTGAGCCTCCCGGTGGGTCTTCATTAGATACTTCTTCGAGTATACATTTTGATAGTAGGTACAAATGTATAGATACAGAAATACCAGAGGAACGTATTTAAATATTTGATAGGAACGATTGTTGAACTGCTCCCAATCAGAAAAGCACAAAGGCGTTTGCCTTGTGTTGTAATTTGTAATTGAACAGGTGAACGAAAAAAATAAATAAAGGAAGCAATTTCTCTTTTTCGCCCACGTGATGCCGACAATGAACTCAGAGACTCAGACATGTGACAAACATTGTATCATTACATTGTCTGTTACTAATAAACTAGCGTCCTATTACGCTGATTTTGATGCACTTTTTACTCTATACAGAGTTTTATCTCGCAATGGTTACCTGTATGCTATGTTTTACTATTACTATCATTAAGGGAAAGGGTGTATAATAATTTTTTGTCAGGATTTCGACTCATAAAAGACATACTTAGTGGGCGGAGTTGGCACCAGGGTTTGTCTCAAGGTTGACGACAAAAATTTTAATACCTATGAGCAAAACTTTTACCTATGTATTTGTTTAGTAGGTTGGGTAAAGAAATCATGGTGTTTGATGCAATAAAATCCCTGTAGGTACAAATGCCAGTATTTGCCCAAATATTTTACAAATTAATAAGGTTTCGTGTCTAAATAAACAGTCGATTACAAATATGGATATCCGGTATGGCTGGAATGTTAAATCAGAGAAATTGTTATGAAGATGAGGCTAAGAAGAGGAACACAAGTGATACCCTGAAGGTGTAGGTCATTGTCGTTCATGTTAGTCATGGAATTTATGCCTGGTGTGTTTACAAATGTTAGACAAAATGCGAATATTTTGCCGAATTTTATTGCTGAATCGTTATAAATTACTTAATCGTTATAATACTGATAAGAGGTTTTTAGAAAGTTCAGAAAACTGCTAATACCTAAAAATTTATCTGTATGGGAAAGTATTTAATAATTCTCTTTGGGTCGTTTTAGGGCTGATTTGCTTTCCCTGCTTCATAGAATTTTACTGTTCCAAATGTTGTTTGATTCCTCGCTGAGAACATCGTCAGTGGTAACATGGTTGGTAATGTATCGATAAATCATTAGGGATGACTTGCTGACAGATATATGAAAAATTGATCAGCAGATCCTCTGTAGCAACTTGGCTAGTCAACAATAATGACTGATCAGTCAAATTGATCGATAAATCTTCAAGAGCAACTTGTTGGGTGCTGAACGATATCAGATGTAAGTCACATTGATAGATAAATGTCCACTGATGATTTGAATGGGGAGGAATCGTGACTGACCAGTCAAATTGATCGATAAATCATCAAGGGTGACTTGTGGGATACTGAGTTGCAACAGATATAAGTCAAATTGATCAGTAGATCTTCTGTAGTGACTTGATGGTCAACAATCCCGACTGATCAGTCAAATTGATCGATAAATCTTCAAGAGCAACTTGTTGGGTGTGAACGTATGTCAGATGTAAGTCACATCTGATAGATAAATGTCCACTGATGATTTGAATGGGGAGGAATCGTGACTGACCAGTTAAATTGATCCATAAATCATCAAGGGTGACTTGTGGGATACTGAGTTGCAACAGATGTAAGTCAAATTGATCAGTATACCTTCTGTAGTGACTTGACCAGTCAACAATCATGACTGATCAGCAAATTGATCAATTAATCTTCATTAATGATTTGGCTGATGCTGAGTTGTGACAGGTATAAGTCAGACTGCCCAATAAATCTTGAGTGATTACTTGGCTTGTGCTCAATTGTGACTTATCAGTCGATAAATTGATCAACTAACAGATAAGTCGTGATTACTCACCAGCCAATTCACCCAAGAAAATTTATCGACCGGTCTAACTGATAAGTCACGATTCTTTTTCAGCCAAGTCTCCATCAAAGATTTGTTGTTCAGCCTGACTTAAATCTGTTACTATTCAGTGACAACCGAGTCACCTCTGAAGATTTATCGATCAGACGATATTTTTCACCAATAAAGTCACTCCTAAAGATTTATCGATTATTCTGACCTATCGATCAAAATGCCTCACCAGTCAAGTCATTATTAAAGATTTATCAATTTAGTCACAAGTCGCCCCTGAAGATGTTGTCAGTGAGGAATGGTGAAACGTTTGAGCTAACAAATTTTCTTGAACAAACTGTGAAAGCCTAAGGACTACAGTTAATACTTATTACAAATCTAAGTCACAGTTTCCGTTCAAGTGAGACCACAAACCGGAAAAGTACTTATGTACAATTAGTTGCTCAAGACTTTTCACTTACCTAATTCCTATCTATGTTCGAATAAATTAATAATGTAAACTTAATTGATAATAACAATAATTAAATGGATAATTTTTATTTTTATATCCCATATTTATATTAACAAATAATTGACCGGGTATTCGAGTTGCTAATTAATCAAACGAAAATTTCTATAGAAAAGTAATATTCAACTAGGCACCTATCCATTCCATTGCATAAATTAATAATGAATGAGCAGGAAGTTTTTAATAAATTATTTCCCTATTAATTAACACTTTCCAATATAATATCTATACGTTGTTTAGGCTTTTTCAAAGTCCCCTTACTTAGGATTAATAAATAATAATGTAATAACAAAACATTAAGGAAATAAAAAAGTTAAGGTATTTGATATTTAATTTATTTTTTTTCAGGGCTAAATTTAATAGATATATACTAAATTATTTTGTGATTTTTGATTTATTATATCTATCAAGCAGCCTTTTCGATATGATAATAGCAAAAATTACTATTATTCCTTCTCTCAGATATCAGTCCATTTTAATTAATTTCTCTTTTTGATAAGATCTGATCGTGACTATCTGGAGCCCGTCAATCAGAAAGAAAGTCAATTCCAATCGATGTTTGATAACATCGGGATTCATTATATTATCAGTTTTACTTTTTGTAGGGAGGTACTGTACTACTAACTCATTGCTTACCAGTTACTCACATCACAATCACACGGTTGAACTTCAATTAAAGAAAGTCCATCACTTTCATATTAGCCTACTAACAATACATATAGTATGCATATATTTCGCGGACCTTTGGAGCGAGCTTCTGCACGGGGCTTTCTAAACAGAAAGCCGGCATCATTCAAAAGCGAGACTTTGGGTCAAAGGTGATTTTTGTTTGTTGGTTAGTGGTACAACGACGATTTCGCGATAACAAACACACCATTTGAGTGATTACAAGAAAATACCACACGTCCAAAGAGAAATTTTTATTTTTAATTTTGAAATAAGATTAAAAATTATTTTATATGTATCATCAGTGCATGAGAACTAAAAAGTTTATATGAAGAAGAAGTTAAGATTCTGATTGTGTGAAAAATTGAAAGTAATAACAATTTTTTAATTGAATTTAAATAAAGGGTCTGCACTAGCGTCTTTTTTGACATTGGTGCCTTTAATATATTGATAGTTGTTGAAAATAATTTTTGACCAATTATCAAATTCCTAACTTCATTCGTTTCTGGAAAATGGGGATTGTAACCCTTAAGTTTAAAATTATTTTTCTACGAAGCTATGATAAATATTCGAATGAAACCAACGCGACATTAAAGCTCCTTTTTTATAATTTTCCAAAGAACTATAAGGTTGCAAAAAAAAATATTGAAAAAATAGGGGTGGTTTTTAGTGGCTATTTCTTGAGGTACACCGACCAAAAAAAAAACACGTATAATCAGTACGTATCCAACTATAATATGTAACATATTTCAAAGCTACCCCTAGGTTTGACCCTGCTTCCTAGTTGTCACCCTCAATCTCTTCTAAATTGTTCCTAATAACAGAGAAAATAGGGCCAAAAATAATCGAGTCATTAAAAGCCAAAAAAGAATCTGTTAAAAAAATATCATGTTTTATGAATTTTGGTGTTAATTTTGTTGAGACATACCTTAGCCTATGACCATTATCCGGAAATAATTTTCTACACCGTAATCAAGATTTGTTCAGTTCAGTTCAGTTAAAATAATATCCTGACAAAATCTTCAACTTTCATCTACTTGTTAATTTAACAAGGAGGATGATGACACTTAACCTTCTTCCAATCGTTTATGGTAATCAAAACAAGGAATTGCGAATGGAAATAACCATATGGTGCTGGTATTCGTATAAAAGAATTAAAATTTCTATTTATACGTAGGTATACATAGGAAATTACGTAACGTAGGTACTATAAATTTAATAATCCTGTGTTTCTGTGATCCAATCAGTATAGTGTTAACTATGTTCAAAATTAATATCCATTCTAGTCACTTTCCCAATATATACTCGCTGGTATATATCTACCTATGTACTTAAAATTGCGGAAGCGTGATGGAGTATCGCCTATATCATTATTATTATTATTTGTTGTTAGATAAACATTCTTCTAACAACACACAACACCGTGCATATACATAGTATCTTTTATAACTAATTTCTCTTATTGAATTGCCAATTCAAATGCCTATGCTAATTAGGCTCATGTCAACCCAACCACATACATTTACTCCTGCAGGCTATATTTAAGGCTCTAAAAAATTCCGCTCAGGCAAACTTTCTACCTATTACATACGTTTATATGTTTTAGGAGGTAATATTTCCTCTAGATATTTTTTAAGTCCGAAAAATGTGCGTTAAAAACCACTTAAATTTTACTTTATTGGGACCATTATTACATTATTATCCACAAGTCAAATTCTAGATGTATTTTAAAATGTCACAAATCTTTACATTGTGAGGTAAGTAGAGAGATAACTCCGCCCATTGTTGTTGTTAAATAGGGGTTGGTATTGGTAGTAGGGGTACACCTTTGTTTTGATTATTTTTAAAATCATTATTACCACACAGGAACTTTATAGCCTCGTAAAATTCTAGAGATATTTCAGAATCTCATGAGGTTTAACCGCCTGGGATGCGCAGAGACATAACTCCGCCCATTTTTGTTTAATAAATGTCCAAGATGTCAGATGTATTGGATAAAAACTAATAAATATAATTTGCAATATATTCCAAAACTAATAATTTTTCTGTATCAGAATTTAAGTGAAAATTTTGTAAGGGGCTTATTAATAACTTTTGCTCTAGGTCTTGATCTGGTCCTTGTTAGTTTAGTCTAGGGGTTGGTATTGGTTTTAGGTGTATACCTTTGTTTTGATAATTTTTGGAATCATTATTACACACAGGAACTTTATAGCCTCGTAAAATTCTAGAGATATTTCAGAATCTCATGAGGTTTAACCCCCTGGGATGCGCAGAGACATAACTCCGCCCATTTTTGTTAAATAAATGTCCAAGAGGTCAGATGTATTGGATAAAAACTAATAAAAATAATTTGCAATATATTCCAAAACTAATAATTTTTCTGTATCAGAATTTAAGTGAAAATTTTGTAAGGACCTTATTAATAACTTTTGCTCTTGGTCTTGATCTGGTCCTTGTTAGTTTAGTCTAGGGGTTGGTATTGGTTTTAGGTGTATACCTTTGTTTTGATTATTTTTGGAATCATTATTACACACAGGAACTTTATAGCCTCGTAAAATTCTAGAGATATTTCAGAATCTCATGAGGTTTAACCGCCTGGGATGCGCAGAGACATAACTCCGCCCATTTTTGTTAAATAAATGTCCAAGATGTCAGATGTATTGGATAAAAACTAATAAATATAATTTGCAATATATTCCAAAACAAATAATTTTTCTGTATCAGAATTTAAGTGAAAAATTTGAAAGGACCTTATTAATAACTTTTGCTCTTGGTCTTGATCTGGTCCTTTGTTAGTTTAGTCTAGGGGTTGGTATTGGTTTTAGGTGTATACCTTTGTTTTGATTATTTTTGGAATCATTATTACACAAAGGAACTTTATAGCCTCGTAAAATTCTAGAGATTTTCAGAATCTCATGAGGTTTAACCGCCTGGGATGCGCAGAGACATAACTCCGCCCATTTTTGTTAAATAAATGTCCAAGATGTCAGATGTATTGGATAAAAACTAATAAATATAATTTGCAATATATTCCAAAACTAATAATTTTTCTGTATCAGAATTTAAGTGAAAATTTTGTAAGGACCTTATTAATAACTTTTGCTCTTGGTCTTGATCTGGTCCTTGTTAGTTTAGTCTAGGGGTTGGTATTGGTTTTAGGTGTATACCTTTGTTTTGATTATTTTTGGAATCATTATTACACACAGGAACTTTATAGCCTCGTAAAATTCTAGAGATATTTCAGAATCTCATGAGGTTTAACCGCCTGGGATGCGCAGAGACATAACTCCGCCCATTTTTGTTAAATAAATGTCCAAGATGTCAGATGTATTGGATAAAAACTAAAAAAATATAATTTGCAATATATTCCAAAACTAATAATTTTTCTGTATCAGAATTTAAGTGAAAATTTTGTAAGGACCTTATTAATAACTTTTGCTCTTGGTCTTGATCTGGTCCTTTGTTAGTTTAGTCTAGGGGTTGGTATTGGTTTTAGGTGTATACCTTTGTTTTGATTATTTTTGGAATCATTATTACACACAGGAACTTTATAGCCTCGTAAAATTCTAGAGATATTTCAGAATCTCATGAGGTTTAACCGCCTGGGATGCGCAGAGACATAACTCCGCCCATTTTTGTTAAATAAATGTCCAAGATGTCAGATGTATTGGATAAAAACTAATAAATATAATTTGCAATATATTCCAAAACAAATAATTTTTCTGTATCAGAATTTAAGTGAAAATTTTGAAAGGACCTTATTAATAACTTTTGCTCTTGGTCTTGATCTGGTCCTTTTAGTTTAGTCTAGGGGTTGGTATTGGTTTTAGGTGTATACCTTTGTTTTGATTATTTTTGGAATCATTATTACACACAGGAACTTTATAGCCTCGTAAAATTCTAAGATATTTCAGAATCTCATGAGGTTTAACCGCCTGGGATGCGCAGAGACATAACTCCGCCCATTTTTGTTAAATAAATGTCCAAGATGTCAGATGTATTGGATAAAAACTAATAAAATAATTTGCAATATATTCCAAAACAATAATTTTTCTGTATCAGAATTTAAGTGAAAATTTTGAAGGACCTTATTAATAACTTTTGCTCTGGTCTTGATCTGGTCCTTGTTAGTTTAGTCTAGGGGTTGGTATTGGTTTTAGGTGTATACCTTTGTTTTGATTATTTTTGGAATCATTATTACACACAGGAACTTTATAGCCTCGTAAAATTCTAGAGATATTTCAGAATCTCATGAGGTTTAACCCCTGGGATGCGCAGAGACATAACTCCGCCCATTTTTGTTAAATAAATGTCCAAGATGTCAGATGTATTGGATAAAAACTAATAAATATAATTTGCAATATATTCCAAAACAAATAATTTTTCTGTATCAGAATTTAAGTGAAAATTTTGAAAGGACCTTATTAATAACTTTTGCTCTTGGTCTTGATCTGGTCCTTGTTAGTTTAGTCTAGGGGTTGGTATTGGTTTTAGGGTTTTTATTATTTTTGAATCATTATTACACAAGGAACTTTATAGCCTCGTAAAATTTAGAGATTTTCAGAACTCTGAGGTTTAACCCTGGGATGCGCAGAGACATAACTCCGCCCATTTTTGTAAATAAAGTCCAAGATAGATGTATTGGATAAAAACTAATAAAATAATTTGCAATATATTCCAAAACAATAATTTTTCTGTATAGAATTTAAGTGAAAATTGAAGCTTATTAATAACTTTTGCTCTGGTCTTGATCTGGTCCTTTAGTTTAGTCTAGGGGTTGGTATTGGTTTTAGGGAACCTTTGTTTTGATTATTTTTGAATCATTATTACACAAGGAACTTTATAGCCTCGAAAATTTAAGATTTTCAGAACCGGCCTGGGATGCGCAGAGACATAACTCCGCCCATTTTTGTTAAATAAATGTCCAAGATCAGATGTATTGGATAAAAACTAATAAAATAATTTGCAATATATTCCAAAACAATAATTTTTCTGTATAGAATTTAAGTGAAAATTTTGAAGGCCTTATTAATAACTTTTGCTCTGGTCTTGATCTGGTCCTTGTTAGTTTAGTCTAGGGGTTGGTATTGGTTTTAGGGTAACCTTTGTTTTGATTATTTTTGAATCATTATTACACACAGGAACTTTATAGCCTCGTAAAATTCTAGAGATATTTCAGAATCTCATGAGGTTTAACCCCCTGGGATGCGCAGAGACATAACTCCGCCCATTTTTGTTAAATAAATGTCCAAGAGGTCAGATGTATTGGATAAAAACTAATAAAAATAATTTGCAATATATTCCAAAACTAATAATTTTTCTGTATCAGAATTTAAGTGAAAATTTTGAAAGGACCTTATTAATAACTTTTGCTCTTGGTCTTGATCTGGTCCTTTGTTAGTTTAGTCTAGGGGTTGGTATTGGTTTTAGGTGTATACCTTTGTTTTGATTATTTTTGGAATCATTATTACACAAAGGAACTTTATAGCCTCGTAAAATTGTAGAGATGTTTCAGAACCTCATGAGGTTTAACCCCCTGGGATGCGCAGAGACATAACTCCGCCCATTTTTGTTAAATAAATGTCCAAGAGGTTAGATGTATTGGATAAAAACTAATAAAAATAATTTGCAATATATTCCAAAACTAATCATTTTTCTGTATTAGAATTTAAGTGAAAATATAGTAAGGACCTTATTAATAACTTTTGCTCTTGGTCTTGATCTGGTCCTTGTTAGTTTAGTCTAGGGGTTGGTATTGGTTTTAGGTGTATACCTTTGTTTTGATTATTTTTGGAATCATTATTACACACAGGAACTTTATAGCCTCGTAAAATTCTAGAGATATTTCAAAATTTCATGAGGTTTATCCTCCTGGGATGCGCAGAGACATAACTCCGCCCACTTCTATTAGTAGTTAGCTTTAGTATGTGAGAAGTCAAAAAACTTAACTATGTGGGATATCATTACTAAAACTACTAGTTGAATTTGTTGAAAATATAAGAAAAATCAAAACTATTGGTGTCTAACATGTTTCGCATTAGTTAAGTACATAATTACTGATTTTAACGGGTCGTATTGGTTAATTGTGTACTCTTTAGACTTGAAACAATTACGTATTTTGTAACCGTAAGAGAAAATGTTACACTTCTAGAAGACTATGAATTTTTCATAGCCCCTTTTAGCATTTAAATATATTTCCTTCATGTCCTCGGGTGTAGTAAACGGCCGGCTACCTTTCCTCATCAGGCAAATCTAACGAAATAACTTTCTTTTTTTACACGCTCACTAAATTTATACGTATGTAGTACCTACATATTTAGGTGTCGACCATAAATTCAGGTATAAATTTCAATTGAATTCTTTCATACAAACAACAACCATAAAAATTCCTCGTAATTTATAGTCGCTGCTTAAAAATTTTTATGAATAATACTCGAGGTATTATCCTATCCTGCTGAATATTGTTTGTCATGAGAACAGGTTGTTTGATATCCAACTTGAATAAGCGAAATATTCAGGTTAACACAACCTGTCCCTTTATAAATACAAATGTATTCTTATGAATGTCCTGAGGTGTTTTGCGCGCTTTCTACCTGCCGCTGCGGATCAAAGTAAACCTCGTCTTAAGTCGGTCCGGAAACAAGATTTACTCTTATTATTATCGTTATTAATCAAAGGAAAGTTGCAAGGTGCTTTTTCTGCTGGTAGGTACCTACCTAACTACCTGTGTGACAACAAGTTCCTAGCGAAAAATTTTAAACACATATTATTTAAACTTATTCCTATTGAAGTAGGAAGTATAATTTACTGTCCTGGTTTACTTCCGGTTATTATTTTCGAAACAACGGAAATATTTGCAAATGTTGATGATAAACCGTGTTTTGTTACATGTCCATTTTACATCAAAATGAATGCAAAATTATAATCTAAATGTACCCAAACCTAACCTAACCTAACCTAACCTGTCTTAATAAATACAACAGAAATTTTAAAGAAAAAGAGAGCATAACAACTCACCGCTTGTGCTGTTCCCGTCACACGTTCCAAAAGGTCCTCCAATTTCCGGTGGTGAGTCAGGGGATGGTGACGCATGGTCCGAACCGATCCCAGAGGATGCTGCACTCCCGTTCGCGATCGTCGTATTAGGGGCGGTATTGTTAGCGGCGGCGCGTCCAACTATACTCGTGTTTAAACAACGACGTAACTCGATCCCCTGTAAATTACCCCTTTGCCTGTGTACTGTGTCGTAATCGCGGGGAGGTAATAACAGGGGTTGGCTTGAGGGGCGGCTACCTTGACCGCCGCCTCCGCCTAATCGCGCGCGTAACTCCGCGGCAACCGAATCGTATAGGATCGAAGTACGCACTGGGGGTAAATCCAACCCCAAACCACCACTCGATCTGAAACGGGAAGGTTTTGTTAAGAATTTTAAAATATTTCGGTGTTTCGGAATAGATGCGAGATAGAAAACGATCTAATATCGTTTCGAAAATTATTAACCAACTTGTTATAAACAATTAAATGTTTTTGTTGTTCTTTGGCATGCAGTACATGACGAAAACTTCTTGCAATACAACGTGTTTCTCAAAATAATAACAAATAATAACAATTGACGGACAAAAAAAGTGGGTGTTTTATTTCGAAAATTGCTAAATAATTTTGGGGTACACAAGGTCGTTGTTGACAGAAAATTGCAAAATTGCGATACCGAGGCGTGCTCCTTGGACAAATTACATGGTAGAGAAGTATTAATTTGCTATCCAATCATTAAACGTGGATTTAAAAGTGTAATTAGAGGTTGTGCGTAGGAATTTGAAGAAAAAACGATTAAATTACTAATCACTTACACATTACATAAAGCAAACTTGGGAAATGTATTATTTGCTCATGTCTATAAAAAAAAAGTTTATACGTCCACATTAAAGGGGGTATAGCTAGACTAACGAGACACTTTTAAAAACCTATGACTTGTCCATTAATATTTTACTAGTCTTGAAGCTCAAGGGGTTGTCCATAAGTGTCTTACCATTTTTAAAGATCAATAAGCTTCTTCATAAATATTTAGCCACTCTTGAAATTCAATAGGTCTCTTTATCAAGATCTTACCAGTCTTGAAGTTCAAGGGACCTGTCTACCAATATTTGATCACCCTTGGAGCTCAAAAGGCCTGTCCTTTAAGATATTACGTTTCTTGAAGCTCAACAGATCGTATTATTATTTTCATACTCAGGCCTGACCATTCTTAAAGCTCGAGAGGTCTGTCCATCGAGATCTGACTGTTGTTGAAGCTCAAGGGGCATGTCCATTATTAAGATCTGACTACTTTTGAACCTCAATAGGTGTCCATGAGAATCTTACCACTTTGGAAAATCAGTGAACCTCTCCATCAAAAGTCTTACCAGTCTCAAAGTTCAGGAGACATGCCCATCAATATCTGATTATTAAAGCTCAAGAAGCCTGTCTTCTAATATTTTACCATTATTTATGTTCAAGAGGCCTATCCATTTACAATAACTGACAATTTTTGAAGCTCAACATATCTGCCTATCAAGATCTAATCACTCCTGAAGCTCAAGAGAGAGATCTTACTATTTTTGTAACTCAAAAGGCCTGCTCATGATTAAGATTGACCATTCTTGAAGTTCAAGAAATTTATATACCAATATCTGACCATTCACTTAGCTCAATAGACTTGTCCATCACAACTTTACACCGCTCTTGAATCTCAAAAGATCTATCCATCATTAACTTAGGTTTTTTGAGACACAAAAAGCATTTTGTCACGAACATAGCACTTTTGAGACTCAAGAAGCCTCTTACCACTTTTGAAGTTCAAAAGGTCCATCCAACAAGATGGTACATTCTTGTAGCTCAAGACCTTACAATTCTTGAAACTCAAGAGACATGCTATTAGTTTCTAAAGGTGTCTCATTAGTTGCACTACTGTAAATGATTATAATTCCTACCTTTCTTCTCCTGAGTCACTTCCCCTAGCTGAAGAAGCGCCTGCATCGCTCCCCAAAGAAGAATCTTGTCTCCCCATCTCTTTCATTTCTCCGTCCATTATTTTAGACTCAACTTCCCTCCATCTCTTCTGATTGTCCGGTCGATCTGACAAAGTCTGCAGCTGATGGTGAAGGAGTCTTGCTGTGTCGAGACTGTCGCACCTGTAGGCGTGGACGTGGAGGGGCCATCCTGTGACAGGATTCATCAGAAGGAGGACGCATACCACTATGTCATCCCTTTGATGGGCATAAGCGACGCTATCGGAAGGAATTAGATGTTTGACTGTATCTAGTTTCGGTTTTCCGCTTTTACCACTTCCTGGAAGGAAATTTTCGAGGTAGAAAATGCCAATTTATCATGTTAAATTCTATTTATTTATTATTATTTTTATTTTTATCGTTGATGAATAGTTTTTAACAAGACCGTTTCTTTACTGTAGATAAAGTCGTGTAGTTCAGAAAAAGATATTAAATAACTGTTTCGTTAGTTAAAATCACTCGCCTATATCCATTACACGTTTTTATGTTTGAATAAAAATCGTTGCGTTTCGAATTATTTGGATTTTTGTTAAAAATATGAGACTGCGGAAGAGCCATTGTTCCCATACAATACTTTACGAAAAATCGTTTATTTAAGAATCTAATTATGTACGTAATTAATAAAAGTACATACCTGTTTCCCTGACGACATTTTGAACGATCTTCAGTCCCTTTTGTGACACTTGAAGGGTGACTTTGTGAGGTTCTGTGTCCCTTTCCCTTTGCATAAGGTGCTCTAAGGCTGGCATTACCGCCTCAGGACCTCGCAGTCCTCGAGCCTCTTTGGCTCCCAAAAACCACACATAGTACGACGATTTCTTCATTTCTTTTCTCAGTTTTAGCGCCATCACTGTTTCAACACTTTTTTATTCACTTCATTTAGCGAAATGATTATTTTGTTAGCACTAACGCGACACTAATAGTTTTTAAAACACACCCAATTTGAGAGCACCAGGGTGACGAGGGGAGTATTGAAGATGACCCTGGAAAGACAAGTAACTCTATTCAGATATTTACAATATTTTTGTAGCAAATTAGTACAATTTTACATATTTTGTACATTACGGTGTGGTTTTAAGGCTAAAATAAATAGTCGACGTCTGGAATTCATGGCTGCTCAAATTTTTTATCATCAAGGTAAATTGTTATAAAACAACGAGTTTAAGCTGAATGTAAAGCATTATGTAATTTTTGTAATTCTTAAAAGTCTTATTCAAAAAAGTTGTTGTAGTTTGTGTAATATTTCAAGAAGGGAAGTATTATTTTTAATGGTCCATTGAAGCATCACGTTTTCCAAATTTAAAAGATAATTAACTCAATTAGCTTAATTATATAACTTTCAGTCTGGGCGATCGTATTCATGTTTTCATAAAAATTATCTAAGTATACAAAAAGGGCATAATTACATACTAGTTGAACCCGATTGAGTCGAATTTGCACTAAATACGTGACACACAAATTTGTTTACGAAATATATGTGACATTAATTATAATAAATTTAAATTTAACAGATTAGATTACTTATTAGAAATTGTTTATTTGATTAAAATAAAAAATTTTTAACTGTAATTTTTTAATTTTTTTGGAGAATTGCAAACAATTCGATCAACCAAAAATAATTTTAATTAAATTAACAAAAATGTATAAATTAACGAGGAGAGATTTTGTAACAGGTGTTAAATTTTTAATTAATTATTTGTGATGAATTGCCCCTAGTTTGCTTACACTTTTTTTCTTATAAATGTATGAATGGTTTAATTAAGTAGCAATTAATTATTCGAATTGTTTACTATAAGAGCGAGCCGAATTTGGGACATGTTTTCGACTTTCTTAAGTGTAAATTATATATGTACTATACCTATAGAATTTTAATTCCCATTCAATTATATGTAAATATTTACAGAATGTTTTTAGTGAATTTTTGAATGGTTGATAAAAGTATCCAAAAATTATAAAATTAATATAATCACAAGGCCACTATCACTGATAAAAAATCCAAAGAGATGAAAATATTATTTATAAGAACCAAAAAATCAATAGTATTGATATTTTTTTTACTTTTTTAAAAAACATAAATATAGAAGTAACATTTATAATACTTCTTCCTAATTCTATAGTTGTAGCTGTTTTATAAAATGATTGTCTTATTATTATAAACATTTTAATAAGGCAACGTATGTACTTATTTATATAACGCATGATATACCTACCTACCATTTATGTATATAAAAAAAGGCATTAAGTGTAATGGTTTTAATACCATTAAAAAAAAATGAGTTTAACATGTTTATAGCTCACGTGTTTCCTGCACAAATTGTACACGTTTAGAATATATTATTATATTATGGGAGGTATATAGGAACACATTTTAATTGAAAAGTTGTTTTTAAAAATAGTTCTTGTTAAAGTTTAAAGGTAACTAACTGTAGCAGTAAGTATTCTAATTATTTTCTCAGTCTACATATAAATATCAATTACGTACCTATATCTTAAACTTATTTACATTTATAATTATTATGGTAACATTAATGTCAATTAATCCGTGTAGGGTTGATGTTTATAATTTTGCAACGTGCCATAAGATGAAGAATTTTAAAATCAGTTAATCAGACTTTTATTTAAAGGTTTTATAAAAAAAAGTATAAGTGAAGTAAATAAATCTTTTGGGACAATTAATTATTAGATAGATAGTACAAAAGAAAGTTACCAAAAGTGTCTTCTGTTTCGTAAAAATTATTTTTACAACAAATATAAAATTGTTGTCAACACACTTTTACTTTTTGTTAAATTTTGCCCTTTTTCACCATACTCATTAAGGTCAAATTTAAACCAATTGCAAAATACTAAAATTTAAACCTTTCTTTCGTTTCCACAACTACAAAAAATTGAATACCTACTCTGATTTTTACATATTGCATCCAACTGAAAATTAAAGTACCTAACATCAAACTCTCTAACTTTTGGAGAACTGAAATTAACATTAGGACCAGCATCGGTATCAAAAACAAATTGGCATTTGTTTCTTCTTTTTTTGTTTTTCTAATGCCAATTAATAGTTCGGTTTGTCTCGAATGATTTCACATGAGATGTATAGCAAATAGCAAATAATTGCAGCAAATTTGGAATGGATCGCGCACCTATAAAACTACCGTAGGTACCTGTCGTGTTTTAGTTTAGCAAACGCGTTAAACAAACTTTTATTTGTCTCGAGAGAGAGATACTTCTGCGTGTACGAAGTACAAATAGTATATTCGTGTTAGGATGTTTTTGTAGGTCTTTAGGTCAATTCTTCGCAAACGCGAAGCATCGCTATATAGGAAATTCGTGATTTGATGTCTTCTTGAGAATAACTCCGTCTCGCTTTTACTACTACTACTACTGTGATGTATGTATATCGGATAAAAATGCAGACATTCTACAACATTCCATCGATATATACAGGATGTTATAAAAACGTTATATAAAAAGGAATAGCAAAAAAGTAACCATGCCGTTCGGTAGTTTACGAAATTCTAAACTTTTTTTCTATTTTCAGTTTTTCGATCTGACGCATAATAACCGAGATATTAACGATAGAAGTTTAGCTAATGGACAAATCAGCGCGCAGTGTGTTCGTTGCAAGTTGCAGTGGGCGCGGCTGTGGTTTCTACTTGCAGCGCAGTTAGCAGATGCGCGCTCATTGGTTAATTATCTCTCATCATCATTAGCCGTCGATTACTCCGTAACTATGCGTCGTATCGAAAAACCGAAAAGGAAAAAAGTGTTTAGAATTCCACAAGGAATCGAACGGCATGCATATTTCCTTAAGAATTTGATAACCGCTAATTAATTACTTTTATCCAAACAGGAACACAGACACGTTTGTTCAAACATACTGAATAAATATTTTTCTTTTCGACTAATTGATAAGTTAGGTTTCTTAGGGTTATCTTCTCGTTACCGTGAAACTATTTGCCCCAAAAGTTCTATTTTACTGAAATGACATTTTCAAGCAATTTTTACTGTTTTTTTTGTTGTGTCTTGTACCGCTATTTTTCAATTCTCGTCCCTGTTCTCTGTTACTACACAGATTCAATTCAATGAAACAATAGAATGTTTCTCGCTCATGGCCAACTGTATACCTGTCGGTACACGTAAGCTGTCCTATTGCAAAACATGCCCAGGTGCCCATCCTTTTTCTGAACGCCAGCCAAAGCCAAACCATCCAATGGCAGTCACTGGGTTATGCAGCACATTGTTTTTATACCACGAGAACCATGAGACGTTTAGAAAATTACAATGATTAATCATTTTAGAATATAACCGAAATATATGAAGTATAATCGAATGTATTGGCCCTCATCAGTTTACTATAGATGGTTTTGATAAATCGACAAGTAATTCTCCACAAAAGCAAGTTGATATAATGGTTGTTAATGACGCGATATTGCCATCTGTTGATGATAAGCTATCACTAACTGAAACTTTAACCTTCACCCAAATAATTTAGGTTTGAGTGAATTTAGTAGCGTTTTAAAAATAATTTTCCGATTGGTAACAGTTACAGTTTTGATAATAAGAAAATAGTCGTAGTCGTTGGGTGCAGCAGCCTTTGCGTTACTACTTTACAGTTATTTCAAATCAAATCATGCGCTTCAAAGTGAAGATAATGCTGACTATGGTACATAGTCGTATGAGGAAGCGGTGAATGTTGAATTTGTAGCTGTACCACTATCCATAGTCAGTTAGTATGATTGTTGCTGCACTACCGTAATATTATGAAACAATGACTTAAATTGCACAGTCGCTTACGATTCTGGGTATTCAGCGATTTCGCGGTGAAGATTTCCGCAAAATGAAAGTTTTATAAAAGAGTCGACACAATGGTCAAATAATAACAAAATACTGTGTTATAGGAGCAACTATTAGCGTTACACTTTCTTAAAAATGCTGCAAATTTGTTCAGCATGAAGTTGTTATTGGGAACAATCAATATTTTAAAATTAACATCACGAAATCAGAATTAACACCGATATGAAAAATATGACACGTAATAATGCAAAAAATGTTGCATTTGGAGAAAACATCAGGCACAAATGGCGAAGGTCAATAAGGTTTTACATCTTAAGAATCTAAACTAAAACCGGATCGATAAAGATGGAAATCAACATTGAATTCTACAGTACAGATCAAGACCAAAACCGAATCTTGAGGTTAAATCTAACATTAAGTCTGTAGAAGATTGATTTTCTGGCAAAAAAAATAAAATGTCTAAAGTCTCTACTATGAGGAACTTGACAAAATCCAGGGAGTTAAACAACACATTAATGTTCAAAATTCATAAAGCACCGGTCACACATTAAGACAAAAAGTTTTTAGACGAAAGGAACAGATCAAATACCAACATCTGATGGTCAGTTAATTGAAAACTATGATCATTAAAATTAATTATAATTTAAAAATGGCCAAGATTAAATAAAACAATGCACTGAGAGAGATTAATGTGGGAGATGGAAGCTTAAGGAGCAGAAGCCATAAAAGTACCGTAATTAAGCATATGATTAATTGGGGAAAACGTATATTCCACACCGTTCCTCCTCGTCGTATACTCCTAAAGTCGATTAATAACAGAAAACTGAAAGTAAATACGTGTTCAAACGAGTGTAAATAACAAAATACTTACAAATCGAATATAATAGACCTGATTTAATCGTTCTGTCGCCTAATTAGCACAAAAATTAACGGTTATCCATATCCGCACTTATGAGAAGATTAACCGCACGCTTGCCAACCCAACCAGGTACACGGTTTCGATATTTTCGCATTTGACACACTGACATAATTCTCAGAAATTATTTATATTAGCCGGCCGCAGCGATTTACATCCGAATACTTACTTACTTAATTACTCTTTTAATTTAATCGCACGAGCTGTGGTTGAAAACGTCAAGAAAGCAACTACACACCTGATCAAGTGGGCAGTGCATGCATGTGGCACTTGTTCATATAGCCTACTTTTACATAAACGCATATGGAAGAAGAATGCACGAATACAAGTCTGTAAATATGCATAAACATGCGCGGGAATTAATTAATAATTGTAAGACAATGCGTACAGGATGTCGCGTATTTGCAGATATTTCTAAACACCGCACACCTCATTGCTGTCGTTTAATAAAAGGACACAGATAACGAATATGATGGGTTGTGGGAGGAACTGGACAAAGACCTCGTCAAAAACCGCCACAAACCTAAAGCTCTGAAGTCCTAATTGCATTTTAAAGACCAAGGAATTAAAGCACTTACAAAAGGGAGTTTGGGTACTTCATGAGGTCTTGAGTTAACCCAAACGAGCTTTAAATGGGATCGACAAAACCACGAGAGCATGAATTACACCAAAAAGCTTCAATTACTTCAATAGGCTTGAAGCATGTGTAAAAAAGGTTTGAATACATAATGAGGGCTTCAATTAAATAAAGGGAGCTTCAAACACACCAAAAGGTATGAAGCCCTTAGAAAAAGGTGGCTTATGTAAACCATGAAAGCTTCTAATAAATTTAAAGAACCCCAGATATACTAAAAGACATGAAGAACTTATGAAAAGAGGCTTCAGTTTGTCATGAGGGCTTAAATTATACCAAAAGTGTTTCAAATACCCCAAAAGGTGTGAGACACATGTAAAAAAGTGTTTCAGTATACCATGAGGGTTTAAATTAAATAGAAAGACTTCAAATACACGAAAAGGTATGAAGCTCTAAGAAAAAAAGTGTTTAAGTATACCATGAGGACTTAAATTAAATAGAAGCAGCTTCAAAGACACTAAAAGGTATGAAGCTCCTAGAAAGAGGGGGTTTGAGTATACCGTGAGGGCTTGGATTAAACTTAAAGAGTCCCAGATACACTTAAGGACTTGAAGAACTTATAAAAAGAGGTTTGGGTATGTCATGAGGGCTTAAATTATACCAAAATTGTTTCAAATACTCCAAAAGATGTGAGGCACGTGTAAAAAGTGTTTGAGTATACCATGAGGGCTAATATATAACAGAAGGAGCTTCAAACACACCAAAAGGTATGAACCTTTTAAAAAATGTGGGTTTGAGTATACCACGAGGGCTTGAATTAAACTTAAAGAGACCCAGATACACTAAAAGAATTGAAAAAGTTATGAAAAGAGGCTTCAGTTTGTCATGAGGGCTTAAATTATACCAAAAGTGTTTCAAATACCCCAAAAGGTGTGAGACATGTGTAAAAAGGAGTTTGAGTACATTATGAGGTCTTAAATTAAATAGAAAGATTTTCAAACACATCAAAAGGTATGAAGCTATTAGGAAAAGGCGTTTAAGTAAACCATGAGGGCTTGAATTAAACTTAAAGAGTCCCAGATACACTTAAGGACTTGAAGAACTTATAAAAAGAGGTTTGAGTATGTCATGAGGGCTTAAGTTATACCAAAATTGTTTCAAATACTCCAAAAGATGTGAGGCACGTGTAAAAAGTGTTTGAGTATACCACGAGGGCTCAAATATAATAGAAAGAGCTTCAAACACACCAAAAGGCATGAACCTCTTAAAAAAAGTGGGTTTGAGTATACCACGAGGGCTTGAATTAAACTTAAAGAACCCCAGATACACTAAAAGGCTTAAAGAACTTATGAAAAGGGGCTTCAGTATGTCATGAGGGCTCAAATTATACCAAAATTGTTTTAAATACTCCAAAAGGTGTGAGGCACGTGTAAAAAAGTGTTTAAGTGTACCATGAGGGCTTAAATTAAATAGAAAGAGCTTCAAACACACCAAAAGATATGAAGCCCTTAGAAAAAAAGGGTTTGAGTATACCATGAGGGCTTGAATTAAACTTAAAGAGTCCCAGATACACTAAAAGACTTGAAGAACTTATGAAAAGAGGTTTCAGTTTGTCATGAGGGCTTAAATTATACTGAAAATGTTTCAAATACTCCAAAAGGGGTGGGACACGTGTAAAAAGGAGTTTGAGTATATTATGAGGGCTTAAATTGACTAGAAAAACTTTAAATATACCAAAAGATATGAAGCTTTTAGAAAACGGGGGTTTGAGTATACCACGAGGTCTTGAATTAAAATAAAGGTGCTTTAGGTAAATACTTCAAAAGATTTAGGGTACGCGTAAAAAAGAAATTGAGTAAACCAAGAGGGCTTCAAATTAACCAAAAGAGTATCAAATAACTTGAAGAACTTCTTTAAAGGACTTCAAGCAAAATATTAAATGGTGTTAAAGAAAGAAGACTCCAACAACTTTGAAAAGTCTTCAAAGCTCTATGAAAGGACATTAAGCACTTTGAAAGCCCGTTAAGCACTACAATAAATTCATACTTCCATATGTCCAAAACCACAAATAACTTGAAACACCCTGTATTTCCTCATGTAGAAACCACCAAAGCAATTTGCAATGAAAATGACTCCAGGTAAAGTGTATAACTAGTGGTTAGTGGTAATTCAACTTGAAATGTGCATTATAGCTTTTACCAGATAACAGTAACACTCAATGCAATGCGGTTAAGAACCATACAGATTCCTTTCGAAACGCGTTTCCGTAGTGTGGAATCGTCGCTGGCTTTGGAATTTACTCGACAACATCCGCCCTACAGACCGGTTATTACTTAATCTCGGACCACATTAAAAACATTAATTATTATATCTTTCGATACCTAAGTACTTACAAAATTAGTAATCGTCTGTAAAGAACTAATTTTATCATAAAATGTTGCATTAAATAGTCATTAGCAGACTAATTAATATCTACAAATTAGATTGTTGTTGTTTGTGATTATTTTATCTCAGGGATATTTTTTTTTATGTTTACTATCTTTAGGAATTTAGAAATTCATAATTTATTCATATTTATTATTAAATTGCTTCCATAAAGTACGAATACTTTAAAAAGAAAGTTAATAAATCTCCATTTTCGTTTACCAAAATAAATTAATTAATTACACAAAGTAATTATTATTTGCCATAAAGATTTTAATCTCTACTTGTTTGGAGTGGTTATTATTTATATATTTTATTTGCCGATTTTTGTTACCCAGTGAAAGTTTGATCTGAGTTATGGCAGGAAAGTAACACGAACGAAACAATTTCTGATGCAGACCTGATTTTTCGCAACTTTAACTTTAAAAAGAAAACTACTATTCGGTTGAACAATATCGTAGAATGCCATGGCTAAAGCATTTACGTTTACATTGTTACCTACTGTTAAATTTTTATTTATACCAACATGAAAGTTGCCAACAAAATTCTTCTAGGTATCTATTATTATTATTATTGACCACCTGAGTCTTTTTTTGTATATGTATACCGTATGTATATTTCCTTTCGATAACCAAATTAGGTGCCATTAATCGTTAATAATATAATTGTTAACAACAATACTTCCATAAAATGAAATTATTGCTATCTATGTATTTGTATTCTATTTAAAAATATTAAATTGTATTATATTATATTATATTATATTATTGTTATGTACCTAGCTAGGTAGTTGCAGATAGCTAAATTAGAAAGAAATTCTGAAATAAATTGTGCATTATTTTGTGTTGGCCAAGGCTCTGTGATAAAATAAAACTTAATTGTTTACTACCTATTGTGTTAAAGCGTTTGAGTGAATTATTTTAAACATTTTACCGTTTAATCGATTTATATGGTTAAGTGTTAAACTGTAGCCTTCGAAACCTATGCAAATTTAGACATGTACATACTTCCTACGACCTTAAAAAAAGGCGCGACTTCAGTTGTTTCGATTGTTAAACCAAGTGGAAACAAAAACGAGTGGCACTTACGTTACGAAAAAGTCAAATAGACAACAAAAAAACAACGGCGAAGGCGTTGACAATAAAATAAAATAAAAGAATACCGTTATAGTACAAGTCACGTGTTTTTCATATAAATCTACTTAATAATATGAGTATCAGTAAGACATTAAAGGAAGTACCTCTACTTATAACTGCAGTACTATACCTAGTATAAGTACCATGAAGGAAAAGTACCTCGCAGTGGATCATTATAGCATTTTTCTGAGTTTAAAAAATTGTTTCAGGAAACTAGGAATAAAAGAAAAGAAAGTGTAGACTGTAAATTGTCTACTGATATCGTTCAGGTGGTTCTTGTACCCAGCAGTGGTACTACTAGAGTGTAACTTAATAGTCAAACTGGTTCAAGGATTTAGAAGGATTTTAACTTTGGTGTCATGTAGACACATAGCGGAATAATTAGTAATAAATGAATATTTAGTTTAAATTTCATAAATAATAATTACTATCAATTATTTCTCCTGGCATTTTAGAATGAAAAAACAACTTGGAACCCATTTTTATAATTATAAATAGAAGGATTAAAGGAGTTTCAAGGAAGGTACTTCAAATACTCTAAAGGGTATTTAAAGATGACGCGGTGGGAAATTTCTAACACATTTTTAATAATCACAATAAAACACTGTTTTAAAGGTTTACAATTTTTTAATGGTAAGAATCTCTTACAATATTGTTTCGGCTTATAAGGCCATTATCAAAGAGTTGCATAGAAACTAAACTAATTGTAAATCTAAAAGAACATCTATATTTATACGCTTTTTGAATTTCTAGTTTTTCTAAAAATTTGAATCTTTTACTTTTATTGATACAATGTAAAATTTTATAATTTTCTTCATTATACGAATAGTTATTTGTAACGCAATGTTGGGAGAAACATGTACAAAGTTTTTTGTCTACAATTGATTTTTTATGTTCTTTAAGCCTGGTTTTAAAGGATCTTCCAGTTTGCCCTATGTAAATGGCATCACATTCAGTACAATGGCTAATTCTGGTGTGTATGAACTCCATTGTACTGAATGTGATGCCATTTACATAGGGCAAACTGGAAGATCCTTTAAAACCAGGCTTAAAGAACATAAAAAATCAATTGTAGACAAAAAACTTTGTACATGTTTCTCCCAACATTGCGTTACAAATAACCATTCGTTTAATGAAGAAAATTATAAAATTTTACATTGTATCAATAAAAGTAAAAGATTAAATCTTTTAGAAAAACTAGAAATTCAAAAAGCGTATAAATATTGATGTTCTTTTAGATTTACAATTAGTTTAGTTTCTAAGCAACTCTTTGATAATGGCCTTATAAGCCGAAACAATATTGTAAGAGATTCTTACCAATAAAAAATTGCAAATCTTTAAAACAGTGTTTTATTGTGATTATTCTAAAGGGATTGGGGAGCGTGTAATAAAAAATTTGAGTGTACTTTGGCGGTTTAAATTTAACCAAAAGAGCTTGAAATACACTAAAAGGGTGGGGATCTTGTAAGAACAGCTTTAAGTATACCATGAGAACTTGAAATAAACCAAAAAAGCCTAAAGAACTTGTAAAAAGAGGGTCGAATGTATCATAAGGGCATAAATTAAACCAAAAGTGTTTTAAAACTTTGGAGAAATTGTAAAAAAGAGTTTGACTATACCATGAGCGCTTCAATTGAACATAAAGAGCTTCAAATACACCAAAAAGCTTTAAGCACTTCTTTAAAAGACTTTCAGTTCATCATAAAGGCTTGAACTATATACCAAAATCGATTATATCCAAAAACTTTAAATTACACGAATCAAAACATGGAAGTAGTAGCTTAACATACAAAAACTATTTCAGAATTGTTTTATACGATAACAATAAAATTAGATTATCCTAATCAGGGTAGGGGTAGCTAAAATCTGAAAAAACATACTTCAGAATCTTTGTTATATAAGAAAAATTAAACTAGATGCACCTAAACAGGACGGGGGTAGGCTAAAATATAAAAAATATTTCAGAATCCTTTTTCCAATGAAAACATTGATGTACCTACCTAAACAGAGTGAAGTGGGGGATAATTAAGATGTTAAACTGAGTATTTCAGTATTATTTTTCAAAATAAAATTTAGATAGTTGAGCTACATAGGCTTAGAGTGGTTTAAAACAAAAAACTATTTCAAAATCTTCTATATAATAAATATACAATTAGATGATCCCATTCAGTCATAATAAAAATTAAATAAGAACCAAATTACACAGGCCTGGGGTGGTTTAAAAATAAAAATTTTTTTTTCAGAATTACCTTTTATGGTAATGCAAATAAAATTAGACCAAATTACAAAGGCGTTGCATAGTTTAAAATATTAGGAAAAAAAGATATTTCAGAATCCTTTTTTGCAATAAAAATAAAATTTGATAAACTTACACAATGGAGAGATAGCTTGGAATATAAAAAAATATTTCAAAAACTAAAAATTACAATAGTTTCTTTAAGTACCAAATTAAGTTGCATTTTGCAACGAACGGTATATTTGTAAGAATATTTAGAGAATTTATGATTTAAAACTTTGTAGTTTTGTATGGTATTTGTTAGCAGGATCTGACCTTTAACATATTTCCTGAAGGCAACAAGCTATTTTTCAATTATGTAATTCCGAACTCGAACACAACAGCAGACAAAAGATTAATAGAAAATGTTTGAATCTCTAAAATGTTATACGATCATTATTGACAAAGAAACGAATGGCCTTTTTGTGATCAATAAATCAATAAAATGTGTTAAAAAATTCCTGCACTTTATGTTATTAGTGAATTCCTGAAAATTTTAAAATTATAATAAAGCAAAATAAATTGTTAAAGTCATGAAAACTCAACAGCAGGGTTGTGAAATAATTGAGCAACCTTTTTGGTCCATTATTAATTCATTCTATTGGAAACATTTTTCATAATTGCTTAAAAACTCTTAAGATGGAAGAATCAATAATTCCTTTTCATTAAAGGGATTAGGGGGGTTATAAAGAATAATTAGCGCAGTAACAATGGAGAAGCTTTTAAGACTGTTGAATGTTCAATATATTTAATTACTGTTTTAGTAACAATTTAATCATCACACTATTTCTGATGAAGGCTCAAAACCCAACGTGATGAGAAAATTTACTGTAGCTTGCTTAATAGACCAAGAGTTGTTAAAATATTGTTAGTAGCTTATGAGCACCAAATTGGTGTTATTGTAACTTTCTCGACGGATGACCAACACGGCAAAAAAACACCGTGAGAAAACCACGACCCGCTTGTTTGCAACAATAATCGTTAAGCATACAAATTGCAATTACATAACAACACAAATAACCCTCTAATAGGAGAAAAATGTCCGGAGACTATAGTCGTCTCGTCGTAAACGTTCTAATAAATAATCAGTAACTACTAGGTAGGTATATACATCTAAGTAAGTAAGTGTATATTATTGTTACGTACCAACCACAGTACTTATTTACTGTTACTTTTCATTGACCACCTACGTAAACAGCGTCGCTTTATGGTGGCACCTCTGCCTGCCACAGGTTGTTGAACGCAACTAAACAAAAACAAACTCAACACTATCAGCCAACTTCCTATTATAGTATGGTATAGGTACGTACGATGATATTTTGAGCAAGTCCAATCGAAAATTAACCAACAGTGTCCAAAACAAAAAAAAAGAAACGTACGCGACAAATTTTGTTTCGAAGGAATACCAACTGTTTTAACAATTGAATTGTTTTACACTCGATTGTTGCTGCTGGTTGATGGGGGAACGCGACAGCGGCGATTGTTGCGGTTGTTGGTAACAAACAAACAAACAAACACTGGTACTACTGGTACGACCGATGGCGATGGAGGCTCTTCGATGGTGTCTCGGAAACGAATTACGGCCGCAGCCCGCGACAGGTAATGCAGGTGAAAAAGAAGGAGGACAAGAATCGTGGTACCAATGGAAGGAAATGAGATGTCACATTTTGCCCGTCTCTTTCGAACAAGTCTCTCGGCATTTGGAGGAGTGGATAGCATGGTTGTGTGTACCGGTTGACGACCACGATGGGGGCGACGTATCCACCACACACACACACATACATACTTATATACATACAAAGGACACAGGATACAGGGTAGGTACTGAAAACAGTTCTTCAGAGGAATGAGGGTGAATTCAGAAAAAAAAATTAAAGGGACAAGATTTGAAAACTTTTTACAAAAACAGATGCCCTTATGGTCGTACTTATAATTCCTTTTGGAAATTTGATAATGGCTCCTAAGTCGATAATTCCTATTATAGAATCGATAGATCGATATAAAGTTACACCCAGGTCAACTTCTCTTCGAAGGTCACGTAAATTTGAAAGCATTCATGATTATAAGTGCTTTGGGTCACTTTGAGGATTAGACAAAGATAAATAACTAAATTGACAAAAAGCTCTACTTGAAATGCCTGGCGCATTCACCAAACGTTTATCCCATGAAAAATAATAAAATAATATTAATGAAGATAAGAACTTGAAAATGTGTTTCCAGCCCTTTCAGGGCTTGAAAGGATGCATTCCATTTCAAGCCCTTTTGCAAACAATTAGTTTGGGCTTGCTATATAAAAAAGGGGTTCATGATTTTTCAAAAAGTCTAATATCAAAGTACTTGAAGCCTCTTTAAAGCCTTAAAGCCTCCTTAAAGTGCTTGATGTCTCTTCAAAATTCTTTAAGCTTCTCTAATAAGCTTGAAGCCATTTCGATGTACTTTAAGCTCTCTCTATTTAAAATTGAATTACAAAGGAAAACGGGCTGAAGGTTTAAACTTGAAGCTTCTTCCCCACAACTGCTTCAAGCTTTTTGAAGTATTTGAAAATCATTCGTGATTATAAGTGCTTTGGGTCACTTTGAGGATTAGACAAAGATAAATAACTAAATTGACAAAAAGCTCTACTTGAAATGCCTGGCGCATTCACCAAGCATTTAGCGCATGAAAAATAATAAAATAATATTAATGAAGATAAGAACTTGAAAATGTGTTTCCAGCCCTTTCAGGGCTTGAAAGGATGCATTCCATTTCAAGCCCTTTTGCAAACAATTAGTTTGGGCTTGCTATATAAAAAAGGGGTTCATGATTTTTCAAAAAGTCTAATATCAAAGTACTTGAAGCCTCTTTAAAGCCTTAAAGCCTCCTTAAAGTGCTTGATGTCTCTTCAAAATTCTTTAAGCTTCTCTAATAAGCTTGAAGCCATTTCGATGTACTTTAAGCTCTCTCTATTTAAAATTGAATTACAAAGGAAAACGGGCTGAAGGTTTAAACTTGAAGCTTCTTCCCCACAACTGCTTCAAACTTTTTGAAGTATTTGAAAATCATTCGTGATTATAAGTGCTTTGGGCCACTTTGAGGATTAGACAAAGATAAATAACTAAACTAAATTCGCAAAAAGCTCTAGTTGAAATGATGGATATAGAAAATGTTTTTGCCTGGCGCATTTACCAAACATTTAGCCCATGAAAAATAATATTAATGAAGATAAAAACTTGAAAATGTGTTTCCAGCCCTTGCAGTGCTTGGAAGCATTCTATTTCAAGCCTTTTTGCAAACAATTACTTAGGGCTTGTATATAAAAAAGGGTTTTTTTTTCAAAGAGTCTATTGAAGCCTCTTTAAAGTCCTTAAAGCCTTCTTAAAGTGCTTGAAGTCTTTTCAAAGTTCTTAAAGCTTCTTTAATATGCTTGAAGCCAATTCAATGTACTTTAAATTTTCTCTATTTAAAATTGAATTACAGAGGAAAACGGGTTGAAGTCTTTAACTCGAAGCTTTTTCCCACAACTGCTTCAAGCTTTTTGAAGTATTAGAAGTTCTTTTAGTTTAATTCAAACACGTTCAGTGTGCTTCAAGTTCTTGTTTATAAGTACCACAAGTTTTTGGACGTGTTTGGAGCTAAGCTCTTTCAATTTAATTCAACCCATCATGGTTTACTCAAATCTTATTCCGCAGGCGTTCAACATTTCTTCTATTTAAATGGGCTTTAAAATGTTCAAAGATGAAAAAACTTTAAGTTAGGGTTTTGGACCTAAGGGTTTTATGGGATCTTCAAGGACCTAGGAAACTTTCGAAGGGTTCTCTAGATCTTCACAGATTCTAAATTACTAAGATGTTGTTTCCTTAATTTCTAAATTACAAATATACAACGATGTGCTTCATTTGTTTCATGAGATTTTAGAGAAGAAGAATATTATTTGAAAAATATGATAAATAATTAAGAGGACTGGCCAATTTGTTTTAATTATTTCGACCTGACTGACCTAAAACATAGTTCTTAAAATTCTTATTACATACACACTGCGCATGCACATTAACAGTATGCTGCATCTATTGGTAGAAAACCGTACTGAACTTAAGTAAGAGGCAGTTCACCTTCACTTAAGCATTTTCACCTGAAAGTCTTCTCTGGTGAGCGTTTTGTTACTTAGCTAAAGTTCTGGTGATACTGAACAGATGGCAGCAACAAGTTAAAAAAATTGTAAATAATAATTTATAAAGTAACAATAAAACAATAATGTTTTCAATAGATATTACCTATCATGAACATAATTTTAAAAATTTAAAAAAATTACACGCTAATAAATTTCCACGCAAGAATAATTCCAGGAAGGGAATTTGTTTGCTCGCTCCTTAAGTGTTTTAATGTAATTTGGACTTAAAAGACCAAAGCACTTTTAAATTGAGACTTTGAACTTAAAGGTTGAATTCCATTGGCCCAACACTGAGGTTGCTCTGATTTTTAGAAAATTCGATGGGTGGTTCACGAGAAGAAGTCTTTGGAAAGAGTAATTTGTGATGACGTTCTGGGGGTTGTTATAATTTCCAGGAAGAAGAAGAGAAAATTTTCTGGAAAGAAAGATGAGAAGTAGTCTTTAGAAAAACTAACTTGTCATAATAAATTTTTAAAATGTAATTGGGGATTCAAGCATCATAGAATATGAAGTCAAAGCTTAGACGTAGGAGTTTTGGATCCCTTTTGCGCAACTCTGATATCGTTCTACTTGTAATTGGGATTTCAAAGATCAAGGAACTTGAAGTCAGGACTTTGGGCGTATTCGAACTTTCTGATCTAGCTCTGGGGTTGTTCTGCTTTTTAGGAAGTACAAAAACTGGTTAAGGGGAAGAAGAAGAATAATAAATCTTTGGAATAACTGGCTCAGGAAAGGAAGACGAGAAGAAGCCTCCAGAAAGACTTACTTGTCGTGATAAATTTTTAAAATGAAATTGAGATTTCGATTATCATAAAATTAGAAATCAAGGCGTTAGGCATAGGAGTTTTGTAACCCTTTCGTCCAGCTCTAAAATCGTTCTGCTTCTTAGAAACAGCAAAGAGTGGCTTAGAAGAAGAAGAAGAGAAAAAAATATTTGAAAAGTCTGTCTTAGGATAGAAAAATTTGGAAAGATGAACTTGTGACGACGATGAATTGAGATTTCAAGGATCAAGAAACTTGAAGTCCAAACTTTGGGTGTAGGGATTTTAGAACCCTTTGGTTTTGCTCTGGGGTTGTTCTGGTTTTAAAGAAGTACTAAGACTGGTCAAGGAGAAGAAGAAGAGAAAAAAAATATTTAGAATGACTGGCTTAGGAAAGGAAGACGGGAATAAGTCTCTAGAAAGACCATAATGATAAATTTTTAAAATGAAATTGAGATTTCAATAATCATGAGGTTTACGCTTTGGGTGTAGGGATTTTAGAACCCTTTGGTCTTGCTCTGGGGTTGTTCTGGTTTTCAAGAAGTACTAAGACTGGTCAAGGAGATGAAGAAGAGAAAAAAATGTTTGGAATGACTGGCTTAGGAAATGAAGACGGGAATAAGTCTCTAGAAAGACCATAATGATAAATTTTTAAAATGAAATTGAGATTTCAATGATCATGAGGTTTACGCTTTTGGTGTAGGGTTTTTAGAACCTTTTGATCTAGCTCTGGGGTTGTTTTTGTTTTCGTAAACTATAAAAATTAGCATAAGACCAAAAGATATCTTTGAAGTGGTTAGCTTTTAATAATGACTTTTTGAAATAAAATTCCCTCAGTCAAGCTCCTTTCTGTGGATATTCAAGTTTCACACACTTTACAAATATTTTTTAGTTGTAAACCCATTTGGTACCCGCAGCAAAAAAATTACCAATAAACAATTACCTACCTAGCCCACTCACTGTGCAGATATCTTCATAACTTACCCAATAGCACCCGCATGGTTTACATAGAAATTACAACCATGTTATTACTTGATATACATAATACAAATGTAGATACACATATATCTGTGACACTTGGCGCAATGTCTTTTACTATTATTACTGACGGACGAGCTGTTAGATTACTTAATTCCGTTATTACAATGAGAGCTGGACTATACTATAGAAATGACACCTGTTGTCATTACCAATCCTCCATATGGACACCACCAAGATCCAAACAGATACAGTTAATGAAAACTGTAATATCTCGTACTACTATATATACCAAGTATGACAATAAATTAACAAACAAACAATTTCGATCGTAGGCTGATAAACTGTTACCTACCTAGGTATGTATAATCAGGCTTTATGACATTATGACTAGCTGAAACTAATGAATAATTTCAAATAATTATTTATTATGGGACATCGACATGGTTCTGAATACGTAATAGCTGATCTGGGCACCTATGGAGGTTGCCAATGGCTCACAAGGATACTTTTCTACCTATATATTTTGAAGTTTTGTACAATTAGATACATAGGTACAATAAATATTATTTGATATATAAAAATAACTTTTTTGTTAATGTTACACCCTGCATATATATTTTTTTGAAACAAAGTTAATATTTTAAAAACGATATCATCCTTATTTAATTAAAAATGACTAAAACTTAGGATACAACAATTTTATTTTTTACAACCAAAAAAATTCAAATCCTATTTCTCGCCCTTATGCAGTTTTTTGAGAAATTATTTCTCGATCGTACTTTCTGAGATTCACGTTATTTTAATTAGCACAATTTTAGCTTCCTAGAGTAAATATAGATATGGATACAGATACGTAATTAGAGAAATAGAAATTGTATAAATTACTGTCCATGTATAAATATAAATTTATATGGTTAGCATGCGCCCATCAGGTATGTATCTACACATAGTACGTAGTGCATAGCTAATTCAAGGTGAAAATTGAAAATTTCTTATTTACGATCACAGACATCACTTCCGTTATCATTTATTATCGTAGCTGTTACAAAAATTTCAAGTGACATATGCATATTTATGAAAATAAATTAGAAATCAGCAGGAGAAAAAAACATTCATGTTTATTTATTTTCTTATTAAGCAATAATAATAAATGGTACAGGTACCAATAAATTATTATGGTAGGTACCCACTCGTCTATCTTTTCACCTTTCGTTCCTATTTAAATTCTGAATACAGACAAACCATCAAGGAAAACCCACAAAAATGTTAAGGTATTATACAACTAAAATCAGGGGCTGATATTAAGAAAAAACTAATTAATTATATGAATTAAAACCATGGATGCCTTTAAGTACTTATCTACATACTTGATGGTTGATGGTATGTTAATTGAAATATTAATTTCGCGGATAATTAACTTTGTTAAAGACAAAATCCGGAATACGTGGCAAGGAAACAGCGTCGAATAATAATCGTAATAATCTTGTTTACATGTTTGTATTAATTAAACTTGAACCAGACGCTTTTTACGTGCGCCCCTTTACATACAATTAGTTTTGTTATTAATAAATTTACAGTTAGTTTCAAGAAGCCTGGGTAAACTGGAATACACAATTATACGCAGGTACATATAAACGCGTAAATGTAAGAATGTGTGCAGTGTGCGGCGGGCAAGGAGGATGAAGCAACTAATTGTTAAATTAGTCGAGTTAACCATGATAAATAACGGATTTGTAATTTCTGAGCAAAACTAATTAAATTCATAGGAAACATTCGAGGTCATTGAATTTGAAAATAACTACCACTGGAATCTAGCCATTTATCTAATATATAATGAGAAAACCGCAATGTTCAAGGGATCAATTTTTTAATAAATATGGGATCAAAAGTAATAAAAGCAATGTTTTGATGTTATTTAAAGATTCGTTATAACATTCTACGTATTTTTTTCTTTTTGTATTTTTTGATTGGACTTACAATAACTTGACAATTAAAGATTGAAATAATCAGTAACCTTACCTGCGTGACGTAGCAGCCATGCGCACAGCGTCTCAATCTTAAATCATTAATTTCTCGATAATTAGGAATCGGATTGGAATACTGAAAAGAGAAATATTCATCAAAACTTTGTGGAGAATCCAATGGTACAAATTTTATAAAATTTGCAAAAGAAATGTCTTACACAATCTTAAGGAACTATTTACAGATATTTAAAATAATATATATACATAGAAGAAGGTATTTTATATTTTTAATGGGGAAGCTTTTGTTACTCTCTGCATATTGTCCTAAACACTCTGTATGTTTAAGTTTATGAAGGTAGGTATACCAACTTTACATTAATAAGCGTTCACTTTTCTCTCGTGTTGAAACAGTATCCGATCGACTGCGGTTTCTTTCGCAATATAATTTTAAAAGTAATATTGACAATTGAGACGATCAATTAATACGTATAAATCTATAAACTTAAGTACGTACATTATATACGTAATAACTGCGTGTAAAACTTTTTCACTTTTACGTTACACTGACGGTTTTGTAACACCTTTGCATCTTGCGAGAGAGGGGCGGAGGGGGTCTCTTCTGAGACACTTTCTCCGGTTAAACGATAAAAAAAATGAATTATTGGATCATTGGCATTCCCATGAACACGTATATCAAATGTACTTATTACTGAACATATACTGGGTGAGAAATTTTGTTTGTTTGTTTAAATCAGTTAAAAGTTCCTGGGGGATCTGAGGGATTGGGGGACTAAGGGGGGTAGGTGCTTATAAGATCGTTAATCGTTAGTATCAATTTAAAGAAGTTGAGTTGGTTTAATAATGAATTTTAAAACGAGTCAGATTCACTTTTTATAAAAAACAATCGATAACAAAATCTTTAAAAACAAACAAATGTAAATTCGAAGTTCACATCTAGTCATGAGGCACTTTTTGGACGTGATTGAAAATACTAATTTTGGGGGTTCTCAAGAAATAGTTAAAGTAATTTTTAATGAATCCTAGAAGATCTAAGAAATTGGGGGAGTATGGAGGCCTACAAAAAATATTAGGGTCATTAAAGAGGAAACAATTTCACATTTAACTTAAAGGCCATTTCTGCATTAATTTAAATTTAAAATATAAAAAATCTCTCATACAACTTTTCAAAAATAAATTCCAGAATCATCCCCAACCATGAGATACACTTTGGGGCAGATTTAAACACAAACTGTGAGAATTCAAAAATAGTTGGAGTAATTTTTAATACGATATCAAAAGTTCCTAGAGAATTAGGGGAAGTGAGATATGAGGGAGACTTACAAATAATATTAGGATCTTCAAGGAGAAAGACACTTTGAGGTTTTATTTACATTAAGTCCATTATCAAAAGTTGGTTTACTGATTCTGAAAGAGAGCCAATTAATTTTTCTACTTATGAAATCAACGGTACAATTCTTAATTCCTCAATTACTGATGATACAAGAGTTATTTCTGAATCAATAAGAAATTGAAAAAATAAAAAACACTCAAGGAATTCCCCAAAAATAAATCCCAGAATCATCCCTAATCATGAGATACTCTTTGGGACAGGATTTAAACCACAAACTGTGGGAATTCAAAAGTAGTTGGAGTGATTTTTGATATATCAAAAGTTCCTAGAGAATCTGGAGGAATGGAGGAACAAGGAAAGCTTACAAATAATATTAGGATCTTAAAAGGGGGAGATACTTTTAGGTTTTTTTACTGATTCTGAAAAAGAGCCAATAAAAGAATTTCTTTTTATGAAATCGATGATACAGTTCTTAAGCCTTTAATTATTACAGGGCTCTCGCAAAAGTAAATTCCAGATTCTATCTTCACAATCAAATAACTTTTTGGATAGGATTTAAATTTAAACCACGTATTTTGGGTGGTTGGAGTCTCTTTTATTCACCATATATAGTATGTTTCATCCTCTGTGTATCTTCGTTGGTGGATAAGCGATTCTTAAACAAGTATGCAAGTGTAATTCTTAACGTAAATGGATCATCTAGATCAATATTATAGTGAAAGTGTACCAAGTGTGAAAAGAAACGAGAAACTTTCACGAATCTTCATCACGAAGCGCGTTAGATGCAGCAACTAATTATGTATATGTACATATGTATTCAATCATCAGTGGTGGTTTTCCCTTATATGATGCTCATTTCATTTGGCCAATGACCTGGAATATTCAACAGAATTTTTTCAATAATAAACTCTTGCCAAAAACAGGCACACAATATTTTTGTGGCTTACAGAAAAATGCGTTTAAAATTCAAAAAACGAAACAAGACCTCACATGTCCAAAGTCCCACGACGAGCTACCACTGAATGCAACGTACTATCTACATAGGTAGGCAACAAAAACGATTTACCATAATAAAATTAAACTTACTTTTGTTAATAATTAATAGTTATAATAATAGACAGAACCGTTCCCAAAAAACTTCCTCTGGAGCCAGCACAATTGAATTAAATTTATTGTTAAAAACAACAATAGAAGAACTACTCTGCAAAAACTGGCTAAGAATAATGAAAGTGGTTCTAATCCTAATACATACAGAAAACTGTTACTGTTCATAATTGAAATACTAATAACAATAAGAAAATAGGATAGAAATTGAATTTCTTCTTTTAATATAAAAGTATTTTTTTGAACTTTCTTCTAATAAGAAGGTAGATGTTTGTGTTGGAAAAGAAGGCATAATTATTTATTCATTTAAAATTTTCAAAACTTTCGAGTGCATCACATCTGGAGCTCTCAGCAAACGTTTTCATGGCTTGTTCTCCATGTCATCTCCGAATAAGACTATCTATGTAATTATAAATATCATTTAATGTAGGTGCCCCAATTTTGGTAATTAAGTATATATTGTGTCCGACACGGTCTTCGCCACTGTTACGTATTATACTTTTGGCTATCCCCATCCATATGCAGCATTTACCGCTCAAACAATTTCAATTTATCCTTTCGGAAGACGAAAGAAGAAGAAAATTCCGGTCTCTTTCAAAGCAATAATTTAATAACGGTTGAATTTTAATTATAATCGTTACACCGATCTTATATTTCTTACACAAGCTCCACGTTCGCATTCGGAGGAGAGAAATGCCGTTAATAGCAAATGGACAATTACGTGAAAATTCACTGCAATTAGAGGTATTTATCGTTTGGCAACGTCGCACACACGCTGTGATTGTATGTTCATCGCCTCCTGCGATTTCTGATGATGCTGATGCTCAGCTGGTCGCAGACATCATCATCGCCGCCGCAGCAGATCCTTCTGCGATCTCTTCCATCCGATGAGCTTCACGTGAGGTAACAATAATACCCACGGAAAGTGAAATTATTCATCAAATGGCGTACCCATCATGATGGTAGGTATAGGTACATACATGGTCTCATCGTAATCATCTAACGAAGACGTGTAGGTACATAAATACCATTCACATTATGTACCAAGTGTGGATGGATGTGGATGTTGATGATAAGTGAGCGGAACCATACACCACACACACATTCTGACTGGCTCTACGTCAATTATGCTGGAATAATCCATCTTGCCTTCTTCGATTGACTTTCTTTCTAATTACACGTCTGTCATGGGCAATAGAAACAGCGACATTTCTTCCTGTAGGTGGATAGATTCGCAGTTCCATGCAAAATCAATTCTCCAAGTGACACTTGATGATCTTTCAGAATTTCAATATTCAGAAGAATAAATTATTAAATCACTGCTTTAATGAGAAGACTTCTTCAAACGACATTTAGTGCTTTTTAAGTAATGATCTCTAAGTGGAAACTGAATAAAAATATTTGATTAGAAGACTTTTCCAAGTGGAATGCAGTAATTTCAATAAATTTTTGATAAACTTGAAATACTAATGGTCTTTGAGATTTTTGCAATAATTCATTAAGTATTCAGTTCGTAACTTTCGTAAAATTATTAAAGACCCCACATTTCTTCAAAAGTTCGTCCCCAAAAAGAAGAAACCACTGCACCTTTGTTTTTATGAGTAGATTTCTCCTAATTGCATTTGGTAGTCTTCTAGTGACGATCTCTAAGTGAAAACTGCATTGATATATTTGAATAGAAGACTTTTCCAAATGGAATGCAGTATTTCAATAAATTTTTGATGAACTTGAAATACTAATGGTCTTTGAGATTTTTGCAATAATTCATTAAGTATTCAGTTCGTAACTTTCGTAAAATTATTAAAGACCCCACATTTCTTCAAAAGTTCGTCCCCAAAAAGAAGAAACCACTGCACCTTTGTTTTTATGAGTAGATTTCTCCTAATTGCATTTGGTAGTCTTCTAGTGACGATCTCTAAGTGAAAACTGCATTGATATATTTGAATAGAAGACTTTTCCAAATGGAATGCAGTAATTTCAATAAATTTTTGATGAACTTGAAATACTAATGGTCTTTGAGATTTTTGCAATAATTCATTAAGTATTCAGTTCGTAACTTTCGTAAAATTATTAAAGACCCCACATTTCTTCAAAAGTTCGTCCCCAAAAAGAAGAAACCACTGCACCATTGTTTTTATGAGAAGATTTCTCCTAATTGGAGAGATTCATCTAGGTGCCTAAGTTTGGACTTTGGAAATGTCTATTAAATGGTTCATAACCTCATAATCAAAAGATTCTTTTGGAAACTCCTTAACAAACATATTGATTAAAAATATTAATTACAATTTCTTTGGAGGAATATCATATGATTAAAACCAGTACTTTAGTAGCCTCCATTTCTGGTAGAAAGCTCCGTCGCCTCAACGAATAAAACAAAAAAAAAAAGAAAGAAACCACGTTCACGTTTTTGCTTGAGATGAAAGTTTTCTTGATCTTGCGATGGATGCCAATTCCGTATCTGCTACAACTACTGCTGCTGCTGATGCTGTTGTTGCTGTTGCTGTTGCTACAACATCTCCCTTGAGTTATTGGTGATGAGAAATCATTGACCTTTCTTTCTTAACTTAACAATTGAATTGAATTGAATTGAATTGACGGCAGTCTGGGATGGAAAAGATCCTCCTCGTTATTCATTAAACCGCGAATTAAGACGGTACACATTCTCATGGTAATTGAATGTTGGTTTCTATGATAATTGACTAATCTCTTCACCACCATTCTTCATACCGAAACGTAGTACCTATTAGTAGTAGTAATTTTAATTGTCTGTTGATAATTAATTAGTAAAGAGTAAACCATCCAAAGAATATGACCAGAAGATGTAAAAAAATACCTTCAATGAGAAAAAAATTGCTGTTGTAGATGTAGATAACTGTAGCAAACGTCTCAAAAACAAAGAGCAATGTCGTTCGTTAATTATTGTGCTCTTTGGTGCCTATATCTTCATTTAGACGTTTACTCCTTCGACTTACACAAGATTGCTTTTAAGAGAAATGATAGCAGACTAAATATCCTTAGAATAGAATTTCCGATCTGCAGTCTGTACAGTGGCGGCTGAGGTTTAAGGTCACAGAGGGGAACGTTCTACCTTTAAAAAGGAGAAAATAAGGTGGAACGTAACTACATATTTATTAATGTAATTATGGTAGGAATAGTCATGTAAATGTGTGTATCTTGAAAAGTGAAAGACACCTTTGAAGTTCATTAATAAATAATCTTTAAGAACCAATTAGTAAATTATATAGACAGAAACGAACAATAATTTGAGGTCAATAACTCCCTTTCCAAATTTATCAAAATCGATAAATACCTAATAATAATTTAAAAAATTCTTTTGTATACATGATAATTGGACCAAGATTTGGTAATTTGTAAAGTGTGTGATGGGTGCCATCGTTTAAAGTTTAAATAGCGGTAAAGATGCCGCTCAAAGTATCTCTTTACCTCAAACGATGTGTGAAACCTTCTAATCGTGACACTGTGATTATTTATTGTATAATAGAAATTCATTAAGAAAATGGTTTTGAAATTGGGACAATCATTTGAACTATGGCTTTCTCTTTTTACTACATAGTGTCTCTACTCCTCAATAAATTAAACGATAAACTCAATGGTAATTGGGATGTCCCAAATTGCGAAATTGTTCTGGTTTACACCTATTGGTTTTCTTAATTTCTTATATAACAATAATAAAAAAATCGAGACATGGTTTAGATTACTTTAAATCCATAATAAATTGTGATGAGGCAAGGCTAATCGTCTCGGTCTTGGTATTGGTTTTAATCAAGTTACTATTTTCTTCAAAATATTACTTGGTATTATGATTATTAAAAAGGCCTCACGACCAATATCAATAATAATTTGTGCCCGTGATTTGTGATAAAGAATTCCACTCTGGTTTGCGGACAGGACACGGTGTTATTGGCATAATGTGGCCGGTTGGAAAGCACGATTCGCGGTGCATTGCAAATATTTTATAAACTACCTGTAATCATACAAAGAGAAAGCTTTTCACTGGCATGGCTATTTACAAGCTGCCTTAACGGGTCCGCCGCACAAGAGAACTGAGAGGAGAGAGAGCACATACCTCTTCTTGTCACGACGGGCACAGTGTTAAGAAGTCAGGGAAACACGACCATCAGACATAGTCCAGATGAATATAATAACTTTGTTGTTTGTTTGTCATTTCCCAGAATGTTAAAAAATTAATGAGGATATATCGAAATTTCAGGCTTTTCAAATTTGGACCACTGTGCTATGGCCGCAACAAATTTAATAGATGTATGCATTAGATTTAAAATAATAAACATGTTAGACTTAATTAATGATATAAATATGTGTAATAAACATGGAGGCAGAAATAAAATTTAAAAAAAAACCTTAAGGGTACTGATATTTTTATAAAATATTCATTTTCTCTCACTTATGATGCTGTATTATGGTCACAATAGAATGAAAAATAAATTATAATATTGGAATATTAACAACTCAGCTTTTTTGTGTTAAAGGGCAGTATGGAATGGAGCAAGGATACGAAATTAATTTTTAAGGTATATTTAGTTATTTGTGGAGAAATATGTGCCATAATATTTTCAGGACTTGATAACACTGTATCGTGGCCGCAACATTTTTGAAAGCTACTGTTTTCTGTTGAGAAAGGATTCGTTTATTCATTTTCCTAGATTTTTAAAATTTTTGTTTGTTTATTTAAAGGAATTAAAAGTTCCTGGAGGATCTGAAGGATTGGGGGATTGAGAGGGGTAGGCGCTTATAAGTTAGTAATATTAACATCTTCTAAGATTTAAATTAATTAAAAATAAGATCGTTAATCGTTAGTATCAATTTAAAGAAGTTCAGTTAGTTTAATAATGAATTTTAAAACGAGTCAGATTCATTTTTTATAAAAAGCTAATCGATAGCAAAATCTTTAAAAACCTCTTCCTGAACAAATGTAAATTCCAAGTTCATCCTTAGTCATGAGGCACTTTTTGGACGTGATTTAAAATGCAAATTTTGGGGGTTCTAAAAGAATAGTTAAAGTAATTTTTAATGAATCTTAGAAGATCTAAGAAATTAGGGGAGTATGGAGGCTTACAAAAAATATTAGGGTCCTTAAAGAGGAAACAATTTCACATTTAACTTAAAGGCCATTTCTGCATTAATATAAATTTAAAATATAAAAAATCTCTCATACAACTTTTCAAAAATAAATTCCAGAATCATCCCCAACCATGAGATACACTTTGGGGCAGATTTAAACACAAACTGTGAGAATTCAAAAGTAGTTCGAGTAATTTTTAATACGATATCAAAAGTTCCTAGAGAATTAGGGGAAGTGGGGTATGAGGGAGACTTACAAATAATATTAGGATCTTCAAGGGGGAGACACTTTTAGGTTTTATTTACATTAAGTCCATTATCAAAAGTTGGTTTACTGATTGTGAAAAAGAGCCAATAAATTTTTCTACTTATGAAATCAACGGTACAATTCTTAATTCCTCAATTACTGATTATACAAGAGTTATTTCTGAATCAATAAGAAATTGAAAAAATAAAAAACACTCAAGGAATTTCCCAAAAGTAAATCCCAGAATCATCCCTAATCATGAGATACTCTTTGCGACAGGATTTAAACCACAAACTGTGGGAATTCAAAAGTCGTTGGAGTAATTTTTAATATGTCAAAAGTTCTTAGAGAATCTGGAGGAATGGAGGAATAACGAAAGCTTACAAATAATATTAGGATCTTCAAGGGGGAGACACTTTTAGGTTTTATTTATATTAAGTCCATTATCAAAAGTTGGTTTATTGATGCTGAAAAAGAGCCAATAAATTGTTCTACTTATGAAATCAACGGTACAATTCTTAATTCCTCAATTGCAAGAGTTATTTCTGAATCAATATGAAATTGAAAAACTAAAAAACACTCAAAGAATTCCCCAAAAGTAAAGTCCAGAATCATACTTTATCATGAGAAACAAATTTTTAGAATGCAAAAGTAGTTGGAGTAAATTACTAATGTGTCGGAAATAGTGATTGAGGAAAGAAATTATTCAAAAGGTTCATTTTCTAATTTTTCTGCATTCCTGACTATATCAAGGCCGCAATAAAATGGAGAAAAAATTATAATATTAACCTATTTCAAGATTTTCTTGATAAAAGATACTGTGAAATGAAGCAACGATATTGTGCTCAGAAAAATGTGGAACTTTCTGAAATTGATAACACTGTGTTGTGGACACAACATTTTACGTTGTAAGTATATTTCGAAAGTAGGTAAATGATTGAGAAAATAGACATTTAACCAAAGGCCTATCAGAAATGAAGAATTTAATTTAACATAAAATGAAGATGAACAAAAATTTTATCGACGTGTTGTAAACGCTTTTAGTTGTCAAGCATTTCTTGAATTGGTTGTTGTACTCGTACTGCAAGTGTATTTGCATCGGACTTAAACATTCTTAGAGGTAAATCTGATGTGTAGGTATGACATAACAGTAAATTTATATTGCTTATTTCGTAAATTATAATTCCAAAAGTCGTGAATTGTGAAAGCATGGAATTCTTGACAGCACAGCACAATCTAATAATTTCAAAACTTAATCTTAATGTAGATACCCATACAGTAACTACTACTAAATGTGAATGATTTAAACATTTGACTTCTCAACATTCTACAAACCTACAATTTTATTTTTGTGAGGTAGATACACTTAAAAGGCATTCAAAATTAAATTAAATTTGTCAATCTCTAATCTGCAATTTTATACTTAACTGATACAAAATCAATTTTAATTTAACCATCGGCTTTTTTGTGCACCCAATTGTCCTTGACAAATTTAATTGGCCTTTTATCCTGCATTTAGTTTGTTGCTTGATGTAGAAAGTGAATATAATGAAATATTTTTATTAACAAGAAGTGTTTTATGACATATCGTAAACTTAAACTTTTTAGAGCAGACAGAAATAGTTTAATAATAGTAAAAGTTTGTCTAATCTGGGTCAGAACTATAGGGAGGATGCTCTGGCCAAGACAAACTGGTTGAACCATTAAACTTATTTTTAAAAATGGTGACAATATTATAAAAAAAATTCTGTTACTTAAAAATTGCGTCATTTTTGATCTAATAATAATTTAAGATTCTTTTAAGATACAACAAATTAAACAGTTTCCTTTGGAGAGTTATAGAAGTGGAAAATGGAATTGAATTGCTGTGTGGATAGCACACTTTTCCAGTTCGAACATAAACCTGTGAATGTCCAATTTTTCTTTCATCAAACTTGTTAAGAGTGGACATTTATTAGATTAAACGAGGCTGTAGCTGTATTACATGAATATAGTATACACGTAAGGCGGATTAAATGCTTAAGCATACAGCAAAGCCCGACTTAACTGTAATTTCGAAAGTAACACTTTATTTATTAGGCCAAATTAATTTGATACTCTTACCTTGTTGGAAGATTTAAATATATATCGTAAACATGTGTGGGAACGTTTGAAAAAACTTGTGATCATTACCAAAACGTACGTCCTTTTATAAAGAAATTATTCATTCTCAGGATTAACTGGATAATATTAAACCATTAGAAGAATCAAATAAAAAACAATTTTAAGTCCACCCCTGCACACAAGTCATCATAAGAAAAGTCTTAAAAGTTACGTTGCTTGGCGTGGATTAGATATCGAGTTCAAAAGAATAGAATTCTGTAAATGAAACCATGGCATTCACCGGATGTCAGCTTTAACTGTTTCATTATTTTTGCATTCGACTGTATAACGATAGATACTTAAAACTAATACCATCAAGTTAACTGTTTTTCCAGTCCATTTGAATGTCTATGCAACTATGCGTATCTGTTGTATAATACACATACATACGTGCATGTATCTCTTACATATTTAAACTTACATGAGAGTAGATATCGCTAATACAAGTTGGTGAAAGAAGAAGAAGAATAAGAAAAAAAGAAAACTCCAGTTATTTCGAAAACGTTTTATTATTGTAGGTATCGTTACGTTACGGTAGTGATACGTAAGTCTTAACAATATATAAATTTATTATTTGTAAATGTTTATATAATAAAGATTATTGTTATATACATTATGGTACAGCAGCAGCAACATGTGTAACGTGTATTTATGTATGATGCAGGTTAAATGCAATTTTAATAACGCAAAAACCGTTTCCGATAACAGTAAAATGGAGATGCAAACTTACGCTCATTGCACACTAGCTAATAGATACTAATTTAAGATTTCGTGTCGATGATAGTGATAAAATAAAAAGAAAGACGACGTATGAGGTGACCATAAAATTTTATTTCTCGAGAAATAAAATATATGACCCACACTCGTTACTTCAGTGTCCTCTTTCTTTTACTAAATGTATTACATGGCTCGATTTTTCAAGGTAAATTACACCAAAAAAAACAATAATTGGCTTCTGATGACAACAAAATTTTTAAGTAAATAAAAAAAATATATCATTCAATTCTACACAGAATTCTGAACCAAATTTCCCTTTACAGTTTTTCAATACGACCTCTAATTACCGCGTTATTAACAATTGAAGTTCAAGCTAAACTCCTGCTGCAACTAAACAATTGAAACATAAGCTCCACCTACTTCGCCTTGCAGCTAACAACGGAAGCTCTTATTGGTTGATACTCTAACTTTTGTTTATCGCCTGGTTCAAATCGATCGACCAATAAATGCGTAGCACTGTTGCTGCAACCGAACAATTAAAACATATATGCAGCAAGCAATGCGAGATGCCATTCATTGGTCGATCGTTTCTGTCTTTAATAATTAACAACTCAGTTATTAAGGCATCGTATCAAGAAACAGTAAAGGAAAAAATGTCTCAGAATTTTGCAAAGAATCCAATAATAAATATAGTTTGTTTGTAAAGTCAACTACTATGTAAGTAGGTGTAGTAATTTACCTTCACTTTTTTAATTTTGTGTGTGTATTTTTCAAACGGCTCGTTGTAGCGTGACCATAAGAAAGTAACAATAAATCGGAACAATTGGAAAGAAACAAAAACTGTACTAAATTTTCGCTCAGTCATTTTTCCGATAAATTTTATGAAAAAGCTTGTTTGTTGTTGATGCACTGTGGAGTATAGTACTGAAATTTACATTAGGAACTCTCGCTTTCCTCGTTATTTTATAGTAAAAATGAAATGAAATTTAGAAATCAATATTTAGAAATATTTTGCTTCACTCGTGGACTTCATTACGCAACATACAAACATAATATTTGTTATAATTTCCATTGTAAAAAAAATAGTTACGACGATATTACTAGACAACTTGTACTGTAGTATAGGCACTGAATGTAACTTTTTTGTCGCTCGATTTTTTCTTTTTATCGTTCTTTTTTATGACACTTTTGAGACTTCCCGCACCGTGACCCAATCTAAGCGTTAGATCGGCCAGTGTGCTCCTGTTTGGCCTGTCTGGTTCGTCGGGATACCTAGTATAAAAATCAGGCGAAGACCTGTACAAAAAATTCCGCAACTCCCCGGGTTCTCTTGAATATTCCGAACTCCTCTCTATCGTGTTCATGTTATAAGGCACAGAACTAAAGTCTCTCAACTTAGAGGACATTCCAAAGAGTCTGTTAGAAACCGATTTGGAGATATCAGCTGTCTGTTGTATCCCTTCTGGTTCTTTATCGATTATATTTCGAGTTGTGTCGACATATCTGTAGGCCATTGGGGTTAAGTTTCTTGTTTCGCTACGACTGCGGGACTTCTTAAAAAATCTGGGCACAGAATTAGTCCAATTGGACTTATTTTGGTTCAATTCAGAACTAGTAAAGAAATTGGCATATCTAAACTGTTGATATGGCCTGGAAGTCATTGTGGTGGTAGCGGTGGATTTCGGAAAGTACGCTGAGGGATGTTTCTCTTTGTGTAAGGGCATTGCTTTTGTACTTTTAGGGGAATCTATTTTGGTTTTGGCAAGGACCAAAGGATTCTTCAGCATGTTGTTATTACTGATGTTGTTGTTGGTGTTGTTCGGTGACGGTACACAAACTCTAACGTATTGGCCTTTGTAAATGTCGTCTTTGATTGATGCCATTGGTGGTTCCGGGGCTTTGGACTTTGCCTTCTTGCGCCTTTCGGGTCTTTGAGGGCCGTCCAATAAATCTTCAGCAGAATTCCAAACTTTCCTAAGTATCGTTCGGGCACTTATTAGATTTTTTTCTGGCACACTACGAGGAATGTTTTGGTCGAGGATATTCTCTATAGACACAGATCTTTTATGAAATACCGAAGATGCTTTCTTAGGGTGGTCTATTTCCAGAGAAGGCTCTTTGGAAACAGTACTACTATTACTAATACTACTATTGCTGGTTTCTTGAGACGTTTCGTTCGTCGTGTTTTGAGCAACGTTCACTTCTCTCGTTACTTGAATGTGAGTAACGCCGTTCTCGTCAGTCCTTTGGAGCAAATTGAATTTGGTCGCTCCTCCAAGAGACTTTCCGTACGCTTTCTGATTACATATGGCTTTGAGCGTACTGAAACTCTTGTAGAAAGTCTCCAAACATTTGCCGTTTTCAAATTTAAACACTAGCACTTCTTGTTTGATAACGAAAATTAAAAGATCGGCCACGCTAACGTCAGTATAACACATACAATCGACTAGATCAAACACTTCAAAACGTTTCAGTTCGTTCTCTGGTTCTTCACGATTCACATCGGCGTCCAGCTTTTCTGGATCGATGTTGGAAGGCGATGGGACATCTGTGTCGTCTGAATCTGAACCAGCTGACCCATTTGCACTATCTGTCTCGTGGGACCTGACGTTCGAACCCCCTGCAGCATTACCATCTTCACTTGACAGCAACGAAACACTGTCTATATCAGATTCGAAGCCTTCGTCGACATTTATCAAAGGGTTTTTGTTATTATACGCTGACACCTGTAGATGGGGTGGTTTATTTTGATTGCGAATGTTCTTTTCCAAAATAACGGTTCTCAAAGGGAGTTGTTTTTCCCCTGGCTGGCGTGTGCATTCCGGCGATGGGACTCCTTTTGGTGGAAGCAGGAGGAGCTTTAACTGATCTAGTTCACAGTGGAGCTCGTATCGAAGAAAGGGTGGCTTCTTCGTTAATGCCAGCTGAACCAGAGATGTTAACGGGGAGGAGGTGGGTTCTCGGAGCAGGAGGGTACCTGCAGCCATTTTCAATGTATCTGTAAGAGATTTTATAACAATAAGTCAAAATGGTCTTCAGAGTAATTATTAGGCCCAAAGTGTTTCATTGATCGGTGGCTAAAAATTTCTCAACGTTTCGATATAACGTCAAGATCTTTAAGGAGTTAAGTTATATATATACCATATATATATATATTATTACGTAGTCCTAGGAGTTTAAAAAACTTAATCCTAATAAATATTAGAAATTTATGTACAGGAAGCCTTTGAAAGAAACTTTACCGTGGCAACTAACAATAGACTATTAAGAAGAAAACGCCTATTGTCCGACCAGACCGACGTGATAAATTACTGCAAAACTAGCAGGAAAAAGTTTTTCTAGCCGCATTCCTGGCTTTCACCATAAAAAACCGAATAAAATCTAAAATCTTTACGAACAAAACTTTACTCGAACACAGAATATTATCATAATAACGACGCGACGCGACGCCTTGGAAAAAGCAGAACACAGACAATGGTATAGGGAAGGGGCTTATAATAATAAACTGTCCACATCAAGGATCCTTTCTTAGGTTCCCAAGTTTTTCTTTTGATACGATACACCAAGTGCCAATACATATATGTATTCTTGTGGACTCCCATGTACCTACATCCTAAGCATTCTATAATTTTGTTTCTCTGACAGATCTCTTAATGTTCTGAGTCTTCCCCCAAGAGTCTTTTAGAGAAAACTGCTTCAACTAAACTGCCAATTTCTCATGTTAAACGATTTAGTAAGTACGTGGCGTGATAGATTATAATCTGAGAATCAGCCATAAAACCGCACACTTAATTACTGTAACTTATCTATCTCTCTTTTTTCGATAACCAGAAAATTACTCCTTTACAAAGGTCAAAAGTAAATGGCCACGGTTCAATTATTGATTTCGCCACAAACCGTAAATTCATTGAAGATATTTGCGAACGTTTCGATTGCAAAATCGAAATTTTCGACGAAACATTCCAACAGGTCGTTTGCTATTTTTAAGCCACACTGTCGTGGGTAGTTATGTAATAAGAACCGACTCACACAACACATGCTTAGTATGTACCTACATTATTATTTGTACCTGTACACAAAGCCCAGTTTGTTGACTTCGCATAATACCCAGTGACCGAATCGCGATAGCTGTGAATGGACCAAAGTGGATTTAAGCATTTGTGTTTGTGTCACTTTTGCTATGTATAAATAGCTAAATATACTGGGTGTTTCATGATATGCAATACTCAGGTTTTTATTGAAGATAAAAGGTTTTGGTAAACTCGTTTACAAAGTTCTTTTACACGATTTACAAATGTAGCTTCCACGTAGTTTACAAATAAGCTACACTGAAATATCATCCCAATTTTCATTAAAAATTGTCAACATCTTTAGGGTAATTGCTTACATTTAATTTACAATGTTCTTCTTAGCATAATAAATTTTACAATATTGGAAAATACTGTAAATTCTCTTAAATTTCCTTAAATCAATAAAGATCAAGACTATATAGAATTTAGGAGTGAATAATAATATTATCAATATTTTAGTGTTTTACAATGTTGCATTCATGAATTTTATATGCCAAAAACAGTGTAAATCATCTTTAATCTTCATTAAAATACACGTGTAGATTTCTAATGAGGTTGATTACACTGAGTTTACAGTTGATTAATCTTGTGAACATTCCCACGTTTTACAATGTTGTCTTCACAACTTTTACAAAGAAGAAGAACTGTGAATTCTCTCTTATTTTCATTACAATTATTAATAAGTCCAGTATAAATTTTTACACGTATTACAATGTTATCCTCCCAACTTTTACACAGCATGAAAAACATTGTAAATTCTTTTTAAGTTTAGTTGAATTGTTTTCTATGAAGGTAAATTTTACACTGAATTTGGAATTGTTTAGTTCTGTAAAATTCTTTATAAGTTTTGCAATGTTGTTTTCACAAATTTTACAAAGGAGAAGATTTGTAAATTCTCTCTTATTTTCATTAAAATTCATGTTTAGATTTCCAATAAGGTTGATCGCACTGAATTTACAACTTCAGTCTTGTAGAAGAGTTCACACGTTTTGCAATGTCGTCTTCACAAATTTAACAAAGAAAAAACATTGTAAAGTCACTATTTCCATATAAGTTCTTTAATATTCTACAACACATCCAAAGTTTTCCAATTTGCAGATTTAAATTCTGACTAAAACTCGTAAATACGCGACTTGTTGCTAAATTAGACTTGATTACTAAATTAAAAAGTAATGTTCGTATTGTGACATTTATTCACTTAATAGATAAATAAAGTTATAAAAATGATTATAATGGTCTACCAAATAAAAAATAGAAATGAATATTAATAGAAAGAAGATTCATTTATATTCAGGAACTGTTATAATGTCAAGGCTGACATTAGTTAATATAAACAATACCTAGTGTTATATAACGCAAATAATATGGAATATCAATGTAGATAATAGAAAAACAAGACAATTATTAATAAAATGTCCCTAATGTTTTTAGAACGGTAAAAAAATCTAGCAAAGGATATTTTTTATATTTCCGCATCTAAAATTTAACCATTCAAGTACGTTTGTGATTATGATTAGTAATTTTTGATGGTGGTTTCGATTTCGCAAATCAAATTCAAATTTACCGCTCTAATATTTACAAAAACTGTTTATTATCGAAGTACAGTTCGGAGGTCATTCAAATTATTAATTTTCACGAACCCACATATTTTTTCCTCTTCCGCCATTCAGAAACGAAAATACGGTATATTTTTCACATTCTCATTATTATTAGGACATAATGGCGGCAATATTTTTAATTGAAGAGCGCGGATGCCCGTGCACAATTACAGTGTTTATTTGTAACGGACTGTAGTGGAAGGTACAATTATTATCCTAACGTTAATCGCGGCCGTCTTGGTTATTATTACAGCTAGAAATAATGAATAATCTGTTTGTTAGATTATTATTTCCTTGAACCCTAGCAGAGGAAGGAAGTTGAAATACCTCTAGGTTGGCGGAAAACTATACGTAAGCCATATTTGCAGGCATCGCCGTAACAGCTAATGAGAACAAAACAATTAAAATTATCATTAATTCTTTATCATAATCTGATGAGCAATTGCACAATATCTGATGAACTCGTTTTATACATGATACACCGATAACATCAATAATAATCTTCGTAGCAATTAACGTAAATTATATTTACACCCATTTCATTATCAGGATTCTTTGTCAATTTTACAAAAATTTTACACAGTTTTTGTCACGAATTTTACAATTAAAAGACATTACAATTTCTCAAAATTGTTCAAGCTAATTAATCCGGGAAGCGGAAGTCAGGTAGCCAGTTGAATTTTTCGGGTAATTTAAACTTACACCTCATTTTTTAATGAGCTGACGTATTATTAAAATGTAATGTTACCAGAACATGGTTGAAATGCGAAACTCCCCGGTAATCCAAGACGACGTCTGTGGAAACAATGTGGACAATATCGAGTACCCAGCTTACTGCGTTTCTTTACAACCGCATCACTCACTCACTCACTTTCCCATGTGCCAAGAAAATTTACATCAGTCATCGTTGCAACATATTAGCGGCAATTACGTAAATATATAATTATATGTATCTATATAAATATACGTACATATGTCGTAAATCTTTTCCGTAAATAAAAATATTGTTAATAACTAATTAACAGGTTCATAATAAACGAGGAATATGTCGTTAATAAATCTGTCAAATTTCCGCCAGCTGCGAAGAAGCTTAATAATAATGGGAATATTTTTTTCAGGGATGATTGCACATTTCCGTACGTGGTTGCCAAATGTTAGGACAAGTTTTTAGATTTATTTGCGCATGTCCATTACTCATTTGCGCCGGTCGGTCTCAGCCTACTTGTCTCAAGATGCATCCGAGCGTGCCAAAGCCAAAGCATATAGCGGAAGTGCATTTGTGCTTGCCGTTGTAGTTGTGTTGTTTGCCGGTCGGCGTCTGGGACTCTTCCACCAGAGTGGGTGTCACAGTCACGGCTGACGTGAGTCATAATGGAACAATGCCACGTCAACAGTAACACATAATATAACAAGAGAACTCGCAGGACAGCGGATATGAGCGCCGTCGAGGACATTGCAGTTGGCCGCGACGGGCGTTCCGCTCTTCTTTCATTTTTTTTCCACTAAGTACTCGCCGGATTGTCAACGGACTTTTTTGCCCTTCGTTCCACCCACTCGAAAGCGAGGGGCTTTGGAGGCGAGGATAATCATCAGTCAAGGCTACAATGAATGAATATCGCTGGTACTTGGTGATTTTGGGTTACAGACATGACTGACTCCACAGATCAGAACTTCTGAAAATCGATGCTGAATGCTGACAATCATAGATTCGGGAACAAAGGGGATGGTTATGGTTGGAAACCACAAATTTTCGTACAAATACTTGATGGGCTCCACATATTAGAGCTTTTGGGGCAATATAGTCCTTGCTAAATGCTAATGATCATAGATTTAAGAACAATAAGGACGATTATGGCTGGAAAACACAGATTATGGGTTAACTATTTGATGGACTCCACAGATTACAACTTTTAGAACAAGAAAATCGATGCTGAATACTGACAATCATTGATTCAGGAACAAGGGGGATGGTTATGGTTGGAAACCACAAATTTTCGTACAAATACTTGATGGGCTCCACATATTAGAGCTTTTGGGACAATATAGTACCCTTGCTAAATGCTAATGATCATAGATTTAAGAACAATAAGGACGATTATGGCTGGAAAACACAGATTATGGGTTAACTATTTGATGGACTCCACAGATTACAACTTTTAGAACAAGAAAATCGATGCTGAATACTGACAATCATTGATTCAGGAACAAGGGGGATGGTTATGGTTGGAAACCACAAATTTTCGTACAAATACTTGATGGGCTCCACATATTAGAGCTTTTGGGACAATATAGTCCTTGCTGAATGCTGATGATCATAAATTTAAGAACAAGGACAACCAAAGGTTTGAAACTGTGGTGGACTATTACACTAAAGTAAAATTCAGATGATTTGGTTTTTGGGAAACTTGGGTGGTATTGAAGCCTGAGATAGTTAGTCTTCTGTTTCGAAAAAGGCGGTTTTTTAAGAAGTTTGAAGAGTACCTACCTAGAATCATTTAAGAAACTTGTAACAGTATATTAACCTTTTCTCAAGTGTTTACAGGCAGTTTTCATCGTTTCTCGTAAAGTCAGTTTTATGGATCGCATCGGGTAGTTCTTATGTAACAGACCATTTCATCTTTGTGTGTAGATTGGTTATATGAACATAAAATCTAATTATGTAATGCAGAAGATGCAGCATATCTCAAGTATGCATTAAGAGGTCGTCATTATCCACTTGACAGGACATCATTCAATAATATTTACCGACGTAGCTTCTGTCTTTTTCTTGTTCTCCGTCGTCTTCTTTGTCCTCATCTTCGGGAGCACACCGTGTGGCATATTACGAGCCTCTTGAATAACTTCCGGTCAATGAGTAAAACAAAATTACATCGTTTTTAATGACCTAAACGAACTCGTAAATTCCCAGACAGGTTGAAACTCAACTGGGAGAAAATGCAAGAAGACTGGGCAAAGAAACGCACCTCAAAGAATATTTTACAGGATATATTGCATATTTCTTAAATGTTCAGGAATTTTCTCGTAAATTGTGTTAAATGCCTTCACAAATTTTTTGGTAACAGTAAAACAAGTAAATTCGTATGCTTGTTACCCAGATGACTTCTGAGAAATGTTTGAATTACTAATTAGCATTTACGCCGGTTGACCCTCTTTTTCACGCAATTAAAATTGCCGCCAACTTATTATGCATCTACATAAAATACGTACGCAAAACGACCAAGATCAAGCAAGCAGTTAATCATTTCGTTTCTCACATCATTATTCATTTCTCAAGTGCAAAGAAAGTCCATTGTTCAAGCATTAACCTTAACAGCAGGTGTTTTTAGTTTTCTCATTGTCTTCGAGGGAAAAATCCACATAACTTCTGAGAAATTTTCTAGCAGAACTATATGGGTATTAATAGCAAATAAAACAAATATGTCTGATGTATAAAATGGGTTTTTATTAATTAACGAGTATCCTGCACTTTATCTTGGTCCAAGGATCTTTGAATCTTTGGTAATAAGTAATAATTTGTTAGTAAGTACTCTGTTATCACAATTTTGTTTCTGTTAGAATTTATTATATTATTGGCTAATGCAAAACAAGACGTGTTCCACTTTTCAGTCAGTTCGATCGCATTTCAGCATAATACCGTAGCAGTCAGTATGTATGTAGTACCTCTTAGTAGGATTTGATCACGCACATAACGCTTAAGGTCAACAGTCGTCTAGTTTTAATTGCAAATCAGCAGTTCTGCTGAAAACATGCCCGTTAAAAGGCAATGCACGAGTGACGACCAAAGAGAGAAAGAGGAGCGTGCTAAGCTGAATCCCATTTAATTGTATTGCATGATGGAAAAACGAATTTATTATCTTGTTTTACAACATTCAAGGACATTTCCGTGATAATTTTGACAAATTGTCCTGTAGGTAATAATATTCAAAACATGAACCCTTGGATAAGTTTCTACTAAAAATATGGAAATTTATTCCTGGCAAGATTCTGAGAAATATTTTTATAAAGTACAAATTTATTCTAATGAAAATTTGTCCATTTGAACGAATAGAAGGAGTTTCGTTGAGAAGGGGTTTAAAACGTTTTAGAGGATTAGATACAAAGGTCAATAAAATTGGTAATCAATCAGGGACATATGTTTCAGCAATAATTCCCATCTCGATGGAATACTGATCCACAGTTTAGAGTCTCTAGGACAGTAAAATCTGTGGTGAATATTGACGATTAAAAATTAAGGAACAAAAATGACAAATATCACTGGAAACCACAGATCTTGGGTTAAAATCTTTGTAGGCTCCACAGATCAGAGTTCCTGGGATAAAAAGATAAATGCTGAGTAATAGATTTAAGACCAAGGGAATGATTATGGTTGAAAACCACAGATTTTAGTACAAATACTTGATGGGCTCCACAGATTAGAGCTTTTGGGACAATATAGTCCTTACTGAATGCTGACGATCATATATTTAAAAACAATAAGGACGATTATGACTGGAAACCACAGATTATGGGTTAACTATTTGATAGATTCCACAGATTACAACTTTTACAACAATAAAATCGATTCTGAACGCAGACAATCATAGATTTAGGAACAAGGGGGATGGTAATGGTTGGAAACCACAAATTTTGATACTAATACTTGATGGGCTCCACAGATAAGACCTTTTGGGAGAAGATAGTCCTTGCTAAATGTTGAGGATCAAGGATTTAAGAACAAAAAGAACGATTATGGCTGGAAAACACAGATTGTGGGTTAACTATTTGATGGACTCCACAGATTACAACTTTTAGAACAAGAAAATCGATGCTGAATGCTGACAATCATAGATTCAAGAACAAGGGGAATGGTTATGGTTGGAAACTACAAATTTTCGTACAAATACTTGTTGGTCTTCACAGATAAGACCTTTTGGGACAAGATAGTCCTTGCTAAATGTTGAGGATCAAGGATTTAAGAACAATAAGGACGATTATGACTGGAAACCACAGATTGTGGGTTAACTATTTGATGGACTCCACAGATTACAACTTTTAGAACAAGAAAATCGATGCTGAATGCTGACAATCATAGATTCAAGAACAAGGGGAATGGTTATGGTTGGAAACTACAAATTTTCGTACAAATACTTGTTGGTCTTCACAGATAAGACCTTTTGGGACAAGATAGTCCTTGCTTAATGCTGAGGATCATAGATTTAAGAACAAAAAGGACGATTATGGCTGGAAAACACAGATTATGGGTTAACTATTTGATGGACTCCACAGATTACAACTTTTAGAACAAGAAAATCGATGCTGAATGCCGACTTAGGAACAAGGAGGAATATTATGGTTGGAAACCAGAAATTTTGGTACTAATACTTGATGGTCTTCACAGATAAGACCTTTTGGAACAAGACAGTCCTTTAGTGAATGCTGAGGATCATAGATTTAAGAACAGGAAGAACGATTACGACGGGAAATCACAGATAATGGGTAAAACAGTTATTACACTCCACATATTAAAGCACGACAGGGTTGAATATCACTGAAAATCGCCGTTTGTGAGTTAAAAACTTGATCAATTTTAACACTAAATATCTCTGAAAGGTTTTGGAAGATACTAATTAGAGACATCCTCCTCTGGTAATTTTTTCAATAATATTAAATGATCCATCTTGATGCATATCAAAAAAACATTTATTTTGGTCATACAAGTAGCCTCTTCACGATTAAATTTAAGGAACACCACACAAGAAAACGTTAATTAAACACTTCCCGTATGGTAATGGCTTAAGGTATGTTCTATCTTATGAGTAAAAAGCACTTTCGCATTGATTCATAGAATATGCGATATAATTGGTAGACGCTAACTATAGTAATTGGCTTATGGGTAGTTTTCGAAACTGTGTTAAGTGGATTCACCTGCCGAAATTAAAAACCTTTTTTTGTCGACCTTTCAATTTGAACAAGTGAAACAGCACATCATTTCTCCGTATGCAGCACTTAATTGGCTGGAGATGTACCAATATGCACATTATAAGTAAGTTGTGTACGGTATCATTTGGCGAGAGAGAAAGTTTTACAATTTCTAATATCTAAATAAATACATACACATACATATAAAAGCGGCCGGCGCGTGAATGAGATTTTTTTCTGGGAAAAAGAAAGTGATTTTATAAAGGCCTATGGTCACACGTACTCAGCAATTAATTTACATCTCCAAATTTAATATACAATTGGAGTGGCGGTTTTGGTCAATGACCCACAACATCTAACTGATCTTTTTCTTATATTTTTTACCCTTCACTCATCTTTAGGCTCACGAAGAACTACATCTGTTAAAACAAAATATTTAACGAGCTAAGTATTTTAAAGACCTCGCCTTCCGAAACTGCCCCACCATTATAATCGTAAATCTCCCTTGTTTATTGATTTACTTTCAACATTCGCATCTATGAATTCCTAGTAGGTATAATTCGATCGTTCTTGAAAATTGCGAAACTGAAATAGCTTTAAGTACTTAAAACAAAAGGTTAATGTTGATGTGATTTGCGTATAGTATGTATGTGCTATTATACAGTCAGTCGGCCTCACCCATCTTTCGAAACCGTGTGAGAATACAAGACACAGAAGATTTTGTTAATCACATTCCGCTGTATCATTTTTCTTATTAGCAAATTTATAAGTAGGTACATATTTAATATGTGAACCTGATTGTTTTAAAAAGGTTTATCAGCCTTGCAACAACGTGAGCAATAATAAATTAAATATGAAGAACATGCAAGGTCCTTGTAAACTGTATAGAAAGGTTTTCAAAGGATTTACGTTTATATCAGACGAGAGACCACAATTAATTGTTTTAACTTCAGTGTACAGGGTGTTCAAGCTATGTTTTGTTGATACATTTTAGTCTGGGTTAACGTTGACAAAGTGGGGATATAGGTTAGGTCTAAAGTTTCCAAAAGAAATCATAAAATTATGACCATATTTAAAAGTACAATAAAATAGTAAAAATACACAAACATATAAAAAAAATCTGTTTTAGAAATCTGTTTTCTAAATTAATTGGTAAAAGTTTCTTAAACTGTACAGACAAAAATCTGTCCAAATATGGGTTAACCCATCATGGTTATTCTATTTATTTATTAGGATCACCTACCTAAATACTGTGAAAATAGATCTCTCCTAATGAAACTAATTTGTATAACTGCGGCGCACAAAATTGCATGCAGTTATGGTCACGATGGGGTCAAGTCCATCCATTACGTGTGATACGTGTATTCAAAAATTATTATCTAATTCCGGTGGCTTCCTATTTACTCGTACAGAATATTAATTGTTTAAAAATTTCTTCACTGTTCAACTCTCTCTCTCTCTCTGAGTTCGTGGTATGTTAAAACCAGTAAAAAAATGTAAAGGAAGGTCACCTAATTTTAAATATTCTTTCATTCGATTTAATTAATTTTTATCCTTCCTGCATATAATTAAAATGTACATTAACTAGTGAGCTAAAAAAAATGGGAGGCAAAGGAAAATCTCATACAATCTTATTTAAAGGGTGTGGGAGGTCATTGAAAATCTCACAATCTAAATAAAATCTCGGAATATCTTTTTATTTTATATGTAACATACATACCTTCAAGTTACTCACAGGAGAGGGATAGAAAGTCTCCACATTAAAAAATAAAAATTAATAGACGTTCCCTTGATTCCTATGAATAATTTTCATCATTTATATAGAACGTAATAATTATAAATTGCGGAAATTAAATTTTTAACGCCCGTGGTCAAGTAATTCAAACAGCTCTAGTGATATTTTTAATACAAACGTACTCACGTCTGAGAAACGGTAAAAATAAGAATTAAAACGTAGTAAAACGAAGAAATTAATTTCACCCGTCTACCATTCTAAGTAGCTCCGATTTATTAAATAGCAAAACAGGGCCGGGCTCACAAGATTATATTCAAAGTCTAGACACACAATTTAATAAATACCTACAAGTAATATTTTTTTCACTTACTAAGTATTCAATTAACTAAAAAAGCTGTAGGGGTAGTTGTTGTTATCTAATATTTTTCCGGAGGTCTGCAAGTGTTAAATGTGATCTTAAGTACGGTCCTGTCCGAGGACATGTAGTCTTAATAAATAATTATTCGTAAGATCGAAAAACACAGGCGCGACAACGTTAACTGGGATAATAAGTACACTTCATTAGTGGATCAGGTTTTTCATTTAAAACCGCCAGCCAAAGTGCCTTGGAAAGGTGCAAAATTAATACACATGTACAGCGAAATTAATTGCGATGGGACAAACGGCAAAACGGGTAATTTATTATAATATTTTACTATGGTATTGGTACCTACTCCTGCTGCACACAACTTACATCGTTATTAAAGATACTACTATTCCATTAATAAAACAGAATTTGTTGAGAAGAAAAACATTATTTCTTAAAAAAAAATCTTTTAATAATAGAACAAATTTTTATACCACCTGTCTTTAACACACGGTTTTTAAAAAATGAAGACAAAAAAAGCAAATAGTTTTAATGGAACGTGGTAAAAAATGGTTAATAAATAACGACACTTTTCTTTCTCATATCTGGTGAATTCGAGGAATTCAGGAATGAGAGAGCGAGATAAAAGAGCCAAGACACGAAAGATAGCTAACTAACTATTCGAAGGATTCAGGTGAGCGATCCTCAATTTCCTCAAAGCAATAAACTACGACGCATACTTCTGTAACTGTATAATTCTTCCATTAGGCGCATCGTGAACAAAGGGATCGTCTCAAATGCACCAGCGATCACAAAATCAACCAATAAATATTGTCAAACTTACGTACAATTACTCTCAATAGTTCTTATTATTTATTACTGCTGCCATTAATTAATTAATCTTAAAGTATAATTATTGTAGTCAACCAAAATAATAAGGAATATTGAACTTTTCGATATCAAAAACGCTGCTGCATTCTGCAAAGCCCCTTAAATTTATTAAAACACTATTTGAACGAACAATTGACCACTACGAACTTGTTAAATTTTTAATGAGGTTTGTATTGGTTGTTTTAAAGCCATAAACCTACTGATGAAAGGTTCCTAACACACTCATATTTTTATTCATGTGTAGAATTCGATTCCTACTTACTTTTTACAAAAAACAAAAGAGAAAATTGGCTTAAAAACCTCACTGAGAACATTAACTTTATGAAATCATTAAAGGGTTTTTGGTCGATAATAAAAATCGAAAAGCTTTAATTTATATAAAAAATTTAGAAAGGATTCCTCCTTAATGTAATTAAAAAACTGTAGATAAACATTCCATCTTTCACCCTCTTAAGTCCCCCCTTAAAAGGAAAATCAATTTTTAATAGCATTTGGTGCAAAAGACGTTTCCATACGGAAATTTCCTCATCTTTCGCCCTCTTAAATGCTCCCCTTAAAAGAAAAACTAGTGTCTAATAAAAATTGTTGCAAAACACGTTTTTATTGTGGAGATTGTCTCATCGTTTACCATTATAAATTGCACCTTTAAATGAAAAATCTATTTTTAGTAGCAATTGTTGGAAAACATGTACTTTTACAGGAATATTCTCATTTTTTACCACCTTAAATGGCTCCTTTAAAAGAAAAATCGATTCCCAATAGAAATTGTAGCAAATTACGTTTTATTATAGGACTGTATCATCGTTTATCCTCATAAATTGCTTTTCTAAGTGAAAAATAAATTTTTAATGGCATTTGATGCATTTCATACAGGAATTTTTCCATTTTTCACCCTCTTAACGCTCTCTCTTAAAAGAAAAATGAATTTCTTATAAAAATTGGTTCCAAACACATTGTAATATAAAATTTTCCCATCTTTAACCCTCTTAATAGGCCCCCTTAAAAGAAAACTCGATTTGCAATTCAAATTGTTGCAAAATACATTTTATTATGGGAATTGTCTCATCTTCTACCTTCATAATTTGTTCTTTTAAGTGAAAAATCAATTTCTAATAGCACTTGATGCAGATTACATTTTCATAAAGGAATTTTATAATTTTTTGCCCTCTTAAATGACCCCTTAAAATAAAAATCGACTTTCAATTAAAATTGTTGCAAAATACGCGTTAATAAGGGAATTGTCTCGTTTTCTACCTTCATAAACTGCTTTTCTAAGTGAAAATTCCATTTTTAATAGCATTTATTTTATTACCTTTTTAAACCCTTTCAAATGTTTTTTTTTTTAAAGAGTAATGTCTGACAGAAATTGTTGCAAACTACGTGTTTACAGAGAAATTTTCTCATCTTTTGCCCTCTTAAATGATAATTTTACAAGAAAGATCAACTTCTAATAGAAATTGTTGCAAAACACTACGTTTTCTTGTAAGCATTTTCTCTAATAGCTTTAAAGGAGCATACCTCACTTTTTTAGGATAGCTGTAGCTATAGCAATAGTGTAGTGGTTAAGTATGGTTAGTTATTTCTCTTAGTTAGTGTTCGGAAGCCCTGGAGGCAGAATATATGTGACACATGCGGAATGTAAACAATTCCTTTAACGTAGCCAATTTAGTATAATAAACGTCAATAACTTTCACGTCGATATAAATCCTAAAGACGTCGTTTCTCCATTTGCAATTAACATTTCTTAATAATAATAAACCGCGCGGTTCGCTACTATTTAGTTCAATACTTAAGTATGTCGTTGTTTTATTAGTACCTACCGGACATAGGATTTAGCGATTTCAGCGCGCTCCGGCATTACTTATTCCATTCGTCTATGCGTATGACCCACATATAATAAGTACATGTCCACGGGTTTCTTCGCTGCAACTTATAACTGTACCGATTGATTAGCGCGGGCACGAAACGTTGCACCGACTAATCACATAACCAAACACCCCGATACAGCACAAACATGCCAAAAACCGAATGCCCCAATTTACCGCAAAATTACATTATCACATATTTCACAAAAAAAAAATTAGTTCGAACAAACATCCACAACACACTTAATAAACCTTTCGAAAAACTTTAGTAGGTAATTATTTATAGATAATTTAGTTTCCAGTTTTCCTCATAAATCTACTAATTTAATGTTGTCAGTTAAATATTTAATCGAACCAAAAAAATATAATGTATCTATCAAAATTTAATCTGTTAATAAATATAACCACAAACTGACGCGTATGGAAATATGTGACCTAGGCAAGGTCTTAATTAAAATATTTTCGATCACAGATCGCAAAATCTGATATTGACACGTTAGCACGAAGGCATATCCTTGAATTTACTTGCGAATGTATCTGCAAACATTCCAGTTTTGTATCGCGATATCTGTCCATTGCTTAATAATATCACCGTGTAGGTAGGTTTAAGGCAAATACTTTCGATAGTACGAGATTATGTTTATATTTACAACACTTCTACAATGCACCACGAAAATATTAAACTTAAACATTTCTTTTTCCCTTGATAGTATGAAACCCGCAACGCCCCGGACTTTGGGTAGAAACTTATCCATTCAGCCACGATAACAGAACAAAAATCAAAAATTGTTATGTGTTTCACCTTAAGTTATTGTAAAAGGTACAATAATAATTATTATTATAACAGGTGCGTTAGCTGGTTTTGTAAGACGACGACTTCTCAAAAGAAGAGGAAGAAGAAGTTGATGGAAATTGCTACAAAATGCCCAGAGCGAATCAAACATACAAGTTGGTTGAGAAAGTGTGCGGGTCACCAATCGGTTGTTTTTGTAGTCACGAAATCACTTTCGCATCGCCTTTCATACCTACGTATTTAAATATAAATATACATAGCTTGTCGATGTTCTCATAGCAAAAAACAAAGTTTTTGTATTTATAATACCTATCTCCATTATTGCAAGTTCACACTTATAATAAATATCTACTTTATAGGGACATGACTGAATAAAAATTTGCTGAAAAATTTCAGAAACCTACTGACCAATTCTTAGCAAGAGTAGATTATAAAAAAAAATGTTCGTTATTGTAATAAAAGAATACACAAACCTAACCTAGATTAACCTACCTGGGCAACCCTTACACCTAAATTAACATCAAAAAACATTACTTAAAAGTCTATAAAAAAATACTCTAACACAGCCTAAAATATCGAGAACTCGTTTAATTTATCTAAACCCAACTTAACCTGTTGCAACCTAACCTAACTTAAACTACTACAGTCTAACCATACTTAAGTCTATTAAACTTCCTATTGTAAAAGAAATATAAATATATGCTTCTATTGACCAATTCCTTCTGAGAGTTGATTAAAAAAAACGTTTGAAGGTGTAAAAGTTTAAGTTGCAAACCTAACCTTAGTTAAGCTAACTTAGGCCACGCCAACATTTAGCCTAATATCAGAAAAACAGTATTTTAAAGGTCTACACAAAAATCCGCCCAAGTTATTTCAGAATAATTAATTCCAAAGCAATCTAGAACTATCGACAACTTATTTTAAATATCTTAACCTAACCTCGCCTGTTAAAACCTAACCTAACTTAAACTGCTATACCCTAACCTCACTTTAAGTCTATTAAAGTTCCTGTTGTAAAAAAATATAAATATAAATGAATATTTTCCCCTATTGACCAATTCCTTCTGAGAGCAGATTATAAAAAAACGTTTGATGGTTAAAAAGTTTAAATTGCAAACCTAACCTTAGGTAAGCTTACTTAGGCCAACCCAACGTTTGACCTAATGTCAGAAAAATGGTGTTTTAAAGGTTTACACAAAAATCCGCCCAAGTTATTTCAGAATATTTAATTCTAAAGCAATCTAGAACTATCGACAATTTATTTTAAAGATCTTAACCTAACCTCACCTGTTAAAACCTAACCTTACTTAAACTGCTATACCCTAACCTCACTTTAAGTCTATTAAAGTTCCTGTTGTAAAAAATATAAATATAAATGAATATTTGCCCCTATTGACTAATTCTTTTTGAGAGCAGATTATAAAAAAACGTTTGATGGGGTAAAAGTTTAAGTTGCAAACCTAACCTTAGGTAAGCTAACTTAAACTAGCTTAACAGGTTACGTAATATCAAAAAACCAGTATTTTAAAGATCTGGAACGAAACCCGCCCGAGTTAATTTAATTTAGTTAATTCTAAAACAACCTAGAAACGTCGACAAGTAATTTTAATGATCTAACCCCAACCTAACCAGTTGTATCCTAACCTAACTTAGGTTCGTGTATCCTCACCTCGCTTTAAATTTATCAGAATGCCTGATGTTGTAACGAATTAATTTAATTAATCGAATAAAAGTTAGGTTAATAAATATCGAGTAAAGGCTATATAGGTACTACTAAAGAACCCGAGTGCGAATGGCTAGAGTGAGAACTGTTTTAGACCCAAGTGTTCATAAATATGGCCTGCTAAAGCGTTTTATGCCGTTCACAAATCATCACACCTGTTGTCCGTACGTGATTTGCGATTACGAGCGGGGTTGATGATCGTAATGATGTTGACGATGACGATAATGATAATGATGATGATGATGACAACGACGATGGGAAAGGGGCATCATTTTAGTCCTGGAAACGTCCGGAGTGTGTGCTACACATTGTTGATTGATTCACGACGGGCATAAACGTTACCGGCGAATAAATAACTTTTTGTTGTTGTTGTTAATAGAAAATTGCACGTCGAATGGACCTGAAGATAGTAATTATTATGTCGGTCAACTCATTGGCTCTTTAACATTTGTAAAGAAAAAATTTATGGTCCTTATTAAAAACTGATTCGTAGCTATATTTGCCTAGGTTATGTATTGACAATATAGGTTAGGTTAGGGTAGGTTAGGTTAATTCAGGTAGGAAGAAAAAATAATAAAAAGAAAGAATCTGTGAGAAAACTTTTGAGTTTGGAGCATGCCAGGAAGGAATCTAAATGTGGCATTGTACCATGTAATAAAATGGGAAACAATTTAATTAAATTGTTCGATATAAGTGTGTACGTATATTGTACACCAAGCCTCCTCCGATTCGGTCCATCTTTATCAGCAGCAAAAGGCATTCTCCATTCAACGAACGAACGGTTATGTCGGCTCAATAAACTTCGCCCACATGGTTTAACGTTAACGCAACCATTCCGCGGATCCTTCGTACAAAATAGTACCACGTAACACACAACAGCAACAACAACAACAACAATCGAACGCTGCTTCAGTAAAATATTCCAACAGCAGAATAGAAGGAGACTGTGTAATAACGTTATTGAGATGAGAAGAAAGGAGATACTACTACTTCGAGATCTAGAGGGAGAGAAAGAGAAAGAATGAGACCATCACGGTACCTTCGAACGGTGTAACGTTAGATCGAACGGGCTGTCCTCGATCAATGAAATAATTAATGATTTTAATCAGCGCATGTAGCCGGTACGAACTTCTTTTTAGAACTGGTGCAAATTCTTTACTCCATGCACTCAAATATACCGGGTGTCCATTCACACAAGTCAAAAGTTACCTAACCCAAAACCACCAGCCCAAAGTTACTTCAACACCTACGTTTTGACTTCAATTGCAAAGCTCCGTCTTTCAATCTTGAATAAATTGAATAAAAACTAGACATTCATTCTGTTATTCAAAAAACATTTTACCCTAACCTCAAAGTACCTTTTCCATGAATAATATTGACACAAGTAACGATAAAGGAACAAATTTTATCAAGACATCGTCTAAAGGATAAAAGAGGTGCCCGTTGAATACAAAATGTGAACTTCAAAAAGACCCAGACATTAATTGGAAGGACAACAACCTCATGCCATCAGATACGTAATTGTAATTCTCACGAGGAATATCCTGGTGACCTTGTAAGACCCAAAATTTATTGATAATCGAATAGTGTGGTCCGCGTCGATTTCTGGGTAATGTAGGCACTTAAGTCCTGTATGTAGGTAGGTATGTACCTACGTGACGTCTGTCCAAAATCATGATGCTTTATAAAATATTCATCAATGCAAATCTTTAACCAGAAAATATGGGCAAGAACCCAATTGAATTGAATGGTTCCCATGGTACCTACCTACCTACAGGTACAGGGTGTCGACAATAAAAAATAAATTATTTGAACTTTCCGCCGATATCTACCAATCAATCTATCAATAATTGTTGCATCAATAGCGATTAGATTTTCAATAATAAAAATGACCGTCAGCCATCAGCAATCCCCGTTTGAAGATTCAGAATGATTTCCATTATCGGCAACAATAAATCAACAACTAGAATAACCAGTCCCGGTCGAAACTCCTTTTTTCCGCGGCATTCTTGGATTAGTCATACCCGACAAGTACTTGGTACTCTCACGCAGCAGCATAATCTTGGTGGCGTCAAGAAACCTCGTTTCCAACCAAACATAACCTATCTTTTATTATTACACTTAACGCTAGCTCGCAGGAAACAATAACGCAACCATGACAAAAAGAAGTAGGCCTGGAGAACTACAAACACATGCACACATTTGTTATATTTATTAAGACAGGATGCGGTTGCTGAAGGAGGCAATTACATCAAGTACTTTTTCGTTTCAAAATACATTTTCTAATAACCGTGTAATTAATATTAGACAATTCAGCCTATCAGGACGTGTCTTTATTGTTGCAAATGGGCGTGACACATAATATGTCAGTTGTCAGTCGCGATTCGTCTGTTTCATCCAGCTGCATTAGCAGCACATTTTGATTGACTGATCGCATCAGTGTTGCTGCAAATGGGCGTAACTTATATTTCAATTGTTAGTCGCTATTCGTCTGTTTCAATTGGCTGCATTAGCAGCACATTCTCATTGGTTGACGAATGTAATTTTTAATTATTTATTACAAAATAACTACACATCGTATTGACAAGCTGCAAAGAAAAATGTTTCTTATAATTTGCTAGAGAATTGAGTGAAATCGGCCAATTACATTTACTTCTATAATAAATACGTTGTGCAATTGGTATTAACTGACAAATAATATTATAAATGTGTTATTACCTAGGTGGTTCGAAGTAACAATTATTTTCCCAGTCTAATAATGAAATTCAAATTGTAATGTATGTAAAAATCTGAATGTATCTATACCTAGGTAATTATCAAAACGAGAAAAATTGTAATGCAATATCTGAGCCGGAATGCTAAAAATGTGAACAACACAATTTGCAGAATTAAACTGAAATAATAACTATGTCTATTATATTATATAACGAATGAAATATTTCAAATAAATGTGAATATTTTAAGAGACGATTGCTTAAGGCAAATATTTTAGAGTAGATTACTAGATAAAAATATACATTTATATCTAATTCAAGTCGGTTGCTACAATATTATGTAATGCACCTACTATATCTGCTTTAGAAAGTAAAGTTAAAACTGTTTAAATTTAAATATTTTTTGCTAAGGTAGCTATTTTCCAATCTAGAAATAGAAAACCGTTTTCCTAACCTCCCTTACTTTTAATTCGTAAAAGTCAAGAATTTAATTTAAAGTAAATTTAGGAAATAATTACCACATTCTAATTAGTCTGTAAACTATAAAAATAAAATAATATTGTGCCATAATTTAAACTTAAAGGAAAAGGTGGACGCAACAATTTTATGTGCACTTAGTGCATGCATTTCTGCATGGTTATACATGTATGTACCATATGTTAGTGTACCTAGCTATAAAATAGTGAACGAAAAACAAAAAAAAAGGAATTCCGTTGTAATCGCTTCCACTATGGCTGTTCTCGCCAGTGGCGTCTCTTACCCAGAAGAGAATATTCATAATTTTAAAATAACCTTTTTTTATTGAATTGTCAGTACAACTAGAGTAAAGAATTTTAAATTCTTTCAAATTAAATATTTAGTAGATGGTCGTAATGAACCCCTCTAAACCAGCCCTAACGTTAAATTATTACTGGGCACTTATAAAAATTCTCAGAGTATGACCATTGCTAAATATTTTGTATAAATAATAATAAGTACTTATATAAAAAAGCCCTTTTGAAGCCGCCCCTGTATCTACTAGCGGCAATAAATTGGCGTGTTACCAACCGAACCCGAACGCGATGACTTCACTGGTGCGTTAAGAAGGAAATTCTCACAGTGACCAACACAGGAAAGAAAGACAGACGGGTAAAAACGGTCTCGTTTCCGACATTTTAATTCAAATAAGTGTAACATGTGTCTAGACGAAATTTATACAACCCCTAAAGTGCTTACTAAGTAGAAAACCGTTAAACGTATTATACGTACTGTAAAACATTGTAACTGAGTAGTTTTTTAACTTAAAAATTAATGACAACAGCTACCCCAGTGTTATCTAAGGACAAATAAAAGTGACAAAAATAATAAAATGTACACATTATAAAGACCAACAAACTGGGGGATCAAAAGGAGAAAAAATATGGTATCAGATTTTGAGAAATCTTCACTTAACTTTTTTGGGAGCAAAAATGTACCTACTATTATAAATGTCTCCAGTTTACTACAAATATCATTGGATCAGATAATTACCCTTTGTACACCCTATTCTCCCCCAGATCCTTCTGGTTTTCTTTATCCTGAGTCTAACTCTGGTCCTCTAACCTCTTTTTTAGAAATTCAATTTAATATTTAAGAAACTAGCCCTAGACAATGTATCCTAACACAATCTACTTGACCTAAACTCTAAACGTCATCACTAGCTGGGTCCACACGCCTCTGTCGGTACTAAACTAACGACAAATAATTTCTAAAATAATAAACACAGCTCCCAAGGAACGAAAATGATGAATGAAAGAAATGGTCACGCCTGAATAACTGCAAACTATTTGAAAGGCTCTGCTAATAATGACATTTACTTTCATTGCTACTAAATACATTTAACTATTTATCAATTCCTTAACTAGAACTCTTGTATACCTATCTACCGGTGACTATCACCATCATCTATCTACAAGTAAGTACTTCCTATTTCCGACAATTTCTAAAATACACGTAATTTAATTGACACTATTATTATTTACTGGATGCCAACACAAACTAAACTAATAATATTCAGGACAATTCTATTTGTTTTAATTAATTTTTTTTAGATCACTCAAAAATTCCTGAAGAATAGAATTAAATTGTTGATTGATTAATTGGTTGGTGACATATCTGGACAACTTTCTTTTTTCTGAATTAATTGATTTTTTCCAAATTCTCGGTCGAAATATCTGTGAGATGGTTCAATTGTGTGCCCCGTCCAAAAACCGAATGAACTGGTTATTAACACTTTCTACATCCAAATTTTGATGACACGTACTATTTCACTTGCTACCGACCGTGAAAATGTCCTACCGACAGACATTCTTGAACGCTCCGAGCAAAAAAGCCACAATATCAAACCATTCGCAACTATCGAAAGCAGTATAAAACATAAAACGAGGTAGAACGACACGATTAATTAATTTAACAAAAAAGAGGTGAAAAACAGTGGCGCCAAAAATTTTTACGCCGATCGGTTTTCTCTTAATGTTATTGCAGCTCGTTGTTTTAGAAATTTACACGAAAATAAAAACAAATTAAACGAAAGTACTCTTTAGACGATTTTAAGAAAATTTTTCCTTTTCAATTTTTCAATACGACGCCTATTATTTGAGTTATTAATAAATAAATATAAGAACCAATAAGAACACGTGCGGTTTGCTGCAAGTTGTTGTTAACGACGCGACGCGACGAGACGCGTCCATTGGCTGATGGCTAGCACCCCTCTGCAGCAACCGCAGCGCCCTGCGAATGGCCAATTTTTAATTACGAATAACTCTTTTAGTATAAGTCAGATTCAAAAACTGTAAAGGAAAAACAATTTTAGAATTTCAAAAGGAATCGGTTGGTACACATACAATTTTAAACATCTCGTATATAAAGGTTTGAAACCAGATGGTTATGACTTATGACTAATTTCAAACAAAATAAATAATTCAAATGTATGAATCGTATGTATATTCAAGTATCAAATGTTCGTTGTCTCTTTTTTTAGCTTATGTTAATAAAATTGAGTGTTTGTAGCCTGAAGAAATGTGTGTCACCTGTGTTTGAGATTTTTGCGTTGCCGAGTCGGTTTCAAATTTTACTAACCTGGATAAATATGAATGATGACATTGAATTTCGAAATCATGTCCAGCCTCAGGCGTCAGAGTGGCTATTATCATATTCAATTTCTCTCTCCGAGGATCGTATCGAAAATTACTATATACTCAAATATATGAAATTAGAAACCTGAAGTCACGTAGTTTAACATTTACATGAAAAGGCGAAAGACAAAATTATAAAAATAACGAAACTCAAGGAATCGATAAATTTTAGTTTATACAATTGAATAAACTTTAGTTCGAATTTGACCTTTAAGGGGCGATGAGTTTAAAGGTCAACAAACAGATATTCTAGTTATTTCTATTACACTTATTATTATCGTGCTTCACTCCACTGGCAAGAATATATATTTATATATGTATGTATGTAACCGTGACCAGCGCTGCCACCACAACTCAGTATAAAACACTTTGGGCTCAAATTAAATAATTTGTTAAAATCTTACCTTTGCATTTATTAGAAAAAAAATCCTCATAGCCTGTGTCCCATTGTGTTTTCCCCTTAATCACTCATTTCAGCAACGAACGAACGAAAACACAAGAAGAAAGTAAAAGTAAAATATTATTTAGAAAAAAACTTATGCAATGTTGTCCGCTACCAAATTTCACTGATCTGATATACCGTAAAATATGGTCGGTTTAAAATTTCTTTGTTTGTTTCACGTTCGTAATTAAAACGCGAAATTTCTCCACGAACTTCCGCAGTGCTGTCTTTGTAAAAAGTGGCAGAAACGAATCACAGTCCAGCACTCACAAATTATAAGGAAGGTGTTAGATTTTTGGTCTTAAACAATGCCTTTTTGGACTGAAAAGACTTGATAAGACGATAACACAAGTCCTCTTCTCGAGTTTTTGATTCCTTCAAACTCTGCTAGGTGACATAAAGGATTCTCACTTTGCAAGAATTTTTTCAAATTGCAACAGAATCCTTCTGGACTGTCAATTGTCCAGAAATTTCCAGACACACCTGAAGCTTCTGGAATGTCCTCAGCTTCTTCCTGGAACTATAACTTTTTTGAAACGCTTCTTGAATCCTTCTAGAGTTTCCCCAGGATGTTAAGCTTGTTCTTCTGTAATGTTCCACTAAGTTTCTAGATTATTCCTCAAGTACAGTTGGTTCTAGTGATCACGAAGGATAATTTTCATTTAACCCGGCTAACTTTTATGATCAATCGAATGAAATGCATCGAGCACTAGACGTCGTTGCACTACCACAACCGTATGCGTTAAAATGAGCACAATCGTCTAGGTATACGAATGAACACCTGTCGACTGCTGCTTGTTGTTGTTGTTGCAGTGAAGCAGGTGAATGGAAGAAGCGAGAGAATCGGAACTAGAAAAAGAGACAGAACGAGTCCGGAGGATCGAGGTGATGGAAGCGAGACCGCATGAGAGAAAGAGGAGAGAGAGTCTCCAGTCTTTTCCTTTTTGTTGTTTTTTATTTTTCTGGTGCTGTTGGTCGATGGTGATGGCGAACCAAGGAAGAGACCCGGCCAGGCCAGGACGACGACGACTGCGAGGACTAAATCGTAGTATGTTATGTACGACCGACCGATGGGCACGGGGTCTACGGACGGAATATTGTCGCAGTAGGGTACGACTCGAACGTTAGAACGTGCACATATTACCTAAAGACTATAGATAAGGACGCTAGACTTTACGCATTATTTTTATCACTCACGATGAACCCGACAGACAACAGTCACTAGCTTAAGTTGTAATGCGGAAACCTTTTTTGGACCAATTAACGCACATACCTAATAAAAACTACTACGGGTCAAGACGTTAAATAGTTTGAAATAATTCCTCTATTTATATCCAATGCATGTGGCGGCAACTGGTATTATAACATTTTGTCATGTATCAACAATTAAATAAATAAATTGGTTTATATAGAAACAATTGATGTGTTAACAAACACGATAAGCCAACAAGTACCTACTAGTAAATAAATTTTTTAGGGGGTTGTAGAACTAAACGAAAACTTTTTTGTAGACACGATAAAACTAAGGAATATAAAAAGTATCTGTTTGATATCGTTCCATCTGCGTAAAAGTACTTACTGTCTGTATTATTTTGAGAAAAGTTTGCTAGAATTTTAAAATATTTTAAGGTTGTATGTATACAAAATTTTTATAAAAATTTGTTTTTATAGAAATTTTCAATAAACTCTCAAAAGTTATGTACCTACAGCTCTCTAGAACATTCTACCTTTTTGTAGAAATCCCTTGCAACCCCAGAAGATTCTTGCTTGATTAGCTCTATAAATTTTTATAATATTTTGGAAAACCAGAGACATTCCTGGAAAATTTTATAATTTTCTAGAATATTCTGCCATTTTTCAAAAAACTCTAGGACATTCTGGAAAAATGGAGAAGAAGAAGAAAAACCAAGAGTATACAACTTTTTAGACTTTTTAAAAAATTCTAGGATATCCTGGAATGTTGTATATGTGTCTGCAATGTTCCATAACTTTCTAGAATATATTATGTAATTTGTTGAAAATTCTACGATATTCTAGAATATTATGGAAGTGTCTGTAAGAATTTATAATTTCTGAATATATTCTGTTGATTATTTGAAAATTCAAGAATAATTTTCTGGAAAATTAGAAACATGTACCTACAGAAAGTTCTATAATTCTCCAGAACTCATTCCATAATTTTTTATAAGATTGTAGAATGGTCTAGAACTATAGAAATGTCTGCAAAGGTCTATAATTTTTTAGAATATTTTGTCATTTTTTTTTAAAACTCAAGGAAGGTCTGCAAAATTAGAAAAGTATCTGGAAGGGTGTCAACCTATCCAGAATATATTCTGTAATTTTTTAAAAAATTCTATAATATTCTGAAAAATTAGAGAATAGACTGCAAGGATCTAAATATTTTTAGAATATATTCTGTAATTTCCTAGGGAGTTCTGGAAAATTGTGGAAGTGTCTGGAAGGACCTAAGATACCTTTTGATAATAACCTGTCATTTTTTTTAGAAAATTGTATACTATTCTGAAAAACTATAGATCTGTCTTTATGGATCTACTTATAAGTTTATTGTTTAGAAATTTCTATAAAATTCTAAAAAATTCTGGGATGTTCTGCAAAATTTGAAAGGGCCCTAGAAGGACATATCTCTTTCTAGAATATATTCTATCATTTTTTAGAAAATTTGAGGATATTCGGGAAAATTGGGAAATGTCTGCACGAATTTGTAATTTTTTTAAATGCAGTCTGTCTGTCGTTTTCCATAAAATTCTAAGATATTGTGGTAAATTTGCAGTGTCTTAAAGGGTCTATAATTTTTAAAACATTTACATATATATCTCCTTGAGAAACTGATGTACTTACTATACGAAATAAGGCATCCTTGACTCCTATTCCCACTTCCAAGCCCCTCTATTATCGAAAAGAAATCAAGGACTTCTACTCTCATAAATCTTGAGCAGAGGACAGTGAATAGGTTTGGAAAAAAGGGGATAAATATACTTATGTATTTAATGATTCGAAATAACTGTAAAATATATTTTTTTTCGTTAATTTGAAAAAACCCTGCACAATACGTTTTACAAAAGCTAAGAAATTAATCAAAAATATTCATGAGCAGGGCGATTAGCGATTAAAATTTATTCCAATACTTTAAATCCAAAGACGTTTTGAATCCAAAATAAATTCACAAGGGTACATATTTTCAAAATTCTGAATTTTAAGTAGGCACTTGTATATAGATTCAGAGAGATATTAATGTTCAATATTCTGATCTAATTTAACTGATCAAAAATTAAAACTCATTTCTAAAATTCAAAGAGAGACATCAAAAAAATAAATTAACTAATACTTTAGTTCAAAAATGAACTTTCGTAAATTGTCGTGAGTTTTAATAAATTGTAGACACACTGACGAAACAATTAATTAGGTATTTCTGTCAAATTATTTTTTATATTTATACAATCTTTGTCGATATATGTACGTATTAATTGTTCCCTCGTTACCGAATATTATACATATTTAATTAAATATTTTTTTCTACTTATTTACGTATACAAGGAGAGTAGGTAAAGCTTAATGGCTGCTGGTCTTGTTATGAGTCCTCAGCTTTGGCAATTACTAAAGCCAATATTAGCACGTTGTTATTTTATACAACACAAAAACAATGAGAATACAAAAGTAAAAATACCTACAATAAATATTATTTACTAAAAAAACTCACCGGCCTCTTTAGGGTTCACGAACGACTCCTCTGACACTTTCCTGCAACTAAACAACAAAACACAATTAGTTTATATCAAAGTCAAGTGTGTCCGTGATTTACACTAAATACATTTAAAGTTCACCTAACACCACATTTTATTTTATTTTAATTTATTAAAGGCATTAAATCACGAACGCGTGTTACAACTGTGTGGCCGATTGTTATCGTACATTTGCTATATTTTGTGGATACTAAACTCGAGGTCACTCTTGGGTCTTACGGTTATGCGCATGAACAGTAAGAGACCTGATGAAAATGTGTTTATTAGCTCTTTAAAATAAAGGGATGAATGACAGTCAAAAGGCAACGTTGTCAAGCGTACAATTAATTAATTAATTTTAATGTACAAATTATTATTACATAATTAATTTTTGATCAATTTAGAAAACTATAACAGCTTAGTACATAGAGTTAATTGACTTTGTGTTAATTATTTTTGGAGAGGATTTAAGATTTCCTCTCTAATGACATTTTTACAACTTGGATAACAGGGTTATTAAAAAAAAATGTATATCAAATTGCCCACCTATCACAAAACAATTTAGATAATTAGTAAACAATCAAGTATTTTTTGTAAAATAATAATTTTAAATCATCCAATTAAAATTATTTAAATCCAATAAATGTACAATAGGTCTGTAAATTTATATCTTTGTTTATTAACAAGTAATATTCTTGCGATGTTTGGTATAAAAATTAATATTTATAAGCCGTTAAATATCGTAAATGGAAAATCTGTCTGTATAATTTTCCTCTAGTGATGATAATTTTCTTGTTTTTGCATCAGGTGTCTTCTCTATGTAAGCAGTACAGTATCATTCTACGTTTTAGCATAATTTGTTTTTGTGCCTAAGGTGAGATGAATTCACAATTTTATTTAAAAATGAGATAATCTTTGGGTGAATATTCACCCATTGAACAAATTATGGACAAAAATAATAAATTATTCAATAGGCACATACATATTAAACAAATAGAAGAAATTGGGATAATATTGAATACTTAACATAATAACAAAATCTTTTAGTATATTATAGAACTCAACCTTCCAGAGTTTTAGATATATAGCACTGTCAGGAATTTTATAAAATATTCCGGAATTCACTATATTTTTCTACAAAACTGCAGGAGATGTAAAGCTTCCAGGAAGCTTCTGAAGTATTCCTGAATTCCCTCGACTTTCTATAAGGTGACAATTAGTTTTAGAGAAATATAGAACTGTCAGGAATCTTTCAAAATGATACTGAATTCCCTGTATATTCTGTAAAATTGTAGGAAGTTCTAGAAAGGAATAAAGCTTTCAGGAAAATTCTGAAATGTTCCTGAATTCCTTCTACTTTTCTTTAATGTGACAAAGAGTTCTAGAGAAATGTAGAACTGCCAAAAACCTTTCAATATGTTCCTAAATCTCCTGCACTATTCTATCAAATTGTAGGGAATTCTAGAGAGACATAAAGCTTTCAGGAAAATTCTGAAATGTTCCTGAAGTCCTTCTACTTTTCTATAATGTGACAAAGAGTTTTAGAGAAATATAGAACTGCCAGAAATCATTCAAAATGTTCCTATATATCCTGCACTATTCTATCAAATTGTAGGGAATTCTAGAGAGACATAAAGCTTTCAGGAAAATTCTGAAATGTTCCTGAAGTCCTTCTACTTTTCTATAATGTGACAAAGAGTTTTAGAGAAATATAGAACTGCCAGAAATCACTCAAAATGTTCCTATATATCCTGTACTATTCTATAAAATTCTAGAGAATTCTAGAGAGACATACCTAAATCTTTCAGGAAAATTCTGAAATGTTCCTGAATTCCTTCTACTTTTCTTTAATGTGACAAAGAGTTCTAGAGAAATGAAGAACTACCAAAAATCTTTCGATATGTTCCTAAATCTCCTGCACTATTCTATCAAAATGTAGGGAATTCTAGAGAGACATAAAGCTTTCAGGAAAATTCTCAAATGCTCGTGAATTCCCTTGACTTTTCTATAATGTGACAGAGAGTTTTAGAGAAATATAGAACTGCCAGAAATCATTACAAATGTTCCTATATATCCTGTACTAATCTATAAAATTCTAGAGAATTCTAGAGAGCATAAAGCTTTCAGGAAGATTCTGTTCCTGAATTTCTATAAAGTGTGAAAAAGTTCCACAAATGGACAGATCTGTAAGAAATCTTTCGAAATAGTCCTGAATTTCCTATACATTTCTCTAATATTGCAAGGAGTTGTAGAGAGTTCTCTAGACTTCTCTATAAAATAACAAAAAGTTCTAGAAGTATGTAGACCAGCCAGGAACTTTCTGAAATATTCCTGAATATCCTGGACTTGTCTATAAAGTGACAGAACATTTAGAAAGCTTCCTGAAATTGCCCAATACCTTTTAGAATATTATCAAATGTTTCATAATATTGTTGAATGTTCCTCAATGTGATAGATTTATTTCCAAGCAAAAAGAAAACTCGTGGGTTGTTTTTTGTCCCTTCAGAATTCCAAAATGAAAAGAATGCGGTTTATACATCGTTATTACAATCAACAATCTACATAAGACAGTATCCGATTTACTCAGAGATAAATCTCCACGAGGAACATTTATGAAACATATATATATATATATATATATATATATACGTTTGTATTGTACGAGATTCAAGTACGTCATTGCAGTTACAATGTAATGCTTTATCCGAATACAAATTAAGTAAAACAAGTATGCCGTGGACTCAATTTTGACATGAGCAAGAAAAAGGCCAAAATGAGCAAGCAACCGACAACTCTCGACATCCTGATTACCTCAACACAATCCATATTATTTTTAGTAGGTACTTCATACATACACTGGTAAATGTACCTACTTGCGTTTTGTATGCTTTACGGCTACTTTCGAACTGTTATATATTACGCGTGATTTGTATGTACTATAGATACTTACTGACCTTGCATACATTTTAGTGCACTTTATTTTTTCGATTCGTTCGCCAAATTGGCTACGTTCCATGGAATAAAATGGTCTGTAAAAATGGGCGTACGAACTAAATTCAAACGGCATCGGCATGCAGTGTAAAACCTCTATAAAGATTCTATTTGTCACGCTAATTCCATACAAGGTGGACATTATTAGGACTTACAACCTTCATAATTATTACTAATTGTAAGATCAACAAAAGTCTATAACTGTTCTAGTATATAGTATACCTACTCGTAATCTGTCAAAACAACGAATATGTTCATATTATCTAATTATCCTTCAAAGCTCATTGAACATATTATATAAATTTATGATATCAAGGCTTCACACAAAATATTCTGCAGGAATGCTGCTATTGGATATTTTTCCTTGGTCCCTACCTTACCAATTTGCCATCCTACAAAATTTGTTCAATTTCCACCAATAATTCTAAAGTTTTAAATATTTTGTCCTATTTTTTAAAGATCCTTCAAAATTTTAAGAAAATCTCCTATGTGTACTACTACGAAATTTAAATGAGCCTTTAAATTTCCTACACAACTCGTGAAATATCCCACAAACTTTTTGAATCTTTTGTCATAACCCTTGAAGATACTTTAGAACCAATTTGTACTAGAAGAATATTCTAAAGTGCCTTTCTAATTCTTTTCCCAATTCCTGGAATATCCCACTAACATTATAAATATTTGATCTTATTCCTTAAAGACTCTTCTGTATTTGAAGAAAATCTCCTCCTATCTGTACTACAAGGACTTCCTGCAAATCCTTTTAAATTTCCTACATAATTCCTGAAATATCCCACAAACTTTTTGAATCTTTTATCTTAATCCTTGAAGATTCATCAGAACCAATTTGTACTAAAAATATATTCTAAAGTGCCTATCTAATTCATTTCCCAATTCCTGAAATATCCCACTAAAATTATAAATATTTGATCTTATTCCTTAAAGATTCTTCTGTATTTGAAGAAAATCTCCTCCTATCTGTACTACAAGGACTTCCTGCAGAGCCTTTTAAATTTCCTACATAGTTCCTGAAATATCCCACAAACTTTTTGAATCTTTTATCACAATCCTTGAAGATTCATCAGAACCAATTTGTACTAGAAATATATTCTAAAGTGCCTATCTAATTCATTTCCCAATTCCTGAAATATCCCACTAAAATTATAAATATTTGATCTTATTCCTTAAAGATTCTTCTGTATTTGAAGAAAATCTCCTCCTATCTGTACTACAAGGACTTCCTGCAGAGCCTTTTAAATTTCCTACATAGTTCCTGAAATATCCCACAAACTTTTTGAATCTTTTGTCATAATTCTTGAAGATTCTTCAGAACCAATTTGTACCTGAAGAATATTCTATTCAATTTACTACACATTTTCTGAAATGTCTTGCTGACTTTTTGAAAAATTTTTCCCCCTTCCCACATATTAATCGCCATACGATATTCTTTAACTTTGATAAATTAAGTTAAAATTTTGTTTCCTTTAAAAAAAAAAAAACAAAAATTTTCCACATTTCAGCTAACGTTAAGTAACTGCAAGTTGTAATTACTTCATTGCGTCACAGGTGGTGCTTAGACATCTAATCCCGCGTAGATATAATAATTATTAGAATTGCATGACATATCACGTACCTTTGATTATTAGGACGTTTACACGCCTTCTCGGTGAACGTATGAGGCACATGTACTTATTATATTTATTTAAAAACGTAACACGTATAAAAGTTGCGAATAAAGTGTAACACAGCACGCCCATGCCTATGTTTTATTTAAACATTTTTTCCTGAAATCAGTCCTAAAGTACAATGTCCTTGTTTTGCCAAACGTGCCAACAGAATTTTAAATCAATAAAACACCTTCAAATTATTTATATTAATAAGCAACAGATTACTTTGTTTATGATTAAGTATTTCTCCAAAATGACGAAAATTTAACTGTAAAACAAATTTATTATAGGTATATGTACATTGCCCCTAAGAAATAAATTTAATTAACATCACGATGTCCCAGTGTAATCTGTATGCAGTATAACAACCGTATTTTATTTCTTTACTGAATTATTTTACACGACATTTGTAATCTTACGAATTTTTAGGGTGAACGTGAATTCGCCCGAAATTAACTTTATAATAACCCTACGCACTGAATCCTCAATTAAATCTGCCACAAACGTGAATATAAAAAAAATTAGACGAGATTTTTGATTTTGCAAAGTTTTTGAATACGCATGAATTCCTCCGAAATATCTCTCAGTAATATTCCTATACGCTAATTCCTTTCTTCAAAAAAATACGTTTTCGTTTTTAATAATAGTATAATCATGAGTTTTGGGGCCACTTTACGTAATATTCTCCAACGTTATTGGAGTTCATAAAAATCTCGTCTCTCGGACGATAATATTTTTCAACAAACAGCTTCGTGAATTTTGCTGTTGGAATCTACTAATAAAATAAATTTTGAGAAGGCGGTGTTATTTTATTAAAAAGATACAGTTTCGTTAAAAAAATACAGCTACCTTTATTATCCTGCATAAGCGAATAAGTCATGACTATGTTTTTTTTTCTTAGCTGCTAACAAGCACGAATTCACAAAATTCCTCTACCATCTCCATAAACCGCAGAAAACATAAGACAAATGCGTGGGTTTAAGATTAACCTGTGCTTCACGGTCAATTTTATTATATAACTAGATACTTTTTACCATGAAACACCATTAAGCACCCTAATTATTGAGGAACCGAAACAATTCCTGCTCTATTATACTCCTACACGTTTTCTAAATTAAACAAACAGACTCTAGAAAAGAATTCCTTTTTCTTTATTTATTTTTCCTTCGCAACTTCATGTGATTGTCGTGAAACTTTTTCTGAGAAGAGTCCAATGTGACGATTTCTACAATTAAAAGGCGTTTTTGTCGTCCAACAACACTTTATCTCTTCCAAATAGATTAATTTACCTGCAGCTACTGTCATATACATACCACACACATACACACTCACACGCACACACAAACGAGTGCGACCACGTACGCATACACGTCGAGCAACTCGCTCAGGAATTTAAATTGACTTAAGCGACATACAATTTCTTCTGACTTGGTTTCGATAACCACAGACGAACGCAATTATTTAGAAAAATAAACCACTCTGTTCCTTAACACACATTTCTTGAATGAAAAATTGTAAAGTGACCATTAAAAAGCAAAACAAATACAATACAAAAACGTATGTAACTTTTTATTTTTTTAAGAAAATATGTACACCATTCAATTCTCCTTGAAATTCTAAGAATGTTTTTCCTTTTCCGTTTTTCGATACGAGGTTTAGTAACAGAGTTATGAGCAATTAAAGTTTATCCAATCAGGGGCTCTCTTTGTTCGCTGCAAGCTGCAGCAACGTAACTACTGCTGCCGCCAGCAACTGTTCGTGCGGTTTGCTGCTGAGCTGCTACCACTTGCAGCAGTAAGAACGTACTGTTATTGGATAAATATTAAATGTTGATTTCTCATCAACCAGAACTCGGATCGAAAAAATTCAAATGGCTATAATAATCAGAATTTCGCGCAAAATTCGGTTCTGGCGATATTTTTTCTATATTTCATCTACTTTATAAATGATAATAAAGTTTTTTAGTATATATATATATAGGAATGTTTAAGAGGAAATTTTATTTTTTTCTCCCTTGAAGTGCATATGCGTGAGATTACACGTCGATTCAGTCAAGTACAGAGCTTTTAGCAGTAAAAGCAAATTTGAACAATTCAAACAAGCGAAGGTGAAATTTTTACCTTGTGATAAATTCAAACAGGCTCGGCACGCAATGAGAGACGTAGTTTGTCGCGAAAAATCAACTTGCAGCAATCATTGCATGTTTGTAGAGAAATCGCGAATATTTACCCTCACATCCGTCGTCATTCTCGTTTAAACAAATCTAGAAGGCAATGTTTATGCAACTGAATGTTAATTGAAATTCCAAACACGTTCTCGTAATTTTTATTTTAATTTTATTATTTTCAAGCGAAAACGAAGGAAGATTGCCATCTACCTTTTATGAAGATTTAAAGTTAAAAGTCACGAGTTATAAAATGAACCAAAATCTACAGCAAGCAGGTGGGTGTTTCAAGAATGACGAATGGATAAATTTAATTGAATCACACATGTTTTTAACATTTAAAAAAATTGAAATTATAGCATATATTTATGTAAAAGGCAACATAATCTGTGATCTTATCCTTTAATAATATATGTATAATAACTTATACAAAGTGATTCATACAATGTATAGAAGAATTAAATTAAACGATCAAGGTGAGTTCTATTACAGGTAATCGGAAACAGGAAGGTGATAAAGCTTTCTTGTTTCCTCCAAACTGAATTAATACCCCGTTCACATCGTTCATTTGGATAATAACCTTGCATCTACATTACCATATTAGCATGTTTATATCGTAAATAATAATGAACAAACAAGTGCCTTCTTAGTAACATATTCAAAACTCCTTGTTTCAAAGACTTATTAATAAATTCATTGTCAAATTTAAATAGGTACATATGTAAAAAACCTTCTCACACTTTAAATATTTATTAACAAGTTTAGAATAATTTTAAATATTGTAAGGTCCCTTTTACTCCTGTTTCGACTTTTAATACGACTCTCTCTATCTCTTGTCTCAAAAGTGATTTTTATAGATACTTTAACGTTTTGTTCACATAAAAGAAAATGAAAGTGACCCCAAATTAAAATATAATAAAATTAATTACGAACATCCAAAGATTTGACATTAACGATCTTTTCTTTTCTTTGACACGATTTGCATACAATGTTGCCATTTCGCAACATTCGGATATCCAAGCAAAAATGAAACACGTTCAGACGAAGATGATGATGGACCGCCAATTAAGGTCGCCGGCTTTTTCGGAAGAAAGTAAAACTAACTTTATAACCGTTCATTTAAAAAATCACACACCATGAAACGCACGTGGGTATATGGTATTTGGATGTATATAATTTCAAACAAAAAAAATTGTACATATGTATGTGCAACATGGGTATTAGGAAAAGAAACCAGGAAGAAGCGACACTTCCTTTAATTGTTAAAAGTAATTAGAAAACTTCCTCTTGCATCTACAACTTAGGTAGGTACCTACCTAGTTTAGATACGTATTTATGTAAATAGGTAGGTACCACGAATTAAAAAAATCTAATGGGTAAGTAATTACGGAAGCCAAAAATATTACGTAGTATGTAGGCTTTACTTTCACCTTGGTATACATATACAGGGTTTTTGAAGCTGATGGGCTATTAGAAGTAAGTATATGAATTAGTAGAAGGAATTCAATTCTGAAACTTGGGCTCATTTGGTTATTGTTTATGCCGGTTCTTTTAAAAATATTTTCAGGTTCGATTTACATCCGGTTATACCGGAAATCGACACCAACTTTGTTATTTTAAATGGAATGATATATTTTTTAGACTGAATTCGAATAAAACGTGTAATTCTAAGGTAAGTTTGAATACCAACTTGTACACCTATGACGATCGGTTTCTGAGTTAATTTAATTTTTTTAAAAAAAAATCGCTACCGCAACCCAAATTATAAAAAATCATAACTTCCACAAAATACGACTAAGACTGTTGAAATTTTTACTAGTAATAGCTGAATATTAGTGCTAACGCCTTGACAAAATTTAATTAAATAATTTATACAGGGCGTTCAAAATAAAATTCTAAAATTGAAAAACTTCAAACACGAATTACTTCGTTTTTTCAAATCGCACCTACTATTTTTTATTTTCAATCGACTCCTTTTTTTATCCTTCCTATTTTAAGTAATAATTCAAAATTATTCCAAAATTTTCAAATAAAATAGGATGTATCCATATGGATCGAAAGAGGAAAAAAAAAGGAATCGATTGAAAAAATAAAAAATAGTGGGTGCCATTTGAAAAAACGACTAAATTCGTGTTTGAAGTTTTTCAATTTTAGAATTTTATTTTGAACGCCCTGTATAAATTATTTAATTCAATTTTGTCAAGGCGTTAGCACTAATATTCAGCTATTACTAGTAAAAATTTCAACAATCTAAGTCGTATTTTGTGGAAGTTATGATTTTTTATAATTTGGGTTGCGGTAGCGATTTTTTTTTAAAAAATTAAATTAACTCAGAAACCGATCGTCATAGGTGTACAAGTTGGTAATCAAACTTACCATAGAATTACACGTTTTATTTGAATTCGGGGAAAAAAATATACCATTCCATTTAAAATAACAAAGTTAGTGTCGACTTCCGGTATAACCGAAAGTAAATCGAACTTGAAAATATTTTAAAAAGAAGCGGCATAAACAATCACAATATGAGCCCAAATTTCAGAATTGAATTCCTTCTACTAATTCATATACTTCTAATAGCCCATCAACTTGAAAACCCCTGTATATTCAAAAAATATCTCGTAACTACGTAATGTAATTACCTACATTAATTTTCAAAACAAATTTGCTTGTGGTTCTCGAGTAGTTTAATGACATCCTGAGCCTTATCAAAGGCACTTTCTTTTAATAAATAAAATTTTTCAAAAAAATATCCCAATTTCCAAAACATATTGACATTTTCTCTTCCTAATAGTAGTGTCGCAAACTATTCGGAAGTACCTGTTACGAATAATATAAATAATGTCACACCTATTTCCTCCTGTAATCGATTACAATATCATAAACGCAATCAGTTTCATTGAATTCATCTGAGACAGAGTATACTTATAATAAAAGACTTTTGTCCCCGGGACGTGGCAACTTTCATCGGAGAAAGTAAAACGCCTATTAACAAAATAAATCGGAGATGGTTAACAAGATAGATACTAAATACGTGGGCCAAAACGTCCGTTCGTCGAAGTGCTTATCTCTCTTAAAATTTTTTGACAACGAAAGTACCTACCTACCTATCTAACAACCGAAAGAACAAACAACTAATGAATGGCCCGGGTGAAAGCACAATTGAAAATAAAACGGTAACATCCATCAGTTGGTATTACCACACCTATGTACGTATACATAGGTAGGCAGGTACTATTTAAAGGTACTCAATAGTCAATAATCAATTAATAAATATCAAACGCAAAATTAATTATATTTACTATACAAGGTGGTTCATTTATAATGAGCTACACAGAAAGCTCTCTGGCTCGTTTTTAGTGGCCCACCCTGTATACGCCTTCCATGAGCTTTCTACAATACGATAAATAGTGATCGGGATCGGATACATTGAACTTATGTGCATTATGCAAACACATACATATGTGAAAAGTAAAGCTGTTTTGTCTGATAATATGCCAAGAATAATTCTGAAAATGTAGAATTCTCTAAAAACTTTTATATGAAATATGAAACAAAGGAAGTACTTAATTTTGCTAACAAAAGAATCACGACAATAAAAAAAGTAATGTAGAGGTACTTTAAAATCTCATAAGCTTTGGCCTTAGGATGCACAGAAGCATAGCTTAAGCTAATAACAGATACTTCTGATGGACTTTGTGAATTTTAATACCATAATTAACAAATTACGAACCAAATTAACTCTTTTGCAAATTGTGTAATTATGTATATTATTTATCTGGTTAATTAAGAATTTTAGAAAAGATTGATTAAAAATATCATCTCTTATTATGTCACAGCTTAAGCAAACTTGGCGCAAGTCTTCTACAAACACCATTAACTCAATACAAACGATTACAGAGTCACTCCTATGTACGTACGTATATTTACAGTTAATTAACGAAAACATTCGTTTTTTTAATGATGTCCCCCTTTGTCTGTAATTATTGCGAAATAAAATTGCGGCAAACTTTCTCGTAATAAAACATAAAACATGATGTACTTTTAGATCGTTTCTTTGGTTGTTCCTAGGAAACGGTGTGACAACATGACACTCTGTGTTATGTGATACGTCAGGTAAATAACAAATAATTATGTAATACTTAATGTATGTGATGATAATGTTAATGTAAGACGACAGATATCAAAGCGGCAACTGATTAAAACGCAAAAACACGACGAACAAATTAACAAACGTGAAGAATACTGGGAAATGTTAAGATTTATCAACAAATTTAGTGATTTATCGATAAAATGTATCATTAATGGTCCCTAGAATTGATAAAAACTAACAATTTTGCGTTCCAATGTTTTTTTGCGATGAGATCTAACCTAATCAAACAAATCCTAACCCTACATTTACAGCTTATCAAGGATAATTACAAGAAAAAATTAACTTGAAGTTAAGTTACTGTTGTTGATTCTTAGAAACAGTGCATTTCGTCCCAAAGTCAATTTCTCAATCGTTTAGGCCTCTTCCACTAATAATTTCAACGTTTATTAGAACTGAGAAAATGTAAAGAAGTTATCCTTGGAATGCTAGATTATACACATACCAATAGAGCGTTCGCAGACAAATGCGTGGCACAAAATGGCAAACTATTATTTACAGAAGGCATTTCATTTAGGTATCGAGAATATTTTTTAAGTGGCCTGCTAAACACTTTAATAACGAACAACTGCATGATTATCTACACCTACTTGCTAAAAACAATGGCAATAAACAAACGAGTATCAATCTGCCTTTTGTTTTGTTATTATCTGTGACTCTCGTAAGATAATAAAAAATATAAATGATTATTTTTTAGTAAGATCTTTCTTAGGTACTAACTAATTAAAGAAAAATATGGCCATTTATTATAAACTGTTTTAAAACGACCCAAATGTTTAAAACAGAACAATAGCAAATTTTTTGTTAAATATTTATTTTGTTTTTTGTTTGAGGGCTAAGGACCTCTATTATTTTTTGTATTAATTATTAAAAAATGATTTGACCTAAATAAAATGTAAACACTTCTTAAATTTTGAATTTACTCTTCAGGGATCATTTTTTTATAACCGCTGCTGCAATTCTCGAATTTTTTGCCACCGGCACGGCGCGGCGTATTTAATTCGCTGGGATAAGAAAGAACCGGCTTGCGAAAATGACTCGACTGATGATAATGACGATAACGATCCGATAGGCGATGTTAATCGCAGGTATTCTTGGAATTTCCGTCAAGATTACCGGAAATACTGTATAGTAGCACATGCAACGGATGCGAGACTTTTTGTTATTAGTACTAAAACACACGCTCATCTTTGCAACAGACAACGCTAAGGAATATTTATCGATGAACTTCCAATAATACACAAAAGAAATACTAAAATATTCAAAACAAAACACTTATACTATTTATAGTGTTTAAAAACGTGCTTACATTCCTTTCTGTGTTTAGAATTAGGTACTGCATTTCAAACCCTAAAGAGTACGTAGTTTGAGCACCTTTATATACTTAAAAGTTCCTGGAGCTCTTTCAAAGTGCCTCGAATTCTCTCTAGGTACATCAATCCCTTTCAAAGAGCCTCAAGCCTTTTCAAATTGCCTGAAATCCCTTCAAATTGTTTCAAACTCTTTCAAAGTACTTGAAAACTTTTCAGTATGCTTAAAACACTTTTAATCTACTTAAAATCCTTTTGAATTGCTTGAAGTGATCTTTCCTTGAACATTTGTTGTGATTAATCCATTTAAAAGTACCTGAAGCTATTTCAGTGTTTGAAGTCTTTTTAAAGTACTTGAGGTCCTTTCAAACTGTTTAAAACCCTTTCAAAGTGTCTGAAGTCCATTCAGAGTGTTTGAAGTCTTTTTAAAGTACTTGAGGTCCTTTCAAACTGTTTAAAACTCTTTTAAAGTGCCTCAAGTCTTTTCAAAATGCCTCAACCTCTTTTAGAATGTCCCAAACCCTTTTAAAGTGCATGAAGCTCTTTCAAAGTGTCTGAAATCCTTTCAAAGAACTTGAGACCCTTTCAAAGAGTCTGCAGCCCATTCAGAGTGTTTGAAGTCTTTTTAAAGTACTTAAGGTCCTTTCAAAGTGTTTAAAACCCTTTTAAAGTGCCTCAAGTCCCTTCAAAATGCCTCAGCCTCTTTTAGAATGCCCCAAACCCCCCTCAAAGTGCCTGAGGCTCTAACAAAGTGTCTTAAGTCCTTTCAAAGAACTTTAGGCCCTTTCAAAAAGTCTGCAGCCCATTCAGAGTGTTTGAAATCTTTTTAAAGTACTTAAAGTCCTTTCAAACTGTTTAAAACCCGTTTAAAGTGCCTCAAGTCCCTTCAAAATGCCTCAGCCTCTTTTAGAATGCCCCAAACCCCCCTCAAAGTGCCTGAGGCTCTAACAAAGTGTCTTAAGTCCTTTCAAAGAACTTTAGGCCCTTTCAAAATGCTTAAAACCCTTTCAAAGTTCCTCAAATCCCTTTAAAATGTCTGAAGCCCATTCAAAGTATTTGAAGCCTTTTTAAAGTACTTGAGGTCCTTTCAAAGTGTTTAAAACCCTTTTAAAGTGCCTCAAGACCTTTCAAAATGCCTCAACCTCTTTTAGAATGTCCCAAACCCTTTCAAAGTGCCCAGAGCTCTTTCAAAATATCTGAAACCCTTTGAAAGAACTTAAAACTCTTTCAATGTGTCTGAAGCCCATTCAAAGTGTTTAAAGAAACTCTTTTAAAGTGCCTTTAATCCTTTTAAAATGTCAAAAGCCCCTTTAAAATGTTTGAAGCTCTATCAAAGTACCTAAAGCCTTTTAAAAATGTTTCTAACTCTAACTCTATTAAAGTGAAACCCCTTCAAAATGCTTGAAATCCTCCCTCTTTTAACTCTTACAATGTGCTTGAAGCTTTTTAATGTCTCTTTAATAAACTCATACCCTCATGCTATCCTAAAATCTCTTCCCACGAATGCTAATGTAAGGGCTTTAGGCTTAAGACGTGAAGCCCTTGTAAGGGCTTTGGATTTAAAGCTTGAAACTCTTAACAAAACAGACCACATCTGAACAACGACAAGAGACCATAAGAAGACGTACAGTCTTGCTAACAATGAAATATACCTTTAAGTATTCCAAATTTCCCTGGCCGTTATTAGATAGATAAGTATTCCGAATTTAAAAATATCATTTGAAATAACAATTTCGTGTACTTATGCGTGTGAAAGCTGGAAGCAGATTCCTCTCGTCTCGGTTTAGAATGAAACTTTTTGAAAGCAGGATTCGCATTCGCAATGACAAACGCTTTGTGCGATTGTAAAAACGAATAATTTATTGGCAAAATAAAAAGTTGAAAAATAAGTTAAGAGTGCTTGAACCGCTTCGGGTGGCCGGGGGCCCTCGTTATACCCAGAGCCGACAAAGGAACAAGTGTCTAAGCCCGGGGCATATGAGAGAAAGTTACAAGATTGTTATTCGATCGGCCCCAATACGTACGTAGGTACGTACCTACACTTATTCCTTCGTCCACTTGACTTTATTTATTACAACTTACTGACCTTTTTCGAAATATTTTTTCTTTGAATATAAAAAAAAATTAAGTTCATTAAACTAAGGAAAAAGGGGAAAACCAACATCTATTTAATGTTGTTAGTATGAGGGAAGTCCTTTTTGTTGTATAATTCAAACCCTGTATGGGATGGAGTGTAAAAAATCTTTATTTAAAAAAAAACAGTCAACGTTTCGCCCTTTGGCCAAGATTTCATCAATCAGTACAATAAATTTTACTGGCCTATAATAACTGCACCTTACGGTGATTCACTTTTACTTTTTTGTTATGAATCATTGTTAACCCCACTCCCTTAAATGTCTATTATTTATCTATATGGATTCACCTGTATATCATTACAAGTATTAGCAGGCAATTAATTTAAAAATTCCTTTATTCTTCCCCTTCAAATTTGTTTAAAAAATCGTGTCCAATTACCAATTTATCTCAAAACTGAATCTACATATAGGAACTTGAAGAGTCCTTTCTCTTTTAACGCAATTATCAAGATGAATATAATGAAGACTGACTGATGCCTATTTTTTAGTAACATTTCACAATGCATAACTGCTTTAAAGTTATGTATTAGTAATATTTTTTCGTATACTGTCTAAATGCAAACGGATATATCAAAATAATTGGCTCATGTATCAAAATAGCCCGAATTCGACGACTACAGAGAAGAATTTGCTCTCTATATCGCAAACGACAGGCGAAAAATGTGAAGGGTATGATAATGAGTAGGTAGAAACGAATATTTGACTTGAGACCAAATAAATACCTAATACCTGTATAATATTTTAACTTCATATTATAAATAAATACGAACATGTAAATACAAAGTATCTGTAAGTCATCAAAACAGTAACAAAAGATGAAATACTTACTGAACCCGTTTCGATGTCTAATGTATATGCCTAATTACTTTCACTAATTAATTAGTTTATTAATTAACCCTAGTTAATTAACTTTTCCCACAAGCACTGCACTCACTACCCTCTGGTGAAATTCACGGAAATGAAATAAATAAAGTTTTCAAGATGGCTACGCCCTCTATAAAGTATCCCTCAAACAAGTAAACAACGGTTGCCAAGGTAACCATAAAATGTCACTTCCAAATTTATCAGTCGATTAAAACATTGATTTGACAGATGTGTTATTAATTAAACAAAAGGTTTTGTTTTGATTTTTTTTAAGTTTTTATTGCTGAAATGAGTATAATTAGTGAATACCGTGAGAAATTGTCTAACAAAAATCTCGACTTTGTGACAGACAACAGTAAAATTTTAACTCCTGACGATGTCTTGAAAATACCACGAGTTACAGAAACTTACTTGTGTTCACCTGACGCAAACATTTACGAAATAGATTTTACAAGATTTAAAATACGAGATCTCGAAAGTGGTGCTGTGCTTTTTGAAATTGCAAAGCCTCCTGTGGATCCCACAGACGAAAATGTAGAAAACGAAGAGGTTATTGACCCAAATGCAGGCAGATTCGTTAGATACCAGTTCACACCTCAGTTTTTGAAATTAAAAACCGTAGGAGCAACGTAAGATATACTGTTTTACGTCTTTTTTTTATTGTAGTTTAATGTTAATTTAATAGGGTGGAATTTACTGTTGGAAGTAAGCCAGTAAATAAGTTCCGTATGATCGAGAAACACTACTTTAGAGATAAGCTACTCAAAACATTTGATTTTGAATTTGGCTTTTGCATTCCATACTCCAAAAATACTTGTGAACACATTTATGAATTTCCCACCATGTCACAGGAGCTAAGTACATGTTCTGTTCACATTTTTATGAAAATTTGTTATGTTAAACTGTTTTTATTTATTTCAGTTGAAGAAATGATTGCTTCGCCGTTTGAAACGCGTTCAGACAGCTTTTACTTTGTTGATGATCGCCTTGTTATGCATAATAAAGCTGATTATGCTTACAACGGAGGTGTTAATATTTAGTAAACAAACCACAGGGTTACAATTGACTATTCACTGCACATGTTTTGCATTTATTGTTAGTATATTTATAGAGGGAGTAAGGGCTTTAAAATTTTAAGCCAAGCACAAACTTAAAAAACAATACAAAACACTGGTATGTTTTGAATTTTTGATGGCACCAATCTTTCTTATGAAAATAAAACAGAAGTAATGTTCAACTTGACAAAATTAAAAACTTAAATTTATTAAATAGCTTCTATGCCTTTTCAGAGCTTGAATTTATACAGTATTTGTGTTGCATTCCTATTATATGTGATATATTTTTTCATTCTATTGTATATAATTTATATTACTTAATGTATTTCATAGTTATTTTGTACCAAGTGCAATTTTATTAAAAAAATTGTTTCTACTAGTCTAAATGCATATAAATTTGTATGCTTTTTACTTTTTATATTTTTTTATCTTAGTCTTTAATTTCATAGTTTAATTAAAGGAAACAATAAATCTAGATTATATTTTAAGCTACGTTTTTTGGTAATACTTCGAGCTAAAACATAATTGAAAATAAATCAAAATATAATAAACGTTGTCTCACTCAAAAGAACGTGCTAAATGACAGCAACCGTTTTTATATTTATATACAATTACAACAAAGTGTATTATGGATTTTTGCTTGAAAATAAAGAATTTTTGCAATTCAACGCTATTAATTCAAACCCAACTGGAAACTTTTGTTACAAATGGATGAAAGGAAGACAAATTAATCATTAAATAGTTTTACAGTAAGCTTGTAATTAAAAGACATGTCATAAAAATATTTCTTTTTATTTAAAACCGGTATAAAATAAAAAATAATAATTTATACACAGTAACTATTATACACATTTTTTAATGTCTAAGTGTTTTAAATGACACCATACTTACCCAGTAGATATTTAAGTTATCACTTAACAGTACACTATACAAAACTCGACAAATTCCATATTTATATCCCGCCCAAACCCCCCAAAATGGAAATAAAACTCACCACAAAAATGAAAAATATTTCCGTGTATTTCAGTTATAACATTATCATCTCTTTGAAGCACGTATCGAAAAATAAAACAGACAAAAAATGCGAAAACAAAAGGTATAGTCATTAAAATAATAACTAACCCCTTGTGGTCATATGGGAGATAAAAAGGGGGAGAGGGTGAATAAAGGGGTTGGTGAGGAGGCGCGTAGTACGTATCCCACAATAACTCTACAAAGACGCGCATCCACCAGCCACGAAATTGCCTACTCTTACAAAAAAAATATTATTTACACAAAAAAGAAAAAATATTACGTTATTATTATTAATATAATAATAATTAATAATAATAATAGTTTAATTAATATTAAACGCAGCTGCCCGAATCAACGACAGAGAATACGAATGAAAGACATCCGAAACGTAAAAGAGAACCGTGTTGTAAAACAGCCGCCCCCTCCCAGCCCGCTTTCAGTTCTTTAAATGTATCTGAAACGCACGAACATTCCATCGGGTTTATATCCAGGGCAGTCATTTTAGCATCGAAACACTTACGCGGTCTACAAATCTTACGCTTCTTATCCACAATCTCTTTGATCTTCTCTTCGACAGGAACAGACTTGACATCTTCTCTTTTCACATTTTTGTTCGTTTCATCATTCGAATACAAAATGTTGTTCACGTACGTACCAAAACCGGAATAATTCAACAACTCGTACTGTTTATTAAACTGGAATAAAAATAAAATTAAATTAATAGAAGTTAAAAACTTCTACAAACTTATTAACTTTAGACAATTCAAATAGAGCTCTGGGCAATGCTTTAGCGCTTTGTGCTTGAAAGTAAGTTTCAAGCCATTTTTAGGCTTAGAAGCACTATATTTGAAGTCTTGAAGTGCTCCCCACTTTACTTTTCGAAATACATAACTTGTAATTCGAAACTCTCCAAATAGTTTAATTCTTGAAGCTGTTTTTTATTAAATTTTCAAGAAGAGAGCACATTTGTTTATAAATACAAACTTAAAAAAAATAGAATAAATTAAATTGTGCTCCCTTTCTCTCTTAAAAAATAGTAAATAAACGAGTTTCTCACCTCATCATAATAAATAACAGCGTGTTTAGGTGAAATATAATTACAATGACCATAATAATCCAACGAGACGTCGTTCCCAGTACCTTTTCCGATATTAAGAGTCCTATATCGCATAGGGGCGGCTTCCGGGAATCGCGTGCTCACCGTCGGCCTGTATCCCATGAAACTTGCGTCGTGACGCACCTCCGTCGGGTCGACGTCGTTCGTCCTCACGTTATAGAAGTGTTTCGAAACTACAGGACAGAGCATGGCACGTACCCGTAGGTTAGATTTCGGGGGCGATGCCTTTTTTGGACTCGAAAATATCCTTGTGATACGCTCTATGTCCGCGGGAGTGAGGAGCTCGCTGGGCAACGGCATCGTGTTTGAGAGCTTCGTCGATTGGAAAAATGACGTGAACGGAGAGCCAGCTGACTGATGATCAGACTGAGACAACACCTGCTGTATACGCTGGTACGCGAGAAGCTTCAAGAGACGCTCGTCGAGTTGTCTCAGGTTTTGATCAACTGAAATCGGATTGTTTAACGAAAAAAATAATTGTACAACGTGAAATATCATTCAAGTATTAAGTATTTTTAATATATGCATGTATAAAACTTGAATGAGTTCTTATTAATAAAATAATTGTCTTTGTTTTATTTTGGACTGCTTTCGAACTGTTTTATGGCTTATGCCCTTAAAGGTGAATAAAATACTAATACATACTAAGAAAGTATGGTAACCTATTAGTACTAGGATACATAAAGTAAACAATAAATAATTAGACATACCAGTGTAGAAGAGACGATTTTGTTCTAAAACAAATTACTCATTTAAAATTACTTTTTTATATTTCCTTCAAATTATTTACAGTAAATACGAATTAAATTCGTAAATCGAACTTATTTTTGACATTAAGTAATTTCATTTGTTTTGTATTCATATATTACTAAAGTGACTAGATCTTTTGCTTTCTATATTTTTGTTAAAACTTTTTTGATGAACTTTATTTACTTTAGGCACACACGATAGTAAATAATTATTTAAAATACATTATTTTAATGTTTTTTTTTATGTTGTGGTAGTCCAATTTTTCTGTAACTTTTCATTTTCATTACGTATAACTTTAAAAGAAAATTGTCTAGCCATAAAGAGAAGTTTCAAAGTTTGAACAAAGAACAAACCAAAAAATAAAAGAAAAGACAATTTTGGTGTCTTACCGTCAATATTAAAGTCTATGGTGCTGTCTATCCCTCCCTCCTTCTTAATAATATCATTACAGAAAATACCATTGGTTAAAACCCCTGAATCGTTATCAGTTTTGTGATAGCCATTAAATAAAATCGCCTCGTCCTTTATTCCTCTGTTTCTATGACTGTCATCTTCAAGCGTATTTTGCAATTCCTTGTCCACTACTTCAGTTAACTGTTCCAAATTTCGTAACCTAGCGCTATTATCCATGGGTATATCCTTTTGGCTACTAGTTTGTACTTTGTTTTCATTAAAAACGACAACAATTTTGTCTGATTTGTACAGTTTCTTTTCCAGTTCCCCATGTGTGCCTTTTGATAAAAGTGCATTTTCAAATATTGCTTCTGCTTCAGAATCCATTTCAAAAATTCCATTGACCTTTTCACTCTTCAGTTCTTTCTTCGCCTCATACTCGTCTTTCACACAGCACGTATCGTTATCTGTTTCATTTAAAGTTCTATCACGACTTTCCACACTATTACTATCACTACCTTCTTCGACTTTAATAACTGCGTCTTTATCACTACTCAACCGAACATCTGTTCCTTCGTTATCATCTACAAGTATTGATGTATCCCCTAAATTCACATTTTTTATACCGCTTACGTCTACTTTCTCTTCTATTTCTTCGAACTCTTGCAACAGTTCCTCAGAAAAGTTGTTCTGATGCTTGTTTTCGTAATGTTGAACTCGTAAAACGTCCCGGAGACTGGGGAGAAGATCCACGGGTTTTTGATAGTGGTATTTGACCATAGGTGGGACAATGATGCACTTTCTAGGAGTTAATTTTACTTTGTACCTAAATGGAGGATTCTTTCGTTGTATTTTTCGAAAAAATTCCAGTTTGATCGTATCCTGATCCACGTAACCATTAAATTGTTCCCATAATTTTACCCTCTCAGTTGCGGAAACGGAAGTGAGAATTTTAGCATCCTATAAAGCAATATTTTAGGAAAATAAATTCCTAAAAAAACTACTTCTATTTCATACAAAAAAAAGTAATACATCATTTAATATTTGTTCTTACTAAAGAATGTTCTACATGGTTGGGACACATCCACAACCCAGAAGGTGGCGAAGAAAGGGGCGGGTCCAAACAGTCTAAATGATAATATAAAGGGCAGTAATCGCAGGTAATCAAGGGGGCCACACGACACGATTTCCTACATTCAAAACACTTCTTTGCAGGCAATGGTACAATACCACCAGTAGCAACTTCATATTGTTTATGGAAAGTCTTTGTAAAACGACGATTTGCATTACGCTGATATGGTCGTTCAACTAAAAAAGAACAAGAGACATAAGTTATTGCACAATTTAAGCAACAACTGGTCAAACTCACTACGATCTGCTCCCGGAAATAAACAAGGAACACTCATACTACGTGGTAATTCAAATTCCCTAGGATTTAAAGCACTGGCAGCTTCCACAAGAACCAGCATTGGATTGTTTTTCAATTTTTTACTGGGGGATGGTTGTTGCTGCTGTTGCAGTTTAAAACTAGAAGTTGCTGGTGTACTCGCAGCTCTTTTTTTACGTGTCTGGGGAGTTCCTGGAACAGGAGCCTGTTTGGGACTATTTGCTGCTTTATGCCGACAACTATTACATAACCATTCTCCTGTTGGAATATCTTTCTCATCTAATGGAGGGTCGCTAATATTAATAAAGAAAAAAGGCAATTATATGTTTCCACTTCATCAGGTTATTTGTTACTTACTGACATAGTAAATGGAAACTAGAAGGGCATTTGTCACAACAGATCAAATCGCCCCCTTCACGACATGCATCGCAAAAATCGTGATTGTGTCCCTTTCCAGGTCTTTTAAAATAAGGATGTTCAGGTTTCCTGTCTTTGCTGTCTTCACTCTTTGGAGGGGCAATGAGGGCTTGGATTTGCTTAAAGTACATTCAAGATTTAATATACCTAGTATGGAATAATTTTAAAATATAACCATATAGCTGAGCTGGGCAAAGATCTCATTAAAAGAACTGTAAATCTTAAAACCAAAAATTTCTCTTAAAGTGTTTAAAATACTAATGTAGGGCCTTTAAATTACCAATTACTTTGAATAATAACATGAAAAGACTTCACATACTTGGAAGGATACTTTGAAGCTTTTTCTGAAAGTCCCAACTGGTTGTCTAGTAAAGAGTTTGAAATACAATACTTTTAAGCCCTGAAATGGTACTATCAAACATTTTAAACGAAAGCTTTTCCCAGTTTTGTCCCATAATGGTCAACAATAATTAATTGAAGATACATATTCATAATTCTGATAAACTACTTTAATGTGTGACATAAGATAACACATACATACACACTAAACAAAAATAAACTGCACTTTATCAACAAAAAAAAAAAGGCAGTAACCGTGTCATTTGCATATACATTTTTAAACATTTGGTTGCCATCAGTCCTTAGCCAGATAGATTCCTTCATCAACTTAAAAGGTTCAAACAAATTTCAAAAAAGGATATGCAAGTTTTGTGTGTATGTACTGTGAATTGCAAAGTAACATTGTTTGTAAATTGTATGTAACTGTCCATGCCAGGATATGTCGCCATTTTGCCAATGAAAAGTGCCTGAAAAACACCAAAGCAAAGAAGCAATGCCCTTACTTCCATGAGCCCTCCTGAACTATTTAAATCGTGTTCGACTTTAGACATATCTTCGCTCCTCAAATATTCAACAGATTAAACGAGACGTTTCCATAATGTTTATACGAAAACCTGTTTTAATAATAGCTCGTTCTTTGTAACCCCAAAACTAAAAACGTCCACAATATTTAAAATGTAAATCTTGGTTCGCACACATTCCATTGTTTTTACGTTGCTTTTGCATTAATAAATAATTGCTGGGAACTAAAAACAACAGACAATAGACTTTCCATTGCATTTTTATTTAATTAAGCATTCAAGTTTGCCAAATTTGACATAAACAACTTGCCGCCGTCCATATTCACCGAAGAAAAAGAAGAAGACCACGAAAAACGTTTTCAATACCAACATAATTCTTACCAATGTAAAATTCTCAAGAACAAATGTAACTGATAATAAAAGAAAGTGAAAAAGGCGCCAAATCTTCAAACTTTTTTAAAAAAACAGCGAATATTTTACGGATAAACTCTTATAAAACAAAAATAAATTAAGTACATAACAAATTAAATTGAAAATCACTATTCGCTAAAACAAAATAGATACAGATAAATAATAAAAATAATATAAGTAAAAGTAAATGAATGCTAATAATAATTACATAAATTCAAAAATAATAGACATTTATGAACTATTCAGTTTTATTTAACAAATACTTTTAATTATCTGAAACTAAAAACACTATATACAAATACATATTACTCAACAAGTTAAAAGAAAGATAAAGCAATAACAAAGTTAAGTCATTATTAACGATAAAATTATCTATATAAATAACAAGATTTATTAGAAATCTTAATAACGAGTATTAATGAATAATTTGAATTTACCATTTCCTAAAAATTGTTCGTTAACTGTTTAAAAATTCAGCAGTAATACGTGTAAACTCCTGAGGATTATCAGCATGTAACCAGTGTCCTGCATCATTAATGTATGTAATAGAGGCATTTGGGAATATTTTGTAAATACCATCATGTTCATCAAGACTAAAAGTAATTAAAGCAATACTTTTCCCCATCATACATTTATCATACATACGGGATATAATCAGAAAGATCTCCTGCTATGAACAATGTGGGTCCATGAAATTTTTTGTCTATATTGGGAAATACAGCAATTTTTTCAAAGTTTTCTTTCAATACTCCAACATTTATTCCCCAGCTATAGCTTTATGTGAAAGTATATTTTATTTTTTATCTTTGGATTGATATAAAAACTTTACCCTTCTTCCATTGCTACTATATTTGTTGCTAAGAACGCCTTAAGATCGTCACTGTCTATATATTTTCCCAACTGCTCTATAACTATTCGTCTACATTCACCTCTTGTCACCTTTTGAGGAAACTCTACCTTTTCCATTGCAGAAAATATTTTTTGGATTGATTTAAATTGTGGGCTGACTGTAACTGGTGAAATATCGGCCACAAGTAATTTTTCTATCGCTTCTGGCTAAAATTCCAATAAATAATTGGTTTATAGAAACAGTAAAAGTTAACACAAGTAACCACAAAAACTCCAAAAACACTGAAATGTAATCTTACCACTTACATACTTCAAAGCAAATAACATTACAGCCCTGCCCCCCATAGAATGGCCCAGAAGACAATACTTTTTTAGATTTAATTGTCCTAATGTATAACGTAAATCTTCTACCATATGAGGATAACTATGTTCAGATGAATGTTCACTATCACCATGATTTCTAAGATCAACCGCAATCGTTGTTCTTTGCGTATTCATATTTAAATTTTTGGCAATTGTGGCCCAATTTGTTTTATTGCCGAACAAACCGTGAGCTATTATAAGAGGAGCCAAAGATGGATCTCCATCTAATTTATTATATGCTAAAGAAATAGGTGTCATGTTATTGACAGAACAGAATTTTCGTTTGCTAACGTTCAGAGGTATTATTAAACTCCTGGTTAATTTATTATACATTTTTAAATATTAAAATATTTAAATAAAAGTTTTGAAAAAATGGGTTATGTATAACTTTTTTTAGGGTTATTTAACTGTCAGTGTCAGTGTTAACTATTGACCATAGATTGGTGTGTCAGAACAGTCAGTGATGTCAACTTATCAAATTTAAATAATAAACTACAGAATAAAAATAAACTATTAACTGAAATTTTGATTTATTTAAATTCAGTAATTATTCTTTTACACTTATTTTTTTTTTTAACTAAGGCCCTAAATGCTAAAAAGCTATTTGTCCCATGATACTTTAAATTACTAGTTACTTTGTGTAGTGACTTTTGTATTAAAAAACCCAGGGGAAGAATGTTAATTACGTCATTACATTACTACAATGATAAGTTTATGTGACGTTGAAACACAACCTTTATTTTGATCTGTTTTGAAAAAAGAAAATTGATGTAATTCTCATAATCAAACCTTGATCCATGACTTAACACGACTTATTTGTGAACACAGTGTCACTTTTGTGTAAAATGGCAAAGGATTATGATCATCTTTTTAAATTGCTTATAATTGGTGACAGTGGTAAGTGGGGTGGGGTTAAGGATAGAATTAACGTACTTCCTGCCTAACTTTTATTGCAATTTTTAATTGTAGGGGTCGGTAAAAGCTCCTTGCTCCTGAGATTCTCAGATAACACATTCACCGGAAGCTACATCACCACAATAGGTGTGGATTTTAAAATAAAGACTGTTAATATTGATGGACAGCGAGTGAAACTTCAGATTTGGGATACTGCGGGACAAGAACGATTTAGAACTATTACCAGCACGTAAGATGACTACTACTTTATTAGATACATGTGTGTATTAACAAATTCATGTTTTGTAAAGATATTACAGAGGAACACATGGGGTTATTGTAGTTTATGATGTTACCAATGGGGAAACTTTTGCTAATGTAAAGAGATGGTTACATGAGATAGAGCAGAATTGTGATGTAGTTAATAGAGTGTTAGGTAAGTTTACAATTATCTGATTATTTCATTTAATGTGATTTTGTCTATAGTTGGAAACAAAAATGATTGTCCTGACCGTAAAGTGGTATTAACAGAAGATGCAAAGAGATTTGCTGATACAATGGGCATTCAGTTATTTGAAACATCAGCAAAGGACAATATAAATGTTGAGGAGATGTTTATAAGTGTAACCAGGTTAGTTTTAAGATCCAAATTGGAAATGAAAGAGCGCCAAAATGTCACATCAAATGATACTGTCAATTTGCGAAAGAACAACAAGCAGGGCAAGAAAAAATGTTGTTAACACATAACACGTGTTACTTGTCTAGTGTTCACATAAAAATGAGAAAAGAAAAACTTCCTCAGTATATAGTTAATATTTTTTTTTCATAGCTTTACATATGCAAAAAAGCCAAATATTATTACTGTTCAAATAAGTTCTGAAGTGTTGTTAAGTCCAAATACAAGGGAAATTATAATTTAAAATCTTAACTAAAACTTCTTGTAAGTAAATGAATGTTTTTAATTTTTAAATCGTACTGAAAACGTGGATAATGTGTCCATTATACTACAGGTCATTAATTGTTTTGAAAATTACTACTGCTGGCACTTTTTACCAAATTTTTACAAATAGTAGTAATTAACTCAAAAGAAAGAATGTGATCTGTAGCTGCAAAGGCTGCTCATCTATGCCTTCTCTTGCTAAATTATCATTTAATAGAAAATTTTAGAATGTCTTTAAGGTTTTTATGTAATATCGTTAATTTTACGCTCTATTCCATGTCATAATTGCCAAATTCTTTGCATTTTGCCAGTATTAATTAAAAAATAATAATATGCGTTTTGTACTATGGTATTTGTGTTTTTAGAAGAAATGTATAAGAAGTTTAATTCCGCCATATATTTCAGTGTGTGATATACAAGATAATTTTCTAATCTAAAGGACAAGGTCGACAATTATATTAAAATAACCTCTGTAACTGGAAGTTTAATAAGTTTTCTTTTTAGGAAAACTTCATATTCACTATTACAGTAACTATTTTCATATACTTATCAACCTTAGTCTTTTTTACTTGTAATTTTTTCGTTTTCTTTTTAATATAACAACCTAAATTATAAATAAAATATAACACGAATTTGTTAGGTGATGTATTAAATAGAACGCGAAAAATAAACGATTTTTTATCTAAAAAAAATAGATGAATTTTAATGGGTATAACTACAGAAGAATTACAGCATAATTTTACATTATTTCCAGTTGGGTTTTTATATGTAGGGTAAAGTAATGTTAATTTTCTAGTGCAATTAATTAGTTACACCTTTTATGAGTGCAAGTAAAAAAATGTAATACATATTACATTAGTCATATCAGATTTAATTTCCGAAATACTTTGCTAATTTAGATAACATGGGCTTTTGAAATGAATCCTCTCTTCTTTAAATATTTGTTTTATTATTATTTAGTTATTAGACCAGAAGAAAGTGAATATTTCAATTGTCCTTGTGGTTGAAAATATTATAGTGTGGTATTCCTCTAAGCAAGGAATAAAAATGTATTTAGCTTTGTAAATATGTATATTAATTGAAATTATCAAGTGTTAGACTTGTATCTATACTTAGTCAAAATTCAAAGTTTCCTATTTTTTTAAGACAAAAATGTCAAAATGCTCACGTACAACTAAAGTGTAATGATATATATTATATATACATAAAAATGTAACTTAGGAACATTAATACCTATTTAGATCGTTTATTATTTAGCAATATGTTTTGTTATCCCTATTTTATATTACTGTTTTTAACTTCTTAAGTTCTTCGTGCATTTAATGCTTGCATCTCTGCAAGTTTTCGTCGTGTATGTACTTTTTTCTAACAAAATTGTATGTATCATTGTTGTACCAATTTAATAAAAAAAAGTATATCTCACCCCTGGTTTTGAATCATTCAAAGTCCACCACAATAAATAGGAATTAAAGCACTTACCTGAAAAAAAAAATAATAAATTAAATTACTTACTTAAAAATACATAAATAATTATAATGTTCAGTATACACCTACTTTTCAAATAAACAAATATCTAAAATAATGTTTTAAAAAAAAAAATAGGAAGAAGTACATAATTGAAATTATTTAACAATACTTTATATAAATAAATACTTATAATCAATCATCAATAACGTTATGAAAAACATAAATAATTGTAAATTAAAAACAGACATATTTACAAAAAGAAATTTAAAAATGAAAAAATTTTTGGAAGAGTTCTAATAGCGACATCTATCAATTATTTAATGCATTAAAATAGTAATAAAATATTAACTAATTCCATTTAGTGATGATAGATGGTTTTAAGTAGAAGCAACAAAGTTGAAATTCATTTTTTATTTTTCTAGTTTTAATTTTAGTGTGTGAAGTAGTTAGCAAATTTTGCGTTTTCGCTTTTTCTGAAAAATTTTCGTTTTTTATGGAAAATCAGGGTACTTTGTTTAGTTTCATCGTTGAAGTTTAGACATACTTTTTGTTCCAAAACCACATAAAAGAATGGCATCAAGGGCACACGTGCAGGACAATTCGGTCGTTGAAAGAAGATTAAGGCCTATTTACGGTATGTAAACATTAAGTTTATTAATAATAATCATTTTTAAAAAACCTTCCTATCATGGAATGTTTTTGAGGTTAGAACATAACCTATCAAATTGTTAACTTATTTTTCTAAGTTATATCTATAATTTTATATAATTTCAAGTAATTCGTTATAAATAATATTTTATAGACTGGTTAGATACTGGCAATAACAAGAAAGCATTACAAGAAAGTGATAAAGTTTTAAAGAAGACCCCCAACTTGCACTGTGCTAAAGCCTTAAAAGCTTTAGCCCTTTTACGAATTGGCAAAGAATCGGAGTGCACAACATTATTAAATAATCTAGTAGCAGAGAAGCCTTCAGATGATGCCACATTACAAGCAATTACCCTGTGTTATAGAGAACTACAACAACGTAAGTGTAAACTCACAAGTCTATATTAAATGTTCTTTACTTAAATTGTAGTGGAGAAAATTTGTACATTATACCAAACTGCCATTCAAATTGATCCTAACAATGAAGAACTTCACACACATTTGTTCATGTCATATGTCCGCATTTCGGACTTTAGAATGCAACAACAGTCAGCACTTAATCTATACAAGTTAAAGTCGAAAAATCCTTATTACTGTTGGGCTGTGATGAGTGTTATTTTACAAGCCACTAGGGGACAAGGCAAAAAAGATCCCCAAAAGAAGAAAGTACTATTAAGTTTAGCTGAACGTATGATGGACAAACAGAAATCAGAAGATAAGTTAGAAGCTGAACCTGAAGTACAACTGTACTTAATAATATTAGAGCTTCAGGAGAAGTATGAAGAAGCGTTGGCTATACTGGAAAGTCCTTTAGGATCAATGTTGACTTGCTCACCGCCTACAATGTATAAGTTGCCTTATTTAATTAAAATGAAGAGGTGGAGAGATGTCAACTTGTTTTGTAAAAACATACTCACAGATAGGTGACTGTTAATGCAATCTAAAAGTATTTTTTTGTTTAATTTTAATGTTTTAGTATGGATAGGTGGGATGTTTGGAAAGAATACATTAACTCAGTGTTCCAACTGATGTCTTCGAAATCCCACGTGAATAATCACGTTGAAAATGTCACAGGGAATGGCGAAAATGAATTTGACTCTTTTGATGATACCCCAGAGAAGGCTCACGAGTTTATTTGTAGCATTGTAGAGAATGGAACTGATAATGGTAAACAAAGTAAATGATTTTTCTTATTTCTATATTCCTAAATAACACACTGTAAAAGTAATATCTATTAAAAAGCTCTTTTTAGGATATCTACTTCGAGGTCCATACCTTGCTAGATTCGAATTGTGTTCCCACTTGATTAAAATGGGCACTGATACTACTGACCTTCTAGGAGAAACTATGGAATTATTTATTGAATATTTTCACAAATTCGGACACAAATCGTGTTGTGTTTCAGACTTAAAAATATATTTGCGACTGTTAGATTCAGATAAAAGATCTGAATTGGCTACAAGACTCCTTAGAGATGTTGGAATATCAGCTACAAGTGTCCCAACATCAGTAAGAAAAGTATTAAGCTCTCACTTGATAACATTTAGATTGATTAATTTTTGTTACAGGAACACCAAATGCAAAGACACATCTGTTCGTTACAAATATCCCGATTATGTGGGAATCACCGGAATCTTTCGTCCGATCATTTACAAGCTGTGGTTACCGCTTTATCATTACATTATCAACATGGGTACCAAACGTACGGTACAAACTTACTTCCGACCGATCCAGGTCCTTCAGACTCTTATGCTGTCTTGGCAAGTCATGTATTACACGACCTAGCGATTATCCAGAACAATTCCCAACCTCTTGTTTGCGCTCTAGTATTGCTGGAGAATTTGTTGCGAAACAGCCCTAGCAATTTTAATGCCAAACTGCTCTGTGTCAAATTCTATCATTTACTTGGTAAGAAATCCAACTTTTTTTATAATTCGTCATAAATTAATGCCTGGGACGTTTATTTAAGGGTGTGGCGCTGGTGCTCACCATTGGTACGAAAGCTTAGATATTAAACACTTGCAGCTAGACTCTTTAGGTTACATGCACTGTGCGCAGCTCTACTCTAGGGGTATGTTCACCCTTGCTGCAAATTTGTATGACACTACGCTAAAATTTTTTACTTCCAATTATAAAGATGTAAGTTTTTTGGGATAAAGAAGTTATCAGCATATTTTTCTATGTTTTTGTTTTTTTTACAGAGTTCCGATCATTTAACGTTTTCGTATAAATTCGGATCGTTTATAAAACTCGAAGAGTTTATGGATTTTCGTGAACGTCTTAATAATAGTCTTCATTACGTAACTACAGCTGTAGATAAGATAATTTTAAGTCTTGTGCAGTGTAGTTCGATTGAAAATCTTTACAACATCGACTTGGTGCCTAAGGACAATAAAATCGAGTGGGAGGAACTCAGGTGAGACCTTCCATATAAAGGAGTTAAATATACAAATGTAATATTATTAATAACCTTATTAGAGACAATCGCGATATATCGGTTCATTTATCTTGGGATCCTGAGAGGATAGAAGGGTCTATGGAGGATGATGTGGACATAAAGTTATTAGTTGAACAAGACATGGCCCTTTTAAGACTGCGCTTTTTACTTCTCCGTTCTTTTTCGATCTCGTTAGATATCGTAAAATCGTCCGATGGAGTTCGAAGTAAACACATCGAGGATCTTAGGAACATTCTTAAAGACTGGAAAAATACGCATTCCAAAATAGCAGAAAAACATTACGAAATGTTTAAAACGGTTCGTAATTCTTTTAATTTTAATAAGAACCACAGGAATTTTAATTTAAATTTGTTTGTTTAGGTTTGTGTGGCGTACCCACTTCCATCACATCTTCATGGTTATCTAGAATTACTGTTTACCGAATGTCTTATCCGTGTCTTCGACTTATTCTGCGCAGTATCAACTGAAGTTTACACGGACGATATATCGGCTCTAGCAAAAGACGTCTGTTCGTCCTTATCCAGATTAGCGGATGATATCAGTCGGACAATTAAAGTACAAAATGAGTCTAAAGACTGTCTTTGGAGTGCTGCCAATGTTTTGGAGCGAATAGTCAACACTGTAGAGGTACATAACTCCAGTATATTGTATTTATTTTTTTAAAGGTTATTTAAATTACTTCAGGTATTTTCCCTGGCAACATTGGTGTGTTTGCTTGCCCATGACCTTCTCAAGCCGCCCCAAGGAAGTAAGAAGTCGAGAAAGAAAGTGGATTCCGCGTTTAGGGATCGTCTTCAGGAAGTAGCAATGCACAAGAAGCAACAGATGCAAAAGATCGAAAAATCACTAGACTCTTGGAGTTACATAGGAGAATTTAGCGACAGTTTAACCGACCGTTTGGCAGCTCTGCATCTTAACGCAAACAGACAGGACTCTGTTAGAGAACAGTTGAAAAATAGTTACGATATTGCTCTTAAAGAAGTTCGAATCGTTTTGCGGTCCAAAGTGAAACTGTTGAGTGCCAGTTTTAATAGTTAGCCGCATGATGTGTAGGTAGTAACGTGAATAATTATTACAATAGTGTTTATTATTATTATTTTATAATATTAATATTTATTGCGGTTTCAAACCCTCATACTACACTACTACTTAGATCACCAACTTCAAAAATTAGTTCAAAAAGGAACAAATTTTGCTTTTAATTGAAGACATTTTATTGTTATTTATTTCTCTCAGGTAACCCTTAAAATGTTCAATAATCTAAGAGTTTTACTAGTTTTCCAAATACAAGTGTTTTAGTATCCTTTACATCCTCCAGTATACCGGTTTAATAATTAATAAAGTTTTTTTTTATAAATACATATGCTGGAGGACTATTACGGTTCCTGGAACAAGTACCAAGTGCAAATACTTTGATTTATAAATATTAGTTTAGTTTCCTCCAAAATTCTAACAACAACCGTAATGAGATTACTTCTAAAATGATATACCTTATAATAAGCTTTAAAACTGTAAATAATTTACGTAATTAAATTACGATAATGTATAATGGTCTTGTTATAATTATGATAAAAAATTCGGTATACATAATTTCTAAACATTCTAGCAAAGGTAATAATGATTTTTCATTTGTATATTTCTGTATTAAAAAAATTGCGTTTGGTATATGTAAGCGAAACATTTTGTTCCTTATTGTTCTTTTAAGCAGGACATTTTATGTTTTGACCTAGAAAACTGTAAATAAATAAAATCGACTAGAACAATGATTTTCAACTCGTTTCTGTTTTTTTTTATTCCTTGCCATTCTTATACAAATTAGGCAACAGAAAGATAAATAATTTATCTAATTCAATTTACTACTTTTGATACAAATAAAACTTGGGTATTATGCTCTAGTCAACTAATATCACATGTAGTTAATTTTATACTAATTTATTTTATTAAATGGAGCCTAAGAAAAAATGCATTGCATTGATCGGGAATCGAACCTTTGCCGCTCACGTAGCAGGTTTTCGTCGATATTAATTTCTAAGAGACGTGATAATTTCTCTTACAATTTTGTGAACAGAAAGGTAAAGAAATCGTTATGATATTTATGACAGGTTTTATTTCGATAGAAAATCTGTACATATGTTGAGAAATTCTTTTGGATTTTCATTATGTACCCAATGTCCTGAATTTTCAACCGCACGAAATTCAGCTTTTGGAAATAATTCTAAAATTCCTTTATGGTCCTTTTCTCTAAATAAATAAAAACATAGTATACGTAAACATTGAAAAAATGTCTACAATAGTATATCATGTACGTACTGAACGAAATCGGACAATTTTCCAGTTATAAACAATGTTGGACCCTCATAAATCAATCCTTTAACTTCAGGAAATGAAAATATGTATTTCCTATTCCTTAAAAGGCTAGGAATATTTAAACGCCATGCAAATCTAAAAATTTAACAATAGTTTGACTAACTGATATAAGTACCTAGTCTGTTCTTGTCTTACTTTCCATTTGATTCCTCAACGAGGTTTGTTAATACAAAACTTCGAACGAGTTTATTGTGGATGGCCATGGACAGTTGCATGTCAGCACTTGTTTTGGCGTCTTCTAAAGTTACCCTTGTTGGGAATTTTACATGCTGCATTGCCTGCATTATTTGGGCAGCAGCTTTAAAAGATTCTGTTGTTCTTATGGGTGAAATGTCAACAGAGATTAACTTTTCTACTAAGTCAGGCTAAAAAGTAGCAAACCCAATAGTTCAGTAGGTATATAACGTTATCTGTTGTGAAATCGTTTCTTACATATTTCAATGCCGTATACATCATGGCCCTTCCTCCCATCGAATGTCCCAAAAGGGCCGCTTTTTTCAGGTCCATTTTATGCATTAGTGCTTTAACGTCCTCTGCCAAATGTTCATATTTGTGAAAATCAGAATGGGGACTGTCCCCGTGGTTCCTTGCATCTACAACGATTATTTTTCGTTTAGGGTTCGTCTCCTTTTGCAATGCTCTTGACGTTGTTGTCCAATTGGCTTTCGAGCCACAAAGACAATGCATTATGATAAGAGGGGACGTTTTAGAGACACTTTCTGTAGATTCGTATGACACATAAGCCAAATCAACAGGATCTATTACATCTTGTTTTGTGACCGTACCAGTACCAGACAAACTGCACCAGGGACAACTTCCAATGGGGACATTTTTGAAAAAATTATAATAACATTCATTCTCGAGAATTTTATAGTTTGAAAATAGGAAACTTGAGTAATTTTTCATTTTGTTATTGTACGAAATTTATCTACCTGTCACATATCATTATGACTACTACATTTTTGTGACTTTTATTCAATAGATACAAAATAATTTAAATTTAAATAATGAAATAAAAAATAGTCTATTAGGAGGGTGCTTGTAATTAAAACCATGGATGGATTAGGTTTAATAGGTACCCTAATAGTGCTGAGAATTAAGTGGTCCCAACAAGTGGTTGAATATTGTTGGTTCGAATTAAAAAGAAAGGCAAACCGTGAGACACTCGAATAAATTACCTACTGCTAAGTTACTTGGTGCGTACAAGAAACCGTGGGAGAAATGTGGGTTATTGCTCCAGTTATTAGCTGGACTATTTGGTAGAGTGGAAGTGCGATAGTGGTACTGCTGGAAGTACAGACTACAGAACTATTAGTAACGAATTTCTTGTCTTGTTCATTCACCGCTGACCGCGATCGACCTCGCCAGCGAAATTTTCGTCGGTGGCGTTCGTTTTCAATTTTTTTTTCTTGTCTTTCGGACTCGGCCCACTAGATTGTATTTAAATTATATTGTGTACAGAGGCAGACGGAATAGTAAATTTAGAAATGTGTATGTGACGAAAAAAATAAAGGACACTACTTACTATATACTATACTTACTAATCGTTAACACAAGGATGTACTAACTTTTTTTTTTAATTTTGTGGTCAGGTAAGTTGTAGTTTACGTTTAATTACCTAATTGTATGTATGTATTTGTAACCTAGTGACCTAGAAAAATTTTGGTAAACCGGATTAAACGACCAGAAAGTGTTAGTTAAAAAAATAATAAATTACTATAAAAAAGTATGTACCTAAATTAGCATCTCATTATTATATTATCTTTAAATATAATTAAAAAATGAAAATTTTTATTAAATTTAATTTAATGGAGAAGTTCCCTTTTTTTATTATTGTAAGTTTATTCTTTTTATTTTGCTTTTTATTAAAATGACTGTGCTAAATAATATACAGAGTGTACACTAAATCTTTTTCAGTTTCGTAACTCAATTTTTTATGACATTTTACTGCCCCAGATTATGTTATTATTATAGATACCTTTAAAAGGATAAAACAGGTTTTACTGAAGTACTTCGTAGGTACACGTAAGTTTATCGTTGCATGGTCATATATTACCACGTTTGTGTTTTTGCATCGGACTGTATTTTCTAGAAAGTACCTGCTAATAAAACCTTTAATCCAGTCGTGTATCTAATAATAACACATTCATTATCCACACTTTCTACCGCAAAGTTCTCTTATGGTACCCATAAATAAATTATGCATACTGAAAGATAATAGGCTTAAAGGAAATCGGGAAAACAAGAATAAGAAACTTTTAATCACCTTATTACGTTAATATATTACAACAATTTCATTAACTTTTAATTACTATTTATAAATAAATAATAAAAATATATTTATATGTAATATTAATTAACATTCCTGAATTATCTGTCTATAATGATTTTTGTATAGTAAGTATTATTAGGTATCAATCACCCTGTATAAAATATTCGTTAGAATTACTTATGATTTATAAAAACACATTTTGGTATATTTTCGATATCAAGCCAAACCCGACTAGGTCAGTGTATTATAAATTTGCAACTAATTAAATTAAAATATTTATAAACCGAATTTCCATACCATTTAAATATCCGGACGGACGATACGATCCATCCTAGCCTAAGTCTATTCATCGAATGATGACATTGAACTTGTGTGGTGTCTGATGCATGCATCAAAAACGCCTTCAAACGAAATACGAATACGAATGTACAATAAAACAATAAAATGTAATAATTAATAAAAACTGAATCATCCTCCTTGTCTCATTTAAATTGTTATTAACCAACCTGAGTCACGTTCAAAGAAAACATTCTTTTATTGCTTTTCCTGTCTCTTAAGAACGTCTGCGGTTAACTTATTATGTACAGGGTGGGCCATAAAAAGCGAACGAAAGAGCCTTATGTTTAAAAATTTGAACTTTTCTACACAAATAGCTCTCTGGCTCGCTTTCTACAATGGCCCACCCTGTATAGTTGTATAAAAAGGCTCTTCGAGGGTTTCGTATCTATCCATTTAAGATTTATATCATTTGAAATGCAATCAAAATTATCAAGTTGCATTTGCGGCCAGTAGGTTTTATGTGGCACATAAAAAGCACAGTTTAAACAGTACTATCTATAAAAAAGTCACTTAAGCTAGAGAAATCGCTTTAAAAAAAATTCGTAATCGAAGTTCAATAAACCAATAGATAATTATAATTCCTATTTCGTATCAAAACTTTTACCTTTAGGTACCAATTACCACACTCTTACAACTATTAATTCGTGACCAATTCTTAATCCACCCCCCAAAGGGTGCAGAATTCCCCAACGTATAATTTCACCACAATCAAGCTTCGATAACTCAAACGAACCAAATTGGGATAAACTATGAGAAGTACATCGAATCGAATATCTTGATAAGGGGCTGTTCATAAAATACGTCACACTACAATTAGCTTTTTTTGACCCCCGGTTGTCACGCTGTGTCACACTTTCTGTGACCCCCCTGTAAATATTACGTCACAACCCCCCCCCCCCTGAACATGATAAATTTTGATTGATAATAGACAAATTTTGATAGTCAAAAATATTTATTTTATTTTCATTATAAAATTTAAATAAATTAATAATTATCTTTTATATTCTGGAACATTCTTGAACGTTGCCAAATAATTCTGAAATGTTATAATAAAACATTCTTTTACTTAGAACATATTTCTTACATCACATGGTGATTCGAGTTAACGAAATTCGATTACCTTCCTAAACGTTCTCCCCCAGAGGATACAGAATTCCCCCTACGTACAATTTTACCTTATTTTAATGTATGGTAATACGTATCTCATCAGTTAACTAAATAAATTACTTTAGTACCTACGTATTAGGTGTAATTATGGATCATAGCCATTAATAACGTTGTCGACATAAATTGTCGATAATTTCGAATTTTAATTATATGTAACAGAATCAATCAGGTTACTGCGAAGACTACTTTAATTAATAATAATTGATTAAGAGCTATAAATTTTATGATTTGTAATCGACAGGTGATTTAAGATCTTTTTAGTGCAAAAGCAGGTGCTAAAAGTCATGTATCATCCATCCGCTCAATTAGTTAATAACAATATATTATATCAAAAATTGTGCAATTAGGTTATAATTGCAGCACTTGTCCTGCTTAAAGTTGGGCAACAATAAAGTTCACAATTACATAAGTACATGTATATATATAATATTGTAATTGTAATACCTATGTGGTACACAATCCTTTAAATGTGTGTACGTGTAATACCTTTAGGTTTCACTCCTTTTTCATGATCGTAATGTTAATGCAGCTGAACATCTTCAATCCTTATGTTACATTAGTTTATTTAGCAATCGCGATTTGCAATTAACTATCGAATAAGAAAGGTCTTTTGAAACGAGCGAACGGTTTGCAAAATGTGTTATATGCACCTTGGATTCAATTAAACGAGCGAGAACGTGAAAAATAAAATATTTTAAAGCACAGGGTATTTTTTTTTTAATAAACTATATATTTAATATATGCTCACATTCAGCGATCGATACGGCGGCACCTCTTGAAGTTTATTTGTGACAATATCGGTTTTATCTAAAATTACAATTTCCTGCAGGCATTTTACATATTATAAATGTTTATCGACCAATGAAAGTAAGTCGTTTTGAACTAGTTCTAGTTGAATTTAAATATGTGTTCGTTCGGCCTTCTTGTCGAACTTTTCAACCCACCAAGGACAACTGAACGCTTTTAGTGTGCTACGAATAACAATTATATTGTTTTAATCACAAATTACAATTAGATTAATAAACCAATGCAATATTTTTCTGTGAAATTATTTTATTCGTTAATTAATTTTTGATATCAATAAAATAAATTCAAAAGGATTTATTGACATAGATATATTTAATAGTTGTTTACAGTTTCTACAACTGAAAGTTTCATTTATGGTTGAATTTGTAAATTACCCAACGCGGTTAAAGATCCCAATAACCAGCTGTTGTCAGTATAACTCCTACATGTAGCAATTTTTTAATTAAATGCTATAAAGTTATTTATCATCATCGATAGGCGCTTTCCTTCAACGCGACATTCACTTTACCGTTAAGTGGTAAAAAAAGATGATATTTTGTAAAAAATTCACGGTAGGTAACTAAATATACAGTGTGTTTCGTAAATAATGTCATAACAAAAGAAATAGAAAACTATCTAGTTTGTTTATGTCGCAACAACCAATGACAGTGAAGAAATAGCAACAGAGAGATAGATGACTAATATTAATTGTTCGTTATTACTGATCTTCAATTATTTCCCAGGACAAAGTTTATGACACGCCTTTTCTCTTTGTTGCTTCAAATTCTACTACTGATTAGTTGCAGTTGCAGTGGCAACAGCCAATAACAACAAAGGAAACAATTGATTGTTACCGCTGAGTCAATAGCAACCGTTTATTATTACTTACTGGTCTTCAACTATTCGTTAATACAAAGTATGAGACACGCCTTTTTCATTGTTGCTTCAAATTCTACCAGATACCTGATTGGCTGCAATGATTCATTGTTTATTTTATTAAATGTACAGTGTGGGCTTATATCTCTTACAGTTGCCGAGTTGTCGTATACAAACAGCGAAATTTGCTCACCCTGTACATAAATAGTAATAATATTTGTAGATCAGTAACTTTTTCCGATTACTGTATCATTGAAAGTGTTTAATTATAAATTCTGTTCATGTACGGACAACAAATGAAGCATTTCGAAGCACGTTTGATTTCACCGATGCGGTAGAGGAAACTATCGTCCATTTAGCCTCATTTCTTTCGATGTTGAACGATAATGAGGTAAATAATATAAAATAAATATGTATACACAGAGAGAAAGACTGAATACATCAATAACAGGAAACAAAGTGCTTTTGGTTCCTCAAAATTATAATGCATAATTACATGCTAATTAAGCAATTATAATGTAACTATAAGCCAATTAAACCACTGTAGTAACAGATGCTAATCTAATAGGTATGTATGTACTGTAAATTAATAGTAAATACCTACTACAACGCTTAATTTCTAATAAAGAATGCGTCAAAATTAATAGTTTTACTGCTTCCTTATTCTTTAGGTCAATTTTAAAAATTACTTAAAAATTAAACTGCTAATGAGTATCTAAACTTATTTTCTTATCACTGGTAGTCGTTGAAATCATGATAACTAATGATAAGTTAATTGGTGACCAAAATGTTTTGGTTTTTGCCTCATTATAATTTATATTCGTCCACAAATATGTAATTTAGATAGATAGAATAGTCGTGATGGCCAACAATTACCCATGTATGCATTAAATAAACCACATTCACTTCTGAGTTAGACCTTGCGGGTTGGTTCTCTCACCCGTGCGAATTTATCAACCGAAACTTGACTGGCACCATAATAAGATATATATCTTTCATGGTGTCCACCACACCACCAAATGTTCAAATCTTTAACACCTTTAGTTTCCCTAAAACGTCCAATGTATCACTAAGCTGGGAGAACACCATATATTTATTTAATTGCCTAGTAATTATTTCTAAAACTAGTCTATGTCATTGACAAAAATACAAGATTTCGATTGGTAAAAGAATTTTTAAGATTACTCCATAAGCTAGTCAGATAACCCTGCACAAACAAAATGTTCCAAAAAGATAATCCAAACTTGAAGTTTCCAAAAACTGGATTCTTTTTTTACACCCTGTACAAATTATGAAGCTGAATTTTGGCACGAACATTAATTATCATTTTCTACTAATAAATACCAAATCAGTATTAATATAATGTCGAATGTTGTTGTATTTGTATGTACCTACATTGTTGTTAAAGACTGCCGCGCCCTTGTCTCATGCTGTTACGTAATGTGCCTCTAATTAACTCTAATGTAATGTATGTCTAAAAATATAGGAAAAGTAACCGGTCACTATAGCCAGCCTCCTGCGATATTCGTATTATACATATTTGTTTAACGCGGTGGTTGTTGGTAGACCTGTTCTTGTGACCGCACACTTTCATTTTGTGCGGGACCATACAAGGTTGCCACCACGAGTTTTTTCATTCTTTTTCCGTAATTTTTCTACGGAACAGCTAACAACTTGTTGCAATTAATACTGCCCACGTATTACCGGGTCTGGCGACATTTTATTATCTGCAATAAGTATCTACCATATATTAGAAAATATCTGTCGTAGTCCAGTTTTTCTTCGATTTATTTTGCGCATATTTTCTTACGCAAATTTAGTTTTTCAACCTTAAATATTAATCGTCGACACGCACTAGTTAGTTTATAGGAGACTGAATTAACCAAGTGTGTAACATAGTCTGTGTTATGGTTTAGGCCCTGGTCAAGTGAACTTGGTCAAAATATAAAATTTGTTATAAAAATCCCCTTTGAATCCAACCTTGAGTCCTCCTACATCTATTAAAGTCAATAGGATAGAATTCAAAACAGACCCATGGATAACTAAATATTTATTAAGTAATTGCCAATTAAATTCTCCGAGCATTTTTAGACAAATTACTTAATGTCCGAGTAGCTTAAGAAAAAAAGAGTGAAAATAACTCTTTCAGTAACACAGTAATTAAATGGTCTCAAAAAATACCAGCTATAAATTAAATCAAATATTCTTAAACAAATTTAAGCAAGAGCAGTTGCTATTCCAGTAAAGTCCAGATTAAAAACTCATTAAATGCTAATTAAATGCTCTAATGAGAAATTAAATGCTCCGAGCATTTTTTGAACAATTACTTAATGTTCTAAATAGTAGTTTAAAATTAAGAGAGTGAATATAACTCTTTCAGTAACACAGTAATTAAATGCTCTCAAAAAAATACCAGCTATAAATTAAATCAAATATTCTTAAACAAATTTAAGCAAGAGCAGTTGCTATTCCAGTAAAGTCCAGATTAAAAACTCATTAAATGCTAATTAAATGCTCTAATGAGAAATTAAATGCTCCGAGCATTTTTTGAACAATTACTTAATGTTCTAAATAGTAGTTTAAAGTTAAGAGAGTGAAAATAACTCTTTCAGTAACACAGTAATTAAATGCTCTCAAAAAAATACCAGCTATAAATTAAATCAAATATTCTTAAACAAATTTAAGCAAGAGCAGTTGCTATTCCAGTAAAGTCCAGATTAAAAACTCATTAAATGCTCTAATGAGAAATTAAATGCTCCGAGCATTTTTTGAACAATTACTTAATGTTCTAAATAGTAGTTTAAAATTAAGAGAGTGAATATAACTCTTTCAGTAACACAGTAATTAAATGCTCTCAAAAAAATACCAGCTATAAATTAAATCAAATATTCTTAAACAAATTTAAACAAGAGCATTTGCTATTCCAGTGAAGTCCAGATTAAAAACTCATTAAATGCTAATTAAATGCTCTAATGAGAAATTAAATGCTCCGAGCATTTTTTGAACAATTACTTAATGTTCTAAATAGTAGTTTAAAATTAAGAGAGTGAAAATAACTCTTTCATTAACACAGTAATTAAATGCTCTCAAAAAAATACCAGCTATAAATTAAATCAAATATTCTTAGGCCGTTTTCTGACTTGTCGGTGTAGCAGCGGTGCGGTACCGAAGTGGTTGGTACCGAAACGATTCCGCGTTGCTTGCATTTACACATCTATCGGTATGTTTTCGGCATAAAACGGAGCAGAACCGCTTGTACCGTCACAAGAAGATGTCGTCCTCCTTGAGTGATGAAGATATTGTATGATGTCTCATGCAGTAATCCCGAGCGGCTACTGGACGTTTCTACCGCGATGCAGTATACCGAACCGATATCACTCCTCTACCGCACGTGCCGCACAAGTCAGGAAGACCGTATTGAAATATAGGTGCTCAGTAAGCATTCGGTACCGCGTATACCGAGCATACCGATACCGCACCGCTGCTACACCGACAAGTCAGAAAGCGGCCTTAAACAGATTTAAAAAAGGGCAGTTGCTATTCCAGTGGTGTCCTGATTAAAGGCCCAATAAATGCTAATTAAATGCTCTAATGAGAAATTAAATGCTCCGAGCATGTTTAAAAGAATTACTTAATGTCCCAGTAGTTTAAGAAAAAGAGAGTAAAAATAACTCTTTTAAGTATATCTTCTTATTATTTTTTAAAAAACCCAGGTCTAAAAGGGGGCTAAAAACAAATTTAATAAAGACAGTTGCTGTTTGAGTCCTGCTCTGATTAAAGGCTCATTAAATGCTTATTACGTGTCCTAATTATAAATTAAATGCCTTAGACATTTTTTTTATTACTGTTTTAAGATTGAGTGAGCAGAATACGAGTGAAAAAATATTTAAACAATTAATTGTTCATTAAATGCTATCAGGAGAGATTAATTATAAATCAAATTATTTTTTTATTGCTTTAGTTCGATCTGTTTATGACACTTTAATGAGGACATTTAATTGATGATTGGTTTCTCCTCATAGCATTTAATTACTGTATGATCAAAAAATTTATTGTTTGAGCACTTTTTTCATTCATTCTCTGCTAACTCAATTTTAGACTAGTAAAACAGCAAGTAATTTTTTAAAAAAATCTGTAGAATTTTTTAATTTTAATTGGGACCCTTAATTAGCATTTAATTATCCATGGTTTGATTGTGACTCCACTGACATAGATATTATTTTTAGATGAGTAAAACAATACTTTCTATTTCACTATACGAATCTCTAAACCGCTTTAAACTAAATTAACACACTTAATAACAAACCTGGTCGAATTTTTTTCTTCATTAGAGGAACATTTATAGAAAGTTAATAAATTCATTTACTGATTTTTATTTCCTTAATAATATACAGAGCATAAAAAATATTTCCAATTTGTTATTATTTAGATATGAATTGCAATTTTTTACCCAAATAATTAGTGAAGTCTCTCTAGAACAAGATGAACAATTATTTTTATCAAATTTACAGTATGTAAACTTATTAAATAAAATTTTGAACGAACTTAACTCTGAAGCCTCAACAGTTTTTCTGGTAATTTTTATCAAAATAATGAAAGAAATTGATGTTTTTTAGGGTTGTTTTCTTTTTGATAACAATAACAAAATTTAGTTATAAACATTTTTATGTTGCTAAAAGTAAAATATATTTGAAGTACCAGGCGCATTCACCAAATAAACGTTTATTACTTATTGCACATATTTATGTAGATATGTGTGATAAAAATCGTTTTTGTTTTCTATGCCATTATTTCCAATTACTGATAATATCTGCTCCATTTTTCCATTTTGCAATTTCCCTCACGGGTCACGTAAACTGTGACGCAAATGATTGGTTCTCACGATTGATTCTAAATTGGTGAAATTGTGACCTTCGCGATTTCTACCGTAGGCAATTATTCCCACAATTATTATTTTCTTAACGATTACCGCTTCTTCTAATTCATCATAATGATTGACAACGCCATGCAATTTAATTTATTTGTTGTTACGTTCTAGTTGGTAGGCCAAATTATCTCTTCGACGTCTTATATTATAATATACCTACATATAATAATTTTCACCAGGTTATCTAATAAATCTGTTCCTGTATAATCTTAGACGAAGTATAAAGTTTTATATTATTACTACATAAACAAAATTCCCTGTATACGTTATATTTTCAAAAATTACTGTTCACAAACCACACCATTGGATTGTTTGTACAATTCTGACAATTTTTTTCCTTTTCAGTTTTTCAATACGACCTATAATAACCCAGCTATTATCAATTAAAGTCAACCAATCAGGGCGCCCTTAGTTGGCTGCAATTGTTACTTCTAGTTGCAGCAAAGGCGCGCCCCGATTGGCCAATTTTTAATTGCTCATAACTCTGTTGTTACGCATCGGATTAAAAAACTGAAAGGGAAAAAAATTATTAGAATTTTCTAAAGAATCAAATGATGTACTTTTTAATGCAGTTTTAAGAAACTGTATACGTTTACAGTTGATAATGGTATAAGCTCAACCGTCAGCTGTATATATGTACACAGCTACTTACTTATTGTCAGTTGACATATTTTTTTTATTAATGTAAAATAAAATTGCATAATAATTTATTAGTGAACGTTATTATTCGCTGTCTATATCGCAAGTCACCTTGACTACTAACGTGAATTGGGTACTCCGCTGTTACAAAAGTTCAAACGTATTATTATTAAAGTCGTTTTTCATTGCATAAAAATATAAAACAAACATGCTATGCATGTAATAACTTGTACGATACTTTACTAATCATTTGGTAATATCAAACTTATGTTAAATTTCCATTTTTTTATTTCTAGAAAAATATTATACCTAATACGTATGCCATGAAATCAATTGGTAATGGTAATTTTTGTTAACGAACATCGAATAGTTATCATTAATTATTTTTTATTATGTCGTTATTAAACGATTAGTCAAAGATATGCAGATAAATATTAAAAAATAATTAAAAGTTTTATGGTCACTTATATTATTTTATATTATCAAAAAAATCCTGTCACTACTCTATTTTTTTTTATTTTCAGAATGAAAACATTCATAATCGTACCATTATTATGCTACCTGGTACCATCATCAGATGGTCATGGTAGACTAATAGAACCGCCCAGCAGAGCATCAGCTTGGAGATACGGATTCGACACCCCCCACAACTACAACGATCACGAATTATTTTGTGGGGGGTTCAGCAGACAATGGATACAAAATGGAGGCAAATGTGGTGTATGTGGGGATGCATGGGACTTGAAGTAAATATAATCGCTTACCTACTTAAATAAATTTTATTAATAATTTTTAATTTGTTATAGACTTCCTCGACCTCACGAATTTGGTGGCACTTATGGCCAGGGGGTGATAGTACGCAAATATAACCCTGGTGGCATTATGAACATAAGGGTGGAACTAACAGCAAACCATAATGGTTATTTTCTATTCTCCCTCTGCCCTGATTACAAAAATACTACCCAATATTGCCTTGATAAAACTGTTTTAACCCTTGCTAAACCCCAGTCTGATGTGGAACATAAATCTGTAAAATATTACCCCAAGGAGGGTAACAGGGTTTATGAAATCAAATACAGACTCCCCAAAATGTCCTGTGAACATTGTGTCCTCCAGTGGAGGTATATTGCAGGTAATTGTTTGTCTGGCCCTAACCCAACCCCACCTCATGATTTTTTTTCATTTAAGGCAACAATTGGGGTCAATGTTCCAATGGTACCGAAGCAATTGGCTGTGGCCCCCAAGAAGAATTCAGAGCCTGCGCGGACGTAACAATATCGGGCAAGAACGTCCCAGAAATGACACCCCCTGTCGAGACAACCCCTCCAGCATACGTTCCCACCACAACTGCGCAATACCCCGTGGTCCCGACAACAACTCTCGTTATTCCAACAGAACTGCCCACCCCCGAAGAGTCTTACAACCCGATCGTGGCCATTTTTATTTCTGTTATTACTTTTTTAGTAGTATCGCTAATTTTGTTCCTACTTTATATTCATTACTATCAGATTGGTGGTAGGATCAAAGGGTGGATCAAGGGGGACGACTCGGACACTGTGTCGTCCCAAAATACCAAGTCTGAGGGCACCTTGAGGAGCATTAATATCATGAATAATAACGGACAGTTTCCTATAGCACCGCCCAGGACGAAAAAAGGTAAAATTAATTAACCGAAGACAGTATGGAAGAAGTGAATCTGAATGAAGATAGTGTTGCATAAATTAAAAAAATTCAAGGGTTATTTAAAAAGTATTTTTTTTATGGAGCAATATTTATCTAATAGATAATTAAACCACTTGAGGGTGGTTAGAGCAAAATTCCTTGTGTACCCTTTCTTTCCTGAAATATTTCTTTTATTTTTATGCAAAAGAAATGGGGGAAAGGAGACTGTAGGTCTTGAAGGTCTGATTAAGTTTTAAAAAACTTTATTTTTGGATTACCAATGAATTCCCAAAAACATTTAAGCTTCAGGGTGGGCCACTGAAAACGACCCTTCAGAAAAACCCTCGAATAGATCAACTTTTGAAATTTTGAAGAGGGACACCTTTTAATACAGAAGCGTATCATTTCCTCCCTCTTCACAGCTAAATCAACCCTTAAATATTAAAATATGTGCCTCTTCAAAACTAAGTTGAGCTATTGGAAGATTTTCTGTGGTTCATTTTCAATTGCCACCCTGTATATACCTCTGCAAATCTCCATGCACGCACAAAACTTTTTGTGACTAACATTCTTCCATAAAAAAATAATCGGTGGCTATAAACCATAATTATTTTATAATAATTTTTGTATTAGTAACTCTGTGACTAACATTATCTGTTCTTTTCTTTTCAGACTATCCCCCTCAATTCCTACTTTAGCTTGTCCTAATAAATAAATAAATAAAGAAATAAACAAATAAATAAAAAAATAAGTACCTACCAAGGTATTTGTAATTGCCTAATAAGTACATACTTAACAAAACAAAAACCGAGTTCCAATTTGTTTTTAATTTTCTTCCTGATGGATGAGGAATCCAGTTGAAGACGTTACAATAATATTATACGAAACACGTGCTGTGACTAACAATTTGTTTATGTCACTAATACAGAAGGTAAATAAGTAAATAAGTAATTAAAAGACAACTAATTTACCGCACTGCGATGACTCTTTTTACAAACTTGAATTTAATTATTATTTATAAATAAATAAAATGAGTAGTAAATAAGTGCGTCTACATATATACAGAGTGGCCAAAAACCAACAGCAGTAATTAGTTTAAACAAATCGGATTTAAATTTTGAAAAATTTTCGTTTAAAGAAACGACTGATACTTTATTTATTGTGTCGAATAAGTTGATAGAATGTAAGATAATTGTAAAATTGTAAATAAATAATTTTAATAAAAAATTGCTGTTTTTTTATTTTATTTGCCCATTAAATTTATATACCTACAGTTAATATTTAATAAAACATGACGATTCGAGTTATTGAAGTTAGGCTGTAGCTACAACTTATTATATCTACCCACCTTAAAAAAGTCTATAATTTATATTTAATTAACTACGCGGTAAATATATCATTTACGCAGTTTAAAGTATTTTAATTATGTATTTAAAAATTGGTATTTATTACATTTCACGACTAATAGCATACCGAATAAAACTTTATCGTTAAAATTTTAGAAATCCCAGTAGTTTCGGTATAAAATATTAAAAATCAATATATACCTAACCTACGCCAATAAAAATAATGAAGTATATTAGGAATAACACAGAAGTGTAGACCGTTTTAAAAATTAATAAATGTAAAATTATAATTAAAACGAAAATATTTATGTGCAAAAATCGAGTGAATTTTTCTAAATTGTTTTTACTAGATATTAAAAAAAGTTATGTACAACTGATAACAGAACTCTGTATTCTTGTTTCATAATATTGACGAGTAAGTAAATAGGGAGCTTATAAATATATAATAAATTATTAGCATGGAAAAGTTAGACCTAGGTTTAGAAGTTTAATCAGAGATAAAGGGGAGTAGAGGAAAACAAAGATCAAATTACTCTAATTTATATTAATTACAATAGTTGGGGGTGTGGGGTATAATTTATTTTATATATCTATTTGGATTCCCCTGGCAATATTTATTCAAATTCTTTTAACATTCTTTCAAATTATTAAAATGTTTTAAAAAAATAACACTTAGCAGTGTCGATCGTTTTCAAAATAAATAAAAATTAAAATAACAAAAATTTAATTGATTTTTTAAAATTATTTTGACAAAAACTTTCATTCCTTATTTCTGCTCCGTTTAGGGTAAAATTTTTACAAACTTTAAATGTCGTATTTATCTCTAATCAAAAGCTTAAAAAATAAGTTTCAAGCCCCTAGCTTTATATCTATTTATCTATATCTGTACCAACTTCTCATTTAAATCGATTCAGTAGTTTGGGCGTGATTACGTAACACACAGACAGACAGAGTTACTTTCGCATTTATAATATTATAGATTATTATAGTTTAATTATAGTTTAAAATAGTTTATATAGCTTAGTATTCAACTACTTTTATTGATCCAAATAAACAAAACCTCTATAACTTTTTACACTTAATATTTTAATTTTCTGGGCCGTAAGCTTTTTGGACGACGTCATTACACAAAAACTTTCATCGACTAATTATATTTCCTTTAGGGTAAAATTTCTACAAACATTGAATGTCGTATTTATTTATATCTAATCAAAATCTTAAAAAATAAGTTTCAAGCTTCTATCTTTAAAAATTACGGAATTTCCGCACAAACTTTCCTATTTCAACCCCTTACAACCCTTTTTTCGCATTAAAAAGTAGCCTATGTCCTTTTCTCCGGCTCTAGACTATCTCAGTACCAAATTTCATTTAAATCGGTTCAGTAAATTTTAGGCGAGATTGTGTAGCATACAGACAGAGTTACTTTCGCATTTATAATATTCCGCGAATTCATTTTCATCGATTTTCCTATAGGAATAAGATATTTTCCCGCAGTAAAACGTAGCCTATGTGTTATTAATCCAGGGTGTCAGCTAACTCCATACCAAATTTTATTAAAATCGCTCCAGCCGTTTAGACGTGAAGAAGTAACAAACATACACACTCACACACTCACAAACATTCGCCTTTATAATATTAGTGTGATAGTTAGGGGTATGTATGGAGTGTTATTTATTTTAAACATTTGGATTCACTTAACAAAAATTCTTCAAATTGTTTAATGATTTAATTATACATATGTATTTTTTTAATAAATATGTGACATTATTTTTACCTAATAATCTCACGATAACAATTTGTAAGTATACATACCTAAATAATTCTGGAATGGCTCGAAAGCATTTGACTACATAATTTATGGATTAATAACCCATTAATAGCCCATCATTTAATCACAATTAGTGAAAGTTTACAGTGGCTTCAAACACTAGGTATCTAATAAATATAAGGGCTCAAATTAATCATTAAATACCTATGTACATATTTTTGTTGCAAAACTTTTGAATAGCACTGTATACAACCGTATTTAAATTATTAATTAATAACAAACATCATCAGCAATGCACCGTCCATTTTTCAGTATGCAGTATGTACTTTTAATAATTATATTGCAACTAGGTAGGTACCACGTGGTATTACCAAACGCATACTTGTACGTAATTCAAACTAATTACAATACACATCAATAATAATTAACGTCATTCATTGTGAATTTAGTTTAACTTGGAGAACCATCTTCAGTTCAATCGTTAATACTTTTAAAAATTTATACATACATACATACATAACAAAATCTTTCGTTATGTTATAACCCTGTTGTTATTTAGATATAACGATGGAGGTATCATCAGTACTGATAATGTTCACGCACAAAAAACGGCTACAAAAAGAAGAATTCGCGAAAAAAGCTCCTATCGTTGTTATGGAAGTAAGTAAAACGAGTGATTACGTATCTATAGTGCTTTAAAAACAAACAAACACTAAACATTTACAAAAATGTTAGGGTGTGGGATAGTGGCGGTTCTAATTTTGCAAGTGTACGGTGCTAGTGTGAGCTTTAGGTGGGTCAAGGGTCAGGATATTCCGGAAAGCCCTTGTCCGTACATTTTCCGGTACAACACGGATACTAATGGGAATCTGTATGGGAAACTGACGGTGCCCAAACCTCCCAACGATGAAAAAGTTCTTTTAGAAGTTAAATTTCAGGTTCCCAATTTGGTTCAAGTAAGTTTTAATTTTTGGAAATTTAAGTTTGTTATCTATAAATATTTTTTTCACGTATGAAGCATGATAAACACCCTGTACAGAGTACAGAGTACAGTCCAATACAAATTTGACTTTCGACATAGTCCCCACAAAGATTATTGTAAGAACTAACAGAGGGGGGGGGGGTTTCTAAGCAGGATTTTAATGGGACACCCTCTGCCAGAAAAACCAGTCAGGGTCACCCACCCCATTTGTTTTTTATAATAATCTCACCAGATGTCCTATATTTAAGGACTTTTCTAATTTACCTATCTATATTTGTTACAATTTAACTTATAATTGTTACGACAAAAAATTTAATTTGTATTTCTGGATAAGTTTCCAGAGACTATTACAAGAACCAACAGAGGGGTTGTCCCTAAATAGGATTTCAATGGGGCTTCCCCTTGCAAGAAAACTAGTCAGGGACATCCCTCTACTTGTTTGTGTAATATCCCCATGTTAAAGGGCAAATTAGGATTATTTTTTGTGTTTTTCCTTTTGTTCACCCTGTACATTTTTACAGGGAGGAAATGGAAGGATTGATCTTCTTGCAGAAAACCCCACAGACAGTTACATGAACTACAACCTGTTTTTCCCCGCTTGGATAAACTACGCCCCAAAAATTACCAGCATTTCTGTAAATAACCGACAAATTTGCACAGGACCGGCTTTTGACAGTAAGTATTTTTTTTTTTCATTCAAATAATTATTATTGTTTTACCAATCGTGTGGATGGCAAAAATAACTCAATTTAATTACATAATTATTACTTAGGTACCTACATTATTTTTGTACATATTTGCCATTTATACAATAATAACAATAATAATTATAGTAAATTTATTATACATCTAAAAGGCAGCATCTATAAACACTAAACTTATTTAATTATGTATTTTATAATAGAAAATACAAATATGCCACCTCAATACGATAAATTATCATCATCACTAAGAAATTTACAAGTAATAGTAGTATCTAATAATACTGAATTGCTTTTTATAAAGTAAAATATAAATAAATTCGTAAAATATTTATTATTAATATATTGCGATGTCCGCACAGGCCCTAAACTCCTCCTGGGGACCACATCCAAGGCGACCAGTACCATCACGACAAAAACCCCAATTATTTCCTGAATAGTAACAAATATTTTAATCCTAATAAAAATGACATATCATAATGTAGATGACGCTACGTACAAATGAACCAACATGGCGAACGTCCGCCATTATTATTAATTTCAAATTAAATGTTTTAGGAGAGTTTTATAGACAAAGGAAAATTAATTGAAGCGTTATCGTTGCATAAACTTACCACATTTGTATCTCATTTGAAGGACACAATGTTCACAGTAAATATTTGGCAGCTTGTACCTTACCATGTAAACCTTATTACCCTCCAAAGGATAATATTTAGTCCTAGAGCCCTGCATAGCGAACTGCGGTTCAGCAAGGGTCAATTTCATTTGATTCAGACATTTCTGAGTGGTACGTTGGTAATCGGGACAGAGTCGAAACGTAAAGAACCCCTTATGATAATCGGTAACGTCGACCATGAGGGTTATCACGCTACCCGGGGAGTACCTTCTGACGACCACCCCCTGACCATATTGACCGCCATATTCATGGCGACGCGGTAGCCTAAAATAAATTTATTCTTTCGAAGCCGAAAATGCATTTAATTAAAAAAAAAATTACATGGAATCCCATGGGTCTCCACAAACGCCACACTTTCCCCTGTTTCGCCTCTGCCTGGCTAACCCCCCGCAGTTGAGCTCGTTGTCTTCGTAGTTTGGGGGGGTTGCGAAGCCAAAACGCCACGCTGAAGCCCTACTAGGGGGCTCTATGAGCCTCGCATGACCACTCACCGACCGCACAAGAATAACACATATAAAATACACCAAAATTGGTACGACGATGTAACTTTTCATCATCTTTAAGATGCTCAGGGTACCTACGCCGAATGCTTTGTTATAATAAAATAAAATTGGTCCAAAAATGGTTTTCGCAAAACTAAAGTTGTAACTAACTGTCGGTTTGTTTTAAAATTATACGTAATAGATGAAAGTTTCATTCATAGTAAGTAGGTGCAGTAATTGTTTTTATCTTGGTGGTCTGCCGTTTATCGTGTATTGAAGCGTTAAACTAGGAAACGAAAGTTTTTATGGTGGAAGCGTCAAAAACTACACGTAACTAATTTGGCAACATTTATTTAATACGTTTGCCGATTATCACTTTATTAGATTAGACCTATTTGTTTAAAAGTCGTGCCTAAAAATTCGGAAAATCTTGGAAATTAGTGACATAATCCGTTTTTTACCTCACTTATACCATAAAATCGTATCCAATCATGACAACAATTTTTTATACGAATTTTTAACATCATTACAAATATCTATATAGGTAATACTTTTATTACATTTTTACAAAACCTCACCCAATTATTTTTATTGTTATTTCTTAAATATCATCGTCGTCTGTCTGTCTGTCTGTCTGTAGGTCACCAATCGCATGTCTATATGTAAAATTATAAATAAATATTTTACTTTACTACGTACCTATAAATAATATTCGAAAAAGGTTTTTTTTTTATTTACATCTGATTATAATTTTTCAATTAATAATCTACAGATAAATATTTTACTGACGTTGCATAATAATTTATTTTAATTTTTTTTTCAGGAAAAACTGCCCCCACTTTGACCACAGTCACACTATGGAATACCCGAACACGTGTTATCACGAAAACACCCTGCATAAACGGTATTTGTGAAAATCAGCTTCCGATAACCATCGACTTTCGACCAATACCACCACAAAATATGAAAAAAATATACCCCAGACTTGATAACATCCTTAAGGCTTTAGAAGTGTATCAAGAATCAGGACAAATAAAACCAGGTATGTTATATTTTTTTACCATCACTCTGTAACATACATAGGTACCTGTTTACATGCTTCATTAGAAATTTCAGTATTAATTACCTATGTAGCGTTAGACTGAATATAACTAATCAACTTAATTACACAAAATTATAGATAATGGTAAACATTTCTTGCTAGAAAATACGATCTAAAAATATGGAAGGTTACACGCCATAATAAAAAACATATTTTTTACAGAAGTCGTTAAAATTGGTACCACTGAACGCCCAGTTCCAAGAAGCCAGAATTTCATACCGTCCCCCTGGGACCCAGTTACTTCCACCAAAATGCAGAACAACCCCTTCCTAAACGGCGCAATAAATCCTCAACAAAAATACCCCATCGTACCACAGCCACAGTCCCCGAGAATAAGTGGTACAACAGCATCAGACATAACATTTCAAGAACCTGCTGATTCATTACCAGATAATGAAATTATGAACATTATTATGAAGCCTGTTGTTATGAATAACACCATAATGGTGAATGCATCTGAACCAAGAATTGACCAAATTTACCCTTACAACGACACTTGTGGCATGTCACCTGACGTAAACCATCTCATATATGGGGGGAAAATGATTTCCAATAGGCAAGAGTTCCCTTGGCTGGTTGCCATTTTCAGGAACAAACTGGGGTTGAATTTCCTATGTGGGGGATCATTGGTGTCCAAAAAACATGTCGTTACAGGTAAATATATTATTATGATAATTTAGATGATGGCTTTCACTCAAAGCAATATTTTTTAGCTGCCCATTGTGTAAAAGAAAACGACAAAACCATCCCCACCCACCAACTCCTGATAATACTTGGCAGAAAAAATCTTCAGGTATGGTCAAACGACGATGGAGCTGAGCAAGTAGAATCGGAAGAATTAATATTGCACCCCGATTACAGAAAAGCCACAGCAGACGCAGACATAGCCATTGTGGTGTTGTCTAAAGGAATTCGTTTTACCCCCTACATAAAACCCGTTTGTTTGTGGATGGAAAATAACGCGTTACAAAACGTGGTAAACTCGAGAGGGGTTGTTGTAGGATGGGGAAGGGACGAAAATGGACAAGTAGTCACTTTCGAACCGAAACAAGTAACCATGCCCATTGTGGCTCAGGAAGCCTGTTTACGATCCAACAAAGCCTTTGCTGATATTACTTCCAATAGATCATTTTGTGCAGGTAAAAAAGAAATCAAAAGTAAAAAAAAATTCATCTAACTATTCGTGTTTCTATTTTTTAGGAGACAGAAATAATTCTGGACCTTGCAATGGAGACAGTGGGGGTGGTTTTGTGATGAAAATGCGCGAGAGATGGGTCCTTCGAGGGGTTGTATCTTATTCTCTTAGTAAAAGAGATAGAATTTGTGATTTGGAAGAGTATGTTGTATTTACAGATGCCAGTAAATTTACCGAATGGATCCTTAGTCTTATAACTTAACTATGTAAGTTTTTATTATAAATAAAAGTGTATATAAGTACTACAAAAAAAGTTATTTATTAAAAAATAATCGCGTATTATTAGAAACTAAAAATTTAAAACAAATAATAAATACCGGAATGCAATTTAAATTGTAAAAGCAAACATGAACGCAACTAAAATCTGTAGATATAGATGAAACAAAAAAAACCATAGATCATAGACTTTTGACATTTGCAATGTTTTTCTAGTCTTTCCATTAATTCGCTTAATACATTATATTTTCGTAATTAAAAACGCAATAGAGTATGACATCTTCAATAAAATTATTCTCCCTCGGAAGGGCAGGTAATGTTACCCTATTTCACTTAAATTCCTATTAGATTTCTAAATAATTAAAAAAAATCCATGTAACATAACCTCGAACTGTTTCATAACATCTATAAAATTGTAAATATTTCAGGAATGAAACTACTAACACCCTCTGCTTCTGCACTATCATCCAGGTTCCGGAATAGTTCATCTAAAGGAGAATATATAATTGTTACAGACAAAGAACCTTGCATGGATATGAAAGATATAACCGGTAGTTAACCTATATGTCAAGAAAAATGAAAAATGCTTTAGAAATTTCTTTTTAGACCGAGCTGCGACAACTATGTTTGCTTTGGAACTTGCCAGAGGCTTTGGTGTCACTTTAGGTTCAATGTTCAAGGAACCTGCCACAATTAATTATCCATTTGAAAAGGCCCCCCTTAGTCCCAGATTTCGAGGAGAGCACGCTTTAAGGCGTTATCCTTCGGGAGAAGAAAGATGTATTGCATGTAAATTGTGTGAGGCCATATGCCCAGCACAGGTACAATATTATTTTTACCGGTTTTAAGTATCAAATTACTATTTTATGTATTTTACATCTCTAGGCAATTACAATTGAAACTGAAAAAAGAGAGGATGGTGCTAGAAGAACAACAAGGTATGATATCGATATGACAAAGTGTATCTATTGTGGTTTTTGTCAGGAAGCATGTCCTGTGGATGCAATTGTTGAGGGTCCAAACTTTGAGTTCTCTACAGAGACTCACGAAGAATTACTGTACAATAAAGAAAAACTTTTGCTTAATGGAGACAGGTGGGAATCTGAAATTGCTGCTAATATTCATGCTGATCATTTGTACCGTTAAATAATTAAAATGTAGTTGTTATTGTAGAAGAAAATTGTTAAATTATATAAACTTAAAAAATATTAAATAAATTCTTTTTTCCCCAAAAAAATAAGTATTTTTCCACTAAATTAAGCAGTTAAATAAAATTAAAGCTAAATGTTGATAATTCAGCCGGCAGATAACGCCAATGTTCAGATTAATGAATTTATTATGTACAGGGCAATTCAAAGAGAACGATTACAATTTTAGTGAAAAAAATTAAATTATTTTTTTTAGATACGTATAATATAGATCCTACATTAAACGAAAAAAGTTAATAATTTATTCATAAAAAAAATGCAATAGCAGCAAATATATTTATCTTCTGATGTTATTTAAATTTCATAGTTTTCTTTTTAATACGTAAATAAAAAACAATTATTATCTTACAAGATGCTACCTCTCTTTCAAACGTTTAAAAACACTTTGTAATGTTTTCAAAATTTGGCATTTTAATTCTCGTATGGCTTCAAAAATACATAAATAAGACAATTTTAAATGAAAAATAAAGTGCATGTTACTGTTATTCCTTTAAATATTCCATTAGATTAGATATTAAAGACATAATATAATATTTTTGGTCATATAACTTTAGCAAATATTATATTGTAAACCACGTTCCTTCGTAATTATTGTGATAAATATAACTATTTACTGATGCAACGTAATGTTTACACGAATTTTGAAAATTGTTAATATCATTTTGAACTCTTAATGTTATCGGAAGATAAATACCGAATGTTTTATAACTGTATTCTTTGAAACGTCTATATATTACTTAACTTATTCCTTTTTTCTTTATTATTAATATCTACATTGTCTGACTCTAAAGTGTTTGCAGCCAAAAAAGGTTTTTGAACGGTAAGTCTTCAAAAGTAAAATAAAATATTTTCTCTCCTCTTTTATGTGAAATTTTATATAATGCAGGTATGCCATTAATAATTTTTGTAAAGAATGTGAAAGCGACATTTGTTTGTTTAAAAATTTAAATTAAATATTATGTAAAAGTAGAAACACCCATTCCTTTTTAAACGAAAAGTAGTAATGGTATATATTAGATAAATTTAAAACTTGGTTCAATGTACGGTCACGTACAAAAAAAATGACTCATGATAAAAAATATTTAAAGTATTAGTGAAAAATGGTTCATTTCGATTACCCACCCCGACCCCTTCAAGATGAACTTCGTCGTATAGCAAATGACCTCGTGACCCCCGGAAAAGGCATATTGGCCGCAGATGAACCCGTGGATTTTATGGAAAAGCGGTTGGGAGATATTGGAGTAAAAAATGACCTCGAAAATAGAAGAAGGTACTAAATACCAAATTTCAAGAGACATTTATCATTTAAAATTTAACTGTTTTTTATTACTAAAGGTACAGGCAAATTTTGTTTACGACCAATAAAGCAACTATTGGAAATTATATTTCTGGGGTGATTTTGCTGCCGGAAACACTATACCAAAAGGCAGACAATGGTACCCCATTTATAGAAATTCTTAAAGACAGGGGAATTTTGCCAGGCGTAAATGTAGACGGTGGTCTTGTCGATTTGCCATTTACTGACGGCGAAACAATTACACAAGGTAATCTAATTGTTTATCAGCAACACATTTTAATTTCATATTTATCTTTCAAGGTCTAGATAATTTGGGCCAACGGCTTGCAGAATATAAAAAGGCAGGTTGTGCATTTGCTAAGTGGCGGGCTGCGTTTCGAATTAGCAAAAATACCCCTTCAGATTTGGCCATACGTGAAAACGCAAACGTTTTGGCCCGTTATGCCTCCCTCTGTCAGGCCAATGGACTGGTACCAATTGTGGAACCGGATATATCTAGGGACGGTGACCACAACCTCGAAGACAACCAAAAAACAACCGAAGTGGTCTTGGCAGCCGTTTATAAAGCCCTAAATGACCACCACGTATTTTTAGAAGGGACAGTTTTAAAACCAAACATGGTTACCCCAGGTAAATGAGTATAATGATTGAAATATGTGATTATATTTGTAAATTTTAGGGAAAGACCATAAGACTGGGTACAGTCCCGAAGATATTGCAAGGGCAACAGTGTTGGCAGTGTCCAGGACTGTACCAGCAGCAGTCCCTGGTATAGGGTTTCTTTCAGGGGGGCAAAGTGACCAAGAAGCAACTGATAATTTAAACGCAATTAACAAGTAAGTCAATTAGGTAATTTTTAAAATAGTTTAAGTTTTAAGATATGTTATATCTATGCTAATAGACCATATGTAGTAATAATTATTAACGCAAAATATTTAATTGTGAATAGATTTACGGGGGCAACAAAGCCTTGGCATTTGACCTTTATCTTTGGCCGTGCCCTTCAAACCCCTGTCTCAACGACGTGGAAAGGCAAAGACGTAAATGTAGTAGCAGCTCAAGAAGAATTCTTGAAACTTGCCAAGGTTGTATTTACTTAACAATCTTTGAGTTTGTTAACAAAACTAATATTCTTTCTTTACAGAGAAATAGTTTGGCTTCCTTGGGTAAATATCATCGATAGAACAAACAATAAATATGTAACCTTTACTTTTTGTTGTGTCCCTATGGACTGTAGGTTGTTGTAAAAGAAATAGAAGTTTTACATTCACAAACCTTTGAGTACGTAGATATAAGTATAAATAAATCCGTTTTCTCTTAAAATATTCAACGAAACTTAAGTTTAGGACCTAATCAATGAAGATAATGTTGGTTTTGTAAATAACTTACCCCACATCAGCTAGGACAGCACAAAAAACCTTGTTGACATCGTCTGTAGCCGCATAACCTATAAAATAAAACTTTTTTGATTATATAAATTTAACGCCCTGTAATAAATACATTAGGTATTTATTAATAATTTTTATTCTGTTTCAAGACGCCATTTTTATAGACGTTAAAACTTACCATTTTTATGTATCAAAAAAGCAGCAAATATCTGCCACTTCTTATCACATATCACTAACCTAATGCACAAACAAAGTCTAGTCGTTTACTTATAAAATTAACACGAACAGCACGTTTTAAATTAAAAAATTTGAAAAATATTAACGAAAATATTCACAACCACCTGCCCCGCACGTTAACAAACTTACATTGTTGATATCGAGATTTGGCAATCAAGCGTCAAGTACGCATTTGTTCCGGAAGTCAGTGACCACTGTGATCAAAATTTTTTAAATTATTTAATTTTAAATTTACTTATCATTTTTTTTTATTTAAAAACAATATTTTATTGAAACAAACATATAAAGTGTGTTTAAATAATAGTATTTTGGGAAATAAAAAATATAAAAAATATTTAATGACTGTACTTACCTTATAAAATTCAAAATATTAATTACTAACAAAATAAATAAAAAAAATTAATTAAGTGTATGTGTATGTTTAATTTTATTACATATAAAGTAGTACGTACAAATAACACTGGTAACTTCAATTTCTATTAAAATACGTATTTTTTAAATAAAATACTCAATATAATATAACATATAAACAAATAGAAAAAAAATACAAATATTTACGTTGAATTGGTATGATTACTATTATTATCTTCACCTAAAAGTCTATTTATTTCACATAACCTTTTACTATTTAATTCCGTTTCACCGCGACTTAAAAGCTCTTCCCTTTCCTTTTTGAGCTCTAACCTGTTAGAATAATTAAGTTTCGAAAATGTCCATGAACCAGCTCCATCGAACTGAAGCATATGGGTATGGAATTTCCTTGAATAAAAGAAAAATAAAATCAATACGTACGGAAAATTTCTTGCGCTCCCTGATATGACATTCTAACACTTTTTAAACATACCAGGTATGTAATGGAACTCTTTATACCAGTGGCGTATCACAATTCTTTTTACAAAAAAAAACTTACCATAACGTAGGCCTATGGGTGATGGTCAAGAGGGTTATACCAGAATCAATGGCTGCTTGGTATATTTCACCCTCTACGTCAATCGAAATGGCAGATGTACATTCATCCAACAAAGCATATTTCGGCCTAAGTAAATATTGAGAAATACAAATGTATAAGGATAATAGTAAATGAAGACTTTGGGTGTAATATTTCCAATAAAATCGATTAATAGCACAGAAATTGAATATTAATTAATCAGGTGGTAGAAAAGTTTTATCAATAACCAATTAATGGGCTTATTTGGCTTTTCATGGCAACTTTCTGGAAATATCAGTTAGTATAATACATTTTTTATCTTCCTTTTACTCTTGACCTGTTTAGATTAAATTTATTATCCCTGTGTTTGACTCAATTATTTTTTATTACAAAATCTGTTAGTGATATTGTACTTAATCATTTTTAAATTATGGTAACAGCTTATTGTTAGAAATGAAATAGTAATTTATGGAGTAATGAATAAGTCATTTAAGTAAACAGGTGTAAGAAATCCTATTACTATTAATGCAATTCAAAAAAATGTGAATAATAATCGTTCAATTGATTATAAATCCATTTTCAATAAGTGCACTTTTTTTACTTCCTGCTAATTAATACACCGAGAGTACTGTATTCTATAAGATTAAAAAATATAATTTTGTTTTAGCCCAAAATATTCAAAATTAAATATAGGAAAGCACAGTATGTTTGAAAAGTCGGTTTTTTTAACCTGTAATTTACTCCATTTATAATTTTAAACCCATTCTTTCATTCATTATTTCCAAACAAAAATATTTCATTAAGGAGTCTAACATAATATTAATTTCTCTTTTTTAAGTCCTCGTTATTAGATACAAAAAAAAAATTGTCCGGCACAATTTGCTATTTAAATACATGTATGAAACAAGTACAGGAACAATAATTACACTTTCAAATAAACTTTTTTTATAAATCCTGTCACCAACAACCGACAAGAAAAAAACATGCAATCAAATGTTAATGTAATACCCAAAGGTTGTGATACAATCACTTGCAAGAATTGTATTAAACCAAACACGCACATCTGCAAATCGTGTATAGATAATACATGTACCGATAACTTTAGGAAAAACCAAGTGAAAGTTACAAATCATGTACCTATATTACTTAAAAAGTACTTTTACCAACGCAATCAGATTATGAAAAAATTATATATGTAGTATACACAACACATAGGAGTATCTACAATTTTTAAATAGGAAAATACTTACTTGTGGTAGAATAGCCTCGCCAAAGCCATTCTTTGTTTTTCACCCCCTGACAGTATATCTGTCCAATCTTTGACCGCATAGAAGCCATCTCTTTCAACAATATGGTCCAAATGAACCACCCTCATTATCCTTATCAAATCATCCTCGTTAATTTGCTTATTGATCATGTCAACATGAGTGTCAGGGTAAATGATTTGATCACGAAGATTTCCTACAACAACAACAACCCCTTTTAAATATCACTGCCTCACATTTCATTTCACAAAATATAAATTGATATATTTTGGAGATCCTGAAGGACCACACATAGGTCCTATTCTATTACAACAGGTACGTTGTTTTTTGGACTTAAAAATTGATATTTAAAACTCACCTATGACCATGTAAGGTCTTTGGGGTATGTAGAACATGGCATTTTTGGGCGTATGCAACTCTCCTCCGTAGATAGGCCACAGTCCAGCCAAAATTCGGAAAAGGCTCGACTTCCCACACCCATTTGGACCAGTAATTAATAAATGTTGGCCAGGTCTAAGATGCAAATTTAATGAAGGGCAAACTACATCACAATTAGGGGTCACAATCGGCACATCTTTTAAAATTAATTCTATATGAGTAGTATACACCAATTTTCCTAAAAGAAGAAGCGAAAAGTCTCATTAAATTAAAACAATTCTAAACTAAGACTATTACTATTATGCATTTAATTTCAGTGATATTTTACTTATAATTAACGTTTTTTTTTTTATTTTTAATGATTTATAACTGCTTGGTACAAGTCAACTTGATGTTCTTCTGAGAAGAGTGCACGAAGGTCAGTTTAAATTTAACAAAACTTTTTCATTGACACTTAACATCGTGATGTGATTACAAAATTAAATTGTTTACCAATTACGTAGGTACCAAAATAAGTATCTACTCGAATGATCAATTACACAGTATCAAAGTTAATTTTATTTTCAAAATGTAAAATTAGCAAGTTAAAGTAACTTTTCTCTTTCACTGTATTTAGCACTTATATTTTCACATAAAGTGTCTACACCAAATACCAAACTTGTGACCCATTGACTTAAAACTTTTTATTAAAAATACAAAATCTGAAAGTTATTATTATATCAGTATGGCAGTTAAATTTTACGGTGATTTCGACCGTGAAAGGTGAATGACATACAATACAATACAATACAATACAATAAAAATTAAATGTTTCGTAACGAAGGTGCATGATGGTACTCACTCCATAATAAGTGTATGTCATGGTTATATTGTTTGTCTTATGGGCACTTGGTAGAATGTAAATGAGACGGTGTGAAAACTTGGAAAACAACAGCGGTCAGCAAATAAAACCATCAAAACATTTTAAAACTTGATGACCAAACATACTGAAAGTACCTATGGTACATGCAATACCATGTGGCTAATTAAGTTAATTTTTGGTCATAAAATACAAAAGCCATGTTTGAATAATGTTATATTGTACAGGAAAGCACTTTTTATGTTTTTTATGTAACAATAATTTCTTATATCTCTTACATAAATAAAATGATTCAAATACTAGAAAGTCTCGGAGCTGTTGGTGGAATTTTTAACATTTCAAACAACAATATATTAGCATATTATTCGTTTAGTTGTGATAATTACTGTTTTTTTCCACGCTGCTTAACTGTTTCAATTTATTCAAATGATAAAAGTGTAATGTTTAAATGCAATAAATTAATTTATAAAGAACCATTTACGACCTCCTGTTAACACACAAACCGGTCTTAAATGTCCTTTAAAAATGTAAATTTTTTCACGAGAACAAAAACCATTTTATCAATTTTAACTCGTAAAAACATAAACGTGACAACTCAAATTAAACATTATCACCACAAAAATGTATGTCAACAATGTATGCAACATTAATTAACAAAACCGTGCAAAACTATAAGACTTTAAAATATTCCATGATTATTTAGCAAGATCAAATAATTGTAAAATTTACCCACCTTTACTAATAGGTTGACCATTTCTGAACTCAACATTAAACCCATCGACATTTTCCTTCTTTTCAACGAAAGTTTTCTCATAAATACCCTGACTGACCTCCTCCAACACCATAAACATATTTGCTACCCTCCCTGTATGTCCAGCCAATTCCACTATATCTTTATAGCTTGACATCAACCTTTCCACCGCATTACCCCCGGTCATCAGCAGATTCTTCGCTGTGGTAAAGTAATGGGTCCTTTCCGAAATACTATCGGACGTTTTTACCGGTTTAGCATTAAACAAACTGAGTCCTGAACCCGCATCATCTCCAGAGCTCGTCAAGGCTGGCAAAGAATCGGCTATGCTGGTCTTCACCTCATCGTCTTCGATGGGCTCAACTTTTTTCGAGCCTGCCATTAGAATGGGCAGACTTACAACGACTATACCAGCACCAGACCAAACATATTTCATCAGAAACTGTTCTAACATCACAAACCACAATTTTACTTTGAACATGTGCTGAAGATGTTGGGCTAGAACCCTGTAAGCACTCCTGAGATGGGTCAGTTCGACTTTATGACCTCCGTAGAAAGCTATCTCTTCTGCGTTGGTCACCAAGCGCGAATGTACGTGCCTTAAATAGCCCTTTTTCTCAGCCTCTTGGGCTACCAACTGCCCAAATCTTGGAGAGACCAATTTTAATATCAAAGCTGATACCATCACAACAGAAGTGATCAAAATTGGTCCGGTTATAAGGTTAGCGTCTCTGGACTTGGCTAAATTTGCTAAGGCTATCGACATCAAAAGGATGTCGAAAAGGGGTTTGGTTATTTGACCATAAAGATGGGACACCATGGTTGCCACAGTTTCTATCTCATCAGTGAGCCTTTGCGAACAATTGTCTAATCTTCCATCAAGCACCGTTACTCTATAATAGCCCTGGTTTTTGAAATATAATTTATAACTGTGTTCAACCAATCTGGTCCGTAAACTGAGTGCTATCCTGCTCTCCAAGTACCTGATCATGCTGTTTATAAATGTGGCAGGAACGGCAATGGCGAACCATTTCATAAGCTGTTTCGCAAAATTCTTTGGTTCTTTACGTACAATATATTTGACAATGGCTCCTTCTAAATTTGCTATGAATAAACTAAGGAAGGTCCTAAGAAATAGGAAAGAAGTGTGACCAAGCAGTAAAGCGACCTCTGCACTAAAGACACCAGGAACCATGATGGTCATAAGGCGCAGAAATTGTAAAATAAACTGGTGATTAATTCCGGGAATTTTCATCACAATTTTCTCTATATATGAGAGCTTTTCGCATTTTTTGGGATTGTATTTGGCCACGGTAGTGTCGTGGGATTTTTTCCTAGAAATTCCATTCAAAGAACTCTTTGTTACCAACAAGTTATTATTAACACTATCTTGTTGGGTGTTGGCACGATGGATGTAGGATTCAACGAGGGGGTAGCCAACCTTGTAGGTGTAAGTGAACAGAGCTGCAGCCACCACAGCACCTGTGAAGGCATTTCTAGGGATTTTCAGCCTCTGGCGGGTCTCTTCAGCCCTCTCAAGAAACTTTGATACAACTGTGGGCATTTTTTTGGATGGTTGCTGTCGTGGAGAATACAATTAGTAGATGAGAAAGTAGGACTTTTTACGAATTTTATAGGTCATGACGAAAACAGAGTTTTAATCTTCCGAAGCCCTGAACTGAAAGAAGAGAAAAAGCAACAGGTAATATTTAACAAAAAAAGGTTAACTAACAATAACAATAAAAAAAATACATTCGTGCAGTTGGAAAAGTAGGAGAAAAGGGGACGATAAGGAATAGGAGAAATGTGAAAGTAGGACACCTTTTAAAGGCATATTTTAAGCAGAATCAGGAGCAATGAGGGGGTAGGGGAAAACTAATATTAGTATTTCGACTGATGATATGACAAAATACTCATCGTACTATCAGATAATATATCTTATTGATAAAGAAGCATTAAAGTTCACATTTTCAAGGGGTTTTATTATCTCAAAATGTGCAAATTGATGACTCCATATATAACTGCGGAATATTTGATATTTATGCAATAAGTAAGTATATTATTTAAACATTGTCACAAAGTTATGAACTATTTGTTTACTTATACCTGACGATTCCACAGTTATCTCTTCAAAACTTAAGAAATAATGACATACAGAAGTACATACATACGTGCATACTTACGTAGGTTTATTCGTTAATCTTATTTTTCATTATTAAAGTCGTGATCTTATCAGTATGGACTCTACGATATTTTTTACGTCAATGGTATTGTTACGCTCCGAACAGAATAATTTATTAGAGTTTAACGGCTACTAATAAATATTTAAAACATACATTAGTTTTGTTTTGTAATGGCCTAATTGAGGTGCAAATTGTACGGTGTGATAATTTATTCTTTGAATGTCGAAAATTAGATTTTTATTATACACAAGGTTACCCATGTACTTCAGGAGATAATTTTAATGTCCGCAAACTGATAATTACTAATTAACGTCCATTCTTTTTATTAAGACTTGAAAGTTAAATTTCCTTCAATTAAAATAACAATTAACGTTTGGAGGCACAAATTACTGCATTCGTGATTTGCAACCATAAAGACAATACAATTTTCAATATTAAAAAACAGATTTTTGAATAAAAAATTATATTTTAAGGCTGGCAATTTTTTTAACGTCGCCCCTGGCGAATTAAAGGCAATCAAAAATGTACGAGGGTCGTAAAACAAAAAGTAGGACAATTAGGTAAGTACACAAAATTAATAAAAAAAATACGTATAGGTAGGTACTCATACAAAATGGACAATCCTGTCTAACATATTTACATTTAATTTTGCTCTCTTGAAAAACATGCCAATTAAATAACAATTAAAAAATTATTTTTAATGAAACAATTATACAATCCAAACGGTGCAATTATATATTTAATTATCTATTTATTTAAACTTTTGAATAGCTGGACATTGAACACTTTAACGTTATTACTGTATCCATATATTTTCATTATCTAAACATTTTGTTCTATTTATTGATAATCTATATTTAATGTGTACTATAATAATATTACTTACTAATTTTTTTCAATGGCCTTCAATTTGAAATCAATCAGTTTTACACTAAACAAATTCCACAAACTGAGTTAAAAGTTAATTAAACAAAAGGAAAATATCCAAAATGTGAGAAAACGTAAAATAGTATAAACTAAACGATTTAAATCATTTAACAATGCAAATGTTTTATAATCTAATAGAGTTCAGGACATTTATCAAAACTAATGTTTTGTTTTAAATTTTGATAGCATTATCAGTTGATGAAAATTCAATATTACACAAAGGCACGAATTTAATAACTAACTTTTCAAAAACATTTTCAATATATAGTACTTTGTTGTTCCTAAATAATTATGACAAATATGTACCTATCTGATTGATTAGTATTGGCACTTTATTGTGTGCACACCCTGTATATTAGATAAAAAAAGACCAAAATAACAGCACACTTGTTTACATTTCTAATTCAAAGATCACTGAACAAACCCAAGCAAAAAAACGTTAATTCTTATTACATAATACCAATTAAAAATAAGAAATACAATAAATAATATTTGAATATCATTCATACAAATTCGCTGATACGCCACTGCTCTATTAAAAAAAAATTATTTGTAAAATATATTTTTCCATTCAGGGTGGGTATCATTTTAAGGTTAAGATTAAGAATATGATTCATTATTAAATTATCTTATTGGCATTGATATGATATGATTCATCACAAAAAATTGTCAATATACTGGCACTTCTTATGTAAAGAAAGCCCCAAATTCAATTTATAATAAACTAATTATAATTAAGTACTAAAAAATCTCTTACCGACCCAAGTTTCTACATCATCGTGATATTGTTGTGATTATCAACAGCTGATCAACAGATGCAAACAATAAAACTATCTACACACTTTTTGATAATTTACTGTCTATTTATCATAACACTTGGTTTAATATTTATTATATTAATTAATATTACCACAAAGAACTAACTAACGTCACTCAATTTCAATGCACACTACTTATATTACATAGCACTGCTACATATTATTATATTGTTATGTTGTTCGTTTTGTGGGCTGAATTTAAATAAATTACAAAATTCGTGTTTTACGTATAACGTTATTACTAAAAACCACGATTAGCAACTAATTTCACTTATGCTACTTCTGTGTACACTGTTCAGCTGAGAGGGAAAGTGACAGATAAATGAGCGACGAGTGGTGGGGAAAAACTGCAAAAGGTGAGCAATCCCCAGTGGCGGCGACTAAAAAACATCCAAAATATTTAGGGAACTTAAATAATATAATAATCGTTTGTTAAAATCAAATGTAAAGACTTTCAAAGTAATTTTAAAGATGCTTTAATGGTTTTTTTAAATTGTTACCACCTTAATTGAATTATAATAATTATATAGGTAGGGCTTTTAGAGAATCATAAAACCTTAAAAAAAGTTTTTTATTTTTATTTTAGCATGTTTAAGTATAAAATGTGGGTAATTTCTACAACGTCTAGTTATTGGAAACCCAAAAACATTTCTAAAGATTTTAGGCGTTATATTTAAATATATTTTGCTTTTACCCCCCCCCCCCTTACTATTATTAAGGCTTCTAATATTTTGCATGCATATAAATATCGTAAATAAAATTAAATGAGTAAAAGAACTTAAATGTGCTATCTAAATAAATATGTTAAATTTTACTATTATCTCTGAAACTGAAAGCCAAAATATCTAAAATAATTCATGTTCTTAAATATAGTAGAATTATTTTATCATTTGACAATGATGTTGTCAAAACAACTTTTACTCACAATATATTGTACATTTTTAAACAAAAAGTTAACTCGCAAGAAAGAAGGACTATCAGGCAAGGTGTGTAAATAATGACAGAAAATGTCAAATGTGACAACTCATCTTAACCTAACCTCTTTTCGTTTCTAATATCATATAACGTTAGAAACGACATACGCAACACGTTGTAATTTATTGTCTTTCTTGTGCATTAAAACGGAGAACGCATCATGAACGTGTATGGGTTATTGTTCAAAGAATATATGTTTTGTTTTCACTACATGCACTTTCTCTGCACAGTTACAGCAAAGACAGTTATAGGTACTTATAGCATTTTCTTTTCACTTAAACCAATAATAGATTAAAAACGCCATGGAAAGGATAAAATAATTTTACTATAGGTAGTTTTACAATATCTACATATCTACAATATAATTTTGTTCTTTTTTTATTTTATAAAGTGTGCTTGTTACGCCACTGGTCTCGTTTTTAGTCATTATACAATTTATTAGGCATTTGACCAGAATTTATTGATGTGCAAAAAATAGAAAGGACTAAGTAGTGTTTTTATAGGTACATACATATAATTATTTTTTGTTAAATTGTACATTTAAAAAATACTAAATGTAAAGAAGTTTAAAGATTAAAAAAGTTGAATGCTAATAATGTCTTACAGGTAGTTTAGAACTTTCGAAATTGCAAAGTACTAATAAAGTACATTTCTATAGTACATACGTGCAACAATACAATATATTTCTTTTTTTGTTTCATTTTCTTTTGTTCAGTTTAGCCTTCGTTTTATTATATGGATGGATACCCCTTTAAACCTTGACATAAAGTTATTGGTCTTTCAAATGCTTCTTGAATTATTATAAGTACAAGCAGTGAAGTGGTAAACACACTGTAACACTTTTGTTACAGTATTATAAATATATGAGTAAATAGATTAACCAAACTAAAGAAAAAATAAAATAAATGAAACTGGTGACAAAAATTGTTTTAAATAATCTAATTGCCTATGTACTGTGAATAAATAGTCAAACTGAACTAAGTAAAAGAGAGACAAAAAATTACTAAAAATTAAATTAAATACGTAATCTAATTACTGCTTAAAGTCAATGGTAATTATTGATTTGAAACAACTTAAAAATGTATAGGTATGTACTTTCACTATACAGCACTAGACACATTTGTAATTAAGATATATTTTTATAAAAATAGATACTAATTGTTTCCTAAACTGAATGTAATGTTATTTGTTTGTTTTACATCTATTGTTAAATTTTATAATATAACGCGTTTGTAAACTTGTCTCATTATTGTCTTATAAATGCAGTTTCTATGTATAAACTTTCTTTTTTGTAATATGTAATAATAAAAAGCCCGTACATACACAAGAACCACTTTCTATCTCAAGAGATAAACGACTGTATAGTAAAAATACAACTTTCCTTTATTAATAACATTGGCCCTACCAAAAATAATAATTTATCAAAACACATATTTCGTAATCTTCATGACAAATTAAAAAAAAAATATTCCTAATTTCTCCATCGGTTATTGACCGACTATTTACTTAATTGACATGTAGTAAATTGTACATAATATAGGTATACAAATTGTAATATAATAACTAAAATATAAAATATTTTGTGGCTTATTCATTTTGGTTCTAACTGTACATAAATTTTACAGAGATAATGGTTAGGTACTTACTGTTATAAACTATAAACTACATTTATTTTTCTTTCATTCGAATTGCAAACAAATAAATAAATAAATAGATTATGATGTAATATCAAATACCTGTTCTGCTGAATTGTCTAAATTTACCATAAAAACTTATATTAACAAACCAAAATGGAATATCAACTATCTTGTAGGTACCTAATGCACGTTTGATGCAATTGCATTAATTAGGGAGATAATTAAACCTGTTTTATTGTCTAAAGATAATTACAAAGTTGGTACATGTACATTATAGGTACTTTCAATTTTTTTATTGTTTTCTACAACTTCACTTACAGCAAAATAATTTCGTAAATGTCAAAGTAACTGGAACGTACAATATTATAAAGCCGGAATATATCTACATTTCAAATTAACAACAAGTACATTTATTTTGGTGAGCACTGTACATACGTTTATGGTAAAAATTATAGTGCATCTCTACCAGTAGCGTCTCGTCAATACAATATTTATTTTATTTATATACATGAGTAAAATAATTTGCTGTTAAAATTTGTGCTCTCTATTATTAAAATGAAATTATTGTTTAAAATGCGAACTCTATTTATTATAGTTAATGCATTTTTTATCTAAAGTGCACTTTAATTGCACAATTAATTTGTGCTATAAGCAATATAATTAGATTTCACCAGATTTAATTTTTATTTCATTGCAAAATGAATTTGATTGTGGTTAGTTTCGGTGTTTTTATAATATTTTTTTTACCACACCAAAATTTTTTGGTAAGAGTAACTAAACATAAAAAAATGTTATAATTAATAAGCATATTAACAAAACCTTAGAGTGCTCCCTACAAATTGAAGCACGAATTCGCCAATTTCACATATGTAAACAAGGAAACCTTTCCAGAAATGAAAATAGTAAACTTCAAGTTTAATAAAACAATGAAGGCGTTTAATGTTACCACCTATTTTAACGGCTATCTTACAGAAGATAGCTATGTAAGCTTTTGTTTTATTTTTAACATATTTATTATATTTTAAAATAAATCTATCTCAATAAAAAATTACTTTCAGGTTCATATTCAAGGGTTTCAATTCCGAAGTAACGAATACAGAAGAGGGCCAATTAATTTCAACGTTAAAAGTTGTAGGTTATTACGTGAAGGAACTTATGGAACAGGAATATTTATGACAAACAGCAATCTAACATCCTGCCCGATTAAAAAGGTTTTAATTTTTGTACACCCAGTACATATTTTTATACAAATATATAGATACGTATTAATTATAAAATCAAAGATTACATTTAAATTTTCAATGTAACAAAGATAATCAGATCGGTTAAAAATTGAATGTTTTTTTAGGGATATTATCATTTGCATGATATCTCGTTAGAATCTGAGAAATGTCCCCCTTTTGTACCTGTTGGACACTGGAAGGTACTAATACAATTGTTCTTAAATGATGAAATGGTATTTGAAGCTGTATGGTTAATGAAAGTTGAAAATTAATATTAAAAAGTGTACATTCAAATTAGAGACATTTATTTGTAATTGTTAGTAGGGTTAAAGGGAAAATTATTATCCAATAAACAATTATTGTAACAGAAGTGTTTTAATCCTGAATGCAGCCATTTTATATACTTAAACAGGGAATCGTTTCGTTCGACCATTTCTATAAATTCCGTTAAATCACATAACAAACTAAAATAAAAAAATAAATAATGGCAAAATATACAGAATCCGATATTTTACGAAAAAAATGTTACTCTTCAGGGATGACGAAAAGGCTCTTTATATTGACGGGAGACAAAAATTTAAAAATAGACAGGCAACTAAATCTTGTTTTTATAATTTCCGGGATTGTTCAATAAATAAAATTTAGGTACTATGTCAGAAGTGGTTTTAAGTGACTCTGATAAGATAAGAGTATCAGTTCAATTATGATGTGCAACCTGAACCTGAACCCGACCCGGTCAAATAGACAAAACGAGTCCTACAATTATTAAATTATACTGCATAAAAATATTTATTTTGTTACTGTATTATTAAAATGAAATTATTTTTTAAAATGCGAACCTATTTATTATAATGCATTTTTTATCTCTAAACTGCATTTTAATCACTTTAATTGCACAATTAATTTGTGCTACAAGCAATATAATTAGATTTCACCAGATTTAATTTTTATTTCATTGCAAAATGAATTTGGCTATGGGTAGTTTCGGTGTTTTTATAATATTTTTTTTACTACAACCACATCTTTTGGTAAGAGTAACTAAACATTAAAAAAATGTTATAATAACCATAATAACAAAACTTTAGGGTGCTCTCTACACAGTGAAGCACGAATTCAGCAATTTCACATATATAAACGAAAAAATCTATCAAGAAACGAAAATGGTAAACTTCAAGTTTAATAAAACAATGAAAGCATTTAATGTTACCGCCAAATTTAACTTCTACCTTACAGAAGATATGAACAGCTATGTAGGTTATTACTTCCTTTTTATATTTAACTTATGCAAATTGAAAAATTTAACTCGCCCAATAAAAAATAACTTTTAGATCAATATGCAAGGGTTTCAACTTCAACGTAATGAATACAGAAAAGGGCCAATTAATTTCCACATTAAAACTTGTACGTTATTACGGGAAGGAACTTATGGAACAGAAATATTTATGAAAAACAGCAATCTCACATATTGTCCAATTAAAAAGGTTTAAATTTTTATACACTCTGTACATATTTTTAAATTCACATTTACGTATTAATTAAAAAATCAGAGAATGCATTTAAATTTTCAATGTAACAAAATAATCACGTTAAAAAATTTAATGCTTTTTCAGGGATATTATCATTTTTATGACATCTCTTTAGAGGGTGCGAAAATTCCTCCTATTATTCCTACTGGGCACTGGAAGTTTCTAATACAAATGTTTTTAAATGCTGATATGGCATTTGAATTTATGTGGTTAATAGAAGTTAAAAGTTAATTAAAAGCTGTACATTCAAATTAAAAATACATGTAATTGTTTATGAATGTTAATAGGTTAGAGGGAAAAGAAACTTGTAAAACAATTTTATTGTTTATTTTCAAATAAACAATTTATGGTACTGTAACGGAATCTTTTAATCCCTGATCACAGCCATTTTATATTAGCAGTGGATCACTTTATTCGACCACCTCCAAAAATTTCCTTAAACCACAGAACACATTTTGACATGTGAGTTTTTTATATTCTATGGTTGTTAAAGTCGTTATACCAATATGGCGAGTGAATAATGTTTATTTTATAAAAAATAATAATGGCAAAGTGGCAATCTAATACAGAATCCGGTATTTTGCGTAAAAATATTACTCCTGATAATCATGAAGAACTTCTGGTCTTCGGTTATGCATGTAAACTATTCAGGGATGACGAGAAGGCTCTTTATATTGACAAGGGAAAACATTTAATTCCGTGGATGGGAGACAAAAATTTAAAAATAGACAGGTAGATAGGCCTTTTTTTAATAATTTACGGGATTATTCAGTAAATAAAACTTAAAATTTAGGTACGATGGAAGAAGTGCTTTATCAGAACTATCCCAGTTTGAAGCAAGCAGAGAAGGCTATGATGCAATGCGTTGGATGGGTTTAAGTGACTCTGATAGACGTATAGAACAACTTTGTGATGAAGAAAGATATTATGCTTTACATATAAATGAAGAAGAAGAGGAATTGTATAAAGGTAAATTAAAGCAAGATTATTGTATGTTTTTAATTTGATGTTTAATAGAAGAGGAACAGAAAAGGTTAATGCAAAAAAATAATGAGTATCAGTTCAATTATGATGTGCAACCTGAACCTGAACCTGAGCCTGAAAAAGTGCCTACTGTTGAAATGGAAGATGAACCATTTGTACCTCCTCCTGATTTAGATGTTCCTTCTGACATTGCAGTTGTAAGTTAATGTTGTTTTAGCTTTAAATTCCAAAATGTAATAAGAATAACAAACAGAAAGTTTCTTATTAACCACACATCAATAAATTTATCTTAGAGACTTAAGGCCATTGGACTCTTAATTCATTCTCTATTGAAAGAGAAAAGCATTCAAGTTCAAAAGTTGTTGTGGTTAAAAATTTTAGAAGTTCCTGTTTGTTGCTTTACTTTATGAACTGGTTTTCTATTCAAAACAAGAGGAGATAGTAATTAATGGACAATTTACAGCCATCAACAGTAAAAGAAAACACACGAATAGAAAAAACTGCTCTCTTTGTAAGCAAACAAGGTCTTCAGATGGAGATCCTTATAAAAACAAAACAGTCAGATAATCCACAGTTCAGTTTTTTGAATCAGCAGGATCCTCTGCACAAATATTATAAGCACCTCCTTATGATAATTAAATCAGGGAGGTACAAGGTCCAATCAAAAGAGAATTGCACAGGTATTAATTAATAATATTTCTCCTTTTACACTAGACAATTATGGAAATTTCAAACTTTATTACAGACGAAATGAAGGATGACACAAATGAGAACGAAGCCAATGATGAACATTACCTTCACCCTTCGTTATTAGCGACTCCAGTGCAATCGGTAGGTGGACTAGTCATTCAACTCGGTCTTGTCAACCATAATGTTTTTCCGATTTTAGCTAAAATTAGTGATTATACAAAGAACGTTTTACAATTTATACGTGAGTTATTGTTGTTGTTTAATTTTAATTGGACCCTAGGTCTTGAGGTATTCATTAATAAATTTCTGTGCCACATAAAACTGTCTTTTACTTCCTGCTGTATACATGTACTGACCGTATTTTCTGTTTACAGGTCCATGTTCACTCAAGGATTAAGTTTATTCATTTGTTTTTTAGCTGTTACGATGTTGTTCTTTGGTAATTACTTCAACCAACCGGGAAAAGAGCCACCGATTTTATTCAGTTTAATATTCATACGTTTTTTTAATCTTGACTGTTTTCTTTTACGTTTACAAATACTAAATTATTATGGGAACTTGCCTGTTGTCATGGAGAGTAGGCTTGCTGTCATGGTTTTTGAGCCCGTCGTCGAGGCAACTAACCACTTCTCGGTTCAATTCAAATTTACTACTATTTTGAAAACTTTTTTGCTATTTACAAATTGCAGGGTCTGATACAGTTAAAATTTAAAGTTATCTTCAAATAATTACTCGTTATGTACTATTTTCTTTTTTAATTTTCCGTTGGCCATTAAAGGCTGATGTTTTTTATATTAAATGGTAATCTTTGAGTTATTAAACTGTCCTGCCTTTTTATTCGATAATTTCTTCATTAATAATGTAAGAATTAAAAAAACAAGATTCCTTTGATCCTAAGGATGAATAATAATTGTTGTATTTAAAGTTTAACCGCTTAACACCGGAAAAGGAGAATTAAAGGAAAGTTTAGTAGGATAAAACATCAAGAAAATCCCCAAGAGAGAATACGGGAAGAAGAGGGTTTTTTTTTATGAATATCATTTATTTGTGTTATTATTATCGTCCTCGGGAACATTTGAAGCCTTGTTTGTTATAATTACCTTTTTCCTTCTTTTTAATAGAAATTAGAAACTTTTCAAGGGACGCGCCTCGCCGTCACTATGTTCTTTAACAAGGATGGCAGTATTCACCAGTCGTTCTCACATTTCCTATTTATTGACAGGCACCTCCTCCCACTCCTCCGCTGACTATTCCATACAGGCCTTCCGCAAATTGTAAATATCTTCAGTTAGTCAACCGCATACAAGGCAACCAGCAGCAACAGTTTGCTTCTCTATCAGCGCCAACGAATCCGAATCCAGAACTTCCATCAATGCCACCACAGGGCTCCGCTCCCGCCCCACAGCAACTCACCTACGAACAGCAACATTATTACCAGCAGTACTATTACGCCATGCAATATTACGAATACTATAAACAAATGGCCCAGCAGTACAGCGAAGGAGAGTTAGACCCGAAGATTTTACACTACTTCCAAAATTTGGCCCAACTTTCCAACTTTATGCAAACGCAAGGGATGCAGAACTTCTTGGAAGTCCAGCACGTCCAGGCGCAGATGCCCGACAATCCTTATGCTCAAATTGTTTCCAATTTGGTAAAAAACAAAGAGCAAGTCTCGTTTGCTCCTGTAACGAACTTGCAGCAAGGATGTCAGCAAATCGAAGGCAATATAGCTAAGGCACCAATTATTTATAAACAAGACCAGTCAGTTTCTTCCCAAAACACTCCTGAAAGTGGAACGCCTATTAGTACGACTTCTATATGATTCATTTATTAATTCTTCGTCATTGTATATTACTTTCCAGATTCCCCAAAGCCTTCTGAGCCCCTACCTGAGCCAAAAGAAGAATCAAAACCCCTTCAAAAACACCCTCTACTTCATTTCGCTCATTATGATTCCGACAGTAACGACAGTGGTACCAGTGAAAAGGAAAATGAAGAAGAAACTACTTCCAAAGAAACCAAAATCGATACGATTCCAGAAGATGTACAGCTTATAATAGAGAAAATGGCTAGTTATGTGTCAAAAAATGGAGCCGAATTTGAAAACATTGTCAAAGCCAAAGGAGACCCGAGATTCGAATTCTTAAATGAACAACACGAGTTCCACAACTTTTACAAAACAAAACTCGACGAGTTTACAGCAACAAAAATAGTTAATCCAGAAAAGGATGAAAATCAAGAGAAAGAACAAAAGAAGCAACAAAACGCTTCAGAAAATAAGGCAAAAGAAAAGAAAGCAATTGGTAAATGTTATCATAAATACTTATTAATTTGTTTACAATATGTTTATTTCGGTGTTTATATTTAGCTCCTGTGAGTTTTTCTATAAAGAAGACGAAAGAAGAGACTCCAAAAGAAATCAAAAGCGCCCTCCCTATGGAAGAAAGCGATGAAGATGATGAAGATAATTCGTCAAATGTTGCGCCTTCGTCAACTGTACAATCCCAAAGCATTTCAACAAATCAAACCAACAGCGCAAGTTGCAGTCCAAGTCGGACTCCGCCCCTTAAAGACTTCGATCAAAATGCCAACGCTTGTTCGGAAGTTGAAACGAACGAAAAAAATAAAGAGAAGGATTTACTTGACGGGGAAGACCCCATTTTAGAAATGATCGATTTAACTGACGACGCGGAAGAACGGAGGGAAAGCAAAAGAGGTAAAATAGGAGAATAGTTAAATTTTGAAACTCAACAATGTACTTTTCAGCTGAAGATAGGAGAAAGGACAAGATAGCAGCCGCTGCACGAGAAAGATCACTCCAGCTTGAAAGGAAACGTAAGGCTGCTGTTTTTTTAAAGCTGATGAATGCAGATACTTCGAAAGCTGACAAAAAGACTATTACTTTAAGTGGACATGAGACGACTCCTGTCTCTTCCAGTAACAAGAGCAGTAGCTATCATAATGAGAAAACTAAATCAGAGCGACATTCCTCCTCCTCCAAGGAAGACTCTAGAAAGAAAATGGATAAGAATTCATCGGAATGTGAAGAGAAAGATGAGAAAAGACGAAAATCAAGTAAGAAAAAGAAGTCGCATAAAAGGTACATCCACAACAATTTAAATAATTCAAGACAGAAAGGGATTTATTATTTTTTTTTTTTTTCAGAAAACGCTCGAAGGAAAAGCACGATTCAAGACATCACCATAAAGACCATAAGAAGTCGAAGAAGAGGCGGAGATCTAAATCAATCGAATCGCATACCTCAAATGACTCATAATTTACTTATTTTATTTGTACAAATTTACATTTTTATTGTTAATATTTACATGTTTTTAAATAAAACTACCAAAAAATTAAGTTTTTACTTTATTTTAGTAATTTATTGTTAAAAAAAGTATTCATATTCACTTCTGGTAATTTAGATTCAGATATTTAATTATGTATGTTAAATAATTAATCAATTAATTAGATATTGTGTATTTATTTTAAATTAATCATCTATTCACAAACACAGCGTTTTTATTTCAATATTTTACGCTAAGTTTAAAAATGTATTGTTTCGGTGAACTACTAGTATAGCTGAACGCAACCTAAAATTTCTTAAGAGAATTTTTTAGAAGTTTAGCCAATCCCAACGTAGAAAAGTGACGATAGCGACCTTGAAACATTCATAACTTTGTTGAGCGCGTCTGTTTCGTGAATTCATCCGGTTTTTTACATTTTAATTAAAATAACAAACCGTTTCTTTGCTAAAATCTTTGTTTACTAATAATAATAATCTAGTTGATCGTGTGTGTCATAGTGTGAACGTTCGTAATATGCTGTAACAATTAGTCGGTCTTGTATAAACTTCTGTGTGGTGTATTAACTATAAATTAAAAGTTTTCATTGATTAAAACATTTTGTGCCACTTGTGGATGAAGAAATGGGCAAAATAGTGTAATTTTCATACGTTGAACTTGCTGTTGTGGTGAGTTTCATTTAATAGTCTTATTTTTGTATTGCATGTATAAGTTTATATCTAATCAGACTACTCCTATGAGAGACTGCAATGGTGCTCTACCATAAGAGTTTTTCTAAACCATATTTCATAACAATGTGGTGGTTGGGTTCGGTAAATTTTCTTTGCCTTCTTGTGATACTGCTTTCAGTATCGTAAGAAATACATGAAGCACATTTAGAGCTACAGGGTCTCTTGTTAGGGTTATGAAGACAAATCTAGTTCTTATTATTTTAAAAGAAAAGGAAGGTAACGTTTTAAGATTACTTAAATCGCCTTGTTGTGGCCACATCAACTACGTATTTCTAGACTTGTTTTCATTAATAACTCTTTCTTCTGCTTGTTTGTTTCCCTATTTCAATTTTCCTTGTTTGTGAAGTAGGGAAGAGCAGAAACAGTCTCAGATAGAACTTTGGATAAGTTGCTCCAAAGAATTAGTAGCCCATTAAGGGATAAAACTATTGGGTATATTTCTTGATTTAGAAATTTAAAATTTTAACAGGGCCTTTAAAAAGGTTCATAGCTATATAATTTCATATTTTTTAGAAAAAAATCAAACTGAGAAAAAACTAGCTAAAGAAAAACGAAATAGGGGAAGGAATTTTAGAGAGGTCAAATGCAAAATATAAAAGTATAAAAATATTTTTAACCTCATTTGCTACCCATAAAAACAATGATTTTCTGTATCAAACATTTTATTTTTAATTAGATTATAACAAGATTGGTCTTGAAATTTTATATTCTCGCTGCATTTATACATCTTTTGTTATATTATTGAATATAAAATGAAGTTTATTATTCCTGGATTTAAAAAAAAATCACTGAGATAGTTATTTTCACTTTGATCTAAGCATACACACTTTTCAAAATAAGACAGTTAATTAAATAATACACAAAACATTATCATCAAATGTCTACCATAACTTCTTCATCTTCATCTTCTTCCACCAATTTTGTACCATCAATGAGAATGGCATGTGGTGCGAAAGAATTGAAAACTACAACATTACAAAGATAATTGTAAATTTTTAAAATTCCAATCTCTGTATTATTACACAAATACTTAAAAGCAAAGCTGACCTTTGACATTTCCTGCTTTGAGATGTTCACTAAGTTGTCTTACTGTCATGTTTGTGTCCAGGTCAAATGTAATACTTTTGTAATTTGACTGAGATTGAATGTGCTGCTCAACAACTTGTTGATCTTGCACTAATTGAGGTCGTTTCTAGAATTAGCAGTTAGTAAGAGCAATTGCTATTTTATTATTGTACTTTTTGTACCTTGTTACCATCTGGCATATGGGGATTTCTGCAGCCTCTACATTTGCATTCGATACATGCCTTGCTTTCCACATAACAAGGGCACCTCTGACCACAGCAAGTGAGCTTGCCAGGTGTTGCAGTTGCATTTCCACATCTGCATCCTCGTCTCGATTTCAGCATACATTTGTTTGACGGTTTCTTAAAAGCTGTTTGCTAAAAAACAAAAAACAAAATTGAAGGGGGATACATTTCATTTCATAACAACCTACCTTATCAACTGTAATGTCTTCATTTATGTTGGTTCTTATCCCTTTCATCCCTTGATTTTCAAGGGGTTTTCTTTTAATGGTAATTTTGCTCCCAGATCCAGAGTACAAAACAGAATACAAATTTCCATTACATATCCTACGTAAATCGCCATCTAAGATAATGTCGTTTTGGAGTGTGTTGCTACTGTTTAATTGTAATGTCTGAGTTCCTGAATTAGTATAAATGCATGGCAAAATACTATAAGCTGATTTGGAAAGTCCTACGTCTCTGTGGTAGTTGTCTTCAAAAACGGCCCCTTCTTTAATTAACAGTATAAGATTAGCAGCTCCCGGGACGTTTTGAGCTGCCTGTTCCGATAAAATTCTAAATATTTCCGAACTTATTAACATGACACACATCCCATTATAGCACTGTAACAATGTTCGTAGAGGTTTATTTTCGGAATACGTTTTATAGTCTTTACATGTTGTACAGGTTGGTTTTAGTTTCTTTCGCCCACCCTTGCACTTCCGACAAACGTGATGTTGACACTTTCCTGATGGAGTTAGGGGCTCCAAAAGTAAATTCCCACATACAACACAACACAAAGAATTTCTCAAATACGGTACAAGCCGGTACAAGTCTTGCCAAGTATTTAAATTTTCAGGAGTCGACTTTAATATGATTTGACTTGTTGTCACATACAAATTAAAAGGGTTCATTGCGGAAAAAGTTAAATTTCTCGAATATAAAACTTAACCTACAATAGTAATTTTTCGTACAAAGACTTAGCACTTTTAAAAGGTGTATCCACGGTATTTAATAGGATATATTAAGTCCCTAATTAGTTTGATTATAAAAATTTAATACACTAAAATTGGTTTTTAAAAAACTACTGAAGGATTATTAGAATTAATATAATTGTTACATTACGTTACTATTATAAGTATTATTTACTAATAAACTATAGAAATAATAAAATAGCGGACAGGATAGCAAACAATAGTCCATAGAAATGCAAAAATATTAATGGTTTCTTCACATCTCTTTTGACTTAATGTAGTTATACATTGACAGATGGCGTCCGTATTCAATTTTGTATACAATTAAAAAAAATATTTTCTACAAGGATTTTTGTTATGGTTTGCATACCTTTTTATACAATATCTATTTCTTATTAATATAATCGGTGTTAAATTTCATCTATTATAGGAAAAACCGCATCTAAATCGATTAAGAATTAATCATAATATCGCTCTTTAAATTTTTATTCTTTTTAACGCTTTTACGTAATCATAACCTAACTTTTAATACAACAAAGTATACTCCTCACGGCATCGAGGGTGACTAACTCAGGAATGCAAGTTCATTGTTATATAACTGGGTCAATCGGTCAGCGTGACAGGTGGCTGGACAGGTGGCGCCTAGCTCTGTTTACAGTGGCAGGTGCAGCGCATCGACCTTGACCAGTTTTACGATATTCCATGATGGCCGCCGACGCAACAGCGAATCAGATGCAGCCAAATGCATAGCGCCCAATTAAATCATTGGGAACCGCATTCCTAAGTCAGTAATCCCCGGTGCTTTGTAGGGTGTACTTCGTTGCGTCAAATTGTAGGTTGTAATTACGTAAAAATATGTAATTAAGGAAAATTACGTTTAAAATTAAGTAAATTAGTTAAAAAAGTAAATTAAGCACTTCATTTAATATTTATTTATCATTATTATAATAAATATTAATGAAACGTTTATAAAACGCCTTTAAAGAAAAGAATATCTAATAAATTTTACTAAATTGTATTGTATTTAAAAAAAATCATGTGTGCAATTCACACGTGGTAGAAGTGAAACCTTCAATAATTTTGGTTTCAAGATAATGAGAGGAGTATAAAATTTCGGGAAGAGGATAATTGTAGGTTTTAGTAATGATCATAGTGATACAAACCTAAAGCTTTGTACTACGCGTGTGTGCACAAACACGTATTAACACACGTACAACGCTGAGGCCCAATAACTATGCCTTTGTAAACACGAGTGAAGGAGATACAATGCAGAGCACAAAGAGAACCACGAATATAAGAAACACTGTATAATGCTTCCTATCTCATTTTCTCCCACTCTGTCTCTTTTTACTGTCGCTTTTTCGTTTCATCGACTTTAAAATCACAACGGTAGTATAGAAATTTTCACTTCAAAAAATTCTGGTAATGATTATTTTTCAAATATCTTAATATATATCAGTAGTTATTTTTATAGAAAGTCTAATTAAACTAAAAACATTTTATTATTATTTTACATTATTATACATATATAAATGAAATAATTAAAAAATAATATCAATTTACTCATCAGATAGTTAAAAGTGAAATTAAGATGATTTTATTTTTGTTGACTTTTGCCAAGATTTAACAAACTTAAGTAAATATTTGATTGCAACTACTAATGCAAAGATTGTGACCGTAACAACGCCTAAAACTAAAGCAATAATGTCCAAAAATAAGTACTGGTATAAGGGCATGTCTAGCATGGGGCTACGTAGGTGTTTTGCACCCTTGTGCCTTATCACGTATTCAATCCACCATACTGCCTTTTCTACCCCTGTCATAGGTTGATCGAATGCAATGTCTGAGACTTCCGCCAATTTTTGACGGTACCTGTATATAAGAAAAGAAAATAGTAGTTTCATCTACAGAGCATACGCAAATAAAATCGTGACAAAATTATTAAATTAACACTTATCAAACGATTATAATCTTACTTGTTGTTGTTTATCATTTCGAGTATTTTCAATTTCATTTCTTCTTTCGTAACTGTATTTCGGTTCATTTCGAGTCCAATACCCATTTGTACCATTTTATTGATATTGCTGGGTTGATCACCGAAGAATGGCATACCAAGGAGAGGTACTTTATAAAATAACGCTTCTTCCATTGACTGAAGACCTCCTTGGGTTATGAACAATTTTACATTGGGATGAGCTAAAAAAATAATTTAAAAAAGTCAATTTACAATTCCCAAAAAGTTTTGAGTAGGCTGCATCATAAAACGTACCTAGTACACCTTCTTGTGGTAACCATTGTCTTATGATGACATTGTCGGGTTTTCCTGGAAAATAATCGGATTCCCATTTCCACAAAACCTTATAAGGTAACTCAGAGAGCGCAGAAACAATGACGTTCTTCAATCGCGAGGTCAAATTTACACTTTTCACATTTGAGCCCAAACTGAAGTATATGACCCCTTGAACTGCCTCATCCAATTCTTTTTTCAAGTCCTATAGGAAAAATAACTGGTGACTTTATGAACCCTTGCCTTTCATCGTTTTACTGAAGATGTAAGCCACAGTTTGATTTTTTGGATCACGGTCCATTAGCCCCAATAAATACTACAATTGGGGCTAATGGGCTGTAGTTAAAACGAACACCCATAATATGTATCGAGACGTTTCGTCAAAAACTGTGGTTGATATCTTCATTATGGTACGTTATTTTTGAGTTTTAAACATTATTTTGTTGTCTATTACAAGCGTTAAAGTTGTGATAATTTCACAAACCTTTGGAAGAGTTGTATTTTTTGTTATGTGAGTGCTTGGAAGTTCTATCAAAGTTGGTACGGTGGGTTTTGGTTTAACAGTGATGAAATTGGCACTTTGCAAGACCAAACTGACGTTGTTCTCTATATCGCCCAGATAGGGGATGTCGTCTCCAAAAATTTCCCTCGCCTTTTTGTCCATGGCAGGCATGAGCTCCCAATTGTACCTGAAACAAAATTATTTTATTAACAATAAACAAAAAAAATACAAATTGTTATAAAACAAATATATAAAAAATTAAAACTTTTAATTAATAATAAAGGATTTTATGATGTGGATTTCCTCGTCCAAGGTGAAGGATTTTTAGGGTGTAGATTTTCACGCTCAAGATGAGCGATTTCAGTGTATGGATTTTTCCACCCAAGTATAAAGATTTTAGGGTTTGGATTTCCCCACCCAATGTAGAGAATTTGGCGTGTGGATTTCCTCATCCAAGATGAATGATTTAAGGGTGTAGATTTTCTCGCCCAAGATGAGGGATATCAAGGTTTAGATTTTCTCACCCAAAGTGGGGAAGGGGGGTTTTCCCCCAGGGTGTGGATTTTCCCACCCAAAACAAAGAAATTTGGGCTGTGGATTTCCCCACCCAAGGTTAAGAATTTTAGGATGCGGATGTTCACCTTCAACACTAAAGATTTTAAGGTGTTTCCTACCCAAAGTATAGTTGCATGCCCCTGGGAAGCAGACGGCTCTTCCCCTCCATCCCCGCCTATTTATTACTTAGTTATTCTAATTTCTCTGAACAATTTACTTGAATTAACTCTGTAATAAAAAACAATTTTTTTCTACATTAAAATTTGTTATCCAATCATAAAATTATCGGGTACAATCTTTTTGTATCTATATATAGGTAGATTATTTTTTTTAAGTATCATCGTCTCGGTTGCTTGTCATATTATGTTTTTACCAATTCTTAGAAATAAACAGTTATTTAAGTTATTACTGTTATAATGATTTTTATTTGCTTACTGATATACCTACTTAGATATCAAAATAAAAGTAATTGTTTGATTTTAACCAGCCTGCAGATAGAACTGATTATTTATAACAAAATTTATTTCGTAGCCCGTTTTTTCGTAATTTCTTACTATGTATTACACCTCTCACCTGTAATACATCATAGCATCAAAATAAGTCGAGTAAAGTCGTTGCCAAAATGTTTCTATATTATCAAAGCCTGTCAAAACATCAGGATATGTTGCAGGACGGGACAGGATTGCCTGTAGTCCTTTCTATACATTTAAATCCTGACAAGGAAAGCATTCCAACAAAGGGACAGTTGTATTTGGTTGCCAAAAGGTAGGTACACCACAGGATACAACATTTCTACCAAAACCAAATCGTATTCTTCGCTATTGCGCCTATATATTGTTACGAGTACTTGCCAATTAAGTTGGTGTGAGCATAATTAATGAACATCTTCCCTGATTACATAAGGAATATTCTCGGCTTTCCTGAAACATCTAGAAAACACCAGCAAAGATCAATGGGAAAACAATTGGAATACTAGACGGCTGTAGAATACCCTAGAAAAAGGCTGAGAAGACTATAAAAGCGGACGAGACACTCACACTCAAAGCGATCGATAGGCGATACAGGCGAACCATAGAGGCGATAGTGTTCATAGAGAGCGATAAATAGTGTCTACCGGAACGGCGATTAAAAAGTGACTTTTAGTGAAATAAATTGTGCGGACTTGTTCATAACTGTAGTGTAGTCAAATTAATTTTAGTAATTGAATAAACTCGTTGTTTTGTTTTGTTAATTGTGTTTTCTGTGACCGAACACGTCACATTTGGTGTCAGAAGTGGGATAGTAAGGGAATTGAAGATTCCCGAAGAAAAGAAGGAACCAGTCAACTTGGCAAGGATCTGTCAAACGATGGTGGAACCGGAAGAACACTGGCAGAACGAAGACCTGGCGAAAGACCAAGAAAACGACGAAGACATTAAACCGATACTGCGGTGGAAAAAGGCAGGAACAGCACGACCTACCTGGGCAGATGTTAGTAGTACGAGTACCATCACGAAGAGCAATTGGGCCTTATGGGATTCGCTCATCGTCGAGAATGGGGTACTAAAAAGAGTGTGGGAAAGCCCTGACGGAACTAAAATTCGACATCAAGTAGTTCTCCCGAAGAACAGAGTCAACGAGGTGCTGACAGAAGTCCATGGAGGTGTTGGTGGAGGACACTTCGGAGTAACAAAGACGTTGGAGAAGGTGCGAGAGCGATTCTATTGGCTAAAGTGTAGAAGAGACGTCGAAAATTGGTGTAGGAAGTGTCCAACGTGTGCGTCAGCCAAGGGACCTCAGACTCGAAGCCGAGGGCGAATGAAGCAGTACAATGTTGGTGCCCCATTTGAGAGAATAGCTCTGGACGTAGCAGGACCATTCCCAACAACAGCTGCTGGCAATAAGTACATCTTGGTAGTGATGGACTATTTTAGCAAACGGCGATTAAAAAGTGACTTTTAGTGAAATAAATTGTGCGGACTTGTTCATAACTGTAGTGTAGTCAAATTAATTTTAGTAATTAAATAAACTCGTTGTTTTGTTTTGTTAATTGTGTTTTCTGTGACCGAACACGTCACAATATATTTTTTTGACCTTTTTTGTTTGGTATTATCATTGATATTAAGAGCTAAAACTTTTGCGAAAAACTGAATACGAAGAATGCACATCAATTTCTGTCAGGTTTACCAGTGTCCTATAGTTATCACCGTGACTTGGTGTTCTCGCAAACTCAATTCTTTCCAAACAGTTCGGTAAACAGCCTGATGGCTAATCGATGGCGTTATGAAATGTGCCAAAATTTTAGCACCACTTGAAAACTTTATTAAAACTAATAAAAACACTAGTACATTCTTCATTTTGCCACGATTAAGATATAACTGATACTAAATTAAAAAAGATAAAAAAAAATATTTACAAATCCGTAAGCTATCTTTAAATCTAATGACAAAGGGTTTTTATCATTATTCAGTGTTTTCTTAAGCCTTGTAATGACTTGCAGCGTTACTCACATAAGGTATATAATGTACAATTGTTAAGAAACTGTGATTACGTCATTAATATAGTGTATATGAACCAATCTAATAAATGCAATAGCAACAGCGTGATGAATTTATTTGTGATACATACATTAATAAGAGAAACTTGGGTCTAGTCGGTTTTAAGTAGGGTGAAAACGTAACCTAACCTAACCTAACTAACTTTGTATGCTGCATAACATACGTTCTGACTTATTTTTCTTTGTTGTACCTTCAAAGAATCTGCTTGCAATCTCTTAATATTTATAGTATGTACCTACCTATAGTCTTGTTCAGAGAAAATTAAAGATAAAAAAAAAACAGGTTCACGGTTAATCCTTGAATATACATATTTCATGTAAGCATCAACGAATGTCTGAAATACTTATGTACCTACATAAGTGGCATGACTATACTTAAAATTTCCTGTCGTTTATTTTTGGCCAAATCATTTAAATAACTATCTATACATTATCTGAGTGTAAAGGAAGCATCTAATAATGATATAATTAATTTTTTATGTAGGCAATTAATAGCTAATCTCCATTTTGTTTATTTTTTTAAATCATTGTTAAGTTAATTATTACTCGCCACTTTTATTTATCATAGATATAATAAAAGAAAGTGATAAAAAATTGCTGGCTGAATCAAATCAACATAAATTTTTATCTATGTAATTGTAAATTAAAGGATTGTGCTTTACTTAATTCTGAAAATCATTCTAGTTACCACAATTTAGAGTAAACATGTCCTTAAAAAAAATTTTTATGGTATGACCCTTATCTATTGTACTAATAAATCAATATAAAAACCTCGAAAAATATTATCACAGGCATGATAGGCAAGAAAAGTACAAGTACAATTGTAGCGTTTTGATTCTGGAACTGAAGCAGCTAACTGTATGAACAAACATTTGTGCAATTTCTCACCTAAAGTAGGACGTTAAATCAGAATATGTCGAATATAATCGTTGCCAGACCGTTTCGACGTCACTGTTCTCCAAGAAAATGTCAGGATATAATGCAGGATGGGAGGGATTTCCTACAGACCTCTCTATAACTTTAAATCCAGCAAGTGAAACTATTCCCACTGATGGACAATTATATTTTACTGCTAAACCATACATCACTGGGTATAAAGGTTCTACAATCACCAAATCGTACTTTTCCTCATTAAGATTTTTGTAAATTCTCCATACATCAGGATCTTTCATCTGAAGATCGAAAATTCTTGGCATTACATTAAGAAATGTTTCCTTCAACACTATTCCTATATCAGTAGCGGTATTATGCATTCCATTTTGTTCCAAAACTTTATTCATTAGTGCGTAGGAAAAACCTACATCAATTTCTGTGAGGTTTACCAGAGAGTTTTCTTGTTTTAAAGGGTTGGGGGTTATCACTGTGACCTGATGACCTCGCAGACTTAACTCTTTCCATATTTTCTGGTACACTAACTGATGACTTATCGAAGGCATTATAAAGTGGGCCAAAATTTTAGCACAACTGCCCAACTTTATCACAACCAGCAAAATCGCTATAATTTTCATTGTTATAAACGGAACTAACGATAAATACCAATCAGTTTTGAAAAATTTCCTCTTATATACAAACACCTGGCGTAAGTCATCGAGATTAATTTTATTTGATAATGTAATTACTTTAATCCACGTTTATCGTGAAAGGTAGAAATAGAAATTGAAGTGTTACTTATCAGCATGATATGTAACAGAAATAATAGTTTAAAAAACTAAAAAACACGCTTTTAGCACGCACTAAAAATTACAAAATAATTCGGACATTTAGTTTGATGATGCAAGAGTTTTTCCTTAGCCAAATCTTCATTAGATCGCAGGTAAACATAAACAATTTCAGTTCGTGTAGAACGATAAATAATTACCTATGCGAAATGGTTATAAGTAGGTAATCATCTTTATTAAATATTTACTATGTTTAATTATGAAAGAAGGCGTGGAGCGTTTATGTAATCTTTACTCTTTTTGGACAAAACGCACCACGCTTTCTTTCATAATAAATCATAATAAATATTTAATAAAGATGATTACCTAGGTACTTATAACCATTTCGCATAGGTAATTATTTATCGTTCTACACGAACTGAAATTGTTTATGTTTACCTGCGATCTAATGAAGATTTGGCTAAGGAAAAACTCTTGCGTCATCAAACTAAATGTCCGAATTATTTTGTAATGTTTAGTGCGTGCTAAAAGCGTGTTTTTTAGTTTTTTAAACTATTATTTTTATTTTGTTTTATTTTTCATCATGTTGGTCCGACGAGTAGTGGACAAATAGACGGTCGACCCCCCCAGAGGTCCATGTAGAGGGCCAAGGTTAATTACAATAGGGTTGCGCCAGGTGCCCTAAGGTGACGCTAGCGACATAGTATTTTTTACCACCCTCATACCATTTAGCCCTCGGCGCGTATCCTACCTTGGTATAGGTGGGATCTCATAGACTCAAAGTCCAATCTTCGTATTCCTCTCGTCGAACCTTATTGATTGATACCCATGACATGATAATTTGGTAAGAAAATGTCATATCGCATTATTTTCAGCAAACCCTTTCATTTTATACCTAAATCATAAGGCTGCATTTTAAATAGCCAATCGGAACGGCCGCCATATTGGATTTAGGTTACGTGATTATTTTTTTCGTATTCCATTCAGCCAACCCTTTCATTTAATACCCATATCATGGGGGTGCATTTCAAATAGCCAATCCGACATCTTTGACGTCCGCCATGTTGGATTTAAGTCACGTGACTATTTTTTTCGTATTCCTGACAGCAAACCCTTTCATTTGATACCCATATCATGGGGGTGCATTTCAAATAGCCAATCCGCCATCTTTGACGTCCGCCATGTTGGATTTAAGTCACGTGACTATTTTTTTCGTATTCCTGACAGCAAACCCTTTCATTTGATACCCATATCATGGGGGTGCATTTCAAATAGCCAGTCCGCCATCTTGGGGAGGCCGCCATATTGGATTTGTAATGACGTTTCTTAGCTAGTCATGTATTGTCATCAGAGCGTGTGCAAAATTTCATCCTAATCGAAGACCGGAAAGTGGATCAATTTGAGATTCCAAGATTTTCTTACATACATAGTTAGTTACAAGTGAAGCTAATAAAAGCGTTTTAAAAAGGTGAAGTTTGTTGGTAGATCATTTATGCAGATAATAGAAATGGCAAACATTAAAAGACTTAAATTACTAAATGTTAAAGAAAAAACTTTGAAAGATAAATTTCGGTTCCTTCTTTAAAAAGTCTCACATACAAAGATGAACCCCCAGTACTAGTTTGCAACAACCCTAAACTCTTTTATATCAGAATGAATGAAAGGAAGGTAAAAATGATAAACAAAATGTTAAATTTTTTCACACTTTATAAAAACTTAAACATTCAAATGTGAAAAAAATAGGGATAAATTGCAGTCAAACACTACCCCTTCAACGACTAAATTTTTACAGCTTTAAAATTAAAGGTTTGCTTCCCTTAATTCTTTAAATATTCTATTATCAGAAAGAAATAAAATTTTAAAAAAATTTTATAATTTTAGACAAATCTATTGTACTATTAAATCAATATAAAAGTCTCGAAAAAATATTATCACAAGCATGATAGGCAAGAAAAGTAGAAAACAATTTGTAGCGAACATTTTGCAATTTCTCACCTGAAGTAGGACGTTAAATCAGAATATGTCGAATATAATCGTTGCCAGACCGTTTCGACGTCACGGGTTTTCCAAGAAAATGTCAGGATATAATGCAGGATGGGAGGGATTTCCTACAGACCTCTCTATAACTTTAAATCCAGCAAGTGAAACAAATTCCCACTGATGGACAATTATATTTTACTGCTAAACCATACATCACTGGGTAAAAAAGGTTCTACAATCACCAAATCGTACTTTTCCCCATTAGGATTTTTGTAAATCCTCCATACGTCAGGATCTTTCATCTGAAGATCGAACATTCTTGGCATTACATTTAGAAATGTTTCCTTCAACATTAGTCCAAATATCAGTAACTGTTTTGTGCATTATTTTTTCTTCCATAACTTTTTTCATTAGTGCGTAGGAAAAACCTACATCGATTTCTGTGAGGTTTACCAAAGAGTTTTCTTGTTTTAAAGGGTTGGGGGTAATTACTGTGACCTGATGACCTCGCAGACTTAACTCTTTCCATATTTTCTGGTACACTAACTGATGACTTATCGAAGGCATTATAAAGTGGGCCAAAATTCTAGCACAACTGCCCAACTTGATCACAAGCAGAAAAATCGCGATAATTTTCATTGTTATAAACGGAACTAACGATAAGTAACAATCAGTTTTGAAAATATTCCTTTATATACAGACACCTTGCGTAAGTCATCGAGATTAATTTTATTTGATAATGTAATTACTTTAATCCACGTCTAGACGTAAAATGTAGAAATATAAATTGTTGTGTTACTTATCAGCATAATATGTAAAAAGGTGAAGTTTGTTGGTAGATCATTTATGCAGATAATAGAAATGGCAAACATTACAAGACTTAAATTACTAAATGTTAAAGAAAAAACTTTGAAAGATAAATTTCGGTTCCTTCTTTAAAAAGTCTCACATACAAAGATGAACCCCCAGTACTAGTTTGCAACAACCCTAAACTCTTTTATATCAGAATGAATGAAAGGAAGGTAACAAATGATAGAATGGCAAAACTCCAGAAAAATCATAGTACTTTATATTAAAATTTTCCTAAATTCATTTACAAGACTATAATGAAAAAAAAATGAGAGAAAGAAATCGGTAATTTTTATTGAAACAAAAATTTTGTTAAAATTTTAGCAAATCAACATAAATTTTTATCTAATTTGACAATTAAAGGATTGTGCTTTACTTAATTCTGTTAATATTCTAGTTATCACAATTTAGAGTAAACATGTCCTTAAAAAATATTTTTTATAATATGAGCCTTATCTATTGTACTAATAAATCAATATAAAAGTCTCGAAAAATATTATACAAGCATGATAGGCAAGAAAAAAGTACAATTGTAGAATTTTGGTTCTGGAACTGAAGCAGCTAACTGTATGAACGAACATTTTTGCAATGTCTCACCTGAAGTAGGTCGCTAAATCAGAATATGTCGAATATAATCGTTGCCAGACCGTTTCGACATCACTGGGCTCCAAGAAAGTGTCAGGATATATTGCAGGATGGGAGGGATTTCCTACAGACCTCTCTATAACTTTAAATCCAGCAAGTGAAGCTATTCCCACTGATGGACAATTATATTTTACTGCTAAACCATATATCACTGGATAAAAAGGTTCTACAATCACCAAATCGTACTTTTCACCATTAGGATTGTTGTAAATCCTCCATACGTCAGGATCTTTCATCTGAAGATCGAACATTCTTGGCATTACATCAATAAATATTAGCTTCAACATTAGTCCTAAATCAGTAACTGTTTTGTGCATTACATTTTCTTCCATAACTTTCTTCATTAGTGCGTAGGAAAAACCTACATCAATTTCTGTGAGGTTTACCAAAGAGCTTTCTTGTTTTAAAGGGTTGGGGGTAATCACTGTAACCTGATGACCTCGCAGACTTAACTCTTTCCATATTTTCTGGTACACTAACTGATGACTTATCGAAGGCATTATAAAGTGGGCCAAAATTTTAGCACAACTGCCCAACTTTATCACAACCAGCAAAATCGCTATAATTTTCATTGTTATAAACGGAACTAACGATAAATACCAATCAGTTTTATAAAATTTCCTCTTATATACAGACACCTTGTGTAAGTCATCGAGATTAATTTTATTTGATAATGTAATTACTTTAATCCACGTCTAGCGTTAAACGTAGAAATAGAAATTGTTGTGTTACTTATCAGCATAATATGTAAAAAGGTGAAGTTTGTTGGTAGATCATTAATGCAGATAATAGAAATGGCAAACATTACAAGACTTAAATTACTAAATGTTAAAGAAACAACTTTGAAAGATAAATTTCGGTTCCTTCTTTAAAAAGTCTCACATTACAAAGATGAACCCCCAGTACTAGTTTGCAACAACCCTAAACTCTTTTATATCAGAATGAATGAAAGGAAGGTAAAAATGATAAACAAAATGCGTGAAAAAAATGAGGATAAGTTGCAGTCAAAAAGTCTCACATATGAAAGTAAACACCATCATTACTTTACAGCAATCTTAAATACTTTTATATTACAATGAGAAAATTAAATTGAAATCGTATAGAAGAAGTCATTAAAATTTTAGCACCTTTTACAAGACTAAAAACACCTAATGTAAAAAAAATGGGAGATAAATAATTGTAGTCACAAAACTCCCCTTCAAAAAATCTCACATATTAAGGTGAAACTCCGGTACCTATTACTTTGTAACAACCCTAAATTCTTGTATATTACAATGAGGAAAAGAAATGGATATTTAATAAAAAATTGTTAAAATTTTAGCAAATCAACATAAATTTTTATCTAATTGTGACAATTAATGAATTATGCTTTACTTAATTCTGAAAATCATTCTAGTTATCACAATTTAGAGTAGACATGTCCTTAAAAAATATTTTTATAATATGACCCTTATCTATTGTACTAATTAATCGATAAAAAAGTCTCGAAAAATATTATAACAAGCATGATAAGCAATAAAAGTAAAAAAATTGTAGAATTTTGGTTCTGGAACTGAAGCAGCTAACTGTATGAAGGAACATTTGTGCAATTTCTCACCTGAAGTAGGACGTTAAATCAGAATATGTCGAATATAATCGTTGCCAGACCGTTTCAACGTCACTAGGCTCCAAGAAAGCGTCAGGATATAATGCAGAATGAGAGGGATTTCCTACAGACCGCTCTATCACTTTAAATCCAGAAAATGAAACTAATCCCACTGATGGACAATTATATTTTACTGCTAAACCATACATCACTGGATAAAAAGGTTCTACAATCACCAAATCGTACTTTTCACCATTAGGATTGTTGTAAATCCTCCATACGTCAGGATCTTTCATCTGAAGATCGAACATTCTTGGCATTACATCAATAAATATTAGCTTCAACATTAGTCCTAAATCAGTAACGGTTTTATGCATTACATTTTCTTCCATAACTTTCTTCATTAGTGCGTAGGAAAAACCTACATCAATTTCTGTGAGGTTTACCAAAGAGCTTTCTTGTTTTAAAGGGTTGGGGGTAATCACTGTAACCTGATGACCTCGCAGACTTAACTCTTTCCATATTTTCTGGTACACTAACTGATGACTTATCGAAGGCATTATAAAGTGGGCCAAAATTTTAGCACAACTGCCCAACTTGATCACAAGCAGAAAAATCGCGATAAATTTCATTGTTATAAACGGAACTAACGATAAGTAACAATCAGTTTTGAAAAAATTCCTCTTATATACAGACACCTTGTGTAAGTCATCGAGATTAATTTTATTTGATAATGTAATTACTTTAATCCACGTCTAGCGTAAAACGTAGAAATAGAAATTGTTGTGTTACTTATCAGCATAATATGTAAAAAGGTGAAGTTTGTTGGTAGATCATTTATGCAGATAATAGAAATTGCAAACATTACAAGACTTAAATTACTAAATGTTAAAGAAAAAACTTTGAAAGATAAATTACAGTTTCTTCTTTAAAGATGAACCCCCAGTACTAGTTTACAACAACCCTAAACTGTTTTTATATTACGATGACGGAAAGGAAGGTACAAATTATGAACAGAATGTTAAATTTTAGCGCACTTTACAAGACTTAAGACACCAAATGTGGAAAATTGGGGATAAATTGCAATCAAAAACGCACCCTTCAAACGAGTCTTAAATATGAAGATAAATCTACAACTTTACATTATGACTACCCTTAAAAGAAAACAATTTTCTAGACTGAAGACACCAATGTAGTAAAGAAAAAAAAAATTAAAACTGTATAAAAATGTTTTAAACCTTTTAAGAAAATATTCTCACCTTAAATACGACTTAATATCAACATAAACAGACCGAAGTCTTCTCCAAAAGGTGTTAAGTTCATCATAGTCTAAAAATATATCTGGATATATCGCGGAATGTGAGGGATTTCCAACAGCCCACTCAGTCACTTTCAACCCTGTGAACGACAGCATTCCTATGAAGGGGCACTCGTATTTAATCGGCAGAGTATAAATTACTGATTTCGTTAAATTATAAGAATAACTAACGTCTATTTCTGTTTCATTTACCAATTTTGGGTCGTTAAGGGGATTCGGGGTGATCACAGTCACTTTGTGACCCCGCATGCTCAGTTCTTTCCAAACTTTTCGATAAACTGATTGTTGACTGTAAGCCGGTTCAATAAAATGGGCCAAAATGTTAGCACAACTCACACAATTGATCACCACAAAAAGAAATGTTACTGTTAACAAATAATGGTGCTTCATGTGTGTCTTTACCGAAGAAAACTGCGAATTGTTATCAAAATCTGTGTCCATATATTTATTGTAAGTTAACCTCAAGTTTTAAATTTCAAACCCTCTATGATGCATTGAAGGCTTTTGGTCAGCTAATATAATTCTGGTTTAAGTGCTAATCAATGGCTCATAGATGATGGGGGATTAATTAAACTATTTTTGGCAAGATAAATATTTATATACTTTTTAATCTTACCAATCAACCTTGTTTAATTTGAGGTTTTTTAATTAATAATACAATAAGTACTTGTCTGCCATTTTTTGACAGTAATAAGTAATTATTATATTATTTTCGAGAATGTATCATTTGTAAAAGATTTACTCTCATTTTCACAGTTAGTTTTACTTTCTAGAATCAGGTGTCTTAATAACAGAAAAAATATATTTGAGGCTTAGAATATTATTTAAAATAATATAGATGATCGGAGATGAGGTTAGGGGGCAAAAATAAGGAATGAAAGTTTTTGTGTTATGACGCCGGCAAAAAAGCTTACGGCCCAGAAAATAAAAATATAGAAGAAAAAAATTTTAAATGCTGCCGAAAGTGACCATTCCACGCGGACGAAGTCGCGGACATAGCTAGTAGCAATATAATTTGCGAAAACGAGCCATAATAATAAAATTCAAAAGGAACTTGAATTATGCCAATTTGTAAAAGAGAATGTTTAGTATAAGATTTTTGGATTTTTGTTTCTTCTGGCCTGGTTGGTCACCGCTGTTCGCTATTGCGCCAAATTTGCACGCGTATATAATTTAAGTAGGTACGTGCATAATACAAAAAAAAATGTTTAATTAAATAATCTACCCAACCATTAGTAGGCAGGTACTTAAAATATCGTTTTGTAAAAGTCTAAACGATAACCTAAATATTATTTATAGAGTGTATTCTTACCATAGATACGTGTAAATGTCATTGTATGTGGAATGAAGTCGTCTCCAAAACGTTGTTACATCGTCATATTCTAAAGTGATATCTGCGTAAGCAATGGAGTGGGAGGGGTTTCCCACCGCCCTTTCCACGGGTTTAAACCCCGAAAACGAAGAAATTCCTACGTAAGGGCAATTGTACTTGTTTGCCAACGCATATACTGTTGGGTAAAACATTTCGACCAAAACCAAATCGTAATTTTCGTTATTGGAATTTTTATAAATGTCTCGGGTTTGCTCATGTTGCATTTGGAGGTCGAGTGTAAATGGTAGGAAATCAAGAAAAATTTGGCCCAGTTGTATATTTTCATCCATTTCTTCGGCAGATTTGACTGTTAAATGCTGTTGCATGAATTTATAAGAATAACTCACATCGACTTCTGTAAGATTCACGAGACTTGGGTCGTTGAATGGATTTGGTGTTATAACAGTGACTTGGTGACCCTTCAAGCTCAATTCTCTCCAAATGGTACGGTAAACTGCTTGGTGGCTGACCGAAGGGGTTATGAAGTGGGCCAAAATTTTGGCACCGCTAGCCAAATTTAATAACACTAATAATAAAAGCACTACTAAACACCTCATTTTATTCAAAACAGTTTTCAACGTCTTACGATGAGAACCTATTAGTTTTGACTGAATTTTTATTTGAGCTACTTCAATATAGGTAATACGATAAGTACTTTGTTGATAAATATTATTATCTTTATTGTTTCATTCCGTCAAGGTTTAAAGAAATAGTTACAAAAGCACAAGTTTCTTTCTATAGATATTCTTAAGCAATAATAATTTCAAAAATATTCTATAAACAATTAAGAAATAATTTCAGACATTAAGTCATTATACCTACCTGCTACAGTTCACTTAATTTAACCTAAAGCTGATGAGTCGTAATTGATAAAAATAATGTTAAGTCATTTTTGTAAAATTTATCAACTTATTTTTCGATTTTATCTTGTAGGCAGATATATAAATATCGATAAATAAACCTGTGGTTTGTTATCATGCAACAATTGCTGAACAATTTTTTTTTAAATATTATTCCTCAAAAGTTTTAACTTGGCACATTCTGTTGCAACTGAGAAAAGGGATGTGTGACGTGGCACACATGCGCAAAAAGGAAGGGAGGGGCATTGTAAATAATACTGGGAAGTCCCGGAATAAGCCAACAGTTTATTGCAAAAGTTAACAATGAGCTAAAATATATTGTTACCGAAAATACTTAAGAAAGATTATCCTCGTATGTGGCATGAAGTCGCCTCCACAATGTTATTTTTGCCTCATCATATCCTAAAGTAACATCTGGATGACATACAGGACGATAGGGATTCTCTACTGCCCTTAATAATTCCCGAAAACTATAAAAATTCTATATAAAGACACCTGTACTTTTACGACAGCCCATAAACCACAAAATAAAACATTTCGACCAAAACTAAATTCTAATTTTCTTTGTTGGTATTTTTAACCCTTTCTTGTTGCATTTGCCTGTCGAGTACAAATGGTAAAAACTTCCTTTGAGGAAAATTTTGGCTTAGTTTAAATTGAATATAAATAATTTATTGATAGGTAGTATCATTATCTCTTTTTCTTTATTCTATTTTTAAAACGAGACTGTCTCAAAATTCAAGTACTTGGTAATTAACTGATTAGTATCATATACTCTGGCTTCAATTTACACAAACTACGTTGTCAAAATCCTATCGATATTTAATACACACTTGCCGGTCTCCACAGCTCGCCTGAGCAAAGACCGGCTCGTTGCTCCACTCAAGTCTTAATAAAAATTTGTACGTTTACAACTGACTACCTAGTTTTTTTGAGTTTTCTAACTTAGTAAAATAGTTCAAACTGACTACCCAGTTCTCCTGAGTTATCTGACTTTCTGTATATCGATGGCCAAATCTGTTTCTAATAAGGTACTAAGTTCTTCTGAGTTATCCAACTTTTCCTAGTGTTTCTAGCTGACTACCCAGTTCTCATGAGTAAATAATACAAGAAATGTGAGCATAAGAAATTTTAAAAAATATTACCTGAAGTAAAGTTTCACGTCGGTGAATGTAGAGTGGACTCGTTGCTGTAAATTGTTTGTATCACTATATTCCAAAAGAAGATCTGGATGTGTTGCAGGATGGTAAAACATCCCTACCGACCTTTCAATAATTTTCAGCCCTGCGAAGGACATCAACCCCACAAATGGACAGTCATATTTATACGCCAACCCATAAACCACAGGGTAAAACATCTCAACTAACACTAAATCGTACTTAACCCCATTTTGGTTCTTATATATTTCTTCAGCTTTAGTATTTTGCAACTGTAAATCCAAAATGGTTGGCAATATATGTTTTATAAAATGTATAATTTCAACATGTTGCTGGCTCTCTTCACCTACAGACGATTGTAGCAAGTCTGTTACTGCTTTATACGAAAAGTTTACATTTATTTCTGTTAGGTTGGTGAGACTGGGGTCGTTCAGGGGGTTGGGGGTGATAACAGTGACCTGATGTCCTCTTAAGCTTAGTTCCCTCCAAACTTTCTGATATACCAACTGGTGGCTTACCGAAGGGGTTATAAAATGGGCCAAAATATTTGCACAATTTGCCCATTTAACAATTAGCAACAGAAACACTATAAATTTCATTGTGATGTGATTTTTTGCAAACTGCACTCTGCATAAGCACCCAAGGTTTTATATATTTTTTCCCTTATCTTTTATTTGCCACGATTGATAACGTTTTAATAAACCAGTACAGTACAAGTTTTCAGGTGAATAATAAAATAATTAATTTCATCTTATTTTTATTTAACACCATTTATGTTTTCGTTACATTATGAAACATTTTGTACAATAATTTATGGCGTGTAACGATGATTTCTTTTCAGAAACCCTCTTGTCTATCTGCTCATTAATAAACACCAGATCTACTCCAAACTTTCAAGTATTTGCGAGCTATAAATGTGAGCACTTATGTATAATAATAATGAATGGTTTGTGATGTCTCGAAAAGTGACAATGACTTGGACTAATTCGTTTTCATTTTATTTTTCCGCACAATTCTTAGAATCACGGGTTTTGTGTAGACGTATGTCGCGTATAAAAGTCCCAATACGGTTGCGAAAACACCCAACATGAAGGCTAGTACGTCCAGCAACAAATACTGATAAAGGGGTAGATCTAAGAGGGGGCTGCGCAAGTGCTTCGCCCCTTTGTGCCTTATTACGTATTCTATCCACCAAACTGCTGTGTCAAGACCTGACATCGGCTGGTCCCACATTAGATCGGCCAATTCCGATATCTTCTCGCGGTATCTGCAAAAAAAATAACAGTTGAACAACTGGAAGCTACAGAAACGCATTTGCGTAGCTTGGTAACGCCCACATTTCCCTTCTACGTTTCTCTGACCAATAGAAGAGTGTATAACAACTCGTCTCCCAGCGACGCAAGTGCGTAAATGTATTTGCGCAGCTAGGTAACGCCCTATTCCCTTTCTACGTTTCTCTGACGAATAAAAGAGTGTACAACAACTCGTCTCCTAGTAACACAAGTGTGTAAACGTATTTGTGCAACTAGGTAACGCCCCGATTCCCCTTCTACTTTTTTGGTATCGTATAAAAGAGTGAGACTCCCGTAGGTTGCTTTAATAATCATTTGGTTCTCACAGTTTAAACAGTAACTAATCAAATTTTACTTACTTTTTATTGTTTTTTACTTCTAATATCGCCGATTTAAGTTTTTCTTTCGTAAGGGTTTCAATATTAACTGCAACCCCAATTCCATGTTCCTCAATGCTCTTCACATTCTTCATTTGGTCAGCGAAGAAGGGCATGCCAACAAGGGGTTTGCGATAATAAATTGCTTCTTCCATAGATTGAAGGCCGCCCTGCGTTATGAAGACTTTTACGTTAGGGTGAGCTGAAGGGAAAACAAAAAATTAATAAAATTAGTTGAAATTTCTTTAAACTATAGAGGATAAATATCTACCTAATACTGCTTCCTGTGCTAACCATTTCCTAGTTATCACATTATTAGGTTTTCCTGGGAGATGGTCGGTTTCCCATTTCCAAAGAATTGTGTACGGCAATTCGGCAAAAGTTGAAATGATTACATTTCGTAATTGACTAGATATGTTTGCACTCTTGACATTAGATCCTAAACTAAAGTAAATTACTCCACTGGAAGCTTTGTCGAGTTCCTTTTGTAGATCCTGAAGTAAAAAAATATTTACAAAAAAATAAAAGCATATTAATTTTTGTCACTTACCTGGGGTAGTTTGACATTCTTTTTCAAATGTACATTGCCAATTTCTACCAGGGCTGGCACCGTAGGCTTGGGTTTTGAAGTGATAAAATTGTGGGTGGTAAGAATTATGCTAACATTCTTTTCAATGTCGCCCAAATAGGGCATGTCATCCCCAAAATATTTCCTAGCCACCCTGTCCAACTCTGGCATGATTTCATAATCATAACTGTAACAAAAAGTATTATTTAATCAAATATTTTTTTGCTAGAAAAACAAACTTGAATTATACGTTTGCGAAATTAGTTTTCTGATAAAATTATATTATATATTAATTTAAAAATAATTTACATGATGGTACAAGTTCGCAGTGATAAAATTTTTAAGAAAAAGATATAAATAAACAAATGTTTAACCTCTTGTGTAATAAAATAAATAAGTAACTAATAAATATTTGTTACGTCAAGAACAGTTGGTAATAGGTTTGGCAATTAAATCAATTATCAAAATTGCAGTTGATTAGTTACATTATTAAATAAATAAATTACCTCCCTGGGGGGAGAAAGAATACTTCTATAATGATCACAACTTAAAAAAATGTAAATATAATTTCTAAGAAATTATTTATCATTTAATTAGTGCAATTTAAATAGTTATATGTTACAATAAAATTTAATAATTATAAGCCCTGTGCTTTGATCTACTTATTTTACAATATTTTCTGTTTTATGAAAATTAATTTTTGCAAACGTAAAAACGTTATATAAACTTTGATTTGAAAATTATTGATATAATGATATTCTGAAGATAAACATCCAGGTCATGGGTCATAGGTATCTTATCCACTAAAAATTTTATTTATAAGAAAATTAATATAACGTTACGTCAGACTTACGTATGATAGTGAAGAAGTTACTTAACTAATTTAGTGTAAAATAATATTGGTATCATTTTTTGATAAAAAAAATTCATGGGGGAAAAAATCTTTAAATCTTGAAAATATTCCTGCAGGTAAAAGTATTTAAAAACATTCCTGGCAGTAAAACATTCTAAAAATATTTCTAGGGGTGAAAATTTTTACAAATATCCCTGGGGATAAAAGTCTCTAACAACGTTCCTGGGAGTTAAACTTTCTAAAAATATTCCTGAGAGTAAAAGTCTTTAAAAATATTTCTGGAGATAATGTTATTATCTTATTATAATACCTATAAATCAGCCTCAGTTGCGCAGTGGCGAGATACAATCGCCTCCAAAAATTTCGCCTCGTGTAACTTTTTACAGCGGGATCAGGGAACAATAAGGGATGCCTTAGATTACCTACATCCCTGTCGGTTGCCAAACTGGTCGAGTGAGGCAAAATACCGACCCAAGGGACATCAAACAAGTACGCGAAACCGTAATAAGGGCTCGAAGTCATTTCCATGATAACTAAATCAAATCTATTACTCCTATCCCTCAACAACTCCTGAATCTGATGATGTTGCACCTGCGCCTCGAAAACGGGCAAAGACATCCCGAAAGCGTTAAGCTTGACCTTATCCTCAGGTCGTAGGTTATCGTTATCATTGGGCAACGCCAGCTCGTCTGATACGTGATAACACGAAAAACTCACATCGATTTCAGTCAAGTTCACCAACGAGTCATTTTTCACGGGATCGGTTGTTATAACGGTCACGTTGTGGCCCCTGAGGGACAATTCGACCCACAACGGCCGGAACACCTTCTGATAACTGTCCGAGGGCGTGAAAAAGACCGCCAAAATGTTCACGCCAACCGCGACACGAAACAAAAAACAAAACACAAAAAAACACTTCATTGTTTCAGAAATTAAAACAATAACAAAAAAATAATTAAAAACAAAAAAGGCACTGTGGTATCACGACCAGGACTGGTGGCCCATGGTGGTGGAGGTGTTAACCGACCCCGATCTGAAACTACAGTGTGGTTCAAAGATCTAGCAAGACGATTTTTATTGTGGGAAACGTACTACGACTACTATGGTATAACATAATAAATGTGGTGTGCTCTGTTGTCAACAAAGCTGTTTGTTGATCATTATTTATTAGTAAGTTGTTAAGTTGTTATCGTTCGAGTTCAAGAATTTATATACATAGGTAATTACATTATTGTATTGTAGGTAAACGATGAGCCAATTTAATTGAATTGTTATGGGCTATTGCACTCGCTATGATATTATTGTGTTACTTGGTCTTGAACGCGACGTCCCACGCAAAACTGTCAGGGACATTCGGTGAAAACGTGATAAAAAAAACAATAATGATGATATCATTGCAAGTAACTTCAAACTTTAACTTGGAATTAAAAGTCGATTGGTTTATTTTACTTCAAAGTACTTTCCTGCCTTTGACTTTTGAACTTTGGATTCTCATGAAAACTTCACACTTTAATTATCAACGCCTTCTGAAATATCTATTTTGAAAAAAAAAATTATAATTAAGTGCCCATTTACAACTTTTTCAAAGTGCAGTGACCTCAAATTTTCGTTGAATTAAAAGTCGATTTGTTTATATTACTTCAAAATATTCAATACACAAGTTTGCCTTTTGAATTTTGGGTTTTTAATTCTCAACAGCTCGTGAAATATTAATTTGAAGAACAGTTGAATTTTAAAAAATTTTAGATTTTTAACACTTATGAAAACTTCAGACTTTAATCTCAAAATAATAAAAGCTCTCAAATTTTATTTCGAATTGAAAGTCGAAAATACTCCAAAATACTCGCACACCTTTAACTTTGGAATTTTGAATGTTTCAACCCCCACAAAAATTTCTGGACCTTAATCCTAACAGATATTAATTAAAAAAAAATAATAATAATAACTGCTTCCCATTTTGTCAAAACCTCTTCATTTTTATAATTTTTTTAATATTTTCATCTCAATTTCTATTTTTTCTAAAATCATTGAAAAAATTACAAAAATGTGCGAGGTGACTTCTCAATTATTTTTTAATCGTATGCCCTGTGACTAATTATTAAAAAAAAAGTAAACTAATAATTATATTTTATCTTCAAATCGATGTTTCCCACAATAAATTTATTCGACTCCATTATTTAATTATTGTCTATTTAATTATCCGACGTATAAAAAGGGCAATAAAATACTAACGATTAGTGCCCAATAAAAGCAACGTTTCGTGTAGATCTTCTTCGGTATTTACTTACGCCAAAACAAAAGAAAAAACGTCACTTTGCGAAGTCTTTCTTCGCCAAACTACTGAAAATTGCCATCAAGCACTCGACATTTTAAATTTCGAGTTTCGGTCGACGTCGATTTTCCGAAAAATATATTGCGCTTATCACAAGTTATCACGAGCGCTTGACATGCATACCAGCTCTGTTTATCATTGTACGATAACGTTTTCCAAATAACGTTTAAAACAATCCCAATAAAAAATAAAATGGTTAATTCAACAACAATAATAATAATTAATCCCATAATAATAATTACATTAATCCGCATATGACTGGAAATGATTATTTTTAAGTGGAAGTACCTACAGTACGCTCGAAAAATAATGACACAGACCTACCGTAAAGAAAGCCTGATCTGGCCGTACGTGGACCACAACCTCTGCCAAAAGTTTAGGCTTCCAGCGCTTCCAAAGAACGATTCCGGAATTAAAATTGGATGCACAACACCTCCGGTAGACTTAAACGAAAGAAGCATCTCAGGTATAGACAACAACCCAATTAAGGGACAGTTAAATTTGTAAGAAAATGCGTAAACAGGGGGAAAAATCATCTCAGCCAAGACGACATCATAGTGAACTTTATCATTCCTAAAAATCGCTCGAACGTCTGGGTGGAACATCCTTGTCTCAAACGCCCTTTTATGACTGTTAAGTAAAAATTCCTTCCAAGCCTGATCAGGGAGCAAATCACTTGAAAATATCGGTCTCAAACCAACATCATCATGAGAGTAATTGACATCATTCTCGGTCAGATTAACCAAAGAATAGTCGAAAAGTGGAACCGGAGTTATAACGGTGACCTTATGACCTCTACGAGACAATTCTTTCCAAATCATCTGAAACACCGCCTGATGGCTCAAAGATGGGGTGCTAAAGATCCCCAAAATATTTGCCCCGTTCACTAAACCCAAAACCGCAACGAACCAAATCACCACAGAACCAAACATGATGATAGTTTTAAAGAAACTGATCGATTTTTTTAGCTGAGAACTTATATATAACCCGAAATAATACAATGCAAGAAATACTGAAAAATAAATAAAACTCAACAACGATTGTGAAAAACAGTAAAAATAAACTTTGCAAATGATAACGTTACAAATTGGCCGTATAAAAATGATATTGTTAGTATTTTTATACTTAATTAAATAACGGGGTTATCCTTCTAATTGAACATATGATGCAGACGTGTCTTTCAAACTATTTAAACAAATTGCGACATCATCATTGTCACATGAAACCTGCGAAACTTTTTTAAAACAAATACCAATTGGTAATTAGTCAGGAAAGCTTTGTTAACAAACATTTTGAATACGTAATAAACTTAAACAATCTAATCTAATGCGGTTTTTCCCTTAATTGAAATCAATAAATTTGAACAAATCCTACCTTAGGCCTATCCTTAAGTGATTGTACGACATCCAAAGTCTTCCCCAAAACGATGGCCTGTGGTCCACATTGAGTAAGGGATCTGGTAACAGAACTGGGTGAGTTGGATTACCCACTGCCCAGTAAGTTGGAGTTAAAGCACCCAAAGATAAAATTCCCACTAATGGACACTTGTACTTGTAAGAGAAAGCATATGGCAATGGATAAATCATTTCAGCCAAAACTATGTCAAACTTATTATCGGAACTTGTTAGAAGTTCATGGACTTGAGGGAGTTTTGCGTATGCTTTGAAAACATTGAACTGGAGTTCAAGTAAGTAGAAACGCCACTGTTGGTCTAGGGTGTACATTGGTCCAAAAAGCGGTGTACAATCAAAATAATCATACGTGAAATGAGTGTCGATTTCAGTTAAATTAGTCAAAGCCGGATCTTTCAAAGGATCCGGAGTTATTACGGTGACATTGTGACCCCGAAGAGATAGTTCTTTCCATATTTTTTGATGCACTAATTGATGACTTCTAGAAGGACTACCAAAAATTCCCAAAATATTGGCACCACCCACAAGTTTTAAGATCAAACTGAACAATAAAATTTGCCACAACATTCTGACTTATCACTGGTTCGCACTCAAATGAAGCACCTTATATAATAACTGTCTCTATTCTGCTATTGTTTAGCTGATAAGAAAGTAAATTTTCCGTCCCTGAATTTTTGTCGTCCTGTATTTTTCAATACGTAATAAACTTAAAAAATATAATCTAATATGGATTTTTCCCTTAAATGAAATCAATAAATCTGAACAACTCCTACCTTAGGCCTATCCTTAAGTGATTGTACGACATCCAAAGTCTTCCCCAAAACGATGGCCTGTGGTCCACATTGAGTAAGGGATCTGGTAACAGAACTGGGTGAGTTGGATTACCCACTGCCCAGTAAGTTGGAGTTAAAGCACCCAAAGATAAAATTCCCACTAATGGACACTTGTACTTGTAAGAGAAAGCATATGGCAATGGATAAATCATTTCAGCCAAAACTATGTCAAACGTTTTATCAGAACTTGTTAAAAGTTCATGGACTTGAGGTAGTTTCGCGTATGCTTTAAAAACATTGAACTGGAGTTTAAGTAAGAAGAAACGCCACTGTTGGTCTAGGGTGAGCATTGGTCCAAAAACCGGTGTACAATCAAAATCATCATACGTGAAATGAGTGTCGATTTCAGTTAAATTAGTCAAAGCAGGATCTTTCAAAGGATCCGGAGTTATTACGGTGACATTATGACCACGAAGAGATAGTTCTTTCCATATTTTTTGATACACTAATTGATGACTTATAGAAGGACTACCAAAGATGCCCAAAATGTTTGCACTACTCGCGAATTTAAGGATTACAATAATCACCACAACGCTAGAAAACATTTTCGCTTTTCTAGGTGTAAAACTTGACTGGTAGAGAAATATTATGTAAGTGTTTCAAATAGGTGGTTCTAGTTGATAAAATTGAAAAATGCAATTTGATAAGAAAAGTTGCGGTTTGCGGTATTTCTTAAAATAGTTCCTTCCACTTTAAATGCAGAAAAATGTCGCGTATTAGATCTGGGTTAGCAATGTGAAATACTTCAATTTCAATTGGCCACAACATTTTGACTTATCACTGGTTCGTATTCAAGTGAAGCACCTTATATAATAAATGTCTTGATTCTGCTATTGTATAAGTGGCTGATAAGACAGTAAAATTTCTGTAACTGAATTTTTGTCGACGTGCATTTTTGAATACGTAATAATCTTAAACAATTTAATCTAATGTGGATTTTTCCCTTAACTGAAATCAATAAATCTAAAGTAGTCCTACCTTAACCCTATCCTTAAGTGATTATACGATGACCAAAGTCTTCCCCAAAACGATGGCCTGTGCTCCACATCGAGTAAAGGATCTGGTAATAGAACTGGGTGAGTTGGATTACCCACTGCCCAGTAAGTTGGAGTTAAAGCACCCAAAGATAAAATTCCCACTAATGGACACTTGTACTTGTAAGAGAAAGCATATGGCAATGGATAAATCATTTCAGCCAAAACTATGTCAAACGTTTTATCAGAACTTGTTAAAAGTTCATGGACTTGAGGTAGTTTCGCGTATGCTTTAAAAACATTGAACTGGAGTTTAAGTAAGAAGAAACGCCACCGTTGGTCTAGGGTGAGCATTGGTCCAAAAAGCGGTGTACAATCAAAATAATCATACGTGAAATGAGTGTCGATTTCAGTTAAATTAGTCAAAGCAGGATCTTTCAAAGGATCCGGAGTTATTACGGTGACATTATGACCACGAAGAGATAGTTCTTTCCATATTTTTTGATACACTAATTGATGACTTATAGAAGGACTACCAAAAATGCCCAAAATGTTTGCACCACTCGCGAATTTAAGGATTACAATAATCACCACAACGCTAGAAAACATTTTCGCTTTTCTAGGTGTAAATCTTGACTGGTAGAGAAATATTATGTAAGTGTTTCAAATAGGTGGTCCTAGTTGATAAAATTGAAAAATGCAATTTGATAAGAAAAGTATTTTTTGTAAATAGTTTCTTCTACTTTAAATGCAGAAAAATGTCAGGTATTAGAACTGGATTAGCAGTGGAATACTTCCATTTCAATTAGATTCAAGATTCGCTAGATCTTTTGAAATATATTCTGGTTATTGTTGCAAAAGTTTCCAAAATATTTGGACTGTCCACCATTCTCAGAAACTGCAGTAATTATCACAAATGTTATTAATAAGTCTGATCGTGTCCGATGTGGTAATAATTATCATTTATATTTGTGGTTATTATTTTTGATATAATATAACCAGACGTTTACAAAAGCACTAGCATATTCGGTAAATTTTCTATTAGAAAGGGAAATGCGTTTGATAAGATAACTATCACAGAATTTGTTGTTTATTAAAATATTTTGCAATACTGCGTTGTTTATAAAGCGAATTTGTGTCTGGTTGCAGTAATAACAACAGCATTTTTTTACTTAAATGATTATGCAATAATTTGCAAGGCCAAACTATTACAATTTTTAAAAAGGGCTAAAAATTTCAAGTAGGTGCTAAGTATGGGTTATTATAGCTAATGATCGGACATTAGGTGGATACTTTTTTTAAACAATGAACATTGGAATACGCAAAAGTTAGTTAGAAAAATATTAACTGTAGGTACATTATATGAGAATAATTTTGATATTATTATATAAAAATAAAAATTAATAAAGTACTTTACTTTAGACGACAATACACAATAATTATTTTTTTTCTGCTCCTATGGTTATTAAAATCTTAGCCTTAAGCTAAACAACTCAAAAAAATAAATAAATACGTACCGAAGAATGTACCGCATCTGGGCATATGTCGATACAATCCTTTGCCAGAAAGATAAGTTCCTACCATATCCCAGTAAAGCGTCAGGCTGTAAAATAGGATGCAGGGGATTCCCCACAGCCATAGACGCTGTAGTCATATCAGGCAAAGACAACATTCCCACCAAAGGAGCTTTGAATTTGTACGCAAAACCATAGGCAGGAGCACATATCATTTCAGAAATAACCAAATCGAAATGTGCATTTTTATCATTAAGGATTTCCACTAAGCTCGAATGGTTCATTTGGCTTTCAAATATGGGCTTTAAAAAAAGATTTATACTCATACCCATTAGCTGATCTGGCAAAAGATGACCGTTGTCTATGAAAGCTTTCAAAGAAAAGCTGTTGTACGTGTAGCTAACGTCAATCTCTGTTAAATTCGTCAAAGTTGGGTCCCTCAAAGGATTAGGGGTGACCACAGTCACTTTGTGACCCCTCAAAGACAATTCTCGCCATACCGGCTGAAATACTAGCTGATGACTTATGGATGGTGTACTGAATATGGCGAAAATGTTGGCACCACTTGCCACATTTACGATAATGAAAAAACACATTAACCCGAACATTGTAAACTTTTAAAGCTGACAACGAAAATTTTTGTTTATAAATACCCAGTCTAGCAGAAAATTATTGCCATGTCATTATGAAGATCACTTCATCATTTTATTTAATCAGCCAGTCCTTGATGTGATGATACGGTTCAGCAGACAGTCTCGTGAAAAAGGCATTTCCAAAAAAATACAATGCGTGTTCAAAAATCTGTGACAAAAATAATACATATGTACCGTATGCTATATAATTAATGCCAAAGAATTGTTTGCTATTGCTTTTTCAAAAAAAAAATCGAAAAGTAACTTAACTTGATGTTAGATCTTGCTCCGGAAGTAAAACAATTTAACTGATAAATAAAAAATAAGTAAATGTTGCTCAGATAAGAAGGAAAATTGATGGGCAATGAGGGTGGCCCTGCAGAACACTATTTATCTGTTTTTAGATGAAGACTCAGGGGGTGAACCCGAAAATGAAATAGACGAAAATTGCAGTAAAATAATTCGTTATTTATACGATGATTTTTTGAATGGACCTTGTATATGCATATACCACACCAGTATCCGCTTATTAAACATAAATTACGTAGAATTTGTCACATTTTTACGAGTCATACATCGGAAATCTTTTAATATTTCTACTACCTTAAACAAGTCTGGCTAGCATGACTAGATTATATTAAATTGTCATACATGTTTAATTTACAGATAAGCAAATGTTTTAATTTCCACTATAAAATGATTAGTTACAATTACAACCTTTTACGTTGTTAATTTTTTTTTATATACCTAGATATATTATATTATGTAAAAAATAGTACAATTTTTTTAAAAATCCATAGAAAGTTTGTTGAACCTAAATAAAATTGTTGAACTGATAAATTAAATTCAATTAATATCAAACCTTGCCAAATATTTCACGATAATAATGAAGGTGAAGTTCAAAAACTAGCCACAAGGAACATTTTCAATTAAAATGTTTAAAATAAATATATCTGATATAACTGACCTAAAAAAGCAAGCAACAAACAACTCACAAATAAATATCTTTTACTGTTACACAAGCAAGTTCAATTATTTAAAATATATATCAAATATTTAAAATGCTGTTAAAAACTGCATCGAAATCCGCCCTAAAAATACCTGAGTTATTATATTTTTATTAATGGTATATTTATTAATTAAAAAATTCGTTTACACCTGTGCCCCGGCGTCATAATAAACCGCATCGGCATACCAGACAGTATTCCCCGGAAGTGCACGTGCTAATTGACCTAATTTCTGATTGGCTAACAAATTGGCGCGGAAATAAACAACCAATCGAGCGCAGAAACTAGTTTTTAACAACAGACTTCACAGACATGCATCAGTCACAATTAGTCACCCGTGATGCTTTGAGGGGTGTACTTCGTTCCGTTAGATTTTAGGTTACAATACAATTACGTAAACAAAACTGTATACTCTATATATTCATACCAAAAAACAAAAACAGTTTATACATAAAATAGAAAAAAAAAATATGTATAATCTGATTGTTTTGATTCTGTCCTACTTTTTTCTATTACATAGGTATTTCAATTTCATTGAAATCGAGCTAGTTTTATTTACCATATTTGTCATATAAAAATGCAAAAATAAATATTACTGACACGTTTTCTCGTTGTTTTTAGAGCAAATGTATTGTTGCAACGATCATTATGTACATACACAATCAATTTTATTTGTTTTGACTATCAATGGATGCGTTAAACTTGACCCTATGTCGTGAAGGTTGTTATTTGAACGTACTATGTACATCGCTGAAGTATTTAATAATCGATTCACTCTTTCACTAGAATAATGTGTAGAATGTTTATCATGCTTCACACTTTCAGTTTACATTAATCGAACAACAAAGAGCAGTATTTTTATAGTAACTTATAATATCAGTAAATAATTGTAAAAACTATTTTTTCGTAATTTTTTATAAAAAAAGGCTATGGTAATTATTTAAATACTTTTTATTGTTGTATTATGTATTTAGTTCTAAAAAATTACTGTAACAGTATAAATCAACTAACAATTCTTAAAAATTAGCGGATAACTCTAAACACAAACATATACAAAAATCTTCTTTTTATAAATACTTTTTTATCACAATTAAGCTTAAAATAAAAACGAGGTGTTATTGTTTGTACACAGGAAAAAATTCACTAGGAAACCGACGTTGATTCAGCCTTCTTTAAGTTCTCTGCCAAAGCCAACCATTTTTGAACCTAAAAGCAATTAAAACACAATAAAAATAATTTTAGATTCATGTAATGTGCTAAGACTCACCTGGGCATGCAATAAATCCTTTCTAACCCCCGGTGGTTCGTTTCCAAGTATGGGAATAAGAAGTGAAAGTGCAGAAGTAAGTTTTTCTAAGGCCAAAGATCTTTTTCCTTCCACCATATAAAGCTCCCCTGTGCAACCAATGTCGAGACCGGTTGCCATGTTAGGTGTCAATGTGGACAATCCCCTGAGCATATCAAACTGGTCATCTGTTAAAGGCAGAGGTTGCAAATCAGTTGCAACTAATTTACCGTTTTCTTTCCCTGATATCATATCGTTTAGTGCTGTAATTCTTTTGGTATATTCTGAAAGTCTTAAAGCCAACATTGCTTTTCTGTTAGGGTTTGTTTCTAGAGGAATGAAGGCTTCTAAGTACCTCACTGCTTCCTAAATATTAAATAAATTAAGAAAAAAAGTAATTTATACATAGTTATTAAAACTGTACCTTGTATTTGTTCAAACATTCACTATACTGTTTACTTATGTCCAATTCGATAGCTGCTTGTATTAAATTGACGGCTGTATGATAATTCTCAGGTGTAGCCATATGAATTAAATCTAGAAATGGATGATCAAAGAACTGCTCAAAATTAATCCTCTCATCAGGATTATGTTTCAACAATTTGAACAGTAAATCTTCACATAGTGGTGTAATATTAGCATGGGGAGGTAGCTGAAAGAATAAAAATAAATTCTACACCTTTGTCTTATATTACTGATGAAAAACTGACTTCTACTGGTGTCCTTTTCACCATGAGATCAACTATAGTCTTTGTATTCATACTGAGGAATGGGTTTCGTCCAAACAAACACTCAAACATAATAATCCCTACTGACCAAAGATCTACTCTAGCATCATAATGTTGATTTAAAAGCTTCTCAGGTGCCATATACAGTAAAGATCCAGCAAATCTACTTTGCTCTGCGTTTTGGGGCGAAATTATTTGAGACAATCTGCAGTACATAATAATTAATACATTTTATAAATGGTTTTAGATATTGATTTTACCCAAAATCAGCTACTTTTAGTTGTAGTTTAGGTTTAGAACGTAATAATAGATTCTGTGGCTTGAGGTCCATGTGACAAATGTTATGACTACGTAGGAACTTTAATGCTAAGGCAAGCTGCTGCATAAAAGTCTTTACTAATGATTCTGCAAGTTTGTGTTTTTTTCTTATATAATGGGATAAGTCACCTTCGTCACAAAACTCGGTTATTATAAAAATATACCTGAAATTTGTTGCTATAAGGACATAAGAGGGATGTAATTTTTTATCTTACTTTGAATCAGATTGGAAATCTATCAGTCTCACAATGTAGTCGTGCTTAAGCAATTTAAGCAGAGATATCTCTTTAACCACATTGTCTGCAAAAGACTTTTGTTGATATCGTTTGTCTATGCATTTTATAGCTACCGCTTCTTTTGGATTTGTCTACAATATTTAAATAATTTATCTAGACAAAGCAACTTTTATTCAACGACTTACCTTAGTGTATGCCTTATAAACCACCGAAAAACTTCCCACTCCAACCTTTTCTGCAATTTCGTATCCATTAACATGTGGAAATGGCATGATTATCATTCTTAATTTAATTTAAAAGTGATTTTTTCTTTTATTTTGATGAAAGTTAACCTAAAAATCTATTTTGTTCAATAACTGTCATAATAAAAGTCTTATTCTTGTTCTCGGACTTTGAAGTATCAGCAGCCATATAGCCAACACAAAATTAGAAAATAGCTATACAAGGTGCTCTTATTTGTTCCATTTGAATTAAATAATTTATGCATAAAACTAAATATGATGTATGTAGAAACAAAATTAATAAAAAACGAAAAGTTTTTATTCAATATAAAAATTTATAGTACAAATTATTTACAACATGAATATAAAAACTATATGTACATCTTTTCCTTACAAATATATAAACTAAACAACTAAAAATTAAAATTGGGCGACTTTTCTTTGTCTTTTTTCTGAGATCTTGTTTTTTAAGTCTTGTCTCACACTTATGCTAGAATGGGGAGTGTTTTGTACATATTCTAAAATAGGTACAAACGTGTTGGAATAATTGTGCTCTGAAATTGGCACAGTTGTTTTGTTGTTAATATTTTCTTTTGGAAAAGGAATTGATTGGGAACTTTTTTGTTTGAGTTTATGTAAAGCAAAATTTTTCTTAGGACTTGTGCTCATAAATTGTCGGCTATCTTCAGTCTTTTTTTTAAGTAGCATTTGTTCTTCGTACGTGTGATTCTTCACGTGTTTCCTCAGGCTACTGGGGTCTGTATATTTTTTCGAACAACCGGCTACTTGGCAGCCGTAAGGCTTCTGTAAAATTAAAAAAAATTAAATAATAATATCACAGGTATAATATTTATATATTTTTAATTTTACCGTATCAAAGTGAGTCCTTTGATGTTTTGCTCTGTCAGAACTGTTTGAGAAGCTTTTTGTACAGCTGGAAAATTGACACAGGTAGGGTCTTTCCCCAGTGTGGCTTCTTTGGTGTATTTTGAGATTTTCCAAGCGGGAAAATGCCTTGTTGCAACCCTTAAACTAAAAATGAAACCAATAAATCAATCAAATTGGGGTTCTTGGAGAAGAATAATTTTTATAAAAGCCTTTTGTAATTAAACAAATGTCTTTAAAAATTTGCACAAACAGACTGTTGCAAAATATGTATACATTTCCTTTTGGCCGGGAATAATAACTTCATGAAGAGAAAAAAAAAGGGTCAAAGCACCATCAGAAGCTTTTTTCGGCAAGTAACAATAATAATTAATAACACCCGAACCCGGCTCTGGCTCGGGCTCGGGTCTAATGTATTTCGAGTTTGGATTGAAATTACTGACAAAAAGGCGCACATGCTCCATCGCAATGAAAAAAAAAAAGAAAGAGGGAATAACTTCCATCCAGTTTATATCAAAAAGTGCACTGAACTCGGCGACGCGCGCTAACAGGTGGTATCACATTTACTTACAAGACGGTAAATGATAAACTATTCTAAAGACATTCAGTCAGAGTCACTCTTCAACATGTGTTCGAAAGATAAGTTTTTTCGGGTTCACTTGTCCACGACGCGACGTTCAAAACACGCCCGACTTTTTACCGCTCTAATACCTACGACGATATGTACGATTTCATTTAATTTAATGTAAGAGAACAAAAAACAAAGTGCTTATACAGGGTGATTAAAATGAAAACCGAAATTATTAATTATCACAAATATATTTTTTTTTTAATTTTCTTACCAGATCATCAAAATATTATTGAGATATTGTTCCAAGTATTGTGTGACTTACCGGACATTTATTCGGTTTTTCCCCGCTATGGACCCTCATATGTATCAAAAGTTTATACCGAGCGTTGAATGGCTTAGTTTGTCTTGGGCAATTCAACCAATAACAAGTAAATTCTTCACCTGAAATAAATAATAAATTTTAATTCCTGCATACGTACGTTGCATACTGTATTGAGTAGATAAATTTTTATTCTAACCTCTTTTGAGTTCCACGTGCGATTTTTCTATATGAAAAACTAGGGACGCTTGGGAATCGTACATTTTGAAGCAATTCTCCCATTTGCACTGCAGTACGGTCCTGTTATAATTATCCTCGTAACCTGAACTAACCTCTGATTCCTGACTTTCTGACTCCTGTCTCTTGTGTTTTCCAGGATACATATTAATGTTACTGAAACTTAGCAAAGGGTCGTCCATGAGTAACGCCTCTTGTTGACCCATGACCGCCTGGTTACTTGACAGGTCATAATTGGCCACACTTTCTTCAACATTGCACAAATTTGATGTGTTGTTGTTGGTCGTTCTGTTGCCCAGTAAATGACCGTAGACTTCCCTTGAACTGTCCTGTTAAAAGAAATTAAGTGAGTGACGAAAAAATGTTATTATTATTATTATTATTACATTATTGGTATTGGTGAATAGGTCCAAGGATTCAGGGGGCCGATTTCTCAAAAACTCCGAAAACTCGCTGTCATTTCGCACTACAGTCAACGAGTCATAGTCACTTGTATTATCCCCGTTATCGTCATTCAAATTGACATTGTGATGGTTGTCACAAATATCGGACGCAAAATTATCGATATCGAACGAACTATTAGATAATGTTTCACAAAGATCTATGTCAGATAAGTCCAGACTGTCTAAATTTTCGGAAATTGAATCATCTTCATTCAAAACGTCACCAAACGCGCCCTGATTGACCACAACGTTCCCGAATTGTTGTTGACTTTCCACATAATTATTTTGATCGCACGAAAAATTAATTTTCCCAACGTCCTGTATAATATTGTTTTGAGTTTCTGGCAAGGAAATATTAAAATAATTAATTGGCGACTCTAACGGTTTCACCACGTACCAATTTTCAACTGCCGATGGCGCGTACGAAACGTCGGTGAACGTCGCGGTCCTGTAACTCGAACACGATTCGTAACCGGAATTTTCACTCGTAGAACACGTTTCGTACGTAGACGAGGCGGAGTCTTCAGGTTTCGAAAGAAGAAAGTCCAAAAGGTAGTCTTCGCCATTAGACGTTTCGTTTTCGTACTCTTCAATTTCGGAAAAATATTTGTCGTCGAAATTTTCAAAAATTTCGGTCGTCGCGTCGAAGTTCTTCGTGTTTTGGGCGTTGTAGAAGGCTGCAGTGAATTTTTCCACCAGCTCGTTTTGGGTTTCTGTGAGCTCCAGGGGCGCGTAGGAGGAGGTTTCATAAAATTCTTGACCTACACCTGTCGTCGATGCCATATTTTTAAACAACAACATCTGAAATTAATTAACACTTTTAAGTACCCCTATAAAATTTTCTAAAGACTACCTACCCTTAATTTTCAACTGCTATGTCCTCAACATTCCTGTAATGTAGTGGTCACTCAACAAAACAAAAAACTTTTACAAACTCTTTCGTCATAAAAACAAAACAAAGTCACAAACAGAGGTTACTTCGATTAAGGCTCAAAAAAAAAAAAGTTTGATTGATAGTTAGGTACTTCCCCGAAGTTATTTCTTAACATAGGTACTTAATGCCGCACTCTGAACGCCACACTAATTGTATCTCGCATCTCAACTCAACTAATAAGCGTTAAAATTTAACACATGTTTTAATTCTTAAAGCCCCATATAAACGAAGACAACGATACAAAACTGCTAGACATAAATCAGACAGAGATGGACGACATTTTAAAAGGACTTATGTAATGTGGGGTATGTGCACTACATATACATAATGTATCTAACTAAGTCACCTAATTTATGTACTTAAAGTAAATACGCTGGTTAATTATAAATGACATTTTTGCAATTCTTACCTAATACGATTTGCCCTTCCACCTTTTTGTTATATTTTTTGGCTCATTTAAGTTTTCTATTTTAAAAATACACAAGGACCGCATGCATTGGAAGTGTTCTATTATTTGATAATTTTTTTGTTACTAATTACTGCAATATAGTCGTTATTTCTTTTTAGAACCGGAAGAGTAAAAAAGTGCCTTAAAATGGCACCATATAAAATGTAACGTTGGTTGTATTTATTTTTGTTTTTTGGGTTTTGTAGTTACACAAAGCTTTTTAAATAAAGTTTATTTAAGACATTCATAAGTGAAATTAATTATTAATTTTAAATTTTATTTATTATTAATAGATATCAAACAAAGAGGTAAGAAAAGGAACTTTCTTTATTGATAAATGTTGCTACTTTTATTTTTTATTTTTTCTTCCTCTTTAGAACCGGAAGTGTCAAAAAGTACCTTAAAATGGCACCATGTAAAATGTAGCGTTAGTTGTGTTGTTCTTTTTTAAATATACATACCTAGTTTGATTAAGACATAAATAAAATTTATTACTATTTTTTTAATAAACGTTAAATTAAACAGGGTTTAAAAGAAACAACTTTAATTATTAATGGAGGCAAATGTTTTTATTTAAAGTAAAAAGCGAAGAAAAATCCAAAAAGGAAATTAAAATTCTGACTATTTTTATCTAAAATATAAAATTGTCGTGTCACAATGTTAGTTATTGATTTTTATGAAATTTTATATGCATATTCCATAGGTCTGAGAATCGGTAACTATCTATTTTTCATATCCCTAAGTGATAAGGGTTGTCCACCCCTAACATTTTTTTTTTATTTTTTGAGCAAAATTTTTTTTTAATTTTTTTATGATTTGGCATTAAAAAATACATATAACCCTTAATTTTCATCTTCCTACCACCAACCACCATTTTTTAATAGCGATATTAGTATTGTAATAATCTTCAACTCTCAGTGGTCGATAACTGATCAATTATTATCAATCGATTAGTCATCCCCGCCAGGCGTCCACTGATGTCACTACTCACCCAGCAAACAGCACGGAGTGGGGATGAGAATGAAGCAGATTTTTTAGAATGTTACAGGGAGTTCAAATATGTTCTAAGAAGTAAAAGAATGTTTTATTATAACATTTCAGAATGATTAAGCAATGTTCAAGAATGTTCCAGAATCTTAAAGATCATTCAAGAATGCTTCAGAATGTTAGAAAAGGTTAGAAATTGTTTTATGGGATGTTCTGGATAGTTCTAAATTCGCGAATATTCTAGAATGTCCCATCAAACGTGTAATATATTCTTACCCGGACAACGCCGGGTATTGCTGCTAGTTACCTATAAATTACCAAAAATTTACAAAAATAATTATCAATAAAAATAAAAATTTCTTTTTTTTTATTGTTTCAGGATTCAGGGTAAGCAGTTTGATGTTGCTAGAAACGATTAGGTGAGACTAAAAGTAGTAAGTGCTCATTATAATTAATTATTAATTTTATATATACAGGGTGTACCTACACTCATAATGTTAAAGTTAAAACAGTCAGTTCATACAGGAGTACATGTATAAAAATTGTTGTATTGGTTTAAAGGGTTCAATAACATAAATAATTTCAAAATTGCTACCATAAAAAGGGCACAGGGGTTTTATTTCGTCATTGGATAGAAACACGTGGCTTTAGTGTTTTTTCATTAGTAGCTCCACTGAAATTTGATATTGTCATCGCTATACATACACGACTGCACTTGTCTCTATTCAAATTTTATAGTTTTCATTCGGGGTCCTGACTTATATGCAAATAATTATCATTTTCGAATAGAAAATTACCATCGAATAATTCAAGTGTCAAAATAACAAACTAATATGCTTGCAAAAATCTAAAACTTTCGCCAAAAATTTAGTTTTTATTTATTAAATGTATTTGAAATTGACCCTGACCTCTTCCCATAGCTTAAGGGAAAATATATTGTAAATTAATTTAAGAAGGGAAAGCAATTAATACTTCTACTGCCCATTCATTTTTGTTGGTATAACTGCAATGAGCATCATATCATCTAAAACAAGCGAAAGTCTAACGTGTCGTTCTTTTGTTTTAATTTTGTGCATAAAAATCCGTTTTCGAAATCCTCCTTTGCATTTATCTTCACCACTGGCGAGAGATGACAAATGACACATCAGAACGATCTTTAATACTTTTTTTTTCTTTCATTAACTGAACTTTTAATTTTTCTACCGGTGTCAATGATTCTGGCGTGGTATTCTTTCCATTCGGATTTTTTTTTTAATGAGGGTGCGCACACATGGGGTTGTCTTTCGGAACTATTAAGTAAATATTAAGTGGGTAACTCAGTAAAGGACATGTGTATTTCGTTTTCTTTATAACAAATGTTTTTTTTAAAGGCGAGAATTAAGGGTGTGACATAAAACGAGAAAAGTTAAATAAATAAATGGGGGAGCGAAAACGACTATTAAATAAACAACTTGGTTTGAAACAGGGTGGGTAAATAAACAAGATCTTTTCCTAATTTTTTATTTTTACGATTAAAATTGTTAGATTTTTATTATGGCTCTTTTACGGAATTTACATTTGGTAGGTTATTTTTTTTTATCATTCAAGTGTTTTGATAATTATCACGGTGAGTTTAATTCATTAAAACTAACGATAGAAATGATACACTGAAAACAATGAATCGCGTATTAACTGCAAAGTTTATGTACAAAAAAGTACTTGTATTGTACATCACCAGGGGCACAAGATGTTGCTGCATTATTACATTACATGATATGTACATTACAGCAATAATTAACATGTGCAGAAGAGATAGAATTTCACTTTATTTTTCTACTTTTTTGTTTACGTTTAGCAAGCATAAACAGGAATTATTTCAAATAGAATTTAACTGTTAATTTCTTTTCTAACTCCTAAAAAGACTAGAATTTCTTCCAGATGTGACGTTCCATCCCCTTTTTGCTCTAATAAATAATTAGACTAAAAACTGTTCATAACGGACTATATTTCTCAGTGGCGGTTTTATTTTTAAAGCCATTTGGTCAATGACCCACCGAAAATAAAATTCAGAAAAATTATTTTTTTTAACACCCAACTATCAAATTAAATCGCAAGCCATTGGTTCAGTGAGATGTCTTTCTCAAAATGTTTCTTTATTTTTATAAACGTTTTAAATTGCAATTACTGGATGCATATGCCGATGGCTCGTGACTAGACTTTTTTGTCTCGTGCACTTATGTAGCAACGGTACTATCTCCTGGTCTTTTATTATTTTTTTTTTCACTTCTCTCCCGGCCAGTAAACGTCTAAAACGGTTCTTACGACAAAAACAATCGAAGAAAGCAGCTGGCTTTTGTCATATTTCATACAAATATAAAATACTGGTCGACGTCGTTTACAGTTTTTGTTCGGCGTTTTTTTATTGGTGGTTTTTGTCTTGTCACACGTGTATGAATATGTAAGTATTTGTATGGTGAGGAACGAGCCATGTAGTGATAAAAAAGATGAAGACGATGCGCTTACTCTATTATTGTTTCCAAAACAATTGCAGGGGACTTTTAGTCTATATTTGACCTAAGTTTTTGTGGTTAACGTGAGCTGTTCACGTGCCATGAAAAACGGTAAAAATAAAACGCTATTTTGATCCTAATATTTCTGACAGAATGATTAATAGTCGACACAGTTATTTCATTAAAAACTTATATGAAATTAAACACAATAATTCTTTTAAAGACCCTTTATAGTTACTATGCAGGTTAAATCAATCAATTTTTAAATTTAAATATGTTCACAATATGTAAAAACCACTCCAATTTAACTAACTTATTGATTGTTATTACCCAATGTCTGTATAAATCATTAAACCACCTCTTATAATTTATTTCTTAAAAATGGTACTATTTTCATATTAAGATCATGACAATGATCTCACTTAGCTTCGTTTTTAGATTTAGTTCGTAATCTGTTAATCTGAACGCAACTAAACTTTTGAAATTATTATGCTTTATCTATGACCGGTGTAATCTATGGTTTTGACGTATGAAGTTTGTTGACAGTTATCTTTTAAAAAATAGATTTTAATTAAAACAATATTAACTTTTTAAATTTTAACTAATATAAATGTACTTATTCGGTGTAACATTTACCCTTGCAATATTTAAAGCATTATTTTAGCCACGTATGCTACCTGTGAGTGAAATTCTGTGGTATAACCGCACTTTCACTAACCATGTTTTATGTTTTTACGGCTCCTAACGAAGAAATATTTTATCTTTGCTCGTAATTAGTGGTAAATCGTGTAGTGTATGTGTTAATTATGTCCAACAAACGTGTTTCTTATTTTTATAATCCGGACGTTGGAAATTTTCATTATGGCACTGGTCATCCTATGAAGCCTCACAGGCTTTCTGTTATACACAGCTTAGTTCTTAATTATGGCCTCAATAATAAAATGCAAATTTATCGTCCATACAAAGCCAGTGCCCACGACATGTGTAGATTTCACTCTGATGAATACATAGGTAGGTTGCCAGAAACTAAACTATTGTATATTTGTTCCCCATTTTAAGCTAATAATTTTCTTAATTTTAGATTTTTTACAAAGAGTAACACCTCAGAATATTCAAGCCTTCACAAAACACCTTAGTCATTACAATGTAGGTGATGACTGTCCAGTTTTTTATGGACTATTTGACTTCTGTTCCATGTATACAGGAGCATCACTTGAAGGTGCAATGAAATTAAACAATAACGACTGTGATATTGCCATTAACTGGTCAGGTAATTCATGGTACACTATTCTTTGTGTTTCTATGATGTCTAATAGTTTGTTAATGTATAGGTGGACTTCATCATGCCAAAAAATTTGAAGCTTCTGGTTTTTGTTATGTGAATGATATTGTAATTGGAATTTTGGAACTACTAAAGTATCATGCCAGAGTATTGTATATAGATATCGATGTTCATCATGGTGATGGAGTTCAAGAAGCATTTTACCTCACTGACAGAGTTATGACAGTTAGTTTTCATAAATATGGAAATTATTTCTTTCCCGGTATGTTTTAATTTAATTAATTTAATTTACAGTATAGTATTATTAAGAATGACTTATAGAATCATGAGCGGTAAAATTAGTCTGCAATTGTGTATTTAATTTAAATGATATTTTATTTTTTCTTTTATTCAAGGAACTGGTGATATGTATGAAATAGGAGCAGAAAGCGGCCGTTATTATTCTGTAAACGTTCCTTTAAAGGAGGGTATCGATGACGCCAGTTATTGGCAAGTTTTTAAACCTGTAATTTTAAATGTAATGGATTTTTTTCAACCCACAGCGATTGTATTACAATGTGGCGCTGATTCTTTAGCTAACGATAGGTAGTTGAAAATAATTATTTAAAACCTTTCATTCCATTTTTTAAACTTAAACCAACCTTTAGATTAGGTTGTTTTTCATTAAGTACAAAAGGACATGGAGAATGCGTGAAATTTGTACGAAACTTAAACGTACCAACCCTCGTTGTGGGCGGGGGTGGTTACACCTTACGAAACGTTGCAAGGTGTTGGACATATGAGACGTCTTTATTGGTAGATGAAACAATTTCAAACGAACTTCCTTACACTGAATATTTAGAATTTTTTGCCCCTGATTTCACACTGCATCCTGACGTCGTGATAAGACGAGAAAATGCAAATAGTCGACAGTATTTGGAAGCAATCACAAAGTATTTTATAATAACATATTTTTTATTAGTCCCTACTATTATTTTCTTTTGTTAGATATGTATACGATAATTTGAAGATGATTCAACATTCTCCAAGTGTTCAAATGCAAGATGTACCTGGTGACGCATTTATTGACGATAATAAAACTAAAGAGGAAGATCCTGATGTTAGAATAAGTCAAGAATTAGAGGATAAAATGGTCGAAGCAAAAAATGAGTTTTATGATGGAGACAAAGACCATGATCGAGAAGAAATGGAAACTTAATTATAATTCTTAAATTTTATTTATTTTAAATGTAACTGTGTAATTTTAGATCTCTAACTTGTAAGTTTTTATATTTTTATTTATGACAGATTTCTTTAAAAATTACAATTGTGTATTGTTTATCAAGTACTCCACTCCTGCCCCCTCCCCAATTCTAAAGACAAGAAAACACCTTACTGTAATTTTAATTCTTATTATTTTATTTATTATTATAATAACATACAAAATAACTTATTCGTTCTCTTGGCTACGAAGTCTTGCATGTCCATTTGTAACACGTACTGATAGTTGCTGGGCCCTTTCTACAATTGTCTTTCGCTTCTTTGATGACACTCCATGAGCTATTTCTGCACAGAATTTGCGATTCTGCATCATGAGAACCTCAAGTTCCTGTATAAAAATAACCCTTGTTAAACAAATTCATAGTAAGCAAAGTAAATGAAACTGTTTCTGTTTAGCTCAGTGAAAGGTGTCGTCAAATGTAGTCAGACGCAAATTACCATAAGCATCATTGCTAATTAAATTAGATTATTAATTAATTAAAACAGACTGTACTAACTTTAACATTATGCACTAGGACTTTTCTGAAGCCAGTTGGAAGCATGTGACGGGTCTTTTTGTTTGAACCGTATCCAATATTTGGCATCAAGTATTGCCCCTTGAAGCGCCTACGAACTCTGTTATCAATACCCTTGGGTTTTCTCCAGTTTCTCTGAAAACATAACAGTATAAACAACTAGCGTAAAAGTGAGGTTACATATTTTAAAACTTTCACATTTCACAGGAAAATAGAGAAAACTTACCTTTAGTTTAGCATAGCGATCTGACTGATGCCTAATAAACTTCTTTGTACGTTTTTTTACAATTGTAGGCCTGTATACTGGTCTAATTGCCATCTTGGTCTGCAAAGAAAAAATTTTATAACGAACAGACGAACTAACATTATATGAATGTATAGTTTGGGTCGTTTTTTCAAATTAATACGGCTTTTTGTCAAAAATACTTACGGATGGTTTTTATTTTTAAAGATTATTTTAAATGTGTGATATGTATGTACACACACACTATTGAGGTTATTTGACGTGAATGAAAAGAGAAGGAAAATAGCTAGATGGTTTTTAGTGTCACTTTAGGTTCTTTATGTGGCAACCCTGAAATTACCAGATTAGTATACGAGTATCGCACAAAAAGTTTTATGTGTATATACAGAGGACAATAAAAAAGTGTTTAACAAACCATGAAAAAAATTTGAATTTTAATAGCATCAAATAAAATCGCTTATATAGTGTTATAAAATATTTGTAATATTATTATTATACATTTTCGTATAATTTATATTAATAATGAGGCACTAATGTAGTGATCAATCCCTTGACCACAATGGCTTTTACATAAAAATAATATTACAATATAAAGAGCGTTCGATAGAAATAATAATTCCGATAGATTGAGTAGCAGGTTGATGAAACATTTTAATATGTATTTTTAACTATACATCTTTTTAGTTCATTTTAAATAATTATCAAAAAAATGATAGTTGAAAAACTTTTAAAATTCATTACAAATTAATTATTTTCATTTTTCTTCATTTTCTGTAGTGAAAATATTTATAAATGCCCACATTTCTATTGCAAAAAGGCTATTAAAAGAGGGTAAAGGTACAGATGTTAGCAAATATGTAATAAATTTCATTCATAGCGTCTACCTAAGATTTTCACCCTAACTATCTCACGGTAGAAATTCAAATGAAAACGGTTTGAAGGTGGGTTGAAGCGAGAGGTAATGTGGCTCTTGTTTTCGTTTTTAGGTATGCGATTGGTTGCCCACTTTTGGCGCGCTCATATTCAGCGCTCCTAGCGGAACGCCTTGATATTACCTGTTTCTCCGGCCGTTCATCCAGAGGTAAGTCGATTTATTAATTTCTTCAAATATTTAATATAAAATAAGGAAAAATATTTAGGAGGTGCCAAAATTCATCATAAAATAATAGTTTTTTAGTAGAAATTTATCGTACTCGGTATATTTCGTTTCGACTCGTACTTACAGAGGAATAAATTATTTAGCTTTGTTTATCGAATATTTCGTAGCATGGCTGCTTTGATTGTCACAGTTGAACTTGCCATTTCTGCATTTACGATTCTAAAATTATTTTCTCCCCTGCATATAAGGGTTGAAAATATTGAATGGTATGAAATTAAAGCTAATTTTTCGTAGAATCTGTTTAGACTATGTGCTCCTGGATTAGAAGCTGGCGTATTAGAAAAAATAATTGGGTGTAGGCTTAGAATTTTAATGTTATTTTGAGTTAGCGCGCGCGCGGATGGTTTTATTTTGAAGACGCCGATCATAGTCGAAAAAAGACACGTTATTTTGTTTTGTTTATGTTGTGCCATTTTGCTTTTGCGGCGTGCAAAAAATTCGCGGCTGATGTAAAAAAAAAACTTGAATGAATCTAACCGCGAAACAAAAGACACTAACCTTTTAAAACTGGTTTTTGCAATGTTTGCTTCAATAGTACCCACTAAAATAAGTACACAAGTTATTGAATAATTCGCACTTCTTTGTTAGGGAATCATTTCTTCCAATGAATGATAAATAGTACCTATAGGATTTTAATAAGATGCAAGGGCTTTTTATGGTGCCGTATCATATCGATTTTTCTTCTGTTATAAATTTATTTTCTTGAATAACAACAATTAATGGAGTCAATTTTAATTACTTATTACTTAGCTTATTTATAAATTAATATCCAATTATTTTTATTTCAAAAATATTGCCACATACATGTTCGATTTTATATGCATTGTATCTGACTTCTTTTTTTAACTTTTGTAAATGGGGGGTATTAACGTGTGCAAATTAAATTCGCAGAGGTCCAAGGGTTGAATGCATAGATATTCGTAGTGTCCTTTTTATAATCCTCAAATTATTTTTCTTATTTTCGCAAAAGTTAAAGAATACAATATTGCCATAAAGCAATTGCATGCATTGCGATTAAATAAAATCCTGTTTGTTTAATAGGCGTAGGAATTTTTACGATGCGATTTATGTATGGCGATTAAAAATGGCGGGTAAGACGCTTTGTTTTTTTTTTATATTCGCTTGAAACTTTCCAGTTACTGCAACCTAAGCCTAAGAGAGATTATTTTAAGGGATGAATAATTTATTGACCCCTATAATCTGTTAATTAATACATCAGGTGATATTTTGATAAGAAAATTTAAACTACAAACATGGCTGTTGTATCAGGATCGCATAAATTAATGCCTACATTTAATGCAAGCGCATTCATAGAGGTGGAAAATCGATAAAATTAAATTGGAGACGCGTTGTTCCTGAAACTAATAAATACTTTTTTATTTTAAATATGTTTAATGACGGATTACTTTTAGTTCCACTTAATTTTTTAATTGATAAAATAATTCAATCAGAGTTAATGACGATTAATTGAATACAAAATGCACACATTTAGGATGTGGATCAAATAATGAGCCTATTAACTAACAGTTTTCATTTTTTTTTTTCAGGAAATATTAACCTATCTGAAATAAGAATGTCTGACGACGCAGCAGCTCCAGCGAAACGAGGCCGTAAAGCCAACGCCGAAAAGGCCGAAAAAAGCGATAAGGTGGAAGCCAAAAAGCGTACAAAAAAGGTACAAAAAAAATAATGAAAAACCAATACTTATGTTTTGATTTAAATGTTTTTTTTTCTCCCTGAAGGATGTCAAAGCTGACGAGAGTGGTGACGAAGTGCCAGTAAAGAGGGGGAGGGGCCGACCAAAGGGCACAACAAAAAAGAAAAACTCTCCCAAACCAAAGGCTAAAGGAACAGGTAAAATTTTTTTGTTAAAATCAAAATTAAACGATTAAGAAAAAAATGTTCTGTCTTAGGACGCCGGGGAAGGCCCAAAAAAGAAGACAGAGATTCAGCTGAAGAAGAAACGGAAGAAAATGAAGCAGAAGAAGAAGAAGAGGGAGATGAGTAAATAAAACAGTTTTATTCTGCGAAATAGGTGGCAGCTCCTAGAGGGTATTTACCTTCCACCCTTTCTTAAAAAACGGTGCCATGTTTTTGTTTTTTTTTTTTTTTTTTTTATTTAAGATTTCTTTTTCACTTTTGTGTGTATTTGTGCATCTGTTTGACTAGAAAGAAGTGTTCAAAAATGGGCCCAAAACGATCTCAAAAAAATATTCAGCCATTAGCTGGAGTTGCTACCTGCAATATATTTTATTCATATTCCTGTTTAAAACGCAAAGAACTGACGAATTTTGATTGAATTATTAATTTTTTTTGTAACCTAAATACTGTAAATTCGTGCCTGTATTAGACATTCTAAACGAAATACGCAGTTTTGTAAAAAAGTCCACTTTCTATGGTTGTCTGTTATCAAATTTCGTCGGTTCAATTTCTTGTAACACTACATAAAAAAGTCATTTCGTTAGGTTTTTGTCCTTTCAAGACTTAGTTTAATGCACAAGTGCAACATAACATAAACATATTTAATGTCTAGATTTAAGTTGTGCCGATATTATTACGTTATAAGTAGTTTGGGTGTACAAAATTCGTAGAAAAAAATTGTCCTGATACTTGTAAGAAATCTGTTTGTCAGTAGGCTACAGTATACTTCAGAGCGTTCACAATAAATGAGATACATAAACTTTTTTTATATTGCACAAAAAGAATCACCCTGTACATGTTAAGTTTTTTAGACCAATCAAATATTCGGTTTTAGTTATTGTTGTTTCAAAATACTTTATCCTAATTGGTTTTTAACAGCCTATCAAAGGTGTTTGGCATCGTTGCCATGGTTCCCAAGTATATTAATGTATCTATGTGTTGCTATGTTGTCATATTGTACAATTTTTATTCAATCAATTTTCGTTTTTTATTAATCTGGCTTGGAAAAAGTTAATTTTAAATAAAATGATTGCTTAAAAAGCAATAAACTTTGAAAATTTTAATAAGTTACAACGTCGTTAAATAGTAATCAGATTTGTAAAGTATATTAATTTACTTCTAAATTAGCGTTTTTTTTTGTTCGTTATTTTAGGTTATATGATATGACAACATTGGATTTCATTAATTGCGAATATCTATGATCACTGTTAAAGGTGCATCTATGATGTGCATTGTTGACATTTGACATGAATGTGACGGTTTAGGTTATAATAAGTAAAATATTGCTTTTTTCAAATATTTAACTTTTCAAGTTTTTGAAGTAATGAATTAATTAAATAATATTTATTGATCAATATTTGAACAGCAGGAGTCTTTCAATCTTCCGAGGAACCACAAATTTTAAAGGCGCAAAAATGGACATCGAGGAGCTCATGGAAATAGACGACACTGTTCCTAATCCAGTAATTATCGAAAATAAAAGAATAAGTACTGATTTCTTGCCACCAAAGGATGCATTATCGGAAAACGAACACCAAAAAGCAAAATGTGAAAATTCCAATATTACTTCAAATCATAGTGAGACCGACAAGCTAAAAGGGGGTACATCCTGTCCGTCAGATGATGATTTAGAAGTAATAGAAATTCCTTCTAATAAATCAGATAAAACTGTACCAGTTGAGCCTGGAGTACTATCAGAAAATGATAACAAGAAAAAGGAAGATGAATGCGTAGTTATTTTAACAGATGATGAAGACGAACATACTACAACTGACGCAAAACGTAAGCGGGACCTAGTGGCCACAGAGGTTATTGATCTGGTGCCCCAAAAGAAGAATTCAGTGAATAATAAATGCATTAATTATGCTTGTCAGAGTGGATTTGGTATGATTAAAGCGCCAATTTTTTGTCTGTCTTACTTCAGAGTTAAGAATGCAGATAATAAATGTTTGGAAGTCTGTCAGGAGTGCTTTGAAGAGGCTATTTTACATTATGATAAATTATCAAAAGCACTGATAGGTATGAAGCACAAGTCTAAATTTTATTTCAAATTTGCAATTTAAATACTTAATCTTCTAGAAGGTAAACTCCTGGTAGAACAAGAAGTACCAGTTAGAGATGATATGTTTGAAATATATGACTCAGATTCAGAAGAAGAAGCAGAAAAAGAAGTTGAGTACTTTGATAATGAATCTGTGGATTTTCTTAAAGAAAATTTGGACTCAGTTATTAAGGAAACTATTGAAAAATACAAATTAAATGAGCAAGTAGATAACTCAGTTAAATATTTAGTAGAAAAAGAAGAAAAATTAAAAGGTAAACAAATTTTTTAACCTTTATATATTTATAAAAGTAAATGGTTGTTTCTTTGTTTTTGTATTGTTTTGAAAATTTGGTGACCAAACCACAACGAACTTTTCTGAATTAAAAAAAAAAACAAAAACATTTAGATTTGAACAAAAGAATTGTTTGTTGTACTTACAGTTAATACAGTAAGGTGATTCTTTGTTTGTTCATTATCAGCTTTATTTTTCAAAAATAAAGTGTAGTTTTACATCATTGAAATTTAATTACCCCTCTTATTACAGAATCGTGTATTCAAGTAGACGGAATGATAAAAGACTTGAGGAAGTGCCTTGATGGTATCCAGAAGAACATCTACAGCGAATTTCGCGTTAGATACCAGTGTCTTCCTCCTCTGGAAATTTGTGGTCATATGTCCCAAGACAAACCAGGTTCATTAGGCACCTAATTTTATTTCATCTTGTTTTTTCTTAATACTTTTATTTTTATGTGTCAGGCCGAAGATTAGAAATGAATAGGAAGCGAACGGCTTCTTGTTTGGAACTGGAAACAGAGAAGCACCAGATTACTTCTGAAATAGACAAAATAGATGATGTTGTAGAGGTACCTGCAGATCTGCCACCAAAAGGAGAAATTATCAAACCTGAACCAGTCTTAGGTAAAAGTAAAAACATTTTGTTTGTTTAATATTTCTTTTTACTTAAAAAAATAATTCTATTTTTAAGTACAGTAGATCCTTTTAAAATTGGATGTATTTTGTTTCTTTTTTGTAGGTCAAGAGTATTATTCTGCACGTTACCTTACAATGGGTTCGTGGGTGACCGTTAAGTTGGAAGAGGTCCTTGATTCTGGGGAAATGATCAACGGCCGTCTTACCAATAATCGCGTGTACAGTGTCCTGGTAAACAACAAGCAGAAAACGTCTTCCAGTAGTAGATTACACTCGGGCAGAGAAATGGCGTATTTCACACCCCCGAATGTCCAGCTCGAAGTCGGCACTCGTGTCATTGCTGTCTTTAGGGAAACTGCAACGAATATGGAAACAAAGAAGCATAAGAAGGAGACTTTCTTCCCCGGAATAGTGGCTGAGCCGTTGTCCGCTGCAAATCGTTACAGGTAAGTTTTTTTTATCTAATGTATGATTAATATTTTTAACGTTAATTAATTACACTAATGAGTTTTGTTTTCTTTTTATGTATAATGTATTCATAATATTTTATTTCAGGTATCTAATATTTTTTGACGACGGTTATGCTCAGTATGTGAACCATAACCAGGTTCGTCTCGTCTTCGAATCATCAAAATTTGTGTGGGAAGACGTGCACATCGATTCGCGACCTTTCATTAAAAAATATCTGGAATCATACCCTGACAGGCCCATGGTTAAATTACGAAAAGATCAAACCGTTCGCACAGAATACAAAGGTAAGGAGCGAGTATTTGTATACCTAACCTTTAGGTTTATTAATTCTGTTTTGTTTATTTTAGGTAAATGGTGGTTGACAACGGTTATGAACATTGACTGTTCGTTGGTACAAATGTTCTTCGATGCTTCCAATAGGGTCGAGTGGATATACAGGGGATCGACCCGTTTAAACCCCATGTTCAAAGAGGAACAAGCCGCGAGCAATAGACTCCAGAACAAGACGAGAACCATGCCGAGGTTACAAAGGGGAGCCGTAAGGATTTTTAATATTTTTTTTATTACACCTGTGTGTATTTTGTATTATACGTTAAAAATAATATCTGTTTTCTGTTTAGGACAACTCTGGTGCTTACGTAGAATATACCAGGAACGATGAGCAAAAGGACAACAAGGAATTTCAGGCAGAAGCTGATACGGCTCCTGTAAAGGCCGTGGCTCGAAAGAGCACGGCTAAAGCAATGCTCAGTGCTGTCCCGAAGCCTTCGTCCTTTGTTGGGGCCGTGCCTTTCTTACCGGTAGCAAATAAAGAGAAAGAGACTTCCTCACCCGCCACACCACCAACTAAAGTTGTGGTAAGTAAGCTTTCACTTATTGTTTTAAACAAAATTTGAAATTGATCTCTTTTTAGTATTTTACACCAAGGGCCCAAACGAACCTTAGAGTCCCCTATAAGCCCCACGTGTGCTCTCCACGCTGTAAACGTTTTGTACTTCATAATGTCAACAAATTGAATAGCTATAACCCTCTTGCAAAACCTCTTTTATGTGGCTGGAATCGACTTACCCTCAAGCACAAGGGGAAAAGAGAAATAAATTATAAGGTAAATAAACAAATATCTATTTTTAGTATAAATTAACAATCTAATTATTATATTTTAATACAAAAGCCTTATCAAAAAGTATGTTTTAGATTTGTTTTTTATTTTTTTTTTTGGATTTGTACTTTCGATTTAGCAGAAAATAAAGTGCAAATTAACGTTTATAGGCTCCCTGTGGTCGTTTTATTCGGACCATAGCAGAACTACATTTGTACCTGAGACTTACTGAAAGTGAAATGACCGTTGATTTGTTTGACTTTGACTATTGGGTTCACTGTCTCGCGGAGTTTATGTTGGAAAAAGATGCAACAATCAACAAGGATTTATCAAATGGTATTTTTTTTCCCTCCTTTATTTTTTATTTGTCTTTTACATCAATCTACTGTTTTATGATTTAATGAAGTTTTATTTTCTCTTTTCAGCCCTTGAAAATGTTCCAATTCCCGTTGTAAATTATAACGACAATGAATCAAATGATTTCTGTAATTATTCCACAAAAAGGGAGCCAATGGAAGGGGTCAATTTGAATTTGGACCCTGAATTTTTATGTGGTTGTGACTGTGAAGACGATTGTACAGTAAGTATTTATTTTTTGAGAAATAATTTTTTTTATCTGTAATATTTCCTTTTTTTACAGGACAGAATGAAGTGCCAGTGTTGGCAGTTAACCCTTGAAGGCATGTCTTATCTCCAAAAGAATATTTCTCCAGACCAGGTCGGTTATCAGTTTAGAAGACTTCCAGAAGCAGTCCCCACGGGAATTTATGAATGTAATTCTAGGTATTTTTTGTTATTTATTATATTTAAAATTTTGTTCTGTAATTTTGATTATTTATAGATGCAAATGCGCGCCAACGTGCCTCAACAGGGTTGTTCAGAATCCTCTTCAATTAAAACTGCAGGTATTTAAAACAACAAATCGAGGCTGGGGAATCAGATGTCTCAATGATATCCCTCAAGGAGCATTTATCTGCATTTATGCTGGTTCTCTTCTAACTGAGCAAATGGCTAACGAAGTAAGTGATTTGCAATAACAAAAAATACATATTGGACAGTTACTTTAATCTTTATTTTTCAGGGAGGTAAAAATTATGGAGATGAATATTTAGCAGAATTGGATTACATCGAGGTAGTTGAAAAGATGAAAGAAGACTACGAAGAAGAAGCAGTTTTAGACGAAGAAGATTTGAAAAAATCGAAAAGTCGCGAACATTCTGACAACGAAGACGACGAAAAAGAACAAAGTACAACAGCAAGAGGAAGAAAGAAGAACTACTCTGAAGACACAGACTTTGTTCTTAACGTTAGTTTGAACGCTGACTCTTCTATAAGGTAAAAGTAATTCCTCATTCGTTATTTAAATACCGTTGTAACTTTTTTGTCAATAATTTTATCATTCCAGGTCTCGATTAAGAAGAAGGTATAAAGAAGAAGAGCCAAAGCCTGAAATAAAGGAAAATAATACTAAGAAGAAAGAAGAGCCAAAGCCTGAAGTAAAAGAAAATGGGACTAAGAAGAAAGAAGTGCCAGAAAGCACCGAGAAAAAAGAAGAAAAGAAGGACAAAAATGAAGCTGAAGAAGATTATGTCATGATTAGTGATGACGAAGATTGTGAGTGAATATTTCTGTATTTAACTTAAATTTTCTAAAGTGGCTGCATTTATATTCGTTTAATGAGTGACTAAAAAATAATATTTTTGTCAGGTGTTCACGAACCCTCCAGTTTCAATCCTAAAGATGAGTCCAAGCTAGACGAAACGCGTCCCATGAAATACACGTCCGTCAGAGAAATATACGCCAAAAACGAATGCGTTTACGTAATGGATGCCAAAGTTACAGGAAATATTGGACGTTTTTTAAACGTAAGTTGCTTTATTTAGCTGTTATTATATTCTGTATTTTAATTAAAGAACTATTAAAAAATAAAAACGGGGTTAACTAATAATTGTTCGTTAATTTTCAGCATTCATGTTCTCCAAACGTGTTTGTACAAAACGTTTTCGTGGACACGCACGACCTTCGATTTCCATGGGTAGCATTTTTCGCCTTAACGTATATTCGGGCAGGAACAGAGCTCACTTGGAACTACAATTACGACGTGGGCAGCGTCCCCGGAAAAACGATGTACTGCTATTGCGCCTCCGATGAATGCAGAGGTAGACTTTTATAATTTCTATTCCTTTTTTTTATTTAGTTAAGGAAAACAGGTTTATAGAAATGTTTTTGCAATTTTTTTTTTTTTTTTGTTGTAGAAAAATGAATTTGTTTTTATTTCACTTTTTAACCAAGTACATTCAGGTTTGTTTTAGAATGATTTTAAATATAACAGGATTCATCAAATGTATAAATAAGAATTGATTATCTCAGAAATTTAATTTCAGAATTAAGAATAACAGCTTTTCAATAAAAATAAATGTCTTTTGTACTGACAAAATTGAATATACTCGGTTGCTATTTGACTTCTATTTAATATGTAAATACAAAGAATGGGGGCTTTTAAAACAGTTAAAACAGCTGTACTTAAGTGTTTGTAGTGTAAGTACTTGTTTTAATATTTTTAATTAAACATTTTTTACAAGGCCTTTATCAGTTGATTAAAAAAAGTCAGCGAGTTTTTCTTAATATATGTTGTTTAATTTAAAAAAATACACCTACAACAAAATATCACTCAGCACTTTGAATATACTGCTCTCTTTCAGTACTTTCATCTTACATTATCATTATAAAAAATCAAACGCCCTAATAATAAATACAGTTAGGTAAATACATGAGCTGTTTCATAATGACAGAAAAAAAAAGATAAAAAATGTCAGATAATTGGGAGATTAAGGATTATTTGGCCAATAGCAGTTGCTTAATTTCATTGTTCTCTGCTGCATCTATATATGTCGTCCCATCAGGTGCACGACCGTCTCGTAGGGCACCCTATAAAAACTAAAAGTAGTACAATATCTTAGTTTTTGTAATTATTGTTTACCTTATCTAATAAGAGTTTAACGCAGTCTTTATGTCCCTCCCAGATGGCAGCCAAAATTGCCGTTATACCATGTTTGTCTTTAGACTGAAATCATAACACGATTACCTACTAACATTTATTAATTTACTCACATACATTTACATCTGCTCCAGCTGATATGAGATATTCTATAACGTCTGCCTGTCCATAATCAGCAGCATATAAAATTGGGGGTCGTCCGTCTATTTCTTGATTTACATCTACACACTATAAAATATGTTTTTTGTAGTATATTATAATAATTTACGCAAAAAAGGGATTTTTGGGAGTGTTACTAATTGATACTGTTAACCGTTTAACAAAATCAAACTATATAATACTTAAATATGCTGCAAACCTTTTTTTCTATAATGTCCTTTACTTGTTCTAGATCTCCGTTTTTTATTCCCCAAACTAGTTCACTCATTTTTGAAACAATTTGAGTATTTTTGGAAATAAGATGACAATACGACTAGGTCTGACAGATCGACAGACTGTGTCATAGACTGTGTCTGACAGATAATTAACAAATGACAGAGTGTTTTACATTTTACCAACTTTTTATATCAATTCATTAGATTTAGTGGATTGTTTAACTAGAAAGAAAAAATCGACTTAGTTATAAATAGCACGAATTAACACGGCATTTTTTCATATTATTAATTTTTATCTGCTACTAGGTTTTGAAATTATAATTTCTCTTTCATGAAAGCGAAAAAATTTTATTTTACTAAAAGAAAATCATTCTACCAATCATCCATACTTTAGACACTACGTAGATAATATCTATGAACTTTATGCCAAATTATTTTTCTTTCTGCAATGGATTTTATTTGCACAAAGACCACATGCAGTATTACCTATAAAATACGTAATTATTATCTGAATTTAGAAATGTAATCTCAGCCAAAAGCATCAATAGTCATGAATAAAGGTATGTTTATATTTACAGTTAGTAAATAATAATAAATTGATCATTAACATGGTTTGGTTCCCAATACCAGACTATTAAAGAAGCAAAACCTTTCTTTGTCAAGTTAAATTTAAAATTTGTAAAATATCATTAGATTAAAATTATTATTTAACATATGTACCTTTTTACAGAAACATTTAGAAAATTTTGGATGTAGATGGATTTATTGTAGCAGTCTTCCTCCACTCTACAACTTTACTATACTGAAGGAAGTGATGGCTTATTATTACTGATGATCCTTCTCCTAGGACTGTTTGGTAGCTATTTAAGGTAAAAATATATGCTATAATATATTATATAGACATTATTTTTAATATTGTACTAGAGGCACTTTTTATTTATAAAACTGAGTTATATAATTTTGTTTTACAGGAATGTTATGGAGATTCTGGGTTTCATTTGTTATGGAGTATTGGTAGTAATAGTTCTTGGTCATTTGATGGTGTGAAAGTACCTGATGGAAGCATGAAGGTGTATTGCCGTTGATTACAAAAAAATGGTAAGTAACCACATTAATTCAAAATAGTGTTTTAGTAATTTGTATTTGTGTATAATTATTTTTTTCTTGTGTGTTTGTATAGGTTCACCCATGAAAGAGAACGTATAATGGAAATGTTTTTCTTAAATTTGGCTTGCTGTTGCATCTTCACTACTAGACATAATGCAGCTGGAAGGTTATTTGGAAACCACAGGAATAAGAAATTACCTGCAATGAAGCCGTTCTTTCTGGATTTGATTTACCTCTCACACTTGTGGACTTGCAAACATTACATTCTACACATAACTAAGGTGAGAATAAATAAATAAAAGTTAATTAAAAACTACTCGTTATTAATCTATTGCCACCTTATCTGTTTCAGGGCTTCGTTGGAGAAGACATAGAAGATCCATTCCGTAGTTAGATGCTTATTTATTTGAATTAATCTTTTATTTTGCATGCTTATTTGAATTGTTAATTTATTTTGCATGTTCTCTTGCTTACCTCTTTGCTTTGCTTACTGCAATTCTTACTATCACGCTTCGCATTTACCCTACAAGATCCGCAGGATTCAACGTTTCGTTATCTTGCTTGTTCCTTCTCATCTATGGTTCGAAACGGAGGCCTCCCCGAGTGACTTGCCATAGACTTAGCTTTTTAGTTGTTCTTTGAAGTGTCTTATACACTTCACGCGGTCTTATTTCTAACGTCACTTCATTTCAGACTGTTTGGTGTGGGTTATCTGGAATAGAAGCAATAGGCGACTGCCCAGCTCTCACAGACGACATCTGTCCAATCTTTTCTACCAAAATTCTATTAGTTTTTGCCGTTAGTCCTTTGTAGTTTAGTTGGTTAATGCACTGCACTATTCGCTTACAGGTAAAGGACATCGATCGAAGGCTGAAGACATCATATTCTATTCTTTTTCATTTGTTTTCTTATATTTTTCTCTTACAGGTATTTAATTGTATTTATAAATTATTATGTTAATATTTAAACGATATATTTGTTACAAAAAAGTCCCTCTGATACTCAAAACTTTTCCAAATTGCCTTTTTGGTAAAATTATTAAAACTAAACTAAATTTTAATCATTAGATATATATTGGCGGAGAAGGATTGGCTATAAGGGGTGATTGTGGAGGCCACGGAATAGTAGAAGGGCTTTTTTAGTCCAAATATAACGTTTATGATTTTCATGTTGAAGTAAATACCAGAAAAGAGCGAAGTTATTGGTAGTCATACTGAATTACCTTTTTCGTATTGTACATGTAGGAGTATTAATTTAACTCATTTTAATATGCCTACAAATACAATAATGTGAAAAAATAAATTAAGTGCCACAAACAAAAACTTGTGGTATTGGACACCGAACGAAGGCATCACTGTTTTACTTTTCTTGTATTCTCTTTGATATGTCGTTTGTTTTCTTACAGGTATTTATTTGTTATTTTACAAACTGTTATGTTAATATTTTATACGATGTATTTGGGACAAAAAGCTCCTCTGAGAATTATAATTTTTCCAAATTGACTTTTTGGCACATTTGTTACAACCAAATTGAATTTTAATAATTAGAAGTAACTGGCGGATAAGGGTGTAGCTATAAGGGGCTGATGTGGAGGCTACAGACTATTAGAGGGCCTTTTTTGCTTTAAAAATAACGTTTAAATAATAATAGAATAGTTTGTTTTTCGTTTTTTAATAAATCCTGAAAGAGTTAGGAGTAATTTGTAATCGAACTGAATTAATTTACTCATATTGCTGTACTTCTAGGAATATTAATTTAATTCTTTTTAATATACCTGACAACACAATAATGTGAGAAAATTAATAAAGTACAACGAACAACAACTTGCTCTCTTTTCTTCAGTATTTATTAAAATACGAACGACATAACTTTTTTAATTGATCAAATATTAAAATTGCTATTTTTATATTGTTGTATTTGTAAAACTATATGAATGATGCCCTGTAGATAATTTTGCCTCAATTCTAACAATATCTTGTTAAAATGTAATATTGTATCTCTTATTCCTCGTTGTGTGTTCTTATTATTCTGTAAAGCAGCTTGTAAACACAAAAGCACTTCCAAATATTTCTCAAAATTGTAAAATTAAATTTGTTTATATGTAGGTACAATCGGTTGATAGAAACTTTCTAAATTAAATTATATCTTTTTTCAGTATTTGTTTTAGAAAAAATTTGTATCTTTTACGCATTTATTAAATTAATTTCTTAAAACTTTTGTTTATTTTTAAATACATTTAATTAACTTACTCCACATACAGCTGTTTCAGAAACTTTTCACTTCGTCACTTTTCTAGAACAACACCAAGTATGTAATTTGTAATAATTTTATCTTTTTTCTTATAATTTTCTTAATGACTTATTTATATTACACAATTATTTCAGAAGCACTTCATTTGGTTACTTATTATAAAAAACAAATACGTATTTATTTCAGCCATTTATTTCAAACAAATTAATATTTGTATACAAATAGAAAAACATCAAGACATCATACACTTACACATATACACTATAATAACTTCATAATAATTTTTATACTTAGTAGAATTTTCAATTTGAACCTACTTTACTTCCTATCCATAGATGGCGCTGTGGAAATTGTTTGAAGCAGTTTGACAATCGAGATATTATGGACTAGTCGCAAAACACTATAGGGTTGGAGGTCGGGGACGGTGGGGGTCTACCTTGCAATATGAAAGGCGCCGAAGGCGCCTTTCATTTTTAAAAAGACACTCATCCTGAGCTATGTAGGTAGCCCCGCCACCGTCCCCGACCTCCAACCCTATAGTGTTTTGGGACTAGTCCATAATATCTCGATTGTCAAACTGCTTCAAACAATTTCCACAGCGCCATCTATGGATAGGAAGTAAAGTAGGTTCAAATTGAAAATTCTACTAAGTTACAAAAATATTTTAGTAGTCTTGAGTATATTTTATATTTGTGTTCAAAGGTGTCCTATAATTTATGTTAATATTATTTACAAAATTATTTTACCCTAGATACTTAGCCTAAGTATTATATGTTGTTGTTATTGACGTACATAAACATTTAGTTAATAAAATAGCAATTAAAAATATGACTTTTTCTTTCCGTTCCCCTATAGACAAAATAATTAATATCTGGAATGAATTTTGATAATTGAAAATTATTATTATTAAGTACAGAAGAGGTTGTAAAATAACCCCTATAAGAAAATGTAACTTTACATTTTTTATTAAATATGAAAAAGGTAAAAGTTACAACACCTGTAATTTTGATGCTAAGAAGAGAAAAAAAAGCCCAAAACAAGGAGAAAATAATTACCCTTAAAATATCATTACATAAATAAAAAAAAAATATTAAAGTTCGGCAATTAAATCTTGAAATTGTAGATGTTTCAGAATCTGTAAATTTTAATTATAAGTCCAAACAATAATCACCCCCAACAATTTTTTTCCTATCGTCTGTAGACAAAATTATTAAAATCTAATAGTTAAATTATAAGAACTGTTATATCCATGGCACTCTTAAATTAGACAATTAAAATTGATAAACATTCAAGCTTAAAATAAGGGGTTGAATAATCACCCCCAATAAATTTGACTGCAGATTTTGTTCCTAACATCTACAAACAAAATTTTGAATATGACTTAAAAAATGAAAGTGCTACACAACTCTAAACATTGACAATCAAAAATTACAAAATTTCAAGTTCAAAAGGAGGGGTGAATAATTATCCCCAACAAATTTTACTACGTAGATTTTGTTCCTAGCATCTACAGACAAAATTTTGAAGATTTGGTATATGAATCTTTAAAAATGAAGGTGCTACAGCACTCTAAACTTTGACAATTAAAAATGACGAAATTTCAAGTTCAAAATGAGGGTTGCAAAATTATCCCCAACAAATTTTACTAACTAGATTTTGTTCCTAGCATCTTCAGACAAAATTTTAAAGATTTGGTATATGAATCTTAAAAAATGCAGGTGCTACAGCACTCTAAACTTTGACAATTAAAAATTACAAAATTTCAAGTTCAAAATGAAGGGTGAATAATTATCCCCAATAAATTTTACTAAGTAGATTTTGTTCCTAGCATCTACAGACAAAATTTTGAAGATTTGGTATATGAATCTTAAAAAATAAAGGTGCTACAGCACTCTAAACTTTGGCAATTAAAAATGACAAAATTTTAAGTTCAAAATGAGGGTTGTAAAATTATCCACAACACATTTTACCAAGTAGATTTTGTTTCTAGCATCTACAGACAAAATTTTGAAGATTTGGTATATGAATCTTAAAAAATGCAGGTGCTACACAACTCTAAAGTTTGACAATTAAATATGACAATATTTTAAGTTCAAAATGAGGGTTGAAAAATTATCCCCAACAAATTTGAGAAAAAGAGTTAAATTAATATTCCCACAAGTTCAACAATACGACTACCAACAACTTCTAACTCTTTTTCACTACTATTTATTACAACACGAAAAACTTATAAACTTTTATATTAATATTTAAACGCTATATTTGAGCAAAAAAGCCCCTCTAATACTCTGTAGCCTCCACATCAGCCCCTTACAGCTACACCCTTATCCACCAGTTACTTCTAATTATTACAATTCAATTTGGTTGTGACAAATATGCCAAAAAGTCAATTTGGAAAAATTGTAAGTAGTAAAGGAGCTTTTTGGCCCAAATACATTGTATAAAATATTATCATCACAGTTTATAAAATAACAAATAAATACCTGTAAGAGAAAAAAAAAAACAAACGAAATATTAAAGAGAATACAAGAAAAATAAAACAGTATGATGTCTTCATTCTGTAAGCGAATAGTGCAGTGCATTAATCAACTAAACTGCAAAGGACTAACGGCAAAAACTAATAGAATTTTGGTAGAAAAGATTGGACAGATGTCGTCTGTGAGAGCTGGACAGTTGCCTATTGCTTCTATTCCAGAACCTTCCAACTGCATAATGTCTTACTAGACAGTAGTGAAAATGCAACAGCAAGTCAAATTTAAGAAAAACATTTCTATTATATGTTCTTTCATGAGTGAACCTATACAAACACACAAGAAAAACTAATTAACTAGAATACTAAATATGTAAGCCGCTAACTTTAATTAATGTTACCTACCATCTACTATCAAATACCCTTCCATCAGCAACAGCAACACACAACAGGAGACAAGTAAATTGCAATAGGCATGGGGTCGGACTTCGCTGTCTCATTTAGTCATTTCTTCGTTCTGGTTAATAAAACTAAATTGATATATATATTAAAATTATATGAATATACTACTTACATCATAATTTTGTTGTTCTTAAATTAATTAAATTTAATTGTTAAATTCATTTCCTAATTCATTTCTCAGTCGTAAATGGATCGAATCCTTATCGAATGTCGATTTTGACAATTTTTTGACGTCGGTTCCCAAAATGCAATGCGGGTTACTTTTAGTTGCGTTCATTTTGCTAATCCCACTCTGAAACGAATTTAATTTATGTGTTCGATGATTTTACTTTAATTATTATAAATTAAGTTTAAAACAATTATTTTTTTAATCAAAAACCCCTGCGAAAAAGTTATGAACTTAATTAAAAAAAAATGCCTAATATGTAAACCATAGATGACGGAAATTTATGAAGTGAACTAAACCTATAGATAATATTTAATTATATAGTTACATTTAATCTATGGTTACATTAGAAATTTAACATAAACAGTCAACCTAACCCGTGGACCTACCCTCAATTTTAACTAGAGAAAATTGCATATTTTTATTTAGAATTACTAAAAGAAATAAATTTTCTTCAGTTTTATATTATGTAATCAACAATTATATTTAAAAAATGCAAGGGATGTACGTTTTAATTATAAAAAGGTTCGCTGGGCATTCAAAATGGGCAAATATTCGACATATAAAAGCACAAAAAGATTCTGAAAGAGGCAAGATTTTTACCAAATTGGGAGCACAAATAAAAGTTGCCATACAAGGTATTTATTATTTAACTGCTTTAGTGGAAATAATTTATTGTAAACAGTATTTTTAAGAGGGAGGCACCAGTGACCCATACATGAATATCAAGCTTGCTCATGTGGTAGAACAAGCAAAACGCATGAATATGCCTGTTGCAACTATACAGAATATAATTAAAAGTACACAAAAAGATAAAGACCAAAGTAAAACGTATTTGATAGGTGTTAAGTAAGCAAATGTATAAGTTTTACCTATTCTTCATTTTTTCTGGTTATTAATGTAACAGTTTAAGACAAAATATTTTCTGAACCATAAATGGATAATTGTTTTGTCTTCAGGTGTTTAGACTTTGTATCAATCAAATATTCTTGACCAATTTGATTTATATATTAATTAGAAAGACAAAAGTCTTTACACCTAAAGGTGAAATGTAATGATGTTAAGAAAAATAACTCTTTCTTGTAGAGGATTTTGTTCTACATATACCTGTTTTATCTTCTACTTGTACATTTTTTGTAGAGGCCCTGGGAAAAGCATTATTCTTTGTGAAGCATTTACTCCAAGTCTTCAATCATTGAAAATACAGATGGCAACTATTTTGAAGAAGAACAAGTATGTAAACAACACTATAGGTATAAATGAAAAGTTGATTAATAAATTTTGCAGTGGAAAGTTTTTAGATGGAAATGTCAATCATTTATTTGTACAAAAAGGTGTAATTGATGTTGAAATTCCATCCTCTGGTGATAATCATGAAGAAATTTTAGATAAAGCTACAAATAATGCAATTGAAAGTGAAGCAGATGATGTAGAAATTATTGAAGAGGCTAACTGTTTACGATTCCTTTGTGATCCAAATCATTTGACTAAAGTTCAGAAAAGTCTTGCAAACAAGGGCTATAATATCACAAGTGCAAGCATTGAATATTTACCTCAAAAATTAGTAGAACTAAATGAATGTGAAATAGATCAATGTTCAACTTTACTAGAAAAGTTAGAAAATGTGGAAAATATTGTAAAAGTATATGATAATATTGCTTAACATTGTAACATATGTTTAAAATAAACATTTAAGTCAGTAGCTTTTTAAATTAATTTATAGTAAAAGTGAAAGCATTTTAAAGTTATGATGAAGAAAATTGATATTTCCATCAATTTATCTTTATTTAATTTTTGCATCTGTATTAAGTAATTAAAATATGAAACGTTTTATTTTTCAATAAGTATCATTAAGAGTTGCTATTGCGTACCAGTATTAATTAAAAAATAGAGTAACTTACAAGACATGTAACTCGATTCACTCTGGGGCAAATTCATAGTATCGTCCTGGTAATGGCCTGTAACGAAAAGCAGAAGTGGAGATAAAAGATTTATTGATACAAACATCATACATCTATTTGCTTAAAGCCGTATGTATGTAATTCAGCTTCTTAATAACACACTGAAAGTATTGTAAGACTAGAAATAAAATTACATAATTGTATTTTTATATTACAAACTTTAAAAAAGTAACAAAATGGCATATCATATATGATAATAATAATTACCTTTATTTTATATTACAACTATATACCTACCAAAAAAGAGAAGCTTTTTGAAAGTACAGTTAAACCATGAACATCAAGTGAAAAAATCACATATTTACAGTGAAATTTATTTTTATATTTTCGGTATTCTTGTCTGCTACGTTCGTATAAAGAGTGCTTCAAAGATTATTGTCGTAGGCAAGTCCGAGAAATTTATAAAATAATCTAAAAACAAAACAGTACTAAACACTCTATACTTTGTAGCATTTGTATTACTTGTGCTGAAGATATTTGTCTGTTATTTCTCTTTTAAATACGCTTAGAAGTAAGCTTTAAATGCACTGGGCGTTTAAAATATTTTAACGATTAATTAAAAACTAATTAACAGTTACTCACAAAAGGATAATTTTGTAGATCTACTAACAGCTGCTTTTAATAAAATTTATCAGTCGTTTCTAAAAATTTAGTGACATAAACAAGAGAGCTCCTCACTGATTTATAAACAAAAAGCTTCTCTAACTAAAAAAAAAAGTAAAGGCTTAAATATTATTTCAAACAAGAATAAACAAATCTTTATAACAAATATTAATTAATTAATAATTATTGTGTTAAGGATGTTTTTCTTGTAAATAGATTTTTTCTAAATCATTAATTAATAGTAAATTATACATCTTTAGCCAAAAATCACAAGTATGGGAATGGTCTTACAAACTAAAGAAATCAATATAATAAAATGCTTTGGATTTGAATTAAAATAAAAATGTAAAACAAATTGATACAGAAATACCGCCAGTGGTACTTAACACACCACACACACCACGAATAAATACTGAGCTTCTTTTCGTTTTTATTTACTGATAAATGTAGATTTGATTATAACTTACGACAACTTTATCACTTAAGAGTAGTAGATCTTTAAAGCATGAAAAACGACACTAATTAATTGATAAAGCTTCCACTCTTCTTTTTTCAATAATACTTATTACAGTGATGAGAGAGTTCAATTAGAAATTGTGGTGTTTGGTTTAGTAGTAATAATAGTACAAATATAGTCTTCAAATTACCTCCTAGTATACAGTAGATAGTACTTGATTTCACTAAAGAGGACACATTTCAAAGAACCTTATGATTTACTGATATTTTTTTATAAGTGTGCGTTACAGCTAGCTATAATTAAAAGTTTGTCGAACGCCCAACGTATTATTTTTTAAACCCTAACTATTAAAAGTTGATCCAGAAAATCAGAGCTGGGCAAAGCTCTTTTGTGAACAAGCATTTCGAAATTATTTTGTATATTGTATTTGAAAGTATTTTAAATTCAAATTAAAAATAACTAGATCACTTTCTGTGGGGTAAGTGATGAACCTTTTATATACTTGAAGCTCTTTTTTGTTTTTCAAAACCCTTTTCAGAAGTGTTAATGTTTTCTTTTCGAAATTATTTCATTTATAAAATTTCAATGGGGCTTCAATGATCAAAGTGCTTTGGGCTTTAATGATAACTTTACTCAACTCTGGTTTCAATCGGTAATTTATTTAAATACTCGACAACTATTTCAATCATAATTTCTGTATAAAATAAGTCAAGTATTTAAATATATTCTTATTTCTTTTGGTAAAAAAATACATATGCATATACATTGGACAGTAATGTTGAACTGTTTCCGAAGAAGTCCTAGAATTACTTCAATTATGACTCTTCTTTGAAATTTTTTTAGTAGATTTTCCTTAAGTTCTATTAATACTACAGATACGTATACGTATTTTAAACTGTTCTACTTCTTTGCTTAATTGGAAGCCCTTAATATTTTTTAATTAAGAGATTAATTAACAGATCTTAGTAAATACTTCAGGCTTTTAAATTAAGTTTTGTTAATATAAATAGAAAATTTTTGTCGCGTACAGAACAATACATTTTTTATCTACTGTTTAATGTAAAAAGGAATTTAATTTCTCGTTGATAGATAAACTTTATTTTAAAATTTTAAGCACATTAATTAAATCAACTATTGTTGAGCGTTCGCCAATTTCGTAAAAAGGCCAAAATGAATGATTAAAAGAAAGTTACGTAAAAAAATGTGAATAGATTACGAAACAACTAGCGGGGACACAGCCTGTAAATATTGCAAAGTGGTACATGACAGCACACCAACGTATGTATTTAATAATAAAAGAGGAACACTCCGAGATAACAGAAAGCGATAAAAACCCGAAGGAATTTATTTATTATTGGGAATAACCAATTTTTGATTTCCTTTTTTCTAACACAACAATAAATTGATGCTATTGATTAACCAATCGATACATTAGGAGAGATTAATGATTGATTCCGATGATGCAAGGGGCAAGGAGTGGGGGGGTAATAGTAATTAATAAAAATAATTAGTACCAAAAAAGTAATGAAATAGAAAAAAATTTACTCGATGGCTTTCGTTATGAAGTCAATGAATCGCTTCGCATACTGATCGGGATCACAGGTACTTATTCCGTCGACGTTCGATCCATACTTGACGGTTTTTGCAGCTTTCGCGGCCTGTTTTTTCACCCCGTAATGGGTGAGCACGTCTATAATGGCAACGAAATAGATCTCTTTCACAGGAGCCGAATCGCAGCTTGGTATGGCGTAAATGTCCAACTCTGGTATGATATGACCTAAATAAAACAAAATATCCGAAATTAATTAATCAATGTTTTTATTACTTCCGACTGATTAAATTGGAACGATTTTTTGAAGGAAAATTGTAGGCTCTTATAAAAATTCCCTTAACAAGGCGAAACGTACATAGAGCCTTAATAATTTTTTTTTGTGAAACTTCAAGTTTTTTACTACTAAAAACTAAACGTGTTTCACCAAGAGTAATTAACTTCTTCAATTTAAAATAAATATCAACAATAAACGTACGAACTGATTAAAATATAAGTGAGGTAGGTACAGTATTTGGAAAAGCAATAATTATTGAATTTAATTTAGTTTAAACTGGCTTTTAAACATTTACATCGTGTTACTTATGAAGAACACAAAACTTTCGTCCTTTAGATTAGAAAATTCCAAAATGAATAAATAGGTATACACGTCTGATTTTAATTAAAAAGAAATTTAAATTTGCATTATTCATTACCACACGTTTCCCAAAGCATATTTATGACGATAACGGAAAAGCTAAAACACGTGACGACCTTGCAACAAAACCAAATCAATAACAAAAATAATTATTTAACCCTCATCTACTAATATTTTTTTTATTATTAGCTAATAGCTAATAAAAATATTAATGTAATAAAAATCGTTTTTAAAAGACTTCAATATCAGCAACTTGTTATAAATAATAATCATTAAGTCAAGTAGAGCGTTGCTAGGCGGAAATAATCAACTTATACATGAACTACTAATTATTTAATTATTTACTAAAAACCGGTAAGACTATTTGCATTTACAACTACCTATTATAGGAAACTCAAATAAAGTGAGAGATATTAGAGATAATTTTAACTTTATCTTTCATTGTTAATCTACTCTGAAAGGATTAAATTACATTACTTTAAACTGCATTATCTTGAAATTGCAAATCTAAATGTTAATCATAATTTATTTTTAGCAATTTATAATCAAAACGATGTATTCGATCTTTTAAAGAATTAAAAATAATAAAATATACGTTATTAGTTATTAAGAGGCTTACATAATTAATTCGTAAACGCTTTTGATTTTTTTTTTAGAATTTAAATTTAACTTTAAAGTCAAAATTATAAATAATAAGTACTGAAAAGTTAAATGTTCACTAATTAATTTTTACTTAATATTTAAAATTATTTACCTTCATATTGAAGACTGTGATCTCTGACAAATTGTACGACAGCGTTTGGTGAATCGGGGGGAGTATTAAAGCCTAAATTTCTGTTTTCTAGGCCTGATCCAGATTCGCTCTCGTCCGAGTCTAAGCCAGTGTTTTCAGCCTCATTTTCTCTCTCTCTCAATTCTTGTTCGCCCCTCTCAACCTCATGAATACCTAAATTTATAAAATTAATTAAACATATAAATGTATGTATTACTAATATTATTAAATAGCAATAGTATTTTTCATAGAAATTAAGTAGTTTTACCTAATAACAAACTGTAGTCCATCAAGTGCAGTTTCGTCAAAAATTCTACGTCAGCAGACAACGTTTCGAGAAGTTTTTGTTTTGCTTCTTCTCCAATATAAACCTTTAAATTGTTAAATTCGTTTTTACTTAACATTTTATATTATTTTCATGCAACTTCATTGTAAAATTGCAAAACAAATTAATTAAATATGTTGTACAATCTGGCATTATTTAACTTAATAATCATACTATTTACATAGGACAGACTGACAGATTTTTTAAAACCATATTAAAAGTACAAATATTATTAATCAAACATGCAGTACTGGATTGTTTCAGCATAACAACGTGGAAGATTAAGTTTTTAAAATCACAATAAATCCAAAAAGCTATTTTTGAAAATAAATATTTAACAAATTACCTTCATTTGTTGGTTTACAAAATCATTATCTTTAAGTGTTGGCAAATCCTTTTCCAATTCTTTATCCGATGCCTCCCTATCAACAGTGGAGCCTTTTAAATCAAACTTCCTATGCACACTGAGATGATTGGAGAAAACATTTCGTGTTACAACTAAATAGTGTTCAATTCCATCTACTGTCAGTCTGTACATTCCCAAATACTGGGGTAATAGTGTCTTACCGTGTCTTTCAACAATATACTTCAAATAAAAGAAAGAAAAAATTATTCAGCAATAAGAAATTGTGCAAAATACTCACAGGATGATAGTGTTTCAAAAATGAATGCATTCTTTCTACTTCCTCAGAAGTCAGTGTCTTTATTACAAATAATTTATCATAACTGTGGTAAAATTTTGCTCCACTTTTTCCTGCCATATCATCAGGTAAGGGTTGGGATCTAAAAAAATCTCTGATAATGTACTGAATTAATAGTGTCATTCTTTAAATGTACTTTTTGTCTTTTTATTTTCTTCTAAAAAAAGCTATGGAAAGAAGACCTTTTATTCATTTAACAAAGCTGCCTTTTTATGGTGTCCCTACCTTGTTAGTGACTCTTTATAATCCAAATCATCAACGCCAAACCGTTCCCTAATATTCCTAAATACCATAGGACAATATTCTTTTACCTTGAAATGTGACGGCATATTTTCTCTAAAACACACAACCCCTATTATACTACACAATTTAATATACTTTTTTTTATTACTTGTTAAACAGATGATTATCCACTTTAATTTTCGAATAAGCCCTAAAGTCATCAGGAAGCAACATTACAGGAACAGGTACATGCATTAGCTCATTTATCTAAAAGAAATAGTCTTGTTAAGAATTATCAACAATTTTTAAAAATAACTTACTGTATGATTAACACCCCACATAAAAACCGAAAGCAGCGGTTCATTAGCTCTGAAAAGCTTTACTTTTTGATGTTTCACTCTAAAATGTTTCTTTTTTAATTTGGACATACCGCCGCTATGGGGAACTGACATTTTAACCGTTTTATACGAATAACAAACGACTAATTAAAACTTCACACTTTCACGTATAAATTGGACATGCTTTAAGTATTTTACACAAATGTTACACATAAACAGAAACGATTAATTTCGACAATGAACATTTAATTTTGAGGATACAACAATCTACGTAAACACACCTTCATTGATTAGTTGTCGGTAATGTTCGTCATAATGTTCGTTTCATAGGTTCGTTTTCGTTCGTTTATGAATATAGTTTATTGAGTTGTGAAACTAATAAGGCTCAGTCCATTCTCTATGTATGTGTCTTTTATTGTAATATTAACTTTGGGTACTCAATCGATTGCAAATCGTTTGGAAATTTTGAATATGCAAACGAAAATATTTATAATCGCTTATTTTGCGAGAAAAAAAGAAAAATTAGATTTATTATGGCAGAGCCATCTGATGTAATATTACGTAACTTTATAGTTAACAGAAAATGACAACAACCATAGATAGCAACATAAGATGAAATTACTAGTGTTTACACTAGAGGGCAGTAAAAAATTTATTTATTTTTTGTTTTTTCTTGCAAAATAAATATTCAGACAATTTCGTTTGTATATTCAGAATTTACACACGACTTCCAGTCGATTAGGTATCCAATCTATTTTATAATTAATTTAATTTAATAACCGTTGTTCTACGTCGACATTCTATAACTATCTATGGATATTAATAACCATAACCTCAAACAAAAATAATATAACCTCTAATTTAACGTATCACGAAGCACTAACATTCGGAATTAATTTGTGCTAAACACTAATTTACTGGAAACATTTATAGTAATAAGCAAAATGGCTTTACTATCTCAAGGAGCAGTAGAACGTTTATCAATCGTGATAGACTTAGGAAAAACGATTTTCCATTACGGATTTATCCCAACAGTCTTATATATGGGTATGTCATAGAAACTAGATTAAAAGAAATACTAAAAGTTTAATTGTAGGTTTCCAAAAAGGAGCTGACCCAGGAATGCCAGAATTATCGATAACTAAGTAAGTTGTACCTTTGAAAATAAATGTGTAGTTAAGAGCTAATTAATAACTTTAATTTTCAGTTTGTTTTGGTAAATATCATACATCAATTCCAACTAGATCAAAAAATAATTTTTACTAGTAATTGTTATTTTTTATTATGTAAGTTATTTAAAATTTATTAAATTTTCTATGTAATAACTGCGAAGCATGTTTTACTACTGCTACAGTGGTTGATTCACTGTTTATGTTATATAACAGTAAATAAAAATGTTCCATAGGAATAAAATAATTTGTTTAATTTATACATTAGTAATACTGAGTGGTATAACTTACAAATAAGTAAACATTATATAAATAATTTATATAACAACCAATACTTATGAAGTAACTGTTAAAATAAAAGTCTGTCATTTTATAATAAGTCGTGATAATCTTTGAAGTGATTAAATGCATTCTTAAAAAGCTAACATCCATGTAATTAGATAAATAGGTTAAAAATTGTGATTCATTCAATAAAACATTTAAATAGATTCATTAACTAACTTGAAATAATAATTTTGATTAGGTCTATTCGACCAATTAAATATCTTACGCCGTTTAACAAAAATTAAATAAATTCCTACAACAACCAATGTGATAAAGAGAAATGCCAGAACCCCAAAACTGCAAAAATTACCAATTAAAATAATTTACTCACTGTAAGATATATGATACTTGCCAGTAATACCAGAATAATGGTATTTTAGCACAGCACTTATTATCGCCACAACAATATTGATCTAATTCGTTGCAAATTCCAAATTCACAAAACACATCTCCAGACATTTTCGAATTCGCCTTCTTTTTCAATTTGGTATTTATAGATGAAGTTAATTTTAACTAAATAAAGCAAAAAACTAAAAGATCAATAAAACATTTTGTTTAGCGATTTTTAATTAATTGTTCTTATTGTTTGGGAATCAAAAACAATATGTAATATAATGCTAAAATTAAACAATAACAATACTAATTACCATAGATAATTTAATTGCCGTATTGTTTTTATTTATAGAGATAGTGGCTAAAGTCCCAAACTTAATATTCACCGTGAATTGGAAATTTATAGTAATAAATGTAATAAAAAATTTATCAGACAAATAGTAATACTGTATTTAAACATTTTGATAACAGTGTAATATGGTACGAAAATGATATTTTTTGAAATGATATTTGAATTTTTCGCACTTGCCTTCGAATATTACAATTCGGCCAATATAAGATAAGCCGCATTGGTATTTTCAAGAATAAAAAATAAACTATTCAAATCAAGTACACAACAACCTATCAATAAATGCCTAACTTTATGTATAGCCATTATATAGCTGAATTGTTCTAAATAATTCTGAATGCGATTGGCGCATCGGTACTTTAGACAGTATATAAAATTATTAAACCATAGAAAAACAATCTTTAACCTTAAAATCTACTTAACATAACCTTTTGTGGTGCAATGTCAGGTCAAATTAAAAAGAACTGTTTTTATCCAAAAAAGAATTACTTTTGGAAATAAAATGGCCAAATTTATTGCACAGATAATAATAACAGGTGCCCAAGTTGTTGGCAGAGCCTTTGCAAAAGCAATTAAAGAAGAAATAGCAGCATCCCAAGAGGCAGCTAGAAGGTTGGGAAATGCAAGATCTAAAACTGAAAGTACGGGAAATATAAAAATTGGCCTTTCTTTAGAAGAAGCAAAGCAAATTTTAAACATTTCAAAATTAGACAAAGATGAAATCCAAAAAAGATTTGATCATCTGTTCAAAGTAAATGATAAAGAACATGGAGGTTCGTTTTATATTCAGTCTAAAATTGTAAGGGCAAAAGAACGATTGGATTATGAATTAGAGCAGAATCAACCTAAACAAAAAGAGAACACGACGTAATAGTGTTTTATAGCTTATTACTTAATTGTAATTAGGAATCAAATATGTAGCTTAATTAAATACTTTACAAGTGTAATATGTACATAATGTAATTATTTTAAATACATACTCATTATTTATGCAGTGCTTTATTTTCTTATAAATAGTAGTGTCCTGTAATACTACAATGTAATAATTAATCTATTCTGAAACCCAACAAAAAATCACATTTTAAAATGTTCACGATCTAATTATAGAAGTAGCTTCTTGTACTTCCTTAGATTTATGAGTACCATCGCAAAACGGCCTGTGACTTGTTTGTTTACAATTACACAACCAATATTCTTTACTTTCAGTAACTTGAAAACGAATTGGTCTAAAAAAACAGCAAGTTTCTACAAAGTTTAGCAAAAAGAATCACTCACCTTTGCTTTATTTTCAAGAAAGTGTCTTTGTGGGTACCATCACATATAGGTTGACTTTTAGAACGACCACATAAACACCAGAAATAATTTTTACCTTAAAAAGTATATATTTAGGTCAGATAAGAAGAAAAATACAAGACATAGTTACCTGCTTCCAGGTTTATCTTAAATGGTTTTTTATCATAAACCACTCCATTGTCTGGTTGTAAATGTGCAGTGATTACATTCTCCAAAGGATTTTTTGGAATCCCTGGGTCTTTTTTAGTCGAGCATCTTGCCTGGAAAGTTATTTCTTTTAATAACTTACCAATGGTTACAACTAAACAATTACCAGCAGAACTAGGTTAACTAATCTTTTCTGCCTAACAATTAACTTTAAATTATACACTGATATCATTTTCTTTTATAGTACTTAATACAAATTCATTAAGAAACTATAAAAAAACTTTCAAAAAAATTAGGTTATATATACACATAACCTTTGTTTTAACCATCATAAACCATAGAGAAAAATAAACCAATAGCATAGAGTAACAAAATGATTGATATAGTGGCTCTTTAGCCTACAAACGGAAATCGTTGTAATTTATTTCAAAAATAGAATATATTTTCAAAAAGATCATTATATTTCTTTATTTTTCTAACATTTGATTAAAAATGCATATGCTTTTATAAAAAAAAATTCTTTAAAATTATTGCGAATGAAAGTACTTATTACCATGGAAATACATTTGATTTGATAAAAATAGAATATTTTTGCGTCAGAATGACGGCCCGTGCAGTTTATCAAGTTTTTGATCAATATCAGAAAAGTAGACTCAATTTTGCCCAAACTGTTGGCGATTTAGCCCTGAGACCGGTCAACATTCAGTACTTAATAGACGCAGGGGCCCTTTGTAAGTTGTTTTCTTATACAGTCTAAATTTGGTTGATCATTGTAACAAATTTAAGCTCTTCTGTACCATCTTTTGTCCGATATTTGTATTCAAATTCAAAATGCAGCAGCAATAGCAGTTGGAAGAATAATCCACCATGATGCTAAAGCAGGTTGTACTGTTCTAAATATGGGTTATGTTCCGGTATTATTAAAAGATATTGAGAAAAAAAATGTGAGAAAGTCTACCTGTAATTGCTTATAAAAAGTAGTTTTAAGTTTCCTTCATTGCTTTTAGAAACATTACAAAAAATCTGCACTGTTTGTACTTAGATCTCTCTGCAAACACAGTGCAGAACATGCAGAAGCTGTTCTAAATAGTGGGGGACTAGAAGCATTTATCATTTGTTTGGACGATTTCGAACCCACGGTATGGTAGCCACTATTTCTTATTTTTGTAATATACAGGGCATACTAATTTTAGTTGAGATAAAAGGATAAATTATTTAAAAATATAGAACACAAAATATTGTAAACTAACTTAAGTAACAATAAGAATAATTTGATAAAATATTGCATCTTATATGAGCTTAAAAGTAGACATTAAAAATTAAAAAAAGTTGATACAATAAAAATAAACGTAGCTTAAATAAAAAAAGTTATACCTACATTACGAATACGAGCATCATTAATTAATTAAATTAAAAATAAAGTATTTAATCGTTTCTAATATCCTTTTTCTTTTTTAATTTTTTTTCTATAGTAATTTTTACCATTTTAAACGAATAAGAAAATATAAAGTACCCTATTTGATTTTTATGATTTAACAGGTAAAAGAAGCTGCAATTTGGGCCATTGGATACGCTGCAAGGCACACTCAAGCCCTTGCCCAAAGGATTGTTGATGCGGGTACAATCCCCCTGATAGTTTTGTGTTTACAAGAACCAGAATTATATTTAAAGCAGGTGGCAACAAGTGCCCTTAATGATATTGCAAAACATAGCGTCAACCTGGCCCAGAACATTGTGGATGCCGGAGCCTTGGCTTATCTATCAAAATCCCTTAACAATCAAGACGAGAAACTCAAAAGGCAAATTCTACAATGTTTAAGTAACTATTTAATTACCAGTTATTCAGTTAATTTATTGAAGAGTTTGTTATTTGTCTCATATACCGACTAACGCCTGTAGGAGAGGACCAATTGTTTATTTATATTATTATCGAATTTACCAGAAGTCCCTGGTCTTCATGATTACCCTTGAAGATAAATAATTGTCTAGGGCAAAAATTATTTGATATGTAATTAACTTTAAGATTAATTGTAATATCTAGAACCCGTTGGGGAATAGCTATTTTAATGAATTTCTTCCTGCTATTTCCATATCTACCCTTGACCGTTTAATGGCACGTCCTGTTATATTAATTATTTAAGGTTCGATCGCCAAACATTCGAACGAACTGGCCGAGTTTGTCGTTGAAGCAGAAGTGTTCCCGAACGTGCTGCTCCTTTTTGCACACAGTTGCCCCATTATACGAAAAAATGCAACAACGTTGGTAAGGGAAATTGTAAAACATTCACTGGAACTGGCCCAGTTGATTGTGAACACTGGGGGCGTTGGGGCCCTTATGGAAGCTCTTAAATTTGAGAGCGAGGAGACCAAAGTACCGATAATTATGGCACTTGGATACATTGCAGGTGATAAAATCAATGTTACAGCAGGTTGTTAACAATTTTTCAATTCTGGGGACATTTTTGGGCAACTCTCTTTCTATTTTTTTTGGGGTGCCTCATGAAATAAATTCTTCAATGCATTTTTGGGAAACCGTTTTTTAAAAATTTAGGCCATTCGGACCAGTTGGCACTAACCGTGTTGGGATGCGAAGGTATTGCTGAACTAACGAAAATATTGTACACTGTTGAGGACGAAGCTACCCAAATAGTGACTGCATGGACTTTGGGGCAGGTGGGGAAACATGGTCCCGAACATTCAAGGGAAGTTGCTGCAGCAAACGCTTTTCCTCGATTATTGGAATTATACATGGACGAAAGTTCATCAGAAGATTTAAAATTGAAATGCAAAACAACTTTGAAACAGTGCCTTCAAAAATGTCTGTACCTGTCTGCTTTGGAACCCCTGCTTTATAATGCACCCCCGGATATACTTAAGTATATTCTTGGCCAGTACTCCAAGGTAAATTTTGTATTAAGAACCTTAGCTTTCTTTTTTTGGTAGTTTTATATTATTCTTGTTAATCGTAGATTTATGAGGTCTATTTTTTGTGTAGGTAAGTAACGCTATAATCAAGGGAACGCTCTTGATTTGACGCTCTCTTTTGCTAGGCACCCCATTTATTATTTTATTTTAATATTAATAATTTAACTAATGGAATAATTGAGGATGTTCTGTTTTTTCTTTTAATTAATGTTCTATTTTGTCTCCAATTATTATTATATCTCAATACATATTCCCTTTTAAGCAAAAAATATAAAAAAAGCATTATTTTTAATTTACGATATAACTACGTATTTATTACAAAATTTCGTACATTTACAGCTCACATCATCGCATTTTCTTGTACAGTATATTTATATTAATTATAATAATAATATGGTACAAAAATTGGTGATTTTATTCCTTAAATATCGTAGGATAATATTAATATTTTATTATGTAAAAGTATTTATTTTATCGTAATGTAATGTGTAGATTTTCGCGCAACTTTCCCTATTTGGTTGGTATTAGGTAGGTACAAATAGAAAGATATAAATAAGCTAACATAAATATTTAAAGCATTCGTGGTGAAATTCAAAATGCGTTCGTTTTATTACGATTTTTTTGAACACGTGCTTATGTATATTATGTTATTTAGAATTGTAAGAATTTTACGCAAATTTCAAGTGGGATGTACTCATTTACTTAAAACTGATTGCATTTTTAGATTAGGTATATAGTACAAAATTAGCTGTTATTGATATTAAATATTTTTTTGTTTTTGTACAATATGACGTGATAAAGTGGCTTGCGTGTTACTGACCTTTCACATCAGATAATAAAAAATAAATAAAGTTTAATATATAAAATATCATTTTAGAGTCCAAGCAAAACCAAAACATTCTTTGTAAACATGTGATTGAATTATATTATTAGAGACTCCTGCTAAAAATACAGAGCGACATTTTTTCGATATTTTATTAGCCAGTGAAAGATATATTTATAGATCAATAAAAATATTTTCGTTTTTCAAAAATATTCCCAAACGCACATGCACATCGTTCAGGACGAGTTTGTTTAGGATTTTCTTGCATTTTAAAATTAGATAATGATGCCATTAGCCATAAAAATATTTCTTTTTTAATTATTATGTTTCTAATAATTCTATATTATCCTAATTTAAATTCTTTTTTTTAAATTTAAGTTTACAATGACAACCTGACGCACAAGCATTTTTATTTTCTTTTTCCTTTTCTCCAAAAATGAATTAAAGTTTTGGTATTTAAAATCGAAACCAATTCGATTTTTTTGTACACAGCACAGCACATTTAATTATAATTATTATTCAGCTAATTTCCTTTAATCGTTTTAAAATAAATTATTAAAATATGACTGTAATTTTAAATACGTGATCGTAGCCATTTGAATTATAAATAGAAATTTAAATTGGTAATAATCATTATTGTACGCAATCAGTTTTAATGACGTACGTGATCAGAAACGAATTTTAAACTGTAATTAATTAATAACAGACGTAGTTAGAAATTAAAGAAATTCTAAAACGGGTTTACGTAATAATTATTATTATTACCGAAAAGTAACAAAACAAAAACAGAAGAAAACATGAAAAAAAAAAAATAAATAAATAATAAAAGAGTGTCTACGTATGTAATAATAAGTCCAACGACAAATGAAAACAAATTTTGAAAGCATTGGCATTTGTCATAAAACAAAACTTTATTTATTTCTTTGTTATTTAAAGATCTTAATTTTACTATGTATAATTGGGTAGGTGATAGGTATATGGTACCTACTGTATATGATTTACGTTGCTGCAAATATTAAAAACTACGTTTGCAATATCAATTTTTATCCTTATTATGAAAAAAGCATAATCTCAAAACGTTATAAGCTCTTTATACAAATGTATAACAATTAATCATTAATTAATAATTAATATTAGATATCCTATTATTTATTATATTATTCTAACGCGCTAGTTATCATTACAAAAAGGAACGTAATCACAAAATTTAATACATATATGTATATTATATGTATAAACATTCAGTCATTTTTTTTTGTTTTATAATATAATATTAAATATAAAGGCGCGGATTTTTACGTTGCTGTTCTGTTTTTACTTTTAATCAATCATTGTCTACACTCTACAGGATATCCCAAAAAATTATATCAATTATGATAGAGAAGGGTTAGCTCGTAACCAACCCCAAAATAATTAGTTTTTTCGATTTTACTGAAGTAGCTAGTTAATTTTTCTTTTATGGTCCAAGGTCAAGGCTCGTCAGATTCTGAAATGCTTTTACAAAAATTTCTACTTAGTATTTAAAAAAAAACAAATATTCTACTTTTTAAATCCTACAAAATTTCACACTCAATTCAATTTTATTTATGTATGTAAAAATGGTACCAGGATAAGATAATATGTTGTATATATATATTTATTTTAAATTTTTAAATAAATAATTTGCAAATTGTAAATTTTTTACAAATGATAAATAAAATTAAAATTTAAACAACTCAGTTGCACATAAGATAACCCATTAACTTTTGGGACACCCTGTATACATATACTGACTTCCTAATTAAGTGAGTAGTTGAAAATGATTGATTTTACGAATATTCGAGTTATTCATTAGTAGAAGTATGAAAATTCTAGATACATTAAAAAATATAAATATTTACAATAATATATTAAAAAAAGTATAAAAAAAATTATTTTAATTTTATTTTTTTTGTTTTGAAAAATTTCGAATATTAAAATCACAATACAATAACGTAAATTTTCTAAAACGAAACTTAAGGAAAATTAACATTTTCTTTCAGAAAAATTTGAACTTTTTTTACCCCAAATTGTTTAAAAAAATCGAAATTTAATGTACCTATCTAGATACCGATTTTAGTATTATTTTGTCCTTTAAAAATTTAGCTTCGAATAAAATGCAGCAGAAGTTTGTTTCATTTTTCATTCTATTTTTAAAGTGCAAGTGAAAAATGAAAAGAGAGTGATCTCTATTAATGCAGAATAATAATTTGAAGTCTTCTTAAATGTTTAGTGGTATATGTAATTAACTATAGGTAGGTAATTGGCAAAAATTAGAAAAGAAAATGCACTCTACGGTGCGGCGTTAAAAACTACATTTAATCAAAAAATCAAACAATTTAATCAAAATATTCGACCTGCTTTTTCAACATGATACTTTTAATATTATTTTGTAATGCGTGGCACTGAAGAAATATGTATGTATGTATTATTCATACGTATGTAAAGCATTTTTTGTATTTAGCACGTTGCGAAAAACATGTTTACTACGTGGATCTATATCCTACTTACTTACTTACTGGCTGTTATTTTGGCAGAGAACGCAAAAGAAAAAAAAAAAAGATAAAAATTTACATTTACATTAATTTGTTTCTCTACCACATTTATTATTATTATTATTATTACGTAAGTACCTACATTAAATTTGCATCAACACGTGTATAAAAATAATAAACAAACTTTTTCTTTTTACGTAGAGAGTAGGTACGTAATAAAAAGTAATTCAGCAGGTAATCCAAATTATACATAACTTTGTATATTATATTGTCATTTATCTTAGGGCGAAATAATAGACAAGACATGATGTTGTTTTCAAAGCCGACCGTGACCTACATTATTATGTGTTTTATTACAAGTATGTATTAACGTAAATGTATTGTGTACGTGCACATGTTTGTATGAATGTATCATACGTACTTACGTACACGTTATTCTTTTTTTTTTAATACATAGATACTAATATCCTTCACGTGGACTAGGTAGGTAGGTACTTACGTCGATTTTCTTGGATTCCTTTATAAGGCTACCAACAAACAATACAATAACAACGAATCGAATAAACGGCAAAAACGATGGCAATACTAATATATAACATAATATGTAACAACTGACCGTTATTTGTATTTGTTATTGCAAAAAAATATTGATCCGCGTCCTAATACAGATTTACTTCCGGTTTTCCTTCTTCTTATCCTTCTTCTGCTTCATCATTTTCATAATAATAATAGACAGAGCCTTATAGTAAAAGTATTATCTATATTATACAAATAATAGTATGCGAAAGTTTTGTGCTATTCCGATTCGCCATCGTGTTTGATGACGTTGTAGTTGGACTTTTTCGACTTGAGCATCCTGAGGAAGGAGCCCAGCGCGAATATGGACCTCCTGTGTTTCTGGAATATCTCGGAATACAGGGTCTCCCGCAACATTTTCCTGTCCAGGTCCGTACTTTTCATGTTGGCTATCGTTTTGCACTTGCAATCCATCGTTAGCGTCATCTGGCAGTTTCCTTCTTGCCGCACTTTCACTTTTTTCTTTCTGTTTTGTTTTTCACTTTCGTCTGTTTCCACTTTTTACCACGCGCACAATTATTATTATGGTGATCAGGCAGTTTGTTTTCCGAAACAAAACAAAACACCTAAAACACTATCACAGCAGATGTTTCGGCTCTCAATGGTAGGTATTTTTTTGGAAGCTGGTTCTTTTGGTTGTGGCTTGGTGCTGAGAAGGCGTTAAGGCGACTGGGAACAAGGCAACTGGATCTTCTTTTCTTCTTTCTTGTTGTGATACTAAATTTAATGTTACGATGGTCGAAGGCAGTAAGAATAAGTAATAAAGTAGCGGCGACGTTTAAGGATTCGCGTTTTATACCTACGTTAGTTATGATGTTGGTGTGAAGACCACGTGTTTCGTCCAAGTTCAAATAACAAACACTAACTTATCCACTCACGCACAGCACACAACAGTAGCTGGTGGCTCGGCAGCTCGTGGGTCAAAACTTTTCGTCCGATTTAGAACACCAACTTTATTTTATTACTACCTACTTGGTTCGTTCATTCATTAATTTGCACACCAGAATGAATCGGTGGTCGAGTCGTTCCGTTGGTTGGTTGGTTGGATTATGATTGAGGCGTGACTGTTCGACTAATATCGTAAACTGTACTAAAATTAAGGATTAAGGACGTGAAAGCACCGCGGTTATTGTGTTATTATTATTTTCGCGAAATTTTGTATGTAGGTACGTACCTATCTACTGGATTTTTTTACGATGTATTTGTGTTATTATTATGCGCGCTGCTATTTTTGAATAAAGAAAATATGCCGCTAAAAATAACTGGCGTCTTCGAAGAGTTTTTCTTCTTATGTCGTACTAAAAAGTTCAGTCTAAATTTTTCGGGCGATGGCTCCTAACCACCAGATATTTAAGCAGGTCGTAGTAAACTTTGTAATTGTCCTCGTAGAAATTGCTGGCACCGACTACCGGACACAGGTCTTGCTGCTGTCCCGTTTCCTTCCGGCAATAACATTTTTCCGGTGGCGAAAAATCTTTTGGAAGAAACCTTTTAAAATCCGTCAGTTCTATGGCTTCTTCTAATTGCTGCAGCCTTTTGGTTTTCACCTGTTTGCTGTCTACGTCGCAGACATTCAGTTTTATTGCACTTCGTCTCGTTGCTTCCTTCGGGTACAACCTTCTTTCCGGTTTCTTGTATTCCTGATAACGTTCCCTTGTATCCAAATCGAACACATTCATTTGATAGAAATTGCTCTTGGTGCCATGTTCGAAACTGAGCGGTTTTTTGATTCGCGAGCCACAAACTTCGAGGCTTAAAAGCTCTGAACTTTTTGCACGCACCTTCCTAGAATGATTGCTGCCGGTTTTTTGCATTTTATTCCCGCAAAATGGGGCAAATTGGCGGTTGTCAAGGGCCCCCGACGATCACATTATCGTTACGGGACACGACTGTTGATAACAAGCGTCGTATTTATTTTCTGTTCTTGTCCCAATCGATACGACGCTATAGCGCCGTCTCTACGTTTTTGTTGACGGATCAATAGGTCATTTCTGTTTTGTTGGAATTTATGAAAAACGGGAATTCTTTTGGGAGTTTCTCCACTTCTTTTGGCATTCTCAATCCACATATAGGCCCCGACATGTATCACACCCACATATATACAATAACAAAATGAATGTACAGTACTGACCCAAAAAATTAACTTAATGACGTTAATACCTCTACATACTTAGTTATTTAAACTAATTCTATAATAAATTCTTTTGTCATCAATTTTTAATATTTAACTGATTTTTACCTGCCCTATTGTTCCATGTTTTCCAATAAAACAATACACCGTAATATTCTTTAGGAAATGCCAAGATTTTTTGTCCTTTTCCGTTTTTTGATACGATGCATAACAACTGAATTATTAACAATTAAACATTGGCCAATCAGGACATGTTTTCGCTGCTGCAAGTAGACAACAACGAATCGCCGCTGACAGTTGCTACTTCCGGTTGCAGCAACTAGGGCTACGACATGCAATTTGTCCAATTTTTAACTGTTAATAACTTTATTATTATCCAACCAATTGAAAAACTGCAAAGGAAAATGTTTTTTAGAATTTAGTAAAGAATCGATTGCTCTATCTACTTTAAACAATTCAATTCAATGGTACATATGTACATAAACGTATAATTAAATTATACCTATTTAACGTAAAGTATATAATTAAAATGTAAATATGTATCTGAACACTAGACTGGTCGTTATTCCCGAATTACGATGAGATTAAAACATTTTTTATAATTAGATGGCGTAACATTGAATTTTCGTTAAATTTAGTGATTAATGACGCAATATTTAATGCGATTCCATGTTTGTTTGATTTACATACTATTATGCAAACAGATATCTATAATAAATCCAAATATTGTCTTGATAGTTGTGTAAATTTGGTAGTTAACCAAATATTTCCACAAAAATTAAATTAAAAGGGTTGCTAATAATAGACATAAACATACGCTTTATGTTTTGGTTAAAACGTTTTGCATTTGTGTAAAAGCAGCGTTACGAAATGTATATTCGATAATTTTGAAAATAGTGGTTAATTTAATTATATTAACGGAGATAATTCAGTCATGAGGGAGGTGGGTAGTCGATAAAACAAAAAATAAATATGCAGTTAAGTTTTTTTTTGTGCAAATCTAAATCTAAACCTAAAACGTCCTTATATGTACCGATTACGTATTTCGTTCTATCAATTTGTGGTAATTGTTTGTGATTTTAATTAGAAACTACTGCGGAATTTCATAAATCATAGGCAAATGCCAACTTCCTAATTGTTACGTTCGTACAGTGAAAATTAGACAGAACATCTGATTTATATTAAAGCTATTTGGTGCATTGATGTTTCTATTGCATGTAATTAAGCAGTTTGTACATAATTAATATCCAAGTTGCATGCAATTTCCGTAACTAAGTTTGTACTTGCCCTCGTTCCTACAATATATACCATGTCCCTAAATAAAACGCATCATTACATTATTTATGAAATTCTGAGGATTTTTTTCCTTTACCGTTTCTTGATACAATGTTTAATAACTGAGTTATTAAGAGGTCAAAATTGAACTGTTAGTACTAGAAACAAATGCATTGCTGCTAACAATTGCTAGTTAGGCCGCGCCTACTTCCGGTTGCAGCAAAGAATAGGCTTTGTGATTGGCTGATTATTCGAATTTTTAACCGTTAGTAACTCTATTATTATCCATCCAACCGAAAAGCTGCAAAGGAAAATGTTTCTCGAAATTTAATGAAGAATAGCATGGCGGACTTATTTTTAAAATTAGTCTTGTATTAGTCGTGAAAATACAACATGTTTTGTATAGATACACGATTCGGTAATAAAATATTGAGTCCTCATTACGTGGGTAGATAATATAATAGGTCAATGGAAGTGAACAAAGGTACAGAATATAATTGGAGACAATAGAAAATAGAACCAGGCACGAAGCTATTTATTGAAAATATATAATGCCAAGGTTTTAGTTAAATAACAAAAACTTATAAGGGGTTGCTTACAAATGTTAAACAAAAGACAGATAATATTTCAATGATATATAAAAATAATCAAATGTCAAATTATCCTGGCACATTCTCTGTGGGGCGGTACTACGTTCATTAATCCTTTACGACCTTTTTGTTTTGATTCATTATACATTCAGTTCATTGACTGATGATTAGCGAAGTCAATAAATCATTTTTGTTGCAAGAAGTTTTTTCACCATATAATTATAATATCGTTTGGAAAATTGAACATATTTTCTTGAAAATTGTTCAGTCGTGCACGTCCGTTATTGTGTTTATTTCTCCATTAATTTTAATCAGATTTAGAGACTATAAAGGTGCGTGGTTAGTATTAAAGAAGGTCGAACTATAGGTAATATATGAGGTCAATTAATTCATTAAACGAGTGTTGTTCTTGAAAGTTCGTTCGAAACACCTCCTTTTTCTTTATGGCCCATTCTAATGTTTTCCATTTGGATCGCGCTTTTTTATCCTGTTCAACATCTGACGATCTTTAAGCGATCGTAAATAAACTCGCCGGAAGTTGAAATAGAGATCGTAATTTGTTGAACTGACACTACAAAAGGGAACGTTCGAAAAATTTACAAACACGAGGCAAAAAAAATGGTGTGAACTAGAGCAACATTAAATAATTAAAGAATCGGACATTAAAAGTTTCAGCCACTGATATTAATGGGGAATAATCTCTCTCTATGAATGTATTAATTTCCAAAATTCTGCTTTGTTTTCGATCAAAATTAGAGTTTCAGAAAATATCTTTCAACAATTTTAAAAGGCCAATAAAATAAATAATATTCCTTTGTTAAGCGATGGTGTTGAAAAAAGTGTTTCAAACCTTCGAGCCTTTTTTGGATTTCTGTGAACGTATGGGGCAACAATTATATTATTAATGCCTTAATATCTATTATTAGGAGTAAATGTAAGAAGTTTACTATGTTATTATTTTCGGAACGCACTTGGTTATAAAATTGGCATTCCTAGTATATAAATAGATATAAGTAAACGAATTTAAATACATATACCTAATATATCACACTTTCATATATATGTCCATGAGTGTACTTCTTCTTTTACGCACGTGTTACGTAAATATGCTGTTAAATGTGTTTGCAAATAAAACCGCATCAAGTTCTTGCTGCTCACATATTCAAAGAAATTGTATGATTAATCGTAAGTCGGTGTTAGCCTTCGGTTAAAAATTCCATTTTTGGGGTTTTGACCATGTAGGGATGCCCCAAGATGATGAGTATTACAACTTTTTAACAGATATGAAAAAAACTGTGTTAAATATTATCAATATTTTTACAGCTAAGATTAAAAATTCATTAAATTTAGAGGCACTACGAGATTCTTTGTAAAATTTTGAGAAACATTTCCCTTTGCAGTTTTCCGATCGGAAAAATCCTAACCGAGTTATTGACTATTAAGGATTAACCAATAAGAACGCGTTGTCACTGCTGCAAGTAAAAACAATTGCTTACGGTTACGCCACGCCTACTTCCGCTTGCAGCAACAGAAGCGCGCTGTGATTCGTTGTTTATTTCAATGTTTAACTGCTTATAACTCAGTTATAATCCATCGTATCGAAAAACCGCAAAGCAAAAAGTTTCTTAGAATTACACGAAGTATCAAACGGTGCATTAATCTTAAGATAAACTTAAATATAAGAATCTTTTGTTATATATAGATTTGTTAAGTTAGTTTTGTTTATTCAAAATTGCACCAATAAGTTAAATATTGTTCTATAAATACCACAATAGAATAAAGTTTAATAGAGCCACAATGCACAATTGATGATTAGACAGAATTGAACCTCCTCTTGCTTTATTGATAATTACTTCAAGTTTAAATTCAAGGTTAAATCATTTAAGCAGCCTTAACTAGGGATATATTTAGTTCAATTTGAACAATAAAAAGAAGAATGATAGCAATAAATAATGTAAGCAGTTGTAAACAATATTGTTACAAATAAGGTTAAGTGTTATCAATAATAATTGTTTATTAATAAAAACACTATTGAATTTTGAATAGTTCACTAAGCAATATCTTTGTGTTTGTTTAAGTGGTTTGCCATGTCTTTTCAAGGTATCTACAACTTGTTATGAGTATTTTTCCTGGTTTGGAATCAAAACCGAATACCTTGAAGTGTCCAAAATTAAATATAAATACCGTAAGGTCGTAGAGAACGATTTAAAGCAACCTTAAAGTGTTTCATTACAATAACTTCCTCCAAAAAAGGAAGGAAATGGCTGCGGATGCTGTTAGAAGTCGATATATTAAAATAAAGCGAGATGAAATATATTTATCAACACATATAACAACGGAATTTTTTAATATTAGAGATACCTATGTGTTTATTTTTACAACGAGTCACTTCGAAACTTTCTATTATTAAATTTGTTGTTCGAAAAATCTTAAACTTTCAACGCATAACTCTAAAATTAGAACATATACGTTTAATTAAAAACATAAAAGAAAACGGAATTAAATACAGAAGGTTATTTTTAAAGAAATCATAAGGTCCGTGTGGTAAATTTTAAATTTATTTTAACTACCTATGTACTATAAATATGCATAGATACTAATATCGTCATGGTAAAGTAGAAAATCTTCGATTAATTCTTAATCGCCTTATGTAACTCATCATTTTAATAACAACAAAATTTCTTTAAACTTAAGTATATAAATAATACATGCAAGGTGCTTTAAAAAAAAAAATATTGAAAAGTTATGGTACCATGAGATTCTTTACAAAATTTTGAGACTTTTTTATTTTCACTTTTTTCCATAGGATAAATACTAACCGAGTTATTAACGGTTAAAAATTGACCAATCCGAACGCGCTGCTACTGCTGCAGGTACTTATTGTTACGCTACGCCCACTTCCGCTTGCAGCAAAGGAAGCGCACTGTGATTGGTTGATTATTTCATTGTTTATAACTCGGTTATTATCCATAGTATCGAAAAGCTGTAAAAGAATAAGTTTTTTAAATAATTACGTGAAGAACCGAATGGTACTCATACGTTTCTTATTTGGTTTAAGAAGTGTCAAAAATTGTTATCACAGGTTCTTCCCAATGACCCTCAAGCAAGACGTTTGTTCGTAACAACCGGAGGATTAAAACGAGTACAGGAAATAGAAGCAGAACCTGGTTCCACTTTAATGGAATATATCACTATAGTGAACGCATGCTTTCCTGATGAAATTGTTCGGTTTTATTCTCCCGGATATCCCGATACTTTACTTGACCAAGTGGAACAATATTCTCCGCAGGTAATTATTAGCAGCATTTCATTATTCATAACCGACATAGGGAGATGGTTCAGTAAAGATAATATTTTCGTCTAATTTTAAAAATTCTTGTACCTACGTTTAGTGTAGGTAGATAGGTACCTATCTGTGTATTAAGTATGTGTGAAAAAAATCGTACAGGTGGCGGATTCTATTATTGTAAGATGTTAAAATAAACATTTTTTTGTTTGAATGAGATTGGAAAAGATTTCTAAACAATCGAGTGAGCTTTGAGTAGGTAACTAATTTCTAAATTTCCAGGAGAATTGAAAATACTTTTCGTTAAACTGCATTTGTGAATTAAAAGCTTTTGGGAAAACTAAATGTTTATGTTTCTGTAATATCTAATTGTTGTAAGAATTTAACAGTAAAGTTAATTTAAAATATTTGCAGATTTCAACACTCCTTCGGGAAACCAAGACAAGTGATAGTGACGTCCAAGCGAATATTTCTTTCATATTAAACCAAGAAAACACAGAACAGCCCGCTTCCTGTTTTAATTAAAATTACACTTTTGATGAGCTGAATTTACCAATTATACAATTTTTTATTGATTCATTTATTTATATTTTTACTGTTTTATATATGATTTTGAATTAAATTTATTTTAAAGAAAAATTGTAATCTTTCTAGATATTATTTATATGAACCAGTTCAATAATAGAATTAATTCATTTTCATTTTAATTATTTAGTCTCTTACTCTTCATTGAATAAAAATATTGGAAAGATTCTTCTACATTAAGTAATGTTTTAATGAAGCCTGGCGCCTTCACCAAAATTTTTAAATAATCGATAACCCACAAGGGGGTGTAGTATAGATATATAGGGCATAAAAAATATTCTCGAAAGTAGGTATCTATCTACTTTAGTACGGATTTTTTCCCCAGCATTTTAATGATATTCAAAATTAATTAATGATCAAGATTATCGATAAAGTAAAAAGAAAAATGTAAATTAAGTAATAAAAGTATTATTTTTATTATTTTGCTTAGCTTATGTATTTAAAAATAAGTATTATACGTTACTTTCCACATTCATTGTTACGAATATAGTTATTCAGCTGCGAGAAACTTGTAATTAAAAGTTTAGTATACCTACCCTTATTTTATTTTAAAATATAAGTAAAAATAATTTAATATGTTATACCTAAATTCAACTTAGCTACTTTATTTTTCTTACCTTGTTAGCTTGTAGGTATAGTCGTAGTTAGTGCTGATAAGTTTAACACGTTTTACCTGAAAAAATAGTACTAAATATAATTCTAATCTTTTCTGACTATAAGGTTAGGTTGGGTTACATTTATTTTGCTGACAGTGAAAAATGGCTTTATTTGAAATCCTGTTAGGTTTTATTGATTTACCAAATGTACAGTTCAGGTTAGGTTTCGTAATAGCAATGCTTGGATAGGTTAGGTTAGGTTACGTCACGTCAAACCACAGAAAAATAAAAGATTTTCAGGTAAATTTACTGTCAGAATAATAAAAAACATTCATCTGTAATCTTACTTCGAGAAAAGCAAGAAATAGTTTAAAAAAAAGGGGCAATATTTTATACCCACATTTCATAAATTAGGTTAGGTTGATTTTTTGTGGACTATGCATTAAGGTTTGATTTTATCATCGAATTTTCCAAAATTTATACGACAAAAACGGTGCTAGGTTAGGTTTGATTACCTGAGATTAAGTTAGGTTAGGTTACACTTTGTCAAATCATAAACAACAAATTTTAAAATAAAATTAGCACTAATTGACTGACACAATATAAAAGACATTCAACAGCAATCCTTCATGGATATATTGGACTATTTTAGATCCATATTGCACAGGTTAGGTTAGATTTTTGTACATGTTAGAACATGTTTCTTGAAGCCGCATTAGGTTTTATAAGTAGTTGTAGACCTTGATTTAGATTACGATTACGTAAGGTTTGGTTGGGTTAGGAAATGCTTTATGTCACACCATAGAGAAACAACAAGGTTTATATAACTTTACTGTCAAACAACTGACATAATACGTATAAATACATTTAATCACAATCCTTCTTGGACATTAACAAAAGAATAAAACAAAAAAAACAAGTAAATTAAAATAATAAAATACGTCGGTATCGCATCTAGATTTTATAAGAGCCTAGTCACACAGTAGTAAATATAAAAAAGATTTAATTTATTAATACTTATTATAGTATCATATATAAATGCTTATTATGTATTATGTATGATTTATGTAGGTACGTTTAAATAAAAAAAAAAGCTACAATTTGGTGGTACGTTCGTGTTTTTGTTTTACGTTTTTATTTGTGTCAGTCTCCAATAATTTTGCTTCCCCCCGCACCTCCTCTCTTCTGGAAATTCCGGTCTGTGTGGGGGGTACCGTGTCGTAAATAGATGGAGGGTGTGTGCTGGTAGTGTAATGTTTACTGTCCCTCTCCCTGTAAAGGGCGGATGTGTTTTTAGGAATTCTTTTCTTAACAGTTGATTCCGTTGGTGCACTGTTATTATTGTTGTTGTTTTTCTCTTGTTGTTTTGACAAACTTTCGCAATTGCTATCGTTATTGTTAATGCTATTGATCAACGCTTTCACGCAAACCGTGTCGGAGTCTTTTTGATTTTTGGTTTTCAGATTATTTTTGAGATTTTCCACATAGGCGTCGGTCTTTGGCGTTTTTTCGTCGTAAAACTCTATCAGATTTTCGACCACCTCCACGCACTTTTCCAGCCGGATGTTCGAGGCGTCGATCAGTTTTTTGCAAAGTATCGGCATCCACGCGACTGCCATGTTCACGCTGTACGACCCTCTTCGTCTACCAACTTCGACCAAATGCTTGAAAAGATAAGATAACGTCTCCCTATGACACGGACTCAGTTTGTTGATCTCTTGTCTCATCAACATCGACTTCTCCGGCTCACTTTGCTTACCTGATATATTACATAAAAAAATGTCAAAGTGCGAAACAAAAAAATAATAATTAAATATTTTTGGTCTAAATTATTAAAACTCTAATCCTTGTGAATTTACAAGAAACTTTTTCCTTTTCAATTTTTTGATACGATGTATAGTTACAAAGCAATGAGAGATTAAAAAGTAACGAATAGGAGAGCGTAATGGCTGCTGCAAACAGAAGTCGATGAGTCTCGCTGCCAATAGTAGTCGGCGAGTCTCACTACTAGCAGCTACTCTAACTTGCGCTAGCATTGGTTGACTTTTAACTCCAAATAACTTCAGAACTATGCATCCGATTTAAAAACGGTAAAGGGATAAAATGATCTACAGGATTTTTTCTTCATCATCGTGACATCAGCTCAAAGACTACTAGTTATTTAAATTAGATCTTTTTCTATTTCATTTTACTCCTAGTTCTAACTAACTTTTGGTGGGCTGTGGCAATACAAAAATGTAATATCTATAAGGTAATTTTTTAATTGCTTTCTGATCTCAGTTGCCACTTTAAATGACTTAGACTATAAATAATAAAATGAAGGCCACTTACCTACTGCGTGAACCATTCTCAATAAACTTTCTGTAGGTATCAGGGGCGGATCCAGCTCTGAAAAAAATAGTTTAACAGATGCAGCTAGTTCGTAAACATTATTCTTTTCCAAAGATCCGAATTTGTTTCGGAAAATTTTCGTCTTGATTTTTTCCATCTTTTCGACGCTCAAATGTCTCGAATACATGTTTTCCACTTCGCTACTTTTTTCTATTAATGGAATGATGCGTAGTAGAAATTCTGGAACGTTGGAATTTTTGCAGAGATTTTCCAAACTCCATTTGGTATCTTAAAATTAATTACAAATTACATAATTGTATATTATTATATATATATGTAATATGTAGGTAGGAGAATAAAAAAAAAAGTAAAGATAAAAAACAAAAGAAAGAAATTACCTTTTGGCGATGAGACAGTATCTTTTTTCATTGATTTAAAAAGGTTTTCCATCGACCCAAATTTCGATTTCGGACTCGTTTTCGCGGAATTTTCTTGCAAATCTTTTTTACTTGACTTGGTCGGTGCTTGAGAATTATCATTTAATACTGCATTTACATTATTTCTATTTCTAACACTAAAAGGTGGACTAGATTCCTAAAACAAAACATACAATCCTCCAGTAAATCTTTACACCCAAGTTGATAATATTGTATTTTACCTTAACAGAGCATTTAATTACTTATTAGCTTTTAGTGGCGGTTCTTGAACCATATGTATAATCAATTTTTACATGGGGGTCAAATTTGAAAACATCCCTCACTAAAGTTAATATTTCTTCTCCGACACTTTCACTTACAATTAGTATATTAACAAGTAATTAGAAAAATAAACGTCGCAGGAAAAAATGCTAAATTGCATCGCCGTGAGCCATAAGGACACTGTAGGGTTAATTAGATATAAGAAAAAATGTTGGCCAGATGAAATTTTCGAAAAAGAATCATTGTAGGGCAGATTTGGAGGGAAAACCGCCACTGACATTTAGTAAGAAAAGGGTCGATAAATTTTATTAAGTTAAGTAGGACAATTGTACCTTCATCGATTTTCAAATGTCAACGAATTCGCTTCGTGGCTACTAATTTATTGTAGGTCAGGTCGCAAGTTTAGATTTGATTTTTAGGGCATAACAAAGTGTAAGTATATATTGCTTTCTTACCGTTTCACTGAGGAACTCATCCCTGTAAATGTTTAATAATATTTCAATAATTTTATTGGCATTGGTATGGTTCTCGAGGATGTTCTCTTGCGACGTCTCCGGGGGCCATATCAGCGTAGGCCCCCAAACTATTGAAATATTGTAAGCGTCCATTTTGTTCTCCTGCTTAAATTTTTCGACGTATACCAGATGCTTTAGAAGGGTCAAAAACGTCTTTTTATGAGGCAAGTCCATTTTATTTATTGAGTATTTCATCTTTTCTATCGCACCTGGGTGCAATTGTTTGTCTAAAAATTACACACACAGCATGGTATCAAAAAATCTTTAACCATTAACCCTTAACCCTTCTTACCTACAAATTGCAGTAATTCTTCGTATGTCTTATGTGGTATCACAGGTTCGTTTAATTCCCTAAAAAACAATTTCAATGCCCCGGTTAAGACATCGATATCGTTCATATAATCATTCAAAATCGACAGATTATTCCTGTCGACTTGAAATCGTATTTTCTGAATAGTCGCCAAGTTCCCGGACGCCCTGTATAACCCAAGACTTCGTATATTTTTCGGCAATTCAATTATTTTGATAGTTTTAACAACAAAGGGCGGAACTGGTTCGTGATATTTTTTATATAAATTGTTTAGTGTATTCCCGAAAATCGGTTCGTTCCTTATAATTCCCTTTTTCTCCAACACGTCCTTGGCAGACCTCATTCCGAGGAGATTTAATAGACGATGCTTTCTTTGAACCCTTTCTTCGTTTTGGGGTGGCAAAGGAGCTGAATCTGTAAGGGAATTCGATCGTGGTCGATCTTTGAAATCGTTATTGAAATAATTGTGTAATTCCCCTAAAATTATGTTCATATCTTCCGTATTGTCGAACTGTAATTTATACAGTTTACACTCTTCGGCGGTTGTGTTTGTGATGTGAATTTCTTTTTTATTTGTATACGGTTTGTAATGAGTTATATTGACACCCCTTCGTAAAATTTCCTAAAAAGTAACAGTGTTTTTATTTTCTTATAGTTTTTAGTTAGTGAGTATATTACTCTTTCGCCCTTTTCGCTTAACAGTGCCATTTCGCCTTTGTATATCTGGAGAATTTGGTTTTTCAAAATCTTTCGCCCAGTACCATCGATGTAAATTTTTACTACCTTTCTCATATTCAATGGGCTCTCTTCTTCTAAGGAATTCTCCAATTCACTTACGCTAAAATTACAATATTCTTTGTAGGCTGTTACTCTCAATTTTCAGATAGATTACACGAAAACTACACAATTAGACTCCTTGTGATTTTATAAGAAACTTTTTCCTTTTCAATTTTTTGATACGACGTATAGTTACAAAGCAACGAGGGATTAAAAAGTAACCAATAGGGGCGCGTAATGTCTGCTGCAAGTAGACGTCGCGTCGGTGAGTCACGCTGCTAACAGCAGTCGGCGAATCACGCGGCTGATGCTCGCTTTATCTAACTTGCAGTAGAGGCAGTGCGCTGCCATTGGGTGATCTTTAATTCTAAATAATTCGAGAACTATACGTCTGATTGAAAAACTGTAAAGAAATAAAATGATCTTGAAGAATTTTTCTTCATCGTCGTAACATCAGTTCGAAGACAACTAGTTATCTAATTAGGATTTTACTTATTCATTATAACTCCAAATAATAGGTGTCCTATCAACCTACCTACCTTTTCCTTATTGTCTTCTACTTCTTCTAAAATTTTCCTTTTTTTAGCTTTTTATGTTCACGATATTATCACGTGTATATAACAACATGGTTTAAACTTTATTTCACAAGGCCTTTAATTTAAAAAAAAAAACCGTTTGCGAGCATAAAAAAGACTCAAACACGATCCAACTCTGCGCTATCGAATATTTTTTTTTTGCAAATAGATACGTGGTATATTTCAGAAAATAATTTATTACTTTATTAGATACGTATTATCGCTTACGTTGCGATAAAACCTGGTAGATAGTATGTAATTACTTTGTCTACTATTTACAAGTCAATCAACTAATTCTACCTGTTTCCGGTAGGTATAAGTAGGAAAAATGAATAATTCAATGTTAAAGGTCAACTACCGGAAGTATGCTGTCGATACTGTTGTAGTATGTGTATCATAGAGTAAAAGTATGATAACAAAAGATGCAGATGATTAATAAAACACCAATTCTAATTTCAGGTCCATTAGAAAATAACTTTTTTTAATAATACAAAATTAAAAATAACTTTTATTAAATAAATAATTTTAAACGATTTGGTCTTTAATTAGTCAATTTATTATTCTCTGAAGAATAAAAAATAATAAATAAATTAAAAATAATTACTTACCATCCATGAATTGTTTGGGACCTATTAGTAACTGTTCGATCTACAGATTTCTTTCTTATTTCTACATCACATTCGGTAGGAAATGGGGAAACCCCATCCTTCTTTTCATTTATACTTTCTAGACTAGTATATTCCTGGAAAAAAAAAAAACGATAAAAAATACTGTAGGATAACCAGAAATTTAATTTAGCAGTATATCCAACGATTGAAATAACTATTCAACTTTAGTAAAAAGGGTTTTATTGTGGCTGCAACATTTGCAACGAGCTACATCGATCAACTACAGTAGAGGAAAGTTTAAAGTATTATTTTTTTGTAATAAATAGTAGGTATGTTCTTTTGTATTAAAAACTATTAAAATGCAATTGTCTATTCTGTATTACGTTTTGGCATTTATTAACCTTTGGATTTTTGTCAAATGTCAGCAAGTAACATTTAAATTGTAAAGGGTAGGATACTCCAAAATGTGTCATAAAGCAAATAATAAAAATTAATGACTGCAGGCAGAGCTAACTGACGACAGATTTTTTTACAAAGAACAATCGTTGAATTTTTAATTTTTTTTATGAGATCAAACACAACAAAAAATTTATATTTTTATTTTACTATTTTGACTTACACACAAGGAAGATAACAATTCCTATAAAGATCAATTAAAAATCCTGATGGGCACTCCTTAACCACTCTATAATATAAATTACCTGACTTGCCCAGTTTCCCAAAAAGTGACCACCCATCAGGAATTTCCTTAGTGATCACTTAATAATTAACAGTTTAATGGCAAAAAATAAACAACAAAGCTGTTGTGTACACATAACACAACATAAAAAGGACCTGAGGGAATTGATAGACAAACTGGAACAGGATATAATAATGTCAAAGTCCTGTAATGGTGGCGTGGACGCCCTACTGATAGATATAACTTACCAATAAATATTAGGTTACCGCAAATGAATCTATGTATAATTATGTAACTAGTAAAAATAGTACATACAGGGTTTTTCAAGTTGATGGGCTATGAGAAGTATATGAATTAGTAGAAGGAATTAAATTCTGCAACTTGGGCTCATTTGGTTATTGTTTATGCCGCTTCTTTTAAAAATATTTTCAAGTTCGATTTACATCCGGTTATACCGGAAGTCGATACCAACTTTGTTATTTTAAATGGAATGGTATATTTTTTACGCTGAATTCGAATAAAACGTGTAATTCTAAGGTAAGTTTGATAACCAACTTGTAGACCTATGACAATCGGTTTCTGAGTTAATTTAATTTATAAAAAAAAAATCGCTACCGCAACCTAAATTATAAAAAATCATAACTTCCACAAAATACGACCTAGAGTGTTGAAATTTTTACTAGTAATAGCTGAATATTAGTGCTAACGCCTTGACAAAATTGAATTAAATAATTTATACAGGGCGTTCAAAATAAAATTCTAAAATTGAAAAACTTCAAACACGAATTACCTCGTTTTTTCAAATGGCAACTACTATTTTTTATTTTTTCAATCGATTCCTTTTTTTATCCTCTTTCGATCTATATGGATACTTCGATTGAAAAAATAAAAAATAGTAGATGCCATTTGAAAAAACGAGGTAATTCGTAAACAACGCGAGACGCGTTGATAATGCCCACGTTTGAAGTGGGCGAAACACGTGTCCGCGTTTTAAATTAATTAGTGGTAATTTGGGGTGAGTCCTATTTTAGTTGTTTATTCATTTACCACAGTCTCCTTTTTCTATTTTGAGGTAATTCGTGTTTGAAGTTTTTCAATTTTAGAATTGTATTTTGAACGCCCTGTATTAATTATTTAATTCAATTTTGTCAAGGCGTTAGCACTAATATTCAGCTATTACTAGTAAAAATTTCAACACTCTAAGTCGTATTTTGTGGAAGTTATGATTTTTTATAATTTGGGTTGCGGTAGCGATTTTTTTTTTATAAATTAAATTAACTCAGAAACCGATTGTCATAGGTCTACAAGTTGGTTATCAAACTTACCTTAGAATTACACGTTTTATTCGAATTCAGCGTGAAAAATATACCATTCCATTTAAAATAACAAAGTTGGTATCGACTTCCGGTATAACCGGATGTAAATCGAACTTGAAAATATTTTTAAAAGAAGCGGCATAAACAATAACCAAATGAGCCCAAGTTTCAGAATTGAATTCCTTCTACTAATTCATATACTTCTAATAGCCCATCAACTTGAAAAACCCTGTATACTTAGGCATTTAATTTGTACAAAAATAATTAACTGATTATTTATTTATAGTTTTTAATATGCATATACTTAAGGCAACAAATTCTGACTAATATTAGGTAATAAAATATTTAAAAAAGGTTCTAGTAGTCTTTCAACCCCGTGTGTGCTGCACTAGTACATTTTTATGGAAAATTTTATTGAATTTAATAATAATAGTATCCTGTCCATTCACCAATTTGTCGATACTTAAATAATACATTATTTTTAATAACAAACAGACGGTTAAAAAAATATGAAAGGAGCTAATTAGAAACATACTAAACGCAGAAGTGGTTAGAAAGAGGTAGAAGAAGACATGGACTAGACTTAACTGTATAAATAAGTTGTTACGAAATATGTCTTCAGGAAAGGAGAAGATTGTTGATGTTACAAAGCAACCCTAGGCACTTCCTGTATCATCCCCTTAGAATGTACAGATCGATCAATAATTATGAAGGAAAAATAAACACGCTTATTGTTTTTGTGTCACGTCAAAGTGCGAGTACTGTACACTGAATTTTATTAACTCTATACAATTTAAGACTGCATGTGGTCATAACTCCAAACTGTATCAATCAATCAAAAAATTAAGTCTTATTTCAATTTCTACAGGACTTAAATTGATAAATAGATAAATGTAACTCAATTACGATAACAAATATTTTATTTTACTTTTAAAACTATAATAACTGGTAATTATGCATAATAACTTTTTATTAAAGGCGATGGATATTAGGGACAGACGAAAAAATAACGAAATGCAGCTCAAATGTGAGTAAAATTATAAATTTCTTGTAAAGTAGGTAGTATTAATTCTTCCCTTCCCTCACTGCTGGAGTATATAAAAATAAATAGTGGAAAATACTGTGAAGTGTATTCATTTAATAGACAGTTAATATGATGATTTTCCATTAAGTAAAAGCAGAAATAATTAATTACCTACGAGTAGTTGCCTTTGGTGTTTATTGTCAATGTTATTATTTATTATTGAGGTGTTGCTTATTTATTCAAAATGAAAATTTATTCAAAAAACAATATACCTACCATTACCTGAAGAAGCTACTGTGTTAGCGAAACAATTGTCGGGCATTAAATAATTTTGTGAAAGTATTATTGTTGTTTAATTTAGTATGTAGGTACATTCTACATTCAAAATTATTGCTTTTGAACCACGTTAAATAATACATAATTTTGTTGAATATGAACATTTCTGGAACACCCTCGACCAAACACAACAACAGTTACGAAAAAAAAAAAAACAAATGTAATTTCTGTACTGAATTACTTATAAAAATAATTGGTGGTGATTTGCACAAAAAAAAAGGGAGGTTCTATTTGTGACAAAAATTACCAAAAAAAGTCCGCCCCTGGACCGCAAAGCGTAACAATATATGTACCAAGGTACCTACTCTAAATCAACACACACGTTTACCATATATACCTATTACACATAGATGTATGTATGTATGCAAACGATTACAAAACGAGATAATTACGGATGTGGAAGTTTAATGTGCGCAGCTCGCGATAATTACGTACATTTAGCCACTTGCATAACCCCACACTCACACACACACTTTTACATTTATACAATTATACGCACAACACAAATATGTACAACATTTGTACGAGACAAAACAACGAGAGGGAAATAGAGCCAAACCTGAAATCTGAATGAAATAAGAATATCATATCTATAAATTACAAAACCAACAAAAGTACCTAATAATACCTACAATAATTTTTTTTATTATTACACTATCTGTGTTTTTACTGTTGTGTTGAAGGATTCAAAACATTTTTGTAGGCACTCTAGCTGCCTGTACTGTAAGCACAAATTGCGGAAGTACACAGATACTTGAAAGTAAAAACTTAGGATTAATTAAATGATGTATTAAAGGGACAAGACAAGAACTGTAAACGTGCATATTAAGTAAATAAATTTAAGTGATGTGTAGATACTAGTGTACCTACCGGCATACATATGATGTGTACCGATGTACATACATAATATACATATAATGTACAAGGCGTTATTTATTTTTTTTTAATTAGTTTTCAATAATTAACCTACCATCATTTCCCTGAGGAGCTTCATGCACTCGTCCATGGCAGAGGCTATTAGCTAACAAACAGTTTTTGTAACCGCATCCGCGGTTCTTTGTATTTTTTCTTACTTAATTTAATTCTCACCTCCGTACTTTTTCACTATTTCCCAACGAAAATAACAACAGAATTCGCATCAACGAAATATTTACGACAACCACCACTTGTACCATTATTACTTTTACATCTCACCAGCAGCGTGGATTGCCTGACACTGGATGCGATAACAACAACAACTACAACAACTGCCCACCTCGCCATTATTATTATTAGTATTAATGCTGTTGTACTGATAACGAGCGCGTTCGAAAGGCAATCTCAAATAGTGGAGTGATAACGTTCGTTCGTTCGTATGTATTATTATTTAACTTGCCCACGTACCTACGCAAATTATTTATCTATTTATGTATACGTGTATGTATCGCGGATTTAAGATTAGTAGTTGCGATTCAACTGCATTATCTTTTTTCTGCTTTTCTAACTATATTTTAACGTCAGCAGTCTACGTATTTACTTATGTATAATATTTTTCAAGTGGAATAAAGAAGTAGGGAATAAAGTTTGCGCGCGAATTCCGTTTGCAATTCAATAATATAATTAGAGACCATTTAGAGACTAACTAAATCCGTGGGAAAACAAACAGCAGCCGGGTCAAATCGAATCGAGTCGAGTCGAATCGAATACACTACACAACTAACGACAACACGACTATCCTTCCTATCCTTCTATCACCATTTCATTGTTGTGTCCGTATCGTATGCTAAAAGAATTGATGACAGTGCGCGGAAAATAAAGTTTAATTGGGGCAGTGGACTACTTCATGTTGTATCCACATGTGTACGTACGGCAGAGATTCTAAAAATACCACAATAATTTAGCAGTTATTTACAATTGTTGGGAGAAAACGTTTACGTCATTGAATCTGTCTAAAAACAAAAAGAAATTAAGGGGGAAAACAGGAGTGGAGACTTACGAGAAAGGTGTTCTGAACTAAATGCAGTTAAATATGTAAAGCTGTGATAAAAGCACAGCTTCTACAGTTTCCCTAATAATAAAAAAACAAAAATTTAATATCTAGTGTAAAATTGTTTTTGGAGAATAAATTTATGTCATCAAAATCATCCCAAAAACTAAAAATAAATAAACGGGCAAAATGAGTGAAGACTTAGAAGAGTGTTCTGAACTAAATGCAGCTCAAATGTGAACTGTAATGTAAGCACAGCTTCTACAGATTCAAATAATACTAAAAACATGTAATATCTACTGTAAAATTATTGGGAGAATACGTTTACGTCATTGTATCAGTCCAAAAACAAAAAGAAATAAATGGGGAACAGGAGTAGAGACTAACGATGTAATCTAAGAGTGTTCTGCGCTAAATGCAGCTCAAATATGAACTGTGATGCAAGCACAGCTTCTACAGATTCAAACAATACTAAAAACATTTAATATCTACTGTAAAATTATTGGGAGAATACGTTTACGTCATGGAATCAGTCCAAAAACAAAAAGAAATAAATAGGGAACAGGAGTAGACTAACGATGTAATCTAAAGAATGTTCTGCACTAAATGCAGCTCAAAAATGGGCGATAAGATAAGAGAGTAATGCACAGAACCCATTGTAATGTCTTTTAAAATTCTGATCCTTTTTGTTTTCTGACTGAATGTGGGCAACTTACTATACGTATGGGTCTCTCATGCATGTATGATGGGTTGCCTACCCACTGGGTGGCGTGAGGCAGCTATGCACACTAAAATAATGCCACGATAAATTGTGGGCTGCATTCGACACAGCTCATTGCATTGTGCAATACCTATTTTAATAACCTAAAGAGAAATTTGCGTTACTTCATAGGAAATGAATTGTTTGCAATACATACATACACGTATATACAATGTTCCTCGTAATTTTTATTATTAATTCGTGTTCCTTGAAGTTAAACCAATGTGAACTCATCGAGCTACGAATATTTTTTTATGAATTTGAAACCACAATATGACATCAAGGAAATCACTTATGCATTGTCTATTAAAAATAATTTGTCTGTAGCAATATTCTAATGGCCTCTGCTAAGTATTATAAGACCTGATTTAACAAAAAAAAGCAATTAATCAAGACCTAATTAATAACACTACAAAATTTATGTACCTATTTATATATTCAAAAAAATAAATACTACAAATTTAACATAATCATGTAAATTACGTATTGGTAGGTAAATAGTAGTTTATTGTTTTTGGCTACCTAATTTAATAAATAACATTTTCTATCTACATGTTTAATAATAAATAATAAAATTATTTTTCTCGGTAACAAAGCAACAAGCTGACTTTCCCTTTTAATTAACAGGCCCATAAATCTTGTTTTGTCAGTTTGCAGTGCTCCTGTATTTACGTATTTACACATTGTTCCATTCGGAATAACATCAGGGCAATGCACAACTGTTCCAAAAATAAATTATTCTCCCAATGAAAATAATCGGAGATCACGGCGATCAACAACACAATAGAAAGATAATCTTTTGAAAATAATTTTAAGCTAAACGGTAGGTATTTCACAAATTTGGAAACTGAAAAAATAATTATCCAACCAAAATATACGTACAAGTACTTCTATAAGATTCCATAGACACCAAATCCGCCCTGACGTAATACGTATTATGTATGCACCCATTTGTATCATCGAATTTTTTAAATAAATTCTTCCTTTCTATAAATTAAAGGCTCATGGATTTTACGCCGTCTCGAAAGAAAGAACGAAGACACTGCTTATTGGTTTATAGCCCACGGCGCTTACACAGCGAGCTAAGCTATGCAAAGAGCTTTCAATATAAAATTATTGTTTTCTTTTCCTGTAAACACCCTGTATACTTACAATTATCGTTATTATTGGTAACTGCAACTTGTTTATAAATATGTTCGGAGGAAGCTGCTCTTTCATGCAGATATGAAATTTATATGCTGCAACGTCGTTACACTTCGATAGTGCATAGTTAGTATGTAATGTAAGTAACTTTCTACTGCTAATAAGCGCGAAAAGTTGAAAATGCGGACACGCAGACGCTCAAGATACGTAATCAATTAGGTAGTAATTCCTATGAAAGCAAACGTGAAAGCCATTGACTTTACGAGAAGTTCATCTCATGATTAAAACGACAAAAGGGAAGAATAGGAAGCTGCCAAGTCCTTATTACTAGCAGCGACAAGTACATAATAAATAATTTATTAACCTAGGTACAAATTTGGATCTCAATTGATTCACATCAGCACGCCGAAAAAACAACTAACGCCATCTCTGAGTTCATTGAAGTTTGTCAAGTCGATAATTATTAATCATTAGTTATATTATTATCTAATTCTAGTCCCCGTGGCTCACCCTATCGGTACGTCACTGAAACTAGCCTTATAACAATACGTTATAATTTACGGTAATGTGCTCATTCTTATTTAAAGTATGACATAATACAAAGTAACATTTTTATGTGCCTAATTATTTCCTTAATTAGACCCACTTGAATAAATTAAGCCGCCAGTTAATTAATGTTATCTCCTGTCAATAAACTTAATTTACATGGCAAAATTTCGTTATTAATTCAAATTAGACGATTTTTTATCGCGAAATTGTCTAATTTAGATCCTACCGGCATAAACCATTAATGATACAAAATGCATGTTGGTGTTAGTTTTGGCAAACGTTTCGTTATTAATTTATGTCATCTTTGGCCTACTTCCACTTTTTTTATAACAATCGTTTATTAGCTTCTGCGTTTAGAAATCAAAACATTTACATTACTTTATAAAACCAATAATCAAAAGTAGCTTAAATAAAAATGGCAATGCCATAAGACATCATATGTGTGAATAATGGTGTTTATGTTTATGATGTGTCAGAAATAGAAAATTCCACATATGAATCGATTCCCAGATGTTTCTATTAATTTTTTGTGCAAAACCTATTGATGATTAAAAAAAGAACATAATTATCATATTTCTTTGTAAAATCGCTTAAACAATGTTAAAAGGTCTGAAACATGACAATTTGTATCACTATATATGCAGCCAACTATACACATGATATAGGCACGCCCATTTTTGTTGATATTATTCAATTTCAATTGGAAAATACTAAAATTATTAACTTTGATTAAAAATGTTGAGTGACTGATATTGAAAAGGGGAATTTAATCTTTTAACTCAAAACCGAGTCACTGTGTATGCAGCCAACTATACATCTAATGTAGACACGCCTACTTTTGTTGATACTGTTCAATTTCAATTGGAAAATACTAAAATTCTTGACTTGATTAAAAATGCTGAGTGACTGATAGCATTCTAGTTATTTAAAGTGAGCCTAAAGGACAATTTAATCTTTTAATTAGTTATTATAATTATTTTGATAACTGTAGCTCTATGAATTTACGAACGATTATTAGTACAGCTTCAAAAGGTCCTAAACCTCAAAATCGAGTCACTTTGTATGCAACCAACTATACATCTGATGTAGACACGCCCACGTTTGTTGATATTGTTCAATTTCAACTGGAAAGTACTAAAATTCTTGACTTTGATTAAAAATGCGGAGTGACTGATAGCATTCTAGTTATTAAAAGTGAGCCTAAAGGACAATTTAATCTTTTAATTAGTTATTATAATTATTTTGATAACTGTAGCTCTATGAATCTACGAACGATTATAAGTACAGCTTCAAAAGGTCCTAAACCTCAAAATCGAGTCACTTTGTATGCAACCAACTATACATCTGATGTAGACACGCCCAGGTTTGTTGATATTGTTCAATTTCAACTGGAAAATACTAAAATTCTTGACTTTGATTAAAAATGCTGAGTGACTGATAGCATTCTAGTTATTAAAGGGGGCCTAAAGGACAATTTAATCTTTTAATTAGTTATTATAATTATTTTGATAACTGTAGCTCTGTGAATCTACGAACGATTATAAGTACAGCTTCAAAAGGTCCTAAACCTCAAAATCGAGTCACTTTGTATGCAACCAACTATACATCTGATGTAGACACGCCCAGGTTTGTTGATATTGTTCAAGTTCAACTGGAAAATACTAAAATTCTTGACTTTGATTAAAAATGCTGAGTGACTGATAGCATTCTAATTATTAAAAGTGAGCCTAAAGGACAATTTAATCTTTTAATTAGTTATTATAATTATTTTGATAACTGTAGCTCTGTGAATCTACGAACGATTATAAGTACAGCTTCAAAAGGTCCTAAACCTCAAAATCGAGTCACTTTGTATGCAACCAACTATACATCTGATGTAGACACGCCCAGGTTTGTTGATATTGTTCAAGTTCAACTGGAAAATACTAAAATTCTTGACTTTGATTAAAAATGCTGAGTGACTGATAGCATTCTAGTTATTTAAAGTGAGCCTAAAGGACAATTTAATCTTTTAATTAGTTATTATAATTATTTTGATAACTGTAGCTCTGTGAATCTACGAACGATTATAAGTACAGCTTCAAAAGGTCCTAAACCTCAAAATCGAGTCACTTTGTATGCAACCAACTATACATCTGATGTAGACACGCCCAGGTTTGTTGATATTGTTCAAGTTCAACTGGAAAATACTAAAATTCTTGACTTTGATTAAAAATGCTGAGTGACTGATAGCATTCTAATTATTAAAAGTGAGCCTAAAGGACAATTTAATCTTTTAATTAGTTATTATAATTATTTTGATAACTGTAGCTCTGTGAATCTACGAACGATTATAAGTACAGCTTCAAAAGGTCCTAAACCTCAAAATCGAGTCACTTTGTATGCAACCAACTATACATCTGATGTAGACACGCCCAGGTTTGTTGATATTGTTCAAGTTCAACTGGAAAATACTAAAATTCTTGACTTTGATTAAAAATGCTGAGTGACTGATAGCATTCTAATTATTAAAAGTGAGCCTAAAGGACAATTTAATCTTTTAATTAGTTATTATAATTATTTTGATAACTGTAGCTCTGTGAATCTACGAACGATTATAAGTACAGCTTCAAAAGGTCCTAAACCTCAAAATCGAGTCACTTTGTATGCAACCAACTATACATCTGATGTAGACACGCCCAGGTTTGTTGATATTGTTCAAGTTCAACTGGAAAATACTAAAATTCTTGACTTTGATTAAAAATGCTGAGTGACTGATAGCATTCTAGTTATTAAAAGTGAGCCTAAAGGACAATTTAATTTTTTAATTAGTTATTATAATTATTTTGATAACTGTAGCTCTATGAATCTACGAACGATTATTAGTACAGCTTCAAAAGGTCCTAAACCTCAAAATCGAGTCACTTTGTATGCAACCAACTATACATCTGATGTAGACACGCCCACTTTTGTTGATATTGTTCAATTTCAACTGGAAAATACTAAAATTCTTGACTGATTTAAAATACTGAGTGACTGATAGCATTCTAGATATTGAAAGTGACCCTAAAGGACAATTTATCCTTTAAATTAGTTATTATTATAATTATTTTAATAACCGTAGCTCTGTGAATCTACGAAATATTTGTCGGTACTTGCTGCAGCCAGTACAGCATGTAAGTATGTACCAATTTATTGTATCTGGCAGTTCAGCCGGTTGTAAATAATTGCAAAACATTTGTTTGAATTAATTAACGGTTCGTTGTATAGCAAGGCCTAATCAGTTAAGCCGGAGTTTTGCGGAAATGTCAATGAATGGTGTCAGAGGAGTGTGCGTGCGTGCAGGCAAACGTGTGTGCATTTATATCTTGATAAAGAAGTGTCGCAAATGGACAAAATACATAAATGGATGTATATACATATATAAATATAAGTGTATTTAATTTATACAGTCATTTTAGTATCTATCCCATGACCTTCGAGTCGACAGAGACTGCCGCTTGCTGTTAGTGCTACAGCAGCTTTACGTTTTTTAATTTGAGGGCGGTGACCAATGAACGGAAACAGAACGCAAATGGGAATTACGACAGCACCAATAATTAAGTCCAAGAAAACTAAAATAGGAACCAGTGGCGGCTTATGTGAACAACTACAAATCAAGCGATGGCTGAGCAAAGATAGTTCAATAATCCGCTCAGCCATTGGTGTTACATTGGTGGTGGGGAGAGCTATATTTCGAGCGCCTTTAATGCTACATAATATAAATGACTGAGCACGTAATTTAGTTTGCTCAAGGCACTGTGAAAAATTGTGTACCGCCTCAAAATAAATGTCGACACTGTTTTCGATGAATTTGCCTAAGTACCTAGATTAAATTTGTTTACAGTTATAGAATAATTGTGTCTAGATTAATCATGCTATCTGTATGACGTCAGAAACAAAAAGTGCATTATAATAAGCCCTGTAATACTTGAACCATGATATGTTTGCGTTACTGATAAATATATCTACAGCAACATGTAAGTAATAATAAATAAACAATTTACTACTTTTCTACAAAAATTGGGCACCTTTGTGTGAAATTTCAGTACTGTAAATTTACTACTACCCCAGTCTTAATTGCTAAAGGGATGTTGTATAATTCGTCAATATGTAATAAAATATCGATTAGAAAAGATCAAAGTGATTTCGAGCGGTTGCACCCAACTGCTGGAGAGCAATTGACCCGAGAAAAAACGTGATCGTCACGCGTCACCATTAACTCCGCCCATTCCCAGGGCGCTCTCCCTCACCCCTTTTGTGTGCGTGCGCACATTCTAACCGCGCCTGCTTTCTCTAGTCTGATGAGAAGCAACCCGAAGCAACGGTCGATAGGTAACTGTAGATAAAATAACGCAGACGCTTTCTTATCACTATTTTATTTTTACATAAATATATGAAACAATAATTACAGAAGAGTTGAACTAGAATGGAAAGTGATTCCCAACAAGTAACTGAATTGAAATCTAAGGATAAGGATGCAACTGAGAGGTATGTTTTAAACATCATTGGGATTATCTATAAATGATCATAATGTATTCAACTTTAAAGATTTAAAGAGCAAAATACTCGGAGGAATCGCCAAAAATCAGAAGAACAGAAAAAAAGAAATGCAGCCAGTTCAAAGGCATACAGGGAGCGTTTGAGACGATTTAAGGACGAACGATTATTGACAAGGACTCGGATTCCAAGAACTGATGAGCAGAAACAGAAATCCGCAGCTCGGTCAAAAGCATACAGGGAGCGCAAGAAGCGACTCATGGAACAAGGCGTGTTAAAGAAGACTCACAGATCTGATGAGCAAAAACGGAAAGCTGCTGCTCAGACAAAAGCTTACAGGCATCGACTTAAACTAAAGAAGAAGTATTTGGCTCCAGAATCACTAAGGTTAATATCAGTGTCATATAACGTGAGCAAATCAAAATATTTGCTCAATTGATAGGTATTACAATAGAGACTCGATTGTCCGGATTGCAAAATATTTGTTGATTTTAAGTTTTACTTATTTTTGCTGTTTTGAATAAACACATAACATTATGTATTAACCCTCTCTTCCTACATTCAGTTATTCGAATGACTTATGACAGCAATAATCGAGTTTCTACTGCATGTGGCATTTATTATACCCTTGAAGTTTGCTTTCCCTACGCCCAAATAATATTAACGACCAATAGTCCGGTCAAATTAGACCAAAAAATAAGAATAAAGCTACATAAATTCCCACCAAGCTGAAAATCACCGAGATTGTTTAAAATATGATTAAAAATAAAATTTGAAAGATCCCCATCTTTTCCCTGTATGGAAAAAAATTTATTCAAGGTTAAAGGTCAAAAAAACGAGTTTTTCGCGATTTTCAGCAAAACGGTAAGTTTTATTATAAAATTACCCCAGACAAAATCGTAGATCATAAAATTATCTTTAAAATATGTATCTCCAAAATTCCCCAAAATAAGCTATGTGACAAATAAATCCCCAAGAACTAGAAAATATTTAGTGCAAATAGAAAAATGATTGTAGAGGAAAATTTTTCCCCAGAAGAATTCCCCTGAAAAATATATCCCCAAAAAATACCCCAAAGGAAAAAAAATACCCTATTTTTTGGGGAAAATCCCCTAATCTGGCAACCCTGAGACTAACAGTATTTCATTTATTGGGCACACTGACATAAAGCAGGTATAAGACCCTAGCCACGCATACAATTGAACAGGAGACAGATGTTGTCTCGAGGTTACACTGGCGTATAAAATAAGAGACTGGGTTTCATTTTACCTGAAATCTCAGAAACGGTGGCTCTTAGGAAAAAAAATCTTGATACATATTTTATAGATAATTTTATGATCTACAATTTTTGTCTGAAGTATTTTTATGATAAAATTTACTGTTTTGCTGAAAATCGCGATTCATTTTTTTGATCTTTGACCTTGAATAAAAAAAATTTCCATACAGGGTAAATATCGGGAACTTTCAAATTTTATTTTTAATCATATTTTAAACGATTTTACTGATTTTTAGCTTGGTGGGAATTTATGTAGCTTCGAATGTCTAAAGTGACCGGACTACAACTGGAGCAGTGCTCAACCGAAAATAATTTCACATTCAGAATTTATTTCGTTTGTTCCAACGTATTTAATAAATAATTGAAGGGGATGCAGGTGTTCACTTGCTCCCATCCAATGGAAACCCATCCCCAGCTTTTATTTTTATAATAAATAAATAATTATTTTTTTTAGTAATGACCATGTGGGTTGTTCAGCGAATACTAATCTAAGAGCAAGAAATTTAAAGAGTTTAAAGGTATGAAATTTATGAAAATGTTAATCCCAAAGTAATTAATAATAATGAAGGAAAATCACATTTCGTTGTTTTTCAGACGCAGCCCCAATCGTTTATAAAAGAAGAACCCCCTTCAACTTCTTCAACAAGCATCAGACTCTATCCTGAAAAGAATGAGCCGTTATCAGAGTCCTCAATGGACATTAATGAAACTGTTATCATAAAACAAGAAGAAGAAGAAGATGAAATCCAAAACGAATATGAAAATAGCCAAGAAAATGTTTCATCCTTTATTGATAATCCTATAGTAAAAGAAGAAAAAAAAGACCAAAAAAACAGTAATGACGAGGAATATTTTAATGACGTAAATAAATTAAATATAAAACATGAACTAAGGTCTGAAGAGGATGACGAAAAGAAGACGAGGATTTCAATAAATACTGAATTTAAAGATAACCAAAAAGTCGATAAATCAATACAGGTCAATATGACAACGAAAACGAGATCTGTTTCCATACAAACGAGCTCGATTTTGTGCGAATGTACATATTTTGAAGTCAACAAAAAAAGTAAAAGTACCTAATATAATTTTAATATGAAGGTATGTATTCATTTATTTGTTATTATGTAATTACGATTAAAATAATTAATTAAGTATTTAATAAACAAATTATCTCAATTGTCTGTAGTCTTATCTTCTGAAGTACAGTAGGTAAATTGTTAGTAGGTACGCATGTGTGACATCCTGTATGTATTTTATTTATTAAAAGCCTTTTTAATTAGTCATTCATCACACCCTGCATAATTATTGCACTTCAGCCAGGATTCTAGTCTCCTTTCGTAGCGTCAGCATGTATGTACGTACGTACTGTGTACTTAATTGCTCATTAATACTCAACAGCAAACATTTACTATGAAATTTTCGATAATCGTTATTATCAGGTTAGAAAATAAAAAAAACATACGTTAACTCAGATTCAGAAAACAACAAGGATGATAAGATTAGACGAACACAAAGTAGGTGACTAAAATTGGATCTTTGGTATTAAAATTAAATTAATAATACATATGTACATATGTAGTTTTTGTTCCAAAACTTAAATCAATAAGAATGAGTCACATCAGGCGCCTTAAAGGATCTAACTTTTTTTAATTTTTTGGACAGTTTTTTATTTTTATTTTTTTATGATTTGGCATTAAAAAATACATATAAACCTTAATTTTAACCCTTCTATCACCAACCCTCATTTTTTAATAGCGATATTAGTACTGTAATAATCTTCAACTCTCAGTGGTCGATAACTGATCAATTATTATCAATCGATTAGTCATCCCCGCCAGGCGTCTACTGATGTCACTACTCACCCAGCCAACAGCACGGAGTGGGGATGAGAATGAAGCAGATTTTTTTAGAATGTTACAGGCAGTTCAAATATGTTCTAAGAAGTAAAAGAATTATTTATTATAACATTTCAGAATGATTTCGCAATGTTCAAGAATGTTCCAGAATCTTGAAGATCATTCAAGAATGTTAAAAAAAGTTAGAAAATGTTTTCAATCATTATGGGATGTTCTGGATAGTTCTAAATTCGCGAATATTCTAGAATGTTCCATCAAACGTGTAATATATTCTTACCCGGGCAACGCCGGGTATTGCTGCTAGTTTCCTATAAAAATAAAATAAAATAAAATGTCCCTAGGTGTACTAAACTTAAAATTAGTTTAATGCCCTTTATGATATCTAATATACCATCAGTTTTCCAATAGAATTTATGTATGTACATACGTTTGGTTAGATCGGTCCACGACTGATAGATAATGAAATAATCAAATTCCCGGCTAGTTCCTGTAGTGGAACTTTGCAATAATCTGATTAAACCGGCGAAGGACCTTACAATTGTTTTAGCATAAATCAAATTAGGCACCAATAATTCTTAATTAATTACCTTGCGCTTTAATTAACGCTAGATTAAATTAACTATGTATGTAATAAGAATATTTCGAAAGACATTTAGGAGGTAGGTAGGTGCCTTAGTTGGTAGTCAGGTTTCAATTTTTTTCTTATTTCTTATTTCTATTTTCAATGCACAACTTATAGGATTAAAATTTTAGCCAAAAGTACTTATGTTTTGATAACAAATAATCTGTCTCACTGTTAGCAAAGTACCTAACACTATTAAAAAAATAATGAACCACTAAAATCGCACATTATTAATGCATTCCCCCAGAAAATTCGACTTATCGACGTGTGTGTTATCGAAGTTTTACTGTATTTTAATTTATTAATAATCAACTATGAATTAAAAAAAATTGGTATGATGTAGGTAATAAAAAAGTAACGGGTGTTGTTCTGATGATAAACTAAAATCATTGTTGGTTTTAGAAATAAATGGCCACGAATTTTTTGACTATTATTATTCCATTATTCGGTAAAGAAAATACATAGGTATCAGCAATATTATTTACCTTTAAACATGATCTAAACATATTGCATCGTGATGGAAGTGGGAATTAGATTATAAACTTTTTATAAAAGAACACTCTCGCACTCGACATTATGTACACTACAAAAACTGAAATATCACCATCAGTTGACTTTTTTATTTAATAATAATATGTTATGCATCATTTTTTCACATAATCTCTTGTTAAATATCTCGGGAGCTGAGTAATTAACCATATTCAAAATGTAAAAAAACAGATACGTATGTATTTTCTGCTCCATAAAACAATAACCGCGAAATGATTTAATAATTTAATTGATTGTTGAGGAAGTTGGGAAATTTTCTTTACAAAGCACCGATTACATTATAATAATTCTTACTTATTTATAAATATATCTATAGGTCGCGAAAAAGAGAACCTTGTCACGATAAAAGTATTGCCGCTTCCTAGATATATTTATGTTTTCGTATATATGGGCGTGTCTTCGCGCAACTGCCAATGGCAGCCAAGAGTCGATGTGCGCGCGCCGTCGTACCGTCTTTTTAGTGGCCACTACTATTAACACGAGCGGCACATTTTAACTTAATGCAAAGATTTACTTTGTCGCACACTATACAATAAATTCGTATATATTGATTAATTATTGCCAGTTTTATGGTGTTGTTGTCATCACGCGGGTTCTTTAAAAGGTCAATACAAATACGGTATCCGCTATTCGATATTTGACCGTAAAAAAAACAGATTTGGCAAAACGATAACCCTAATACGTATATAGTTTGCTTTTCTTGGCTTTCCTGTTCGCATATAGAGTGTATACTGTTTATCTATCAACGTTCTAGTGCCTTTCCTCGGCCTAATTAATAAAAAGTTTACGGTAAGTTCAACACACCTTTAAACTAAATACGGAAAGCGAAAGCTAAAAATACGTACAACATAACATACTGACTGACCATCAGGGGCGTTCGTGAATTTTGAGTTTGGGGACAAAAATATATTCTTAGAATTTCTAAAAGAAAGTTACAAAATGTGTGCACACCACTGTACTGGTGTGTAGAAAGTTAATTAAAGAATAATGTATTGTTTATAATATTAATGAAAAATTTGATTTCCTCGAAACTTTTTAATGTAAACCGACCGCTACGGAACAGGAAATAAAAAATAAGGAACAACTCAATAATGTGAAGAATTAAATTTAGTGGGAAATACAATTAATTGTTTGTTATAATTACACATAATATGTTTTTAATTGGGAAAAATGCGTAAGTGAAAGTGTGAGGTATATTCGCTTCGGTTGTTATTATGTACCAGCATGGGTGATATTTTCATGAAAATTTGCCATATCCTTAATGATTAATTTAATGAAAAAAAAAAAAAGAGAGTTTATGAATTAATTATGTAGTTGAAAAACTGAAAATTAATCATTACTTTACTTTTTATAAGTATATAAAGCCAGGGTTTATTTAAAAATAATTAAACTTCAATAAATCACTTTTTAAAAAATAATTCCCAAAATTAAAGTAAAACACTACTAATAAAAAATAGTTGTGAAAATAAAACTTGTAATAATTCGTTTAAGATCCACAAATCGTATTCTGTTTTGTTCTGAAACCTTTTATGACTTAATCTAATATAGGGTTTTTCAAGTTGATGGGCTATTAAAAGTATATGAATTAGTAGAAGGAATTAAATTGTGAAACTTGGGTTCATTTGGTTATTGTTTATGCCGCTTCTTTTAAAAATATTTTCAAGTTCGATTTACATCTGGTTATACCAAAAAGCGATACAAACTTTGTTATTTTAAATGGAATGATATATTTTTTACGCTGAATTCGAATAAAACGTGTAATTCTAAGGTAAGTTTGATAACCAACTTGTACACCTATGACGATCGGTTTCTGAGTTAATTTATTTTTATAGAAAAAAAATCGCTACCGCAACCCAAATTATAAAAAATCATAACTTCCACAAAATACGACTTAGAGTGTTGAAATTTTTACTAGTAATAGCTGAATATTAGTGCCAACGCCTTGACAAAATTGAATTAAATGATATATACATGGCGTTCAAAATAAAATTCTAAAATTGAAAAACTTCAAACACGAATTACCTCGTTTTTTCAAATGGCAACTACAATTTTGATTTTTTCAATCGATTCCTTTTTTTATCCTCTTTCGATCTATATGGATACTTCCTATTTTAAGTAATAATTCAAAATTATTCCAAAATTTTCAAATAAAATAGGATGTATCCATATGGATCGAAAGAGGATAAAAAAAGGAATCGATTGAAAAAATAAAATTGTAGTTGCCATTTGAAAAAACGAGGTAATTCGTGTTTGAAGTTTTTCAATTTTAGAATTTTATTTTGAACGCCCTGTATAAATCATTTGATTCAATTTTGTTAAGGCGTTGGCACTAATATTCAGCTATTACTAGTAAAAATTTCAACACTCTAAGTCGTATTTTGTGGAAGTTATGATTTTTTATAATTTGGGTTGCGGTAGCGATTTTTTTTCTATAAATTAAATTAACTCATAAACCGATCGTCATAGGTGTACAAGTTGGTTATCAAACTTACCTTAGAATTACACGTTTTATTCGAATTCAGCGTAAAAAATATACCATTCCATTTAAAATAACAAAGTTGGTATCAACTTCCGGTATAACCGGATGTAAATCGAATTTTAAAATATTTTTAAAAGAAGTGGCATAAACAATAACCAAATGAGCCCAAGTTTCAGAATTGAATTCCTTCTACTAATTTATATATATATTCTAATAGCCCATCAACTTGAAAAACCCTGTATATAAAATTTCCGAAACGGCTTGGCCGATTTTTATGAAATTTTATATGCATATTCAGTGGTCTGAGAATCGGGAACTATCTATTTTTCATACCCCTAAGTGATAAGGGTTGTCCACCACTAACTTTTTTATTTTTTGGACATTTTTTTTTATGATTTGGCATTAAAAAATACATTTAACCCTTAATTTTCATTCTTCTACCACCAACCCCCAATGTTTAATAGCGACATTAGTAGATACTGTAATAATCTTCAACTGTCAGTGTTCGATAACTGATCAATTATTATTAATCGATTAGTCATCCCCGCCAGGCGTCTACTGATGTCACTACTCACCCATTAAGCAGCACGGAGTGGGGATGAGAATGAAGCAGATTTTTTTACAATGTTACTGGGAGTTCAAATATGTTCTAAGAAGTAAAAGAATGTTTTATTATAACATTTCAGAATGATTTGGCAATGTTGAGAATGTTCCATCAAACATGTAAGTAATCTATTCTTACCCGGGCAACGGGTATTGCTGCTAGTATTTGTATATAATAATTTAAACTATTCAATAATAAAGACACGACGTAATTTTTATCTTGTTTTACTCACGCCATACATATTTTAAAACTATGTCATCACCAAATATCGTTCTTTTATCTATTTTTGCATATTATATTCCATTTTTAGTCAACTATTACATCTGCAGTTCTTCATGCATATATAGCTGATGTCATAGCATTTCTGGCAAACTGATGATGGTGACTTAAAATTATTTCCGGTACCTATCTATAGTTTTTATTTAAGTCATATAATAAACAATTATTTACTTGGACATTCATCTATTAGTTCAAACTTGTATCTATTGTATTCAACTGAATGAAAATTTATTCAACTTTCTGAATAATAAAAAATATTTTGTGACTGATGACGATGAATAATAATAATAATAATAATAATAAAAGAATAGTTTAATCTAATAATCAAAATAAATATGTATAGACATTGATAAATTATGGTAACAATGAGGACAATAATGTAATGAGATGAATTTTAATATGTACTATGTACTTGACGTACGTACGTACCACGTAACAAGATATCGTAAAATGCATTATTTAATAATTAATTAATTAATTTTTAATCTTATTTACACGTGATTATAAGCACTTAAGATACAACAATGGCGTATGTACATAGGTACTACACCTTGTATCAGGTAAATAGATTTTTTTATGCAAGAAAAAACCCTACAGAATTCGCAAAATAAAATAAAAAGTACCTGCATATGATATGCATAAATACATAATTGTCTTCAAAGCTGGGTAATCCCCGAAAATTTTATGAACTACCAAAAACGTACACACTTAGTAATTACCTCCAAAAGTCTATTTATTTTTAAATTTTCTAAACTGTTTAGGGACAAAGCGTTTATACAATAAAAAATTCCAGGGGTCGTTTTTGTGTCTTTGTTTCACGGCAATAGATAAATAGATTTTTTAATTACCTGAAAGAGATCTTCCTCACTACAATACTGGGCCTCTAAATCCTTCTGCCACTGGACAACGTTCCCGAAGGCAACCTGGGCAAAAGTTATGGGAGCAACCAAGAGTTCATGAACTATCTCGTACTCGATGGATTGTTTACAGACGAGCGCGTGTTTCACAGACCATCGTTTTGCCTCAAGAAAACTACAGCCACTACCTTTACTGTTACCACTACTAGCGCTTTTGTTACTTTTACTATTGTTGCTACTATTGCACTCCCAAATGTTTTGGTACGTTTCGTCGTCAATTGTTTCACTTTTACTGATTTCACTTGTTTCGTTATTGCACACTTCAGTTGCAAAGGTCAGGTCTTTTGATGAACCAGATTCTTTTTTATTTTGTTGGGTGGTACTGGTACTCACATTGCCGATTTCGTACGTGGGTTCAGGAATGCATTCTTGGATGTAACTGTAGGGTTGCATTATTTGACGGTGATTCATGTAGATTGGGTCACTGAAAGTCTCTAGAACTGCGTGTTTTTTGAAATCTGTAAGAATCGTCTTTTTCCGGGTTTCTTCTTCTGGGGATTCCACTACCAACAATGGGTCTGTTAGCATTCCCTTTTCCTGGGTTTCTTCCTCAGTGGAGCCCATCACCATTAATAATTGTTCTGTTTTTCGGGTATCTTCTTCAAGGGATTCAACTAATACTGGGTGTATTTTCTTGTCTTGTGTTTCTGGATCTTTGGTTATTTCTTCACAATTTTTCGTTACGAGGGCAAAACTGTTGCTGGACTTCCAACTAACCGAATCGAAAGAAGCGTCGTCACTTTTTGGGGAGATGTTGTTGTCGTCGTCGTCGATCATAAAAGTGCTGTAAGCAGATTTCCAGCTGATCGAGTCTAGAGACTCGTTGGACTTTTTTGTACTGTCTGGCTCTGGGGTGCTGCACACACTGTTGTCGCACCATTCAGTATCAAACACGTTGGAGACTGATTTCCTTTTCGTCTCAGCATTGAATCTCAACGACTTATCCATAATTGCGTACCTTTTTCTCCTCAGGGACTTTGTGTTCCTTTTGAATCCTTCCGCAGGTCTTCTCCGTACGCTTTCTTCAGTTATGTCGAAAAAGTCGTCTTCGTCTTCGTCTTCTGGACTCTTATCTGTATGAGGAGTACAGCGATCTGCACTTGAAGTATTTTTTAGTTGGGCCAAGTTCACATAAATTGGCTCCTCATAACAATCAAAGGCACAATATTGGCCTTTACCATAATCATTTTGTGATGCCGATTCCGGTGGAATTTCGTGTGCTACTTTACCAGCACTTTTTGTGTCACTGGGATTAACTTTTTCGTCTGTCTCGTTGCTACGTAAAGAAGTTTGTTGTGGTATTGAACTGTTCGTCTGCGTAATGAGGAATCCGTGAGTATTTCCAAGCATACTGCATGATTCATTCGATGATGGTTCGCAATCAGATCCTAACAATTCGTCATCGCCACTTGGGACAACGTCTAAATCTAAATCTAGTAAATCTAACTGATGATTTGTGTGATGTGGTGTTTTTACTTTCACTGGCCACTGGAACTGGGTTATCACCGCCATAATTGTGATTTTCACTTTCAGGAAGTTCTTTCGTGCAAGCACTTCTTGTTGATATTCCCACGTATTCTTCAATAGTTTCCAAAACATTACACGACGACGGTACGACAACAAATTTTCGTTTTTCTACTGCTGGAACTGCAGGGGTTGCTCCTTGGGGCTTAAAGGTCAAAAAACTAATACCCGTAGTAGTATTGTCGTCTTTGTTATTATTGAACTGTAGCATTGTTTGTTTTCGTTCGTTATCAGTATTTGTTGGATAGGACGTGTTCTTGTTCTTGTTTTGGTCGTGGTGGTGATTATGATGGTCGACGTAGAAGACGCTTTTGTCGTAATTTTCCGGCGTGAAGCGGATCCCGCGAATCCAATTGCGAACACTTGATTCACCCATTTTCCATAATACTTCCGCAATAACGAGTAGGCACACTATTTATTTAATTTAAAACCGGAAGGGCGCAAACAACAACAACAACAACAACAACAACAACATTACCTACATTACGACACAAGATACAACTGCCAACAACAACAACAACAACGACCAAGCAAGCACAGGCCGCTTTTGATACACTTATAACGCACGAAATTATATCTCTAAATATGCGAGTAAAAGTTTTATACGTATGTGATACGGTTTTTGCGCCGGTGCGACTTATGTACATATATTCTACGTACCGTGATACTACATAACATAGACAGTGACTATTACTGACTGATCGCCACCAACTTATTTTATCGTCGTTGACTACGGAATCAGGCAACAAATAAATAATAATAAGATTCGTTGATAAGACACTCTCTACACTCATTAAGTAAACGTGACGTATGTACATGGGCGGAGGGTAGAGGCACAAGGGTGGGGTTGTTAATTTAATCTAATTAATTATTAGTTGAAGTTGAGGCGAACGTTTAATTGCCACTGGGTTTTTTAATTGGCCGATGACAAAGAGGTGAACACTCGTGAACTTTTGCTGGCTTAATGGACGTTTGGTATGATGACATTAATTAGGTACACATTTTATTAGATATTAAATTATTGCAGTGGCAATCGTGGTGGTCATGGGGGTCAACGAAAGAGACGTATAGACGTATGTAGGAGTTCGTATTCGGCGAATGGACAAGATAAACAATACTGTTATTACTCATACATATATAAATATATAAATGGATAATTCTTTGGAGATGAGATAACGAATGCCCTGGTAGATATATTAATGAGATTTTGCTAATCGGAGAGAATTATAAAAAATATCTAACTAAATTAGGTCATTAATGACTTATGGTAAATCATAAAGAAACTTATTTTTTTATTTAATTAAGTAAATTAAACAGTTGGGAATAATTATCAGTGGTAAAACTGTTTTGAAATTAGGTTTTAATTTTTTTACAAGTGACCACAATCGAACATCGATAACTAAAATCAACACGTGATGCAAAAAATCGAGTTATCGAAACTTACTGAAAGTTACTGAATAATAATACATAATGCATATTATTTTTTATAAATGAATATTTGTATTTATTTATGTCATGTCACATGTAAATAATTAAATGGGTAGATATACAGTGGATTTCATTTATAACGACTTCTGTTGTAACGACCTTTTGGTTATAACGACATAATAATACATAAATAAGTCCCTTGAATTTAAGAAGAAAATTTGGTTGTAACGACTTCGGATGTAACGTCGATTTCGGTTTTAGCGACTAATTTTAATGAACAATTAATTACAAGATGCTGGCAATCTCATACTGATATTGCGACCAAGAAAATTCGACTTATCGAAGTTGGCGCCAAATATTATCTTCGAGTTATCAAGATATTCGTGTAATAGAAGATCGATGATGTGAAAAATTCAACTTATGATTTTAAAAAAGATGTCCTCCTCTAAAACAAAGTGACCTCCGTTTGGGAAATTTTCCGAAATTTGAACTTTTCTAATACACAAAAACTGTGTGCTTCGTTTTCAATGGGCCACCCTGTAGATGTATGAAACCCTTTAATTTGATTTTGGCAGTTGGTTATTGCATGGCCCCTTTATACAGACAAGACAGTTTTATATTTAGAATACGTACGCTTTTTATTGAGATAGATCCTATAAATGATTCGGTTCTAATTGAAGTGGTAATAAACGGGGTTCATTTTCCGGGAGATGAAGCAACAGTTAGGGCACTGTTTTCCTATCCGTTATTACCATGGCCAATCGCGTCTTGTTAATGGTCTGCTCTGGCGATTACACAGAGAGGCGTCTGTCGTTATCAACTCATCCAGACGAGAGTCAACGAAAAAACAAAAAACAGAAAAAAAGAAAAACGAATTAATTCAAGCAGGGGAATGGACAGAATGAGAAAACAAACGAGAATGATTATCATTCACTTGTTATAAGCACGTATATACATGCACGTTAATGGAATTTACATATGCCATATAAAATTTCAATTTCTACAAAATTTAAATTCAAATTCATAAATAATCGTGCAAAGTAAAATAAAAATTTTATTATCTAATAATAAAATTTCAGAAAGCAAATGAAACGTCAAAAAGGGTGACATACCTACGTTACGTTGTAGTCAACGACGTATTTCTTAATTAGATTCATTTACACAACACATAGACGTACTTTGTAGTTTCTATCCTTTTCTTGATCATTAAAACGAGTAAATAAAGGACAGATTGCTTCTGCCCTCGTTGATTATTTCATACAGATGCAATCTTAAATTTTATAGAGTATATGTAGTATAGCTACTTCTCCCAGGCAGAGGGATGATTATCTACCATTCGTTGCACTTAATAACAGACGCATATACGTTTACATAAGCAAGCACTTGGGTAGGTATATAAATGTACTTATACAAACATATTAATATAATGTATATATCACAACATTATGCCCATTTCAACGAGTGTATTATGTGATTATATGAACACATTACATAGATATACTTATTTAAGTGGACGCATACATAAAATAGAAGTTGAAGGTATTTACCATGGGGCGGACGACAGAATAAATGAACGCTTTGTATAATTCAGCAATTAAAACTTGTAATTAGGTACTTAAATAGATTTATTAAAGCTACTAAAATAAATGAACAAATAACTACATATGTATTATAGAAACAAACAGAAATTGTAGTTGAATCAAAATTATATTTAATAAGTATTAATAAATATAAATTATCGATTTATACTTAACGTATACCTACCTACAAGAGAGATTTTAAAATTTAATCCTCTTTTTCGTTTGCATATATTTTCAGTTCAAAATCACGATAAGAATATTGTTTAATACAATATTACTAATATGAAAAATATGTGTGGCGTCTATTGAATACTGAATATTAGTAAATTCAGAGTAAATGGTTTTCATTATGTATTAAGTACCTAGGTAGTGTTCACCTTTAAATTGATAAAATTACAATGTAACTATAATAGGTATTACGTACACATTAATAATTATTATTATCACACATACGTAGGTAAGCAATTTAAATTTAAAAATTACAAATATAAATGGTGATAAGATATGCACGAGTCTTTGATTTTTAATTTTTATACATTACCTACATACAAATAATCGAAAAACGAAATTGCATTTTTATTTAGGAACGTCCTACGAAAACCAAAACGATAAACAATTGATCATGAAAAGCACAACAAAATTAATTTTTTTATTAGAGATAAACTATATAGGGCATAAATCTATTTTGTGTCAAATTTCATAATATGTATTGCCCTTTTAGATACAATAAGTAATTAAAAAAAATAATAATAATACTTAAACCAGTTTCCAAAATTACTGCACAATATTTTTTCAGTCAACCGTATCACAACAAAAAGAAAAAAACAACCGAAAGAAATAAGCAGTTTCACTTTTTTTTTTTCCGTAATACTTCAGTAGGTAGTCAACTTTTTTTTCGTAACATGTAATTTAGTTGTCAACTTTTTTCTTGGGTCACTGGTACTTTTCGCAATTATTTTCCACTTAATTTGTCACCAAAACAAATGCAAGAATATATTCATAAATTGTTTGGATACTTTATCAAGTTAAAACAGAAAAATTACATAAATATTTTTAACAAATTAATTTTTTTTATTTAATCATCCCCCGATTCAAACGAATCTAATGATGCCCAACTAATCTAATCTAATGAATTTTTAAAATAATTGCAATTACAAACCAGTCAGTAAAGGGAAGACATGAAAAAAAAAATTAGCAACTGTGTACATCTGTGCGAGAAACAAAAGGTCGTTAAAATTTAATAGACTCCTTTTATATTGACTTCAGATTTTATGGACTTCTTTTATTGACTGCACAGCATTAACGCAATTTTTTTAAGAAAGCGAAAAGGCGCCACTTTTGTATTTATGTACAAAACTAACATGCATAAAAACTACCTGAAAGTTGTTCAGTAATGAAAAAAGAGACGGTGATTTACGACCTCTTTTTTGCGGTTCATCTTTAAGTGATTGTGAAACGAATCATCTACACTAGGTGCATTTTGCTTTTGTCCGATAACCTTACCTATAAAGTATTTAAAAAAATCCAAATAATACAACCAAATTGATTCCTTTAATTGCATTAAAATGTAAAAATAATTACAACTTTTAGTTGTATAGAGAAAATTAATTTAATACTGGCTTAATTGCAAAAATGGGGAGCAAAATCATAAAGTGTCTAGTATACGATAGATGGCACCTCCACAAATATTGTAAGTAATGGCAATACCGACAAAAGAATAAATTCATTAATATCAATTGCATTGTTATTTTTTATATGAATCATAAGAGAAAACAAAAGAAAATTTAAAACATAGAAAAAACATATATTTTATACAAAAAACCCACGTTCGCCTACAATTTTATTGTAATTCGTATTCTTAATTATTTTTCAATATACGGTTTATTATTAACGAAAGTACTTAATTTAACGGTACTTTAAATCAAGGTAATAAACTGTTTCCCAGAAATTTCATAATGAGGTCCTTTTATGACAATCTAGGCACAAATTATAAATTAATTTCAAAATTATTAAAATACAAAAATGCATCAATTAAACAAGTTTTAATAAATTAGAAGCACAACATTTAATTTATTCTTTTGTGCAATATAGAAGGCGTTATTCAGCCATTTCGTCATATGACCCAGTTGGTAAAATTGGTGAAAGAAAAGTGGTACCTATAATGGTAAACAGTAAACAGCTATGTACTCTGTTCTATTTCTGAGATATAAAACAGATACCTACCATCAAGATTTAAAAATAGATTTTGCAATAACGTTTTTTTTTTATATAGTATATGTAGATACTACTGGTAAATTAGTATTGGCTAACAAATATACAATACGTATATTGAAATAGAAAGTTGTTAGATTTGAATGTCATTATTCATAGGTAGGTAGGTACTTAATTACAGACTAAAAAACAATAACAATTTTTTTCTATGTAATTAATTGTACTCTTATTCAACATTTTATTAATGACAGTTAACCTGCACAAACTGGTGCAAATTAATAATTAAATAAATATTTAATGATTTACTTTGTTTACCAAACAATGTAATGTTTTGCTATGACGTGTGAAACTACTATCTGAACTGTCTCTTATACCACATAAAGGTATTTACTTAAAAATGCGCCAAATATATACCAGGAAATTGATCTTGGATTGGCGGACAGTGTTACCATGGTTACCAAGAAAAATCAACGAATCGGAAGTAGGAACTGTATGGACTCGTGCCAATTTTAACCAATTAAATACGCTTAAAGATTTTATGAATGGCGTTTCTTAGGCATTTTATGTGAATGGACTAATAAAAAACTTTTATTAGAAATAATCATAGTAAGCTACATTTTACGTCAAAAAAATCAAAATTGTAACTTTTTCATTTGTCAACAAATTCAAAAAATGTGTATGTATTAAGATTTAAATGCAAAATACAGAATTAATTATAGGTAATATTAGTGACAGTGGCCTCTTTGGAATCGATCTACATTCGATCGTACGCTTACAAAAAAAATTAGAAAGGCAGGTCAGGAATCAGAACTTGACAGTTATTTCAATGTTACGATCCTTTCTGTTTATAAACTGGTACCTATACCTAGACAAAATAAAAAATAAAAATCGTACCTGTTTTTCCTTAAATACATTTTTGCTTTTCAGCTCCTGTAAAACTTTCGTAAAATTCACATTTTTATCACAGATATCACTGATTTCAGTGTTCGAAACACTCTTTTTTCGGTTCACACTAATGTCACTATTTTTTTTAATTATCGCGGTCATTTTCCTGCCACTGCTTTCGTACACTTCATGAGAATCATTACGAAAATTAAAATCATCCCATGATCGCGATTTGCGGTTCTCAAGTTTGTTTTTAAACACCTGTCTTCTGAAATAACTGCTAGTTATCAAACTCTCTAAAAATTTCGGTCTGGTAGATCGTCTGTCACTTTGGGAATATTTCAACTTTGTCTTTGGGTCTTTTGAACTGTTAGGCATCATTTTATCTACTGGTGCTTTACGATGCAAAAGACCTTCAACTTCTGGTAGTTCTAATGTATTCTTCGTTTTTGAATTAAAACTTTGTCCTCGTTTTAAATTTGTATTAAACATTTTGACTGCACTTACTCGCTTCTTTCATTCTTTAATAAAAAGATTAGCCTATTTACTGTTATCATACTATCTCTTATCAGAGACAGCGATAAGGAAGTATGTACCATCACACCATAAAATAACTTCAAAAACTGTTGAAGTACTTATGTATATTTGATAAACATATTTGTACATTAAAATACATCTATTTATATACTTATATTTATTTTAAAAAGGTATTTTCACACTTTCTATCGATGGTAATTTGAATTTACAAGAATTATAACCGTATAGAGTTAGCTACAACAAACTGTATTTATATTTGAAATTTCCAAGAAATAATTCTGTGTACCTTGCAGCATTCAGGTTATACAGATAAGATTCAAATTAAACAGATAACAACCTTTATATTTATTTATTTATTAGATATGTTTTATTAAATAAGTGTGTCAAAATGACATTTTTCTTAACTTGATCTTTACATTGTGGAAAACATCTCATAAGTCATAATCGTAATTTTCCATAAATCCTTTTAGCAGCAAGAAGTTTGGTTAGAAGTAATTTATTGCTCTGGGGTGTTGTCTCGCGAAACCTTGATACCATTAATTATTTAGTAAATTATAATAGGAAATGAATTTAACATCGTTTACATAATATCTTTGGTATAACTTATTGGAGTAATTAGTGTCAGTAAAAATTAATAATGTGGGAATATTTGGAACGAGCTTCAGAAGTATTTTGGAGTGAGTCGGTTTGGTTACCGCCTAATACGACATGGAAAGACATTGCCTCCGAACCAGGCAAATCAGTGACTTTTCCAAATTCTAAACATTTGTACTTTCCTATACCAATGGCATTTTTAATGTTAGGATTACGTTATTTACTCGAAAAGTAAGTGAAGGGTTATGTTGCATTTCTCTAATTAACTTAGATCTTTTGCAGGTATTGGTTTGCCCCAATCGGATTGTCCTTAGGTATTAAGAATAACAGGCCAAAAAAAGCAAGGCCAAACCCAATTTTAGAAAAGGCATACCAATCAAAATCAAAATTAAATCATAAACAGATTCAGGGACTGGCTAAGCAACTAGACATGTCAGAAAGGCAGGTAGAACGATGGTTAAGGCTACGGAGAAGTCAGGACAAACCATCAACTTTGGTGAAATTTTGTGAGAATTCTTGGAGGTGTTTTTATTATACTATAAGTTTTATTTATGGAATAACGATCTTATGGAGCAAGCCATGGCTTTGGGATATAAATGAGTGCTGGTAATATCTCTGCTTTCTTTTTTTAAATTAAGAATTGTAATTAAATGTTTACTCCAGGTACTCTTTTCCTAATCAGTCTGTTACAACAGACATGTGGTTCTATTACATGATGAATCTTACTTTTTACTGGTCGTTGTGCTTTAGTCATTTCTTTGATGTTGTTCATAAAGACTTTTGGCAGATGTTCATTCATCATGTAGCAACTATAGTTTTAATGTCTTTATCATGGATAGGAAACTTAGTAAGAATAGGAAGTTTAGTAATTGTGGTTCACGATTGTGCCGATGTATTCTTAGAGGTACAGATTTGATTTATATTATTAATTGATTGATACTTATTTATTTATAATTTAAGGCTGCAAAGATGACCAAGTATTCTGGGTACCAAAGAGTTTGTGATGTAATTTTTGCAATTTTTACAATTTTGTGGATAATTACAAGAACCGGAATCTATCCCTTTTGGATAATAAGAAGGTAAGCATCCAATTTTTTTTGTTCTAGAACTTTTATGTGAAGTAAGTAACATAACAGTATTCATGTTATGCATAAAAAAGATATAATTTGATAACCTTTGCTCTGATTAAGAAATTATTTTTTTATGGATAACATAAAAAGAGATAATTATTTATTATGATCACTAAAATGCATTAGCTGTTGTAATGTTAATAATTTAGTGATAGTATTTGTTTTATTTATTGTGCCATCTGTAGTTATAAGACACTTTTTACAGTACTTCGATTGAAGCACCAAAAATAGTGCCGATGTTTCCTGCCTATTACATTTTCAACAGTCTTTTACTCTTTCTGCTCGTTCTTCATATCTTTTGGACGTATCTTATCATTCAGACGGCTTATAAGGCTTTGAATGCAGGACAGATGGAGGGCGATATTCGTTCCAGCAGTTCCGAAATCAGTCAAGAGTCTTCTACAGGACTTAACAATCACAATTCATCAAACTAAGATTTAATGTTCAAAGTAAAGTGTACGTATTGTGGCTGTCGATATTGGCTGGAGTCTTGATTTCCCTTTCGTTTATCCCCAAAGATTTCCTAATATTTTTGAGTTGTGATGTGTCTTTTCTTTCTTCATTTTCGCCTTCTCTATTTTCGTTATTCCACTCCACTTCGTACAATTTTTCTGCGACCTATTCCACCCAATTTAGTCTTATCCTGTTCATCCTAAACTGATCCAAAAAATATTTATTTTCTGCTACACACTAAGTTATTAAATATATCCTAAATTTTTGAAATTAAATTTAAGGTAATCAAATGAAAACGTGTGTGTGTGTAATTACATACTTAAAACAAAACAACTATTTTAATATATTGGGTGTTCAGCCCTTAATTTAATAAATAAAAATGTGTTATTTGGGAGACCAAAAAACAAATTTTGTGGTCTTACTCGTAAAAATTGTAAAGTTATCAATTTTTGATGTTTTAGTATTAATAGTGATGCCCCCAAAGCAAAAATACCTGGTTTTATATTATTCGTTGGTCTCCTGGATCTTCTGCTTGTCCTACACATTTTCTGGACCTTTTTGATATTAAAAGTAATATACAAAGCTGTTATGAATGTAAAACTTGGCGACATACGTTCTGACTCGTCCGAATTAAGTCAAGATTGCATTCTATCCAATTCCGATCACTCATAAATATTAAGTAATGCAATTTAAAAAAATGTATATGTGTAATTAATAGTAGTTTTCTAATATACATTTATAGATATTTAGTGTCAAGCGTTTGTATGCCTGTGTTTGTGTAAGAATAAAATAAAAATAGGAATTTGCACCGTTTTCGTTAATTTTTTTCTTGTTAATTCTTACGGGCACTTATAATAAGAAAGTTAGTTGAAATGTTTATTAGTTTAGCACCAACACAGGTTTAACGAAAACATTTCTGTCACATTTTTTGTTGTATACTTTTAATTAAGCAGTTTGAAAAAACATTTTATTTTAATGTCTTGTTTTTATTTTTTATTTTTATTAATAAGCGTCTTATGATAATTTATTACAAGGCTTTTGTTAGGTAAAGATTTGTGCTGATTTTTGGATTTTAATTAAACTAGCAAAAAAATGTTTATTCCGGTGAAAATGTATTTTTCCTTTACAAAATGCTTTTTCCTCATATTTTGAAAGTTGTACAAATAATAATTCGACTTAGAGGCTTTGTACATAAGTATTTTTTTTACAAATATCTTTGGAATTTACATAGTGCAAATTGGTGCATCGAGTATCTAGTAAAAAAGTTGTTACTGTTTAAACATTACTGAATTATCCGTATCTCAACTTTTGCATTTATTATTACTAAGCATTGCAGTGAATTAAGAAAAAGAAAGTGAGACTTTTGATTTTCTCAAATATCTTTGTAATAAAAATAAAATCCGCTTGTTAAAAAAAGTTTGTATTTGTTTGTTATGGATTAATAAATAACAATTTATGTGAATGTTTTTGTTTTAATATCAAAAAAAGTTATTTATATGTTTATTAAATTTAGTTTACAGCTAGTAAAAATTAATTTTTATTAGAAATGGTATAAACTGGCTCAATAATATAAAAAAAACACAAGAAGAAATCAGGGGGATAGTTATTTAAATAATTTCTCCCTTAATTTCAATGTATTTATTGAAAAAAAAGTTTTGAAATTAATGTACTGGGTGAAAGTGAATTTTAAATAATTCCCGCCGTTTGTTTTGTTGTTTATCGTTAAACCAAGCGGATGTTTGTGACACTGATTTGATTGTCATCCGGCTTCCGCCATATTAGGTATTTCACTGCAGTTGACGCTAGTTTGTCGACTAAGTGCTTGTGTTTCACAGCACGTGTACTTTTAATATAGGGGTGATTTTGATTGTGTGCATGAGGATGTCGGTCGAATATTTGCAAGTTGCTGAAGACGAGGGCGAGGAGCCCATCGAACTGCCCACCGAGGACGACGGCACGCTGTTACTTAGCACTCTCTCAGCTCAATTTCCAGGATCATGTGGATTAAAATACAGAAACCCTGACTCAAAAGCCATGAGGGGCGTAAGATTAAGCGATGGACGATTACATCCACCACCAGAGATTGGATGGGGCTCTCAGGTCTTTTATTGCGTTTTTCCTAAAGGTGGGTAGGTACATGGTCATTTCATTTTCTAAATGCGGGTAGATTTTTGTTTGTCACTCTAAAGATCCTTAAAATAAATTGAAGGTGATCGTGTTTACATAATACTAGGTAGATAATAATAAATATGTGTATGCACAAACAATTAAACTTGGCTTGCAATAGAATTTTTGTAGAAAAAAAGATTGCTGCACAAATAGGTTATGAAACTCGTAAATAGCAATAACATTTCTACTATATCCTTGTTTTTGCACTCTTGTTCAATTAATTACCATTATATTTACGGAAAAACCTTGTTATAGGGTAATGAACTCTGTTTTTATTTAATATTCTTGAATGTGATAATTCAAAATATTCTCTCTGTTGCAATGAATAATTAAGAAAGCTGCAGCAGATTTTGTTTCTTATTTGCGTTGTAATAAACCCAAAACTTCACTAGAATTGAACTTAACACAAATAAAATTAGCATCTTAAATTTATTTATATATTTTTGGTCTTGCTGCCAGTAGCATGCAGCAAAAATCAAATATGAGTTACAACCTATAAATTCTGTATATTGTAGAGAATAAGAGGAAGTCAGATGATGCATTAGAGAACTCCACAGCAAAGACAAAGAGGATAGAGACTAAATTAAAGTGTACAGATTTAATAGTGTTGGGGTTGCCGTGGAAAACTACAGAGCAAAATTTAAGAGAGTACTTTGAAAGTTTTGGTGAAGTAATCATGGCTCAGGTATGATTTTGTACCACCAATTAAATCTGATATCATAAAGCCATTATAATTATGTTTAGGTGAAAAAGGACCCAAAATCTGGACAATCCAAGGGATTTGGATTTATTAGGTTTGCTTCATATGAATCACAGATGCGAGTACTAGCTCAAAGGCATATGATTGATGGACGATGGTGTGATGTGAAGGTTCCCAATTCAAAGGTGTGATTGTTGTGATTCTTTAAAAATTTAATTTTTATTGAATTTTTGTTGTAGGAGGGATTAATTCAGCAAGTACCTTGTAAAGTATTCATAGGACGTTGCACAGAAGATCTGACTGCTGATGACTTGAGAGAGTATTTTGGTAAATTTGGCGAAGTTACAGACGTTTTTATACCAAAACCATTCCGAGCATTCAGTTTCGTTACTTTTTTGGACCCTGAAGTTGCCCAAAGTTTGTGTGGAGAAGACCATATCATAAAAGGTAACATTTCTTCTTTACTTTAAATAAAAATTATAATTATTTACCCAGGTAATTGATCTATTATTACTATTACAATCTTATTTAACGTATTTTTCTGTGAAGGTGTGTCTGTGCATGTGTCGAACGCGGCTCCGAAATCGGACAATCGTGGGGGCTACGGTAGTGGGGGTGGTCGAGGACCGGGAGGCCACGGGGGTCGGGGTCCTGGAGCCAACGGTCCCGACGGTCCCGGTATGTACAATCAACGTTACGGTCCAGGTCCGAACCAGAACAACTGGGGTAACCAAGGCGGCCCTCGAGGAAACCTAGACATGCCAAACTTGCAAGCTTTGGGTGAGTAAGGTCTTTTGGGGGCTGTTTGCTTTAGTATTAATGATTTTGTTGTCTCCCTTCCCGTAATGTTGTTTATTCTCCCTTTCCCCCTGTACAGTGAGTCGCCTTATTCCTGCTACATACGAAGCCCTTTCGAAAAATAAAAGTTACCATACATAAGCCTGTTGCATGTCTCCCCATCCCTGTATACATTTTTCCTGATCCTCTCCCTTTGTATGATCAGGTATGTCTCCCCATCTGTATGTATTTTTCAAATTTTGCAACACAATTTTAATTTATAAATAACGCAGATTTAATAGGAAAGAAAACCGGTCTCAAATTATGAATAAATAATTTTACTTCAGTCTAAAGTAATTAAGATACCTAATTTGCGCCGTTTTACCTATTAAATATGTGGTATTTATTTGGTACAGTTTATCATAATCAAAATTAATATTAACTTAATAATGTATGCTTTTGATGTTTCTTTAATTAACGTGTTTGTATACTAATGGATTTTTAATTAATTTTCATTGTGGAATATAGGGATTGGTAAACATAGATGATTTGCCCCTACAGTCATAGGTCTCATATTTTTTATGAAGTTTACTACTACTTTGTTAATTTTGAAATCCGTACAGTTACGAGATAGCAACAAATGTGAGACCAGACTTTGAAAGGCAATTCGTTTATGCTTATCCTGCTAGGGGACAGTTGCCAAATGATGGGCTGCTAATTGATATAAAAAAGTTTTATGACTCTGAATTAATTAATTGATTGATGTATGAAAAAAATCGTCGCTTTTTAAGGCTAAAAACGCCATAAAATTCTTCTTTAATTACTTTGCTGTTGCTACTTGAGAATGTGGCTGGTTTTGAGAGAACTATTTTTTGCTTTTGAAAGGTCGATTTTTTTGACATAGACATTTTACTAAAGAAAATGGGAAAATACATACGTTACGTTATATGAAATATTTTTGTTTTTGAGTTCACTAAATCACTTCCTAATTTGCTATGGTTCTTTATAGGTATGTATCAGCGATATTAAAATGGTTTGGAGAGAGTGTGATCGCGTATACTTCGTGTTGAGAGTTTATATGAAGAATTTGAAAATGAATATAAAAAATAAAAAGAGACAATGAGTAAATCAATTAAAAAAAGTAAAATTGTTGAATAAAAGTTGATAAATAAGAGACAGTTTCGGTAATTCGGTACGGTTCAGTTTAAGTTGTGAAAGTGTCCGTGTATTATTATTATTATTATACTACTTATAATTAGTTGTTCATTGTTAATCGTTCTTTTCTGCATTTCTTTTTTCCAGTTTTAATGTATTTTATTATGATATAATTAAATTAGAATGACGACAGACGTTATAGACTCTGAGAGCAGGAGCAGTTTCTGTATTAATATAAACTATTAACGAGTGATCATTGAATTTCTTCTTGGGAACACTAGTGTTTTGTAGCTCATTCTGCAGTTTAAATAAATTTTGTTCGTGGGAGTGTGTGTTTTTATTCTAATCATAAGCCTTGATTTTCATTTTGGAAAGTAATGTATGGAAATGGTATGTAACTATTCAAAAGAGTTCAACATATTTCAAAAAGAGTAAAATATTTTTTTCTGGCCCTTTTATTGTTAATGTCTCAGTAAATAAATTTGTTAAATTCTGTATTAAATTAATACTAGCACATAATACATACTAATATACAAGTATTTTCTTTTTTGTTGAGAATTATTTTAACAACACTGAATAAAGTTAATTTAAATTTCCCTCTTTTAGTTTTCAATTAATAATTTGACAAATTAGGTTTTTGCAAATAATAGTAGACAAAATGTCGTTGTTGACCCTTGATATTAACAGTGTTGTGTATCATACGGGCAGGTATTACAGGTCAGCAAGGTCAGAGTGGTCAGCAACAAAACTGCAACCCTCTTGGGCTCGGCCTTAATTTGGGAGCGCTCCCCATGAACCCCGCATTAGTGGCTGCTGCACTTAATCAAGCCAGCTGGGGTCTTATTGGCAATCTCCAGAACCAGGGCGAACCAAACTTTAATCAGGGATTCAACAATCCACCCAATAGCAATTCAGGTGAGTTTGGTGGCGTCATGAGTTTGTACAATGAGATTTTTTTTATCGAACTACTGTAGTCATTGTCGAACTATATTATAATCAGCTCAGACAAATGATTTTCTATTTCTCTCATTTTATTCCTCCAAAGTCAGTTAAATGACTGAGCGTTTTGAAACATTCAAAATTTTGGTGTTTGGTTAGTAAATATTTATTTTTAACTGTTCTGTGGGGATTGTTTTAATTGATTAGGGCAATTGTTTGTTCCTACATATCTTTATTATAATGTACTAACTTTGGATTGATTTGAAATTATTTTTGAATGGTTGAGAATTTTTTTTTAAATTTCATGTTCAGGTAGTAACGCAAATGGTGGCAATCAAGGTGGTGGTAACAATCCCGGCTTCCTGAGCTGGATGAACCAGGGTCAAGGCCAGGACGGTCAGTGGCCGAGGCCGCCGCCGCAGCAACAGCAGCAGGACAAAGGTTTTTTAAAGTATGATTAATCTTTTCTGCTAATTTTCATTACCTCCTTTTCATAAGCCACACCGCTCTGTCACTGTTACTTTATTATTACCACCGTTATTTACATACTATATATTTATTAACACCACATGAAACGATTGTTTATATTATTACATTATTATTGTTAGCAATTTTAATTCTTATTATAACTTATAGCGCGTTTTCAGTCAGTATTCCAAAAAGAAATTAGCCTTTCAATTCAATTTCAAAGTCTCTGAATGGGTTTAAATTTAAATGTATTTTTAAATTAAATTTTGAACGGAATTTGTAGGCCTTCAAGACCAAGTTACCATCACATTCTATTTTTAACCTTCAAAAGCTGTTTTTATTTGTACATTATAACGATCAACGGGATTAAATACATTTTACTTTGATTTTTCAAAAAAGTATAGTTTATATTTGTTTTCGTGTTGGTGATTTGGTCTTGTGGACGACTATTTTTTGATATTTATTTTATGAAAAGGAGTGTCCTGTTGTAATAGCCAAAAAAGAACACACTGTACTGTGAGTGTTGTGAAATTTCGTATAAAATGTATCGAAAAGTAGTAAGCATAATTGATTTTGAGAGACAACCCGGTGAAAGGCTGCTTAATTAGCAGCAGTATGTAGCAATTGCCGTTAAATTCAATTAATTAACTGACATTCTGATCTTCATCTATCGAAATTAATGATGAGTGAGTGTTATAATAAGATGGTAATATTTAATTTTAACGGCATTTACTTGTTGAAACTTCATGATAATAACGATTAAAAATAATGCACAATTTTAAGTTTCAAAAAAGATTTTATTTGATCACTACGCTCGTTTCACCACACTGTGGCTTCTTCATTATTGTCTTCACCCTGAAGAAGCCACAGTGTGGTGAAACGAGCCTAGTGATCAAATAAAATCTTTTTTGAAACTTAAAATTGTGCATTATTTTTAATCGTTATTAAGATATGGTAACGTTGCCACACCTTTTGTCGAGTTTTATATCTAAATAGTAAACATCTTTTTGCGCGCCTATGGGGTAAAACCAAGACGGGATCTAACAACAAAAATATTTATCATAGTATAATTCGATTTATTATTTTTACGTAGCAAAATGAAGTGAAATTTCATGAAGATTTATTTTCGATAACGGTGGTTGGAATATCTCGTTTTGAAGTTCCTTGTACTTTTGGAGCTTTTTGTGTTGTAAGCCGAAGTGTTCAAATTAAAATTTTTTTGCCGTACCCAGTCGTGTGTGTGTGCACCTTGTTTTTATGATAGCGTTGTTATCCTGTTTTCCTGGTTTGCTCACTTAAATCGTAATTAAGCAGTTTTTCGATACGCTTTAGAGCAAAGCAAAGTAGATTATTATTGCAAATATTTATATACCAATATCAATACAATTAAAATTAAGGGATAAAAGTGGAGAAAGAAAATAATGTTTCATTTAGTTTTGAATGAGGTAATTACGAAATCATGTGTGCGTTGCCATTGCTAATCTCAGAGAAGAGTGTTTGTACTATACATACATATATGCTATTAAATATTTTTTTAGGAGAAACATATTCATTTTTATTATTTTTTAAAGAATTTTTTATTTCGAGGATGTCGATCATTTAATTATTATTATGGATTATCCTGACTATATTTATTATGATTACTATTAGTATATTAGCGTTATGATATGGGTGGGTATGATTTTTAGGATGTACGGTATGATATGATGATATGTTGTAAAGGTAAATGATGAAAAAGAAGAAGAGTATCGCTGTGTATATTACTGATAAGTGATCTATCAATAAAAATGATGATGATAGTAGCGACTATTTCTTGTTTGTTACACCTATTTCGCTGTCTTTTCACAACTTAAAAGGGACACGAATAACACATGGCTATATTTAAATTTCTATCCTTACCGGAACATGAAATCTAAAACATTTGAATTTTTTTTGTAAAAACTGTATTATTCAGTGTTCCTTTTATAAGGTTGTTGTGACTGAACTGAACTTCGATTGCCCTTAGCATGATTGTAAGTGCGTTGCAGGGGCCCTGAACTATTTCTTTATAGGAAAGGAGTTGGGGGCCCCTTTGACACTTAACTGGTATAAAAGGTGGCACCTGATGTGAGCCGTTTTGTTAACTCCCCTCCCCAACCCACTACCCCGCTCGTTGTGTGACCACTGGAAGTTTGTGAAGACGATATTTTTTGAAAGGGTGTAGTTGCTTTATAGGTGTATTTCGATGGCCCCGAGGCTGCAGTGAGTGGATAATGTTGATATTTTGAAGATGACGCGTGCAGCGTGTTTTTTTTGAGTAAGTTTGTCTTTTCGATTGGCTGCTTTATTATTCTTATATAAATATTTATATATACATTGTTATTATTATTGTAACGGATATATTTTTTGTTTCTATTGACATTTTCGTACAAATTTTGCTACATCGTTATTTTTTCTTTTCGTACTGTAATTAACGATATCTTTTATTGAGTTGTAAGAGTTTATAGTTCAATAAAGATGGACTTTTTTGAAGATGCTAAAATGTATAAAACGCGAATGTTTTTTGGGTGATCTAAGGCCAAGGCAAATGACGAAATATAAAAGTTAACAAATACATAATTGATTTTGTGTAATGAATAACATTTTTAACTTTTCTTTCTTTGCTTGATCATCGTAATTAACGTTTTTTAATAATAATTTGATTCGTTTTGCTTTATTACTTCTGGTGATGGTAAATTAGCAGAAAAGAAACAATGATTGTAAGTAATTCTTATCAAAACTCAGAAATGTGGTGTGTTATAAAAAAATGTAACAGTAAAATTTTATCTTTATTATTTTAGGCCTTTAGGAGATGAAATTCACATTTGTGTATATTTATTTTTGTTCAAAATTTTCCACATTAAAAAAATTGTAGCAAAATTTGTAATTTAAGTTATAAAATCAGATTTCCTAATACATACATACATCTGTTTTCGTTTAGGTATAGCATTACTGCAATCTCAAATGAAGAGAACTCACCTTTGATGTTAGCCAGAAGTTTTAGTGGTTGCTTGAAGGTAAGGTTTAGGGTTCTAATTCGTCGCCCCCTTGCACCAAGCCCCGCCTTCAAATTATTAGAAAATCGACAATTAAATGAATTTAGGAAATTTGCAATGTATTTAATAATATTAATATTAATTATTAGTAGTACTGTTGTTTTATACTATAGCTGTACCACGTGCTTTCTTCAAGTTCCTATTAATTATTACAGCTGGAAAACTCATCTTGAACCTGAAGACCTATCTCATATTCAAACAATATCTTGTTTGTCGAATCAACAGGTGTTGCAAAATCCTTTTTTGTGAAATACTAGACAATATTAACACATACTTTCTCAAGTAACCCTTATTGTAAGTAGGGTTTCTATAACCAAGGACTGAAAAAGATTGTAGTTTTGAAATGAAAACAAACTACTCTAAATCTACAAGGGAATTTAAGGACTTATCTTTTAGTTTTGAAGAGAATTTCATAAAAGATCCGGTCTCTGAATGAATACTCAGCACCGGTGAATCCCCTAATTCTTTTAGGGACAAATTTATTTTATTTTTTGAAATATTTTACCAATGATTATTAATGTGTGGCATGCAATAAGGTTGTTTTCTAGTTATTTGGAGCAATAATTTAATTTATTTATCATCATGTTATATTTGTATTGTTAACTATTTTAGTGTTTAATTTGTCTGATAATTCACAAAGGTGATTGTTTTTTAGAAGCAGTATTACAGTTGTTTTGATAAATTAGACACTGTTTGTATGTGAGAATTGTTTTCATAATGATTACAAGCAATTAAATACATAATGTAATTTTTTCTCTTAGCAGTATTTAATAAGTTTCGATAGTACAACAGAAATCACCTTGTACAGCGTGTTCGAATTTTAATTTGTATGTTTGATGTGGTGAGTTTTTATGTCTTATTAAAAGTGGAATGGTAATTGAATTTATGATGTACTCTGTCTGATCTTATTCAATTTTTTGTTTATAGTAAATAGAAATAAATGCTTTACCATTTCAGAAGTTATGCACTTGCCATGCCAAGAATTTGTTATTGTGAGTGTGAATAGTTTGACATGATTTTTATTTATTTGCACTGAAGATGGACGAATTGTTGAACTTTAAAAATGTTGAATTTAATAAAGATTATACTGTTGATATAAAACTAAATTTGTCTTTTCTATGTGGGAATACTCAAACTTATTATCCTTGCTACTCTTGTAATACGTAAATTTCCAGGTTCATTTTGGTCTTCTTTTAAAAGATATTAACAGATAACAGATATTCAATAGATAAGATTCACTTTTTAGCCAGAGACGTGAAGCCAAGACGGTAGGCATCCAATTTTACACGGTTAGGGAGATCTCCTAGTTTAATTTAGAAGCATTGAGTGATGGAGAGTTTACTTAAAAATAGTTATTTTTGGCTTCAATTTGTTAACGCACAGACAATCTGTTTTTAGCAAATAATCCAAAAAATAGTTGAAAATAGACATTCAAAAGTTCACTGTAATCAGCTCTGCTGAACTTGTTGATATGAAACGAATTGTAATTTTATAATATTTTATTTTCATTTATCTAATCGTAATTACATAACAATTATCTGCCTTTTAACAATATGTAACTAATTACTTTTAAGATTAATTATCATGTATCCCCTTGTGGAAGCAGTTTAAAGTGAGGGGGTATTGGCCCACAGTTACGTTATTGTGGTATATCTTAAATGATAAAATTCACCCTCCCAATTCTTTTCCAACAAAATTTGGTAACACAAATGCTGCTTTATGAATATCGTTGTTGTAGTATTTTAGTTGTAAATGTTCGATTTCGTTTAGAGTAAAAATAAATTGGGGGTTTTCAAAGTCCACATTCTCTTTTACGGCGGCCAAAACAAATCCTATTTGTCCTGTAGGATAGGTAGGAACGCTGGACCAAGCATATTTCACAGTTCCAAAACTCTTTTTGCAATTGGTAATCATATCTTTCGAATGTTCCAGTTGTGACCAAAAGGATCCACTTTGGGAACAAATAATACCATCTGGTTTAAGTGCACCTTTTAACATTTCCAAATAATTATTTGTAAAAAGATTAACTGCAGGTCCTATGGGGTCGCTAGAGTCTGTTATGATAACGTCAAATGTGTGGCTGCAGTTTCTCATGTATTCGAATCCGTCGCAGACCTTTAGGTTCAATTTTGGGGATGAAAATCCTTGCGCCATCGAAGGGAGGTATTTTTTGCAAACTTCAATGACTTCTCCGTCAATTTCCACTTGAACGACTTCTTTCACTAAGGGGTGTTTTACAACTTCTCGAGCAACGCCCCCATCTCCTCCTCCTACTATGAGGACTTTAGTAGGGTTTGGGTGTGCACACAGAGGGAGGAAGCTGATCATTTCTTGGTATGAAAATTCGTCTTTTTCGGTACATTGAATTATCCCGTCAAGAATGAGGGCCTTTCCATGTGATTTTCTAATAAAAATTGCAGATAATTTATTAGCACCGGGTAAATTGTTAAATTAATGAGTATATTAGCAATAAATAAATAAATTGGGACACTTTAAAAGTTCATGAGTTACTGTTACTTTTATGTGATTTATCTTTAATAAAATATTTGTATATAGGTATTAAAGATGTCAAAACTTACGTTTTCAGTACCAGAATATCTTGATACATAGATTTTTGATGATGTAGTATTCCTTCTACTTCCAAAGAAAACCTTTCTCCAGGCCATAATTTGTTATTTTCATAAAACCAACCGTTATTTATTTGGTCCATGATGTGGTACTTTCACTGGTTGTTTACTTGTCAATGAGCCAAAGAAAAGTCACGTTTCTTTCTCATTAAAATTATTTTATTTGTAATATTCAAAGGTCAGCACTTATCGTATGTAAATTTGTTGAATATACGTTAAACTTGTGATAAATGATAATGGTTTGTCTGCTACACACAATAATAAGCATGTGTTTCAGTGCCTTTTCAATTTTACTATTTTTTTATACATTTAAGAAATATAATATATACATATATTAACATGTGAATATCGAAGTTTGTCTAACTTTTATTTTAATAGTATTCCTGATAAAAAAATGGGAAGGAATAAAAGCAAAAATAACATGTGCATCTATATTATTGTTAAAAAAATATGTTGTTTCGATTGGGAATTGAATCAATATCTGTAGAATACGTGAGCAATTCAGGATCGATTCCGAGCCGATTTAATACTTTTTTTACGTTAAGTAAAATAAAATGGTGGAATATCCACAGCAGGCAATAATGAAAATGCATTTAAACATTTTAAAATCATTTACTTGTCAAAAAATAAACATTCGGTTACATATTCCTACAAATTACTTAAAGTAACTTTTAACAACTTTGGCAATAATATCTTAATGGTCATCTTTAATTCTATTATAGTAGTAACATTTTTATTAATTCCCTTAAGTCTATTTATTGTTAAATAGGTAACCCAAGACCAAGTTACTAATTCTACCAGAAGTTACATTTGTATACATAATACATGTACATACATATAAGAATGAAAAAACAAATTCGTTAAATACTGATCAACATTCTCTTATTAATAGCACAGTTTACAATACTGAGTTTTTGGAAACGGCTTAATATTATATTAAAGCTTAATACAAAGCAACTTCTTGCTTCAATAACAACCCCTAAGTTTAAATTTAAAAAATTCGTGTATTAAGTCACATTTGATCAATGGTTAAAATATTTTTAACTGTATTAGTAAGGGGAAACTTACTTGGAGTGCTCTTAGGAAGATCTTTTTTACAAACACCCACATGGTCGTCAAAGTTTAAGGAAAAGACCATTGCTCCGCCAAAATCATTATTTTTTATGAACTCCGTCTAAAAAGAAATAATATTTTAGGCACCAACAATTTAAAAAATGGTAATTGTGTATATAATAGAAGCCCCTTTTAGATTGGGAGAAAGGGAGAGCAGGGGAGATTTCTTAGAACACAAGTTTTTTTGGGAACGGGAAGAAAATGGGAGCCGAATGAATCTTTCGTAATAGTAAAAGCTTACCTTAAACGTTAAACTCACTGTATCATCGTAAGAAACCCATTCCGAATATTTAACAGCATATGGGCTTTTACTGTCCATATCAAAAAATGGTTTTATTTTATTTTCCGTAACAAATGTGCAGATCTGTTTATAGTCCACAAACCCCAGGATACCAAGACGTCCGAATCCCTTTGCGGGCGCTCCTATTACTGTGTTCTTGTTATTTATTAGACTAAAATAAAGGTAATTAAATAAAAAAAAAACTAATCAATAGTCATAATATCACATTCAGCTTATAACTAAGCAAAAAATATCTAATAGTTAATATACTCTTAAAAAATATACTGCTGTACAGGGTGACTATATTTATTTGAAAAAAATTATAGTTGATAAAAAATAAATGCTTACGTGTAACTGTGACCGTATGTGGGTAGCCCAATGACTATTTTATTTTTTTCCATTCCATTAAAATGCCAATAGTATGCAGAATAGTTAATGTTCAATGTGGAAAAATATCCTATTTGATTAGGGGATGCATATAATGGAGCATTTATACCAGTAAATGGAGTAGAATGGGTGTAAAAGTGATAATCATAAGACATCAAGTTTACATAATCAACGTATCTAAAATTAATTTAATAACTTTGTATTTGATCCATACTGTATACTGGTATGAATACAATAAGTTCTGTATACAATATGTACATTAATTTATTATATTAAATGTTTAAGTTTTGTTTTACTTACTCATTCATTCGCGCAACATCATACGAAGTATCTACTAGAAATGTGGGTGCAGCCACTGCAACACTCAGTAGATACTTGTGTTTCTCTTGCTTATTAATATTTCTACGAATTTCTTGTAATAGTTGCATAAAATGTATTTTTTGCCTTTTGTCCCCTTTCTGATTTTGATTGGGAAATTCCCAGTCAATATCCACCCCATCAAATTTATTTTCACGAATTATTTTGTCTATAGATTGGATAAATCTAAAAAAAAAACAATGTACCATGAAAAATGAGTTCAGCTAACAATGAGTAAATACTATAATAAAATTTAGTTGTTTTCTTATTTACATATTGCCTTTTTTCAAAATAACACTCTGTATGTACTCATATCAGTGGCTAAAAAAGTTTTGTCCCATATGATGAAACAATTTATATTAAAAATCATTTTAAAACACAAAATGTTATCAAATCTATACTATTGTCACAATATTTTAACTATGCACATTTTTGGGGCATTTAAAAAGACGTAAACGGTTAAAAATTGAGTTTTAAATTTTGACACTGACCTTAAATTATTTCTGTTATACTAATAATTAAATAAAAGCTTCTAAGACAATATTTTTATTAAAAACAGGCATATTAATTCGTGTTTTTATTCTATTTTTATTATTTGCCTTTTTCTGATTTGCTGTGTTGTTGTTATTTCATATTATTGACAGTTTTAGAAAAATAAAATATATCAGGTCTATTAGAAAAACTTCGTAAATTCAAGGGAAATAGATTTTATAAGCCTACAAGCGACATTAAAGAAGGTTTTTCTGAAATACTTGTAGATTGTTGTCATTTTCAATTGACTCCATTTTGGGAAAATAGAAAGACATGAAGCCAGATAATGTTTTTGTGAATTGCTAGCATGCTTTAAATTTAAATTTTATTCAAGTCAATTCATGGCCTTTAAATACATAAAAATCATTTATTTATTTTTGCTTTCCTATCAAAATCTTATAGCTTATACGCCACTGTTTCCCAGCGAGTGCTACAATTAGGGAATCTAATCATTAAACGTTGGTTACTACATTTTTTTAATTTTAATGATTTAACTAATAAAACTTATTAGAATTTGTTAACAAATAATCTTTAAGTTCAGTTACTATCAAACGTTAGACTTTTAGAGTGTATTTATTTTAATTTATTATTTTATTTAATGCAGTTTTCAAATTTTAGGGTTTTTAGCGGTCACTTCCTGGTCACCTGTAATTAGGTTACCTATCTTGTTAGCAAACATTTCATTGTTCAGTGAGGAAGTTGCGGTCGCGGTGGTAAGACGCGTGCGGTTCGATCGTGAGTGATTTTTGCGGGCTGTGAATGTGCCTTTTTAATAGTTTTAATCGAAAGTAATTAAGTCAATAAGTTCAATAATTATTAATTCGAGTTAAGTGTCGTATTCGTAAATAGTGCCGACTAGAAAACTGCAAACTTCCTCCTTCATTCACCGATTCCAACAAAGTTGTCTTCAGGACCCGGTAAGTTTTAATATGATCAATTTATTGATTATTTATAAGCACTACAAACTGATTATTTTTTCTATTATCATTTTAATATGTAATTTTCAACGAGTTGACTATTTGGCTAAGAAAATTTATTCATAATAGGTTCACTTTACTATAAAAGTTGTGATAGGTCAGTTGAGTCAGCCTATCTTTTAAACTTATGTAGGTTTAAGATTTGTTTGGGTAACTGTTTTGCGATAACAAGTGTTAAGATGCTGGTATCAGCTTAGTAATGTCCGTTTTTTGTGGAGTTTATGAGGAATTTGTTTGTGTTCAGTGTAAATAGGTTAAAATAAGCCGAGATGACAAGAAGGTATTTTATAACCATGTATTTTGCGTATCTATTAAAACATTTCTGCAAAACTACAAGAATTTTGCATTAATTAATTATTTGTTAGACTGATTGTAGAAGTATCATTTGAAATTACTGTTTTCTTGTTTGTTTAAATTTTATACATATGAGGTTGTAATAATCAGTTTTTAATTAATATTTTAATCGCTGAATTTCAACCTGTTTGTTTTGAATCTTAATTAATTACCAATTTTGAAAATTTACTGTCCTATACTCCTATACACACAGAATAATCTGTTTTTTTTTCTGGCAATTTTAAACTAATTAATTGTCTTTCCTAACCTAACCTAACCTAACCTGACCAAAAATAGAACTACTTTTGCTAATTTAGCCAAGAAATTTATCTTCACTAATACGTTTTTATTAACACGATTCATCTATACAAATAAATAAAATTGAAGTGTCTGTAATATTAAAATAACCGCATTTTATTAAATGCATATGGATGCATACACGGTACATACACCAAAGTAACGTTTTTTACCATTTTTTTTCTGTCTGTGTTTGTTCCGGCTAATCTCTGAAACGGCTGGACCGATTTTGACGGGACTTTCACTGGCAGATAGCTGATAAGGAGTAACTTAGGCTGCTTTTATTGGCTTTTGCAAAGATTAAAAAAGTAAACTAAAAGGTGTAATATTTTGTTTTGATTTACTTTCACGTCAAATATCAAGAAAGTACCTTAGAACTGTTCACTTTAGTACCAAACACGTCATGTACCTACCTACTCGAGATTAAAAAAAAAATACATTTCTACAACTTTAGAAAACCAATGAAAAAATTAAGCACCAATTTAAACATGAATAAAAATTAAAAATATCAGTACCTATTAGTAACATCACAAAACAAATACTGGTGGTTACTTTTAAAGTGATACGCTATTGCAATATTTAAATTTTGATAACCTTGTAAACAAAGATCACAGCAAAAATAATAGAATTTGCGTATCTAGTTTTGTGGCGCATAAAAACATATCTTTTGATCACCAAAGCAATATCTTTACATGAATCATTTTGTTAACTTACTTCTTCCTGTTTCGGTGATTCAAAACCATTTCTGGAAAACCACTATCATCAGACGCTCCACCAACAGATAGAATAATTTTTAGATCTTTGTTCTTTTCCTTTAAATTAATCATATTCTCCACAAAAGGTATTTGTGAATCAGGTATAAAAATTGTGTTGTTCACAATACTCCCAAAACAGACATTTATGTGGGTACAAAGGTATGGGTCCAGATCTTTTGGTTCAAGGTACCCATCTGTTGTGTTAATGTCAAGGGGGAAGTTATAGTAACATACTAATTTGTACTTATCGACAAAGTTTAGGTTTGGTTTTAATTTCACAAAATCATCCCCTTTGTATTCTGCTTTGTCTAAGGCATTGTATGCTATAGCTCGTTTGATCCATGATATTGGGACATCTGTAACATAGTAAATCATTGTTAAATATTATGTACTAATATTTTTTTAAAACCAATTTCATACCTTCAGGTGCATAGTTATGTGGGTAAATCACTTTATAACCAATTCCAATATTCAGTATGTATAAAATGCATAGGAATAATAAGCCCAAACATAACGTTATAGTTATTAAACTATATTTGTATTTTTGCAGAAGTGTTTTCCTATGAAAATTATAATTAAATTTAATGAAAAAAAATAATTCAATATTGTAACGTACCTTAAATTATTGTTTAACAAAATGTAACCGCCTAGTGGAGAAATTGTTTCGGTCATGCTATATGGAATAACAACTTTGCTGTTTTTCACAATGAAACAATGTTCAATAATAATGATACCCACATTCTAGACAAACAATTGTGAACGTAATTTCGCTTTTGTTTACGTAAATTAATTTTGTATGTTGTATTTGACGTTTCTGTAACCTCAACGAGCACGTTTATCTTCTTTTTGTTCGACTCACAAAACTGTTGCTCATTTAGCAAGGTCACAATCCTTGAAAATTTACTTTCTTCGAGCTTGGGATGCTGTTGTTTAAGATTAAATAAGAATCGTGTGCTTGAAAAACTACGCAATAGCGTAAAGTATCTGAAACACTTCAAAATTTAGCAACAACATTCTTACTGTAAATATATAAAGATTGTATTTGTGTTTAAAATAATTGCTTTTGACTATTTATTAAAAACATATTATTTGTAGGGAAAATGGAAAGAAATATGTGAAACAAAAAACGAGCTCTTAAAACTTGTTTGCTCCACCCCGTAAATTGTTTAAATTCATTTCTATTGCCCCTCGTATTGTAACGCGTGAGCGCGCTCTCTCGTAGCAAGTTAACGTAATGAGATCGGTAAAGTGTTGCGAGTTCCGAAGTTTGTCGAAAGGTGTCGCATGGCGTTCTATTAAAAGCAAGAACGTTTAAATATTAAATACAGGGCGATTTAATTTTAAATTAAATTTTTTGTCCCCTGATTCGCTTTTTTAAATATTTAAGTAAGTTTCTCTTATTATTAAAATGTAACTAATTTTATGTTTTGAAGAACACGTTAGAAAATTTTAAGAACTTCACCAGAATTAAAGATAATTACACATAAAAGTTCTACTAATGATAATTTAGAAGTAGTAGTAGTAGTTTAATATTATAGGAAAGGGGAGTTGGGGATTTTTGCAGAGATTGAAATAAAAATCGTGTGATATAAATACTGATCTTTAAAAGAACGCACACATCACAGTAAATAACAACATTCACACTTATAATCTTGCATGCTTAAATATTATTTATACATAAGTAATTCTGTTTCAAAATTCACTTTTAAATTTTCTTTAACTATTAATCCATTTTTTTAATACGTATACATAATTATTTTGAAACTAATTACAATGTACATATATCATTTCCTTTAGCATCGAAACGTAAATTAACAATATGAAAGGAATAAACAGTCGAAAAAAAATCGTACAGAGTAAACGACTAGCAACTAAAAGAAAATTAAAAACATGATAATAAAGCTTTTCACACATGCAAAAAATAAAACAATAACTAAATAAACCTGTGTACTAAGCAGTATAAAAATCAACCTCACAAGAAACTACTGATTTATACGAGATGCTATTACTACATAAGTAACTATACGTAATTGATCTCGTTGACTTTTTTAAAAAAGTTCTTTCTAGGTAGGTGGGTCGCTTTTGCAATGCTTAGTAGACGTTTACATTTAAAAATGAAACGCGAAAGAAAATAGTACAAAGATATGGCATTAAATTCACGAAAAACAACAAAATTCTACAGAAAAACAAAATCACAAGTAAAATAAAGTATAAATAACTTTGAGCACGATGGAATCATGATGTAAACAGTACAATAAATTCCATCTTTTTCTTATATTTTATAAATGACGTAGTTAGTTTGAGATTTTATTTCTTTTGATAATTTTGGAACGATTTCCTATTGCTTATTTTATTACCATGGGCCGTTTTTATTTATTCTTTCAATATTAAAGCCTTCGAACCGTAACATGGAGCTTCTTTACTAAGTATGTAATAGTAATAAATATGGCACTTATGGACTGTATTGAAATTTTTTTTTAACGAAATACATGCAACGCTGATAGCCCTGTTTGAAATTATATAGCAAACATGTTTGATGACATTAATTTAATTTTTGTGAAAAATATTAAGTTAGGTAAGTAGTTTATTCTTTGGAAGAGTTTTGACACTTATGTAAATAAAGTAATAGACACTACTATTCACTTTTTATCCTGAAACTACAGCTAATACATATTAAGTAATATTCAAAATACAAAGAAGTCGAAGGTTTAAGAAAAGAATATAATTGAAGTAGGGTAGGCCATGCAAATTGTACAAAGAAAGAATTTTGAGCTGACCCTGAAACTTGAAGTAATTAATGCTCCAGTCGTGTCTATAAGGTGTCTATAAGAAGGCACAAAAATAATTTTTTTATATGTCTTTCCTAAGGCACTAAATCTATTTTGGAAGGCCTCTAGCTACTCTAAAAAATACTTGCTACTGTCTGTCTTTATGTTTTAATATTTTACAGATTTGTTCCCTATAAAAATACTACGGCTACAGATTTTTTTTTCATCATTTATCACTATCAATATAAATATATAATAATAATTATATGTATGTATACCACTACAACTTGGTGTCTTTTGTAACGTAAGTTACTGTTCAGTCGTTCGTAAAAAATTAACTTAGTGGTGTTAGAAACTTATAATAAGAAAAACACCCTGTATGTATAAAAATAGTACGACACTTAGTATGTGGGAGCGTTTCTAGTTAATTTGTTTTAATTGCGACTTTTTCGACCTGATCTAGTCGTCCAACAACTTCCAATATAATATGTACTCGTTATGTCATTTCGCTGCTATATAAGCTGCCTTATGTATACACCTATATACAGTTCATTTGTTTTTCGTACGGTGAAAAACCAAAAATAAAGCTTTATTCAAAACAAAAAATAAAAGGGAAAAAACGAAAGACTAATGGCTTTCCGGATGCCATAGTAATGTCAACCTAAGCCTCAGAACTCATTATTATGTACTACGAAACTATTTTGAAGTAATAATTATTAATTAATTAATTATATTATTTTACACATCTATGTACAGAGGGAATAGTAAAACTAACGAAATAACTGGGAAATTGTTCCTTAAGATCTAAATGTACTTATTAAATAACGCGTTATTTAGTTGGTTTTGTTTTACCGGAAAAAAGGAAAGTTTAGCGTTGAAAATGCGTCTGAATTGCTCTTTGGGATTCCCCTTTTGGGTACCGATAACAAAAACACTTGATCAGTCTTAAAGGGAGACAAATAAAAATATACTAAAGCTACTTTGCCTTATTTATTGTGTCAATTAATCATGTAAAAAAAATTAAAAAGTTTCACTGGTTACAAATATGAAGACTGACAATTTTTGATTTTACATATTTTATTGAGCACCTCCATAAACATTTTCAACGTTAAAAATGGCCATTGTTATTGTTGTTGTTGTTTTTAATTAGCCTTCGAGATGTCTATATTTGTGTGCGGACATTTGGGCCAGGCCAAGAACCGCGTACTGACACGATAGACAGTGATAGTGCGTTTGTTTGCCGCTATGTTGGCAATTGATTATTTTACATTGCTGGCTGGGTGTGAATTTTTCGAACCCAGCCGCCTGGATCGAGTCGAGTTTTTGGTGTTGGCGCCTGTGGGCGACCACCTTGTTAGTGTCCGTGCACACAAAATCGCACTTTAAACAGTGGAAGTGGGACGCCTTATTTTGTGTTGATCCTGGAAGAAAGAAGCAACCGTAAAGTAACAACCTTAAACCTACCAGGGAAGGTGATTCTCCTTTGGGTCTTCCACAGTGGAGTTGTGCAGCAGTGTCACCCGTTTGGTTGGAGTTTACGAAATGATAATGTTGGCAATACTTACCGAGGTTTGTGGTGTATGCGCATTCGGGTCTACCGCAGGCCACGTTGGCTCTGTACTGCTGGAAGTCACCGCCCATCAAGGTGTCCAATCTTTCGTGCCGGGCAGTGTGTTGGACAAACCTGGTTTTGTCACAAAAACTATAACCACAGTCTTGTCTTTGACAATGGAAGTGCGTTTGATGTTCCCTGTATCCACAATGTGGATACTGGCAGTCTTCATTGAATCTAAAAGAAGATAACACACATTAGTTGAGACCTAAGACCATGGATTGGAGATATCCAAAAACGTACTTAAACCTAAGATATCCTTCAGGTACTGGTTCATCTTTCAAGATTCTCATTGAAGATTGTAGCCTCGCTTTCTTCTGCTCCGGTGACAATTCGTGGGGACTCATTGTTCGTTTGTTCAAGTTGGCTGCCATTGCGGCCAAGGGTGAGGTCATGCTTTCGTTTCCAAAGGGATTTTGAGGAGGAAGCAGGGGACTTTGCATCAGAGATCCGTGTTGAAACATGAGCTGTGCGGGAATACCGGCGTTTTGGTACAAGCTTTGGGGTAGAAAAGCCGATTGGATTCCTTGCTGCTGGGACATAAGGGCGAATTGAGTTGCGAGGTTTGTGTTAAAATTGGTGAAATGACTGTATGCATCAAACGTGGGCGTGGTGAGATAAGATGCTGTAGTTTCGGGTTCAGATTTTGGTAGCGGTGGATTTTGAAGTGAATGTAAAGGAGCGACGTTGATTTTGGGTTCGGGTTTTGATGTGGGAGGTGTGGAAGGAGTTGATGAGGATGTGGTGGGGACGGCTAATGGGTTCGTTTGTTGATGTTGTTGAGCTTCTTCCTGCATTTGACCACCTAAGGCACCAGTGCTGTGTTTTGCCACATGAGTCACCAATTTGTCCACCTCAGAGAAAGCCTAAAGAATTTAATAGAACATATTTAATAAAAATAAGGAGATGGCGGAAATTTAGAATTATAACAAACCTGGTTGCAAGCATTGCAATGGTAATGGAACTTCCTTTTAAGTTTACAAAATGGTCGACTACAACTTAGCTCGGGCCCGTACAATGTTTGGCTTCCCATGTTTGATGAAGGAGAATCAAGTGTTGGATTTTCTGTAATCCATTAGAGCATCGGATGTTAAAATAATTTACAAACTATTATAATGCTGAAGTTATCATAATAGCTACAGTTTTTTATGAAATACCGACACCATTTTTTAGGTTTACTTTGAAACAACTTAAGCAGAAAAAGAGACGAGTAAAATCATGCAACGAACGAAAAGGCACAGGAAAAGGTCACATACCTGCTGGTACGAATTTATTTAATTCAGGGGATTTTTGGTCCTCAGCAGTTGGAATTGTTGAAAGAGGATAAAAAGTCCCTGAAGCCTTTACCACTAAAAAGAGAGATAAACTGGGTGTTCTATATATACAGTGCTGACAAGATACTATGATACGTGCCTTTTATTTGTTTAAATACTCAACGAAAAGTTTCGATATTTATCTACATCATCACTTCATCAATTAATTACTAAAGATCTAAAGCAAAATTTTCAACAACCACGAAATCAAACACAATTTATGTGTTACTACAAATGTACAGTAAAGTAGGTAACTATTTCTTCAACACAACTGAAGTTAAGTTATTCCACCACTTGAAGAAATAAATATTTAGGTACAATTTGAAATTGTTTTCGGGGTTGTAATGTGATTTTCAATTATAATCTATTTAAATTTTGACTTTTAAGTTACACCTAGTAAAACTTTTGGATGACTCATTCAAACTACAGTACATAGTCTAAATTCTACCACAAAATCCAAGCTTTAAACTTCACTTACCCGACACTTTGTTATCTGTGGTGGCTGTTGTTGTACTCTGACTAAGATTGATCGCCCGAAACTGTTGTTGACTCTCCGGTATGTTGTCACACGGTTTCTCTTCAGCACCAGGTTCACTCTTCACCCTTATTTGATTCATACTACTGTATAATTTTTGCTGTTCCGCTTCATCGACATGTTTTTGGTTGTGTATTGCCATTGATGAGTATTGTACAAAAGAATATTTGCAGTTTGGTCTGGTACAATGGAAATGTCTGTTGGTCTTGTTGCTTGGACAATTGGGCAGTCGACAGTCTACGTTCCTGTCGTAAAACTCGAAGCCGTCCAGAATTTCTATGTTGTCGTGGAAATCTTTGCTGTGCATCATTAGCAAATCTTCTTTTTCCGTTACATACAAGCACCGGTTTTGGTTGCAGTGATAGTGAACGTTGCCCAAATATGGACATAAGGAATCGGGGCATTTTGTGTTTTCGTTGTAGAGATCGAAGCCCTGAAGGGAGTAATCGTGAGTTTGCCGCTGGAAGAAAGAAAATCAATCAAAAAAGTTGTTAAAGAATGGAATAAAGGTTGGACTTACAGAGTTGGGTGGTGGACTGTTTGATCTTTCGTCGTTGGAATCGTGTTGGTCATTTTCTTTGGTATTGGATGGAACTGTTGCTGAAGGTTTAGGAAGTTTAAAGCTTGTAAAAATGGCTTGAGGCGAGTCCATTAAACTTTGGCTGCCCATGGGCGCCTTAAAATAAAAATTTGTTGCTTAATATACAGGAATATACAAAAAAATTGATTTTGCTTACATAGTCGTTCCAAACTTCTATAACTCGGTTTTTGGGAGGTCTTCCACGTTTTCTGCAAAACATACCGTCAATAGATGTCGCCAAATAAGTCATTGTGAGCGGGTCTTTAGTTAAACTCAGTTTTCGTGAGTATTCGTGCATTTTATAATGCTCTAGCCTCTTGAATGGCTTGTCGGTTGCTAATATCACTTCTCGACAATTTTCCTAAAAAAAATAACTGTGAATCAAATCTGTATCGTGACACAATATTATAATGATAACATACAATATTGCAATGGTAATGTTTCTCTTTATCCTGATATAAGCAGGATTCTTCACAAGTACCACCGTGCTGAGGAACCGCAACAAAGAACGTTTCTGTTACTTGTTCTTGTTGTTCGTGGTTTCTGGCATGTTCGCGAACGGCGTCTTTGGAACTGAAAACAAATTAAAGTGTTGTTAGATACACGATTTGGCCAAAGGATTGATTTACGGGACTTACTTAAAAACCATTTCGCAATGTTCTAAAAGGCAGTGGAAATGTTCGCTGTAGGAATATTCGCACTTTTCAATGCAACTTTCCTGTGGGCCAAAGTATTGGCAATATTTCCTCCAAAAATCTTCACCGTTCCAACTGGGTGTTTCTTCTTGAGGCATCGTGTTAAAATCGTTTCCACTGAGATCCATTGCCGAAGACGATTCGCCTTCTTCGTAACTAACGGGAGAATTCCTTTCGCTCATGCTTTCGGAATTGGAAAGATTCGAGTACGTGGACATGGATCCTTGATGGAACATGCTGAGATTAAGTCCTTCCAGTTGCTGGTCGTAATCGCGTGGAAGTCCTCCTAAACCCAAATTGCCGTCTTGTATCGTTTTCATCATGCTTTGCGCGAGTTTGTACTTCCGGTAAGCCAGTTCCGAATCTTTGCGTTCGTGTTTTCGTTTATGGGAGAACAACTGACCGGAACTGTGCAGGACGTAATTGCACTGTGGCCGGATGCAGTGGATGTGATTGCAGACTTTCGAAAAGCGACAGTTCTCATAAGGACACACTTCGTTTTTCATGAACTTCTTGAACCCGTCTCTGCTAAGTTGTTCGTCTTTGATGTGATAAGTCTTGTGTTTCTCCATGTCCGATTTGTTTTTGAACGTGAACCTACAGCCGGATCTTCTGCAGTGGAAGTGTGTCGTTCTCTGTCCGAAGAAGGAGCAGTACGAAGCGCCGCATTCTTCGGTCGCCCTGTACCTTTGGAAGCCCTCTTGGATGATGGCCGAGTCTTTTCGGTGGTAGTTTGCGTGCATTTGGACATCGGACGTCGATATGTACACTTTATCACAGCCTTCTTTTATACAGTGGTAGTGAGTTTGTTTTTTGTTGTGGGAACAATTTGCGTAGCGATCGCTGCAGTCGTCCAGCGGACTGTACCTCATGAAACCGTGCTGCAACGATTCGTCCCTTTTTTTGTGCCACTTGAAGTGTCGGATCATTTCTTCCTTCTTGATGAAGACGCGCGAGTTGCAGTCCAAACAGTGAAAATGCTCTCTGGAATAAATAAAAAATTAAAGAACTAAGATCGTGCGAGGTTCTTTTTGTTTTTTGTGTATAGCTTGCCTGTAGTTTAGATCTTTGCAGTAGGTGCTCCCACATTCTAAGGACGACGAGAATTTCCTTACATATTTTGAGTAGTCCACTTGGCTCTGAGTCTTGTTCAACATATGATGCGATTGGCTTGAGTCCCTCGAATGCGACGAAGCCATTGTTTGGGCCAACATAGCTACAAAAAAGGATTCATTTTTCAAGAAGATGCCCCCGAACGATTAATAAAATAAAGAAGGCCCAACAATATCTGTATCTGTTTTAACGGTTTTAATTAAAACGTACCCATTTGTGACGAAGTAAAATGTAGATGCGATAAAAGCGTGATATATTTTGAATTTCGGTTTTAATGTACACAAACAAGTTCGTCCGTCCAGCGGAAAAGAAGCGCAACAAAAATAAAAATATTACCGCATCTGCGGTCGTTTTTACGATCAAAAAACTTAAGAATCTCGTCTGATTCCAGAAACATATTGAAATAAAAAGATGGATTCAGCTCCAGACATCCGTTTTCAGTTTTTATGTGTAATAAAAGCCGTAAAAAGCAAAACCATTACGGCCGTATCCATTTCTGTTTATTTCAGAAATGCTCATTCATGAAATGTACTTCGCATCAGCTGAAGCTATTTAAAAACGACGGAATCGCCAGCAACATAGTGGCTTGTGGCAACTTCGAAACAAAAAAAAAAAACAAGAAAAATAGTACATCGATTCATAACGTTTGATCGAAATGGAATGAAAGAAGAAGATTCCTGTAAACGATTTTATTTTGAATCCATCAATACGAATGTACAAACTAATTATTAAATAAATGAAACATTTCACATTATTATGGTAAAATAAACGTATTTTTACTTCTTCGCAAATGTCTATGGCGTGCTGATGAGAACCATAAACACAAACTGTAAAAGTGTTCTTTATACTTTTCTGAATTTGAATGAGAAATGGTAGATATTGAATTATGAGGTAACGTCTTTCTTTCAGTATTCGTCAATTTCGCCTTTCGTGTTTGTGTTTGGAAGATAAGGATTAATTAAAAAGGAAATTAAGTTTCCAGAAACGTGAAAATAAAGTCTTCCGATTTATGCGACGGTTGGCGGCAAAAAAAAGTGCGTCGGAAACGCGAGGGATTTTCAAATAAATTGTTGGCACAAGTTAATTAAGAACAGGACCATATGTTTCGCTGCTCGAATATTTACAAAGCCTTGTAACAAAATGGAAGTAAATAAAGAATAAAAAGGCTTATATAAAGTTCAAAGAGAATCGTACTGAGAATTTCTGCGAGTTGTATTGGTGTGCTTTTAAAAAAAAAAGGCGCAACAACACGCACGTGCAATGCCTTCTTTCTTCTTCATCTAACCACCAGATATAAACATATATTTGTACGCTTTATACAGTTCCCAGGAAATATTTTTAGGTTTTCAAAAAATAGAATCAATCATGTTTTTCACGTACGAGAAAATAAACAGGCGGGACGGGACGGGACGGACGACCACTTTGGGCGGCTGTTTGCGACGTATGTATTTGTTTTTTTCGCCTGCGACTTTTACTTGTCAGAACAACCGGAAATAGCCGTTTACATAACGCGAAAATCTTAGTTATAACGGAAATTGAAGAAAAACATGATTTAATTGAAAATGTGCTAAAAATTATCTACGAACGGGCAAAGTTCCTTATTTATGTAAAATTTGTGGAAAATCAATAACACAAGATTCTTTAAGCAATTAAATGAAAGACTTATGCTCATATTTTTCCTTATGAATTGTTTTATATTTCCAATTTTCGAAATAAGAAACCACCACAGGGAACTTCGACATAATTGCACCGCAAAGAAGGATTAGGGTGGTGAAGCGGGTGACCGCTATCACTCACCCTAATGTCCTATTAATAGTCCCTGCCTGCTATTTGCTACATTCCAAACTAGGGTAAACTAGGCAGGTAGTGATTATACATATTTTTGTAATTAGTTTGTAACGTGTTGTTCATTTTGTAAAGTATGTTTAAATTTCTTAAATCTTTAAAAATATCATACAAAATTCGCTCTTCTTTATGGCAATATACCTACACAACAAACTGTATTGCTATTTTTTATTTTAGTCTATTGATTAGAATACACAAAAATGTTTTCACAAAATAATTTATTCTAAGTTTTCAAATAAAGTTTTTTATAGTTTATGATGTTAGAATGCAAGATTTTTGATTTTTCAAGATCGATAGAGTGGTTAAAGATTGAACAATGTTCTGCAAATCCAGTGTTTTTATCTTTCTTGTTAATATAACATACCTGTTCTGTAATTCGTTTTTTAATGATTCTCCCACTCTTTCCGATATATCAAGCGTCACGGGAATTACAGAATAGCTGTTATTTACCATTCTTTAACATTTTATCCTTATTATTTAGAATATATTTACCTAAACTTAAAATATTGCTTTCAGAAACTAGACAATAATTACAGTTTTTGTGAATATAATTTTTAAATTTCAAACTGAGGTTAATAATGAATTTAAAACTACCAAAACCGAAAATTTTGTTTAAGGCAGGCGAGTGAGTTGTATAATAATTTAGTGACTTTCTTTTTAAAATTTTATCAATTACCTGCACGTACATTATATCCGTTTTTTAAGGCCATGTACAATTATATTTAATTCATTAGTAAAATTCTCAGGAGTGAGAGGTAAATGAACACGTATATGTATATCAAGCTAGCACGACAAAGTTATTTTTCCGATTTGTGACTTGCACTATAATTTGTCGCTAATTTGTTACCAAATCCAAAAATTTGTCGCTCGTGCCGTTTAGCCATAATCAGCTGGTATGCTAGCTTGATATCAAGCTAGCACTACACATAGCGTATCTCGAAAAGAAAATGTCGTAGTATATTACTGTAAAGGCCATAATTTGTCGCTGAAAGATGACACATTCAACGAATTTGTCGCTAGTGTTATTTCCAGCTGATAAGCGAAAAACTGCTGCAAATTTTGGTCTTTACAGTATGTTTCTACTATATTTCTATTTTAAAATATGTCATATACAGTGTCAGCTTATGAGCTGGAAATAAGACTAGCGACAAATTCGTTAAATGTGTCTTCTTTCAGCGACAAATTATGGTCTTTACAGTAATATACTACGACATTTTCTTTTCGAGATACGCTATGTGTAGTGCTAGCTTGATATCAAGTTAGCATACCAGCTGATTATGGTTAAACGGCACGAGCGACAAATTTTTGGATTTGGTAACAAATTAGCGACAAATTATAGTGCAAGTCACAAATCGGAAAAATAAGTTTGTCGTGCTAGCTTGATAGATATATGTACGTTAAATTAACTAATCTACGTATATAGTAAGTCTTTATTATAATCCGAGATCCTTACAAGGAAGGATTATTGTATTGAAAACGACAATCTAACACAAAAACCTGTGAAAACAAGCAAGGATCATTTTAAGACGACTTTCCGGGAAGTAATAGATTTGTAACATCCTGTCGTCATTGAATAAACGCGTTCTGATACGTACGTATTACTATTATGTACATACACGGAATGAGTACCTACGAGTATATGTAAATATACAAAACAGTTTATTCTTTTCATATTCGAATTTATATGGTTTTTATGAATGCACCGTCACCATCATCATCTCGCGCGCGTGTGTGTATGTTAAAGAAAATGAAGACAGTACGACGAGCTGTCTCCTTACCACGACAGTCTGGCACGTAGAAAGATTTATTTCAGCTCCTTCCTTCACCGACTTGTCTTTCACACTATTTCTTTGAGACAGAACATAATTCATAATATACGTATACTAAGGTTAGGTGTATTCTCAATAAATTACATAACAATATTTACTTGACAATTTACCTCGTAATTAATTAGAAAAACAATTATTATTCAACAAATAATTGAGTAGGAAACTTGTATTAATCACCAACTTTTTATATGTACAAGAAATCGACTTGAAACCACCACAAAAGTCCAGCTATAGTCTGTTTCACTTAAAAATATTCTCATATCGTAAATATTACATATTGTAGCGAAGCTACATATAAAAATAGATTAAATATTAGATTAGATACAAATCAATAAAATGTGACATTTTTTAGGAATGTAGATAAGAACGTTTTTTGAACGTCTTCTATGGTTGTGGTTGGTCAAGACTTTCAATGTAAATTGTTCTTCAAAGTAATTAACCATTGTTTTACGTTAGCCAGATTGACAAATTAACGGTATAGCAAAAACGGGTACATTATACGATTGATAGTCGCCATAATAACGGGAATGATAGTAAAGAATAGCAATAATAATTAATTGTTATCGAAGATTTCTATAAGCCATTTCATACAACACCTTCATCGCGTTCGTTTGTTCGTTATTAGAAAGGCGGCTTCCGTATTAAAATTATAATGCATAATCAATTATTATTTATTTATTCGGTTGATAATCTAGATATAATATTAATTGCTAGTAACAATTGGCAAATATGCGAGTGCCTTTTGTATATTGTTTTAGGAGCCGAAGAAATCGTTACTTCCTTGAGGAAACGTTTCCTGAAAGAGTCTAGTCTAGGTTCTTAACACCTTTCTTCCCTAAAGATTTGATGCCTAAATTGGGCTTTAGATCTTCTCACAATTTAGGCAGCTTATACTTCTCTTCCTTGAGGAACGTTTCCTTGTAGGATTTAGGATCTCCGTATTCTGTCTAGGTTCTTAACACCTTTTCGTGTGTGTCTTCCTTAAAGATTTTATGCCCAAACTAGGCTTAAGATCTTGTCACAATTTAGACAGCTTATACTTCTCTTCCTTGAGGAACGTTTCCTAATAGAATTTAGGAATCATCGTACTCATTTTAGTACTCAATTTGACTTATTGTCCTTTCAAGAAACTTTTTATGTATTTTTATAAGGACCAGACTTCCTCTCAAACTTTTGAGAGCCTTTTGCCTTCTTCCTTGAGGAACGTTTCCTTGTAGGGTTTAGGATTATTCGTATTCTGCCTAGGCTGTTTACACCTTTTTTGATTTTTGGACAGACGCATAATTTTATTTTAAGGGGTAAGTTATGTCTTTACCCATTCAAATCTTTTTTGCGTCAAATCTAAGAATTGGAACAAATACATATTTTGTAATGTAGGTTGGTACACCTGCTTGATCCAAATCTCCGGGGTAAAATCTATTGTGTTCAAGACGAGCGACCCCTTTACTCCCTCTTTTTTTATGCACGAACGTATCTATATCTACCCCTTACGATTTAATTTTTTTTTTAATCCACCTCCAGCTTGCTGATGAAGATTACGTAGAATAAATTGTTGATTTGGAATAAAAGTGCGTGGCAACTGTTGAAGTACACACATACATAGTGCACAGCGAGCGAACGAGGTGGCCTCGCCCCCGGAAATTTTACATTATTAAAAAATTCGGTTGCCCGAACCCTTTCATGTTTCGCTACCCTTGAAATAAATATAAGGGTGCCCCCATCCATCCATCCATACATCTATCGTGGTGTATGCTTGCGTTGCACAGATTACGCGTTTATTTAAAATAGCCCTTATGCTTTAATATAAATACTAGTTTAAAGTAGGTTTTTCAACTACACTCGCCCAGTTCGAACCGTGACCCCCTTTCTAAGCGACAAAGGCGGGAATTCGTTCGGTCGACCTAATAAATCCGAAATACGTCGGAGTCTTTTATTCGGGATATAAAAGGGTTAAAAGATAAATAAGACTAGTTTTTTTATATATACGTATATAAAACATCCCTTCTTTATGGAATTCTGAAATTCTATACCCTTTTATTTTGATTCTGTAAGGCATGTGTATATATCAAAGAATAACACGTGCAAATTTTTCGTGCCGTTCGTTGCCAATGCCGCGTATGTGATGTGTGTCTTCTGATGGGGCTACTTCTTGTTCGCACAAAAGATCGCCGTGGACTTCTCCTCGCAATTCCACGCAGCTGTACACAATCGACTGAAACTGTTTTTGTTCTCTTATTATTTGCGACAACCTTTTCCCACAATCTTCATTTTATACGAATCCTAAAAGAACAGCTCAAGAATATTTTCAACCCCTTTCGGTAGGACTAAATTCACAAGATCAAAACTACTGCTTGGTAATTATTTTTAAGTTTCTTAGAATTGGCTAATAAATAAAATTCGTTTGCAACATCCGGCTGAAATGGTCAGGTCAGAGGCTCTTAAAAGTGGCAACAATAACAGTCTGCAAATTTTATTTCCCATGGAAGTCGAAAATAAAATAAGTCTCAAAAAAAAAAGAAAATGAGGACCCTGAAACGACTTTTCTCAATAAGTCGTCTGGTGGTACGATGTGATGTACATACCTACCTCTCTCTACATGCATATACGTGCCGTTTCGGCATTTACCACAATAACCAAAATTATTGTTCGACGTACGGGTCCCGGCATATTTTACAATATTTTATGACAAGCCGGTGGACGAACGTACATATATATGCCGCACTGACGCGAAGGTATAGCGAAGTGTTTTTCTCGAAAATGAAATAAAAGCTCCGCGAGACCATTAAAGACGGTTAAAATCGTAAGCGCACTAACCTTAATGAACCAATTCACGGTAAGAAGAAAAAAAAATGAAAGAAACGTTAATAGGTATAAGTAAGTAATGTCCAACACGTCTCACGGAACCAATCACGACGCGAACGCTTGTTTTGCTAATGTATTACGGTACTTAAGGGAGGGGGGTAAATAATAAGGAGGGTACCTACGCTAGACCTCCAAAATAAGTAGTTTAAAAACTTTTTAGCGCTGTTGTCATCTCTGAAGACGATTTCCAAGAACGCTTTTTTTATAATCACTCTAAAAAGCAATTTTTTTATTATTAATTCATTTTGTTAGATTTTATGGCATTTCCATTGAAATGTAAATTCAAATGCCCTTGATTTTTTTTTCCGCCCAATTCAGAGCAAAATTAAGACTTTTACATATTTATTACTTCGTATAAAAGCGTCGGTAATGATTACATTTTAATTATAATTTATTACTGCCGGGCTTCATCATGACGATTCTGATGGATAAATTACAAGCGAAAACTATTCAAAAAGGTCCATAATAGAACGAATTATCTTCAGCGGAATGTATAAAATCGTGTACAACTTATTTATCTCCCGTCCATAAAGTGATGTGATGCTGTAATTTAAGTTATGTAATAACATAACAGGTTTAAACGCCTAAAATTTGTACCCACACCATCACAACGGGAGTTTTTTTAATTTAGTTCTTTTGCGTAGGCTCTTAGAATATAATACGTATACAAAAAAGATATATTTGGGTAAAAAACTACGCCCATAAGTAAAAATGTAATTTTTTTGCAGTTGGCAATCAGGTTAGGTTCGCTTTTCATTTATTTTTAGGTTAGTAACTTGACGTTTTAGTGTTAGGTTATGAGAGGTTTTTGACAACTGTCAGTTATGACAAAGCAACTTCCAACAGTAGTTAAATTGACGTTAGTTGTTTACCATTGACAGTTAAGACAATATTCAGGCAGATTATAATTTAGAAATTGAGACTTCCTTTAAGGTTTGTTTATTGAGGTTAAGTTACAGTGAACTGTTGAAACCTAACCTAAGTTAGATGTCAATTGACGAATGTCAAAAACTAGTAACAAAAGAACTGCCAACTCAACAATTGTAGTTGTTGTTTCTGATTGGTAGGTGTAATTGAAAGGAAAACGTTTGAACAAAGTACATAATTTTATATCGTTTTAGTGCTCGGTTGGAAACATCGACATCGATCTAATTTAAATGAACGCATTAAGGCCCCACTAGAGGCTCTGACGTAATAGACGGGAGTAAGTACTTAAAAAATAACACGAGAGTCCAGATGTTTTCTGAAAGGGTCAAAATTACAATGAGCCTCCGGTGTCGTCGTAACGAAAATGGTCCTAAATGAAACCTATTCGAATAGCGGAGTTAATACTTATATGCCGTTGGTTGTGTGCTGCTGTCTCGAAAACGGCTTTGTTTGTACAAGTGTTTTTAAGTTTTTTATTATTTCAATTTCAAATCCAGAAATTATATTTACCGACATGGCCATTATTTTGTTAGGAGCTGCTGCCTCACTTGCTCTCGCTGCTTGCTTTCGACTAGGTACATACATAACACAAAATCACTATGTTTATATTTATCTGCAGGCACGTATTCATACCTATGTATGTAGGTAAGATTTAAGTGTATAGAGAAATAGTGTAAAACATTGACATCCTAAACCGGACTGTTTGTGTTGACACACGATATGCATAAACCAATATTTGTCGCTTTTCACCTGGTGAGTGCACGAATTTGAATTTACATGTTCAACTTTTAACATCGCCAACCAATAAATAGACAGACATCTCATATGTAAAATCGTTAAAGAGTCCTTAGCAAGGCTAATATCTATGCAAAAACCAGCTAATCTTCTTGCAACGACAACATCAACGATTTTTAAAGCGTTATGTAGGTAGCTAAAAAGTGCTAAAGGGTTACAATAAGCAAAATGCCATGCCCCAGGGGTTAAATGTTCCTTATGATGATGATGCACCCTGTTGTGGGTAAACGATAGGTACCTAAAATAATTACTCTGGGGCCGTTTTGTTTGCTAATAACTGTAAATATGTATAGACAGTGCGGAGTGTGTTCGTACCTATGTTACTGTATGTAAACTAATAATGTAAAACAGAAGATAAGTGCTCGGGGCCACTGTTATGGCCGCAATAAAACCCACGGCACGCATATTTCATCTTTACGACATCGTAAACTTGGAAAATAAACTGAAACGTTTCAAATTCATCATATAGAAATTTTCGTTTGAAAGTAACATCCGAATTTATTTTAGATTTTTTTTTCTCGTTTTTGACGCGTTCAAGACGACTGCGGAAAGCGAAACCGGGATCAGGTAAATTTTTGGACGTCAGGACAGGTGCAAAACCGTCAAAAAGTTTAAATACGAAAATGTTACTATTTTGACGGTACCTAGTGTGTGTGTTTGACGAGGAGTTTTCGGGTCGTTTCGCATGCGAAAAAATCCATTTGGCCTGAAGACTAATAAAAAATCCGAAGCAACAATTTTTAATGTACCGGGGCCGACAATGAGAAAGTCAATAAAAACTTTGAAATAATATATCCGCCAATTTGGTGCCGGTCTCGGGCGGGTAACTTTGGTCCGTTCGCGTTCGGACAAGAGGGCCCGCGGAAGGTCCTAACGCGACCCGCGCAGTCTTAAATTTCAATCGGGAATAAATAATACAAAACTTATGAGTTATGGTTGCACATTTTTAAACGTCCGATGCAGCCTTGCATACGAGCGGCACAAACTAAAACCTGCTGCTCGTTAAAACCCCAGCCAGCCTGCAATTAAATAGACTAAAAGGAAAAAGAGGGTTGTTTGAAATTACAAAATTTTGCAGAATTTGCCGTTGTAATACATATTAATGGTACCTATGTCAAATTTTTCAATAACAGGTATCTACTTCAAATTTCATTAACTGCATTTATGATTATCCAACAGAATTTGAAACATTTCGATATTATATTATTTAACTATCGACAATTTCCAAAAGTATATCAACTTTTCGAAAGGTATATCGGTTTATTTAACAGTAAATAAACCTTTTGAACAGTATTAATGATTATTCAGCAAAATTTCAATTGTGTATCAATGAACTTTTTAACAATATTCCAAAATGACCAACAGTATTTTCCAATAATATATCAATATTACTAAGTCAGTTTTACCAACAGTATATAACCTTCTCCAATAATATTTGTGATTGTCTAACAATATTTCGAATATTTTAACTCTGTATCGGTGTTTTAATTGTTCAACAGTATTCCAAAACGTAACAGTACATTTAATTTTCCAAGACGACCTATATCGTTTTCTCCATGAGTATCTCAGTTTTTCCAAAAACATAATATATACTTTTACAACAGTATTTATAATCCAATAAAATTTTTTAAACTGTAACCGAGTACCAGTGAGTTTGTGAACAGTATTCCAAATGACGTATATCAAGCTAGCACGTCAAAGTTATTTTTCCGATTTCTGACTTGCACTATAATTTGTCGCTAATTTGTTACCAAATCCAAAAAATTGTCGCTAATTTGTTACCAAATCCAAAAATTTGTCGCTAATTTGTTACCAAATCCAAAAATTTGTCGCTAATTTGTTACCAAATCCAAAAATTTGTCGCCCGTGCCGTTTAGCCATAATCAGTGTATCTTGAAAAGGAAATATCGTAGGATATTACTGTAAAGACCATAATTTGTCGCTAATTTGTTGCTGAAAGATGACACATTCAACGAATTTGTCGCTAGTCTTTCTTATCTTCAACTGATAAGCGAAAAACTGCTGGAAAACCATCAACCTCTCAAAAGGTAACGTGTTGCCCAACTTGGGGGAAACAGGGAAAACCTAATTTAAAAAAAATGGTAAATAAATCTGATCTCTTAAAACAAATGTAACAAAGAACTCCTTGATTAATTGTTTGATGGTTTTCAAGCAGTTTTTCGCTTATCAGCAGCGAAAGATTATGGCCTTTACAGTAATATCGTACGACATTTCCTTTTCAAGATACGCTGATTATGGCTAAACGGCACGGGCGACAAATTTTTGGATTTGGTAACAAATTAGCGACATATTTTTGGATTTGGTAACAAATTAGCGACAAATTTTTGGATTTGGTAACAAATTAGCGATAAATTTTTGGATTTGGTAACAAATTAGCAACAAATTATAGTGCAAGTCAGAAATCGAAAAAAATAACTTTGTCGTGCTAGCTTGATATACGTTTCCAAATGTCCCACAGTACTTTGAATTTCCTAAAAGTATATGTATAATTTTTTCCTTGGGTATATCAGTTTTTCCAACAATATAGATACTTTTTCGAAAAGTATTTATGATTATATAAAAACATTTTAAAAATTGCAAATAAGTATTAATGAATTCTGTAATAGTATCTATTCAAGAATGTCCAGTAGTAGTTTGAATTCTGTAATAGTATCTATTCAAAAATGTCCAGTAGTAGTTTGAATTTTCCAATAGTAGGTATATCAGTTTTTCCAAGGGTATATCAGTTTTCTTAACAGTACATAAACTTTTCTAAAAATATTGTGGAACAATTTTGAATATTTCAACTGTACATCGATCATTTTAACCACATTATTCCAAAATATCCAACAGTTTGAAACAGCCAAGAATATATCAATTTAATTTCAGTTTCTCCAATAGTAGGTACATAAAATTTTCAATCCAAGAGTGTAACAATTTCTCTAGGAATTACAGAATTTCAAAAATTTTTACGATAAATCAACCAAAAGTTCATCCGACAGTAATTAATATTTTTTAATACAGATTTTCCATCAACATGTCAATTTTTCCAACACTTACAATCAGTACCTATTCACTGATGAACAGGCAGACCCAACAAGTTGTAGCTGAGGTATTTAATAATGTTATTAAACAACGTTTTACCATTTATAATTAACTGATTAGTCAAATAATAAATAAAAATGAGTAGTGTTCTATATGTTTTTTATATCGTAGCGGGCGCTCTTTAAAATGGTGCATCGAATTATTTTATATCGCTAGTGGGTTTCGACCGAATCGAGCAGTTTATTATATTCTCGTGGGATTAAAAAAAGCATTCGGCGAGTTGTGTTCATGTTTTGGAGAAGTTTATAAAATGAAGAAGGCAACGTGATTAACAATATGGCGAAATTATTCTCGACAAGCCCGGAGCTAAACTCGATACGAAATTGGATTTGAGAAAAACGGATCGTGTTATGGTCCAATTCGTCCTTTTTGGTAGCTTTAATTTATATGTATTGCACATGTTCATATTTGTCTCTACCTACATATGTACATACAGTGTGGCCCCAAATACATATGTATATCCAAAACCGAAAAATATATTTTGTTACATAACTACACTAGAAAATTGAAAACACCCCCTCACGATCAGTAAAATTTGCCAAGTTAAATTAAGTATGATTCATATTTATCAAAATCAAGTGGGAAATAGTGGTGGGTATGGTAATTCTAATGTTGAAAGAGTACTTAAAAAAATGGCAATCAATCTGGAATAATTACTAATTATTGTGTTTCACAGTACAGACGTTGTTATTAATTAATTGGATTTTCTTTTATTGTTCAGATCAGCGTTTGCTTATTACGTCCCAAAAGTTTTACAAGCAAAAAATTGATTATTACATTATTAAAAAATTATTAGGTGCAATAAGTACTACAGGTATACATGGGTGAAAGGTATTTCTTACATCGATTAACATATACATATATATATATTTAAAAATAAATAAATAAATGCTAATACAACTTTAATAACATTGGGAAATACCGAATGCGTTTTTATAATACGACAAAAAATTAGAAAAGTTTATAGGCACGCACTATACGCAGATATACATATAGATAGATAGATCTGCATATGAAATTACAGAATAAAGTAAATTGTAGATTTATTTGCATGTTGTCTGCCTCTATTATATAATAATTTAATTATTTATCACTATTGTCTATGTACCTACGTAAAAATGTACGTGTAATAAATAAATAGAAGCTGGCTGACTCAATGGAGACTAAATGCGTGCAAAATTTATTTATTATTAATTTTCGAATCACGTTTAGCACAGCTCGTACGACCTCTTGGCTAGTATTATCTATAAATCAAATCACCACCGGTCCTTGACAATAGAAGTGGGACCTATTAATTCCTTATTCGAATTTTTAATTGTTCTTCGAAGTGGAAGTATGCCTCCAGTTAAACGTTTTCTAATGCTATAAATAATAGCCCGTCAAGGAATGACCATCCATATTATTAACGTTCGTTTTCTAAATCAGGCAACAAAATCCAATAATAGAAATCGTCAATAGGGGCACCTGCGACACTTGTGTTACTTAATAATTGTTTATTGGTCGTTAATAACAAATTTCGTATTAGATATAAAAAAATATTTATTAGACAATATTCATGTTAGCTAAAACCGTAAACAGAATTCTAGTAATTGAGAACTATATCAAAAGTTTTGACCGAGACCCAATGAATTTTAAATATACAGTTGAAAAATTAATTGGTACCTACTTGGTTGCAATTTTCAAAATTTTGAACCCACTATGGTCTGACTCATTTAAAGTAGCAGCTCAGGCAATAAAACTATCAACAAGTAACCACACATGTTTCCAACGAAATGGCATGATTCGAACGAAACATATTTTTTTATTCTTTTAACTACTTGTGCATGCAAATTTTAAAACAGTTTGAAATAAATACCTGCAGATATTAGAAGCTATTACCGTAATAAAGTAGATATCAGATATCTGAAACATTTTTATAATTCGTTAAAATCTTAGAAAAACTAATATACTCAAGGAAAAAATTAAGCAATATATTTAGAGAAAATTCAAAGTACTATAGGACATTTTGGAATATTGTTAAGGAGTTCATTGATACGCGGTTGCAATTTTCAAAATTTTATTAGATAATCATAAATATTGTTCGAAAAGATTATATACTGTTGGAAAAACTGATATACACAAGAAAAAAATTATATACTCTTAGGAAATTCAAAGTTCTGTAGGACATTTTGGAATACTGTTGAAAAATCAACGATACATAGTTGAAATATTTGAAATTTTATTAGACAGTCACAAATATCGTTGGAAAAGTTTATATACGGTTTAAAAAACTGATATACCCTTGGAGAAATTGATATACTCTTGGAAAATTCAAACTATTGCTGGACATTTTTGAAAACTGTTAAAGAATTCATTGATACTCGGTTGCAATTTTCAATGTTAATCATAAATACTGTTCAAAAAGATTATATACAGTTGGAAAAACTGATATACACAAGAAAAAAATTATATACTCTTAGGAAATTCAAAGTTCTGTAGGACATTTTGAAATACTGTTGAAAAATCATCGATACATAGTTGAAATATTCGAAATTTTGTTAGACAGTCACAAATATCGTTGGAAAAGTTTTTATACTGTTGAAAAAACTGATATACCCCTGGAAAAATTTATATATATCATATTGGAAAATTCAAACGATAACTGGACATTTTGGAATACTGTTAAAGAATTCATTGATACTCGGTTGCAATTTTCAAAGTTAATCATAAATACTGTTCGAAAAGATTATATATTGTTAAAAAACTGATAGACCCTTGGAAAAATTGATAAACTACTGTAAAATTCTACTGCTAACAGTTTCGATTTAGAATTACACTACACAAACTTTTGTAGATTATGTAATTTTTTCATTAAAGCGAGTAAAGGACTGATTGCTTCTTCTGTCATTGACTGACTACACATGCAACCTTAAATTGTATAGTGTATACTTATATTCTTATTGGTGGAAGTTGGAATAAAGATTCTTCTGCTATAGAAATTGGGGGTAGGTACAAATCTCAAAAACTTATTTTTTAAATACAGTTTTCTTACTAACTGTAAGATTTGTAAACAAGGTACTTGTCAATGAATATAGCGAATATTTTAATGTAGGCACACACAAAATTCGTTTGTAATTAATGAACTCTTTGAGCAAAAAAGGGCGGTGTCGATAGATAGACAGATGAATTATAGAAAAAAAGGACGATATACTTTTAATGATACACAGTGCATGGTATAATAACAACGACAAACCCACGCACGTTTTCCCCATTCGTGGGAATTGGGTCGTCATTGGCTACTATAAAATTTTTAATTAACTTGCCCATGTATTGTTAATGTATTAAAGATATACATACCTATATATATATAAAGTACGTATGTAATATGAAAGTATATACATATATGTATAGAAAGTACGTTTTTGTTTTCGATACGCAGGCCAATTGTTGGGCATTTATCGTCGTTGATCTAATAGAAAATCGGCTGCCAACAATGCGAAGGCGGCGTCAGATTATCGTAGGAAAAGAGGCGATTGGGCGCAGTTTTCGGCATATAGTATGCTGCCAATTTGGATAATTTGTACAACAATGGGACCGTGTGCGCGGTTGCCCAATCATAAATCGACCCGCGGTTGTGATTCGACATATTTTTGGACGTTTCTGCTGGCGTTTGGTCGTCGATCGTCATCAAATGTGGACGATCAGAATGCGCGTCTGTTATTTTGGCAAAACGACGACAGCCTTTTGTCTTTGTCGTCCCGAGATTTTGGTATTTGGGTCAACTCTTTTTCGTGTTTGTTACACTACGCGGCTATTATTGTGCGAGGAGCGTACACACCGGGACGACGACGCGGACGCGAAAATAGTTCACCAGAATTGGAAGGATTTTCTGCTAAAGGTTACGCTTATTTATAAATAATCACCGCTACAAGAAGCCACATTTTTAGATGTATATAATTTAACAGCTCTTTTCCATGGTAATTTCGAACTTGATGGCAAATAACAAACAATGTTGAATTATAAACTTTGGGCTTTCGTTCGAAAACATTCTATGTAACTTTTGGTAGTTTTATGGCCTGAGCCGCCACTTTACATGACTATATGTAATAGTGTTGAATAATTCACCGATACCTGGGTGAAATATTCGAAATTGTGTTGGACAATCACAAATATTGTTGAAAAAGTTTATATACTGTTGAGAAAACTGATATACACTTGGAAAATTGATGTACTATTGGAAAATACAAATAACTGCTGGACATTTTCGAATACTGTTAAATAATTCATTGATACCCGGCTGCAATTTTCAAAATTTTATTAGATAATCATAAATACTGTTCGAATAGATTATATAATGCTGGAAAAACAAATATACACAAGAAAAAAAAATATATACTCTTAGGAAATTCAAAATTTTGTAGGACATTTTTGGAATACTGTTGAAAAAATCATCGATACACAGTTGAAATATTCGAAATTTTGTTGGGCAATAACAAATATTGTTGAAAAAGTTTATATACTGTTGAGAAAACTGATATACTCTTGGAAAAATTGATGTACTATTGGAAAATACAAATAACTGCTGGACATTTTCGAATACTGTTAAATAATTCATTGATACCCGGCTGCAATTTTCAAAATTTTATTAGATAATCATAAATACTGTTCGAATAGATTATATAATGCTGGAAAAACAAATATATACAAGAAAAAAAATATATACTCTTAGGAAATTCAAAGTTTTGTAGGACATTTTGGAATACTGTTGAAAAAATCATCGATACACAGTTGAAATATTCGAAATTTTGTTGGGAAATAACAAATATTGTTGAAAAAGTTTATATACTGCTGAGAAAACTGATATACTCTTGGAAAAATTGATGTACTATTGGAAAATACAAATAACTGCTGGACATTTTCGAATACTGTTAAATAATTCATTGATACCCGGCTGCAATTTTCATAATTTTATTAGATAATCATAAGTACTGTTCGAATAGATTATATAATGCTGGAAAAACAAATATATACAAGAAAAAAAATATATACTCTTAGGAAATTCAAAGTTTTGTAGGACATTTTGGAATACTGTTGAAAAAATCATCGATACACAGTTGAAATATTCGAAATTTTGTTGGGCAATAACAAATATTGTTGAAAAAGTTTATATACTGTTGAGAAAACTGATATACTCTTGGAAAAATTGATGTACTATTGGAAAATACAAATAACTGCTGGACATTTTCGAATACTGTTAAATAATTCATTGATACCCGGCTGCAATTTTCAAAATTTTATTAGATAATCATAAATACTGTTCGAATAGATTATATAATGCTGGAAAAACAAATATACACAAGAAAAAAAAATATATACTCTTAGGAAATTCAAAATTTTGTAGGACATTTTTGGAATACTGTTGAAAAAATCATCGATACACAGTTGAAATATTCGAAATTTTGTTGGGCAATAACAAATATTGTTGAAAAAGTTTATATACTGTTGAGAAAACTGATATACTCTTGGAAAAATTGATGTACTATTGGAAAATACAAATAACTGCTGGACATTTTCGAATACTGTTAAATAATTCATTGATACCCGGCTGCAATTTTCAAAATTTTATTAGATAATCATAAATACTGTTCGAATAGATTATATAATGCTGGAAAAACAAATATACACAAGAAAAAAAAACATATACTCTTAGGAAATTCAAAATTTTGTAGGACATTTTGGAATACTGTTGAAAAAATCACCGATACACAGTTGAAATATTCGAAATTTTGTTGGGAAATAACAAATATTGTTGAAAAAGTTTATATACTGCTGAGAAAACTGATATACTCTTGGAAAAATTGATGTACTATTGGAAAATACAAATAACTGCTGGACATTTTCGAATACTGTTAAATAATTCATTGATACCCGGCTGCAATTTTCAAAATTTTATTAGATAATCATAAATACTGTTCGAATAGATTATATAATGCTGGAAAAACAAATATACACAAGAAAAAAAAATATATACTCTTAGGAAATTCAAAATTTTGTAGGACATTTTGGAATACTGTTGAAAAAATCATCGATACACAGTTGAAATATTCGAAATTTTGTTGGGAAATAACAAATATTGTTGAAAAAGTTTATATACTGCTGAGAAAACTGATATACTCTTGGAAAAATTGATGTACTATTGGAAAATACAAATAACTGCTGGACATTTTCGAATACTGTTAAATAATTCATTGATACCCGGCTGCAATTTTCAAAATTTTATTAGATAATCATAAATACTGTTCGAATAGATTATATAATGCTGGAAAAACAAATATATACAAGAAAAAAAATATATACTCTTAGGAAATTCAAAGTTTTGTAGGACATTTTGGAATACTGTTGAAAAAATCATCGATACACAGTTGAAATATTCGAAATTTTGTTGGGAAATAACAAATATTGTTGAAAAAGTTTATATACTGCTGAGAAAACTGATATACTCTTGGAAAAATTGATATACTATTGAGAAATTCAAACTACTGCTGGACATTTTCGAATACTGTTAATGAATTGATTGATGCTCGGTTACAATTTTCAAAATTTGAATAGATAGTCGTCAATACTTTTCGAATAGTTTATATACCTTTGGAAAAACTAATATATTCATGAAAAAAGGTATATACTCTTAGTACTGTTGGACATTTTCGAATACTGTTAAAAATGCATGGGCACTCAGTCAAAATTTTGACAGTTTTTTTACTCCATCCGCTACTTTACATTATCGAAACTATAGTTCTCAATTATTCTACTTACTGTTTTAGCATCAATATTGTCTTATAAATATTTTTTTATATATGTACTAAAAAAATTGGTATTAACGACCAATAACCATGTATTAAGTATGTGTAACACAAGTATGGCACATGGCTATTTGTATAATTGGATTTTGTTGTCTTATTTATTTTATAGCTCTCTTTTATAGCATTTTTAAATCCAATAGCAAATAGTACCTATACAGTGTTGGATCATAAGGGGTGTTAATCTAAACTTTGGTCCCTTGTTTGAATTCTATAAGTAACATTAAGACTTCGATAATAGTTTTATGGATTCAGTCGACACTTTTTACAGAATTCAGACTGTAGGTAGGTGCTTTGGAAGTCAGAAGAGATGTCTTTTAAAACCGCCTAGGCGAAATTGAAAGTAGCGACGTTTAAGTATGTGTCAATGTACATTACATATCTATGGGTAACAAACAAATAAACCAACAAACGATCATTTCGAGTGCTAGTTTTATTATGGTTGTTGTCGGATGATGGTAGTATCGATGGCGATGCGACATAAAGATAGTAATGTACCTACGTGGGACTTTTTTTTCGAAAGTTTGACGGGAAGGGCGGGAATGATGGCGAGGAATTGTTACAAGAGAAGTTAAGGGGATCATAAATTGAAGCTAAATAAATCTGCAGCCGGTCTATTATTTCTCGAAACTGGTCGCGAACGATTTCACAGAAAGCACATATAACAAGACTTTTTCGCAAGTAAACTATAAAACCGTCCCCGGTACCGCCAGTTGTCCCAGACAAAAATGTTTTACGTCAACGTAAAAGATGCCCGTTTTCTCTCTAAAGGACATTATTCTGTGCTATAAAATTATCATTATGTATGGATCACGCATTCACACACACACGTGAATCTATACTATACGTATATACATACATACTTTGTATTTGTATAGGAAATTAACCTTTATTGCATATTTGTTGTGTTTATTTACTGCAGAACTCGGCCGTAAATTACAATCACGGGAAATGAGTTATTTTATACTTTATACGCACTCGACATTATTTCATTTATTTTCTGCTCTCGTGCTTCTCGTTGTTGTTGTTGTCATTGATGCGGGAAAACTGTTTTGCATATCCAATTCTTTTTGTTAACTTATTTATTTAATGTTCGATTATAAACCAAATCTGGACCAGAATTCGAGAACATTTATTTTATCATAACAATTACGCATTAGAACAACCAGATTTTTTTTATAATTACATAGACTACCCAACGTGAATCAGGGGCAGGAAACTGAACTAGATATTTCTTCAATACAATTTCTGTAAAGACATTGTGCTCTCACTCTTACTGCATGGGCATTATATTTCGTTCCCTTTTTAATTTCCAAAGCGTTTATTATTTGTAAGTTACAGGAAAACTAAATCCAACATTATTGGAATAAAATTCAGAATTTGTGCTTGAAAGTTTATTTTACTTCCGATGAGGACATCGGAAGACGGAATCATTTATCAAACGTTTCGCTCGCCATCTACTGCGGTTAACACCCTCAGTGAACATAAAACTACTGAGTACCAGTATAACCCTAAAAAACGACTTCTTTCTCGCCGTTGAAGAAGAAACAATCTTAGCTAATGCCCCTCAACCCCAAATGTCGAAAATTAAACTTAATCGAGAATATTATTTACCAAAAATTGTTTGTCCTTTGCATGTAGCGAATTATTAACCAAACGATCATAAAAAGCCGACTTTACCTTGCGGTGTCAGTCTCCTTGTATTTTGCCCCTGTTTTGTTAAAATTGATCTTTTATGATTGACATGTCCATTCATTTCAAAAACTTAATTATGTGCCCATATTACAGAAGAGATAAAACGGATAAAAATTTTACATGGGTTCGCATTCGCAAATTGTAACGTACATACGTACGTAACATTGTGCCAAGTTGCAGTTGTTGAATTGTCGAGTCGATCGGATAATAGATATTTAAAATACGTCGACTGTGTTCACACACACACAAATATACGTATACAACACATACACACGTGTGTGCATTAACATACCCTAATACATATATGTATATTGAGACACATACAGACAAAAGTACACACATGTACTCATATAAGCAGCAGTCAGTACATACATCAGTCGAGCAGCTCTTATCTGAAAAAGGAAATACTAAATAAAGAGTAAAGTCCTGCAGTATTTCTGTCCCATTCTACATGTAAATTACGCCAATTGAAGCAATGAAATCTCCAACATTAGTCTCACGGCAATTGCTCTTCAATTTAACCAATTTAAATCTTTTTATTATTCATAAAATTTTATTTCTTGTGTTGTCGGCTCATCGGTCTCTCTCTGCCTCTCCCGTTCGCTCCCTCTTTTTTGTTCTCTCTCTTTATTTGTGTCCGCCGATTGCTCCCTCAGCATTGCGCGCTCGACGCAAACACAAAATAAATGATTGTATTTACGAATAATTGATAGACACACACGTATGTCCTGGAAAACATAAATTGGTACCGACACTTGCACTCAACAAGTAATTCTCTGCTCTTTTTATAAGCTCTATACAATTTTATTAATTGTATCAATTAATCGACAACTTTTGAGAGGCAAAATAAATTTCATTTCAATTTGTACAAAATTTAAGTTCCATTAACAAATAATGGTGTTAAGCCGATAATTCGAATGTCGATAAGTCGAATTTTTGGTTGGCAATAGCACCAGCAATTAGAAATACATGTGATTTTTACTTGATACCTAACTCGAACTCTCGAACTTCTATTACTCGAATCGAATATCTTGATAACTCGAAAATATTTGGTGCTAACTTCGGTAAGTCGAATTTTCTGGGGGAATCACATGTACATTTTTGGTCTTTAGTTCTTCATTTGTTTTTAAATTAATTTATCATTTAAAGTTTTCTAAATCTTTTTTCCGTGCTGATATACAGAAATAAATATTTGGGAGTTGTTTGAAATCTAAAATGTTTTTGATTCACCACCAGCAGATACTTTATTTTATAGATATGCATAGTGAAATAAAAATTGACTTTTTATCGCTTTTATTAACGTAATACGTACCTATGTATGTAGTTGCTTTGTCGGCAGGTATACATTTAGTTTCTTTAGTAGAATATTTCTTAAGTGCAATAATTTTTTTCAACTTATTGTACACCATTTTTTTTTTTTTTTTTAATTTTATTATACTTATTCTTGAGTAGGTTTTCTTGACACCTACGCATGAATGTGTGTGAAAAGACCGCAAGGTACTTATACTCGTTTGTAATTTACATGAACACCTGGGTCATAATGAAATTACTAATGAATATATGTCTAGATATGTACATCCAAGCTCATCACATCACATCCGTACATACAGTGGATTTAATTTATAATGACTTCGGTTGTAACGACCTTTTGGTTATAACAATATAACACGTAAGTCTCTTGAATTTAAGAAGAAAACTTGGTTGTAACGACTTCGGATGTAACGTCGATTTCGGTTATACTGAACTATATTAATTACAAGATGCTAGAAATCTCATACTGACTGATATTGCGACCGAGTCTAACCACAAAACTTTTTTATCTTTTCTTTACACTCACAGATAATCAGCAGTTGTACTTATAAATTGTTTATAAATGTTAAGGTTGATAAAGTTAAATCTAAGAATCAATTACTGGTTACTTTTCTTGTCTAATTTCCTTCTTTCATTCTTTTTATATAGCGATTTCCGGATACAGCGACGGAATTTTATGGTCCTTTCATCGTCGTTATAAACGAAATATACTGTACATGGTTTTAGGTTTTATAATTTCGAAAACAAGACACTTTTTTAAATTATTTATTGTGTGACCTTTTTTAATGCACTTCTCATACAACGTACTGGCTCTCAATACTTTATAAATTACGTTATAACCAATTATTTACTTTATCTACCAAAATACAGTGTGGTTTTTGTTATAAGAATGTTGCTCTCGCTTATAATAATTTTCTATTGGAAGAAATGGTGGAGGCGGTGGGACCACTTAAAACCCATGAAACCCATATTTGTCTGCATTTTTATAAATGCGTTCTTTTTTATGCAAATTCTAATTTTATTTTTGTTTTGTTTCAGACATTCGCTTTATCGATTGGAACATCTGAGCACTTAACATCCCCTGTAAGTCTTATAATGTTTTCAATTGTTTAACTTTTAGGAATTTTGTTATACTTTTTTGGAGGATATTTTAACAACATTCTATATTTAATTTTGTAGTTGAATTTTGTGTTCAAACCAAAAATTGAAGATTACTCTTCTAAATTAATCAAAATTAATTACTTTAATCTACAAAAAGATTTTATTTAACTGCCACTTGATTTATCATCTAAATTAGTATTTACAAATTGATTATTATTTAGGAATTATTTAAGTTTATAAGCGTAAAACCAAATAATGTTTTAAGGCGTCTTTTGGGTTGGTGGTATGTGACCATCAAGCTGATAAGCGTTAAGTCTTTCGCGCCTTCTGGAGCGTTTTCGTTCGGTGACGATTTCGATGACGATGCCACACTTGCCACCGTCTGGACTCGGTGTTTAAATCTAATTAGAGAGCTTTATTTGTGGCAGCATCTTTTTAAATTTCAAATGCCAAATTTTTGGCGCGAACCCCGCCTCGAAATTCCGGTTGACCAAAAATTTTAAGCACAATTTTAGTTTAAAATAGACTCTATGTGCAGTCAATTTACAGATAGATATATACCTACATAACAATTATTTTGTACCTAAAACTTCCAGGCGTATTTTTAGTAGGTAGGTACCTACTTTTGTACATTATAGATGAAGGGCCCTGGTGATCTGCACCGACAGCTGACTGCGGAAAATACGAACAACTGAATTAGTTGTGTTAACTTGTACTTCGTTTGTTTTCTTCGCGAAGACAATGAACGCAAGTTGCGTAGACGACGAGTTATTTATGATTGTGTTGGCCGTACGCGTCTTGTAAAACACGTGTATTTGCACACGTGTACGCACGTTATAATTGTAAGGTGCCTTTTTGCCATCGTCGTAGCCATGAGTCATTTAAAACGGCGTCGAAATGTATTATTTTGCGGCTGTGCAACGTCAGAGTGAGTGAGTGAGTGCCTTTTTGCTATATTTCCAAATTAATGGTTTTTGAACTTATTTATGGAAATCTCTGATAATGGGATTTTCTAGAATTAATTCTTTTCGTGTGTAACACATTGACGAGCCACCACTGCACTTTATTAACTACATAATTAAATAGAAAACGGGAACAAGAAATAATTTTGAAAAACTTTTTTTCCCCTTTTTGCGTCATTTGTTATTCGTCGTCATATTCTAATGATAACCAGGCAGTGACTTAACTGAATGAACATTACATTTATGCTTGACATTTATGATTTAGCACTTTTATCGTATCGATTAGAATTAATATAAATAATAACACCACCAAGATTGCTTCTGAAATCTTCTTCGTAATTGCTACGTAGATTCTTTGACCCGTCACGAACGCCTTGGAAATGTAGAGTATGTAGGTAGGAGGTTGGGGTTTCGAGGGGAGGGGATAACGATGATGAGGTTAAGTTAGAAGAAAGAGGAGTCAACGGATTTTTACATCATTGTTTTTTCTTTTCTTATAATAGGTATGAGTACATACATTTATATACTTAATACATAAATCGGAAAGGTCACCCACCAACTGCTTGCTGCGATGTGGGCAAAAAAGAAATGTGCAGTGTATTATTAAGCATTAGTTCGTCGATATTTTGCTGAAAGATCGTTATATACTGCCATTAGATAGCAATCCATCATTCTGACATGGAACTTGTGTCTACTTATTATAATAAAAATTAGAGAAAAGCTATTAATGTTTCGAAAAGTTTCATTTTACTTACTTAGCAATCTAATATCTATCTACGTAATAAGTAGATAAGCTAACAATCAGGTTGGTACCACTGACCTTTTCACAACATCAGAGGCAAACATGCATTCTGATAAATAGTTGCGTTCGTTTTTATTTACTAATTTTGGGAACCTTCAAGGAAATGAAATACACCACTTAGAAAGCGTAAAAAGTTGACTAAACAACGCCATCTATTAAAGGGCGTATGTACTAACAAAAGAAATAGTACGTAGTAACTAAAGTGTCGGTGTCCTGTTATTCTTTTTTTATGTTAAATGTGCTACCATCTTTTTAATATTAAAAAACATTTTTTTTAAGTGGGCCTGGCAAATTTAAATTTCATGAATGGAATGAATTTCGTCTTTTTCTTTCAATACCTGTGTTTAAACGGAACGAGTAGGTTAGATGCAATGTACCTACACGCTTGTACAGTACTGAACTGAACAAGGAATAATACTTAGGTACAAATAATAACATTCTCAATCGCAATCTGCTCCTACACATTCGCCTTGTTAACCTACAATTAAATTATAATAATTTACAGTAACGCCTCTTTCTTGTTGCTGTTGTACTGTTTTCAGCAAGTATGCTATCGTTTCACATACATGCAATTCGCTTTTGTAATTATCGTTTCTTTATATGCCAAAAAATCGTTTTTCTTAATTTTTTTTTAAGTTATACTCACATTCAAGTAAACATAACCTCACTAAATCAAATTGAAGGAACTATAACCTCACTAAATCAAATTTGAACTTAACCTTTTATAATTTTAACTATCACAGCATTACCTAATCGTTTGTTTGTTTGTTGTTAAAATATGTAGCAAATATTACCTATGGTTTTCTAAAATTTCGGATAAATAAGAGTTGTTTTAAGAAAAGGCGCCTAATTTCTATTTCTGTTTGGCATTTATCAGTTCTCGCGTGTAAATTCGCCATGTAATTTCTTTGAAAGCACGTCGATGAAGTTTTTACATACAGAACGAAAAACAAATAGACAGAAAACGTCAATGAAATAAAAACAAACTTGTCAGTTATGTTTTACTGAAACAGAAAACCGAGATGTTATTAGAGCTCCTTTTAGTGCTCCTGCTGTTTGTACAATATTTGGCATGTTTTATATTTTTTTCGAAAAACATCGCTAGTACCTACGTAATTTATTTTCTAAATTATAATTTTCTGTATTGCGCCCAGGTCAATTTAAAATAATATTTCAAACGTCAAGTCTGATTACAACGGAAACTGTTTTATCAGGCAACATTAAATTGTAGGCACTATAAGTGCGCAAAAAGTGGCACAGTTAATATACTGCTAAATTGTCGATGTATATATATATTGAGTTGGCTTTTGGGTTACGGTTTTTGGAAAAAAATAATAATAGGAAACGAGTTTCGTTAATAACAGTGTTGGAACTTGCTTAGGTATTATTCTTATTAGGAAACGGATACCGTTCTTTGTGTTTAATATTTATTTGACAAAATGCAAAAAAACGTTCCCCAAGAATGTTATTATACAACAAAAAAGTAATCATACTCTCTGATATTTAATTAAATAGTTTAATGGAAAACTGAATCGACTTGTGCGAGGCTAAAATTGAATGAACTAAAAGGTTTTTATACCTACCAGAACTTACTTAAGTACTGACCAATAACTGACCGATTGATTGTAAGATGTTAATGAATAGGAATTCTATCGAACGGCATTCAATAAGACGGTGTTTCACTTTTTTATAGTGAAAGCGAAATTCATTGATAGAAATAAAGTCACTTTTTAAGAAGGTGCATTAATATGAGCAAATTGTTTAATTATGTACGTAATTGGTAGTGGTTCTATTTCAAAATTGAATGTGTACCACTACTCAAAAGTCATCACAGTTAGTAAACAACAGGTCAAGTCAAACTAATTTCTCAAAGGTGAGACGTGAATTGTTAGATGTTAACCTAAAGGCAAGTCATTGTTATCTCCCAAAAGTGGTAATCATTGCATGTTAGTTACTAAATGTCATGTCAAAATAATTTTTCGAATGAGAGTGTAACTTTTTGGATGATAACTAAATGAAAAGTCAACGTAATCTCTAAAAAGTGTAGCCTTTTGCATGACAGTTAGTTAACAACAGGCGAAACTAATTTTTCGAAAGTGAAAAGGCGAAATTTTGTATGATAACTAAATGACAGGCCTTGTAATCATTTAAAATTGCAAGCCTTTGCATGACGGTTACTAAAAGTCATGTCAAACTAATTTCTCAATGGTGAGATGTGAATTGTTAGATGTTAACCTAAAGGCAAGTCATTGTTATCTCCCAAAAGTGGTAATCATTGCATGTTAGTTACTAAATGTAATGTCAAAATAATTTTTCGAATGAGAGAGTGTAACTTTTTGGATGATAACTAAAAGAAAAGTCACTGTAATCTCTAAAAACTGTAGCCTTTTGCATGATAGTTAGTAAACAACAGGCGAAACTAATTTTTCGAAAGTGAAAGGGCGAAATTTTGTATAATAATTAAAAGACAGGCCTTGTAATAATTTAAAATTGTAAGCCTTTGCATGACGGTTACTAAATGGCATGTCAAACTATTTTCTCAAAAGTAAAAGAAAGCGAATGTTTGGACGATACTAAAAAACAGGCTACTGTAATCATTGACAAGGGCGCATCTTTGGATGATAAAAAACTTTGAGCAAAATAATAGTAACACACTTAAAATTCGGTTTGCATTTTTACGATTTAATTATTATAAAAACATCATAATACATCTAATCACGTTTTCGAATTCTGTTAAATAGTGTTCAAATTTTCAAGTAGATATTATAGTTGATTGAGCTTTCAAAAAGCTACTGCTGCTGTCGAAAGTAAGTTTAAAGGGCACCTATTAACAATCCAATCCGGTAACGGTTTTTAGCGGATCTGGATCTGGACACTATACCGTAGTAAAAAATTCTGATGCAAAAGCAACTCAAAACTAATAACTGCTGACCATATCGTGGGACGTTAACAGGCAATTAAGTTATTTATTAAATTATGGCCTTTGTCGTAAACTTTATATGCTCGCAACGTAATTGCTGGTGAACGATTAAACGATTTGTAAACGCGTGAAAGCATCGAATTCCTTTTATGAGGATTTTTCGGTTTCTAATAACGTCGTCTGAGAGGCAGATGACTGATTGACTGACACTTTATGATTTTTCTTCTTCTTCGAATACATGAGACGTTGTAAATTAAGTCGGTAGGAATGTTAATTTTGAGATTTTTATTATCACAAGAACACGAAAAAGAATGTTAATAATAACTAAGAGATCCATATTTTCGTGTGAGTAGAAACTACTGATGATGTATCTATATATCAGGGCGTGCGAAACAACAATTGTTTAACAATTTAAAGAAATTTGTGTTTTATTGTAGGTAATGTGGTTGTCCTCTGGAACGCGTCGGGCCACAAAAAAAAAAGAATCCGAATGAATTAATAACAAATTGAATTAGCGAAAGGCGATCCCATAAATTCCAATAAACGTTGGTCGCGGTCGAATATGTACATACGTATGTATGTACATACATACCTATGTAGAGTATGTTTTAGTGTAGATATTGTGTGTATGTGTGTGTTGTGTCCCCACATCGTCAAGCCGAAAGAGACACTGTGATGAGACAGAGATGCGGCCAGACCACGTGTGGAAGCGGAAAACAAATACGAATCTTAAATTACTAAATATTTTTCCACTTTGAGTTTATTAAATCTGTCTCTTCTAATTTAAGGCAATTTATATATTGTTAAATGTGTGTAGTTCTATTAACCGGGAGTTCGTACTGATTCCGAGACTTGCTGCGACGGTAGTTTACATCTCATCAAAGGCAGCGTTTCAGAACGGACAGGGGACAGGACCGGATTTAGAATAATTTAATACCAATTGGAAATCATCACGGGGTCTCTCTCCAAATCTTTTTATTTTCCCACTTCGTAGTGTAATCTGTTTTTGTTTTTAATATGTTTTTAATAGTTTCAAAAGGTTCCTTACCAATTACGAATTTTTACATTTTATCATTTCTAACCCTTTAGTATCCAATTATCTATCAAGTTTTCAAATAAAATCGCATTTGACGTTGAAAACGACTTCAACCTTGATTCTGACTCTGTTCCTGTAATTCAGATCAAATTGATCTTCACAATGGTAAAAATTCAGGGGTTCATTGCACTCCGCATACTTACATACTCTTTTATGCAAAAAAATAGATATGGTCCTTCGAGCCGGATTTGATCATTCTCGAGTTTATTTATTATTATTTTGAGGATCTTCAAAAAACGTTTCTTTGCATTCAATAAAATGTTGTGTTATTGATTTTCGTTCTGTATTACTTATAAAAATTTTAAGTACGTCTCTGTTTATGTTTTCTTGCGTCTCGGTAAAAAGAAGCGGTTCAAACGCTTACGCGAAGTAATGATATTTTGAATTTGAGTAATAGTGGTCTGTCAAAAAACTTAATAACTGATTGTGTTCGCTTCGAAACTTATGAATAATTGAAGCTCTTAATTATTTTAATGACCGACCGATCCCGTCGCTGATGATGAATTCGAACGTGGCTGTTACGGCCGCAAAGGAAGAAAAAGAAAGATGCATTTGTTTGTTATTAGGAGATGTAGTACAACATTACAGATATTTTCGATCGCGAAGCGCGAGAATATTTATTGCGTAAAAGGTCATCTTTTGTTTAAAAAAAAAGAACAGACGAGAGGTTCTCGTTTGTTGAATTTGTGAAAAGGTTATTTTAAGTAATAACTACTCGGATTGTTGTACATAATAGTAATAATAATAATAGATACCCACCGACAAAAATGTTTAATCTTATTAGTAAAAGACCGTGAACTTTATTCCATAAATTTAAATGTCACATCAATAAAATGACATGACATGTAGTTCTCACGAAAAGAAATCGCATCATACACATCCTTAATAATTAATTTTTGTCTCTTCAGCAGATCGTGAATTTATTTACTTTAGTAACTGTAGAATGAAATTGAAAAAAAGCGACTTACCACTTATGGGGTTGTTTTCCATTGGGGGCGGACTGCCATCCTCCGATTTCGACACAGGAAATTGCATTATGCTTGGAGAAAACATGGCCTGTAAAATGAATATTGCTAATTAGAAAAGTAAAAATGAAAATTTCAAGGGGGTGACATGAAATACGAGCTTATGCATGCACGCGAGGGTTGCTAATGTACGAAACGAAGTAATCAGTTTAAGTGAAGGACAAATGTGCATCTAAAAAAGTGTTCATGGACCCTGATGTACAGTATGCTTCGAGTTTGTCCAACGTAACTATTTTCTTTTTTTTTAACTTTTTATGTTTCAGAAATATTTGTGTGCTTATACTTACAACGAAAATTTGTGGTTTAGAAAACGTTCTTGTTAGAGATGTATCGTATTATAGTCTGAGAAACTGTCCGTTTCCTTAAATGGCCACCTTAAATTAATGAACTGTCTAATAAAAATTTTAAGTGTTTTCACGCAGGCTTTTGTTTGTAATGAAATTAAGAACCTCTGTCCGAGAGACAAAAAGTTAAAAAATTGCCATCATCAATTTAGCAATTCAATGAATAGGCTAAGTAGGCCCATCTCATTCGAATTTCTCTATTTTGTCAAGTCCTCAAGCTTTATGACGAATACATAATTTTTTGAAAATTAAAATGTAACGTAATGACCTGATGACCTTTTCAAAATCAGTAAACGAATTCCGCATTACGCTTGACCCTTTTGTATTGATTGCAATAAGATTCAAATTTTGTAAGAAATAAAAAATTGAAAATAAATCATGGAATTTTTTATGTTGCTATTATGATTGAAATGGTATTTTTGGGTCTCAGTCGCGCTTGGGCTCCTGTTCCTCATTCGTTCTTAATGTGCATTTCGCGTGATAAAAATCGAGGTAATTGCAGCAGAAAAGTCGAATTTTAAAATACGTGTTAACGCAAAAAAGCCTTAAACCTGGTAAACTTCTTTACGTGTCCGTATATCATTCATTCTCTTCCGTTGGCGTTTTTCTTCCCGTTGTTTTCCTCATTTCGAGGGACAACGGTACCATCCGTCTGTGGTCCCTTACTTCACTATGTATGTATTTGTGTAATATAATGTAATGGCAAAATAATAATTTAATTTAAAGTGCGCCGGGCGCTTGTTAGTACCTCTCGAAACGTCGATGTCTAATTACGTTACCAGCGCCTTAGGCCGTGCCGTCACGGTAATGCGAGTCGAGATTTTTTCGAGATCACGTTTACCAAAACACAAATTTGTAACGAGATTTTGGTCTGCTAGTATTTTATGAGACAAACCTATTCGTTTATTGAACATCTAATGGAACAATTGTCAGTAAATTTTTTTTGTAAAGCACGAGGAAGGCCAAAGTATTATTTAAAATACAGTATATTACTAAATTTTTACCATTAGTCATTATTCGTAGATTAGGTTACAATCATAGACAGATGTCAACGCTGTAGAAGCATTGCCAACTGCACGTCTCTGAATATTTAATGGCAACAATGAGAAGACTAGGGAATTTTTGACCTTTAACTTCATTAGCAATGTTTTTTTTGTTTTGTAATAATCGTGTAAGTATTTAGTTTTCATAATGTATTTATTGTTTTGAGTACCTCGAGAAGATTCATCTTCTTCCATGTGTCAAGAAGACGATTTTAATTAATGTCCACAATTTGTGGTTAGGATAGTTTCATTAGACATACCTATGTCATTTCGATTGTAGATTAGGTAGGTACAATTGTTGACAGATGTCAATGCTGTAAAGTGCTGCCAACTGTTCATAGGTAGTAAAATTTTGTAACATTATTTACTGTTGGCTGTATCACAATTGATACTTGTTTAAATCTCAAGCAGCAAATGTTGAATTTATGATAGTTACTTATAGATATTATTTACCTTGAGGTAATAAGCGTTTTAATTTCGTTTTGATTTCAGAACAGTTTTTACCAAGTAGTTGGGAAATATTATAACTTTTCAATTTTTCCGTTATTCGCTGCTGACCTTTCTTTTAAAGTAAATAATAGTAATCAGTATAATACCCGTACGACGTCACCCGGGTTGCCACAGCACAACACATTAAAACATATTTTTATCGTAAATCTTATTAGAAACGTTTCAATTTCTTGCGGTAATAAGTAAAAGCATTCTGTTTTAGAGAAAATAATTTTAATTACATATCTGCAAACTGTAGATATCGTTTTTCCCTTTTGTTAATGAGTTTTTTTCGCGGGACAAAAACCTTACGTTTGCTACCTGTTGAAGGCGCAGGCATTTCAATCTCGTTCTAATTTAAATGTGATTATACATTTTATAAATAATCGGGCATGCCTATATAACTAGACATACAGGTATGTATGTGGAACAGGCGATGTTGCAATTCATCTGGTGAAAATGAACGAAGTTGAATTGATTTCGATTTTTACACACCGGTCACATTTGTAGGAAAACGGCGCGCTTTTTGCTGACGTTTTATTCATTATTAACCAATCCACTGTTTGCAGAATATTTGTTAACATATAAATAATTTGAAAGTAAATTTCAATTTGTATACCTACGCAAACATACGACCAACAATTTTTTTTTTTCGATCGTCGTACGTGATATGCATGCGTCACAGGTGTGAACGAACATAATCTAATCTATTGTTGTTTCCCAATATGTTCGTTTAATTGCTCTTAAGTTGGTACGGTTGGTTGGTATTTAGGACTTGTATAGATTTTTTTTGGGATCACGTTAATCAAAATAAATATTTGCAACAAAATTTGAACGGGAAGGAACCGATTCGCTTATTAACTTTTTTGGATATCAAATTACATATGTAGGTACTAGGTAATAGGTAATAAGTTATACAATAAAATAAGCAGGCTTCGTCAGTAACGGTCGGTAACTTTTTTGTCATCAAACAGTTGCAACTGTGTCATTTTATTGTCGATTGACACCTGTCATCTGTCACGAACTTTTAAGGTTAATTTCATTTGACGTTTGCTGCACTGACAGATGTAACCATCTAAGTGTATTGGGGAATTTAAACACAAATTGCTCTCCGAAAAATTCAAAAAATGATTTCTTTTTTATTATAAAGCAGACATTAGTGTTCGTCTACTTCTGACACACACATGTTTGCGGATGAACCAAGTACAAGTGTAGATGTATGAAAGTATGTGGCTGTTGTTAGGTATGTACCTACTACATGCAAACTAGTTACATTTTTCATGCAGACCATGGCTCCTAAAGTGGTTTTTAATTAACTGTCAATCTTAGTGGCTGCCTTGTAAGGTAATTTTTTTTTAAGTTGTAACGCAGAGTTCGACCCAAATGCCGTAGGAAGATTCGAACAATGGATTTTCGAGTTGAAATTCGGTTTTGTGTGAAACGAAAATAATAAGTACACGTAATAATAATTGGAACCTCGGAGCCTCGTTTTAATTTTCCCACACTTTTGTTTCCTATTTATAGCACTCCTTGCTTCGGAACTTTAAAACAATAATTACTCTCTTGCCGAGAGTGGTCGATTACTCAGTTTTCTTTTATTCGATTATAATTAGTTTTTTAACGGAAAAATGCTTACGCATACGCCTTCCTTCTTTTCAAATTAATGCAAGTTACTGCGATATTATATAGGGTACCGACTGATTGTAATTACTTACTAATAATAATAATACGACGGAAAAAATGTGCAAATAATGTTGACGATAATAATGTAACGCGGCATTTCCCACAATATCTCTTGGAACTTATTAAAGCGGAGGAGTTTCAACAAAACGGGCAAAAACAATGGTCGGCAAAGTAACTTTAATATTCAATTTAAATGCTAAATAAGTCGAATGTGTGTTAAGGTGTTTTAATTTATTCTAATACGGGGAAACTCGAGATTATTATTCTTACCGCCATTAATTACACAGAAATTAATTACTTATATGTAATCAACAATTGACTACTAATATTTTGTGTAATAAATTACATTAAGAGATTTTACAATGTCGTCAGATAACATAACTATTTCACAACTGTTTATTACTAATTGACAGGCCACAAGCTTTTAAAATCGCAATTAATAAATGTTGTTTAGATTTGTAAAATAATCCTATTGAAAGAAAGGACAAAAACTAATAACTTATAGAAACTAATTGAGACAGGTTTCTAGAACGTATTAAAGACTCTAAATAGACAGTCAGTTCTAGGCAAATTCTATATGCCATTATTTAGATCTTCAAATAATATAGAAAGAAGAAAACAGTTTCAATAACTTAAAGAATACACTAATTTATCCTTCACTAATTGGCATCCAGGATTTAAGAACGTCTCAAGAAAATTCTAGATAGGCGGATAGTTCTGGAAGAGTGTTACATGCCACTTATGTCTTTAAATAATATAAAACGAAGGGATGCACGTCAACTTCTTACAAAAGAAATTGATTTGTCCTTTCTACGTGACAGGCAGGTTTCTAGAACGCGTTAAGGAGTCTGTTGATAGATAGACAGTTCCAGACGAATGTTGTGTACCATTATTTAGTTCTTAAAATAGTATCCATAGAAAAATTGATTATAATAACTTAAAGTAGATACTATATTGTTCTCAACCAATTGACAGATATTTTCAGAAGTCTCAAAGATTTTCTAAGGTTTATTAAGCTAGCACGACAAAGTTATTTTTCCGATTTCTGACTTGCACTATAATTTGTCGCTAATTTGTTACCGAATCCAAAAATTTGTCGCTCGTGCCATTTAGCCATAATCAGCTAGTATGCTAGCTTGATATCAAGCTAGCACTACAGATAGCGTATCTCGAAAAGGAAATTACTACTAGACCAGGGATGACGAACCTTTTTTGATGTCCGTGCCACAAAGTCATAAAAATTCTTTTTTAAATAGGTAACGTGCCACAATAAAATTCCATTCGAAATGTTAGCGTGGTGAAACTATACGTAAGTATAATTAAACAAACAAACAAAAGCAATTCATCTTTAAACAATTTTTTATTAATCAATGTTTTACAAAAAGCAATATGCCAGAAACAAAATTCACGTTTAAAAAAAATTTTTTTGATGTGATTTTTGTTGCTGTACACAAGATGATAAAGATTTAATATCTGGTTCATATTTAGTTAATTGCAACAGTACGCATGCAGAGCTCGACTCATCTGTCATTCTATTCCTATATTTATTTTTTATAAAATTTAATTCTGAAAATAGAGATTCACATGCCCACGTCGATGAAAATATTGATAAAATTGCCTTTGCTAATATTTTTAAAGTTTTAAACAATTAAACGTGTCAGGAACTGAATTCCATGTATAGTTAGAATTTCATCTTCTGCAATTTTATTTATTTTATCCAATAATCGATTACTTTCAATAATTTCTAAATCATTTCTCAAATCAACAAATTTTTGGTTCTATATGGTACTTGATTGAAATTCAACTAATTCTATTTCTAATTCATTAAAATTTAACCACTCAAGGACTTTTAAATTTAATTTTTCAAAAGGTATTGTATCAGGATATAAAATAAATTTTGATTCGACCGCTGCGACAGCAACAACATTAAAATACCTTAAGAAGGCGAAACTGGATACGAAAAAATTTTTATCTAATGCGCATCTGTATATACTTCGAAAGAATTCATGCGATATTTTAATAATAAAATGTATAATTTGACGGTTCTAGTTAACATACTAAGACAGGTATTCAGTACTACAAATTTATATCACAAAGTATAAATTAAGTGTATAATTTTTAATTCATTTCTATTAAAAAAGATAACTTAAAAAAATGTTTTTGTGCGTGCCATCAAAATATGCAAACGTGCCACTTGTGGCACGCGTGCCAATGGTTTGCCATCCCTGTACTAGACCATAATTTGTCGCTGAAAGATGACACATTCAACGAATTTGTCGCTAGTCTTATCTTCAACTGATAAGCAAAAACTGCTGAAAAACCATCAAACAATTAATCAAAGAGTCCTTTGTTACATTTGTTTTAACAGATCGGATTTATTTACCAAATTTTTTAAATTAGATTTTCCCTGTTCCCCCAAGTTGGGCAACGCGTTACTTTTCGAGAGTTTGATGACTTCCCAGCAGTTTTTTGCTTATTAGTTGGAGATAAGACTAGCGACAAATTCGTTGAATGTGTCATCTTTCAGCGACAAATTATGGTCTTTACAATAATATCCTACGACATTTCCTTTTCGAGATACGCTATGTGTAGTACTAGCTTGATATCAAGCCTAGCATAAATACCAGCTGATTATGGCTAAATGGCACGAGCGACAAATTTTTGGATTTGTTAACAAATTAGCGACAAATTATAATGCAAGTCAAAAATCGGAAAAATAACTTTGTCGTGCATGCTTTATATACGTGCTTTTCTTGATATACAGACAGATAGATAGTTATAGAGGAGTGCTACATTTCATGTAGGTCCTTAAATAATACAAAATAAGGGGCTGAATGTCAATTAGTTATAGAAGGAACTGATTTGTCCTTTACTAAGTGACACGCAAACGTATTAAGGAGTCTCTAGATAGGTAGATAGTTCTAGATGAGTGCTACATGTAATTTAGGCAATTAAATACCTAATATCAATAGTAGGAATGGCTAGCAATAATTAAAAGCATTTTAAAAATAGTTTTAAACATACCCCTGGACTGTGTTGACTGGAATGTCCCATCAGTTTCGGGTCAACCGAACTGTTTTCCGAACCGCCCTTAATCCTCATACTTTCGACATCTATGTGGGAAAAATTGAGCGCAGTGCCGTTCGTGTAGGGGGATGAGATCTTGCGTTTTTTCGTATCGAGGTCGAGCGGACCTTTCTGACAGCTCTGGTTAGAGTTGTGAGGTATACTAGGACTAGACGTTTGCGTTATCGTTAGGTTAGGTAGAAAAGGTACTGACGATGAGGTATACTTGGCGTTTAGGACGTCGTGGGCCTTCGGCGACAGTGGCGTACTGGGCGGAGTCGGGGGCTGCGAAGGCGGACTTTGGTTTAGTTTGCGTGGCAGGTTCAGCGACAAATTTTCTAGGATTTTACCTGAAAACAAAACAAAAATTATTTAACAAGGCACATAAAAAAAACGTTAGACGAATAAATTAGAGGTAGCAATAGGAATAAGAAAGAAAGAAGAAAGAAACTTGGGTGTTTCATTCCCACCAATATTGGTGGGCGGGCTGTCCCCCCCGGCCTACACTCTTGTGCAAAGTCGGGGGGGTAGGGCGGAAGGCCCTCTTCAGCCTCCTTCAGGAATCGTGGGAATGGGTGGGTGGTGGTGTGGGGGAAGAAAGATGAGACGGACGAAATGAAGACAGAAGAGAAGTGAAAGACTATCTGTGGAATATTACTACCCCAGCATTTGCCTAAATGATCCAAGGAAACCACAGAAAAACTTGGACCAGAGTAGCCGGCCCCGGAATCGAACCGGTGACCTCCCGAATGCTAAGCAATGATCTAGACCACTAGACCATGCCGCTCGGTACAATAGGAATAAAGGGATGAGAAAGAAGATTATTACAATTTAAAAAATTTCTTTATTGGATGTGTTCTCATTAGTTTTGTTTCGTACTGTACTAAGGCTTTAATCCTTAGGAGTTCAACTGGAACGACGTTGTAAGTTGTATCTATCTTTGAAAATGACGAAGAAGAGCACCCCGCTGCCATCCCATCCCCTCTCGCTTCTTTCTCCCTCTAAGTCCGTTTAGTTAATCTGTTTAATATTAAACGGCGTGATTCGGCGTTTTCTTAAAACGAATCGGAGTCTAAATTGAGTCGAATGTGTTCAAAATACATACGTAATGAAGGACTTGTGTGTATGTTTATGGAGATTATTATTAATGAGAATTCTGGATGGAAAGCTGAAAAAGTCGTCTTGTTCGGTTTTTTTTTTACATCTACGTCTCCACAACAACCGAAAGAAAAGGTGGTCGTCAAGTAATAATGGATTTCTTAACATGCTGGAAACAGTTTTCGTGTAGTGTTGTCTCTTTTTTTATTTTGTTAATTTTACGAAGAACTCGACTAACAATGTTGGTTGATGTTTATCAAGAAACGTCTGAATATAATAATTATTCTCGTCTATAAGCACACACAAAAAATTATTTAACACCTAACGAATACTTGATGGTTTGGTATTTACTCAAACAGTGTCCAGCTTAATTGTCTAAGAATTTTTGGAAATTTTCTTTTATACTATAAGCAATTTTTTTTAGAAATTTCCCACAGTTTTTATTTTATATAATTGATAGGCGTCAACATAAGCAACTGTTCTTCGGTTGGTTTCACTTCACAAAGTCGGGACTTGTAGGTAGAATTAGAAGTAGTTTATTGAGATAGTGTGTAGGTATTAAAGTGGGATTCTTACATTTCTTTCTGAAGATAATAATTTCAATTTATCAATAATTTGATTAAAGACCTGGCCTGAAAAGAATCCCGGTCGTTACGTCCGTCGATTTAAAATGTTTTCACTGTCGTTTGTGAGAAGCGTATGTTCTAGACAGCAACTTCAGATTTTTATCATAAATTAACTTAATGTAAATTAATGAATTAGACCTTGCCTCTAAATCCGAATATCGCATTGTTACTGGGAATTCGTGAGCCGAGGAACGAAGCAGCTTATCAAAGATATGGAAATTGACCATTACTCCGTTTCTCTCCTCCGGTTGACGGATAGTTACGAGACGAAATTTTGACGTATTCTTGTAAAAGCTTCCAAACCTGTTTTCGTTTTGACTAATTATCTATATATTATTATTAGTTCTACGCTCTCCAAGAGAGTTATAAAGTGTTATTCAAACTTCATTAATCGCACAGGAGCGAATAAACAATTTTTTTTTTAATTTACTGCAATACAAGTACGATAGTGTTGTTGCAAATTAGTTTGGTTTAAATTAATTCTTCAAATCCGCTCCAAAAAACATTATTCGACACGAAACTGCCATTAAACAAGCATTAAGGCAGTAGTTATGAGGTTGTTGACGTTACAAATAATTACAATCTTTTTGGTTCTCTCTTAAACTGAATTTTGTTACAAAAATTATTAACCTATAAATAAATAAATACATAGTTTGGATTTTTGTCCAACGATTTGATTATTTGCGAATTTATAGAATGAAATAATTTCAATTTTTAGGTGTTAGGTGTCTGGAAACATTCGTTTTCCCTAGTAGAATCCAGGGCCGGACTGGGAGTGAAGGGCCAGGGTGGCAGTGTGAGTTTAAAGCCCTTCCAAAAGCAGAATCAACCATTTATCGATTTTTTCTGTTTCATTCCTCTCTAAGTATCAATAAACTATTTTACATGTAAGGTGTCCGCGCAGGTTAGGAGCCCGACTGGCAAACGCTACTCTAACTGTATGGCCAGTCCGACCCTGGTAGAATCCGGAGACAATACCTAACAAAAAGAATGAGGTTATGATGATTACTTTTTGACTGGTTCGTTCGCTCCTGGACGATATACATACGTCCATATTATTTAACGGATTGTGTGATGGTACGTACTACCATCTGCGTTATTCTGGGGAGTAGGCAACATCCATCGTTTAGTTTTATAGTAGTTTACGAAACATAAATCCCGAGAACGCGCGGGTACCTAATACGACAGAATGATTATAAGGTGTTACGCGTACAATTTGAAACGTTTTAAACGGTAATTTGCCCAGCAATGACAGCATAACGCACTTACAAGAAATTTTCGATCGTAAAACAACTGTTTATTTTTAGAAAATATGTCTTTATGTCCGATTTATTGTCGGCAACGTTTAACCAACTGAATTGATTCGAATCTCTTTAATTTTTGAGTAGGACCCGGGGGAGGAGGGGGGCAAACAAGTTCATTTGTGATATTTTTGGGGCCATGTGGCATATCGTTCGAAAGGGCTTGTTATGACGATTACAAAAATATATTTTGTGTCGTATTTTTATATCTAACATATTAACCTTTGTTCCTTCGTTTTCTGAAAGAAGATTTTCCGGCATATGGTCATAAAGATGTCTCTTTTATATAAAGTATAGGTAATTAGTAAGAAAGTAAATAATGTGTTAATTATATCGCAACTATCTATTTACAATATTTATATATCATATGAGTGTCTATAGATAAGTATTTATTTATTATATGGGTATGTACGTCAGAAAAATGTTGCAAGTCATCAATTTGCATGTAAACTCGAAGTGAATTGATGCAATTAGTTAATAAATTGAATTAAGCCGTAAGTTAAATAAGAACGCGAACGCAATAAATGACCATCGTAATATGCATTATGGGCATGCAAAAAGATACGGTGGCTCTTCATCGGTACTCAATTAACTTCAACTTTTTAATTAAAATATGCTACCAAGTTCAACCCCGGAAACTCGCGTTTCTTTATTATTAAATTTACGTCGATCGGATGGACAGACGGACGGACAGAGGCAGCTGCCGGCTGATAGTCGATTTTATACGATCAACTAACTAACAATTTATAGGCATTTTTACCAAGTTGCCATCTAAATATTATCCATTAATCAACGGGGGACACGCTACGAAATTTTTCAAGTCAAAACTGTACCACAATTACTATATTTTAATCTCATAGGGGAGGGGGAGTGTGAGAGGATAGGGGGAAGATAGTTAGTTATGCAACTAAATGCCAATTGTGTTCACAACGGACGATATTAGTGTCACCTAAACGTAACCCTACTTTCATTGAAAAAAAAAAACTTTTGGGTGTTTCATTCCCACCTTTTTTATTGGTGGGCGGGCTGTCCCCCCCCCCCGACCTACAATCTTGTGCAAAGTCGGAGGGGTAGGGCGGAAGGCCCTCTTCAGCCTCCTTCAGGAATCGTGGGAATGGGTGGGTGATGGTTGGGGGAAGAAAGTTTAGGCGGACGAAATGAAGACAGAAGGAAATGAAAGACTAACTGTGGAATATTACTACCCCAGCATTTGCCTAAATGATCCAAGGAAACCACAGAAAAACTTGGACCAGAGTAGCCGGCGGTCCCCCCCCGGCTACATTCTAGAACAGCGGGGTGGTACTTCCGATGCGGAAGCCTTTTAGCCTCCTGAGAATGAGGAATGGTGTGTTTTTTTTTTTTTTTTTTTTTTTTTTTTTTTTTGGGGGGGGGGGGGGGGGGGGGGGGGGGGGGGGGGGGGGGGGGGGGGAATTAACACTTTGGGGGATGCAACTGTGCAACCTTCGATAATGGTCATGTGACCGAAACAGGTCAGGTTTTTATTAAATTAGTGAAACTTTCTACTTGTCTTATTTTTTAATATTTTTAGAGATTATAATGAAGTTGGTATGACTATTAAGTATTCTTGATTAAAATAAAATAATTCTGTAGTAATAATAATATGTGCAGAGGGATGAGTAATTGGGTTTGGACGAGTTGCAGTTCGTCCGCTAAAAATATTACATTTATTAAATATTAAGACGGAACAATTTGTTGCGGACCCGTTGCGGCAAGTATTTTTCATTTAACTTCCTTCATTTATCGTCCGTGTCGTTATTAATCAAAGACAGGAATCGCAAGTAGGAGCCCCATATGACCTTTTTGTGTTACTGTCCGGGCCGAAATTCCAAAAATCATAATTAATCGCACGATTTTAAATGAACCAACGTAAAACAACTTCAATAATACATACGATGCTCGGGCGACCGATCCTTTTTTTAACGGGTCGCCGACCAACTGCAGCTACACTAAACGAGAATCTTTTGAAAAATAATCGATTATTATAATTAGAATAAAGTTGGATTAGGTTAGGAGTCATTTTAATATTTTTTTAGGATCATTTTAGTCCCAGAGAATGTAATATACAGGGTGGGCCGCTGAAAACGATTCAGCGAACTTTTTGTGTAGAAAAAAGATTTTTCGAATTATGTATCGCACGACAACTTTTTCTTATTTAAATATTAAGGATTGTATTAGGGAAAAAATATTATTATCACCGTTTCTCTGTACGTTCCCTTCTCTTTCTCTGGCTCGTTTTCAATGGCCCACCCATCCTGTAGATATGTATTTTTTACAATAAATAATGAAACGTCATAATGACTGAAAATTAAAAATATGCTACTTTTATTGCAAAAAACTGCTATTCAGATAACAAATTTTTTCATAAAGTCTGTCTTCTATGTACCTATATTTATTATTAAATTCTGGGAAAAATTGAGTAGCACATCTCATGGACTTCTGTAGATATATATCCCTACTAGCTATGCCCGCGACTTCGTCCGCGTGGAATAGTGACTTTCGGCAGCATTTAAAATTTTTTTTCTTCTATATTTTTATTTTCTGGGCCGTAAGCTTTTTTGTAACTAACCGGCGTCATTACACAAAAACTTTCATTTCTTATTTTTGCCCCCTTTAGGGTAAAATTTTTACAAACTTTAAATGTCGTATTTATATCTAATCAAAAGCCTAAAAAAATAAGTTTCAAGCCTCTAGCTTTATATCTACTTATCTATCTCTGTACCAAATTCTCATTTAAATCGGTTCAGTAGTCTGGGCGTGATTGCGTAACACACAGACAGACAGAGTTACTCTCGCATTTATAATATTATAGATTAATACAATTTAATTATAGTTTATATATAGCTAAGTATTCAACTACTTTTATTGATCCAAATAAACACAACCTCTATAACTTTTTACACTTAATATTTTAATTTTCTGGACCGTAAGCTTTTTGGACGACGTCATTACACAAAAACTTTCATCGGCCAATTTTATCCCCTTTAGGGTAAAGTTTTTACAAACATTGAATGTCGTATTTATTTATATCTAATCAAAAGCCTAAAAAATAAGTTTCAAGCTTTTATCTTTAAAAATTACGGAATTTCCGCACAAACTTTCCTATTTCAACCCCTTACAGCCCTTTTTTCGCATTAAAAAGTAGCATATGTCCTTTCTCAGGCTTTAGACTATTTCTATACCAAATTTCATTTAAATTGGTTCAGTAAATTTTAGGCGAGATTGTGTAGCATACAGATAGAGTTACTTTCGCATTTATAATATTCCGCGAATTCATTTTCATCGATTTTCCCATGGGAATAAGATATTTTCCGGCAGTAAAACGTAGCCTATGTGTTAATCCAGGGTGTCAGCTAACTCCATACCAAATTTTATTAAAATCGCTCCAGCCGTTTAGGCGTGAAGAAGTAACAAACATACACTCACACACTTACATACTCACAAACTTTCGCCTTTATAATATTAGTGTGATAAATTGTTTAATATTTCTGCAACCACCCTTTTGTCCAGATTTCCCTCTTCTCTCACACATATAAATATCCAGTTGTAGTTTTGGTGGCTGCAGTTGTGTTTATAAGTACTTTATGCATGTTTTCATCTCTTTCGATCTCACTAGACTGGACAAAGTTCCTGGGGTGGGATGGGTGAGTGAGAGCATTTTTTCCATTGTACGAATGCATTGTGTTCGAACAACGAACGGCTATATCTTTCTCTGTCTCACTTGGGCGCGGGCCCTTTTTTATTTTTTGTTGCGTTTCCTTTATCCACTCATATGATCGGAGGAAGAAAGAAAGAGAAACGGAGTGAGTGAGTGAGCCGGCCGAGGAGGGAAGGATATTCATTTGTTTTCAACTTTGATAAATGATTCGGGCCGTAGAGTGAGTTTTAAATAACTGGGCTTTTTCTCGGAATTTTCAGTTTCAATCGATAAAAACGGTGGTGGTGTTGGTCGTTTCTATCTACTGGCCCCCGCGCGGGTTCTTTTCTTTCCGAAGGAGAAACAAAGAGAACAGAAAGAGATGGAAAAAGAGAGTGGTTGCCCCGATAGTCCAGACAGGGCATTTTGACTTTTTTACCACCGCGTCGCGAAGCGTATTGCTGCTTGCTGCCTTAAATTTTAATTAATTCAGCGAAACTTTTGCGCCGCCGCTGCAACTGCATCATCGCCCAAAGCCTGCCCTCGTCTCTGATCAATTTCCCAACAATTAATTGGAAATCGTCTTTTTTTATTATATGTTATTGTTTATTAAACAAAATACAAATCAATCTATACTTTTGTTCTTAATGTTTAGGTAGTTTGTAGGATAGGTGAGAAAAAATGTAAATTATGCTTTTCTTGTGTTATGTATTTCAAGAAATAATCAACAATCTATTGTTTTACATACTATTATAATAGGATAGAATTGGCTAAATGAAGGTTACATGTTTGTAAGTGATTTCCATTTACTCGCTGATTTGTGACGTCAATGATTTTTCCATATTATTCAAATTGGCGTTTGCGTCAATTAGAAATAAACTAGGATTTGTCTGATAGGTATACTCGTACAAATCTTATGTTACGGTTACAAAAAATATTTTTTTCTTTGAAATGCCACAGGAAACAGGACAGGAAAATATATTAGTAAAAATTAATTTAAATTGCACCGAGCAGAATAATATTATTCAGTTTTATCCTGCGGGAACTAGTACATGTAATTAATTAGGGGAAAATGTATCAAAATTTATCCAATAGTTTTCACATCTCATGATAGACATTTTTATAGAATTCTGCATACAATTTTTAGGGTAGTTATTCGTCCTTAGATGGCGTACAAATTCTGAAAAATTCAGGCAACAAACGTACCATTTTCTTTAATAAAATTCAGTTAAATACGAGTTTTGGGCAACAATTAGTCTACTACGTGATAAAATTTATTATCTTTTTGGTAAATGCTAATTATATAAAATAAACCAAATTGGGCAGTAGGTTGGTACAATCCAAATTAGAATATCATTATCGTGCCATTTAAAACAGGATCCCACTTACTCTGAGTTATTATTTTAGATTTTATTGACGATTTCCTTTTACTAGCTATAATTTATTTTGTTAAACAATAGGATATGTACAATTGGCGATTTATCGTTTGCGAAGAAAAATAAATAAGCACTTAAAAGACTTAGTGACAAATGAGGAGTCAATAAATAAGGAATATGATAATCGATTTTTCGTTCCGGTGTTTTGGTCGAGAGCGTTCTAATTTTGCATTTCGCGAAGGTCGACTTTTAATAATAACCAAATTTTGTTTGTTGTTCATACCCAGATAGATGCAATGTTTGGAACGTAGGAAGGTGTGTGTGCGTGTGTTTTATTATGTTCGTGTGAGTGTATGTATATTGCATATTGTTGTATTTATGGCAAGTCAGCGGGAATTGTCCTTCTAATAGCTATTTCGCTCATTGTTATTTGTTATTGCTACAAATTATGATAAAAACATTATCAATCTCACGGCGACCTAGTGGGAAATTTCCTTAGGCTTGATAGCGAAAGAAAAAATTGCAAACATGTTTCTTATATAAGAAAAAGAACAATTAAGTATGTATTACGTAAAAACTTTAACAATCAACCAAACATGTAACTACATTGGGATTTACATGCATTTATTGTTATTAATTAAACGTTTTATTTAATTAATACAATGAGTCTAATAGGTGTCTGTTTATAGAAATTGGAAAACTACAAAATTCCAAATTGTAATTGTAACTACATAGGTATTAACATAGTCATAGAATATTGTAAAATAGTGACTATACATTTTTTTCTCGGACATTGTATTATGGGTAGTCGAAGGTCATCTCGTTCGGTAATTGTAGCAAATCAGATAATGCTCGGAATTAATTAATTGTTAGGTAAATTGGCGTTTTTGTTGTAGGCGTTTTCGCCAAATACCGATCAAGAACTGAACTAATTAAGCGAAAAAATGTTCGATCGACTTTTTGTGTTGCGGACGGTGGCGCAAGAGTCTCCGCTCCGTTTGTTAGGGGGGCATTTATCGCGGCCACCAGATCCGAGATCTGTCAAAATGGCTGAAAAGTGATAGAAATCGCGGTAATTAAATACACCGGGTCACGTGTTAATTGTGGCCAGTTTTCGGCGAACGTGGGTACCCTAACATTGTACTACAACAATTAAAGATCTGTTAATATTTTTGTTTAACAAACGACCTCACTCGTGGTCATTGTTGTCGTTGTAATTTGTGGTTTTACGAATTCAAACTTCAATAAAAACCGATTGCGCAATCCTTAAAATACCTTACTATTGTGTCTTTGCCCACACAATACAAGTTTTCCATTCAAATCTTTTATATAGGTAGGTAGGTACGTACCTAGGTACACGTTTTTATGTGGAAAGATTTCTGAATATAATATAATAATGTAATTACTTATTCTCGAGATTATTATCTTCAAATATGCCGCATTTGTTTCCTTTTTGTACCTAAAATATCCATTCTAAAAGACATGCCCAATAATAATAGCGACAAAAACTCGATCATTTTGTGACCAATGTAACTTTACTGATTTCCCTAAACCTACCACAGTTGGTAACAGTTATATTCTGATACATCAAAATTGAAATTCGATTGTTTTTTGACGTATAAATAACTAAACATAACCTAAAGACGACAAATTGAGTGAAGGCAATTTTTTTATATTATTACTTTTACATGTGAAGTTGTGTGTATATTCAGACAGAAAAATTTATAAGGCGTAATAATGGTAAAGAAAATCTTTACTTTTTGTCACCAATTTAATTTCCCCACAAATACGACAGTTGGCAGCAGTTATCTTCTCACATAACAAAATTGACAGCTGCCAATCGATTGTCTATTTGACGTATAAGTAACTAAACATAACCTAAAGACGACAAATTGAGTGAAGGTATTTTTTTTTATATTATTACTTTTACATGTGAAATTGTGTGTATATACAGACAGAAAAATCTATAAGACGTGATAATGGTAAAGAAAATTTGTACATTTTGTTACCAATTTAATTTCCCTACAAATACTACAGTTGGCAGCAGTTACTTTCTCGCATAACAAAATTGACAGCTGTCAATCGATTGTTTATTTGACCTACAAGTAACCAAACATAATCTAAGGGCGACAAAAGTTACTGACGGTAATTATAGTTTATTTTTTTCTGGTTCATTACTTTTACACATAATGGTAGGTTTTGTAGGTATGTGTATATGTATAAAGTACGTATAGTTAGACATATAAAATATAAAGCAAGTTATGTATATGGTAACGGTTCGAATGGGAATTCTTTTCTTATCCGTTTTTTAGTCTCGGAGAGGAAATGACATGCTGAAAATGAGCCTTTACATTTTTAATATGTTCTTGAAGTTTTACCAACCGTAAAGCTATTGGCCGCGCCACTCTTGTGGCATTTGCAAATGAACGAACTTGATGCATACGTAATGATTTGTTGGAAAATATTTAGCTGTTGTACGAACAGGAGCCGGTATTTGGCTTCGAGAATGTTGAATAACTACATGAAAAACACTAACGAACCTAATTTATAAATAAAGACGCGGGTTTTGAATCCCTCAAGTTAGGTAACGTTGGGTTAGGTTATAACATGGTTCCCTCGAAGTAAGTGAGAATAATTGAGTTTTTAGTTACGTAATTAGTAGTACGTAGTAATAAATGACTAGATTATAATGGGTTGGTTGGGTTGGGTAAGGTTAGGTTATAATACGTTAAAGTAAACCTTCTCTTGAAAAAGATTTCAAGATCTTTTAGTGAATAAATACGATAGGTTTTAAAATCTTATTAAATATAATTTGAAGATTACTGGTAACCAGATTATGATAGACCAGGTTATGTTAGGTTAGGTTAGGTTATAATACGTTATGATAAACCTTCCTTTGAAAAGAGAGTAAAGATTGTGAGATCTTTTAGTAAATAGATACGAAAAGTTTTAAAATCTTATTAAATTATATAACTTGAAATTGCTAGTGGTCAGATTATGATAGACCAGGTAAGGTTAGGTTAGGTTAGGTTATAATACGTCCCTTGAAAAAGAAATTAAAACGTTTGATTGTATAGTACACGAAATAAATACGAGAGGTTTTGAAATATTATTTATCAACTATCTGAAGATTGTAAGCGACCAAATTAGGTTGGGTTCGTTATTTTTTAAATATGTGGTCGCCCTGTATTTGAATTGAATCGATGATGTATAATGACCTTCGTATCATGTGGATATTATTTTGCAGAGGTGTAAAGCTCTCATAATGATAGAGATCGCCCGAGCCCATATACGTAAGACAGAACAATTTAAATGGATTCAACAAGTTGCGGTGTATAGTAACTGTAGTATGTATATAAGTAGTGTGCTGTGCAATGAATATACATATATAGGTACAGTATACACAGAGCACAACACAAATATGTATATGCATTCAGGTTTGATGCATCTTTGTGTGTTTGTTTGTTGATTCTTATTATTTTTGTTCTTTTTCGTATTTCTTCTTCTCCTTGGTCGTGTTGGTGACTGCTCCTCCGTCCGGTACGGTGCCGAAGAGAAAGAGAGAAAGATATACGACAGAACAAGTAAATCGGACTACACGTTCAATTGTTGCAATATTTAAAAAGGCCGAAACATATAATTTCATATTCATAATGTTCAGAGTACAATACAATAATATGACTTTAATAATTCCGCGTGCATTTCGCGATTACAAGTTTTACGCTGACTCTAACTACACGTTTCTGTTGGTCGTCGCTCAGGAAAAAATAAAAACGAACAAAAAGACACCAAAGGGGCACCAACAGCACCACCATTAATGCAAGACACGACCATATACCTACCAAGACTGGAGTAGGTAATAAATTAATGTTAATATGTATCTAATTTATCTGTCCACGCAATTTTTTCTTTATATCAGTACAATTGAGCCTTCGTCGGTTATACTGACCAACCAAATACTGTCATTATAGCCGGATCTGTAGTCTGTAGCGTACCGCATCTATAGTTATTTTGTTATAAATAGGAAATAATAAAAGTATTGTTGTTGCTGTTTGGCGGACAGATGATGTTACAAATTTGAATTTGGCGCTCGTGCCGGTGTTACCCGATGCCGGCCCCGCGGGTGGTTGCGATCCAACCGGCGCCACCCGTCGACTTCGAGAAATTTGAATTCCCAACCGTATTAATCACCGTGTCACGGTCCTCTATTATTCAAAAATAAGAACAATAGCGTCGCCATTGTTGTGTACAGATACGTTTTTTTATCATTTTTTTTTTCGTTATTGTTGCAAGTACAAATACGTTTCTGATTCTCTGAGAACAAGAGTTATTTATGTATTTCTACAATACACTTGATCTCCTCCGACTCATATTATTCAACAATGATACGGTAAACTTAATTAAAAATCTAACTATTCGTTATAGGTAACTGTGACGTTTTCCCTTACGGTCATTTGGTCAATGACCATCAACTAAATCCGCCCTGATTATGGCTTAAGGACAGATGCAGTGGAAATTAGAAAAGAAAGCAAATACACTCTGTCTGTAGTGCTAGAGGGTGCACAACACTAAATTAACATGAATTTATATAAATAAAATAGATAAGAAAAATTTAGTCTAGTCGTAAAGATCAAAATAGAAAAAGCAATTAATTATTTTTGAACAATTATTTATTTATTTGTTAACGACATTGTGCAAATAAGTACAAGATAAATTTTATTGTAATAAACGTCAATTGACGAAATTTTATGGCAATTTGTAAATTTTACAACATGTATCACATGAACTATTGAGATATCGGATGTTTGCAGCATGATAGCAAGCAAGCAGTAAGTAGATATTACAAATACAAACTTGCAGCATCGTCGAAGTCACAGCAATTTTACCCTTACTTGCTTTCGGATCGCACTGACAGTAAATTATTAAAACAGTGTGCGTGTAACAAGTTATACTGCTTGTAAAACTTTATGAAGGTGATTCTTCGAAATACCTCACTCTATTGGTAGGTAGGTACCTATCTATGCATACGTAATCATTTTTACAGCAATTTTCAACGATTAAACATTTGCCTCCGGAATCCATTATAAAATGGTCTTTTAACTCATATTTACTGCCGCTTCATACTATAAAGTTTCTCCAAACACTGTTATCAAAACTTAAGCGTTTTAATTAAACAGAAGCCGGATTACCTTACGTCGAATATTTATTGTTATTATTATGCAAATAATATGTTTGGCTTTAAGCAAAAACAAAATACTTTTCTTGTCATACTTATATCCCTCTGAGTCCGGTTCTGGTCATTTACACGCAAAGACTGGTAAACTCATCCTAATGTACTAGTCTTCCGGTCTTTTTTTCTCGTTGATTTTAACTCGGCTACTTTTAGTCATACGTACGTCTACTGTTCACACAATTTCAAGTCCAATCCTGATTTTTAACATGTAAAAACCTATTAAAGTCATCACTACTCTATTAAAGCAAGAAATACAAAAAAAAATTGTCATCTATTCTTTGTAAATGTAAACTAAGTTCGGTCCTGATTTTTATCCTATGGATGCCATTAATCTATTTCTAATAAAGTAGTCTAGTATAAATTTTTGTTATTAATTTTACAATAGTTACTTATTTAGAAGAAAAAAAAAAACATTTTCTTGTAGGTACCTACCTACATACATTTAATGTATAATTAGTCCAAGCCCTGTACTGATTTTTAACATGTAAAAAAGTCAATTGAACTCATTACTCTTTTAAAGAAGTCTGCTGTTCATTTTTCTTTTTCATTTTAAAAAAGTTTCTTTCAATTTACAAAAAAAAATTGTCGTCCATTCTTCGTAAAATTAAACGACTGCGGTCCTGATTTTTATCGCCTCGACGAATTAATTCCTGGAGCAATTTTCCCGAAAAAAATGGAAACGAAACTATTTCTGATTTTTTTACGAATGAAATTCTCAGAACTATTCCTGGTCAAATAATTCCTGATTAAAATATAAAAGACGAAATAATTTCTAGAAATAATTTCTCATTGAGAAATAATTTGTAGAAATATTTCCTCAATTTACACAATCAATCAATTTCTAGAAGTAATGTTTGCGATTGAAAGGCCTTTTTAAGCAATGTTAAATCGATTGCTCTAGCGGGGGAAAACAATAAATGAATTAAATTTAGAAAAAAATAACCTAACCTAACCTAAACCCCCCCCCCCCCCGAGAGTAATTACCGGTGTGTTTTCTTGTTGTGTTATTGTGTTAATATATTAATTGTAGTTAGTCATTAAATGAGTTTTGAAAGGAAACCGTGCCCGCGTATCAAAGTCTTAAATAATGTGTTATAATTATTCAAGGACTGAAAATTGTCACACAAACGAATTTATTTTTTCAGGAATTGTTTCATTTGCAAAGCGAAATAATTTCTGGATGTTTTGCTTTTTAAAACGAAACAATTCCTGAGAAATAAATTCGTTTATTCGTCCAGAAATTAATTCTCCAGGAATTAATTCGCCCCACCATTTTTATCATATGAATGCCACTAATCTCTTCATTATAAAGTAGTGTAGTAGAAATTTTTGTTACCGATTTTAAAACAGTTACTTTTAGAAAAACACATACACATTTGTATATTCTTCATACAATTAGTCCAAGCCCTGTCCTGATTTTTAACATGTAAATGGGCCCATTAAACTCATCACGCCAATAAATTGGTCTTTATGTCACGTTTGTCATTGATTTTAAAAACGTATTTTTCAGCCTACAAAAAATCATTTTGTCATATATTCTTCTTAAAATTAATCCGAGTTCAACCCTGATTTTTTACAGATAAAACTCATTAAACCCATCCTAATAATAAATACGACAGGGTTGGAGCTACTCTGATTATAATTTATTTTGATATAAGGTTAATTGTTCCTATCGCTGTACAAAAACACCTTGATCGTTCGATATAATTTTGTAAGTGTCTTGCTAAAAATAATTTGTTCATCGACTGCCAAACTACCAAAAACAATACAAGGACACGTGTCGGCTTCAAATAATTCGATTAATTCATTTGTAGATAAGGAATGTTGAAAAAATAGGTTCGCAAGAGGAGATCCTTACTGTTGGTTTTCTATTTGCTTTAACGAATGCATTCTAATTGGAACATTAGTTACGATTTCAAGGATTCAAATGGACATACCGAAAGCTAATTAAGCAAAAAATTCAGAACACAACAAAATTTCTTTTATTAATCGTTCTTAACTTAAAAAAAATTATTGTGGTACAAAAAGAAATCAGTTATTATTATTGATTTAAATTATGTAGAAATTTCAGGATTTCAATTAAATTGAATTAAAAATTTAATTGGTGCTCGTATTATGTGGTTAGGTAGGTACCTACAATTTTAGCACCAATTAAAATTTATTATCGTTCGTATTCTGTTGTTGTGTGTGATAGAAATCATCGAGCGGGCAGCTGTTTGCGCATTCATTTACTACATATTTGTTAAAATAAAAATAAATTTCAATATTGCTTCGTTCGCATCGCAGTCGGCCAAGTAGACGGACGACGTAAATGTAAACATGTATGCTTAATCAAGTGAGTATCTAGGCCGGCAATTGTTCGGCAATAACTTAACAATTAACGCCATATTAATTTACCGATCCACTATGTATGATAATAGTACGAGAACCATCGGCGTTTGCTCTCATCATCATCATCGTTGGTTAGTCAATAATAAAAACTTTATTTATTAAGTATATTGTTCATATGTGTGCAAGAACCAGGGGCGTACTCACAACAATACAATTTTAGACTAAAGGGTCTTATAAGAATGTAAAGTTTTTGAAATCAAAATTCAAGAACAAGGTTCAAAATTTGTGATTTTTTGTGAAAGATTTCGAAAATTTTCCAGAAAAAATAAAGCAAAAACTGGAGATGTTTCACCCACCTCCGTTGCACTCCCAGTAGGTACGTCACTGGCTAACGCACACTAACCGTTCATTTGTTACTTACACACACACACACACACGCGCGTGCACGCGTGATCATAGGCACACTAGATTGAAGACATTAATCATTTACAGTGGCTTCATTACGATGAAATAACTTTTTCTGCAAAATATTTCTGACGATAGGATAGATAAGTTGTTGTTGTTGTTGCGAGGTCCTTTCTATCGCAATTAGTATTCATTCTAAACGAGATATCTGTAGGTATATCTACGCAATTGAGAAAAAAAATTGCGCCGCTTTCACAAACTCAATTGCCTACTACTACGACTGCCAACTATTATACTAATATGATGATGGAACGAAAGAACTAGGCGATAAGAAATGTTATTATATGGATATTTTTTCTTATTATTAATTTAACAAATTGTGTATTTATCTACGTTGCGTTCGTTGGTTATGCTACGTGAAAGTAATCGTACAATTTATTAAAATTGAACGTTACAAAAACGTAACAGGATGGCTCGCTCACACATCTTATGTGTAATTGATGAAAGTTAACTAACCATAAAGACCTAGTTAACACGTTAGTTCGAAAAATTTCAGGAATTTTTAGGTTAGGAATAGGTAATCGACGTTTTCACAACGACCTGACACATGTCAATGACTAGTAGGAGGAGCATTACTAACTGTTTTGTATGATGATAACCAAAACCCCAAGAAATATACTGAGGAAAGTTAGCTAATCATCAAGACCTAATTAATAAGTTAAGTTTGAAAATTGTGAGGAATTTTTAGGTTAAGAATAAGTAGTCGACGTTTTTACAACGACCTGACACATGTCAATGACTAGTAGGAGGAGTATTACTAACTGTTTTGTATGATGATAACCAAAGCCCAAATAAATATACTGAGGAAAGTTAGCTAATCATAAACACCTAATTAATAAGTTAAGTTTGAAAATTTTGAGGAATTTTTAGGTTAATAATAGGCAGTCGACGTTTTTACAACGACCTGACACATGTCAATGACTTGTAAGAGGAGCATTACTAACTGTTTTGTATGATGATAACCAAAACCCCAAGAAATATACTGAGGAAAGTTAGCTAATCATAAACACCTAATTAATAAGTTAAGTTTGAAAATTTTGAGGAATTTTTAGGTTAATAATAGGCAGTCGACGTTTTTACAACGAGTTGACACATGTCAATGACTTGTAAGAGGAGCATTACTAACTGTTTTGTATGATGATAACCAAAACCCCAAGAAATATATTGAGGAAAGTTAGCTAATCATAAACACCTAATTAATAAGTTAAGTTTGAAAATTGTGAGGAATTTTTAGGTTAGGAATAAGTAGTCGACGTTTTTACAACGACCTGACACATGTCAATGACTAGTAGGAGGAGCATTACTAACTGTTTTGTATGATGATAACCAAAAACCCAAGAAATATACTAAGGAAAGTAAGCTAATCATAAAGACCTAAATAATAAGTTAAGTTTAAAAATTGTGAGGAATTTTTAGGTTAGGAATAGGTAGTCGACGTTTTCAAACGAACTGACACATACCAGTGTCTCGTAGTAGAAGCATTACCCATTTTTCTGTATATAAAAGTAACCAAAACCCCTAGAAACGCACTGATAAAAGTTAACTAACTATAAAGACTTTGTTAATAAGTTACTTTTAAAAATTTGAGGGATTTTTAGGTTAGTAATAGGAAGTCGACGTTTTCTTAACGACCTGATACCTGTTGATGACTTGTAGGAGGGGTATTACTAACTGTTTTGTGTGATGATAACCAAAACCCAAATAAATATACTGAGGAAAGTTAGCTGATCATAAAGACCTAATTAATAAGTTAAGTTTGAAAATTGTGAAGAATTTTTAGGTTAGGAAGAGGCAGTCGACGTTTTCAAACGAACTGACACATACCAGTGTGTCGTAGGAGAAGCATTACCCACTTTTCTGTATATAAAAGTAACCAAAACCCCTAGAAATGCACTGATAAAAGTTAACCAACTATAAAGACTTTGTTAATAAGTTACTTTTAAAAATTTGAGGGATTTTTAGTTTAGGTAAAGTTGTCGACGTTTTCACAACGAACTGACACATGCAAGTGTCTTGTAGGAGGAGCATTGCCAACTGTTTTGCATGAAAATAAACTATAAACCTAGATATTAGGTTATGTTTTGGTACTCAACGTTTTTTGAACTGACACAAATGTAACTAAAGTGGTGCCAACTGTTTTTATCTGAATAAAACGAAACGGAACTAGAAAACTTTATTTACCATTTATGTCGTAAGTTTTACACTTGAAACACCTATAAAAATGTGGATTATAAAGTAACATAATGTGATTTATAGTTTCCTAAATTCGGCATAAAAGTATCTACCTACTACAAGTTTTCTCTTTTATGGTACACTTAATTTTTTTATCAGGAAAGACAGTTACAATGAAAAAAGAACATTTATAGTTTTAAAATGAACCAACTAGGCAACTAACTATGTATTAAATTAAAGTTGACAAATCACTTTGAAACCCACAAATTAACATAATTTCGCTTCTAATTATATACCAGCTCGTTTTTGACTTTTAACAGGTTAATATTTACATTCAAAAATAAAATGTTCAATAATATCATAAATAAATAAATGTTTTCGATGTAGACCTGCCATAAAATTTAATTGCTGCAAACACAAAATTTGCTGTTATTGACCTTTGATATGGAAGATTTTTAATATTATTCATAATATTACCTTGTTAATTTTTGTATTATTAATATTTTCAATAGTGGCTACTTACGTACTAGAAATTTTCTTGTGGAAAATTCTGAAAACTTCATGACATAAATATATTTTTTTATTTGCCTGTAAGTATAATACTTACTAATGTGGTGTACCATAAAAGCTTCTTGACAAAAACAAATAGCAAATGCCAATTACGTCCCAAAAGATTACCGGGCAGTGTCTAAAAGCCGATAGATTCGATAACGAGGATGTATTATATTTATATATAGTTTTTGGGCTATTCGTCTTCTTAAAACTTGGGCGTTCCTAACGGTCCTTTTGAGGAGTTAAGATACGTACCTATAGATATTTAAAATGCTTCTAACAAACTGTAAAATTAAACAACACAACCGAATAATTACCTACCGCGTACAGATGAACTTTTGCGAATACGTTTGGCATCCCGGTCGTTAAAAAATTGCCTCTTATTATCTAACAGCCAGTCAGAAACCACTCCTTTCTTGAATAATTTGTCTGTTCGTGAAAAAATTACCACGGTGACCAGTTACTCTGTACTCAAACAACTAATTCTACTTATTGTTAGAACACAAGGATTTTGTATTAGAGAAAAAAATAACCATAACAAAACAGTTATGTACCATATCATTGCAGAATATGTCTTGCAGAAGAACCGAGTAAAATAGGTATTATGAGGGAAAATTGTCCGGCTTTAAGTCTTAAAGTCCTTTTTGTTGATTTGGCCAGTAGGTTAAAATTATTGCGATAATAGAACCATAAAAATTAAGAAAGGGGTGGGAATTTAGGACTTTAGGCCCCAAAGTTTTCTTACATTTAGTATTCGGTTTCTCAGAAGTTATGGAAGCAATAAAATTAAAAGATGGGTGAAAAGGTTTGGAAGCCTGAAGGCTCATAATTCTCTCGAAATAATCGAAGGAACTGATAATAAAATAAAAATAATGATGAGAACAACTGTATTTTTATTAGAATTTATTATTTCTTCGAAGCCTTGTGCTAGCTAATAACTTCCATTGAGGGAAAATTAAAACAGAGGGTGGAATTTGATAAAAGAATTTTGATCTTTATTAAAAAAACAAAAATGTAACAGTTGCTGTTTCGATTTAATTACCTTACGATATTTTAATACGTCGCGTCGTGTTTAAAAAGCCATTACATTTATAATTCCTGTAATTTAGTCAGAATAAGAATTGGACGTTATTATGGAGGAGAAGACCACCTCCTGCGTCTACGTAGTAAATAAAGAGTGGCGGCAGACCTGAATATTTATACATTCTAGATACATTTTCATGGTTTAGAGTGAACGCATTTCAGAAAATGAGATTATTACTTAGGAGAGTGAGTCGGCAAAAAAGTAATTTCAACTCGGTCATTACTTATACATACATACATACGTAGAGTGCCGCCACAACACACAAATAAAACGTATACACACAGTAGTATCCTGTGGTACGTACAATACAATATTATTAGAGATCAATCTTTTCTCGAAATCCTCCTTCTTCTCTGTCCATTTATTAAATACCGGCTAATTTTTTAAACCGATTTGACTCGGGAAATGTAACAAAAACAAGATTTATGAAGATTTATTCACTGTCCGGAACCGTCAGAAGAATAAGAACGAGAAGAAGCCAGCGAACAACAACCGTTCCTAAATAATATTACTATTACTAAAAAATGTATTTTTCATTTATCATACCTCAGGATCGGATTCGTTTTGACTGAGCGAGTGACTGACTGACGGACGGACGGGCAGAATGAAGGATGTTCAATAGTCGAAACGTTAAGGTACGAGAGAGAACGAAAGACAGAATGGTAAAAAGCGACCGGTCTAAAAATAGGAAAAGATCGAGGCCTAAAGATCTATGATGTTGTATATATTTGTACATATGTATTCATGTATAATGTATACATTTGAATAATTGGATGTTTGAATATTGAATGGAGTTTAACGTCAAATCCACTCTTTTGAGCTCAGCTCGTCGTATACGTACGTACGTAGTAACAGCTCACTTGTGTGTGTGTGTATCGTTTCAGATAATGTTACGGTCACTTGGTTTTGTCAAAACCACGAAGAAATGCCCTATTCAACCCTCCACTGCCACTTATTATTACATATTTTCAAAATATGTGGTGTATTGAACTTTCTGGCTTAAATAAATAACACATTACACACTTTTACATGAAACACATGTTACTTTTTTCTGGATATGAAGGAATTATCTGGTGAAACTTGATAGGAATGAACGGGATCGGGTTCGGCTCTGCTTTCACTCATAATGACTCTGAACCAAATGTTCTGTTAATTATGATAAGCTTCGTTCTAAATAACAATCTTACTATGTTTGTCACAAAAACATTATGGACAACAAGGAATAGCACTCGTAATATAGAGTGAACGCTGCAGATGGCCCTCTTGTGTGGGGGTTGTAATATTTCGGAAGGATTCAAGAAATTTCTGGAAGGATTCAGGATTCAAGAAAATTGAATAGAGACTTGCAAAAGAAATTTGCGTGAATATTTCGGAAGGATTCAAGAAGTTTTGGGAAGGATTTAAGCAGATGCGAACGACACACTAAGTAAAGAAGTTTCCAAGAGGAACAAGGAAGTTTCCGGAAGGATTCAAGAAGATTCGAACGACAAACTCATAAAACAAATGTGAGAGAAGCTTCCAGTACGATACAAGAAGCTTCCAGAAAATATCGGCGTGAAGTTTTCAGAAGGATTCAAGAAAATTCGAATGGCACACTCCTAAAAGAAATTTGTGTGAATATTTCGAAAGGATTCAAGAAGTTTCTGGAAGGATTTAAGCAGATGCGAACAACACACTCATAAAAGAAGTTTCCAAGAGGAACGAAGAAGTTTCCGGAAGGATTCAAGAAGATTCGAACGACACACTCATAAAAGAAATTTGAGAGAAGCTTCCGGTATGATGCAAGAAGCTTCCGGAAAAGATATCGGCGTGAAGTTTTCAGAATGATTCAAGAAAATTCGAATGGCAGACTTGCAAAAGAAATTTGCGTGAATATTTCGGAAGGATTCAAGCAGATGAGAACGACACACTAAGTAAAGAAGTTTCCAAGAGGAACAAGGAAGTATCCGGAAGGATTCAAGATGATTCGAACGACAAACTCATAAAAGAAATTTGAGAGAAGCTTCCGGTATGATGCAAGAAGCTTCCGGAAAAGATAGGCGTGAAGTTTTCAGAAGGATTCAAGAAAATTCGAATGGCACACTCCTAAAAGAAATTTGTGTGAATATTTCGGAAGGATTCAAGAAGTTTCTAGAAGGATTTAAGAAGATTCCTTTCAGATATAGTCGATTTAATTTAAATATTACAGTAACTTTAAAATTTGATTTTACACCGATGGTCGAGTTGACACGGATTTGGTCAAGATGTTTCTTCTACTATGTACTTTGAAAGCGTGTCCGTAAAAAAAGTCTTGAGTTATACAGCCCGTCAATTTGTTACACCAATATAAAGCTTGTTGTTTGAACGGCACGGGACGGTTTGTTTGGTTAGATATTCAATTTCACAGTTTCTTCGGAAAGCTTTTCGAATAAATAATTCATCTCGGCGTCAAATTTTGGTGTCATTACTCTCTAAATCTTGACGAGAATGAAGGGGAGTCCGAGGGGGACGCGCGTGTGACGATCTCTTAAGTCCCTGTCACGTTTCTGGCAGATTACGCCTAAAGACTGATTATGTTAATTAGGCGACCGATACTTCTTTACTCAAGATATACCCATCCTAATGAAAAAAAAAACTTATTGAAAAAGCTCTTGTTTAACAGAGATAAAATTACACACATATAGGAATATTCAAATTGCGGAACAACAGGCCATATTCTAATTTAGAAACGGTTTTAAAAGGTTAACAACGAAAGTACCAGCGTAGTAGGTATATATTGGTATGCGACGTTTGTTGGGTCTCAATTTCCAAAACTGTTCACCTCTGAATAAAATCATTTTTTTCCTTCTTTAGCCGTGAGAAAAATTGTAAAAATAATTCCAGAAGATTCTGAAAATTTTGTAATGTGCTCCAGAACTATCCAGAATATTTTTCAACTATCGAAAGCTTCTATTCTAGAACATATTTTTGGACTTCTCAAGAGAAATTAATTTGCACTTTCACTCTTATTACCAATGGAAGATTAAGAGCTCCCACCTGCATGCGGAGGGACGAATTTAGACAGGAAACCAAATATTTAGATGAAATAATAAAATAATTATTATATGTATTAAGTATCCTCTTCAATCTGGATTCCATTTGTGCTATTGAACTATTGAATAGAACTGTTAATATCTACTTTTTTCTACTTCCATAGAACAAGGCGATTATTTTCGACTAAAAATAGATATAAATTAAATTTTTTTTTGAGATGTAAGATTCATAATAAGTTGTACCTATATATGTATGAAAGGTGAATAATATTTGTAATATTGACTTTTTGGCCGCAGGCGATTGCGTACGTGAAATTTTGCGGAGCAGCGAAAAAAAAAATGGAACAGTTAAACAAATTCGAACGGCAAAGTTATAAGGACGATGAGGCGTAGCGTCTTGTAAAAATAACGGGAAATTCGCTTGAAAAATTGATGACAGGTAAAATAAACTGGGTCACAGAATAATTCGAATTAGCAATTCAAAACATCCTAAACGAAAATTGCTAACGAGTTGCGACACACACGCGATTGTATTATTCGTCTGAATTTGTGTTATTTTACAAACGGATGCCTGCAAATCTCTTTTCCAAATGATAATTCGGAACCGAAATGAAAAACATAAACACTGGAGAACTTCGCAGCTAGTACACTCATTACGTAATGATTTCATTCTGGTCATTTCATGATATTTTTTAGACAATAAATAAAAAAGATTTTTAGGAACAGAAAAAGACACAGTTAACCATTTTTGGGTTAAAACAGGGGCAGATTTTTTAGTTCAATGTTATTAGAAAATTAAGTAGGTACTGAGATTAATTATTTTAGCACTGAAAACAGGGTCAGTCACCAATAAAAAAAATAAGCATAATTTTTTAATGTTTTTTGATGAAGTAATGATTTTTTTTCGTACCGAGAGCTATCAAAGATTATCTGTTATGAAAAGAAATTGTGAAATAATAATGCATACTTTTGACCTTTTTCTGAAATTAATGTTGTAATAATTGTAAATGTATCTACCTAGTATAGTAAATAAGAAAGTCAAAAATATCGCCGCATCAATAACATCCTTTAGCTTACCTATATCTATGTGATACTTCAATTTTAGCCTTGTACATATTATAAAAAAATTACACCGTCTTGAAGTAAATTACTACAAGCTACTATGTATATGATTTACGTAGCAGTATATCGTATATCCATCCATTACGATTTAGAAGGGGATCATCATAAAAAGTTTTTGGTAATAAGCACCAGAAATATTTGGATGCTGCTCCGAGCTACGCAGCAACGTGCGATTTATGTGAGAATATTATTATAGTATATGTATATAAAAAGGAACGAAATAAAAAACAGCGATAATTAATTTTTACGAAGTAAAGGCAACTTTCTGCGGACGGGCTAATTGCAAATGTTCCACTTCAACAAGGCGCCCATCATCATCATCATCATCATCTCTTTCTCTCATAACTTCGAAATTAAAAAGTTTATTTTTCGAGACTAGGAAACATTGCCGTCTGTCTATAACTTTATGTAGTTTGGCTTACATGATTTATATACGGTAATTGTTGAACCGATGCTTTTAATTACCGGTCTAAATCATCGACAAAAATGTTGTTAATTAACCGTTTTCAAGTCATGTTAATGTATTCTTTTGCTACTGATTTGTCAACAGATACACACACACGCAACAGGCACCACAGTACACAAATTTGAATTTTAATTTATTGTCAACATTAATGGCGAACAAGTTGGGAAGAAGAGCTGTAAATTTGGAAAAGTGTGTTTTTAAATAGTCATCAATTAATTTTTTTACAAAATTCCAACACTTTCTTCCTTTACAGAACACCAATCAATGTGTTCGCCTTCTGCTGCATAAGCAACCAAAAAATTGGGCCCTGAATGGTTGGGTTAAGTTAGGTTAGGGAATTTTCGTTTGTAAGTATCTTTTACTCATTAATAAAGCAAAAAAATTGGAAGTCTTCAAATGAAAACTTTTCTAAAAACAATTTCCAAAAAACAGGAGAAGGATGGATGACTATAGCAACTAATTTTCTACTTCTATTCATTCCACAACATTTCCGTTTAGGTTAGCAGTAAAATCTTTTTTTAATATTCAGTTTATTGACGAAGGCATGGAGTGATATGTATTTACGTATAATTTCCATCATCCAATTCCTTGAAACGTTCAGATGTTTCCGAGTTACTTTATTTATGAAATCATCCACATTTATGCTCCTTGTTGTACGTATGAGTCATTAACCCCTGTTGGAGTGGTTCCTTGTATTACCAAAGTATATTTAGTCTTAAAAGTACATCATAAAGGACCACTTGACAATTTTTTCAGCTATCGTAAACATTTCTCGCTTACCAAATACATAAAATAAACTCTTGCCGCTGACTGGTTAGTTTCAAAGTAGATTCAATTGCTCTCACACAATATCATCAGAAATAAATTAAATACGCACCAAAATTGATCGAAATTTGAGATTAATATCGATCAGAATTTTCTCATATTGACCTATGAAAAGTGATCGTAATATATTCCTGTCTTCGGTCAGTAAATCATAATTTCGAAACTCATCAGAAACAAACAGAATACAATACAATACAATTCATGAGAGAAAGAGAGGTTAACGACATGGATGTATAATAGAATAACTCGTGTAATAGCAGCTCGTAAAATATTTGCGGTTGATGAGTATAGTAGTTAATATATCTGTAGGGAACTTCTCACACTATACGCCCACATGATATCGCTCCGTATCGCGCGAATATTCGCTGACAATAGCAATCAATTTGTTTCGGACGCACGTTTTATATTCATATGGGTACTGTATCCAAAATGGTTGTAACAACAAGGTCTGTTATTGATGTTATTTAAAATACTAAACGTTAAGGAGTTGCTGCCCTAAAGTTGCTAAAAATAGCTCTTTTGCTCGTTTGATGTCTAACCTAACAGAACATAAGGTTATGGTAGGAAAAGACAAAAACTGAAAAAGAATGTAATTATTTTTGTACCTCTGTATATAGAAAGGTGAAAGGTTTAGGTCACGTTAGTATGGGTTGGGTTGGCTGGTTTAAATAGTTTTATAAACCTCAAAGGTTATGTGGTGGAGTTGTATTTCTATAACGAATATTTACATTCGCTTGGCGTAAACAATGCCTTACCAATAAATGGATTAATGCCATTCCAGATCGTTTTGTAAGTATTTTGTTTAATGCCTCGTGTGTTTTTTACGATTTCTGGAATTTGTTTTGACGAAAGTAAGGAAATAAATAAAATAAAAGGAAGGATCTTTGGAAGAGTTCTTTTATTAGTAGGTTAACTGCCACAACCGATGGATTATATTTTATTGATTCGAATACAATTGGCGGTCTAATGAATAAAAATGAAACGACTCTATGAATGCGGGAACTGGGTTTTGAACCGTACGACCGACCTCATTGTCTTTCATCTCCACATCTTCTCTTAATAATAAAAGAAACTAGTTTCTTAACAATAATACTTAATAATTATTTATTATTATACGACTCCTATCTATCATTAATTTTATGTACCTAACTGTTCATTAGTTGAAATTGAATAATGACTAAATACTTAATTAGTTTCTACGTTATGTTGGTCTCGAAAAGCACAAAAGAGATAATTTATATTTCTAGTAACATAGCAAAGGGTGAAATAGAAAAAAAGGGCTTGGGAAGTGAATCTGGCCTCCCTGTGGAGTACCTAATTAACGGGCACCTTTAAAAATGTTCCAAAAAGGATTCTAGCAAAGAAGTCGAATTTTAACGATTGAAAGTTCGTTCACCTTGTCCCATATAAAAATGAATAAAAATTACCCTTTCAATTTTCAGTTGAACGTATTTACATACGTATTTTATAACAGATAATAACGTGGGGTTGGTTCCTTATAAAACTAGAAATTAATCAACACTTGAGAAGTTCAATTTAAAATCCATTAACACCAATTGTTGCTTTTAAGTTATTTAAATCTCATTCTATTATGTATTTAAATGCCCTTTATTTAAATGAATGGAAGTGTTTCTGCTGCTAAAGGAAATAAAGAAGGAACGTTTAAGAGTGTGAATATATAACATCTAACAAGGGGGTTTGGAAACCATTTAAAACCATATTGCACGAATTATATTATTACTACAAGTATTATTGCTACACGTTACTTAATTTACATTATACACTGGGAATGCAAATTTATGGTAAAAAAAGTAGGGTAAAGGGGTACACCTTTAGGTATTTACTTACTTTATTTATTAATGCAGAACAATGTAAAATAATAATTAATTATAAGGGAGCATTTGTTTAATTCTGTCTTCCTGGAAAGATTTTGTAAATTTTTGATGATTTTAAATTTTAGTAACTTTATAGTACAAAATACTCCTACAAATCGTTCATATTTTTAACGACTTTAAGGCTGAAAACGTTTTAAGGCAGGTACTAAACAAACCCTTTATTATTGTTTTTTTCCTATATATATATTATGGTACCCACACAAAAAAAAAACGTGCTCCTCTGTAGTACACGACCTCTGTCTGCCTTTTGTGTCGCTTTCCCACAACTCTTATTACCACGTATTTCGGTTAGAAAAATGCTTCGAACATCTTTTTATTTGCTTATGATCTACCCCGTCCGTCCGTACGTCATATTCCTCTAAGGGGTTGCTGCTGGATGGTTTATAAAGAGGTACACGAATTAGGAAGTGCGTCGTCGTGTACGCGTAGATGTGTGTTTGTAGTATTATTGTGTGTATAGAAGACTGGAGCAGCAAAGAGGGTTTCGAAAATGTTAAGCGATTCTTTTCCGGCTTTTGAACAGAGAACAAAAGACCCACGGCTTCACGGCAATACGAGAAGCTGCAAAAAAGGGTACTTAATGCGTACTGATTTACCTCCCCTCGTTTTTCTTGGGGCATTTTTCCAATTTACACACGCTCATGGCACCAACTAACCAAATCGCCAAAGTACTTGTTACCGGATAAAAAAGATCATGTACCTACTGGGTCAAATAGGCAAGATAAATTATTTTCTAATCTGAAATGGATCAAGTCGCGTTCGTCTCTAGTGAATTTACTTACAGGACGTAATGTAAAAAGAAAAACTTAAAAAGCAGCCTTACAATTATTTTTTTTTTCTTTGAGCCAAAGTGGAGTGCACGATGATGTAATGTATATAATGAAAAGTGCCCGTAGTACCTACACAGCCGGCCGATGTAGTACCTTGTACGTACTACGAACGATATAAAACAAAGTAAACGTTGAAAAGATTGATTACCTTAATGCATCTAAATTTCGATTAACTGTATGTTAGCGGCGACACAATAGCCGCTTAAGAAGACGTTCAATTCATAGGTTTTTTATCAAAAGGCCCGCCAAAGATTATTTGGTCGGAGCGGTCGTTCAAGCATTGTCCTTTCTAATAACACGGCCGGAAACCTCCGACTGGACACACTGTGTCTGTCCATTTGCCGGAGAACTAAATGAAACTGGCCGCTTAGTATTTCAACCGATTAACAACAAAATTCCATCACATACAAACACCAATAACATTGGACCGAGTAACTGATTGTGAGACCACAGAAGTTATTTTGTGAGATAGAGTTTGAAGTTATTCTTTTAGTGGAACTTCACATGGGGGGAGAGATTCAGCAAAATTTAACTAAATCTCATTTAAATATTACTGAGGTTAAATTTAATGAAAACCAGTCCGCGTAATTAATGGACGTCCTCTTAGCACATCAGGATTCCGGACAAAAATTGCAATTTGCAAAAGCATTGCTACATGAGGAGAATAATATTTCATTTCCGATAGTTGCCAGGACCATTCAAAGGAGGGGAACCATCTTCTCCCCTTAGTATCCTGTGCCACTGTTTGCAATTCCTAAAAATCCAGAACATCTCACATACCTAAATATTTGTCAATAGTAATCTAATCTAGGCCTTTGTATGTCCCTCTTTTTTCCACTTTTTAGTCCCAATAGATCTCACACTTGTCCCGAATGACGTTCTACCATCTTTTTTTTCTAGTCTTCAATTTTTTGAGCTCCAGTTCCTTCCAATTACTCGTCGATGTCCTACCATCTCATCCCTCCTTGTGATCTATTCTCTGCCCTTCTTCTTTCCCCAAAAACTCTTCAGTGCTTTACCTCTTGAACTCTTCTGATCCTCTAATATCTGGTCTTTTAATATTTCTAATAACTCCTTAGTTTCCGATCATCTCATCCCTCCATGTCTTCCATTCTTTGGTGTCATGTTCTCCCCAATAAGTCCTCAATGTCCTACCACAGTGCCTTACCACACCACTTCATCTATTCTAATACTCTTCATTGTTTCATGTCTCCTGATCTTCCCAATATGTACCTCCTTAATGTCATACCACGTCATCTCCTAATTTGTTCTATTTGCTCTCTTTTGCTCATTCCAATAACTTCTCAATGTCTTTCCACCTCACTCATCTCGTTTAACCTTCTGTTCCCTGATCTCCTAGTATTTCTAATAATTTTTTGGTTTCTTACAATCTCATCCCTCCATGTCTTCCATTCTTTGGTCTCCTGCTCCCTCCAATAACTTCTCAATGTCCTACCATATCATTTTTCCTCTTCAGTGCCTTACCACACCACTTTATCTCTTCTAATACTCTTTATTGTTCCATGTCTCCTGATCTTCCCAATACCTCCTTAATGTCATACCACTTCATCTCCCAATTTGTTCTATTTGCTGCTCTTCTGCTCATTCCAACAACTTCTCAATGTCTTTCTACTTCATCTCATTTAACCTTCTGTTTCCTGATCTCCTAGTATTTCTAATAATTCTTTGGTTTCTTACAATCTCATCCCTCCATGTCTTCCATTCTTTGGTCTCCTGCTCCCTCCAATAACTTCTCAATGTCCTACCACATCATTTTTCCTCTTCAGTGCCTTACCACACCACTTTATCTCTTCTAATACTCTTCATTGTTCCATGTCTCCTGATCTTCCCAATACCTCCTTAATGTCATACCACTTCATCTCCCAATTTGTTCCATTTGCTGCTCTTCTGCTCATTCCAATAACTTCTCAATGTCTTTCCACCTCACTCATCTCGTTTAACCTTCTGTTCCCTGATCTCCTAGTATTTCTAATAATTTTTTGGTTTCTTACAATCTCATCCCTCCATGTCTTCCATTCTTTGGTCTCCTGCTCCCTCCAATAACTTCTCAATGTCCTACCATATCATTTTTCCTCTTCAGTGCCTTACCACACCACTTTATCTCTTCTAATACTCTTCATTGTTCCATGTCTCCTGATCTTCCCAATACCTCCTTAATGTCATACCACTTCATCTCCCAATTAGTTCTATTTACTGCTCTTCTGCTCATTCCAACAACTTCTCAATGTCTTTCTACTTCATCTCATTTAACCTTCTGTTTCCTGATCTCCTAGTATTTCTAATAATTCTTTGGTTTCTTACAATCTCATCCCTCCATGTCTTCCATTCTTTGGTCTCCTGCTCCCTCCAATAACTTCTCAATGTCCTACCACATCATTTTTCCTCTTCATTGCCTTACCACACCACTTTATCTCTTCTAATACTCTTCATTGTACCATGTCTCCTGATCTTCCCAATATGTACCTCCTTAATGTCATACCACGTCATCTCCCAATTTGTTCTATTTGCTCTCTTCTGCTCATTCCAATAACTTCTCAATGTCTTTCCACCTCACTCATCTCGTTTAACCTTCTGTTCCCTGATCTTCTAGTATTTCTAATAATTTTTTGGTTTCTTATACGTAATCTCAACCCTCTCTCTATATCTTTCATTCTTTCCAATAAATCCTTAATCTCCTACCATGTTGTCTCTCCCTGTCTTCCACTCATGTTCTTTTCAATAACTCTTAATCTAATCATGATATTTTTATCATCCCCTTACAACACTGTTGTCTTGGATGTTTTTGGAATGGTGTTGGGTTGACCACTGGCCATGGTTGGACAATGTAAACCTCCAGAAAATCAAACAGAAGTAGAATCGGAGCGCCGCTTGGCAATAAAACAAAATAAATGTATGCACAGCTGTCGGACGAACGTCTAACGGGTCGGAGCGAGAGGGTCGCGACGGTCAACAGGTGTAACGGAGACGGGACGATAATTAATGCGCTATCACACGCTTAGAGTGCCAACGCGCTGACTTTTATGGTTTTAATAGAATCTAAACTTTAGATTAACGAAAAATACGGTGCGTTTATGTCTCAATAAAATTGGTGCTATCGATGGTTCGACAGCTTCCAAAACGGTGTTAAAAATCTAATTTAGAGCCGCTCCTTATGCTTCCGACAAACATTAAACAAATTAATTTCTAACCGAAACCGCTCTGCCCATGAACACCAATACGATTAGAAGACGATATTTATTCTTCCGAAATCTACAGCTATTCTCTAAAGCTGAAGACGTCCTCTCAAATGTAATGCGAAACGCCTCCATTTACTTCTACATGCAGCCAACGATTGATTTTAATCGTTCGAATTTTTGATTGTTGATTACTGGGTAATTATGTATCCTACTATTGAAAATGTGTGAACGAGATAAATCTGAAAATTTCACAAGCAATTTGATGGTGTAATTGTACTGTACGTTACGTTACAGACAATAACTCGAGTACCACCCATGCGTGTTTGAGTCTCGTTTACTCTAAATTATATGTACCTACGTTTTGTTGTATTATATTTCTAGAAATTTTGAATAATTATTGTAGGTAAACGTAATTTTTATTCCGGAGTGAAAACGCGAGGTACAAGTGGATACATAGGTACGTAACAATTTGTTCCGAAGGCGTTTAATAATGAGAGACGTAATATTTCAAAATGTCCAGCCGTTTTGCAGTTTTATACTTTCCGCGTATTGATTTATATCGTAATTAAATAGTATGCGTAGTGCAACAACAATTGGAGCGACACATAAGTGAAACTGGACAAACGGCCTGGGTTTGAAATGCAATAACTATGTGAAATACCATTAGATACATTGTATACTTGTGCGATCTGCGGAATAGTCCTTGGATAAGGCAAAGAAGTAAAAGGGACTAAATAAACAAACTTTACGGGAAGGTGATGAAAGAAACTGTTAATAATTAGATTCAGAAGGAGCTTTTTAAAGCTGACGTGAGCTTTTCAACGCCTCTTTCCGGTTCAAATTACATTTTGCTGGACCTCTATTCCCATTAGTCCCTTGAGACATCTTCAAATGCATGAGGACTACTACTTGGAGACATACTGAAAGCACAAACAGGAGTAAAGAGAAGGAGCTGGACTTATTTTTTAATTTGTTGATTTTTCTAATATGGTATTATGGTATCTTACTCTGCCCTCTCCTTCTCTCTCTCTGTCTCTCCCTGGTATTATTTTATATCCTGAATAGCAAACAACTCGAATAAATTCCAAATGCGCGCGGAGACCATATGCAGACTCAGAGTTACGTTGTTGTACACAGTTCGGATTGTGTTGCATATTAACATTGCGATTCAATAATTCACCATCATAACCCGTTCACGGTCTTTCACAATACTGGGGAATTTACATTCATAAATAAGAGGCTGCTATATTGGAAATAATGACTTCGAAGATCGTCGTCCTTATCCTTCTTCCTCTTGTTGCCTCTGTCCGTCTTTGTTCCTCTTTCTCGCACAGAGTAGTAGTTTTAATCAGAACAAGAGAGACTCTTGCAATTTGGAACAGTTCCCCGAGATAAAATAATACGCGAATAATATGCATATTGTTTTCCAACATTATGCATTAATAATAGCGGAATTGGGTGGAAAACGATATTATGAGTAGAATAACTGAGTGCAAAACAATTTAATACGGTTTGTAGTGGAGAATACAAACAGATCGATTAAAATTGGCTCAATGTTTTATTGGCAGCAGGTTAATTGGTTGATACATAATAATCCAACCCAACCTGATTATTATAAACTCTGTTTTATTTATTTCCAAACCCCCTTTGCCACACATTTAATTATTGTTTGGAAATTACTTACTCGAAAGTAAGTGCCTTTTTACTGCTCAAATTTAACCTAACCCCTACCTTAATCACACAAATAATTACGTATCTTCAAAACCTTACTTAAGAATCTGTAAACTTAACTGATGATTTGAGTGTTTTAAAACAACCCTCACCAAAGAAGTCCTTTTTAAGGTCTTCTAACCTAGCCTAACCGGAACGTTCTAATCACTGTATTAAAATAAGTACAATTTTGGAGTAACTAAATGTTATTTCCCCTAAACGCTTATTAGAATGCTTAAGTTCAACGATACCTGACCTAACCTAACCCGATAATTACTGTCAAAACATTATCACATCTTCCATAACATGAAAAGTATCGTTCAAAAGCTGATGTGTTATATGATTTTTTTTGTAGTGTATTAACCCAACCTAACCTAGCCTCACTAAATAAGCTTTTCGATGTCCTCTAACTTAACCTAAGAGAACCTTTGTAATCACAATTTAAACTTTCTGACAGTTCAGACATTTTTCTTTGTCATATTGGGCTCGATTTCAACCAAACCTGACCTAACCTAGCCAATTAACATATTTCAACACGCTACTACATCATCCACAAAAAAGAGAGGAAACTTTTAAGGTTTGTTGTGAATATAGTTAGTTACTCGGTTTTATTCAAAACCAATTTTTTATACATAGTGTCTTAATGCAACCTAACCTACCCCGCTACAAAAATATGTGTAGGTACATTCTTTAACTGCAACTAAAATTGTGTTTAGGTACTTAAGCATTCAGTAATAAGTGGGTAGTTACTTGAGTTTAATTATAGCTTCTTTTTCTGATGTTTTGATGCACCCCAGCCTAACCCAACCTTGCGACACATACTTTTTACGTTCGCTTATTCAATTTAAATTATTTTTTGTTCTTGATTAATTGATCTTTTGATTCTGTTGCATTTTTAGCAGATAGCCACACAGGCAGGCGCTTATGAATAAATAAAATATTTTGCAAGACGTTAAGACACGTTGGTTGGTTGGTTGGTTGGTTGGTGGACGTCGTTGTATGTAAATTATTATTACGATGATGATGAGTAAGTAAATGAGCCTCGTCCGTGTGTTGTTATTAAGAAACTCGGTATAATTAGCTCGTCATATTTTTCGGGAAAAGCAGAAGTGGACGCGGCCTAACTGGAATCCAGAATTTGCAAATAATGAATAATGATCATCGAGACTCTCGTACACCTATTTATGTAATCTCGTGACGTTGATGAATCGGTTCGGAGTTCGCCTCGCAATATAACAACTATTATTTATCGTATATACGTGCATTTATTTTCACGTAAATATTTACGCGGCATTGCATTGCATTACAGGTTCCACAGGCGCCCTTCTTAATTATTAACCGTCAATGCCCAAATACATAATAGAAGCCAATCGGGTTTGCAACACCAAAAAAATAAGGTGCCACGCTGCGCTGGGCCCCTTTTTCGAAACGCTTTAAGGCAAGGAATGAATGCGTTCTTCTGATGAAATAAAATTTGCAAAGAGTATCTAATTAAGTAGCGCTATAGGTCTTCGACCTCAACAAGAGAATCGTCTGGATAATGGATTAAAAACAGGAGTCATCTCCTGTGGAGATTTATAACAAAACCGAAAAAAAAAAACAAATCGTAAAACTAATTAGTCATTTTGATGAAAAATGTAGTGGAATTACAGAAATCAACTAACTGTAAGGTTGTACACGTTATGTTAGGTTAGTATCCTGTCCTGTACATTACGACGCCCTAATGGTGGGTCTTATTATAAGGTCACAATCCAGATATTTAGAAACAAGCTGTTTACAATTCATACAATCCCAACTTACTACCTACAATGTAATAATTATCCATTTCTTTTCCAGTTCAGCTGCAAAAGGTATTTAAATTTTAAATGAATGTTTATAACCTCATTAAAATGAATTCACCCACTTATCTTTATGGGGACAGTTTGTTAACTGAACGAAAATCGTTCTGTTAGGAAATAAAATTAATGACACAATGTTGGTTTCTGATTGTCCGAAAATTACGGAAGGATGTTTAAAAAATAATAAAATAAAATAGTTTGAATCATTTAAAGTGGCTGCTTAAGTAGGAGTAGTTTTTTATGGCATTACTATTGTTACAGCTCGTGTATGTTTCACAATGAAAGTTTTAAACTAACAATTTTATCGGTTATTACCTTTTTGCAATTTTAAAACTCGAGAAAGTCAGCTAACTACCTACCCATAAAAAACTTGCAAGATGCGACGATGTCAGGGAGTGTTTTTAGCACATTTCGAGCTAAAATGTCAAACATAAAATTCGAAATAGATTTCGTGATGTTGTTACATAGGCAGACGGTTGGTTTCGCTTCTTATACGGTATACATATAAGTAATAATTTAATAAGAAAAAAAAACTGCGATGATGGATGGGTTAATCAATTTCGGAATAAAATTTCCAGCTATAAAACGTAAATTCGTATCCTCTTTTATTATTTCATTATAAAAGAGAGCGACGGTTTTTAATCGTGCAGAAGCGGAGCCTTCTACAACACCTTTCACATATTAAAAATTACGTTTCCATAGAAAAGCAACCTGGGGATATTATATATATGGTAACTCTTGAGTTTTATTATTTCAAGGATTTTCGACAAATACACACAAACATAGGTATACTTATTGGTATTGTGTATACTGTATAAGACACATTTCAATCAAATCGCGATTTGTACAATTTGCTATTTTCAGCGGTGACCGCTCGTTGCAAGAAAAAATATAAAATCTAAAGTACCTACCTATTAACGAAGTATATTGTATCTACAGTACGTCCCACAGTTTTGTTTACATATTCTTAATCGTATCTTATTTGAAAATAACATCTGAATTATTTTGCAGCCAAAAGGATAATTTTAAAGTTAACTTTTCACTTTCAATGTAGCTTAACAACAAAAAGCTGTTGATTCGTCAATATGGCGGTCATCCGCCATATTGGCACTATCGTTTGTTTTCGTTTTAACCTCTAAATTACCTATTATTGTTATTATTGCTGTTGGTGTTAAAGGGACTGTACGTATGTACAAACTTTCTCATGAACGTTTCGTTGGAAAGAAAATTGTTTTGTTTGTATAAATAAATAATAAAGTGATTTTTTAGCGAACGGTTCGACCTATGTCTGCACGTAAACTGATCACGTACAAGCGTGCATACACGCCAACTGTTACGCTTACAACAATATAAATAGGCTTATGGTCAATTATAAATGGACTAATATTAACTGCCAACAATCAAGCCTACTTTCAAAACAAACTGCTCATAAATTACTAAGGATAACGTTAGTGGAACAATTAGTAATTAAACGATGTTACGCTAATTTAGAACAAGTGGGGTGAGCAAGAGGTGGGATTTTGTTAACAAAATCAAATGACCATTTATCACGTGTGTATACTGTACACTTTTATTGTTGTTGTTTTTGACCTTTCACAATTTCGATCGATTTATAATAAATAATTAAATAACTATGGACGCGAATATTATTTTATTTTATTTTTATTGCCAACGGAACTTTAACGTTCATATTATCTATTGGGCTTTTTTTACCAACCCTATATTAGGTGGAAAAAAGTTCACACACGTCTTAGTCGTCACCCCTATCTCCGGCATGTAAATAAAAGCGGTAAATACTTTTAAACTGCCCTCCCTCCTCGAATGGCGGAAAGAGAGGTCAAAATTCACCCTGTAAACAATAGGATGTCTTATTCCCTAACCCGGTGAAAAATTGTTCAATTTACCATATAAATCAGTCAGATAAAAAAATCCGGATCGGCTGCAACCAACCCTCCCTTTCTTAAGAACCTTAGGAGGCAAATAAAGAACGACAGACGAGTGCGTATTTTTTTTATTTGCTAATATAGGTATCGGTTTTCAGATCTATAAAAAAAAATAACGAAAAAAATCCCCGTACCTTCGTTCTTTTGTCATCAACCCCTTGGCCCGCAGGCGAGCTCACAAAAAGCATAAAATACGGAATTTCACACACTCAAGTGTCTTGATCCCGGGTATTTGGGGTGAAAACGTTTTAGCAGACACGCTCGCCCATGTGATTCGTAACGGTCTTCCCAGTAATAACAAACGTCAGAAAACGTAAAGGTCTACTACAGAAGAGAGTGAAATAGGCACAAGGCCGGAGAGGAGCCAGTTTATTTGTGGTAATTTCTCTTAATATGTGGTAATGGTTTGTTCTGAAGGGTTGTAATTTTAAACTTATGACAGATCTATGGACCCTTTAAATCCAACTGAAAAAATATGGATCTTCTTTCAATCCCAGGGGGTTACATACATATCTTCCTTTTTAACGTTAAAAAAGTATGAGAATCGTGAGATTTCAATTTTATATCAAAGGTATCGTACAGACAAAGGAGGAATCCTTTTCTGTATATAAAGATTATTAAATGTGTGAATATTAACGGCCATTTTAGATTGAGAATTCACTTAAGATTTTCTGTAAACCCAATAGGTAGTTTTTTTTATTTCAACAAAATTTTGCAGGTTCATACTGTAAATATTTTCCTTGTCATTATCACTAGGTGATATTAGGAATATTGGAATATAAATAAAAAATATTATTCACTTACCACTACTAAAGGCCGCAATGGGCAACTGCCTAGAAATGGATTCCGCAACTTCCGACGTGAGCCCATAAATGCCCAATAACTCCCTCATGGTGTTGAACGCGAACTCCCTCATATCGCTGGCCTGTCCCCCTTCCGACACGTGAGGTTTCGAGAGATTATGTATAGAAAAGCTGGACGGTATCCGACTTTCCGTCTCCCTCTCGCTTCCGTACGACTCTTCCTCGTTTTCCGCATTGTCCCCGTCGTTTTCCGTGAAATAATTTTCGACCGCGTCGTTGACGGACGTTTCCGAATCGTCCGAACTGCTATCGGTATCGTTCTGCGATTTACTGAGATCCATTGGGGAGAATCTGGTGTCCACGACGATCTTCCTCGTGGACAGCGTTTTTCGACGCCTCACGTTCTTCAAGTTGTTGTTGTTCGACAACTCGGACAGATTGAGGGCTTCGTTGTTCTCTGGGTCCGAATACGAAACGTTCGAGCATCGCGGCTTAAAGTTTTTCCGTTTGTTTCGTTTCGGTTCCGACGTTTTTGAGGAGTTGGTCGACGAGGGAAACGTTTCGGGCTCGGAATCGCTCGAGGGCAGGGGCGGATTCGAAGCGCGGAACATCGACGAACGGTGATGATAATGGTCAAAGTCAGGCTCCCGGGACTCGGCAGCCATCTTGGCTGCTACCTGATCTAAAAAAAATAAAAATTATATAACACAAATCCAACTTCAACCCTTCAGTCGGTCGTACTCGATTACTAAATTAAAAGAAGTAATCATTCCTTAACAATGATCATGAATGACATCTTGTGTAAAATTTATTATTTACAACATATTTTTATGATTTAATTTTTTTAATGAAAAATTAATAGTAAAATTGTGTAATGTAAATGAAAATAAAACTTTGGGACGTTCTGTACGTGATATAGGAAGCATAACGACGCCCACCGGTCACTTAATGGCAATTTATTTATTATTATAATATCCGTAATGTATTTATTAATAACATTTTGTTATAGAACGATTATATAGTTACTGTTAATAATTTCTTGTAGCTAGGTACGTTATCAAAATATTAAAATTTTTGTTTGTTTTACATAAAATCACCAAAATATATACGGAATTAGTGCTATTTACACGGAGCGGATAATTGTTGATTACATCATTAGTTTTTTAAAGATCACTTAAAATTTCAATGTAAGTATAATTCGTCGAATTTACCTTGTTTACTAATTTGTTATTGGGAATAATTAAGGTGTGAACAGTGAACAATACACAAAAATGCTTTATTATTTCAAAATAGAAACAAAAATAGGAAAATTTATCGATAAATCTGTTTAACATCGTGTAAAGCAAAAGAAAAACTAATTGTACATTATAATATATTGTACGTTTCTGTTTGACAAGGTAAAAGGTGAAAAGTAAAACAATATGAAAATTTTATACCTACAGTAAACACCATTTTGCGTAGGCTTTTTCAGGGTCGAAGGGTATCTAGGAATGTAATTCTAATTTGCTATTTTAAACAAACATGATTAACAATTATAATAATTCACAACAATTAAGTATTTACGAAAACATGAACAAACGCATAAACAAAATTCCAATTTCAGTTCCAATTGTAAAATACATATACAGTGGATTTAATTTATAACGGCCTTTTGGTTATAACGACATAACACATAGATAAGTCTCTTGAATTTAAAGAGGAAATTTGGTTGTAACGACTTCGGATGTAACGTCGATTTCGGTTTTAGCGACTAATTTTAATGAACTATTAATTACAAGATGCCAGAAATCTCATACTGACTGATACTGCGACCGAGTCTAAACACAAAACTTTTTCATCTTTTGTTTAAATTCACAGATAGTCAGCAGTTGCACTTAGTAATTGTTTGTAAATGTTAAGGTTGATAAAGTGAAATATAAGAATCAGTTACTGGGGAGGTACTTTTCATGCCTAATTTCCTTCTTTCATTCTATCTCTCTTTCTTTTTATATAGCGACTTCCGGATATAGCGACGGAATTTAATGATCCTTTCATCGTCGTTATAAACGAAATATACTGTACTTTTATATAAAAAATCTGGTACACGAATTAAAAAAAAAAAGAAATTACGTTGGAGAGTTTTTCATAAAATGTAAAGTAAGTAGACAGTTCGGTGTTTATTCTGCACCATTTTTGAATAACGAGGGTCGTAATAACTTAAAAGGGACGGGGACAGGCAACTTTCACTTTTGTTTCACTTTTCATTTCGTGTTATTGATTATCAGGACCTTCCCCTGTTTCGAGAGCTTTCACAGAGGCAAATGAGTTCGTAGGGGATGAAGAGTATGACTAATATTATTTACGAAACAACGGAAAACATTTGCTTTATGTTTTATTGTTCTTCTTCTTTTGTCTTTTTGTTCTTGATATTATTATGAAACATGCAAACAAAAGGTAATTAATTTACAAAAAATAATGTAAAATTGTAGGTACTTTAATATATGATGGAATATTTTATATGTTTAAGCGTGTTTGCACATTAGGCTGTCAAAAGTTTGAATTAATAATTTGTTTGCGTAATTTGAAAATCGTGTAAGTAAATAAAATCAGAATCAACAGAATTTTCACCTTTTTCACAAGTCATTTAACACCTGTTTACGGGTACTTTAAGGTGTAAATTATACTTGAAATATAGCGGAATTGACAGGTAAAAAAAACTCTCAAGACTTACGTTAGGTTAAAATTAATAAATTAGATACGAGAGGCTCTAATAAGTTGAAATCGATTTTTTAAAGTGTTTCGTTTTCAAATAACCCACCAAATGGATGTGTAATTATTTTCAATATACCAAAAAGTTTTTAAAAATAAAAAATGGAAATTTTATCGCAGATATCTGATAAATTATTAAAGTAAATTTTTGAAGCTGAAATGTTATTGAAGGATAACTTATTGCAAAATATTTATGGTAATCCCCAAAAGAAGTTTCATCATACCAGTATAATGTGGTCTGATCTTTTTATTGGGGGATTCAACAAAGGCCAATTGAATTAATTAAATAACGCCGGTCATTAATATGAAAGACAAAGCAAGGAGACGGGACTGGTAGAAAATTCTCTTAGTAAAGAAACAAATCGTCTTTCGTGGGGGTATTTATTGTGGCCAAGGATCGCACAGGTCCTCTCTCAAGGAATGGCACGAATTTCATAAGTAAAAACGAACGACTTTGTCAAAAAATTAAAACGGGCAATTTAAAATATTTTCCAGTTCCCGTATTCTAAGAAATGAAAATTTAATTGCGTCGCGCAAAATCGGACGGATTCCGGCGCGGCGTTTTTGCGAATTTTGTAAAACCGTCACGTCGTCCGAGGAAATATTTAGGCAAAAACCGTCTCAGACGGCGGTGTCGTCGAATTTTGACGAACGACAGAAAAACAAATTGTCCGCCGAACGAGTCGAGTTTTTCCGACAGTGCCGTCCCCAATCGTCAGCCAAGTCCCGGCCCCTTTGTCCCGCGCCGTGTCATAAACGCGAAAAAATTTACGCCGTCAGTCGAACGGTCGACATAATATAAATAGGGATTGACATACATTATACACGAGACACAAGAGACCAGGGCACAAACCTGACCAAATTCATTATTGATTGATTTCCACGAACACGATCTAATCAATCCATCTACAGTCAGTCAGTCCATAGTCTGTCATTTACTAAAAGGTAACAACTTTAAGTGTCCATTTTTCGTCCTGGAAGCATATTGGGTCAATTGTTTTGAGGTAGACGTGCCGTACAAACCCTTAACCCCAACCCCATTTACCTAGTCTAAAATTAACCAATCCGCTGAATAGTTTCTTTCCTTTAATACGACTTTTAAGGGGTTTGAAAATGTTAATCCCTGCAGGCAAAAATGTGGTGGATTTGTACTTGTGCCAATTTTTGAGCTTAGATGTATCAATTGCAGTGTCATTGATCAAAAATTAAGACACAATAAATGATTTTGATTAACTGAAAAGAGATTCCAATAGGATTTTTAATCTAGATTTAATCAATTGTGTTACGGAAATTGTTCCTGACAATTTGTAGTGAAGTAATTATATGAGGATGGAAATGTTTACCTGGATTCAACCCATAAGAATTAGGTGATAAGAGCCCGGAAGTCACAGTTGCCATTGTGGCCAACATTCAGTCATTCCTGAAACAAAGAAAAAAATATTTAGTGAAAATATACATATTCTTTTACTGAAAAAGAGATCAAACATTCTTGGCATTCTCGATTTGGCTGGCCATTAGAAAGTCTCAAAAACGAATCGAACGACCTTAATAGACCACCTTTGATACCTAGCATGTCACCAATTAATCAGAAACAAACAATTTTGAGGTTTTCCAGTTGGAAACTGAACAATTGCAACAAAAGTAGGCGTGTCTACATAAGATCATTAAGTTTTTGGTACGAAATGGTCATCATGATTAAGTAAGTGCCATTGATTTCACAAAACTTTTGTTTTTCCTTATTGGAAGAAGACATTTTTACTTTACTGTTGGCTGCATGCACTGTGCTGTCTGTATACTGCACATAATGTGGGTAATTCTCATGGCTGGTAATTAAAGTTCGAATTAAATAAAATGTGAGCCATTTAAAGAGCAATAAATTAGAAAAATCGTTTCCGAATGGCTCTCATTCGTTTCCCAATCAAAACGCCAATCGAGCCGTCCTTTATTACATTATCACGTCCATGCAATTTGCGCTCCACAATGAACGACTGGTGAAAAATGCACTCGGGTTTCTATGTCTATCTACTACTCACTACTTACGACATTACTAAGTATGATAGGAGGACGACCACATACGTATGTATACACTACTTCCTCATATGTATAGGTACACGCATACACACCAAAGAAGACAACATCGTTATTTCATTGGTTACTTAGATTAGGTGCGTATTCTGTACCATTGCATGCCTACAAACACGTCGTAGTTGTCGTACTATGTCTTGGTGGAAATGTGTGAATATAGCAAACAGTCAGTCAGTCAGTGGTGTCTGTAATTGTAGAGACCCATCACAGGCCACAAGCTGCACCAACGACATCATTAATGACCCCTTTTGGGTTATTGGGGTCACATCACATTACCTACGTAGGAATATGATAAGGATTCTTTGTCAGGATAATTAATAATTAATAGTTACCGAACAAATTTTTGGATTGGAACTTCCAGAAATTAAATCGTCGACCATCGGGATAGTTTCTTAACGAATATTTGTGAGAAGTTACTGACCCGGTTTTTAAAATTGAATTTCCAGAGATTTGTTCATTGGACAAAGACTAAAGGATTTGCGAGCATAATTGAGAAAATTCGGTTTCATCAAGAAGAACATTTTCACAGCTCTCGCTTTATTATCTGTTGAAGATGATAATATGACCTGAAAGGAAAAAAATATTTGTGTTGGGTTTAGTTGATCAATTAATTATAACGAACCGCTACTGGTTGGAAATGGTCGTGGTAAATGGTACACATGGGTTCGTAGATGGAATATGTACGTAAAAGTATGTACCTAGAAAGAATAGTTGGCGAGCAGCGGCCACGAATGGCTTTATTATTGAGGAATAAGGCCTAGTAAATTGCATTTTTCCGATTCAGAAGTAAGAGAATAGCGTTATTTACGACAAATATAAAAACATATATGGCATAAAGCGTAGCATAAAATATAAAGTAAGTATAGATAATAAAGGCGAGCGAGTAACAACAGTAAATCATATTTTCAATAAAAGAGATTTTTCTGCGTGCAACGAGTTATTGCGAGAAAGCAATAAACTTTTATATCGGCAAAGACTGTAAATTTCAAATACAATAAAATATAATTTTAATTCCTCAAGTAGGCTGGGTTTATGTCTCGGTCCCATTCGCTATTCCGTTTATTAGTGTACGTGTGTTTTGTGTGTGTGTCGGGCTGCTCCGGGAAAATTTTATTGTTGACATGTTTAATCGCTTTTAAAGTTAAACTTGTATTTGTTTAAATCACTCATTTTCTTATTAATTAAATTTTATTACGGCCAGATCTTAATCGCCTTTTGCCAACTTCGGTCCACTTTATGCCCAAGAAATATATGCGGACTGTTGCAGTTTTAATTATTTAGCCGCTGCCGGAACGTTCGACGACTGCTGCGACCGTCTTTTATACATATTAACGTTTCCACGTATATTGCTTTTAACGTTTTACTGTTTAAAGTAAAATCGTAACGATAATTAAATAATTACCTATCGTCGAATATATTTCCTTAACTATCATGCATACCTAGATGGTCGGTCAATTTAAAATAATTAGAACAATTACCTACTGCAACGAAATGTATACATGTGGTACTCTGAAAACGTTACCATTCGATTCCTCGTAAAATTCTAGGACTTTTTTTCTTTTTGTATTTTTCAATCTGGTTTTTAGTTTTTGAGTAATGAACAATTGAAAACTGACTAATCAGAGGGGTCGTATCCTTTGCTGCAAGTTTACACGTGGGCATGACTTGTGTATGCTTCAATTTTTTTTTTCGTTTTGCAGCAACAAAATGTATACATGGTACTCTGAAAACGTTACCATTCAATTCCTCGTAAAATTCTTTGGACTTTTCTTCTTTTTCTGATTTTTTAATCTGGTTACTAGTTTTTGAGAAATAAACAATTCAAAACTGACCAATCAGAGCGCGTATCCTTTGCTGCAAGTCGACATGTGGGCGTGACTTGTGTATGCTTCAATTGTTATTTTTTTTTGCAGCAACAAGATGTATTCATAGTACTCTAAAAACGTTCCCACTCAATTCTTCATAAAATTCCAGGACTTTTCTTCTTTTTCTGTTTTTCAATTTGGTTACTAGTTTTTGAGTAATGAACAATTGAAAACTGACCAATCACAGCGCGTATCCTTTGCTGCAAGTCGACATGTGGGCGTGACTTAAGTATCCTTCAGTTGTTACTTCTTCTTGCAGGAAGTAACGCGAGCTCCCATTGGTTAATCTTTAACAGTTGTTTACTAAACAACTACGCATCCGATTAAAAAACTGAAAAGAAGAAAGTTTCTTAAAATTTTACAAAGAATCGATTGTAAACGGTGCAAAGAAGTAGAAGAGTACATTAAAATTTTTGTTTTATTTAGTTGCTGACAAGGCTGAATCATACACTAACTTGTTAAGAATGATGAAGTGTTCTTTGGTCTATTATTAGTTTTATACATCGAATAATCTCCTTCGTCTCTAACCTTCAAATTGTAAAAATAATTTTCAAATAAAAATATTACAAGTAAAAAGTTTAAATCAATAGATAGTATTTAGGTCAGCATGGAATTATTATAAACGAATGCTTGCGTGCATTAATAAATGATAAAATATTCCTTTTTTAACTCATTGGGAACCAAAAATATCATAAATATCAGGGTTAATAGAAAAATTCTTGTACATCTGATTATTATTGGATTAGTCATACCAACTATAATTAAGTGGTGGTGTTTTGAATTTAAAATGTAATTTGTAAGGACATTGTTATTACGACGTTTGACATGATGAGGGTCCTTGCAGAGGACCGTGTCGCGTCCTTAAATAAAAATCGAAACGGTCTGCTATGGGAACAAGCCAAATGTCTACAAAGAGTCAAGTAATTAATAATGCGTGCATAAGAAATGATAAATTCCCTGGCATTTCTAAGAATTGAAGCATTTGTTGCCAAGAAGCGAATAAATTAATTTAAGTACGGCCATAATTTCACATAAACACACCTAACTTCGCCGCTAATATCTGATAATGGCTGTTACGGGTTCAAAAATAACCAGCTCGACCGTTTAGCGCATTAATCGGGCCGTTTACGCAACTCTTTAACCATTATAATCGATTATATCAAACACTAAGCTACTGTTAATATAATTATACACTTTGGAAAGAACCAGGAGAAATGGAAAAGATGTAAAAACCAAAGGATAATCAATTCCAATAATCTTCGATATCATCCACCTCTACGCATTTCTTCATATTCTCAGCTACCTGTGATGAACTGATGAACAGAAGTAGTCTTGGTTGATAGCTTTGTTTTGGTCTTGTACATTTATCAAGACCAAGGCTAAATATTGTAGACCAAGACCAACAACATTAAAAGATATTCTGGACCAAGACCAAGACTAAAAACTATTTTAGACCAAGATCAGGACTAATAAATATTTCAAACCGAGACCAAGATTAAAAAATGTTCTGAACGAAAAATATTCTAGATCAGGGAATGACAAAAGATATTCTAGACCAATACCAAGACAATAATTTTATAGATCAAGATCAGGACTAAAAAATATTCGAGTCAAAGACTAATAAGACCACAAAAATATACTAAGACGAAGACTAAATGTGCTAGAACAAGATCAAGACCATATTAATCTAGTCCTGGTTTTGTGTTTGCTTATCACTAGCCCCCTGTCCACATCTGTAAACTTATCTTGACTTCCTGGATGTCGGAAGCTCGATTCAAATACGTCCTCTTTAAAATTTTCTCAACGTTCTTGGAATTTTCTTTTGGTGGGGACACCAGAAAAAATAACATTAAGGTTTCTTTAAAACAACGCTGTATATAATTTGTTAAACAGTACTTATATACGTATTGTAACAAGCGCTACTAACGCTAAATAAACGCTAAACGATGGTAAAGGTCTTTTGTCCATTTTTAACGGTTAAGTTAGTATGCGAGTAAAGTGACGAGAAAATTTCTCTGAACTACTACTAACAAAATGTACAAAGCATTGTAAATACATACAAGCAAATTTAAATCTGTATAACAACAGGTACATCTACCTGCATAAACTGTAGACAAACATACACCACTTTTTCGGAAATGTATATTTACCTACCCGCGAATTTCCTAGTACTACTCCGGACGCTTATGAGCCATGATTAGTACATTAGGTTATGTTCAAAACAAAGATTTTTTTGCTTTGTTTGCCAAAATGATTAACCGGTTTTTGTTTTCTGATTTAATTATTAAGTATCTGCGACGATGCCACCATGCAAACATATTTAGAGTAAGTGTAACAAAGTCGTTCAGTATTTATTCTACCTTGATAAACTGTGGCATGCGCTAAAATATTCCATGCATAATCAGAAATCTTTACGGTTAAAACATAAACTTTTGTGAATGAACCAATAATTGAGCAGGTATTGTTGAAGAAACAATTGCCCCAAATTGAAATATGACAGTCGACGCAGCTTTACAATGGAAAAATATGGCACGGATTGTTGTATCGCCCTGGCAACAACTCAAACAAAACAAAAACATTTAAACAATTTATACGTTGTTGGGATTATGGAAACAATAATCCCAGGCCATAATTATGACAGACAATACAATGGAAAATTACATTGCCATGGAAACGACTCAAACACAAATTTAATACAAATGTTTCCATGGAAACGTATGCCGCTTTGATTGTTAGTTGTTTCTATTACAATGAAAAAAATATGACTGTGATACTGTTTTATTGTCATGGCAACGACTTAAAACGAAAATCAATATTGTTTTACATAATATTATCGAACAATAGTAATAAAAGAACACTGTTTTAAGTGTAATAATTTTTGAAAGTAGGACATCCGCCTTATTAATCGGATTTGACTCCGTTACATACGTATTTAGAATTTGTGAATATTTGTATTTACAAATATGAATTGCAATTCAAATTGGAAGTGTAATGTAAATGTATTTGATTAATTTTAAAAAAGTAGGCTACGATGAATTGTATTCAGTCGCGTACATACGTACGTACGTACGTAGGTACATATTTATGTGCATACATTTTGTTAATATAAAATACTTAGGTACATATTCACATTTAATGTGTCTGCTCATCGTATTTAAAAAAAATAAGTAGGCGTCCGATGTTTCGTTTTAAAAAGTTACTTAATGGATCTAATTATAGAAATAAATTTCGCTTATTGTACAAATTATTTCACAATATTGTCGAGACCGCATTTTCACTTAAATACCTAGCTACCTTAAAATTTTATTTGCATTTTTAGAGAGAAAAATGTTTTTGTTTTATTGTTTGTTAATCAAGACATAATTAAGAAGAAAGATCTCCGGGTTGTAGTTTGTTTGGAAACAATGCTTTCAGAACTTTTAACTTTAATTAGAAATTTAACTCGGCGAAGTCGGTATCGTATCGCTTTGAAACATCCAGGGCTTTCGCTAAATAAACCTAATTACAATTAACAGCACCAACAAACAATTATAATACAACTACAGAAGAAACTATAAGAAAGAGAATGGGGATGGTAGAAGAGTGAGTGTCTTTCTAGTAGTAATTTAAATTGATTAAAGTTGACGCTTTCAATTGCCATCAAATCTCACGAAGAATTCCAAAGAAAATCTTTATTTCATGTAAACATTTTAAAAATCGTCAAATAATCATAACGCTTTTACAACAAATAGTAACCAACCAATCGGCAACCATTTTAACGATTTATTTAGCAAAACGGATGCGACACAATTGCAGCCACCTTATTTCTTTCTGTTAATAAACCTACCAGTATGGTATATCAATCATTAATTATGAATAAAATTGTGTCGGAGGTGGTGGCTGCAGTTGTCGTGGACTGCTGCTCGTTTTCCAATTAAATGTGTACATTGTTTCAAAGCAGTTATGGGAAATTTTAACGGCGAATAAAAGCTCGGCCTGTTATGATCGCGAGTGGACACAGTGAGGAAGACAAAGGGAGGGAGGGGGCGAAGGGGGGGGGGATCGGTAGGACGTTTCAATTGCTCGCGAGCGTTTCTCCTCGGATTTACAACCTTTTGTTGATCGGCGTCACTGTTTTTCTCGTAGTATGACATCGGGCGCTAAAAGGGATCGCAGTTGTACTTATCGGAAAGGGAACAAGCGCAAAATGTTGCAAATTAGTTTCAACACCGAAAATAATCGACAGCGCCATTGTGTATTACGAGCTAATATAAGAACGAAAATTGATGAATTGTTTTTATTTAATCGATACCGATGGGAACGTAGGTACCTAAACGTATACATCACACGTAATGGCAGTGCTAAATTTCTGTTCAAATTTTACACCTTAAATTGGCTTTTCAGGTGACACATTGCCCCTTTAAGAGGGACATGCGCAGAACTGGTGTAATTTCATTGGTATCGATCTGATTTGTCTTTATATTAGAATTTAAGGGGGGTCCCATATACATAGAGGTATGTATCATTTTTGAGCAAATCAAATAATTACCAAAATAAATAAATTGAATGAATTTTGAATATTCAATATGGACGCGTAAAAAAATCAATCTTTTTTGCACTTTAGTCGTAAAACGAAAATATTTGAATAGACGACAAGTGTTTGGCAATAAATTGTTTATCAAACAAAATGTTGATTTAACAAAAAAGGAATTTACTGATTGGTATTAATTGAAATTTATTATTTACAAAATATTCGAATGTACCTACATACTTAGCAGGTGTTGTTTTTTATATGCATTTTTAGTTCGAAATAAAAACGTGTCATTTGTGAAATTTTTTGTTAGGAATTAATAAACACCTTTTGTATTTTGTTTTTCAATAAAAATTAAAAACATCGTCGCCAAAATAATTTACAATCACCATTCTCAGAATTTCTTTTGTCATTTTATGAAGTTGTTGCAGAAATGTAAATAAATACTTATAGGTACTTAGAAATTCAGTGGTACGGGGACAGGGGTCGTATTAATTCAAGTCACATAATACAAATTTATGGATACTATCCAACAATAACTTCTCGTCCCAAAACGAGACCCATTTTTATTTTCCTATAAGTTCGTAGAAAATGTAACCAAAAAAGCCAACAACAGCTACAGTTTAGACCAAAACGTACGTTAAAGTGTTCACAGCTTAAGCACACAACTTCGGTGGATTTATTATTGTGTCTATAACAATTGCAGCTCATTTTGTCTTTTAAGAAGCACAGAAATCTTAGTTTGAGGTGGATAACCTTAAAAATTTAGCTCGAAGAAAATATTATATTATTGATGCTTCAACAAATAACAATAATAATATATTCAAAACGAGGTCATAACCGTCCCGTTCCGTTCCGTCCCGTCCGTCTTTGTGGCTGTAGAAATTTCAATTTCGTAGGTATGGGTAGGATATAGTTGTTTCAATCGAGACATAGCAAGCGCCTTTGCATATGGTCACACCTAAATATGTAAAGAACAATAAGAAAATGTGTCATAAATATTTATTGGCGGCAAAGCGCGAGGGGGGAACTTTGTAACGCTCGGAACCTGGTGAAAACGCGAATATTGTACTTATTACACGAACTAAATAATAATTAATGGTAATTCAACTTCCTTCGTATTGCATTGTCATCAACACATGTCGCGTTACCTCTGGTACGTTATAATTGCTGTATTTATTACAATACTGATGAAGAATTCTAATCGTTGTACCTGAATACTGTTTGAATTAATAATATAATTGTAGGAAAAAATAAATTATTATGGTGAAGTTCTGGTCGATTCTGTGGCTACCTTTCGTCGCCAGAAAGATTTAGTTAACATTACTACCACCACTTTCTTCATACGTTAGCATCTACATTTGGAAATTATTAGGTTAGGTTCACTCTATTTGGCATTACAAGAACATGTGTCAAATTATTAGGTTATGTTAACTACGTTTGACATTAGAATGACATGTGTCAAATTTTGTCAGGTTATATTTACTACGTTTGACATTAGAATGACATGTGTCAAAAAATACAAGTTGGTTTTATAACTATTTCTTATCATTTAGGTTAATCTAGTTTCGTATTTTCTATAAATATTAATGAGCTAAAAGAAGTACAAATGGTAAAAAAGTTCATTATTTTCTTATAACTTAAAAAAGTGACCCAAATTGTTAGGTTAGGTTCAATGTATTTGACATTAGAATGACATGTGTCAAAGAACTTTAACCTTAAAACATGTGATAAGCAATTACTTATAACCTACATTTTTATGAGGTTATAAATAAAGTAGATGTAAACAGCTAATTAAATTGCAACGCCTGGTGACGATGGACATTTGAATTTCAGATTCTTCAGAAGAGAAATAATAGAATTAATAAACATTTAATCAATCGAAGAATGCACACGTGTCTTTTTATTGGCTAATTATCCGGCTCGAATCAATCGAAATTTTTAGGAGTGTTTGCCCATTACATGGCTGTCCATTTGAGCTTTTAAATAATAATTAATTCATTTTCGAGAAACGTTCATGTAGGTAAACGAGTGCGATAAAATTAATTAAATTCACACCGTTGCTTTCGTTTATTCGTACGCCATTAATATTTCGTTTAAATATGTTTTTGCCCACACATTTTTATTGATGCATGCTTATATTACATGGTTTTAATATTTCCCGTGGTTCGAGGTGATTAGTCAATTTTTCAGATTTCGTCGTTAGAAATTTGTCTAGCAATAAAATTAGTGAGTGATTGGGCAGGTGACGACACAAAAACTGGCTGCTTTCTCACCTAACTAGTTTTTTTTTTAACTAAGTATAATCTGAAAGTTCTCTTTTGAACTAATCATTCTTTTAATAAGCTGTCGAAATTTTGTTGGAAAATTACTTCAATTAAGTCGATTCCCGGAGCGGTATTCCGAAAACTATTTTTTGTTTTACACACTTGCTCCTCCAACGGTTTCCCGATTGACGTTAAACGAACACGACAGCCAGTGTCGTTTAAAATTAAAAATTAAAATTACGATTATGGAAATCACCTAAACACCTAAGTTTTTATTAATTAATTAATTAAACGCTTATATAACGTCCCGGAAAAAAAACACTACAAAGTTTCTCGCCCAATACAATTCAATAATAATAGTAGACATTTATTGTAATTTGGTTTTTATAATTTTTGTTTTGGTAAGTACTTGGAACTAATTTGTAATTTTACAGTATGTAACAGTCACTGGTGAAAAATTTTTTAGTAAACCGGCTCGTTTAGTAGAAATAGCACGACAGATGTTTATTAACAATAATAACAATTAGAACCTTTGTGACCTTCGATTTTAACTAATGATATGTAGGTCAGCTGACAGCTTCAACGACAACTTAAACTTAAAAAAAAAACTTAACGTAATTAACTAATATAGGTACCTACCTACTTCATTTAAATTACTTACTTATAAAATAAATTAAACTTATGAGAGAAGTAAGAACTACACAACAATATTTATATCTGTGTATGTATTGTGAAAGTGGAATTAAACTAGTACATTTGTTTCATTAAAAAAATAACGCAATAAAAAAGTAACCAATAGTAGTAACTTACTTAAGTATACACAGTTACTTAGTTGTTATTTTACCTCGTGACATGCGTGTGTCAAATCGTTATTACCCATTTAATTTTATTTGATTGATGTGTAAATAAATTGTAGCTATGATAATAGCAAAAAGTTATTATAATAAATACAAAGTAGGTTGTTATGGATAAAAAATTCCTTGCTAGATTCAAATTAGTTGATATACAAACAAAGCTTAAATGTTTCGAATGTGGGACATTATAAACTTTTTTGGGATCTTAATGTTAGAAAATTATAATTCCTATTGAATTTGATATTTAATATACAAGAGGGCGTTCGTTGTTTGCATCACTTCAAAAAATTCGTCTCAAAATATCTAACAGAAGTGCCTTAAAATGTCTGTTTGTTAAATTATAATTGTGGGACCAAAAAATGGTCCCAGTTCCTGTAAGGTGTGTATCTCAGTTATAACAATGTAAAATGGTTTTAGTTCGCCATTAAGTAATGAAAGGTGAACAAAATTGTGCTATTTGTTATTAATAATAAACGAAGGAGTATGGTATAATTTACGGTAAACAAAATTGCTTATTGCCTTATAACTAACACCAATTTACTTTTTAATGGGACATTTCTCACTTAACAACATACACAACGTAAAATTGTTTACAATGAAAAACATCGAGTGTCTACGCCGAAATTAAATTACTCTTGAGCAATAACGACTCTGAAATTGATTGAAAAGGTAACGTAGCAGAGTAGTTGTTATTGTCTTTTTAACTACCAATTTTGTTTTTACAGCCAAATAGAAAAGCTAAACAAATTATAGCACTTACTGTGCAGCAGCCTTTTCAATAAAATATTTGTAGTGTAAAACTGTTGCAGCTTATACGCACACACCAGAAAAAAAAGTCAATTATTACTGTAAGTGAAATAGGAAAGGAAATTGAAAAGTAGGATAGTAGTTTGTTTGTACAGGAGATTAGGTCAAATATTTTAATATAACAACAATGGGGAAATTACAACATTTCAAATCACCATGAAAATAATTATAATAATAAATTCAAGTGCCTGCAAAGGGGGCGGGGCGAGTATTTATGCACATGAGCAAGATTCTCATGCTCAAGCGTTCAGTAAGAATGGGCGTGGTCAAGTCTTCACTGCTGTCGATTGTTTAAAGTGCAAAGGGCCGCCGTATCGATCGCCGCCTTCTGTAGGATTGATGTCTCATTGTAAAATATTTAATTTGATGATAAAATTTCTATTATATCGCTCTTTGGAATTTTCTGCAAACTTTATAGTGTTTCTGCACTTAAAACGTGCAGATAAATAAGTAGGTTTTAATATCGTATTCAAAAAGACGCAAACAGTGTTATAAGCATTATCATTGAAGTATAATGTTGCAGTTACGATTAGTGTGTTCGACTGCAAATGTCCAGAGTATTGGGTGAATTGGCTCCGTACACACATATACGCGAATACGAAATATAAATATGCGCGTATGCATAACTTAGCGTTATACGTAAACCAGTTATACCGTATATATAAAAAATGTGGAAGTTTGAAAGGGTATTGAATTTAGAAATCCGAGCACGGCGTTTGTATTGACTTGCTTATTTCAGTTTTCTTTTACTTTGATAGACACATAAAACCCGGCTGAGGCAAATGCACAAGTAAAATACATATTCACATTGCGTTTGTCCATTCAGCCGCTTTCCTCTTGCTAACCTTTTCAATGTTTATAACGTACGTGCATACATATATAATATAATAGCGTAGAAATGGATACTTAATCTCATATTTAACTGTCGGGAACTATGAGGAGGCTACTATGTGCCTACTTGTTTGCATTGTTTAAGGAAGTACATAAATACGATTCATTCAAACGTATCTACACCAGGATAGAAACAAACATTCAGCTAATGAGTTAATACCTACTAATCTTTTGTGAGATACTGTACACGTATGAGACGGATAACTAGCGATTCTAACCTCACAAAATTTGACAGATGTCACTTTTGTTTCGTATCGTAACCTTACAATTCTGCTCATATTTGACATATGTCAATTCTGACGTGATTGTCTTGAAATAAATAATAAATGAGGGAGAAGCGTATAAAATAAACGCATGTGTGAATAACAGTACTAATTAAATCAGAATTGAACCTGTTACTGTGACGTGATTAGCAAAAACGTCCATTAATCAAAAAATACCTTGAGTATACGTGGAATTGACGAATTCTTTCGATGGTGACCTTGCTTTGCTATTGTTGTTATTAATAATATTTTAATAAAAATGAACTAAAAACGCGTCGCTCGAGGATTAATAATTATAATAATAAAATGGTCTAGATGGATAAAAAGTTGCTCGTATAGCTACTGATGTTAATCTATTACAAAGAAATAAAACTGTTTGGTGGACCTGTAAATAATATCTACTTAAGTCATGCCAACATGTATAGTAAAAATGTTTGTTATTGAAATTTTCGGCCAACTTTTTCAGTAGTACTTACTACTTGACAATTTCTTGAGAAACATTAGGAAACAGCGTCTCATTTTATTATAACAATAGGTCCGGCATAATTTTAAAGATTTGCTGTCCAAAACAATTTTAAACATCACACGTACGTATTGTGGCCAAAGTCGGTTATTTAGGAAGCCAGCACTGAGGCTAATTACACATTCTTGGCAATTATTAAAAGCACTTAAAGTTAATTATAATTTGGGTGTAGGTACTTCTGAAGTCTTAAGATTGGTTGCAAAAAACCCATACATACAACTTTAAACTTCTACACCTCACCTGCTTAATGCTTTTGTTGTCAGCTGTTATTATTGTAAACACCCTGGAGATAATTAATTAAAAGAAAATAAAAGTTTTGGATTAAATTCCAAAACTCTTCCTCAAGGATACTAAGCATAAAAATGCCTAAGAAGCTCACTCACTGGGCTTTAAAATGTGCCGTGTGGCATTCTGCATGAAGGCGGGGCTTAGGGATGACGTCGTCTTTAAAGAGCTTTGAGCTTGAGGTGCGCAGAGGCAACACCACAAGCCGATTTAAGTTTTCATCTAATTAAGGACACAGTTTAGTATTTAATGATATTGTAAGGTACCTAGAATTGGACAATTTTATGCTAGAATTTCATAAAGTGTAAAATGTATGATTTGTAGTTGACATTGGGTTTCAATTCGTCAACTGACAGGAGATTACACCGTCTACATTTCTGTAAATATTAAAAGCTGCTAGCTAGGCTATATATTTACCATCCCAAAACCCTACAATATAACATAATGGTTCGGGCAAAGGCTGCCAGCATGTTTCATTTGGAGTAATTTATCTTAATTTCCAAATCTCATTTCAGCTGCTGACGTTGAGCGGCGTTTTAAGGAACGAAAGCAGAAATATGCATTATAATTCCTTAAAGCCGGAATGGATTCTAATTTTGGGCTAGATTGGCGTAAAATAATAATAATAATGGGAACTGTGTACAAAAACACATGTGAAACAACGTCTGGTTATTAATGAAAAAATAAGTACGTTAAAAAAATGGTAAATAGTCTGAATCAAGTAAAGTGACATTTGCTGCAGTAAATGAAATTATAAACGAACTAGCTATGCCCGCGACTTCGTCTGCGTGGAATAGTGACTTTCAGCAGCATTTAAAATTAATTTTTTTATATTTTATTTTCTGCGCCGTAAGCCTTTTTGCCGACGTCATTACACAAAAACTTTGATTCCTTATTTTTGCCCCCTTTAGGGTAAAATTTTTACAAACTTTAAATGTCGTATTTATATCTAATCAAAGGCCAAAAAAATAAGTTTCAAGTCTCTAGCTTTATATCTATTTATCTATCTCTATACCAAATTCTCATTTAAATCGGTTTAGTAGTTTGGGCGTGATTGCGTAACACACAGACAGACAGAGTTACTTTCGCACTTATAATGTTATAGATTAATATAGTTTAATTATAGTTTAAAATAGTTTATATAGCTTAGTATTCAACTACTTTTATTGATCCAAATAAACAAAACCTCTATAACTTTTTACACTTAATATTTTAATTTTCTGTGTGTAAGCTTTTTGGACGACGTCATTACACAAAAACTTTCATCGGCTAATTTTATCCCCTTTAGGGTAAAGTTTTTACAAATATTGAATGTCTTATTTATTTATATCTAATCAAAAGCCTAAAAAATAAGTTTCAAGCTTCTATCTGAAAAAATTACGGAATTTCCGCACAAACTTTCTTATTTCAACCCCTTACAACCCTTTTTTCGCATTAAAAAGTAGCCTATGTCCTTTCTCAGGCTCTAGACTATCTCTGTACCAAATTTCATTTAAATCGGTTCAGTAAATTTTAGGCGAGATTGTGTAGCATACAGACAAAGTTACTTTCGTATTTATAATATTCCGCGAATTCATTTTCATCGATTTTCCCATGGGAATAAGATATTTTCTCACAGTAAAACGTAGCCTATGTGTTAATTTAGGGTGTCAGCTAACTCCATACCAAATTTTATTAAAATCGCTCCAGCCGTTTAGACGTGAAGAAGTAACAAACAAACACACACACACACTCACAAACTTTCGCCTTTATAATATTAGTGTGATACTTCGGTCAAATTACGTATGTTACAAATAGGTGGTGCATTTGTTGAATTTAATAGAAATATTTGTATAAATTTTACATTGTATTAAGGAAAATTTCTACATTTAAGCAAATTTCGATAACGTGTGTTTTGGTTGTCGTATTATAAATTTCGGTTGGCCATTAGTTAAATTACTTTAATGACACAAGAACACGATTCGAGAACCGCGCGGTATTATCGAAAACCATTTCCGAATTAACGTCACAATTGGAACAATAAAAATATTCGAGATACAGTCGCCTGTGCGTTCGTTCCGTGTACAAAACCGCGATGATTTAAACTAAAAGCAAAATTAAGTAAGGCATCTTTCGGTTGCATGCAATCCCCTTTTATATTCGGGAATAATGGCCGACATGTAAATGGAATTGAGTTGACGTCTTCCCTCTGTCTCATACTAATCGTATTTATTTTGCCCAGATTACCACAATTATAAGGCTGGCATGTAATTCTTTCAATTCACTTTTGTGATCTTCTTTCTACATGGAAATGTGATTGGTAGTTAGTTTATAAATGTTAGGGGGAAGAAGTTGGGACACTTGAAGATCTTTAGAGACATGTTGGAATCAGAAACAGGGGGAGTAAGAGTAAGAGGCGATACAGGAAAGTTTAGATCTGATTAGAATTAGAGGTAAAGCTACATGTCCAAAGTCTTAAGTCTGAATAGCGACAGGTGATGATTATACGTAGAGGTACTTCAAAACCTAACGAACTGTTTTTAAGAGCATTTCATGAGATTTCCAATACCCCTAGTAAAAAAATTTTTGAAACTTGTTTAGTATGTTATGTCATAACTCAACACAGCAGAACCTAACCTAACCTAACAAAAACTTAGGAGTTAAGACGATCAAATAGATCAAAATTTAACAAATACAATTATTCTTCAGACCTTAATCTAAACGATCAGCATCTAAGTCGAAGTAATAGGTCACAATCTGATAAGACTGCCCATAACACAATAAATAATATCTTACATAAATCAAAACCCAGGCTGGCAGATTAAAATTAAAATTTAACACAAACCCGAAAGTCAAAATTTGGTCCAAATGATTGAATTCTAACTGTAGATAAGTATAACGTATAAGTGAAAACTAATCTAACAAGTATGACTTTAACATAGCTCTTTAAAACTTAAAAAGATCTAAATTGAACAGAATCCTGACGAAATCTTCCAGATCATATAAAGATTTATAGATTACTGCGTCCTTAAGGTTCATAACCCTTGAGATACCTATATTTAAAACAATTATTCTGGAGAAAACGGGACAAAAATGATTGTGCATTTAAGGAACAACGATTCAGACAAGGATTAAGTAACCTATCGTTATTTATAGCTGTCGTACCTATATAAAAACAAAAACGTTATCTTCAATATAATATACAACTCATTCATTCTAATTAGCTTTCGCTAACTGTTCTCATCCTGTCTATGACACTTGACACGCACGTACTACCTACAACATACACTCACACACAGATAGACATATTGTAAGTAAGTAAGTAACACATCGATTGGTTATCGTGATTGCCAAAAATCAATCATGAATACTTTACACGTCATACATACGCGATGTGAGTGAGTATCGTTAGTAGCGTGATGCATCATCAAATGCGTTAATTGAACTTTGTGCATTGTCCAATTGCGCAGACCCCCCGACCCCAACGCCATCGCACACTGTACTGTCAGTGAATGATTTATACAAAATGATTAAAATATTTAATATTAATTGCGAAAAGTCGAAAGCAAGCAAGCGGAAAAAGTAATACATAATAAAAACCACCCGTATGCGCATCATACCATACGTATTGTATTGTGAACGACCCGCGTAGGTTCATTAATCATATGTGCCCGTAAGGTTTTTTTATCGTTCTTTCTCTCTTTAATATTTAAATTTGTACGAATCGACATCATTAATCAAATAAATTAACAATAGTTGCTTGTTGTTCGCGAACCAATCGGTGGAAATATGGAAATTGTTCTTCCAATCGCTCTTTCTGATTGCCATGCTGTGGCAGAACGACAAGAAAGTATGTCGTCGACATGGACGTTATCTCTACAGGGTGTTCGTGTAAACTCACGAATAACTAATTGTAAATGTAAACAAAAAATAAATTTATTTGGCGTTGTGTCGTTGACATCACTACGAATGTATTAAAGGAATTTTCGTTTTGGTCACCCTGTATACTAATGTCACTATAATAGATGTATTAGTCATTAATTACTCATTAGCAATGATCGTCGAGTGTCGAGTAGGTACCCTACCTCTAGATGTCCCAGCTAACGGTTTTGCGACATAAGTTGGAAGGCTTAATTATCGTTTTATCGCAAACGCGCATTTTTGTGACTTTTTGTTCTTCTCGGTCCGTTCATTGGGCATTATTGTACGGTCTTTTCAAATGTTCCGTCGTCGTCATCATCATCGTCTTCTTTCCGTTCGTACGTCTGTCTGTCCATCGAACGCTGCTGACAATAAGCACACATCGAAACAGGTACTTTATTCACAATGGAATGGAACATGCACACGCGGACGGCCGAGAAGACCGCAGACGGATGATGAAGGACAATCATGAGACGTCTTATTATTATTAGGCAAATTTAGCTGTCACTGCAATTTATCTTGGACATTGTGAAGAAGTCGGAATTTATGCTGGGTATAGCGGTCGAACGGCGTGTCGAAGGATATTTTAAAAATCGTAGAAAAACATTTTCTAACTGTATGGTATAATACTTATAATGACTTATAATGTCACATGTTGTTATTGACCTCATCATCATAAATAATAAAATTATTTCACTTAAGATAACTTTATCCACACGCCACCACCTAGATACACATCATACTAAACAAGTTTCAAAAATTTTTTTACTAGGGGTATTGGAAATCTCATGAAATGCTCTTAAAAACAGTTCGTTAGGTTTTGAAGTACCTCTACGTATAATCATCACCTGTCGCTATTCAGACTTAAGACTTTGGACATGTAGCTTTACCTCTAATTCTAATCAGATCTAAACTTTCCTGTATCGCCTCTTACTCTTACTCCCCCTGTTTCTGATTCCAACATGTCTAAAGATCTTCAAGTGTCCCAACTTCTTTTCCCAATCCCCTTCTGATGATGATTTTTCTAATCGTCGAAATCTGATTTTTGTCCCTCAGGTTTATGTTAAATTCTAATGTACCAGTCTTGGTTTTAGGTTATGCCAGGTTTTATTATATTCTGATCTGTTATGCCGGATTCTACCCATAATTTCGAGTTAGATTCTGATCTGTTAGATAAACTGAAGAATAATTGTATTTGTAAGGTTTTCATTTGTTTTATTACGTTTTCAATTGTAAGTGTATGTTGGATTCAGATTTACTGAGTTATGCTAGATTCTGATGGTTAAATTTCGACTTTCATCCTTTACATTTATGTCAATATTATACTACAGTATATTTCGTTTATAACTACGATTAAAGGACCATTAAATTTCGTCGCTATATAAAAAGAAAGAGAGAAAGAATAAAAGAAGGAAATTAGGCAAGAAAAGTAGCCAGTAACTGATTCTTAGATTTAATTTTATCAACCTTAACTTTTATAAACAATTACTAAGTACAACTGCTGACTATCCGTGAGTGTAAAGAAAAGATAAAAAAGTTTTGTGTTTAGACTCGGTCGCTATATCAGTCAGTATGAGATTTCTAGCATCTTGTAATTAATAGTTAAAAATTAAATTAAAATTAGTCGCTAAAACCGAAATCGACGTTACATCCGAAGTCGTTACAGCCAAATTTTCTTTTTAATTTAAAGGACCACTGTATAATAGAATGAGTTTTGATTTAAGTCAGAGTTTGTTATTTTCTGGTCTGTTATATCAGAGTGTAACCCATAACTTCGACTTAGGTGCTGAACTGCTGATCGGTTAGATTAAGGTTTGTATTTGTTAGAATGTGATCTGTTTGATTGTGTTCACTTGTATCTATATTTATGTTATTTTCTAGTGTGTTGGGTTATGTTAGATTTTGATCATTGAAATTCGATTTTGATCCCTCAGGATTGTTAGTTTCTAATCTACGAACCAACCTCGTTTTTGGTTTATGTCAGGTTTTATTAAGTTTTGATCTGTTATATCATATTTTGGCCTATAACGTCGAATTAGATCCTGTATCCTGATTTGTTAGATTAAGATTTGGAAGGTTATTTTATTTGTTATGATTTTGATCTGTTTACTGGAATGGTTGTTATGGTTTCTATTCTGTTAGGTTATGTTAGATTTTGATCTTTGAAATTCGTTTCTGAGCTCAAATTTGTCAGGTTATGTTAAGTTATATTTAATAAACCACTTTAGTTATTTATTGAACGTTGTACTTCATTATCGCCTAAATCCATTGACATTCGAAAATGGCCGAGTGAAAAAATAATAGGTATAATCCGGAGGTGGGTATTGTTTGTCGTGCTATTGGTAATCAAGGAGGTTTATCTTTAACAGAAAAACAAGAGAAAGCTCTTACCGCGTTCTAACATTACACGACCTTTCCCATCAATCGCGCGCCGTATTATTTTTGCGCCCATAGATATTTATACATATGTATGTGTATTGTGTGTGTATAACTGTTCAGAATTTTAATTAAACGAAAAGTCGTTTACTTATCGCCCGGATTAATAAAAATGTATTTCGGATCCGGAGAGTGCTGTTGTTGAACGAATGGTGTCGAATGTCGTTCGAAAAATTATAAAGCTACACCCATACACACATTTCGGTCGGTTGCCTCATTAAAACAAAAATCTGCGCGGCAAGTAGGTGTGCGTACGAATTTAGATTTTATACATATATAGATAGGAGACACTTACTTACATACATTGATAAAATAAAAAATAATAAAACGACACACGTCCGCAACACTGGATTAGAGTCAGTCAGAGCAGGGCACTCACTATTGGCCCCAGTGTGTTGTCAGTATCTATCATATCCGGTCACAACTTTTAACATACATTTAAGTATTATTAGATTTTTCTTAAAACGACATTCTAAATTCATTAAAGTCAAATTAAAAGGTGAAATCTGATAGGCTCGCCCGATTTCGGGCACATCCTTTAGGCACTTTTGCTCCAAAAGAAGAATTAACTCCATCAAGGAAACGATGCAATTACACAAATGTTATTGGGCTAATAAAGTGATTTAAAATTAATTAAAAGTGAAGAGTATTGATAAAATGATTAGGTTAGGTTAGGTTAGGTTGAGGTACATACTAAAAAGCTATTCGTCATTAAGAAACATATTTACTTGATGCTTTAGAAGTTGTCAAAAACTTAATGAAAAAAAATTTAAATTGGATTGATTAACAAGTTAATGACTAGAAGTAGATAAAGGATGGACGTTTCTTTGAAGAGCCACCAACTGCTTTTTAGAGCGATAGCCATCAAAAAATCTGAAGACGTGAAGTGTCAAAACAACTTTTACCAACTATTAGTGCTAAAAATATTGCCACATTTATTGTCTGAACAAAATCTATGTTTATTCTACTTGACTTGCCAACAGAATATAATTTTTGATATTAAATAAAAATAAAAACTTTAGTAGATGAAGTAAAATTCTACATTTTAGTTTGACGAGTCGCCTCTTTTACCATCAACTTAAAGATATATGTATGAAGGTGTCGTGTACGTAGTGAGAAAATTTGAATGGATGGATGGGATACTTGGTACTATGTACGTACACACGTACCTACCTACATGAAAAATTAAATTAAATTCTTTGTTTCAACGGCAATTAACGCAAGCACTCTAAAACACTGCCTGAGCCGCGGAAGCCATCAGGCATTCTCTTATTATTGACATTTTTAATTACATTATAATCAGCAGGAAAATATATACGGCCCGAGAAATAGTTAGATACTTATTATTAGATCTAATGTGGAATATTTTTCGTTTTACAGAAAAAAAAATGTTAATTAATTGTGTAACTAAGTATAAGGCAGATTAGCTTTACAACATCAGAAAGTATGTATAAGTATAAGAATTTTGTTATAAATTTTCCAGATAAAAATATAAATATGTATCTACCTAAGATATAAATTCTGCTTAGATGAATAATTAAAAAAAAGTGTTTAGGAAGTTTTTTACACACTGGCACCCTGTGTGATTCAATTTGTGCGTTTGGTTTCTCTTATTGCCCGAGACATTCGTGACAATGGCAAGTATAAGCGAATGTGGCGTTGAAATATTTAGCAATTTCAAAATAAATTCTGTTTCCTTCGCGTCTGGGTACCGAACAACAAGCAAGAACACGTGTAGGCATTTGTAAAGACGTTGTGTTCCGTATCGGTCGTCGCGACGCATCGCATCGCGTCTCGTCGCGGCACGCTCATAACGAACGTTTTAAAATTAATATTCCTTACAAATGCAATGATGACGATGATGATGATAATCTTCCATTCAAACAACGGCCGTTAGCCAAATCGGCGACTAGGTACGTATTACAATTTCGCAAACGAAATTCTTTCTTCATACCACTCGTATATATATTCGTGTGTGTATTAATGTATGTACGTACGTACGTATGTTCGTCGCCTTGTGTAATTATTCTTGTTTTTAATTAAAAACGGTTTACGAGATTTATACTACTCGCCAACAATGGGCGACCGTTTAATTTTGGCAAGCCTAATTATTAACATCTGCATAAACATATGGCGAAGAAAAGAGAGCTCGGGTCCGACACTATATCGTACAAACGACAAGCCGAAATGGACGTGCGAAAAACGAGAACATAACATCACCATTTAATAATAATAATAACGAACGACGATAGTTATTACGGAATGCAAAAATTGTTTTTCATTTACTTATTGAAAATTATTCACGTAAAACAATAAGCAACCCAATTTTTTTTTTTTTTTGAATTATTGGCGAAAATACTTACGGTCAGGTGAACGAAGTGGTGAAGTTTGACTTTTGAAGCTCGATGTATCTTAGATGAAGATTAAATTTAGGCGACTATATGATTCATTTAGGTCCTTGTTTGGTCTTAAGTGAGTCTGGTGTTAAGCATGAAAATTCGGATTATTTTTGCAAAAAAACTTAAGTTTACAATTACCCCTTCACTTATTAACGCAGTCGAAAACTTAGGGGTAAATGTGAACAATCATCTTGTTTGTACTGGCTTTATAAAGGTTTTTAATGGGGCAAAAGTGAACAATTCGCTTTCAAACGTGAATTCCAATGAAAATTATATTTATAAAGCCATGTTCACAATTATCCCAAAAATTATATATTATATAGAAATATTTTCACTGTTTAATACAAAATATTGCGACACTCTTCCTCTGCTGTTTAGCACGCTAAAGCATCCAACCGTCAAAAGTCAACACCAGAGTCTATATTCCCATTAGTTGAAATAATCGAGAGTCCTATTTCATCAAAATAAAGAGCCTGTTTACAATTACTCCGGTTTTACAATTACCTCACCTGACCCTATATCTATAATTGTCCTGAACAAATTCTGAAAGTTTTCTCGTAGGTAATACCCACACATTAAATTACTCCTAACATTTTCAATGTTTCTTATCAGTCTATTTTTCTAAGGAATCCTTTAGTTTGAGTGTTTTGATAATAGAAATTGTTGGATATTTTGACATTTCATATATGGCCTCTTTGAAATCGTACAATGCAGCCCTTATTGGCTATGGGAGCGAATTTACTCAAATCAATGAACAGCGGTCACTTCTGTCTTAAAGACAACTTCATACTGTCAAAACAACGCCCCAAAAGAAGTGTAATTTGTAAAGACCATCGGTAATTTTTTCGCTAACGTGTTTTTAAATTATTGTATGCTTCTTATTATACCGAGACAGCATTAAAAAAATAAGGCGATAAAAGGGGGAAACGCGAATGACTGGCTGACTTAGGTAGGTATAGGAAAAAGATAAGCCGTGCGATTTACGACTGCAAAAGATAGAAGAAAGAAATTGCATGTTAAGAGATTATACGCAATAGTTACGGCTGAATTGGTTCGTTGTTTTGTAAATTGCTTCCTTTCCATTTATTTGCCTGAAACAACGAAACGAGAAACGAACGAACGCCAGTATGTATCGTATCTACTACAAACAGCACAACCGGAAAAATATCAAGTGCAACAACAACGCCACTAAAAATAATAATACATAATGATAATAACAATAACGCCTTCCTCCTCCTCGTTATCCTTTTCCTCTTCTTCCTTCGTAAGCAAATACATAACTTTTTGCATGTGCAATGTGCATAGCGCGGCTGTGTATCCGTTCATATCGCTGGCTGGCTGTACTTCGCTGTGCCGCTGAATGAATGAATGGTACTCGATAATAAACCGAATCGTTTTATCATCTGTGGCTTGTATTTGTTACCTGTTTTGTGTGTGTGTGTGTTTGTATGTGTATATGTTGATTGGTGTGTGTTTGTGTATGCGGTAGCATTTGTCGTACCTACGTAGGTATCTACCTCAATCCGAGAGAGGATCAATTCATGTCGCGAGCCGACTACGACCGCGAACTTTATTGGTATTTGGGAAAATACGACGACGTCGAACGATGATGAAAAGCTCTAGCTAGCTAGCTGGCAGTGTCACTGTGTGCTACCGAAATGGAAACAAAAAGGCGCAACGAAAATCGCAAAAATTATTGGTTTTATCCACTTACATTCGATTGTTTTTAACACAACACAAATAAATATTGGTTGTATGAAGGGGGATTTTCTTTTTTGACAATATTAAAATGTTTTAGCCTTTACTAGATATATGAAAATTCATATTAAATAGGTAAAAAATGTAATACAACTCTGTTAAATTTCCATTAATTTATTTACGCCCAAACTAATCAGTTTATCTTCTAAAGATGCCCATGTTGGGCGAATCAATTGTTAAGATTAGGTACTAAAATAAATTAGTGTAAATTTAACAGTTTTATTACATTTTTTATCTATTCTTTGACAATGTTAGGGCAGACCCTGGTCTTCCAGATTACGATAGATTTCATTCTAATTTAACTTTGATTCTTTTTTTTCTATTCTTTACAATTTTAAAACTCTGGACTTGGCAGATTCAAGATTTATTCTAATCTTCAAAAATTTTAGGCTCTGAGATTAATTATTACCGATAATTGTAATCTTCAAGATTATGTTCTGGTATGTCATGAATATTAGCCCCTAAGCTCACTTATCAAGGATTATGGCAGATAAAAGTCCAAAAACTTTTAAGATAAGATTGGATCCGTCAAATATTAAAAGCTCTGGGGTTAATTCTTACGGATTATGACAGCCCGAGTTTTGATCTTCAAGACTAGGGTATGGTCTGTCATAAATACAAGGCTCTAAGATTATTCCTTGAGAGGTATGGCAGTATGGATCCAAATCTTCAAGATAAAATTCTGGTATGTTTTGAATATTAGAGGGCTGAGCTTAATTATTATGGATTATGGCAGAATGAATCTAAATGTTAAGGATTAGGTTCGATTTGTAATAAATATTTTGGCTATGGGCTTCATAATTATGGATTATGACAGCCCGAGTTCTGATCTTTTAAGACTTTGGGTCTGGTTTGTCATAAATACAATGCTTTTACATTTATTCCTTGAGGAGTATGGCAGATCGAGTCCAAATCTTCAAGATTAGATTGAATCTGTCGAATATTCGACTCTGAGGTTAATTCATACGGATTACGACAGCACCAATCTTGATATTAAAGGCTAGGGTTCGGTCTGTCACATATATAAGGCTCTGATTATTTTCCTTAAGGACTACGGTTGCATGAATCCTAATCTTGAACATCAGATTCTGGTCTGTCTTGAATATTAGGGTCTGAGCTTAATTATTATGGATTATGGCAGAATGAATCTAAATGTTAAGGATTAGGTTCGATTTGTCATAAATATATGGCTATGGGCTTCATTCTTATGGATTATGACAGCCCGAGTTCTGATCTTCAAGACTAGGGTCTGGTTTGTCATAAATACAATGCTCAACATTTATTCCTTGAGGAGTATAGGGAGATCGAGTCCAAATCTTCAAGATTAGATTGGATCTGTCGAATATTCGACCCGAGGTTAATTTTATACGGATTACGACAGCACCAATCTTGATATTAAAGGCTAGGGTTCGGTCTGTCACATATATAAGGCTCTGATTATTTTCCTTAAGGAGTATGGTTGCATGGATCCTAATCTTGAACATTAGATTCTGGTCTGTCTTGAATATTAGGGTCCGAGCTTAATTATTATGGATTATACCACAATGAGTCTAAATGTTAAAGATTAGGTTCGATTTGTCATAAATATATGCCTATGGGCTTCATTCTTACAGTTTATGACAGCCCGAATTCTAATCTTCAACATTAGGTTCTGGTCTGTCATCGATATTAGGGTGTGAGCTTAATTATTATGGATTACTGCAGCTCAAGTCTTCATATTCAATACCAGGGTCTGTTGGTCATAAACATAAGCCTATGAGCATAATTCATACGGATTATGACAGCACCAATCCTGATATTCAAGGATGGGGTCCGGTCTGTCACAAATATAAGGCTCTGAGTATTTTCCTTAAGGAGTATGGTTGCATGGATCTTAATCTTGAACATTAGATTCTGGTTTGTCTTGAATATATTACGCCGTGAGGTTACTTACTGAGGATTATGGCAGATCGAGTCCTGATTTTCAATATCAAGATGTGATTTGTCATGAATACTCTAAGCATAACTATTATTGATTACTGTACATCTCAGGTTTTTATCTTCATTCTGATCTGTGTTACATTAAGCTCTAGGCTTCCACATTTGGGACTATGGCAGATCGAGTCTAAATCTTCAATATTAGATTGGATCCGTCAAATATTATGCTCTGGGGTTAATTCTTACGGATTATGACAGCCCGAGTTCTGATCTTCAAGATTAGGGTCTGGTCTGTCATAAATATATGGCTCGGGGCTTGCATATTTAGGATGTCAGCTAGTTTTTCAATTTTTCGGGATTAGGTTTAGGTACATGCCTTGAGCTTATTTACGGATTATGGTAGCTCAAATTCTTCAAGTGTTGATCTGTTACATTAGATCTTACAACAATTTACACTGATTTGTTTTTCATAATCCAAATTTAATAAAAATATTTATTTACGTATGATTACTTTCTATTTTGTGCTCCGATTTTGTTTGTTATACACAATCTAAAAATTGAAATTTGAACGCCGCGCCGTCAAAGGTACGCGGGGCTCTTTGTTGAAGAATTATAGCGTAGTGAATGTTTAAATAAAAAAAAAATTGTTAATATATCATTTAAAAACCTGATTTATCGCCCAACTGTTTATTGTAGTTGATCAAACGTGTCTTGCGGAATCGTTGAAAGAATCGTTTGCAATGTTTGGCCGGGCTCCTGCAGCAGTTGCCCGAAATATTCAAATTTTCTACGGCAAGGGTTTTCTCTCCGTACAAAATTTGCATATCAACCATGTGTGTGCATTACAAACCGGGGTCCCACACCAGAAATTATCCCTTTCAATCTTTGAAATAAAACTGAATCTGGTTTGAAATATTATTCCCAACCCTCCGCGCCCGTCGCGCGTCTGTCTAATGGTGTTGTCACCCTTCACGTGATTACAGGCTGAACAAAGGCCTGTTTTTTAATCGAAGGGCAGAATTATTTACGAGATATTCATCGCAGAAAGGAAGAAAAAATATATTAAAAAGTGCATGAATGCATGTGAAACGAAACTCTTTTGTACGAAACAGGGACGACTGACTTGATGCAGATTGCACAGCGTGATAAATTTACAGGGCGAAAGACAAAAGTAACATTTATAACTAAAAAACTTGTTATTAAAATTGTAGATAAGTACTAACAATTTATTTTCTTTTTTTCAGGTTAGTGTTAATTTTCTTGATTGGTACTGACTGAAGCCCGGTCCTGGATTATGTTATCGCCCCATATCGGTGAGTCACAAGAGTATTATAAACATTTATTTTTTTTTATCTTTGGGTAAAATATAATGTTTAATTTAATCGGTGTAAAAAACGGCGATAGGGAGGGCGGCGGTCCACATTAAAAAAGTGTTTATTTAATTAAAAATATAAAAACATTTCGGCATTTTTTGAAACCAAAAGATATGAGTGTTTAAGCGGTAAATTAACAAACAGGTAGATTACGTACATGTGTAAAACATGAGTATGCGAGGCTGTTAAATATAGACAAAAATCGAAAAAGGATGTCAACAATTCGTTTTTGGTATCAAGTAGACAATTTTGTTTTCAGGAAATTGGTCACTGATACTTACTCGGGCGGCACTTTTGATCTGACCAAAATAAGGTCAAGTGCCATTATAAATGTCCGAATGTTAACTTTCATTTCTCGATCGATCGATTGATCGATACATTTTTATCAACGGCACGCCAAATAAAATATTAATTAACTATCAACAAATATTTTTCTGGCCACGTTCGTTATTGATTAATTTATTTTATGCATCGATTGCTTAGGTACCTACCAAAATTTTTTTAGAAGAAATTATGATATCCGGGCTTGTTGGCCGTGGTCTAGGATTGTTTCTCCTTGAAATTGTTTATCCGACGTTTCGTGGTGGGCATCCTCAAGGAACGTAGTGTGGGCGTAATGTCCATCCTTGCGGTTGTACTGAGACACTGAAAGTTCCCTGAGGACGCCAACCACAGTCGGATAACCAACTTTATCAGTGTTCTAACCGAAGGAAAAACAATCCTAGACCACGGCCAACAATTTCTTCTGATAACGCCGGCCGTGAAAGTCTAAGTCTTTTCATCAAAATTTTTTGTTTTTTCAAAAAACAATTTAAAGAATTTCTTCGGAAACATTCGCGTCTCTGGAAGAAATGCTAAACACTTTTGAGTAGGTCTCGGAATCCTTAACCCTACCCTGACCTAGCTCACGTTTTAATTTTTCCAATTTTAAAAATTTTATTTCTTGATTCAAAAGATACCTACTTGTCAAAATGTTTTGCTGCAGTGATCCTTATTTATTAAAGTCTGTTACATATAGCAGTAATTTTTGCCAATTATTACCGGCGTTTGGAGAGAATTTATTAATGTACTTATAGGACCTAATGTCTGCCTATCTATATACGTAGTTTCCGCTACAATGTAATATTTATTCGTTTGAAAAGTGCCGTGTAATTACTTGGTTATGAGTGTAAACAATTCGTCAGTTGTTTGTCTTTGAAAAAAAAAAAAGAAAAGACACCGTCTTCTATTTTGGAACGACATATAGAGCCACCAACCAACAAACTCGACTTATAAACCTACCAACAAAACGGTATATTACAGCCGTTTTTTTTTACGGTAGCCTTTATTCTCTTTTCGAACGAACGTAATTATTATTAACGGTAATAAATCCTGTCGTTGGGCAAACAGACATAAAATAAACGCAAAGCTATGTATGTATGTACTAACCTATCGGTAATCCACGAACACACACATATTTAATAAACACAACAATGCACACGAATTTCTGGTCTTTATAGTTTTATTTCTTTACCGACGGTTACGGTTACTTTCGGCTGTTCCTTTACTAACTACATAAAAAATTGTATAATATTTATATGATAAGAGATTAGGAAAAGTGCCTTTTATCATCAAAAACCGCCGTCTGTTTAAATAGCGTAATTATACTACAAACCGCTGCTTACGTTCACTGACTGACTACTGGTAAATTGCAGCCACACTTATTTTACTTCATCCTGAGATTGATTATCAGTAACACAGTTTCCTTTTTCTCATTTCTCTCATATTCCAGTACAATTGCTAATTTTATTTTTGTATGACCAGCGCTAACCTTAATATTTTTGCTTTTTTACGGAGGTCCTTCGAGCCGGATGCGGACTAAATCATTAATTTGAGACGAAGTATGGGCCTGTTTTCGATTTTGTTTGTTATCAAATTGCCCTTTACCACAGTACAAACCCCATAACATGACGTATTTGAAGTTTTTTTTTTTACTTTTAACTTATATTTTGAGTGGTTGCGGTTGATATGGGCCCGTGGCGGCCGGCAGGCCGATATACATACATATAATAAAGTGTATCACAAGTTAGTCGTGTGTAACTTTTTCAACGGCTAAGTAATGAAGTAATATAGGTACATATTATGGTGTTAGACGGACGGCTTCATCAATCCTCTAAAAATACATATTTGGCTAGGATCCGGAGCAGAGATAATAAGGCCTTTATCTTTCGCTCGCGCTTACTTTATTTTAAGACCAGGAGTTTTATTGGGAGAATTAAACGTGTTTGCAAAAGAAATTAGAACGGCTGGAAGTTTTAATCAGTTTTACTACCAATCTACTCGAATTTCCGACGTCGGGAGATGCTAATTTACTTAATTTAATATACACACAACATAACTACGAATATGAAGAAGCATACTACATACATTTTTTTTTTGCTGGAATAAAACGAATTCTCATTTTTATCTTTTACATTAATGTAAAGTCAAGTTTTGAAATTGTTCATTCTAAAGAAATAAACATCGAACCAAGCCTGATGTTATTTTTTATAGTAGATATTTTTTACACTTTGCTACATGATTGAACTACATATAAAGTAAACTGCAACTTAATTTGCATTCACGTTGCCTGTAGGTAAGCGATCCGGATACGGATTTAATTCTGAATAAAATCATGCACAAAAAGACTCAGAAGATAACAAATTGTCTTTTAATCTCTTTATTTTTTTTTAGAGCTATCATATCATGCATACATTACAATTGCAATTAACCACTTCACAATACACATTTCATTTTAATACAATCTTAATTCATTAAATTTATTTATAGGTACTAAAACCCAAACTTATTGACATCTGTCACTTTACTTGAAGTGACAAGACGTTTTAGTGGCAACTATACGAAACAAAAATTACCAAAAATGTTTGGTTAGGTTTTACTTTTTAAATACCGAATTCGCACAAATTTTGTAAATGTAATAGTTCAATAACGAAAGGTTGAATTTTAAAATCGTTCGTCGAAGCCATAACCAGCCACGTGTGGGAATTTCGCAGAAAAAAGCGCAATTTCCCATTTTAATTGCCGTTCTTAAAAACAATCTGCAAACGATGTGTTGCGGTAAACGGATTTGTTTTTGAATTCGGGGAAACACCGTAAAGAACTTACAGAGCGACTGGGTTTATTATAAACATAAAATTAAGTGCGTGTTGTGTTAGGTTTGAATGTTTTTTGTATAAATGTGTGTGTGTGTATTCGGCTCACTAATGATACACACTAAAAATCCCTCATTTTCGTTTTAAAGGCCGATAAATTGAAGAATCCTTAAATCGACTTTAATTACAGAAAAATTAACAAAACTTCGTCAACTCATCGATTCGATTCGACTCGACGAGACAGTCGACGGCAGAACAAAGGCTGCTCGGATTAATGCAGAGATAACCAAAAATGCAGGTGAATACGGGCGCATAACAACTCCACCCTACTTTTTACAAACGCGAATTTATTACACTTACGTTATCTTGTAGGTATTTTTGTAGCCGGGTGGAAACGGGGTGAACCGAAAGAAGGAAAGGCGAATTTAAATCCAAAGCAATTAACAGCGTTCGTTAAATTCGATAAAATCGTCGAAAAAAGGAAAAAAATAGCCGAAATATATAACTGTACGAAAACATAAAAAAGACATAAATAGTCACAGGAATTTGGATTAAAACCTGCTCTCACAATTCTGCAGTCGGATGGATGTGTATCCTTTTCGCTTGCACCCAGTAGGGAACCATTCGAAGCAGACAGGGACAGACGCATATGTTGTGTCGGCGTATGTGTGTGAGGTCGAGAACTGGCCACCTTTGACACTCCTACATTTTAAGCCGAATTCGATGAATGCACTTTTGTGGATTTTATTTTTTCCGAAGTTGTTAAACACGTTCCGGGCAACCGAAAATGTTGTTATATAAAGAGATTTTAGGCATTTTTCATGGATTCCGAGTGCCATTAAGACAAAATTTACCTGGGAACGAGAGGTGGAGGAGGCACGCTGTAAAAGACGCGATCAGACGCGACGTTTTAAAATCCGACACTGGGAAACGCTGAGAAAGATCTTCCTCGCGAAGGCAATTACATGGAACAGGCATCCCAACGATTCCTATTCGATCGTTATCAGACGGACGTTATAATGCAGCTATTTTTTATTGTCGTGCGACGACGTACGGGTAGGGGGTTTTTATTAGTCGAAATGACTTTCAGTTTTTATAAAAGAGGAATTATGTAAATCATCCTGAGAATGTACGATCACTACCTTACTACCTACTTATATATCTACTATCTACCTGCTTGCTAACCCTTCTCTGGCCCCACAAATTTAGAAACGATTTAACGCCTGATAGTCGCACTAAAATTAAGTCGTTATTACTTCGATTAACAGAAAAATTAAAAAGTACAAGGCAAGAATATAACAACTAAAGTTGCATCATAAAAACTCTTAATGTTAAATCTTCTATAAAAGTGGAAGAATGGTCATTAAGATTAACACAGGTGTCTCCAGATCTCTCTTTAGTGAAAAAAAATACAAAAAATATTAGCGTCAATTATGTCTCCGTGAAACGACTAGTTAAAAAGCATTGTTAAATGTTTCATGGATGGAGAAGACTTGAAAAACACCATTCTTCATGAGATTGTATCTATTTGATGGAATTGACCAGCCTTTATAAAGCTTCTACTTAGAGCTGAGGTTTAAAATAACTGACAAAGGATAATAAATTAAATAGTAATAAAATTTAATTACGAGAAACACTTAAATCTCCTCCCAGATGGACGAGTACTCACTAAGAATGACATACGCCTCCTCAGATCTTCAGTGAAGCGTCTGAATTTAATCAAATCCAAGAAATGTTAAATTCAATCATGTCTCAAAGGAAAATTCCACTAAAACAGGTTAATGTAAAAAAAATTATGACAAATTCTTTGTAATTAGACAGCGTGGTATTTGGACCAACATTGTTAAATGTTTCATTAACGGAGAAGCCTTGAAAGACACCGTTCATCATGAGATTGTAGTTATTTGATGGAACTGGACAGCTTCTACTTAGAGCTGAAGTTTAAAATAACTGACAAAGGATAATAAATTAAATAGTAATAAAATTTAATTACGAGAAACACTTAAATCTCCTCCCAGATGGACGAGTACTCAATAAGAATGAGATACGTGTCCTCAGATCTTCAGTGAAGCGTCTGAATTTAATCAAATCCACGAAATGTTAAATTCAATCATGTCTCAAAGGAAACTTCCACTTAAACAGGATAATGTAAAAAACATTATGACAAATTCTTTGTAATTAGACGGTGTAATATTTGGTCAAACATTGTTAAATATTTCATGGACGGAGAAGACTTGAAAAACACCATTCTTCATGAGATTGTATCTATTTGATGGAATTGACCAGCCTTTATGATACTTCTACTTAGAGCTGAGGTTTAAAATAACTGACAAGGGATAATAAATTAAATAGTAATAAAATTTAATTACGAGAAACACTTAAATCTCCTCTCAGATGAACGAGTACTCAATAAGAATGACATACACGTCCTCAGATCCTCAGTGAAGCGTCTGAATTTAATCAAATCCAAGAAATGTTAAATTGAATCATGTCTTAAAGGAAACTTCTACTTAAACAGGATAATGTAAAAAAAATTATGACAAATTCTTTGTTATTAGACGGCGTGGTATTTGGCCAAACATTGTCCAATGTTTCATGGACAAAAGACACTATTAATTAATTAACCTTCTAACTACTAAATGGAAAAGGAAAATAAAGGTTAACTTTTTGATTATTTCAATTCAGTAGAGTGGAATAAAATTTTTGGGAACGTGTTGGGTCCTGATAAACAACAGTGATAAGTGAGTCTCTACTTTTCCCCATTGAATCTATCTTCTATTTTCTGTACCCTCAACATTTCAATATCAATATGATTAAATTCAGTGTTCAATTTTGATGATTCTCATCATAATTCAGTCATAATCATTAACGTTCATTTTCTTGTTCGACATTCGTGAGATATTTCAACTAATTCGTTTCAGTCTTCGTCTTTTATTGGCTCGAGGTGAGTGTGAGTAGCAAGCAATCTGGCATTCTTCTTTTGTTGCTCTTCTTCATCATCACCATCTTCCTGTTGGTCGCCAGCACACGAAGAGGACGCCACCACGGCCTCTATCAATTGCGATAATTTACTATCAAAATCAATTATGACTTCTCGCCGAGCCTGAAATATTTGCATGCACAAGAGTAATGGTAATTAAAGGCACTAAAGTGTTGTTAGAACCCGTTTACAGCATTCTTACAACTCGTAATGCTTCTCATTTCACACTGACCGCTATGTTTGTTAGTATGTGTGTGGACAAATCGTTCTCCGTTACAGTACACTCATACGTACTACATACACTACTATGAGACGAGGATACCCACACGGACCTATAGACACGGCCCCCTTTTATATTTTAAGCGATTGCCATTAGTTCGTCACAGGCGATGTCACAGCAAGCGATTTTTCTTTACAAACGAGCCGGTCTAAACGTTTACGATGTTCATTTAGTAAATAACTTGAAGAGATTCATCTCCAATTCTTTACACAGATAGATACTAATCTACTCAACTTAATAGAGGCCTTCAGGAGAGATGAGTCTTGGGCTGTGGAACAAGGATTTAAGGAAGGTTAGGGTAGGGTAGGTTAGGTTAGGTGAAGATGGAGAAGGAAAATGACACTAACAAATCTGTCAGTGAATGTCTTAGAGTGGTAAAAAAAAATCAAGAGTATCTGCTATCGCTGCCAATTATTTATGTCGTTTGGTTATTTTTGGACAGAAGAGCAAAAAGCAGCAACAGACTTGCAGTGGGTGCAACAGGTTGTTCGATGCTGATGTTCCTGTCACGTCGCTCCTCTGATGTGTCGTTTGTGTCACTGCTGCTGCTGCTGCTACGTGGTGAGTTTTTTTACTACCACTTCTACTACTACTACTACTACTACTACTACTACATACTAGTACTAAATGTGTAGTAGTAGGTATACAACGAAGCTGGTCTCCGAAAATCAAACAGCTGCATCTATACGAGAAAATACGAACATATGTATAAATGTAGACGTGGATGACAACGAAAACGTTGGGCCCATTTTATTACGATGGCCTGTCACAAAAAAATAACACGTCACTATGAATAACTAACGAAAAACGACGATGAAAAATTGTCCTGCAGATAACAATCACACCACCCACCGTATTAGTAATTAAATGTAATTATTGTTGTCAATGGCCCTTTGACGACCCAAAGAATTAAATTTGATTGCCTGTAAAACCTTATTATTTATGTTGTAGTTGAAAGCAACACAAATTGTAAAAATCCGGCTCGAAGGACCATACTTTCTATATAATTTTGCCACAAAACGAGCCCAAACAAAAAATACAACGCTAACAATGTACTTATAGTCTTATACGTAGATACATAACACTTTATGCAAATTTCGCCAGATAGATGTACGACCATTGTTTGCCATTTATCGAAGTAATCGCCTGTGTAACTGTTACAAAGAGGTAACATTGTTTGCTTCTTTGTTGACGCTATCTAAAGAAAATATTGGATGGAAGTTCATAAAACGTTTGCCTACGCGTTCTTCTTGCGATCTCATGAGAAATTGTGCTTTCAATTAAGGCTGGCAAAGACGAAAGAAATATGGACGAAAGGGAAAAAATATTAAATAAATCTTATTTGTTCGCGCTATTATATTATTGCAGAATAATTAAAGGATTTAAAAAATTATTTCAGAACTTAAGGGACCTTATCAATTTAAAATTTTGAACTTATCGTCCTTTCTAAAAAAATGTACATGTAGGCATTTTTTGTAGATAAAGTAGCTTGATAAATAAATATTTCTTTTTTTCATAAATATGTCTCTATGCAGAATATTTAAATTAATTTTTTACAAATTAGTTTTTGTTGTATAATTCTTTTAAAAACTCGTGACTGTACTTGATTTTACAAATAAATAGCCTGGCTGCAGTTTGCCTACCCCAAACAATATGTGGCTGCAAATATGTGTTAATTTACCTCTTTAGTCATCCAATTATGTTTTCAAAAGTGTGTGTATGGGAAGAAATATTACCTGAAAATAAAGAAATAACAACAATTAGTATTATTTTCGGCAGTCCTCCGAATGGAAGCATTGTACTTATTTAAATAAATATGCGAATTTTTGAGTCATATCCTGTGTATTCAATAATTGAATACGTGTTATTTATTATGCATAGTTATGTAAAGTAGCGACAAGGTTATAAACAATATTTTCAGAAATTAAAACGTCCGTAGAATGTTTAAAATCTTGACATTAACACTTAACAACACTTAAAAGCATTTACATTAAAATGGAGGCGTTACGCCCCAATATACTATGTATTTATAAGTAACACAATGACGGTTTCCTGAAAGAATTCTTATTCTCTACCAACATAATAACGCAAAAGATATAATGAGGTGATATACATTCTTTGTCTAATTGTTTATTAGTATCTTGTATTAATTATTACGCATATAAATTAATGTAAAGCTCAATATGTCGCACCCAATTTGAATTAATTGCTGGAGGTACTTAAAAACCTCATGAGCCTTGGCGTAACTATAACATTTGCTCCGCCTCTCTGTATGCTCATCGGGTTTTGAAAGACCTCTACTATGAAGTGAATAGATTTCTGAGGAAATCCTTATTTAAAAACAACCATAGCTGAAAATATTTTTTTAAACGTAGATGATGTTTGCGTCGTAGATAAGCGAATAGACTTCGATTTAAGTGCTAATTTCGAAATAGCAGAAGGCACTTCAATTTTATTTATTAGATAAATGGTCCGAGCAAGTTGTAAAAGATTAAATTCGTGCAGCAAAAGGTTCCAGTCAGTCCAAATGATTTTACACTTCCAGTTTATAGGTATTTACTAAGTCATATAAAATGCAAATAAACTGAATTTCAATCATAAAAATTTATTTCGGTTATCTTTCCTTCCACCTTTCAAAGAAATAAAAAACATCGTCAACAAAATTACAAATTCGTGATTAAATACAAGGACCAGTGAAGAAATTTCGAGACAGTTCAGAAATTGAAACCCCTAATGATCCTGGTGTAACCATTTGTCGTCCAGAACAAACTTTTTTGGCCAATTGTCCCATGAGAGAAAGGCTTTCTATCCAATATTAATTTTTCCCGAAGACAAACAAATTCTGGCTACCTTTGTGACAGCTAGCTGAACGGTGATCAATGCGACATCAAAAAAGAGAGAGGAAGGAAGACATACGTAGAAGAGATCTCGAGGAAAGGCAAACATCACACTCACACATTAAATATACTACGACGACGGTATACAAACAAAAAGAATACAGACAAGCAAGCGGTCAGATAGTTTGACGCCACGTTCTTGTTGTTGTTGTAGTAAGTAGTATATATAGGTAGTATTTGTTGGTTATTACCTGCCTGTCCAGGTGCGTCGTCCTCGTAATTATCTCTATAAAAAAAATGCATTAATATATTCAAGCTCGGTAAAGCAATTATCGCTAACTGCACGGGATTATTATTATTGTGTGTCTGTGTAGTTAGTAGTCGTCGGAACCCGCGTTGTCCGCACATGTCGGTCATTTGTAATCCGCGGATTTGCAAAGCAAAGGCAATAATCATTGTTGGCGACACGGAAAAAAGGACACCTTTCACGTAAACACAACTACGTTGTTATTAAAATTTTTACGAGAAAGAATTTTAACAGAGGGGGGACGAACGAAGGAAAAGGATCATTATCAATTTGAGATGTACCTATAAGAAAACTTTGCTTTCAAACACAAAGAAAGCATTCATGCTAGAAATGATTGGATTATCCTACATTTGGAGAAATTGATATATTATCCTCATTGCCAGAGTCGTTAAAAATGCAGGAAAAACTGCACCTTTCACGTAAAAAGTACACTACAAGGTAATAAAAATATAAAAATCGTTGTGAGGACAAATGGCACAAAAAATAGATCACTGTGGGTGTACTTTGGATAAAATATCAATATAAAGAGAAAGAGATACAAATAGTGAGCTCCAGTTTGTTGGGTGGTTATTTTAAAAAATTGGAAGGTTAGGTTGGGTTAGGAGAACGTGAGGTTGATAACAAAGTGAAATTAGAAGTTAAGGAAATATCGGGTGAGGTTTAGAAAATAGAACTTAAAATATGGTTAAGTAAAGAACGAAGGGCTGATTATACAGTTAGGTTACAAGTTGAATAGAACTTGGTTCAATTAACACACGTAACCAGTAAAAAACCCTAGGCCGAATATTTATTAAAAAAAAAATGCAGGAAAATGTGAGGCTGATGAAGATTAGAAGTTGAGAAAGTGCTTGGTTAGGTTTAGTAAATGTGGTGGTAGTAGTAGAATTAGTTTTCAATTAAAACAGGTATGAAGTAAGAAATCTATCACTTTAACACGTTGAAATTTTATAAAAAAAAAATTAAAATTGAGAAAATTGAACCAAGCTAGTTCAGGTTAGGCTAGGCTGCAAATTAGGTTCAATTATAACAGTTAGTAACAAGTACCTAATACAACTACTTTCCTAAGGGCGTAGGTTAAAAATTTATATAAATTACGTTTAAACAAAAGAAAATTTGAGTCAGGTTAAGAATTATTACCAGGCTAGTTATGATAGGTTTAAATATGGCTAGAGAAAGTTAAAAACTACTTAGAAGTTCAATTTAGGTACATCTTATCTACTATTAGAAGTATTTTGTGGTATTTTGACATATTTTGATACTGAGTAATTAGAACTTTTAATGAAGGGTTGGGTTAGGTTTAATATGAATGAAATTAGAAATAAACAAATATATTACCAGTTAGCAACTTATCACGATACTAGGAGCAAGTTTATTAAATCAAGTTTTTATGCAATTAAATATAGTCAGATTACGTTGGGTTAAGAATATTACAAGCAGTACCTCAAGGTTAGGTTGCAATAAGTTAAGAATAAAGCTAGTCAGATAGGGTTAGTTCAATTTATAATAATTAGAGACCAATTAAAGGTTCCAAACAGTCACTTTTGAAACTACATTCTTATATTAGACATATTTTGATACTGAATGATAGAACTTGTTAATGAATGGTTGGGTTAGGTTTACGATGAATGAAATTAGTAATAAGTAAAATATGTTACCAGCTAGCCGCTTATAAATATAATAGCCTGCAATTTTATTATTTATTACGTGTATGCAATTAAAATTGAATCAGATTCGGTTGAGTTAAGAATATTACAAGTACCTTAAGGTTAGGTTGCATAAGTTAAGAATAAAGCTAGTCAGATAGGTTAGTTCAATGTTATAACTAGTTAGAGATCAATTAAAGGTTCAAAACAGTCACTTTTGGAACTCCATTCTTATATTAGAATGAGTAGAACTTATTAATGAATGGTCGGGTTAGGTTTAAAATGGATGAAATTAGTAATAAATAAAATATTAACAATACCCTGCAATTTTATTATTTATTACGTTTGTATGCAATTAAAAAATTGAATCAGATTCGGTTGGGTTAAGAATATTACAAGTACCTTAAGGTTAGGTTGCAATAAGTTAAGAATAAAGCTAGTCAGATATGGTTAGTTCAATGTTATAACTAGTTAGAGATCAATTAAAGGTTCAAAGCAGTCACTTTTGGAACTCCATTCTTATATTAGAATGAGTAGAACTTATTAATGAATGGTCGGGTTAGGTTTAAAATGGATGAAATTAGTAATAAATAAAATATTAACAATACCCTGCAATTTTATTATTTATTACGTTTGTATGCAATTATAAAATTGAATCAGATTCGATTGGGTTAAGAATATTACAAGTACCTTAAGGTTAGGTTGCAATAAGTTAAGAATAAAGCTAGTCAGATAGGGTTAGTTCAATGTTATAACTAATTAGAGATCAATTAAAGGTTCAAAACAGTCACTTTTGGAACTCCATTCTTATATTAGAATGAGTAGAACTTATTAATGAATGGTCGGGTTAGGTTTAAAATGGATGAAATTAGTAATAAATAAAATATTAACAATACCCTGCAATTTTATTATTTATTACGTTTGTATGCAATTATAAAATTGAATCAGATTCGGTTGGGTTAAGAATATTAGAAGTACCTCAAGGTTAGGTTGCAATACGTTAAGAATAGTCAATGTTATAAGTAATTAAAGACCAATTAAAGGTTAAAAATAGTCACTATTTAAATTGACATGTTTTGATAAAATATGAATAATACTGTAAATTCAGGAAGGTTTAGGTTAGGTTTTAGGTCTGTTTAATTAGAAGTAGATTAACTAAAATATTTTGTCAGTTGGCAGCTTATCGCCACTTTAGATATCTTACGCTAAAATTGTATTAGACTACATTTGAAAATCACTGAAACTGGGTCACTTTAGGTTAGGTTATGTTAGGTTATGTTAGGTTATGTTGGTTATATTCTAAGCACGTTAATGTTAAATTCCAATAGGTTGGGGATGAAATACCAAAGTAAGATGTGTTGAGTAAGATTACTTATAAATGATAGTAGGTTAGGTTAGGTTGCTTGTTGTACCTATATTGTTCGAAGGTGTATGTGACTTGAAACCGTCACGAAAGTGTTTAATTTACAATTATACTGCTTTCACAGAGTAAGAAATTTGAAAAGCTATTACATTATACATCGTCACATCACTTAATAAATGCGGACACGTCAAGGGTTCCCGTTTTGAAAACTGTCCATAAAACTGTTTACCATCCTCTCTCCGCTCACAAAACACACACACACACACACACACACACACATAAGATCGACGAACGTCTTCTGCATTTGTACGTTTATATTATGGATGTTATTTCGCACCTTTTTACCAAACTTTTTCATATGTACATAAACTCTTCTAGGTATATGCATGCATATACATACATACATATATTTATACACGACGAAATCGCGTAGCTGCGCGTGCAAGTGCCGTTATATTTACGTTTCTCTGCCTTTTTTTTTTCTTCTTTTTATTCGCGAGATTGATGGACAGCCACTCTTAACGATCACAACTTTATTTCGGGCTAAATTTAGAAGGTAATCGACTCAAAATACATGTGTTCATACATGTCTTTACATTTCTATGGATTGACGTTTATTAAAATCGAGTCGAAGGTATTTATTAGTACTTATTATAAAAATATGTAAAAAAAATCTGCCCCGGTCGTGAATCGAACTCGGGCCATTCACTATCACGTGCGATGTTCCTCTTATGGGAAGGGCTGGGAAACGAGGAGTTCTCAGCGTACAGGGGCGACAGCCGAGACCAGAGACACCAAAATTATTATCATACGATTACGTTGTGTAACTACTTTAAAGCCACAGCATGTACGTGTATGTGAATAAAATGTATTACATATTGTATACGTAAAACAAAACTTTTTGAGGAATTCTCGTTTTTACGCTTGTTCTGGTGTTCGGTACTTGCGTCTGTGTATGTATTAAATTAACGATGAACGGGCGAGGCGCTATCCACACACATTTAAACAATACTCACCATACGTACATAATAGTAGTAGGTACAGATTATAGCTATTGCAATATTATTGGAATTTGTCGATTAGACTATTGGGTGAGCACTTTGTCGCATACTATAAATAAATAAATGAATGAGTGAGTGAATGAACGAATGAATGAGCGGATGGTTGACGAACGAGTGAAATGGACGAACCCGAAACGTTATTCCAATGGATGTATGTATGTATGTTGTACCACCCACAATATCCACGATGGACAGACAGACAGCTTTGTATGGTAGTTGTACGAAGGTATGTGTTTTATAAGCGAGATTTTATAAAACTGTCAGGGACAACAGCATACCTGTTGGATTCCGGTGCATTATGGAAGCCGCGGCTGATTTATGGACGTCATTAAGGCGCTCGGCCGTTTTCAAATTCTCGGTCTCGTACAGGAACTCGTTTTTAAACTAACGTAATAGGTATCAATATTAAAAAAATGCCGACTAGTGCACAAATGTAATTTTTAGGGGCGGTTTGGTACAATCGTATTAGTTGACTGTAGTATACATACGTAGCAGTAACAGTTTGGCTAGTCAAACAAACTGTCAACAAAAGTGTGTCGGTAAGATAAGCTTAAAAAGGATTATGATCTGTTCTGAACATTGTTCTTCTTGAAATATCAATTGAATTTTATTTCTTTATTCTATTACCTATTATTATAATTTCCATCGCCAACATACAGAGATGCATACATACATGTTTAAATTGTTACGTTTACCTGTAGGTAACGAACAATTTGGTTTTTGGTACAGAATTTTTTTTTGATACATCTGAGGATGTGACTAAAACGAGCAAATTTTAGCATCTAAAATTTTTTTATATACACTTACAGCAATTTTTAACTTATTTAAAAAAATGGTGGAGGCGTCAGACATTTTAAGACAATATCCTTAAGGACAAAACAAACTATTTTAATTTTTAAAATCAAATTTTACCTAATTATTGATTAATCAATTTATAACTACATTCATGCATAGATACAGATAATTTAACCCTTTTAACTACATTAAATTCTCATAATATTTAACGATTTTTATGATACAATAATTACCTAATAGACCAGTGTTGAAGCCTTCAAAAATAGTAAAAAGTGAAAAAAAATTATAGTAGGAAGAAACGCATTGGAAAAGGAAGAGAATATCATAGAAATGAAAGGAAAAATAATTTACGGACGATCTGAGGTCGGTGAGTTTTTAAGGGTAAAAAACGGTTTTCGTTGATTTCCGGAAAAACTACAAGTCTTATGAAAAAAAGTTAAATGGCAAAGTTGTAGGTAATAAAAAAATCTACAACTTTTGTATTTACATTTTTGTCACATAACCTCAAAATTTATGTGAAAATTTCAAATAACCAACTTTTTAGTTTTTTATTTTTATCTTTTACAAAAAAATTGTTTTTTTCACGAAATTTTGTGAAAACTTACCTTTTTCTGTCCCAAACACGTTTTAATTTTTTTGATTTGAAATATTAATTTTTTCACCATATTTTTACTTAATATCGGAAAAGCACCCTTATTTTCAATCGAAAATTCTCGTAAAAATATCTGCTTTTTTGAAAACGTTGGTGGACTTTTTCTTCGTTGAAATCTCTACTTTCTGATGGTGTGAAAAAAATATACATTATTAATTTTATCTAAAAAATGTGACTGCTGCTATTTTTTTCAGTACAAAAGTTATATATAACATTCTTTACTGAATTACGACATTACAACCCTTTATTACGTAGTGAAGCTCGCAGACGTTCTACACAATTTTACTACCACAGTCGCCACTTTAAATAAACTATTGTAGATTTCAATTTTACATTTAAAATTAGCAGGAAGATGCTTTGGTGTCATGCTTTTAACTTTTTACGCCCAAAATATTCTGAACTTTTATCCAATTCATTTCATACCTACATATTTAAGTAGGTACTGTGATCCTTTTTAATATACTTGACAATTCTTATTATCTCTTTTGCTACTACGTTACAACCGAATTTTGTTCCCACGTCAATGATTCTCGAACGAACATCCTCACTTATCAGCAACGAGCCGATACGCTGAGCATTCCATCTATATCGTCGTCTGTGGCTGTGTTTTTTCCCTTATTTCTTCGTTCCTTTCGCCGACGCCGCGTCCCCGGACTCGTCCGTTTGTTTTTAATTTAATTTAAACGCCACTTTTCCGTGAATCTGGGAGCGAAAACGAGTGTGAGCTCTGGTGCTACTGTTGCAAACGTAATTGGTCGTATGTATAGCCGTCGTCGCCCGTTCGTTCGCCAATACAGAAAACATGCCGTAAAAGTTATCCGCCCGATATGCCGTTTTGTCCGTTTGTTGAACTCCATTGTTTCCGATGCAATATTCATTTATCCATACGCGAGAGATTATCCTAACAGCAGCAGCTTCGGTATTCCTTAATGAACATTCCACGAAACTTATTTATATTAGGTACCTACCTATACTTACATGGCACCGCCCCGATATTAACATTTTTCATCTACTTACAACCTAATGTGCTAATACGACACAAAAACTGTTTTTCAACCCCAGAACATCACATTTTTGTTTCTTTCTCCCATTACATTTGTTACTACATAATTCATCTTAAATCCGAGTTCAGAATTATAAGGCTGTTAATGTGATAAACGTTTCGACAATTAGTAATACCCGTCATTACGCATGAACAACTACTACATGTTAGAATTAATTATTACCCACCGATACATAGATAATGAGTTGCCATTTTGATTCTAATACTGATGATAATGAAAAATTACACGTGATCGTATTCCTACATGCAATAAACTATGTAGTATCTAATAGGTAGTTTATGAGATCGGTCATAACGTAGAGTACAAGAACTAGTTCTAATGCCGCGCCTAATAATAAAATCGGCAACCATTGGAGGATTTCTCTTCTCGCAACCACAGCACGACATCGATAATTAATCAATTGCCGTTTTCTACCGGTTTCGCAATTTATTGTTAAATATACGTTCATTTCTATTTGTATGTTTCGGAAATGTTGGTCATTGAATTCCTTGCGAATTTACAAGAAAAAAATCTCTTTATAGTTTTTTGATGCGACGTTTAATAACCGAGTTATTAACAATTTAAATTTGATTATATCAATCAATCACGGCGCGCTACGTAAGCTGCTGCAAGTGGAAGAGGGTGGGAGGAGCATATGCTTCAATTGTTATTCTAGCTGTGATTCGGCTGCATTCGTTGCAGCAAATGAGACACACTATGATTGGTGAACTTTCAAACATGGATTACTCGATTATTAGAGGTCGTATTGGAAAAATTCAAAGACAAAAGTTTGTCAAAAATTCATGAAGAATTGCGAGGTGAACTTTCTTTTGTGCTATTTCAGGTACATCAATAAATACTGTAATACTAACGGTTTCTTTGCTTCAGTTCACAATTAAGTAAGCAATATATCATTAAAAAAGACCATATTATTCATTGTTGTGTTCTGTTGTAGAATATATTATGTAGTATTCAAATGCGTGGAAATTTATTACACGATTGTTCTAGAAAATTACATTTCTTTATGTTACTACCTAAGAATAAAATTATAATACATACCTACCTATAATGTATAATATTACCTAAACTTACATGTACGTAAAACTGATTTTAATATTTCTGATAATCCATAGAGTCATTATTTTAACAGAACCCACTTCATTTCTACAACTGCAGAACTGATAAATTTATCAACACATTGCAGCCTACACGTAATAACAATAATAATAATAATAATAATATACGGGGCAGCGTGTCTGTATGTACTTTGTTGTTAATGTGCACGTGTGCGTGTGTGCGAGCTTGCAGACTAACCTTGTTAGTTTGCATAAATGTAATGTTTAAATAAATTCAAAGAACTAAGTGCATAGGTAATGTTCTCGGCAATAAATCATTTTGACTATTTATAGTGAAGTTTGAATTGCAAGTGAAAGATCATACCGGAGTCATTTGAATGCTAATTTCAATTTAACTACATCAATAGTTTCCTTTTTTGCGAAATAAAAGTTGAGTTATTAAGACAGAAACAAGGTATGGGTTTACAACTACAGCAATCGTGTAGGTACCTACTACAGTGCATTTCACTACTCACTCGGTAAGTTCTTCTTGTCGTAAATCTTCAACAATGGAATTTCATTAATGAAACTTTGCTAATTTTATGGATTGCTATACTTCTTTTTTCCTTTTTTTAAATACGCTGAATATTTTATTGTGGCAGTATAGGTAATAAAATAAAAACAATTTATAGTTTATTTGGTGGAGGAACTCGATTTAGTGGCAATTTAAAGAATAATAATGTTTGATTAAAATTTGTCTAAATTATTACGAATCTGAGTATCCTCCTATTGTATTTGTAATAATTTTCGTGTGTGTGAAGAACGTTCGTTTCTTTTTGATCTAGTTAACCTTCGAAAAAGTATCCGTAAAATTTTTAAGCAAACACAGTTTAAAGCAACAATTAATGTAGGTACCCATTTTAAATTAACTTATGAGTTTCGAGAATAATAATGGCAAGGTCTTCGCTTTATTGTTATTTTGTGTCGGCAAACTTCCTAGGTTTTTATCGCATCGAGAGCGAGCGATTTTTGGCGATTTAATAATAAATCATAAAAACCGTGATACAGCGAACAACTACACATGTATTATAATGTAGGCGTTGTAGTTAAACGCGTTAAATTGTTTGTTACAGTGTTTGTGGAAGAATAAGCAGATCAAGTTTTTAACCGTCCGATTCGATCATCCAGTTTTTTTACGTGCATTTGAAAAACACGAGCTTCTGCAAACAAGATCTCATTTTCGAAGCCCGATAAAGATATCGAAACTTTGGCGCCAAACTTTGAACCACATACATATTATGTATATACAATATAATGATGGTACAATTTTTTATTTGAATAATTATCAGATATTGCCGTATGTTGTCACCAAATTTCCACCCTTGTAGGAAACAAATAGACTACAGAAGCAAAAGAAAGAAGACTTTTAGGCAATGTTACCGAATATTAAAAAAAAATAAATAAAGAAACTAAGTAATACAATATTATTAATAAAAATCTAAAAATAATATCAAAGTAATAATGGCATAACATAAAATAAAATTGTGAAGCAAATACCTACACACCAAGTTTTTGTTTATCTTAATTATTTAAACATTGTGTTCCACCCACCAAGAGCCACGTCAGAATTTCATTTCAAATGTTTTTGTTATTGTTTTTAGTTTTTACAATTAATTTTCCAAATCTATTAAGAGACACTAAAAAACGAATTCTGAGGGAGGAATAAACAGTGAAATTTTATCATGAATAATAAATTGCCAAGTTTTTGCACAGATTCAAAAGGGGATGATAATATGTGACCACAATTGATTATATTTTTCTAAAATTTATGAAATTTTGTTAATTTAAAGTATCTAAAACATGTCAATCTGGATTTCTCTTGTTATTAGAAAAAAAAAATGGAAATTAACTAAATACATTCGTCGTATTTAATCTATGAATGGAAAATCATTTGAATAACTAATTAATAAAAATTTTCTTTTCTTAAGAGTTTACGACAAAAACTAGGTATTAGTCTTCCTTATTTATTCTAAACACCTAAATTTTCATAATGTAAAATTTTTTATTCATCATTATATGGTAAATACCTTTTTGGGGATTATGATCCCTAAAACTTCCTCAGAATCCATAATAAAAATTAATACTTTTCAACGTACATTATTCATACATTCCTAACGACTTTATGGGAATCTAATCTAGGTCTTCCTCTGCTCCTGTTTACTCCTAACCCCTAACCACGATAATTAAAATAATAGACATGTATCTTCCTGTTTGTAGCGTCATACACCTAGTCAGTCATTCCATCCGTTAGTTTAACAAGAAAATTTACCTTTTCAGTTAAATGCAATATAAATACCCAAGCATTATGTGGGCAGTACAAACAAATAATTGAATGGTCACAATACCGGGAATGTGCGGTTGTTTTTAGCGCCAATCAGTGCAGTTTAGTGTTTAACTTTAACGATTTTAAGTGTGCTTACTGCTCACGGTAAGTGCTTGCAGGGTGTTAATTAGGTACATTGTTTCTTACAAAAAAAAGAAGAAACTTGTCGGGAATTATTTAGACGAGAAACAAACCGTACGGCGTTTGAATAAAAAGATACAGGCAATAACAGCACACCCTTGAATTACTTATATTTTCCAGCTGTGGGCGTATTCTAACAATGCGTTTTGTTTTTTTTTGCGAGCATAATTTGCATCGGCTTTTATTTTTCATAAAACAAACAAAAAAAAACTGACAAGAGATTTTTAAACAATTTAATTTTCTTATAATCACAAACTACCCTTCGTTTAATTGACATGTAAGTAAATAAGTTAACAATTTAATTTTAGATAAAAATATCGAACGTTATAGATAGGTAGGTAATTTTTGAAAAATCTAAAAAATTTTATTTTTCTCCCGGTTTTGAAACGTTGCTGACAGTTTGAAGATTTGTATTCGTTTTTATAAACGAGGGCAAACGTTATAGGTACTTATGTATATAAATTTAATTACATCAGCATTTTGATTTTTTATCGTAATAGAATAAGCGTTTAGGTAGAACGATTTGGAGCGGATATATGAAGCTAGCCGTGCACTTTTTCTGCTTGCATAAAACATCTTTAATTAATATCAAATAGATATCATTCAGAAAATTGCAAATGCACCAATTTTTAAATGTTGTTAAATGCGTTTTTTAATATCACATTGACTTCCAATAAATAAATCAATTAAAATCACCGAATTGATTTAGGTACTTCACCCTTCCTTGATGAAAATATATAGGCAATTATTATTAATTTATAATATCGATTGGTATTTACTTTTTCAGAGAATTTCTACCAGGAATTTGCTTTCTCAAGTTATCAAGAGAGTCTTTTAAGTTTCAACACATCTTATTTATTATACAGAGCATTGATCGGTTTATTTTAAATTATCAATCAATAAATTATTTTCTTGATCGATTCTTTAGGCGATAATTTACCGGACTTTTCGGGAAATACCTTTATGAACTATTTATTTACATACCTTATGTAAACAATTAACTGATATCGCGGGATACAAATTTCATCCCCTGAGTCCACAACAATAAAATGTCAACCACAAAACTCACACACAAATTAGATATGCTTTTATGTCACTTGGTTTAATAATTAATATTTAACAAAAAAACAACTGTTTTTCGTTTTTATGATAATAATAATAACTTGGTATTAAATAATGTTCGGGAAAACTAAATTGAGTTATAGTATTTAAAAAATAGTTTACTCTCGATACCATTAAGATAGTAAATAAATTGCGGCACTAGGAAACACGGTGGTGGTGTTATTTTAACTTGGAAAATTCGTTTGAAAGTTCATCCGGTGGAAGAACGAACATCGTTATGTTTGCCGCGAAGCGATGCGGCGAGGTAGCGCGAGCGCGGAAAATGTTCGCACAGATTTTTCCACCGCACACGTACGCACGCACGCACGTGCCAAAGTTTTCCATAAAACAGGATCAGCGAGTTAAAACAGGCGCTCTCTGAGGTGAGGTGACAAATGTGTGAGGAGCTTTTGTGTGCGCGGGATCGACGTCCCAACGTGCGGTTCAAAGCCGACTGAGTTGTATTTTCAGCGTAAAACCTCAGTTCATCCCCTCTACACGTCCCCCACTACTGCGGGCCGAAAAATTCAGTTATATCCTGAAATTATATTGGTTCACTTCGTGAATAGGTACATTCTTGAACAAATGCGGACAACAATTGTCGAGAGACATTTTCATGTTCATGGATAAAATCCGACGACGAGCGCGATCGCGGCCAGCCGTGGTTTCGTTATCGCGGCTAAAGCGACGGACGGCGACGTAAAGCACCGAAACCTTCCTTCTTACACACAAACAAACAAACAAGCGCTGATCGTGGTGGACGACTTGATGATGATAATGATGTTGATGAACGAGGGAGGGGCTCCTCCGCCGTTTTGTTTCGCGAAATCGTAGCAGGCGTCGACCGACGTCGCCCGTGTGCGTGCCGTTTGCATGGGTGTCTAAGATGCGTCGGTTGTAGCTTTCATTCATTGCATTGCAGGTTGTCGCGTGACGGCAACTACGGGCGACGAGGGGTGGCGGCGGTGGGACGCGAAACGGGGGCGGCCGAGATGCAAATTTGGGGTGCATATTGACGCGAGGGCGGTAGGTTAAGGGCAGATCGACCATATGCATCCGTACATACACTCTAATGTGTATGTGTGTATGTGTAGTATGTACATTGCATAAAAGAAAAACAAAAATTAATTGACAGATGAGTAATACTGTTTATCCTTTCTGGGTCGCCTAACTATATCGATTTTTTTGTGCATTATTTCTTCCCTTCCTTATGAAAGAAACCCTTGCTTGCGCTTGTTTATTTTTGTAGTATGTATTGTTTGGTTATGCATGTACTTACTGTTAAATACAGGCCAAATATATACACCTATACCTAGCTAAAGAGCTCAGGAAAATATGTCGACAATGTCGTTCCGAAAAAATAACCAGATCTCTGTCGAAAATTGGTCGATCACATGAAGAGTACAAACTGGAAGTATCCGGAAACATATACCATTAAATCGACTGAAAATAAAACCAGTGCACTAAAAATTGGCCATTAACATAGACTAGAAGTATCCATAAGATTAGCAGCGAACATGCTTAACATATTCAGAACAACATGTCGATTCAACATTGTTGACCTAGCAAATGTAAAGAAAATATGCTGATAATAGACCTAAAACATCCCCAATATTGACTGCTAACATAGAAACATACGGTAAATGAACCCCAAAATCACACTCATGCTAAAAATTGATGAAACATGTCGCAATGGGACTCAAGCCATATTCAACATTTATTGCTAGCAGTTCGAAAATAAACCTCAGTATAATATGCTTACATAAATTGGCAGTACTTAATCATGTCGAAATTCCCTAAACAGTGTTTTTTTTACATAGATCCAAAACTTATAGAGAAGAAACCAACCCCCTAGTAAGTACCATAGTTAATACAGACAGACAACATGCTCAAATTTTTTTTCTACCATTAAATAGTTGTGAGATCTTTGAAATGGGATTCAAACTGTACTCTACATTAAACGCCATTATATACCGAAAACTTGGGGAAAATAAAATTCAGTGTCTTATTCGGTACAGACCGAAACATGCTGCTAATAGTTTACTAAACTATTAAATAGACAGTAAACATGTTAAAATTTGACTCAAAACGTACTGAACATTGATTACTAAAATAGATCAAAAGCGTAGATAAAATAAACCCCAGTACAATCCTCAGTACCGACCGAAACTATGCTCACAATATAGTTTATAAAGGTACATAAAATGACAGTAAACATGTCGAAATTTACTTTATAGTGACTTCTTAAATAGATCTAAAATTTATAGAGAAGAAACCCCAGTATCATACTTAGTACAGTCAGACAAAACGTTCCAATAGTTTGCTAACATAAAAATATAATGATGGGATTGTTGCAATGGGACTCAAAGTGTTCTGAACATTGATTGCCAATAGAGATCTATATATAAGAGAACTATAAAGGGTAACTTTTTACATAGTTCCAAAGCTTTTGGAGAAGAAACCCCAGTAACATATACTTAGTGCAGACAAAGAACCTGCTCAAAATACTTTTCTAACATAAAAAGACAGTGAGGTTGTTCAAAAGTTCAAATGGGATTCAAAGTGCACTGATGATTGAATACCAACATAGATCAAAAACCTATAGAAGTTAAAATTCATTTTCATACTCACAATAGACCAAAAACATTCCGCCAATATTTTACTAAACTAAATAGACAGTAAACGTTTAAAATCGGACTCAAAACATACTGAACATTGATTGCAAAAATAAATTAAAAACATAGAGAAAATAAACCCCAGTATAGACCGAAAATGTGCTCACAATATACTTTACATATACAGTAGAACCTTAATAAGATAAAGACCAAGGGAAACGTTGAAAAGTTTGAGTTATTGAGGTTTTTACTTACAGAGGTCCGTGTATGAGCGTTGTTTAGGAATTATAGAGATAGACGAGCTAGGTTCAATGTAAATGAAACTTCGAAATGTTATTATGTACATACATACTTTATTTTAGGGTTACAGTTACGTTTATTCAAGTTTATTTTATTCTACTTAAAAAAGTCGGTTATAATTTTTTTTTTGTTTCAAACAATTCACACTTTCTACATCAATTTTATTACTTACTGAGGTGCGATGCCCAAATTATTCGTTTAAGTTATAGAGGGTTCAAATTTTAAGTAAAAGAGGTTTTGGACTCCGAGGGGAAGGGAACACAAAATTTTATGAATTTATAGAGGTTTTTACGTTATCGAGGTTTAAGTTATCAAGGTTCTACTGTACATAAAATGACAGTAAACATGTCGAAATTGAACTAAATGCATACTAACTAGTGACTTCTTACATAGATCTAAAACTAATGGAGAAGAAACTTCAGTATAATACATTCAAAATAGTTTTCTAACATAAAAAGATGTTGAGGTCGTTCAAATAGGATTCAAAATATACTGAAAATTGAATACCAACGTAGATCGAAAACTTATGAAAGGTAAGATCCAGCAGTGTCATGCTCGGTATAGCCGGAAAACATGCTGGCAATGTTTTACTAAACTAAATAGGCAGTAAATGTGTTCAAATTGGACTCAAAATATACTAAACAGTAATTTCTAACATAGTTCAAAAGCATCTGAAAATTATACCCCCGTACTAAACTCAGAATAGCCCGAAAATACACTCACAATAGTTTTCTTAATAAATAAAGACTAAATATGTTGAAATTGGACTCAAAAAATACGGAACGCTGATTGTTAGCAACATAAAACGAAAACTTATGAAAAATAAACCCCAGTATCGTACTCAGTAGGTGCAGATCGAAAATGTATGATAAATATACCAACAAACATATTCAACTTTAACCGAAAATAAACTGATAGGTATATTGTAAATACGTACACTAAAGGCAAGAAGCAAATACAGTATACAATTATTTAGTACTACCTATACCATAAAATTGTGAGATTCTTTTGAAAGCACTTGTCTATTGTTAGAACACGTTCAGAGTATCTATTTTGAAAGGTCCATCCGTCATAAAACTAAACAAGAACAGACACAATAATAAAATGTTACCGTCTGGGTCAACCACTTTATTATTTATAAGACATTACCCGGACCAGAAATAACAGAATTCGTAGAAAGAAGGGAACAATTTTACCCCCGCGTGTTAAAAAGGTCTCTCCTCTATTCCCAATTTTTATATTAACAGTTCAGTTGCTCAAAACATATATTTATACCTACTAGCAGCAATACCCGGCGTTGCTCGGTAACAATATATTACACGTTTGATGGAACATCCTAGAATATTTGCGAATTAAAAACTATCCAGAATATCCCATAATGATTCAAAACATTTTCTAACTTCTGGAACATTCTTGAACATCGACAAATCATTCTGAAATGTTATATAATAAAACATCCTTTTACTTCTTAGAACAAATTTGAACTGCCTGTAACATTCTAAAAAAATCTGCTTCATTCTCATCCCCACCCCGTGCTGTTTGCTGGGTGAGTAGGATCAGTAGACGCCTGGCGGGGATGACTAATCGATTGATAATAATTGACCAGTTATCGACCACTGAGAGTTGAAGATTATTACAGTACCAATATCGCTATTAAAAAATGGGGGTTGGTGGTAGAAGGATAAAAATGAAGGGTTATATGTATTTTTCAATACCAAATCATAAAAAATAAAAACAGAATTGTCTAAAAAATAAAAAAGTAAGGGGTGGACAACTCTTATCACTTAGGGGTATGAAAAATAGATAGTTCCCGATTCTCAGACCTACTGGAAATGTATATAAAATTTCGGAGGAGTATGGTAACTAACATTGTGACACTAGAATTTTATATATTAAATTTTTGAAATTAGAAATTTATTTAAGTACCAATTAAGCATTTATACGTTTTATTTTAATCGTACGATGGGTTCAAAACACCTTTCAGGTTACTGAAGATCAAAAATTACTGTTGTTGTTTTTTCTTTTCTTTCATATTGATACGTTCCTAAATACACAACAACGAATCGAGATCTGGTATGTGTTGTATTCGTAGGATATATAGGTGTACAAACGGCGTCGTCGTTTATTCGATGTATATCAGAACATGTACCGGAATATTGGTTATTAAGATTGGTATGCAGAAAAAAAAAATGCTTACCACGAGAACAAAAAAGGCCAAAATGAGAACCTCACCGTCGCGGCAGAAAACCAAAGAATTCGGTAGAAAGTAATCTGTCAATGTTGATTCCGGTGGGGCCTTCCTTGCTTTGTATCGTACCGAAATATTACTGAAAAAATTCTTTCTCAGCCATTTTGTGCATTCAATGGTTCCAATTTTTTTTATTATAACAAAAGCATAGATAACTCTAGCAGTGAGTGCTATTGTTTATACATTTGGCTAGATATCATCTATCTAACAGGATATTAAGTCTTGAAGCTTTTTCTTTCCACATTAAGTTTTTCATATATACAATGGTGCCACATTTTGAAATTTTGGAAAATTCAACAGTAATTCTAATACAGGAGAGGAGGATGTAAAAATATTTTGGGTAACTAAACGAACACATCATGAAATACTTTTCAGTCTTTGGTCTTGATTTTTTCACTTTGTGGAAGGATTTGTAGGAAGCAGGGAATGGAGAAGTGGCCACTAGAAATTTCTGGTAGTCGTCCAGGAAAAAATTTCGATAATTGCGAGACAAAGTTTATCGTGCCCTATTAGTAAGTATATATCGTATAACGGTGGTAGTTTCGGCGTTATGGGGCGGAGAACGCGGATAAGTTTGGAAGTATGTGCCTGAAGCAAACAAACAAGAGTTTGGAGTGCAAAGTGGAAATCCGGTATAAAATCACCCGTTGAATATACCAATTATGTTAATGTAATATGTTAATTAGGAAAGTTACACGCTTGGGGATGAACTCGTCCGCCTGAGACCCTGGATATGACACTGACGGATTGCAGTTACTTGTATTCAAATTTTGCAAGTTTTTAGTAGTTAAGGGACATAATTTAGCAAAATGCCATCGTCAGCGGCGGGCAATTTTCGTTTTTCGGTTGTAATTCGGGTCATGTCATGCACTATATCCAACAAAAAAAAAACATCAACTCCCGTAATCTCCTCTACTTATTATTCTTCTTCTTCGTGTTGGAAACGTCAAAAGTGTTCCTGTTTTGTACAACATCATCTTAACGACACCCTTACTGAATCAAAATGCAAATTGTCACCCTTACAAACTTATTCAACATAAGGGCACTCACTTAAAAGGATTTAGCCTGGCTTAAGAAAGTTAAAGATACATATTTAAGGTGGAAGTGGTTCGATCGTCGAAATTCAGACAGCCCTTTTTGTAAATTCTTTCATTATGCTGTCGTAAAATTCTGCCTTTTGGCATCGTCAGGTGTGGTTTCCACCTGTTACAATTCCAATTTTAATTTGTTTAGTTATTATTTCTGTCCGCCTCGTCGACCTGTAGGTATATGTTAACAGAACAAGCTTTTGTCCGGCAAATTGAATTCTTTCCGAAAAACATTCTTACATACGACGTGAAACCAAAACAAGTCGCGTTTATTTTGGACAAAAGCTCTAGCAGTAAGTAATTTACAAGGCATATTTTTAAGTAAAACCATGTTTGGCGTTAAATAAGTGTTTTCTTCTCAAATTGGCTAAATAAGGTAGTTCAACGTTGAGGGCCCCTTATACTATGTGTTAAAACTTTTTTTATAAAATCTCATTAAAATTTACCTACCACGAAAAATGTGTTGAGTTTGAACTAAACTTTATTAAATAATTATACAACATGGGCACATATTAATAAAATGCGATACGTACTAAGAAAAAACAAAACATTTGCCAATCTTAACCGGCAGTAACAAATCTGTCAAATCAAAGTTACATAGAACCGATTAGCGCTAATACAAATATGTAGTTTGTAGGTTATGTGGTTTTCTGTGAACCAGTGGGTCACACACCGATCATATAACAAATACATCAACAAAAGCATTCCTGTTTGATCAACTACTCTTTTGCTATCGTGCAGTCCCTACCCTCGCGGCACAATAATTGGGTAAAGCCGGTTATTTAGGGTCGAAGATGTATGTATATATTTAAATAAACATATACGACCGATAAGTGCTGTGCATCACCAAAAGGTTAGATTAGGTTATGGTATGAAACGGTCGCTCTGATTAAAGTTTACTTTTTTATTTTGCCAGTCTGAATTAAGTGTGAAAGAAGGTTGATCAACGTAATTTTACACTTACATAAATAATTCATCTAGATAGTAATTTCGAGGTACCTAATTTTAAAGTTTATTTATTTACTATTATTTGTGGACAGGTATTAAAAAGGTGATGTGACGAAACAGGAACAAATCGACTTATACGATGGCTAAATGAGACATTTTTTCGTCGAGGGCCTCTCATAATTTAGTTTGTAGAACTTTTAATGTTAAAGATTTTCATGAGTAGGCACTATACAAATAAATGTCCTTAAAATTGGCTAAATAAGATAGTTTAACGCCGAGGGCCATTTATACGTTGACTCAAACTTCTTTTAATAACAAAAATTTTTATGGAAAGGCACTATATGCTTTCGTGACCTACAAGGTGGTTAAATGAGACAGTTTTCCGTCAAGGGCCTCTCACAATTTTGTTTGTAGAACTTTTAATGTTAAAGATTTTCATCAGTAGGCACTATACAAATAAATGTCCTTAAAACTGGCTAAATAAGATAATTTAACGCCAAAGGCCATGTATACGTTGACTAAAACTTCTTTTAATAATAAATATTTTTATGGAAAGGCACTATATGCTTTCGTGACCTACGAGATGGTTAAATTAGACAGTTTTCCGTCGAGGGTCCCTCATGATTTATCTTGTAGAGCTTTTAATGTAAAAAATTTTCATGAGTAGGCACTATACAAATATATGTCGTTAAAACTGGCTAAATAAGATAATTTAACGTCAAAGGCCATGTATACGTTGACTAAAACTTCTTTTAATAATAAATATTTTTATGGAAAGGCACTATATGCTTTCGTGACCTACGAGATGGTTAAATTAGACAGTTTTCCGTCGAGGGTCCCTCATGATTTATCTTGTAGAACTTTTAATGTTAAAGATTTTCATCAGTAGGCACTATACAAATAAATGTCCTTAAAACTGGCTAAATAAGATAATTTAACGCCAAAGGCCATGTATACGTTGACTAAAACTTCTTTTAATAATAAATATTTTTATGGAAAGGCACTATATGCTTTCGTGACCTACGAGATGGTTAAATTAGACAGTTTTCCGTCGAGGGTCCCTCATAATTTATCTTGTAGAGCTTTTAATGTAAAAAATTTTCATGAGTAGGCACTATACAAATATATGTCGTTAAAACTGGCTAAATAAGATAATTTAACGTCAAAGGCCATGTATAAGTTGACTCAAACTTCTTTTAATAATAAATATTTTTATGAATAAGCACTATATAGGTACTTAAGTGACCTAAAAAGTTGCTAAATGAGACAGTTTTTCGACAAAGGCCACTCTTAACGTAACTTATATATGTTTTTATTTTTCTTAACGTAAATATTATTTTCTTTAATATAGTACTCGTGTATGAGGTACAACACAAATATAAGAAAAGAACAACTGTTAGATGTTTTGTTCTTCTTGATGAGAGCTCACCTCGAGTATGTTGTACAACGTCATTATGAACTTTCTAATTAATCAAACGTCTAATACACAATAATAATAACAGTAACAGTATGGACTTATTAACAAATATTCGTTTCTCTGAATGCGAACGGTATGGGCAGGACAAATAATGCCGCGCATTTTTTCGATTAAAAATCGCCATAACAGCGGCCAACTGCGAAAGAGATTGAACCAACTATCTAGTAATTAGCGGCTCACTTAATTACAATTCCGAATGTCTCTATACGCGGTGGCTGAATGTGCTGAAATGCACCCGACAGCCAATAGCACGCATTTGCACTTAAGTTTTGGTGTTGGATTGTTGCTCATTAGTTCGCCCAGTGGCGGAGGTCAAGGGATAATTTGACTGTAAAAAATATTTATTAACCATAGGCAGGTACTTAAAGATTTTTTTGTAAATTTTGGTAATTTCTTTTACTTTTTAAAGTACTTTAATACCTACTTACAGTTACAAGCTAGGAACACATTTTGAATTTTAAATTGTATTTTATTGTATCGTATCGTTTGCTGCCACTGCTCATTTTCATCCATACCAACACTAATACAGTTTTAATTGCGAACGAATTATTTAGCATTGTAATAATTAGGTACTAACTAAAGAACAATTGCGCTAGCTGAATTGAAGATATGTTACATTATCTTTTAATATTATGCTAAATTAGTTTTATATTTTTATATGCAACACGACGGTGGCTGTATTTAATTGAATTCGCATTCATTGCCGTTATATCAAATGGAAACTGTCAAGTTAATAATTATATATTTAATTGTTAGAAATGCTAATTCTAAACTTAAATTATTTATTCAGAAATAAATTATTAAATAAAAAAAATCAACCAACTGCTAACGTTAGTGGAGGAGTGGTTAAATGCTAGAGGGTTGGTCGGAAGCTTCTTTTAACGAATAGTCAATGTTAATGGTGCAGAATTTAATTACTGATAAGGATAAACAATTTTCCAGTTATATTTTTTAACAATGCAATGTCAAACTGCTAAATAATTCGTCACTATTGCCATTTTTCTAATAGAAACAATTATGGAAAGTGCCTGGTGGCGAATGGGTAAAGAAGGACTTCGAAACCGCAAATATCATTTACACATTTGAAAAGCGTGATATTTATTGATGGCATTATGTATAAAGGAGCTCCTGCAAGAAGGTCAGCATATAAAACAATTTTTCCATTGTTGCCGCTAAATATTTTCCAATTAATATTCTCCGCGGTCGCTTCACACACATACTACAATGTTTTAATGCCGGAAGTTGAAAATAATAAAAGAGCACATTTGTTCATATGGGCGGGTAAATGTCTATATGCACGTTAACAAACACATCAGGACTCTAGAGCAGCGTTTTACCATAAGGAGCTCGTGTCACCTACAACGGTGTTTTCCATGGAACGTGGAATGTACCTACATACACGTTTTTATGCGACATAATAATAAACCGCCAGGGGCGTCGCGTCGGTAACAAATTTGCAACTTATTTAAGTCTAAAGTACATTTTGCTCATTGCGGACTCATATGATATGTGACAGGCAAAGGAACGTCAGATATGAGTGAGTACGAATTGAGGTACATACGTCATGTGTTTCTGTCATTTTTTCTTTCACGTTACGCAAAAATATGCTGTATATCACATAATCTAAAATGAGTATGGTTTAGCATGTTACAGAAACATGTCAGAAGTGACTCACTCAAGAATATTCTGTAGAATGAATGATAGACCCATAAAAGTTACTTATTAAGTAATATACTTACGGCATGTCGTATACGAGAACAGTCGAGCCTAAAGTGAGCATGATTCAGGGAGTTATAGATGAATACAACAGTCATACTGCAAAGTGTCTTTTGCAATCTTGTTATGTCAAGAGTATTCTTAAGCAAACTGAATGCTAGACCTGTAAAAGTTACTTATTAAGTGATATACTTATGGCATGTCGTATACGAGTACAGTCGAGCCTAAAGTGAGCATGATTTAGGGAGTTGTAGATGAATATCACAGTCATACTGCAAAGTGTCTTTTGCACTCTTGTTATGTCAAGAGTATTCTTAAGCAAACTGAATGATAGACCCATAAAAGTTACTTATTAAGTAATATACTTACGGCATGTCGTATACGAGAACAGTCGAGCCTAAAGTGAGCATGATTCAGGGAGTTATAGATGAATACAACAGTCATACTGCAAAGTGTCTTTTGCAATCTTGTTATGTCAAGAGTATTCTTAAGCAAACTGAATGCTAAACCTGTAAAAGTTACTTATTAAGTGATATACTTATGGCATGTCGTATACGAGTACAGTCGAGCCTAAAGTGAGCATGATTTAGGGAGTTGTAGATGAATACAACAGTCATACTGCAAAGTGTCTTTTGCACTCTTGTTATGTCAAGAGTATTCTTAAGCAAACTGAATGCTAGACCCATAAAAGTTACTTATTAAGTGATATACTTATGGCATGTCGTATACGAGTACAGTCGAGCCTAAAATGAGCATGATTTAGGGAGTTGTAGATGAATACCACAGTCATACTGCAAAGTTTCTTTTGCACTGTTGTTATGTCAAGAGTATTCTTAAGCAAACTGAATGCTAGACCCATAAAAGTTACTTATTAAGTGGTATACTTATGGCATGTCATATATTGTACGAGTACCTATAGTCATGGTGCAAAGAGTATCGTGCATCTTATGCAGAATGAATGTTAGAATTAATTTCTGTAGTAATCCAATATTTTTATTATAATAACCCATAACGAATCATATGACTAGTAATATATGAGTACTTTCGAGTCTCAAATGAGCAACGTAAGAAACATACCATAACCTACCCCATGAGCTTTCGCATTTTCTATTGTATATCGATTAGAATGTTACGTTCCTCGTATTTTTAAAATTTTTAAAATGGAACACTGTCCTGTAGGTTAGACGAATAAATAGATGCGGATTTTGGACAAAGATTTCGTCGTAATTTCGCGATTGTGTAAACAGTTAAGTTGATGTTTTCTGACGATAAAAATAAATGCAAAGTACGCCTATGGATCGCCTAGGTGGTAAATGACAATAATACATTAACACGGACCTATTATTTATAATCGACGAGCAGGTAATCACAAGTAACTGATAGATAGTGCGATTAAAACACAAAAGGAAACTGAAAAGTAGAATTTGAAATGTTCAATTAAAATTCTAATCGTTGACATTTTTAAAAGGAAGTCGGCAAGTGTGACGGTGTGAATTTCATTATTGAATATTCCTGAAATTACTCAACGCTCGGCCAACCGCGATAAGAACTGCGCATTTCAATAAACTAGGAAATGGTCTCTCAATTTAATTTGACAGGAAATACACAAAAGGCACACGCAGACATCCTGAACAATTAAAAAAGCAGCCATTAACTTTACGAAAGTCCAAAGATTGCACTGAAGGAAATAGGGGACGATTAATGGCACCTAGAGACAAATAATGTAGAAACTCAACAAAACTTTGGAACACTAGGGTTTTAAGGAAGTCCAGTACCAGAAATTTCTGGAAAGTTCTTGTCCTTACAAAAAGCTTAAAGTACTTTATTACACTGTAAGTGCTTTTCAGCCTATCGCTGCTTATTTAACGGTTTGTTTCTCTCATTTGTAACACAAGAAGACGAAGAAGAAAAAAAGTTGGTATTGTTGAAAATAAATACATAAACATATTATTATTTATACTGTAAACCAGCTGCAACAATAACGTCTCGACGACGAGTTTCGTCGAGAGCGGGTTAATTGGTCGGAAATCACAAAGAAAATTCCGATTAATTTCACACATTTCGTCGTTCTTTCTTCTTTCATTAACCGTCACCAGTTGACGGACACGAAGGGCATTAACGAAGTCCCTCTTGTGTGCCATACACACCAACTGGAACCGGCGAATATGTGTTAAAAAAAATTGGGCAAAAAAGAAAATAAATCACAAAACAATAGGCACCTAAACACAAAACATAGACGTCATCCTTCCGGAAGGTTAAAGAGGAAGAAGAAAATACAAAAAGGCAATGAATTATGTAATTCAAATTTCTAGGGGTAAGAGGTATTTTTAACTTATTGATAAAGAAAATTGTTGGATCTTCAAGACATATCCAGAGAAATGAAGATGAAAAGTTTAAAGGAGAGAGATGCCCCAGAAAATTAAATAATTAACAGATAAAGGATAACCGAAGGACGACTAAAATTGGAGATTTGAGATGTTCACCTACGACTTCTTCCATAGCTCCAGATTGACGACCTTATGATAATGATTCATTAAAGAGGAAAGGATTACGATGTCGTAAGGATAATCAGTTGCAAATGACATTGGAAATGTCGCAGATAAAGCCATTTAAGTAGCAGGACCGAATTTGTGCGCGGCCCTTTCGGTCCTGCGTGCTTGTTGAGTGAGTGAGTGAATTTGGTACCTTCATAATATATTTAACGGGGGCGGTAATTTAAAAACGAATCCTCACGGCTAAGAATAATAATAATGGCAGAAGTGGGAGAGAGCAAGGGCGGCTGCGGCGGCGTACACTTTGGAAACAATAGCGTCCGTCTTAGTCGAATTTAAGTTTAACTGCTAAAACCGTCTGGCCGCTTTTTATTATATTTTAAAAACGCAACAAAACGAACAAAAATATTTTCAATAACTTGGAGCGACCGAGGCGCGTTTCGTGAGCTCGCTCGTACGGGTACGCAGGTACCAACCAACCAACCAACTAACCATGGGCGAATATATGGGCCCGGACAGAGATGAACAGCTCCAAGTTGCCCATTAAACTCAGATCGCGCGAGAGGCCCTCTGCGTCTGTGTATGTACTGTGTGCTTGTTTGTATTCGACGAGGACCGATCCTGGCAAAATAATGGCTGAAGAAGGACCGACTAATACACCATACAGGACCGGCTTACAAAAAAATTTTAACCTATATTACACAATTCATGAATCTCTCACAACATCGGTCGGTTCCATGCTCCTGAGGAATTCGGTAGAACTTCTTGGTCAAATAATAGATTCTCACTTGAAGATGTGCATAGTAAGCTCTAGCGAAACGTTTGGACATTAAAGAACACCAGTCGGACAGGTATCTAATCAAGTCTTCTAAAGGACCACTTTGTTTTGAAGCTATTTATGACGATTATTTTGACATCTGTTTTATCATTTTTAAATCCTTTTCGTTAGATGCTGAACTTCTTATGAAAGTTAGGTTATGGTCGGCTTAAGTTTCCTTGATTTTCATTAATTAAAAAAAAGCCAGTGTCCAAAATTATTAGCCATTAAATGATTCCTTTCAGTTTTTATTCTTCTGGTTCCTTTCAATTAGAGAGGACCAAAGAAACTTAATTTAACTATACCTCCATAGCATAACCTTCATTGGACAAAGATATGGATTTATCAAGAAGTTTGATATTAGTTAAAGTATCATTGAGTAAAATGTCAACTATGTGTTCTAAATAATGTCCGATTTTATGAGGATGTTGTGTGGTATTGGATAAAATTGTGGAAGGCCGATCCTGTTTCGGCGAAGCTGCAGTAAAAAGAAGATTGAATTTGCAACAGTGTGGGCATCTCTCTCGCACCCCCGTGGCAGCCCGGGGCCGGTCTCGTACCCCTCGCGGAGTTTATGATCCCACATTTTTATGGGGAACGAGTTTAAAAATTCAAAAAACAACCGAAAACGCAGACAAAATAAATCATAAACTGGGGAATTTGAAAAAGGAAAAAGGCGTATTTCGGATTTCTTTCGTTTTAATTACCGTTTAAACGTCCGACCCGAGGCAAAAAATTAAGAACCATCTTGTTTCGTGAATTTATATGGGTTTATTAATTTTAATCTGTTCCTTGGCGAGATGCGTTCCAAGATTTCTTCATAAATTAATTGGGTTTTCGCGAACCGAATGCTTATTTATGCTTCAACATCGTAGTCGGCGGGGCAAGTCGGAATAAAGCAGACCCGCCGATTTCGAAACTGCACGCCAATATCTTCGACTCCACGTTGCCAATTTAGACCAACTTTTATCAAATTTACTCCACTCACATCATAAATTACATGTCCAATCACCAATCCTACAGTCTAATCGTCACTTCTGAGAACTTTAGACTCTATTACGTGAATTTTAAGGAACCTAACCTAACCTAACCTAGCCAAACCTATCGTAACCTAACATAACCCAGTTTAACGTTCCAGCACCTGACAAAGAATTCATTGCGAAGGGCCTTCATAAAAACAAACCGCTTGCCACAACTATGTCTTCTGTAAGAAAAATTTCATGTGTTTGTTTAGCTGAGAATATTTTGTCAACTTGGCAACTGCGACACCAATAATTCCATGTGGTTTGTAGTAGTGTTAACAGTCGTGATGGTGGTGGCTACGGTTTGTAGTGCTGCGGTGGCGATAAATGACGAACGACATTGCAGTGAAACAGCCAAGAACAAATTTTCATATTTTACCTTTTTGTCTGTTCGACAAAAAGAGAAAGAGAGAAAGAGTGAAATGATGGGCGCATTTGAAATGGATTACCAAGAAACACTAAAACCTTTTTCTGACTGTGACCATATGAATATGGATGGATGCACATGAAGAACGAATAACACGTTTCGGTGATGACAGAGAAACAACACAACAATCGCACCCTGCTGATCGAATATTGGTCTTTCATTAATTCCTACATTACTACAATATACTTCTAAAGAGCAGCTTTGTTCAGTATTTTTAATTTTGTTCCGTAATAAGTAAAACGATCAGTAGGGGTATTTCAGAATCGCATGAGCTTTAACTAAATAATTGAGAATAAGCCCCGCCTCTTGCTGTTGTTGCGCATTTCGCGGTTCAAAAATAAATGGGCGGGGCAAATGCGCGAAGGACGAGTACGCACCAAAGGATCATGCGCTTTGTACATGTCCATGGTTACCACGCATTAGCCCTGCCCACTTTTGCTGATGCTACTTAAAGATAATGGTTTATCGCGACAGTTGCTTGTCCTGTATAGTCGCAATGAAAAAGTGATTTTGTTTTTGTATGAGGTGGTTGATTGGTGGCGATCCTTCCTGTATATAATTGATATGCAAATGCGCTGGTGCCATTTGATATTTCAAGGATTGCACTGCGTTTGCGAGTAAAATGTCCATGTAATTCAAAACGCTAGTGTCGCATACGGTCGCAACACTATACAAACATGCATTTCCGTGCAGGTTATAAATTTATAATTGGTGTATTATTGTCGATTGGCAAGTGTAATATCGAGCGCGTCACGCGTCTCCCGCTCGCCGCCGCCTTGGATCGATTGAAAGAAAATGCGGATCGAATCCGCGAACGCCGAAAACGTTTGTTTCTGTGAGAAGTTAAAACAATATTGTTGCGAACAATGGGGCGCGTAATTGTTGTCGCGATGAATTCTTACATTATTTTAATTAAATATAATATCGTATTTATATTGGAATATATATTGTTCTGTTGCTTTATGGCCGTTTCCAGAAAAATATCCGTGGGAGCGTGTAATGCCTGTTTAATGCCTGCTTTATTATTTTATTGAGAGCCCAGGGGCGTACATAACCTCACTATATTGCGCCTTACGTGTCGTTAGACATGAAATAATAATAATAACAATAACGATCGTCTACATGTGTGTACCTTTATTCGACCACTAAAGCACGTAATGTGTTCATTAAATTTTAATTGGCCCGAGTTAAATATTATATCGTACATAAATATTAACTGATATTAATCTCTCCTCTGTATACTCTGCATGTAGGTGACTCTGCACTTAACAAGAAGGAACTATCATTTTGTCCTTAAGGTTTTTGTTTCTATTAGTTATTTTTTGTCCAAAAAGGTAATATTGTTGATCTTAAGGTACCCAGGGTGTATAGGTTTATAGCTTTATTAAACGGATATAGAATGTACGAGGGTGGCTAAAGCCGGAGGTTGTACTATGGCATTCTGACAGAAAGGGGTGGAGTTTCGTCTCTACGCATGTCAAAGCCAATGGTCATGAGATTCTGAAGTACCTCTAGCACTATTTTCGTAAATAATAGGTAATACACGTGCCATATATCAAATTAAAGGTTTCAAAATTTCACGTCCAATAAACACACTGCGACAGATAAAGAATATTTTTTTGAGCCTTTCGACAGTTGTTTTGCCGCCGACTATGTGTGATCTACAAAGGTACTCTTGCTTTTAATGTACGTGTGAATTTTCGTTTTGCACGATACATGTACTTTTAGTACCTATATTACAATCGCGTCAACTTGCAACTTACAACCAACGGCAGTAGCAAAGGCTTCAGCAACTGTTATTAGTTGTTGTTGTTGTTGCACAGAGCGTTCGTTTCGAGGTTGTTTTGCGACTGCACTAATTGCCATTGTCTTAATTAAAAATTCGCGAATGTAATGCAAGTATAAATGCTATTGTCATTTGCGCGTTCTCCCCGGCCGGCCCATGCGTACCTACCTACCGTATATTTATATGCAACTACTGCAAACAAACGAAACCGGGGCCGGTTTATGTCTTACATTTATGAACGTTTATTATTTAATTGACGTCATAAAGTACCTTTTACCGGCTAATTGATTGGGCGTCAAGTAAGAATTTACATTGTCGGGTTCGAAACGCACAAGGACTCCTACCCACTTTTGCTTTCTCACCACCACCACCACGACGTCGCTGTTCCCATAACCACACTCTAAAAAACAACTACAGTATATTTCGTTTGTAACGACGATGAAATGACCATTAAATTCCGTCGCTATATCCGGAAGTCGCTATATAAAAAGAAATAGAGATAGAATTAAAGAAGGAAATTAGGCAGCACGAAAAGTACCTGGTAACTGATTCTTAGATTTAACTTTATCAACCTTAACTTTTATAAACAATTACTAAGTACAACTGCTGACTATCTGTGAATGTAAACAAAGGATAAAAAAGTTTTGTGTTTAGACTCGGTCGCAATATCTCTGAGTATGAGATTTCTAGCATCTTGTAATTAATAGTTCATTAAAATTAGTCGCTAAAACCGAAGTCGTTACAGGCAAATTTTCTTCTTAAATTACTCCTTAAATTCAAGGGACTTATGTTATGTTATGTCGTTATAACCAAAAGGTCGTTACAACCGAAGTCGTTATAAATAAAACCCACTGTACTTACTTAAGAATACCAATATTATAAATTTTAATTCACTCGTTCTAAATTCCATAATCAGAGATTTTTTACGTAACGGTTCCCTTATTTTTTTACCCTGTATTGGTCCATATTAGCGCTCTAGTTCACACGAGCGTAAAATTGGCAATAGTGACCCACTTGACCTTTGCATCCCGAAAAAGTCTTCATCTTTCCGGAATATTTTAATTCAGCTCCAACCCACCGTAAACACCCCATTGTGAATTTTTTACTTGAATGTCTCTGAGTATCAACACAACATGCTGTCTAAAAAACTCATTGAAAGAGAGGCAGAATAAAAAATTGATCGTCTTCCAATTTTTTTACGTTCTCACATAATTCTTCGCTTTTTTAAATTGGAAACGTAACGTTCCCCATCTTATTACATATCTCATTATAGGTGTTCGTCCCTTGTGTTGCCATACCATTTTGAGTGCGTACTGCCACCAGTTTAATAATGGGAAATGCCCTAATATATCACTTTCGCACAGCAGGTATCTATTTGGCCGTTCTGACCGTGTCTATTGTTACGGTAATCTCATCAGTTAAGCAAGAGCACGCAACTATCTACAAGAAAAAAAAAGAGCGACACGACACTACGTATATATGAATGTATGCGGGAGAAAGAGAGGACCGAAAGGTAGCCAGGAAGAGAGGTTCCACTTTGTGGACAATTATCTGTGTGGTCAATGCTTTTGTACGGTTGTCAATACGTTGTTAAACGGATCTATTAGGGTGTATAATGTTCTCACTTTTACCTTTGCGTGTCGGACACAGGCTGGGTAAAAGGTATTATTAGCCACATGCAAAATCAACACTTTGCAGCCATCAGGCACGCAGCCCCAGAAGACTTTTTCGGGGAGGAGATCGAAACACTCGATAATTTCTATTAATAGTCAAATTAATCGCCTACAATAATTCATTTTAATTTCCTAATCAAAACTATTAGATCATAATTAGTCCATAGACACTTTAAATAAAATTCTAATTGAGTGTTTGATATAAAAATGCTTAAAACTTCGAAATTCTCATTATAATCCTCTTTAACATAAGCATTTGAGCTCGACTCATTTTTTAGTCATCATGAAAATTTGGCACAGTAATTTATGGTAAATTGAACTCAATATCGTGGAAACTGAAGAGTAATTAATGTTTATCGCCTTCTTAATTTTGCAAGGCTTTGTTGTAAACCCAAAGACATAAATTGTTCAATCGGTTCCAAAATGGGTATGGTCATTTTTTACCAATACCTGCCGATGTGGGTCAAGTTAAAAAAAAAAAAAAGAAACAGTTCAAGTACCTAGTAAACCATCACATGGCTGTCGAACGTTGTTAATAACGTCCACGAAAGCAATTACATTATTTTATGTTGGGCAAGTTCTTTCTCGGGCGTTCGTCCAACAATTAATAATAAATTAGTCAAACTAACATCCCGTCTGGGAACTTACGAAAAGAAGACCGTCTGGTACTGGTAGGTAGGTAGGATATGGCGTATTCTACAATATGTACCATATAAACAGGTAGTGGTAGGCATATGGGCACATCGCAGTAAGTCGCCCCCGCAGAAACAACTGGTACGGTTGTCTTCCTTTTTCCCTCTTTTTAATGCGGTTTATTGTTGCTAGTATACGCGAGTACTAAGAGATAATGGCCCTCGATGGCCGCTCACCTATTCCTTAATTAATTCGATTTGTATGTAAATAACGACGCGCAAGAACCAAATGCATAAATCTAAGGGAACGGCCCATGAACGAAGGAAGAATTCTATATAAAATGTCTCGGGCTACGTTTGCCCGCGAAAACCAATAAAATATACTTGATTTACTGTTGAGCTGACGTTTATCGTTGAACTTAAGCAGTTTTATTTGCGGGCATTTTTCGTGAACTGACAGACGTTCCAAATAAAAGCGAGTCTGGTTATGAAACAGAATACTTAACCATACTCCCGTCGCACAACATTATTCCACAGGTAAACGCCAACATCAATGAACAACTACCACCCCCAATATAATAAAAATTTTAAACAAAAATAATACAACAAACTAAAATGGCTTCAAATACCAAAGAGCAAGTGGAACTTGATGAACAACTCCAATCTCTTTATTCTCATCCCATTGGACAATCTTAAGCCTCATCGTCCCAGTTTTATCAATTTTTTAAATTATTTGTCAGAAAATCCTTGCTTTTCTCGATTTTCTTCTATTTACTTTTACTACCTGAAGATTCATCCAGATACGACTCAGTTTAAGTGGATTTTCTGGATTCTAACTCTTCTGATGTTGACAATTAATCCTCTTACTATGAACATTGTGGAATCAAACGGGCGATCGATTTTAGATCAATATTAAAATAATTAAACACTAAATAAAAAAAATAATAAAAAGCTAAAGTGGCTTCAAATACCAGAGCAGACGGAACTTGATGAACAACTCCAATCTCTCCATTCTCAACCCATTGGACAATTTTCAGCCTCATCGTCCCAATTTCATCATTTTTTTAAATTATTTGTCAGAAAAAAACTTTGCTTTTCTCAATTTTCTTTTATTTACTTTTACTACCTGAAGATTCTCCCAGATACGACTCAATTTAAGTGAATTTTCTGGATTCTAACTCTTCTGATGTTGACAACCAATCCTTTTACTATGAACATTGTGGAATCAAACGGGGGATCGATTTAAGATCAATATTAAAATAATTAAACACTAAATAAAAAAGATAATAGAAAGCTAAAGTGGCTTCAAATACCAAAGGGCAGATGGAACTTGATGGATAGAACAATCTTCAGTCTCTTTCCAGTTGGAACATTTTTGTAAATAATTTCTCAAAAAAGACTTGCTTTTCCCAATTTTCTTCCATTTACTTTTATTACTTGAAGTTTCGTTCAAATATGACTGACCCAATCTGAATCGATTTTCAAATGTTCAACTTTGCTGAAGTTGATAATCAATGAATTCTCTTACTATGATCACAGTGGAACCAAGTTGTCTTATTTTAGACCAATTTACATCAACACTACCTCTAAAAAAAGTGTCAAAAGTTTGATTATAAAAACTTCATCAGTTGTACTTCGTATGGAATCTAAATATTCCTCAAATTTATACTCTTAATGTGATAAAACCATAAAATCTAAAAAAAGTCTATAGCGTAACGTAATTTCTCAGAAATTTGGACAAACTGTCATCTCTTGACATATCCAAATAACCTCCTTGTATGTCAACACTTAACTACTTCTACATCATATTTCCTCCTATTTATCAAAGTAAAACCTTATATAAAACAAGTAAACAACATGGCCAGGAACAGAGGGTTGTCAATGGACTGGAAAAATCTTATATCTTCCCGATACATGGACGGGGTTTCTACCCAGGAACATCCTGGATTCGAGCTCTTTGAAAGACCTACAGTAAGAACAGTGGCAGATGCGACATATACAGGAGAGTGGGACGTGCTTGGTTTTGCGGGAATTGGGACGTTTGTATTTCCAAACGGAGTAGTTTACTCCGGTCATTTCAAAGACAGTATGTTTCACGGGGACGGCACTTTGACGTACCCAATGGGCCAAATGATGGAAGGAAAATGGGTAAATGGTGAGTTGAAAAAGTGGAAGTTCAAATTTGCAGACGGAGTGGAATACTCTGAACCTTGGGGATACTGTCAGTTCCCCGACAGAAGGTTTTTTATTGAAATGAAGGGAGATATGGAGTCTACTTGTCATACAAAGTTAACAAACAGACAACCCACGAGGAAGATCCCAATTGGATTTTATGACATCGAAGAAGGACTCTTTAACGCTCATACCAAATGTGTTATATCGGCAGTTAATAGAAACAAAATCCTTCGAATTCCGACGGCACCAGAAGAAAAATGGATCATCGAAAATTGTAGGAAAGGGTGGGACGAACCCACCGGGTATAAACCGGAACTGTACGAAGTTTGGACAACCGGAAGGGCATCATCAATGCATAAGTTCGAGCCAGAAGTTAGTACAGATTCCACTGGTGAATCTTCCAACAGCTCTGCTGTCTCTTCAGTTTATTCTTCAATGTCTACCACTCCCACCCCTTTAACTACCACTTCAAGTACCATTAGAACTGAGCAAGAATTACTTGTAACTCCTGCGTCACAATCGGAACCTAAAGTGGCCGGCGAACACAAAGTAGAGATATCCGAAACGGAAAAAAATTAAAAGACAATACATCATATCATCCCTCATAACAAAATCAACATTAATTCTATTTCAGAATGGATACTTTTTAAAATTCAAAATAAAACACAAAGATATACAATTTTTTTTAAGATACCTGTTGGCAATATCAGTTTCTTTTTGTACCTACACTTACATATTTATTTGGTTAGTGAATGAAATCTATATTGATGTTTGTACATTAATAAATGTATTAATTTTCGTGAAACTAGGAATTAGAAAGTATATATTAAGCATTTTTACGTTTTATGATGATGTTGCTTAATTCTGATTTATTGCTGAAACGGATTAGTAAAGTTAAGTTTAATATTATTTCTGGAAACAGATTTCTCCAATTTTTTTAATATCATCGAAATGATCATTTTCGGATTTTTATTCGTTAATTGTAAAGGTCAAATGTATTAATCACAATTTAAGTAGGCAAGTATGAGAACATTCATGAGAAAATTTCCTATTATACAGAGTAACATCAATTATATAATCTTTAAAAATTTTTTACCGAGTGATTTCCATCGTATCGACGAAAATAATCTTTAGAAAATTAGAAGGTTGATTACTGCATGACTGAGGGGCAAACTTTTAAAAATAGAATAGAATAGTAGAATTTTATAGAACGTTTAGAAACATTTCACGATGTTCTACAAACTATTGAAGCATCTAGAAATATTTGAATTAATTTTCGAGAATTATAGCAGCATCAGGAAGATCTCCATAATTTTCTAGAACATTCCGTCAGGTTTGTACATCTTTTACCTACAGGTACAACCCCCTAATCAGTTAATGAGTGAATCTACTCTAAAACATCCTGAACTATTTTGAGAATGTCACGTAAACTTTTGGAAATCTGGAAATTTTTAGAAAATTTTAACAAACTGGAAAATTCTAGGAGTTTCTGGAACGTCCCCATAATTTTCTAGAATATTTTGTCATGTCTGTACATATTTCACCCACGTACAACTCCCTTAATCAGTTAGTGAATCTATTTTAAAACATCGTGAAGAATTTGGAGGATGTTAGTGAAAAGTTTTGGAACATCTGAAACTTCTAGAAAATTTTAGGAGTTTCTGGAACGTCCCCGTAACTTTCTAGAATATTTTGTCATGTTTGTACATATTTCACCCACGTACACCTCCCTTAATCAGTTAGTGAATCTATTTTAAAACATCGTGAAGAATTTGGAGGATGTTAGTTAAAGGTTTTGGAACATCTAGAAACTTCTAGAAAATTTTAGGAAGCTCTAGAAAATTTTAGGAGTTTCTGTATATCTTGCACATATCTATAGGTACATCACCCCAATAAGTTCAAAATCTATTTTAAAATATATATAAATATTCGACAATTTTAGTCAAACTTGTGGAGTATCTAGAAATTTGTAGAAAATTGTGGAAATCTAGAAATTTCTTTAAGGTCTCTTAACGTTATCTCATATTAGTACATCTAGAAACATTTTTAGGCATCTGATGGGAAAACAATGTAGCATTATAAGCTTATCATCCATAACCCACTCCCACAAATGTGCAGACACTGCTTTCAAACTATCTTGTTACTGATTAGAGATCAATAACTACTCACTATCATAACCGCTGATAACGAGCAGTGGGTAATTGTGGAGAAAAATGATTGAATTTATGCTCACATCAGACTTGGCAATCTTCGGAAACAAGCAGCAGTTAAAGTCGTCAGATCGTCGCAGGTTTTAGTTTGCATTTTTTATGTGATTATTACGTATTCAGGAGCTGTTTCCAGGTTGATAACCGATTTTTTAATATCTATTACAAACGAGTATGTTAACTAACGGGCACATCGGAGGTACTACGAGTATCTACTAAAAAAAATGAACATTGAATTTCTAGATACGTGTTTTCGACGTCTTCTTCATTAGCGTGAATAAATTCCATGCGGTCCGGGCGTCGGTTTCGGCATTTTCTATGACTTATCGTCAGATGTGTACTTAGTTGTTAATTCATTCACGTGACAAGACTTTTGTGAACACGTAATAAAACCACAATAATTTGACATTAATTAAGTCCTTAAATCAAAGTAACACCGCCATTATATGTTTGTGTTTTCCTCGTCTTTTTCACCATTTCGGACACAATGCACATTTAAATTAATGTACAGTCGTTAACGAAAGTGATGGTATAGTCGGAAATGGAATTTAGCGTAGGCAGAAGACACAATCTGACTAATTATCTTTCTATTTTGTTGGTAACTCTTTTGCGGACATCGTTCATGTTAATGGCGATGATTTTTGAGGACATATCCTCAACGTTTTGTCTGTACAAGAAAACGTTATCTTCAGGATGGTTTATCGAAATTTGACTGCATCAACGACGACCAAAAAGCTCAAGAATTGAGTGGTTTTCGCAGCACACTGAGGGTTTTTGGGTTTTTGGGGGATTTAAAGACTCGTCATCATTTAATTAATCGAGTGTAGATGTTGGCCGAAGAACTGGACTTTGGTTTCGACTGTTGTCGGGCAGAACAAAAGTGTTTCCTATAAAGCGCGTGATTGGCGTTTAAATTCGTGAGTAACAGCATAACTCCAGAACCGTAGGAATGTAGAAATTCTCTGCTCAATTGTCGACACTCGACAGTATGTAGGTACATAAATATGTAATGTACTTAATACACACACACACACACTTGATGTTATAAGGTAGCAGCGATCTCGGTGTGTGCCGAATACACAAATAACCATCAACAAAAGGCGACTAAGGTATTGGATTCTTTTAATGAAAATCGAAAAGTGCACACCAGCCTGTCGCTCATTCTTTCTTTTTCGGTATAAAGGGGTCATTGAAAGAATTTAGACAAAGGAAGAGTTTGCCTCTGGGTGCGGGGATGGGGAAGAGGACGGGGGGAATGGCACGCGACATAAAACATAATATGTGACCACTACACCTTTCCTTTCTTTTAGTACAGTTGTTTGTATTGTATAATCGCCAAAGTACTTCTACGGTAATGCGGTGTGATTATAAATTTGCAATTTAGTCGCCAACCGTTATTATATAGAGGTACGTATTTTGGAATGAATTTTAATATAAATAAAAACACAGACAATCGTCACAAACTTTTCAGGAAACAACCGATAGTTAAAGACCAACTTTTTAGAATCATTTAGATTCTAGAAACAGTTGACAGATGTCATTAACTTTTCAGAATCAATTTAAGACTATGAAAAACAATTGGCAGTTGTTAGAAACTTAATAGAATCATTTTTAGATTTTAAACACTTACACTTCTAAGAAACTTTTCAGAATTAATTTTAGGCAGATTTACCTACAGTTGTCACAAACTTCGACTATTATTATTGATGGTCTCGTTTTTGTTTTTAAATTAAATTTATAAAAATGTTTGCAAAAGTTTTACCTTTTTTCGTGTTTTTCGATCTTTTTGTCAAGGTCGTTACTCTCGCATCCGACCATAACTCTCCTAAGCTCCGATGGCAGTAATCGGTGACCTGAAAGCAAATGCAAGATAAATTTCTTTTAGATCGACCAGATGGAATCAGAGACCTTTTCTTTATCTTCCAGTTATAGTTAATGACAAATGTATTTTTCGACAAAAGCGACAGTAGTTTCGGTCTTTCTCTAGCCATTGTAACCCTATAAAACCACATCGCGTCGGCCACACGCTGAATGGAATTCTATGCGTTTTAGGTAAAAATGGGGCAAAACCATCCGGGACCCAGAATTATATAACAAACATAATGCCTTCGTTCTTCCTCCTTTCGGTCGTTCCAACCTTAGTCTCTTTATTTAGGTAAGGTGTTAAAATTTGGAAGAAAAACATTTTTTGTGATTTTTAAAGATTATTGAAATATACCCAACAGTCGCCCCTGTTCGTTTTCGATTTGTATTATTGTGAAATCGTCAAGAACTAACGTGGACTGCTAACTCTTAAAACTCAGGTAGGGAAGCAAAAGGTTTGTCTGGCAGAATACCTACCACCTTTTAGCGTGGGCTGACGAACCGAACCAGACAAAGTTATTCGATAAAAGAAATGAAAAGGCATAATATAGAAAGGAAGAGTTTTATTATTGTTGCGTCGTCATATTGAAAGGAAACTAATTTGGATTAGGTATAGGCAAATTAAATTCTAACCTAATATCATTATATTCCAAGTTCCAAGGATTGTAATCGTTATCAGATCAAATTTCATGTACCAAAGGGCTGGTTAAAGTCGTGATAATGATTATGGAGTACCTATCCTTAGCAAAAATTAAGACATCACCAGAGTTGGCTGCTGATGTTGCTTACAGAGGTCAATAGAATCGGTTATTAAACTATCATGTACCTATGACTTATTCTTATTATGTACATACGTAGGTTGACGGTTATTGTAAGGTGTTGAGCTCTTTATTCGATAATATAATAGAACGCAACCGTTAATGATCGATAAAATCATTAACTAATGACAGACTGGCAAAAGAGATTGCGTCCTTTGTATTTCGCCATCCAAGTGATGAGTTCTTCAGGAACTCCATTGAGATACAAAGACATAATGAAGATGTAACACTAATGTAAGTACATATCTGCATGATGTCTATATTAAAGTATGTCTCAGTTAAATAAAAATCTCATTTAAACTAAAAAATTATTAAACGAAAATCAACCCCTAATTTTCCAGCAATAACGGTAAAATATTTTATTTTAATTTAAATGGAACCGCCCCTGTATAAAAAAAAGAGCTATAAAAATTTGTTCACTAAAAAAATAAAAAATAGTCTTCTTCTTTTCAAAATTCTTGGAAAAGTGCCCTTTCAACCTTTCTACAAAATTGAATACATACTTAATTAATTCGCAATAAGAAGCAGCTATTTATTATATATAATACGTATGTATTTGTATGAGTACCTATGTGTATTGTTCGCAATGTGACAGTGCAGTCGCGTAAGTAGACCAAAGAAATAAAATAACGTTCTTGTCCCATGCAGTACGTCTACTTTGTACGTTAGCGTGTGTGCGAGGTAATTGAAGAAAAACGTTGGTGTGTGTGTGTGCGTAAGTGTACTGGTGCTAGAAATGACATATGTTTGCGTAATCCGATACCTGTGAGATTGTGTTTTATTTAAAATTTTAACATAACTGGTTTCGTACTACACATGTACATTACAATGATGCCATTATAATAGCATAAGTACTCGTAATTGAAAGTTCAAGTGGATATCCACAGGGATTTCCCTAAATTGTTATTTTGCACATTTGACCCCAGATAAATAACATAAAAACATTTAATTTTCCGTTAGGAATCTTTCCCAAGAAATGATGAACTTTTCTAGAATAAGTAGCTTAAATATATGATTATTTCAAATTATAGAGGAAATTCATTGAAACGTTCGAGAATAATCCAAAAACTAAAATTTTATCCAAATTGCGGAATGCCAATTGAAACATTCGAGAACGTTCTAAAATGGTCTTAGTAACTTATCAGAAAGTTTTAGAAATAAAATCATTCTTCCCACTACTGAAAATTTATCCAAATTACAAAGTACACTCATTGAAACGTTCAAGAGTTTTCCAAAATGCTCTCTGTCCACTAATCAAGAACATTTTAATGGGTTTAACAAATTTTAGATAAAGTTCTCGCAGTGGAAATAAGTTTTCTGGTCTTAAGAACATTCAGAAACATTTTGGCCACTCTTGGCAACTTCCTAAATCCATTTCCAATTGCCATTGGTATTATACATTCTTGTAACATCCAAATCATTGTGTCCAATTTATGCATTTCAACCTGAAACCTTCATGGATGGAAATAGAGGAGTACCATATCATGAAACCTCATGAGGCTGTTGCAGTGATTTGTTGAGAAGTTATTTCCGGTCTTTAGAACATTCAGAAACATTTTGGCCACTCTTGGCAACTTCCTAAATCCATTTCCAATTGCCATTGGTATTATACATTCTTGTAACATCCAAATCATTGTGTCCAATATATGCATTTCAACCTGAAACCTTCATGGATGGAAATAGAGGAGTACCATATCATGAAACCTCATGAGGCTGTTGCAGTGATTTGTTGAGAAGTTATTTCCGGTCTTTAGAACATTCAGAAACATTTTGGCCACTCTTGGCAACTTCCTAAATCCATTTCCAATTGCCATTGGTATTATACATTCTTGTAACATCCAAATCATTGTGTCCAATATATGCATTTCAACCTGAAACCTTCATGGATGGAAATAGAGGAGTACCATATCATGAAACCTCATGAGGCTGTTGCAGTGATTTGTTGAGAAGTTATTTCCGGTCTTTAGAACATTCAGAAACATTTTGGCCACTCTTGGCAACTTCCTAAATCCATTTCCAATTGCCATTGGTATTATACATTCTTGTAACATCCAAATTATTGTGTCCAATTCATGCATTTCAACCTGAAACCTTCATGAATGGAAATAGAGGAGTACCATATCATAAAACCTCATGAGGCTGTTGCAGTGATTTGTTGAGAAGTTATTTCCGGTCTCTAGAACATTCAGAAACATTTTGGCCAGTCTTGACAATTTTCTCAATCTATTTTCAATTGCCATTGGTACGATACAATTTTGTAACATCCAAATCATTGTGTCCAATTTATGCATTTCAACCTGAAACCTTCATGGATGAAAATAGAGGAGTACTATATCATAAAACCTCATGAGGCTGGTGCAGTGATTTGTTGAGAAGTTACTTCCGGTCTCTAGAACATTCAGAAACATTTGGGCCAGTCTCGACAATTTTCTTAATGAATTTTCAATTGCCATTGGTACGATACAATCTAGTAACATCCATATCATTGTGCCCAATCCATGTATTTCAACCTGAAACCTTCATGAATGGAAATAGAGGAGTACCATATCATAAAACCTCATGAGGCTGGTGCAGTGATTTGTTAAGAAGTTACTTCCGGTCTCTAGAACATTCAGAAACATTTTGGCCAGTCTCGACAACTTTCTCAATCGATTTTCAATTGGTTTTATGATATGGTACTCCTCTATTTCCATTTCAGGTACGATACAATCTTGTAGCATCAATATCATTGTACCCAATCTATGCATACCAAACTATTATGGATGGAGAGAAAAGAATGTTATACTATAAAACTAAATTAGGCTGCTGCAGGGATCTGCTGAGAAGTGATTTCCGGTTTCTAGAATATTAAACAATCTCGACAACTTCCTCAGTCGAGTCCCAGGTTCCAAACTGAATTCTTCATGGATGGAGGTAGAGAAGTAGCATATCATAAAACCTCATGGAACTTGCTGCTAAGGTGTGCTGAGAAGTTATTTCCGGCCGCTAGGACATTCAGAAACATTTTTCCAGTCTTCACAATTTCTTCAGCCGATTCCCACTTGCCATTGATGTGATAGACTCTTTTAACATTAGTATCATCTTTTCCAACCCATGTAATTCTAATAAACTGAGATTTTTATAGAAATTAGGGTATAGACATTTGCTATACCATAAAACCTTATAGAGCTGCAGGTGTCTGCCGACAGATAAGTCATTTTTGAAACATTTTGGCCTGTCTCAACAATCTGACCGCTCGATTCTCAACTTCCACGAGTGTTATATCTGAGTGGTGTAGTTTTGTAGTGACTATAAAGAATTCCCTGTGTGTGAACGGTGTGTTTTCTGAAATGAGAATTCAATACTTTGACGGAGCATTATGGCTGAGAAACGCGTTGTACCCTCGCTCGCCCGATGTTCTTTTGATCGTTTCCTTTTTTCAACTTCATGTCGTCGTTGTTGTTATTATTATTATTGGAGTTTCAGACGGATCTGATTTCACAGCAGATCTAATCACCGGAGGGAATTATGGGGGCATATACGGATACGTGCATTAAGTATTATTTTATGGTACAGGTTTTTTTTTGCCTTTTTAATCGCGAAAGAACTCGCGGAATTCTTGCAGAAACTGAAATGCAAGTAAGTACAACGACGAACGACGCACACTACTTGAATTGCATCAAATGCGTTGTGGGTAAATACTGAAGAGTAGTATATTACATATACAAAACTTTCAGGTGTTTGAATGTACCGAATACTCAGTTTTCGTTTAGGGGTGGAGCAGATTTTCAAAATTTATTCTTGGTGGTCGTTGCTGTTGGAGGCAAGTGAAAAGAATTTTGTTCCATTTGAATTCACTTTCTGTTTCTTTCCCCTTTAAGGCACATCGTCATAATTTTAGTTTTCTAAATTAATAAACCAATTATCTATTCAAAAACAAACCTTTAATGGTTTCCTAAGAAGAATACTCTTACTATCTTTATTATGACGTCGTATTTGTCTAGGTAATTTTTTTTTTCCTTTTTGCTCTAAAGTGAAAGCTATCAAGATGTAAATAAATACATGGTACCTATCTTAATAAGAAATGAAACTTCCTATATGCAACAGGAAATGGATAAAAATGCTGCAACAAACAACGTAACGTTTTAACGAGAATGAGGTCAAATAATTCTAATCATTTTTTTGTAAAGTGCTTATTCGTTTACTAATTAAAGATATTTTAAATTGACCTAATTAAATTGTCGATTAAACAAGTTTTGCAATACATGTATTTCTAAATTACTAATTGTTTTTTACGTATTTTATATTTATATAATCGCGACAAAATGGCTGGAAACTAAAAATTTATTTGTTATTTCCTTTAAATAAAAATTGAATTGTTCAATTAGAATAATTATTGTCTGCTCAATGAAAACAAAACTGAATTATTGGTGTCAAGTGCAGTGTTGGCGCACGATTACATTTATTGATAAACTAGCAGTGCAGTTGTAGTATAATATTAAAATTAGATTAGAATTCTCTTATTGTTTTGTATAAAGTACATGTCTCTTTGATAAAAAATTCATCGAGGTAACTGGAACTATCATCAATAATAAGGAGACTTAGTAGCAGTATCTAAGTATGCAAGAGTAACAAAATTTCTTCTTAATTTCTTGAGAAATGTTTTAGGATATTTTAAATTAACTGAATTAATTGAACACAATGTCTTGGAAGGTTACAGCACTTTCTAGAATTCGCTGAAACTTTCTGATAAGTTAGGAGATTATAAAACTTTTGAGAAATTTCCAGAAGTGTCTGAGCTTTTCAAGATAACTAGAAGTGGTTTAGAAGATTGTAGAGTTTTTCTTAGAATTGTTTTGGTAGATTGAGAACCTTTGAAAAATTTCCAGAAGTCTCTTGCACTTTCTCGAAAGCTACAGGCGTTCCAGAAGATTATAGAATATTCGAGAAACACTGACAATTTTCTAGGGAAATTTCTTGAAACTTTCTAAAAAAAACGAGAGGTGTTTTAAAATATTATAGAACGTTTGAAACCTTTCAAGAAAGCTCTACAATGTTCAAGAACTTTCTAAAAAGCTACAGGTGTTTTAGAGGATTATACAGCTTTTGAAAACCCGTTCAAAGTCTCTAAAATTTCTTAGAATTGTTTTGGTAGATTGAAGCACTTCAAGAAGTCTCTTGAACTTTCGAAAAACTTCTATAAGTCCCTAGAAGTACCTAAAACGTTCCAAAAAGCTAGAGCCATTTTAGAAGATTATAGACCTTTTAAGAAACGTCCAGAAGTCTCTAAAACTCTCTAACACTTTTATAAGTTGCAGGAGTTTTAGAAGATCATTAAACTTTTGAACACTTTCAAAGGCCTTTAGAATTTTCAGGAACTTTTAGCTTCAGGTGTTTAAGAAGATTACAGAACTTTCTAAAACTTAAGAAAAAGCTTCAAGATACTTTAACTGATTATAGAACTTTCGAGAAACTTCTATAAGTCTCTAGATAGTACCTAAAACATTCCAAAATGCTAAGACCCTATTTTAGAAGATTATAGACCTTTTAAGAAACGTCCAAGTCTCTAAAACTCTCTAACACTTTTAAAAAAAGTGCAGGAGTTTTAGAAGATCATTAAACTTTGAAACACTTTCAAAGGCCTCTAGAATTTTCAGGAACTTTTAAAAAGCTACAGGTGTTTTAAGAAGATTAACAGAACTTTTAAAACTTAAAGAAAAAGCTTCAGATATTGTAACTGATTATAGAACTTTCGAGAAACTTCTATAAGTCTCTAGAAGTACCTAAAACGTTCCAAAAAGCTAAAGCTATTTAAGAAGATTATTTAAACCTTTTAAGAAACGTCCAGAAGTCACTAAAACTCTCTAACACTTTTATAAGTTGCAGGAGTTTTAGAAGATCATTAAACTTTTGAAACACTTTCAAAGGCCTTTAGAATTTTCAGGAACTTTTAACAAGCTTCAGGTGTTTAAGAAGATTACAGAACTTTCTAAAACTTTAGAAAAAGCTTCAGATATTGTAACTGATTATAGAACTTTCGAGAAACTTCTATAAGTCTCTAGAAGTACCTAAAACGTTCCAAAAAGCTAAAGCTATTTAAGAAGATTATTTAAACCTTTTAAGAAACGTCCAGAAGTCACTAAAACTCTCTAACACTTTTATAAGTTGCAGGAGTTTTAGAAGATCATTAAACTTTTGAAACACTTTCAATGGCCTTTAGAATTTTCAGGAATTTTTTAACAAGCTTCAGGTGTTTAAGAAGATTACAGAACTTTCTAGAACTTTAGAAAAAGCTTCAGATATTTTAACTGATTATAGAACTTTCGAGAAACTTCTATAAGTCTCTAGTAGTACTTAAAACATTCCAAAAAGTAAGAAACATTTTAGAAGATTATAGAACTTTTGAGAAACGTCCAGAAGTCTCTCAAACTCTCTAACACTTTTATAAGTTGCAGGAGTTTTAGAAGATCATGAAACTTTTAAAACACTTTCAAAGGCCTTGAGAATTTTCAGGAACTTTTTAACAAAGTTAAGGTGTTTTAAAAGATTATAGAACTTTCTATAACTTCAGAAAAAGCTTCAGATTCATAGAACGTTCAGGGAACTTAGAATATTTAGAATTTTCTAAAATTGTCCAAATATTGGAAAATGTTGATAACTTTGGGTTTGACAATATTCTTGAATGTTTTCCCACTTTTGTAATATTTGCAATTCTCAACACCGGGCTAGTACTTAAATATTGTTTTTTGTAGAAGTCCAGATATTACGTGTTTGTTATTCGTCGCCATGCTTCCACAATTTTCCGCGAACTCCTAATGGATTTTGCATGCATGGCTTTTGAGATTCCCGTCCGAGGTTGTTGATAATAAATAAACGACGTTATTACCACATAGTCGAGTTCGACAATCGGTTGCAACGAGCGAGAAAAGAAGACAAAACGTCTAAAAAAAAAGTAGTCAAATCGTGGACCGCGCGTATCATAGACTAAACACGCCTGACATGCGAGGAAAGATTTCAAATTCGCGATATTTATTGACACATTACTCGACCGTTGTGTTTACGAACGTGTGTGGCAAATGTGTTTCGGAAGTAGCGCGGCTTCATCGGTTGTGACGTTTTTATTTTCGATTATATACCGACTTAAATTACGTATTTACCTATGTATTTTACACGATTGTTGTACAATACAATAAGTACATAAGGCCGTAGCGTGTGAGACCAGTCACAGTCAGCTATGGGCTCTGGGTTTAGTTTCAACCAGACATGAGCTGATACCATGGTATGGTTCGGAATTCTCGTATTGTAGGTACCATGGACCTTTGCAGCAAATTCCACCGACGAAAAAAGGTGCATTTTCTCAGGTCCCGAATTCACTTATCTGTCATTAGGATTCTTTGAGATTTAATCGTAAGAAGAATTAAAAACTTGACGTGAGATTTTCAATGACGTCTCCCTCCTTTGAAATTTTGATGTAGGTATCACCTTCGTCTATTTTGATCTGAAGTAATTACTTACTACATATCTTATTCATTCCCTCGATCTTCGTATTTTATGTCACTTATCGAATACACGAATAAGTTTATTGCTTGTGCTGATACACGATGAGTGTAATTATGTTTGTTTTCGCGTACATGTGCAACGTAAAAAGTGTTTGCTGGCAGCGGAAGATTATTATGTGGAGTTGAGGATTGCGACCGACGCGGACGGCGGAGTTACATTATCATCACAACTTGAGACTGTCTTGCTAGAAATCCGATATAGTGAGAGTAGCATTTCTGTGGAATTCTCATAATACTTCGGTTTGTCGCGATAAGGGAATTCATGTTTCCACGTGAAAATAATGGCTTCATTTATATGAACGCGTAAATAATAATAATAATAATAACAACATTACCTGTTCTCCATGATAAACAATCATATCTATTTACGTATTTAAGTCTTTATGTACCTAGGTAACACGCAATGGAATTATGTATTTATTGATTTGATTCATCACGACCACTAGATACTTATTATCGGTAGTAGATACCTACCTACTCATTACTTCTTTTGCTTTTACAGCAAAGGAATATTTTACCATTTTTTTTTTTTATATTAGATGCCTAAGTACTTACATTCGCGTGCAATCAATAAATATTTACTACAGTAAGTTACACAAACAACGTATCTAAAGAAGAGAACTACATATTTGGAATATGAATTAATATGTCCTGGAGGGGTTGGGGTGGTTGAACTACCGTGTTGGATCGCAAAATAAGTTAATAATGCACAGACAATGTCGATGTTTGTAGAATTCTTTTGCTACTCGACTGTTGCTCAGAATTAGTTACGACTCTAATACTAGATAAGACCTTCAATAACGCAAAAAGAACTGACGTTATCCAAAAACTATATGAAGGGCGATATGCTTATATGACTCGGGTTTTGCTCAATAAGGACTCTGTTTGCAAATATGAGTCCTACTAACTGTGTCCACTGAATGATAAATAATGTACTTATATTATATGTGCGTTATCTGTCAGTTAACACGTTTCGAGGAATGCTGAGATTCTCATCTATGCTCAGTGACGACTCATTATGAAAATATGGATCCCAAACGAATTTATACTACGAAGTAATAACTGTAAGTAAAAAAGTCTTGTCTGACTGGTAGTATATTTATAGATGACTTTAGCTACTCGTCTGAGCTCACTATGAACTCATTATGAAAATATGAATAGCAAATGAGTTTAAAGTACGATGTAATATTTGTAAACAATGCAAAAAATAAACTTCTGGTAATGTCCTTTTCGGTTAACTGACAGGCATTGTGTTTCTATGATTTTTGCTTCTCGTCTATGCTCAGTGACGACTCATTATGAAAATATGGATCCCAAACGAATTTATACTACGAAGTAATAACTGTAAGTATAAGAAAGTCCTTATCTGACTGCTAGTGTATTTATAGATGAATTTAGCTACTCGTCTGAGCTCATTAAGAACTCATTGTAAAAATATGAATACCAAATGAGTTTATACCTAGTACGATGTAATATTTGTAAACAATGCAAAAAACAAATTTCTGGTATTAACTGACGGGAATTGTGTTTCTATGATTTTTGCTTCTCGTCTGTGCTCAGTTAAGACTCATTATGAAAATATAGGTAGCAGATAAGTCTTCAATACAAAATAACAAATAACATCTGCATACAAAGTAAAATTTTCAGATTATTCCTAATTTGCCTGGTAGTATGTTTGTAGAAGTTCTTGGATACTCGTCTGAGCTCTTTTTGGACTCATTCTGAAAACAAATACTAAATAAATGCCATATTTGCAAATAATGCAAAAACTAAGCTGCTAGGATTGACAGGCGACATGTTTCTAAAACTCCAAAGCTGCTCGTCTGTACTTTTTTAGGACTCATTATGAACAACAAACGCAAATAAAACGAACGTCTATGTCTAAGGTATTTTAGTATGTTATTAACATAGAACTGTCTTGCTCCTCGTTTATTTTCAGTTAAAACTCATAATAAAAACTTTAACACTAGATACATGATCGTGTACAGCTGCAAGTAAAGTTTGTAAACTTCTAGGACATTGTCGTGCTGCTCATTTATGCTCAGAAAGGACTCGTTATGAAAACATGTTTTCCGTCAGACTAAGACTAGGAACTTTACAATTCATTTCCTTCGACGTTTGTTTGTTTGTGGTTCGAGATTTTAAGATTTTTTTTAAGTAGGTATAATAACAATTGTCGCCTGAACAAAGGTTTCAATTAAAATAATAGACGTGTGCCTACGATTACGTAATCGTCGGAATAATTGTGATATTCAGTTGAATTAATTCGACGCGCCCTGTATATTTACATACATTTGCTTCGAAAAGGGGGCCATAAACTTAGCCAAGAGAGACTATATGAGTATGTATGAGTCGTAGTTGGGTTTGCTATTATATTATATGTATGGCCTGGTCTGGTCTGGCCTGGCTCTCGTTGAAAAGTAACAGAGAAGCGGGGATTGCATTAACTGAGATAATGTGAATAAATATTAGGTATTTAATAATTAACGAGCAGAACAGTTCCGTGGGTGGGATACAATAAGCTCTTTATTTCATAGGAACTGAACGCAGTGGGATTTCTAGAACTGAAAGTACCCATTTAACATATTCCACGATAAATGTTGCATACTATCGTCCACTTTATTTACGTGTACACAGACATTATACACATTTCTTTCTCTTTTTCTCCTATTTTTTATTATTAAACGGAAATTTGATCCACATAGCAACATAATTTCATCAAAATGATGGCTCAGGATCCTATTTTTTCCGTTTTATGTTAATAAAGCACATTCACACTTGCACCTTTCAACCGCTTCTTATATTGGCCCTTTGACGTCATCCATCAGTAACAGAACACCCTTGCGATTCGCTGCGATGCTGACTTGACTACCGTGACGTCATCTGCCCAAGGATTACGGTGCAAGTGCGTAAGGACCTTTAAATTCAAAAACAATTTAAATCGTTTACCGTAAGTAACTTTAATGGCTTTTTATCGAGATGTTGCGTTTAAAGAGTTTGAGGAAACTTTAAAAGTGATTGTGTGGTAATGTAATTGTTATTGTCTGGTGTTATTTGTCTATTCTAAAACGGTTAAATTTATTTTCAATATAAACCCTGATTAATGGTAAGATGACACGTTTTCGTATGGAGACGCGTATCAATTTACAGGCGACGATGTGGTCATCATTAGTCTGATGAAAAACAGATTAATTTAATCGTTTATTTGGCAAACGACTGTTGTCAACGGTGCAATAATTTTTCTAAATGTAGCTTGGCACTCGATTTCGAACAACACGCGTATAATATGAATATTCATGCCAAGTTTGTATAAATTATACTTATACAATACGTAAGGAGAAATCATTGGAATAAACAATTGAAATTCAATAAGAATAATTTTTACGTCGATAAAGAATGTTCCGTCCCGATTTTCGAGCTTCCATCGACATGTTAATGGCCTGCCATGTCGTGCCTGTTGTCTCTTTTCGACTTGCTAAAAGAACAAACGTCCGTCTCGTTCTGAAGCACGCTCGCACGTATCCACGTGAAGAAGTTTCACATTGAGAATGTTATATTCGTAGGTACAGCATTTAAATGGAACTCAAATTGTCACCTGTCATCAAGGAGTGCCGTGCATTGTATGCCCACAGGTACAGTCGTATGTACAAGTGTTTAATTTATTGTTTTGATGCTGTTTGAACAGCCAGCTTCGATTAATTTTCGTGTACGTGTTAATGAAAATTTTACCGTAAATTTATTCCTGCCGCTTTTATGGCCGTATATTTTTCGAGCTCTCCGGAATCTCGGATTCCCTAAGAAAAACCTGTTTTCTCTCTCTTAAAACTTTTTCTTCTATCCGTTTAGTAGGCGATGCATTTACCGAACAATTGCCGTTTCTAGGGTAAACACTCGACACTACTACGTACGGTACGGTATGGTGCTAATAAAATATGCTACACGATCAGAACACACATACACAGACTTAATATATATACATACATGGATGACAACAACAATAAGTGAACATCTGGATGATGGATACCTAGGACCATGACAAGAGGCGGGCGGGCGTCTTTGACCCCTCGTGGAATGTCATCATAACCCAGCTTTTTCTACAATAGATATTATCGTAGAAGAACTCGTGCCCGTAACTAACTGGTCAATGTGAAGTGACTAATTTGAATAAAACTGAAGTGATGTTAATTTTTAATCCAACGATAAGGATCGTAGCACATTATTTTAATTAATATTGGTGCGCAAATACGTGACAATGACTCTGACTGAACAAATAATACTACGACAGGCACAAACTTTCCAAAATAATTATATCGATACTACTGTAACTGTAATGAGAAATCGGAAATGTTGGGATAGGTTACAGCCCAAATTATTTACCTTGCAATTACAATAACTTTACTTTTAAACTATTATAAACGATAATTATTCAAATTATGGAGTTCAGTCTCTTTATTTTTCACATGTAGAAAGTTACCAGAATTTGTACAAAAACTAGTGAGAAACTAAAGGAACGAAGAACCGAAAGAATTTTTTATTATATATGAATCCCAGTAGAGTCCTGAAACAGGACTCATGTGCTCGCCAAAGGGGACAATTAAGATCATAAATTAAACCGAAATATTGTGGACGTTTAGACCAAGAATTTAAGTATGTTGAAATTGTTGGGTTAAGTCACTTTATTTTTCACCTGTAGAATTTTACAAAGCATTTCTCAAAAAACTAGTAAGAAAGTAAAGGAAAGAAGAACCAAAAGATTGCTTCATTGTACTTATATGAATCCCAGTAGAATCCTGAAACAGGATTCATTTTCTCGCCGAAGGGAACGATGGACACTGGTGGCACTTTTGGACAATTAAGATTATAAATCATACCCAAAAATTATATGATGATTTGAAATATTGTGGACGTTTAGGCCAAGAATTTAAGTATGTTGGGATAAGTTATAGTCGAAATTATGTATTTACCTTGAAATCAGAATTGGTTCACTAATAGGAACGATAATTTGTATGAAAATGGTTCTTCAAATTGTTGGGTTAAGCCTCTTTATTTTTCACCTGTAGAAAGTAACCAGAATTTTACAGAGCATTTCTCAGAAAACTAGTAAGAAACTAAAGGAACGAAGAACCGAAAGAGTGTTTCATTGTATATGAATCCCAGTAGAGTCCTGAAACAGGATTCATGTTATCGCCGAAGGAGACGATGGACACTGGTGGCACTTTTTCACAATTAAGATCATAAATTATACACAAAAGTTATATGATAATTAGAAATATCCTGAACGTTTAGAACAGGGATTTTGGTATCTTTGGATCGGATACCTTTACCTAATGTCAGAGTAACTTTTACCTATATACATATTTATAGCATGTTGTTGGTAATAGGTACCTTATATTAGTTTCTTGCTGTTTATTGTCGTTGGAAAAACGTCGGATCGTACAAGACAGCCTGTCGCTTGATCATCAGACATCAGGGAAAAAGAGGTGGTTGAAGACGTCGAAGAAGTTGAAGAAGAAGAAGAAAGAGGCGAAAAAAAATCAGTCACGTTCATGGTAGCACGTGTAGCAAGTACGCTCGTCACACTTAGGAATGCATAAAGTACAGTCAAGAGCAAGCCTGTGGTCGATTGGTAAAAGCAGTGGCGAAGAACTAACACAACACACTACTCTACACTACTACACCACAGTCTACCACGTCGGTGGCTGTAGGCGGTTACGTGTTAACTGGGTTCCGCGATTAACACACAATCCCGCCCAGTTAAGTCTTCATAAATTGCAAACGCTAAAACATCTTGATGAATACATGTAAATACAAAGGCACATATGTACATGTCAAATAGTTGTTGGTGTGGTAGTTTTGTTTCTAGCTGATAACGACCATTGTCATTGTTATTACGACGGAAGCAAATACAGTACAGTGTTTAATAATAGATAATTTCTTTCTACGCGATTTGCAATGATAATTGGAAGATTATTTTTACACGTAAGTGTCTTCGGACTACAATTAAAACTAAAACTGCACATAGAAGTTGATGGAAAGCACAGAAGACGAAAGGGAGCGAACATCTCTGCCTTAAATAATCAATCAATTATTTAGAAAAAAGAAGATTTTCGAATTACTATATCGATAAAAATTTAAGAATATCTAGAATCGGTTCGTTTCCTTCCCCAAATTGAATAGGATAATGCAGTGGCATCATCAAAGATTGAACCCTCAAACATTCCTTTAAAATCAGTAGGGCGTAACTAACTATTTGACCACGGTACGCAGTTGATTAGGTACTAACTACCCTGTAATAAAAGATTCGAGGCCCAGTTGATGTGGCCCGCCGTGGGCACGCACCATTACTCGTCTACTGACACCACTACCGAACTAACTGACCGCGAACTTTACTCATCCGTCTCTGCAATAATTATACTTTTGTATATAGCACTTCTTACACGTAATACAGTGTGAAATTTGCTTATAACGTCAAAGATCGTTTTTAGAAAGAAAACGTTCCGGAAACGTGAGAAACGTCCGTTACGTTGCGCGTTGCGGTTTGATGTAGATAGTAAAATATGCATGCTTGTTGATTTTCTCCAACAAGGAGAAATGTCTCAACAAAAAACATTTGTTGTAGCTTCGTATCTTCAGTGAAATTGAAACTTGTTCACATAAAGGTTCACAATAATTATCTATCTCTATCTTGTTTCAAATTTGTGAAGCTAAGAAATTATTTTATGCATTGCGTTGTGAACCTATTAACGTCGTGGATAAGTCATAAATTCTATGCTTTAAAGCACCAAATTTTGTATAAGCTTGTTGACATTTTTAATATCAAATAATGTCAAGGTAGGTATTGTGTTATTTAAACTGTTTTAATAAATAATATGGGCATTGCAATGACATTAACATTGTTCAAACTTCTATTTCGTGACAGTTAAGCTATCAAATTATCTTCCAATAATTGCATGGATATTTACGTTGTGGGTAAAGCACAGATTAACTAAATTACGAACATACTTACGTTGTGGATAAATCATAAATCTGTATTTCGAAACAAAATTTTTTGTAAACTTGTGTACTCTGTCTAATATCAATTACTACCCAGACATTGTGTTATTTACGTTGTGGTGTAACATATTCTTTATTATGTGTAAATCATATGGACATCGGAATAACATATACGTTGTGGAAATTTTTTATTTCCTAACACTCAAGGCTCACAAAGTGTTCCGATAGATAGTAAACTAAAATATTAAACTTTTTTCGCATCATTGTGTACATTTTTACGTTGTGATTAACGCATACTTTATTAATGTGAATTATGATCATACCTACGTTTTAGATAAACTGTAAATCCCGCATTTCCATGCACAAAATTTTGTATAAAGTTTGGTACATTGTCTACTACCAATAATTGTCAAAATATTGTATTATTTAGGTTGTGGCAAAAATATTCTTTAAATCATATACATACGTCATAAATAAATTGGAATGACATTTACGTTGTGGGGAAATTCTGTTTCTACATATTTACCTACTAGGTAGGTACTTGAAAACAGTTTAGATAAATTGTAAGCTAAAATCCCTAAATTTCTGCTCATCATTACAGACATTTTTACGTTGTGGTATCTGATGTTTGTGCACGTCATACGTTGTGGTATAATCTTACAGTATGTTTCGATATCTTACTTACTGTTACATACACTATAGGCATACATATTTTACATTGTGGTAAAGTTGTCAATGTTATATTCACATGTCGACATACAAGTGAGATTCGTGAGAAATAATTATGGTGTGTGTTGCAGTTAATTGTACATTGTGGTCCTTTATAACATCCTTGTTATATACGTCGTGTTACAGCCTTAGTAGATATGCGTTGTGGGCATACATCATTACGTTGTGGACATACGTAATTGCGTTGTGGCAAAAAAATTGTTGTCATTTATTTTGTATGGTATAGTCATTAAATCATGTACATTTTTACCCATTGTTCGTTTTAATTGATTATAGGTTCAAAATTCTAATGCTGATTGGTATTTATCATATTGAGATGAAAAGACAATAATAAGCGGAAACGGTTTCGGTGATGATCAGCTGTTAGATCTGTGTAATAAAAGGTGTTTCGTGCAGTTTTGGTACCCGGTTAAAAATTAAGGAGCCCGAGATGGCAATCGACAGGCCGTCCGGGAGGAACCCTAGTGTTAAATATGATCGATGGATGCGTCCCAATAATATTATCGTGCATTTAAATTGGCTAGTTTAAATATGAATAGGCCCCTCGTTAGCATATTTTAACATGGTTTTTGGTAACCCTTTTCGAAAATCGATTATCCGCGCGCTCATTTGCATGCGATACTATATACCCTTAATGTGTACACACGTACAAGAATACGTACATATGTTGTATTTGTGTGAGAGTGATTTAGTGTGACAAAAATCGAATTTCGGATGAAATTGAAACCGACAGATCGGTAGTCACGCGAAAGGGTTTTTAAAACGTTCGAGCCGGGCCTGTTGCTGTCTGTCGACAAGGTATCATATCTTAAATGTGGGCATTTTGCAACTGCAGCAGTACATCATTTCATCACCAATTTTATATTTATTTTTGTTTATTTGGTCTTATAATTCACAAACACACACAATTTTCACAAGTAAAAGTGACAACTTTTTCTTTATTTAAATAAATTAAAATACCAAAACGTTGGACTTAAAAGATGATGATTATTGCAACAAACACACGTTAATCTGTCGATTCTGTTGCAGTTGGATGATGCCCGGAGTATCATATGCGTATTTCTATATTGACAGAAGGGCATGGCAGTTGGTTGGGTTACCTTTCTTCCTTGACGAAATAATTAGGCCTCGTATCGTGATAACCGATGACAGGACATTTTAAATGCACGAAACGTGTACAAAGAATTTGAGATCAGGTAGATAATGTTTGATACAGAGTGTTGACAATTTCTTGTACATAATTTGACCTCTTCTGGAATTCTTTTAACCTACCTACTATATGTAACAAGTATTTTAGAAAATCCTGCAATTCAAATTATTTTGTTTCAGGTGAAAATTGGAGTGCCACTTCTTACAAAGGGTGAGTTTACTTTTATTTTATTGAATTGACTGTCCTGAATGCTACCGGTAAAATTAGGAGGAAGAAAATTAATTATCAGTCAGTTGACTTTTTTAAAATGGTCTTGAGAACGCTTTAAAGGGAGTGTAAATTACCTCGTCTCGTTCGTGCTCTTAATTTTATGAGCGAGAGCTCGGGAGGTCTCGCAGTTTCCATTACTTTTTTGCAAAAACGGAGACAATCGCAAACAAAGAACAATTTCATTTACATAACAGACCCTTTATACCAACGATCGACAATATAGAACTTAAAATTCACAAATCATATTTTATTGTATGCAAATTCGTCGCATAAATATCCGCACCGAATAACGAATTTCTATTTCAAAATTAACATATTATAAATCGTCTTTATTATGTAGAAGGAAAATATATTGCAACGGCGTTAAGCCTTTTTATTGTAAAAGCAGCCGCACATGTATATCTCCATCTATACATACATATATAATACAATAATATACGTATGTCTGTATGTAAAACTTCGCCCTGTTTAAAAGCGTATGCAAATCGTTCCTGATATTTGATATAGGCTGGCTGCAGCCACAACACGCGGCCTGCTGATGCTCGCTGGCTGCTCTTTGCATCATCTAAATGTTCCAATATAAACCCCCCTCTTATAACAAAATTATAGCCTCTTCTATCAGGCAAAATTTTATGTATCTTCATTCATTGAGAAGAATGTCGAAATCAACCTGCAAAATTCAGGATTATGTGATGATGGCTGGATGTGAGTGGTAATGCTGAGAAAATTGTAGATGTTCTAGAATGTTTCAGTTTCTCTAACTATTGATTTTCCCATTGATATTGTAAAAGTGTCTGCGCACAAGTGGAAATGAATGATGAAAATCTCTTCTTCCAGAAAACTCCAGGTGCTCTTTAATATTCCAGTTTTTGTAACCATTAGGTTGTCCATTGATAACATATCGTGTTGTAGAAGTTTCTGTGCACGAATGAAAGTAGACTGTAAATATTTTATCATCCAGAAAATTCTAGATCTACTAGAATAGTTCAGCGTTTCCAGTTATTAATTTACTACTGATAATAAATTGAATGCTAATGTTAAGTGCCCTGTTAATGTGTGGAAATGAGTGATGTAAATCTCTTCTTCCAGAAAACTCCAGGTGCTCTTTAATATTCCAGTTTTTGTAACCATTAAGTTGTCCATTGATAACAGATCGTGTTGTAGAAGTTTCTGTGCACGAATGAAAGTAGACTGTAAATATTTTATCATCCAGAAAATTCTAGATCTACTAGAATAGTTCAGCGTTTCCAGTTATTAATTTACTACTGATAATAAATTGAATGCTAATGTTAAGTGCCCTGTTAATGTGTGGAAATGAGTGATGTAAATCTCTTCTTCCAGAAAACTCCAGGTGCTCTTTAATATTCCAGTTTTTGTAACTATTAAGTTGTCCATTGATAAAAGATCGTGTTGTAGAAGTTTCTGTGCACGAATGAAAGTAGACTGTAAATATTTTATCATCCAGAAAATTCTAGATCTACTAGAATAGTTCAGCGTTTCCAGTTATTAATTTACTACTGATAATAAATTGAATGCTAATGTTAAGTGCCCTGTTAATGTGTGGAAATGAGTGATGTAAATCTCTTCTTCCAGAAAACTCCAGGTGCTCTTTAATATTCCAGTTTTTGTAACCATTAAGTTGTCCATTGATAACAGATCGTGTTGTAGAAGTTTCTGTGCACGAATGAAAGTAGACTGTAAATATTTTATCATCCAGAAAATTCTAGATCTACTAGAATAGTTCAGCGTTTCCAGTTATTAATTTACTACTGATAATAAATTGAATGCTAATGTTAAGTGCCCTGTTAATGTGTGGAAATGAGTGATGTAAATCTCTTCTTCCAGAAAACTCCAGGTGCTCTTTAATATTCCAGTTTTTGTAACCATTAAGTTGTCCATTGATAACAGATCGTGTTGTAGAAGTTTCTGTGCACGAATGAAAGTAGACTGTAAATATTTTATCATCCAGAAAATTCTAGATCTACTAGAATAGTTCAGCGTTTCCAGTTATTAATTTACTACTGATAATAAATTGAATGCTAATGTTAAGTGCCCTGTTAATGTGTGGAAATGAGTGATGTAAATCTCTTCTTCCAGAAAACTCCAGGTGCTCTTTAATATTCCAGTTTTTGTAACCATTAAGTTGTCCATTGATAACAGATCGTGTTGTAGAAGTTTCTGTGCACGAATGAAAGTAGACTGTAAATATTTTATCATCCAGAAAATTCTAGATCTACTAGAATAGTTCAGCGTTTCCATTATTAATTTACTACTGATAATAAATTGAATGCTAATGTTAAGTGCCCTGTTAATGTGTGGAAATGAGTGATGTAAATTTCTTCTTCCAGAAAACTCCAGGTGCTCTTTAATATTCCAGTTTTTGTAACCATTAAGTTGTCCATTGATAACAGATCGTGTTGTAGAAGTTTCTGTGCACGAATGAAAGTAGACTGTAAATATTTTATCATCCAGAAAATTCTAGATCTACTAGAATAGTTCAGCGTTTCCAGTTATTAATTTACTACTGATAATAAATTGAATGCTAATGTTAAGTGCCCTGTTAATGTGTGGAAATGAGTGATGTAAATCTCTTCTTCCAGAAAACTCCAGGTGCTCTTTAATATTCCAGTTTTTGTAACTATTAAGTTGTCCATTGATAAAAGATCGTGTTGTAGAAGTTTCTGTGCACGAATGAAAGTAGACTGTAAATATTTTATCATCCAGAAAATTCTAGATCTACTAGAATAGTTCAGCGTTTCCATTTATTAATTTACTACTGATAATAAATTGAATGCCAATTTTAAGTGCCCTGTTAATGTGTGGAAATGAGTGATGTAAATTTCTTCTTCCAGAAAACTCCAGGTGCTCTTTAATATTCCAGTTTTTGTAACCATTAAGTTGTCCATTGATAACATATCGTGTTGTAGAAGTTTCTGTGCATGAATGAAACTGGATGGTAAATTTCTCGTCATCCAGAAGATTCTAGATTTTCTGGAATATTGAAGCGCTTCCAGTTATTGATAATAGATTGTATGCTAATACGTAGCAGATCGTATGGTAGTAATTTCTGTGCATGGGTGGAAGTTGGTGAATGTTTCTTTTTCCAGAAAATTTTGGATGTAGGTACTACAACAATATTCCACATTTTCTCTCTTTTTGGCAATCTTTCCAAACATTTGCATCGTTCATCCATTTCAGTTGCTTCTTGTGATATTTTGTTAAATCTAAATTCCATAAAATACATTTTACTTACAATTAGTTAGTTGATTGTTGATCAAGGAAGTAATATTGTAACAATATTTTTTTAGTCCATTATTTTATTTCATTTAAATTAACCATAACTACAGATATCTATTAGAAGTGAACGGTCATCCAGTAAAACAAAAAGCTTGTTGTAGTTGCACGTACTTTTGATCTGATACACGCATTGCAGTGATTGTTTTCTACTTATTACAACTGACGTTTAAGGAACAGAGATAGAGAATCAGATAGATAATAAGTAATTAAATTTGAAAAGACAGGCTGCTACCTACCACGTAGCTAATACATAATTTTGTTTCGATAAACTTTATTGGATATCATATCTCTACGTAATCAGTATTAATCACACGAAAAGATTTGGCTAAGACATTAGAAAGCTTCTCACTAATTAAAAAATAATTTACAATCGAAATTTATTTTGCTGATTTTGAGTAATGCCTCGCCACAATTAAGCCGCAAGTCGAGTTAAAAAGGAAATTGTGCTGCACTCGATGCAGAACGCGCATTTAACTTTTGTATGAAATGTTTGTGGGTCCGGTTCTGCTCGAATCGATTGCGTGTTACAACAAATGATACTTATTGCATTTGATTCAGGTTGTTTTCTTGTTTCTCGTCTGCTTTAAGTTTAAATTGTCCGATTCTGTAAATGGATCGTTTCGAATCGTCGACGGAGAAGTTAAATCAATGTCAGCGTTTCTGTCGTACAAAGTGCCCTTCGAATGCCGCAGGTATGCAAAGTGCGAACTGGTACCAAGTGAAATGGCTAGTAATTGCTTCTTGAACGATTATGGAATAAATTATTGGACCTTTACATGGCGTGGTAATTAATCGTCGGGCGCGTTCTTGAACTGAAAGGTAAATTTCACTATTCATTCACAAACGATAAAAATAAAAACGAGACATCACAGAATTGCTAATATGTAGACTAATGAGTTATCGTTATCGTTATTGCAGAAGTGCAATATTAAATAAATTTAATTTCGTTTGCCTGATCCTTGATTCAAAGGACAACATATGACATCTAGGATTTTAGATTTAACGAGTTGGATGAGTACGAAGATTTGAAGATTTTCACAATGACCGGCCGGTAGCCGGTATGGTTGGTTATGTTCCAAGTGTAATAGGGACTTTTTAGTTTGGGTGTCGAGTGTCGTGGGGCAGCACTGGCTGTGCTCGCGCGCGCCAGGCCTCCTTTGATTAGCGTGGGCGCGTTACCTTTCGCGCGGACTGTACGCTTTACGTACTCGCACCCGTAGTAGTCTTATGATGTGGTTTGAATGAACATAGTAAGGGAATTTGAACGAGGCAAACGTCCAATGGGTGGACGGGTTTTCTGCAGTGGGACGAACCATTCTGGGAAACTGGCCAATCTCGCGCGCCGAGGTTGCTACATTCGCGCGCGAAACGCCGTTTCTAACGCAATTAAATTGCGTGCCTTGCACGTTTCGCTAATAAAACACTTCGCGTTTATACACTCACACACATACATACCGATACGAGTACATGGAGTGGTCATGTTCAGACCCAATAACATCCCCACAACAATATTGTTTAAATAATATCTAGCTATAAAATTTGCAATAGGGTAAGTACATTATGTTAAAGTAAAATTCTATGGACCCCTATCAAAATGTTTACAGATCGCCGATTCTATTTTTAGAATTATTTATTAGATATGTAGTTTGGTAATTAGCTTTTTTTGTGCACTTACTGGGTAAACGAAAAATGTCATTATAACTACGAAAAATAAACTGTGATATTAAAAAAATAAACAGATCTTAATTAACTTTACACCCATTTAGCATTTACCAAATGGGCGAGGTAGAAAATGTAGCAGAAGCATTCAACACGTCTAAACAATTGCTGTCAAATTAAGTCAGTTTCCTATTTGGATGTGTTTACTCAAATGATCAACTGACGGGACTTTTTGTTTATTGCCCTCTGTCAGCGAGTTATTTCGATAATTGCTCAAAAACATTTCTCGTTTCGTGTCACTCATCTCGTTTTATATATGTTGGAAACGGACGGATTTTAAGAAAACAGATGTGAAGTCAAAACGCATTTTCATCGTTAATATATCTTTACATGTAGGTACGTAGAACGGGTTGGAGATGAGCTTTTGGGATTCACGTGTCGTCTAGACGATTATAATGACATCCAAAACAGAATGTAATTACCATCTATAATTTGTTAAAATATTTAGAACAGGAACTAGGTACAACATGTTTCACAAGAATATTTTATCGGGGTACTTATTAAAAAAATTCTTTTCTGCGCTGTCTTTGTAATCACGAACCTTAGCTGTGATCTTAGAGCCGTATTGTAACCCCGTAATATTTCTACGTGTTCATAGCGCCTCGATAAAAGAAGGTAAATTAGAAGAGTGCTTTTAGTGCCGGGCTTATAGCGGAGCTAAGTCATTTTGTGCTTTTACCGCAGTGTTCATAGCGCTGAAACCCTTCTACGTGCTCTTAGCGCCTCAATTAATGTAGGTAATTTAGTAGAGTGCTCTTAGTGCCGTTCTTGTAACACACCGAAGTCGTTTTGTGCTCTTAGAGTCGTGTTCATAGCGCTGCAATCTTTCTACGTGTTCATAGCGCCTCGATAAAAGAAGGTAAATTAGAAGAGTGCTTTTAGTGCCGGGCTTATAGCGGAGCTAAGTCATTTTGTGCTTTTAGCGCCGTGTTCATAGCGCTGCAAGCCTTCTATGCGCCTATGGCGCCTATGGCGCCTCGATAAAAGTAGCTAAATTAGTAGAGTGCTCTTAATACCGTGTTAGTAACGTCAGAAAGTCTTTTGTGCTCTTGGCGCAGTATTCACAGCGCTGAAACCTTTCTACGTGCTCATAGCGTCTCGATAAAAGTAGGTAAATTAGTAGTGCTCTTAGTGCCGTGTTAGTAACGCCAGAAAGTCTTTTTGTGCTCTTGGCGCAGTATTCATAGCGTTGAAACCTTTCTACGTGCTCATAGCGCTTCGATAAAAGAAGGTAAATTAGAAGAGTGCTTTAAGTACCGGGCTTATAGCGGAGCTAAGTCATTTTGTGCTCTTACCGCAGTGTTCATAGCGCTGAAACCTTTCTACGTGCTCTTAGCGCCTCAATTAATGTAGGTAAATTAGTAGAGTGCTGTTAGTGCCGGGCTTGTAGCCCACCGAAGTCGTTTTGTGCTCTTACAGTCGTGCTCATAGCGCTGCAATCTTTCTACGTGCTCATAGCGCCTCGATAAAAGTAGGTAAATTAGTAGTGCTCTTAGTACCGTGTTAGTAGCGCCAGAAAGTCTTTTTGTGCTCTTATAATTGTGTTCATAGCGCTGCAATCTTTTTATGTGCTCATAGCGCCTCGATAAAAGAAGGTAAATTAGAAGAGTGCTTTTAGTGTCGGGCTTATAGCTGAGCTAAGTCATTTTGTGCTCTTACCGCAGTGTTCATAGCGCTGAAACCTTTCTACGTGCTCTTAGCGCCTCAATTAATGTAGGTAAATTAGTAGTGCTCTTAGTGCCGTGCTTGTAGCACACCGAAGTCGTTTTGTGCTCTTAGAGTCGTGTTCATAGCGCTGCAATCTTTCTACGTGCTCATAGCGCCTCCATAAAAGAAAGTAAATTAGTAGTGTGCTTAGTGCCGTGTTAGTAGCGCCAGAAAGTCTTTTGTGCTCTTACCGCCGTGTTCATAGCGCTGCAATCTTTCTATGTGCTCGTAGCACCTTAATAAAAGCAGGGAAAATAGTAAAACGCCATTAGCATTGTGATTGTAGCGCCGTAAACCCCTTTTGTGCCGTTAGCGCCATGCTCATAATGTCGCGATAAATGTTGATTAAATAGTAGAGTGCTCCTCACTTCGTACCGGTTTATATCAATCTTTTCCCGGGCTCTTAGTGTCTGCTCTTAGCGTGCGCCGTGTTTGCGGTTTCTTAATCTTTGTGCGTGCTCAAAGTGCCTCGATAAAAGCAGGTAAATAGTAGAATGCCCTTTGCGCCGTGCTCATAGCGTCATAAACTTTTTTCGTGCTCTTATCGCTGTGCTCGTAGCACCGCAAACTCTTTCTGTGCGTTTAGCGCCGTGATCTCTTTCGTGTGCTCTTATATTTTACATGTAAATCAGACTATAGTTTTTATTTTCAGAAAAAAGGTAACATATTGATATTAGTAGATACATATCTGTTTATTTTGTACAACATACTCATAACCCTCCATTCAATAAAGTGAAAGTATGACCGAAATAAATCGTTAGAATGCCTCGTATAAAAATAAAGTATTTTTTCGACATTAAAAAATAAAATGGACTCGTGAGAAAAAGCAGAAACGTTTCTGGAGTCAGTCCTATAATGGCAATAATAATAATGGTAATAATGCGTAGGTACAATATGTATATGTACGGTTTATGACAGAGAGCAACGTTTAAAAATAGCTTTCGTGGCGGAAGAGTGTTCTCTAAATGCGCTTAATGGAACACCACGATAAGGTAAAATCGTAAAAAAACATCGGAGTAGAGTCAGCAGTGGGTACCACGTGTCTTGCCAGAACAAATTTCTGAGATAAAATGTTATTTTAGTAAATTGTTCTGGCTACCGTTTTATGCGCTTAAATACCTACCTACCTACTTGTTTTTATTTTACGCGATTTCAATTTAACTTTGAAGGAATTCCAATGAGAATTATTACAAACAAACACTTGAAATTCCGTTTAATAATACCTATCTGTGGGTACTGAAATTAGAATGAATAAAAACTTTTTTATTTCGGAGAATTTTTGTGTCGTATTTCTATCTAATAAGGATTATAGTCAAAGAATTTTTCAAGAGGCGTTAAGTTAATTTCTGGAGGTTTTGATATATTTGGAGGAATATAGGGAGCAAATTGTGCAAACTGTTGAAAATTCGCATATAGTCCTTGATTTTTAGGCAAATAATTTTATGAATTCTGAAATATTTGTTGGGATAAATGAAATGACCTTTGTAAGGAGGTTCTTGTCTCCCAAAAAGAATATCTAATTATTCAGGGCTGTAGACAGAGTACATATGAATGAGTGTAAGGCATTTTTCCAGGAGTTCTGGAATTTTCAAGTCCTTGGATTTTAGACAGAGGATTCCTCAAGAGTTGTAAAGGATATTTTTAGTAGTTCTGCAATATTTGTTGATATTTGCAGAGGCCTTTCACTCCCAAAAAAATATCTTGTTATTCAGGACTATAGACAGGAGGCTTTTCAAAAAGTGTAAAGAATAATTCCAGAGGTTTTGAATATTTTAGTCCTTATATTTTAGGCAGAGGATTTCTCAAGAAATGGGGAGGATATTTTTGGTAGTTCTAAAATTCATTTTGCCATAAATGAAATGACATTTACAAAGAGGTCGTTGCCTCCCAAGTGAAGTCTTATTTGTCAGGATGGTAGACAGAGGGGCACCTCGAGGAATGTAAACAATATTTTAGGAGTTCTGAATATTTCCAGTCAGTAGATTTTAAGCAAAGAGGTGTGAAGGAATTTTTGAATTTTTGATGACATAAATTTGTAAATTTATAAATAATTTCTTGTATCCTCCAAATGATTGGAGGTACCTATACCACAAAAATACTTTGGATGTGAAGATTTTTTCTAAAGAATCAGGAATATATTACATAAAATTAGCTTCGTTGACATAAATCTGTATATATTTATTAGGCTTTATTTCTATATATCGTACGATACTCGTACTTGTAATGATATAATGAGTCATGGTTAACAAAATGAATCAGTGCTTAATTTAATTAAATCTGTAGTAGTAAGTAGGTAGCAATGCCCTCGCCGAATGTTTCTTCCACATTGCATCATTATTATCCATCCTATCGCTACAGTACAGAGAGATGGTTTAATAAACGGTGAACACTTCTAGCAATTATTCTCATAATGTGCGTAAGTGTGCGTGTACACACATACATAAATACGCACGTATGGTACGATTGAAGTTGAAATGATCCGAATTATTCCATTGACTAACATCCGGTTCGGAAATGGTAATGTTGTCAATCTCATCTCACTTAAAATTAAATCTCACCAACGTTTTTAGTACCTATAATAATTATAATTCAAAAATAATTGCATAAAGTGTGTGATAAATCAGGAATAATAATTTTAAAACGTCAACGTACCTAAACTCAAAAATCAGCTATGTACCCATATTGGTCAAAATAGTGTTAGCCTTTTAAATATAATTGTAAAACACAAATAATAGAATCGGATATTGGCCTTAAATTAATTATATATTTCTGAAGTAATTACACATATTTCTACGAGATATTTAATTAAATGTTTATCCCAGTTCATTACTCTTTGGTTTTATTACAATAAATTTTCAAATTAATAACGGAGTGGTCGCCGGTGCATATGTATGTATGTACATATTTCTTTCTTCCGTTCATAATGGTTCGAAATTAACTAACAAAGAGTTTCCTTTGTTTTACGCCACGATATATTGTTGTGCCTACAATTATCCAACTGAACCAATTTAAATATGAATTATATTTATCAGGGTCGGAGTAGGACGGGCACGAGGGGGTGAAGGAGGGGGACCTTTTGCCGCGGAAGAGGAGCTCAGCACTCCCTTCCTGTTATTATTCGAAATTATACGAAAATGGTTATTTGGTTCAGTAAGTCCGTATGAGCCTTTATGTAAACTTAGTACGCGCGTAATTTTGTTACAGATTTATTGGCCATTGTATTTACTTACTCTGCTTGAAATTACGTCCCGCTAATTTTTTAGGTACCTACTTGTCGTTTATCACTCCGGCTGATATTCATGGATTACCTACCAGGCCGAAACAATAATCACAAAATGGGAAGAGACAACAAAATAGTATTGAATTTGTAAAAGTATACGCGGACTTTGAATTGCTTTCAAGAATGGTAATTATAATGCCTAATTATTCGAGTTTTCATGAAGAACAGTTGAAAAACGTCAATTATCGACTAGAGAACATTAATTAATTATACGGGGTGGTTTTCTTTTGCTTTGCTGTAAAGTTTGGGATTCCCCCATCATTCAATCTTGTTAGATTTACCCTAAATAAATTTTTAACTACAAAACGAAATGAAATTCTTTGAATTGAAACGTCAGATCACCAACTACCTCAGTGTCTTTACCCAAAGAGGAACAATTCTAGCACACAGCCTTTAGATTGAAAGTCAAATTAGTTTTCTCATTTGTTGTTGTTTCATTCCCTGTCGGTTGTAAATATCCACAAGATCAGTAATAATTCGATAATTGATAACAGGCCATCACAGTAAATGGACTCTTTTGATTGAATGTAAAATTCATAATAATATGACCACAACAAGGGAGGCGGCGGGACAGGTAGATAAATAACATAGGGCATCAACTTCTTGACACCAAGACCACACCCATACATACATACATACATAAGGTGCCTCTGCTGCTGCTGTTACTTCGTTCAAAAATGAAATTCCACTCGTTGGTTTAACATTTTCCCCATCTGCACGATCATATTTTAAGCACCATCATCCATCTCTCTTTTACGCGGCCTCTTCGGATCTCGTGTAATTTTTCATTGTCCATCGGGTCAGGCCCGTATCATATATACAAATAATAATAATAGACGGACAGTCCGAGACCGGACACCGAGATGACCACTACTGTTCGCTTCTGTTGGTACGTATACCTGCATACAATAACGTAGCACCAAATGATGTGTGTGTGTGTGTTTGAAGTATCAAGTTGGCCGCGACAACCCCTAAATAATTTTCCAAATTCAATACGCGTTTTCAACCAAAACAAAACTAAATATCGTTCCTTACATTGCAATGGCGAATCTTTACTTGATTTGGACAGGGTCGAATTCAGGAGAAATAATTCATAACAGTGGTCGTTTTATAGCAATGGTCATACGTCAGTGACCAACCCTACCATATCCACCTTTTAAGGAGAAATAAATTTTCCCAAATGAAAGTCATTAAGTAATTAACTTTCTTATTTGTGTAGGTATCTTACATTTACCCTAGTGACAAATGAACTCAAAAAAAAATGCTATACAAAAATATTTGATTGTCACATTTGATTTATTGGTTGTTCCGATTCGAATTTCTCCCGTTACGGCCCTGATGTCATTGTTCGTTGGTTTGCCTGTCTCTTTCTAACGCCCGCGTGGGGATCCGCATCATGAAATAAAGCCAATGATTTTTCAAATTCAAAAAGAATGACTGGGCCCGTTTTTAAACTGGCTGCATTTTAGACTGTGATCGTATCGCCGGATTACGGATCTGTGTCCAATGACGCTTGGCACATTCTGTATACGAATAATAATAATTATCTTAAACAATGGGCGACCCGCTGATCCTAATACGTATCTATGGATAAGAATAGACAGGCAAGTGACTCTGTGACTCTTTTTTTTGTAGAAGACTGGAAAAATTCCACGACGATTCTCTAGATTAATAAAGAAATTATAAACGTTAGGTAATTAATTCTTTTTAAAAATCACGAATCTAACTGAACCCTTACGTTACGATCTTGAAATCTCTAAATTTTTATAGAGTAACAGTAACCATCAGATTGACCTTAACATATTCTTAATTATAGCTTACAGAGAAATGCATTGTGATAATGTCGACGGTCCGAATTCAACTGGTGTGTTCGAAAAATTAATCCGATAAATACAAGAATGGTGTATTGAATGGCGTTTCAACATTGCGCTTTTCACTTTTGCAAAACTCCATTTACTTTTATGTACTTACATTTGTACATACAAGGAGATTTTAACGTTCGATTAAGAAACAAAAGACACATCGGAGATAGCACGTCTGATTAATTACCGATTATAAAACTGTTGCCGTTCGAGATTGTATTTAAAGAGTTCGCCATCTCGAAGGCATCGGTTCCTCAGCGGGACCCCTCAGCGTCATAAATAGAAGTTCACAAAGCCTTTGAATTAGTACATACATACATATGTATGTATATGGCCTTTGATTTCCTCCGTTTCTTCGATTCTTGTGGATCTGATAACGATCTATGCAAGCAACTTTGAATTCTCATTTCGAAATCCAACTTAAGTATATAGGTATACAGGTATATAGCTGCTCTGCTCCTTTATGTAACAAATTTTGCACTTTTATATATTTTATTATGTTCTTAAAAAGTGCTTGAAAATGTGATTTTAGTTTTCAAACTGTTTACATAGTATGTATCACAAGAACTTCCAGCACTAAGTGAAAAGCATCTATTCAAAGTGACTTAGTTCTTCAAACCTCAATTACATTTCTGTTCCTTTTTAAAATGCTTGAATACGTGCTTTCAGTGCTTCAAATTTTTTATAAAACCTGGATAGTTTTTATCATAAATCACTTACTGAAGTTGTTTTTGTTCTCGAAGCCCCAATTACATTTTATCTTCAAAGAATTTGATTCAGTAATTACTAATATTCAAAAGCAAAAGAGTTATCAAGAATTGTGCAAGTTCCTTGAAATTAGCTTTCAGTTCTTCCAGAGCTTAGAAACATAGTCCTTCAAATCTTTTACGAAACTTAAAAAACTTCTAAATCTTAACACGTCCTTTGGTGTTTGAAGCCTCAGTCACATTTCAAAATCCAAGCTTTTCAGTTCACTAAATCCAATTCAGAAGTGAGAGGATTCAAGCACTTCAAGACTATTTGGAAATGAGCTTAAAATTCATCTGAGGCTTACAAACATAGTCGTTTTAACAATACACAAAACATGGACTTAGCTTTCATCACAGGAATTCTTAGAGTTAATGCTTGCAATTAGTTTAAGCCTGTTCAAACCCTTTACAAAATCTGGACGAAGTTTTTATCCCAAGAACTTCCAAAGCTTATCACAAAGCACTCACTTAATGTGCTTTGGTTTTTCAAGTTTTAATAAAATTTTAAAATCTATGGAATGCAAGTGCTTGCAAATGAGCTTTCAGTTCTTTCAGTGCTTAGAAACACAATCCTTCAAACTCATTACAAAACACAGACAAATTCATCATCTTAAAAACTTCCAAAGCTAAGCTCAAATCATTAACTCAAAGCGCTTTGATTATTAAAGCCCCAATAACATTTTTAAATCCAAGGAACTTAATTTACCAAATTTTATTTCAAAGTGAGAGGTTATCGAGTATTTTAAAAGCGTTTCGATATGAGCTTTCGGTTCATCGAGAGCTTAGAAACACAGTCCTTCAAACTCTTTACAAAACACACACAAATTCATCATCTTAAGAACTTCCAAAGCTAAGCTCAAAGCATCTACTGAAAGTGCTCTGGTTATTAAATGCCCCCTATAACATTTTAAAGTCAAAGGAACTTAATTAACCAATTACTTATTTCAAAGTGAGAGGTTATCGAGTATTTTAAAAGCGTTTCGATATGAGCTTTCGGTTCATCGAGAGCTTAGAAACACAGTCCTTCACTCTTTACAAAACACACACAAATTCATCATCTTAAGAACTTCCAAAGCTAAGCTCAAAGCATCTACTGAAAGTGCTCTGGTTATTAAATGCCCCCTATAACATTTTAAAGTCAAAGGAACTTAATTAACCAATTACTTATTTCAAAGTGAGAGGTTATCGAGTATTTTAAAAGCGTTTCGATATGAGCTTTCGGTTCATCGAGAGCTTAGAAACACAGTTCTTCAAACTCTTTACAAAACACACACAAATTCATCATCTTAAGAACTTCCAAAGCTAAGCTCAAAGCATCTACTGAAAGTGCTCTGGTTATTAAATGCCCCCTATAACATTTTAAAGTCAAAGGAACTTAATTAACCAATTACTTATTTCAAAGTGAGAGGTTATCGAGTATTTTAAAAGCGTTTCGATATGAGCTTTCGGTTCATCGAGAGCTTAGAAACACAGTCCTTCAAACTCTTTACAAAACACACACAAATTCATCATCTTAAGAACTTCCAAAGCTATGCTCAAAGCATCTACTGAAAGTGCTCTGGTTATTAAAGCTCCAATAACATTTTAAAATCCAAGGAACTTAATTTACCTATTACTTATTTTAAAGTGGGAGGGTATCGAGTATTTTAATAGCGTTTCGAAATGAGCTTTCGTTTCTTCGAGGGCACAGTCCTTCACTTCAAATTTTATACAAAACCCGGACAAATTCTTTATCTCAACAGCTTCCAAATCCAAATCAAGCCCAAAGCATCTACTTAAAGTTATTTAGTTCTTGAAGCTTCAGTTACATTTTAAAATCCAAGGACTAATTTAAATTGGATGTAACTAATTTAATGAGGATGTATAAATTGATTAGGTAGAATTGTGGATATTAAAAATTATCTACTGTCTCGCCATTTTTGGAGCAGTTCAGTTATACAAATGCTAGAATGAGGAGGACGCAAGGAAAAAGCTAAACCGCTTTGAATACATTTTTAAATTAGTCGTGAGTTGGTTCGAACAATAGCGAAAAGAGGTTAACAGTCGGGGTACACTGTTGCCTGGCTACCTGTCTTCTTTTGAGCGCTTAGAGCCAACTTGGGACCTGGGCTCATACCTACTTATACCTAATATACTTACTTACTTTCTGGATACATGTAGGGTGACCACACCTTATAATAAGAAGTATTATAAAATATACATATGTATATCTGTATGTATAAGTATCTTTTTTATGTAAAAACGAAATTCCATCGGATTACGGCCACGACGAACAAAAGCTTTTTGTGTCGTGTAAGTAGGTATGTATGTATTTATTGTATGGGTATATTGTCAATCAATGTTTTCAATTGCAAAAAACCGACGTTGTCTCTTTTGTGTGTTGGCGGGTTTCTGCTTTGCCGGCGGTAATTTTCGTCCAATATTTGAATGCTGTGCTGAGATACCGCCAACTGTGGCGTATTTTGCCTTTTATTTGTACCATGTTGTTTCGGCTCTTTTTTTCATGACAAATGAGACCCACACGTATCCATAAATATGTTGTCGAATAAATCAAAATTGTTAGTATTCAATTTATAACAGAATCGGAGTTATTAAAATGCTGTTGACGAATTAGCAGTTAATTGATTAATTAGTTTTCATTAATCATTTAATTTTTAAGTCGTAAAGATTAAAAAAGAACTGGAGGACCTTAAGGGCTTTCCAAAGTACCTCTATTATGTGTCTCCATTGATATACTTTCGATATTTTACTCCCATTATCCTTAAACTTGTGATTTCGTTTTTTGCCAACACCTTATAGGTATAAAATTCCCACTTTTAAGCCATCAAAAATTGCTGCACTTACTAGGGGTTGCTTTGGATGAAAAGCCCTCGAAGTCTTCTACTTCTTTTCTCTCCTCTTCGCATTATTTTATAGTTCACCCAGTTCTTTATTGAAATGTACATATACAAAATAAAAATTTTTTTACTTGATAAATTAATATTACCAACCACAAATTGAATTAAATGTTTTTACATATACATACATACATATTGACAGGGATTTTACATCAAAACTGTTTAGTTAAATTCGTAAAATGTTAATAATAACAAAGATTTATTATTATTTCAATTTGCAAGTCATCAGTAACTTATTTATTTATACGTTTACAAGTTTACATCAAGGAGAGATTCACGTGATTCATAAATCGTGTATTAATGTCAGAGACCTTGTACAAAATATGCATTGACACTTACCTATGTATACGTATTATAGTCTGGATTATTTAAAATGGCAACTTTTGTAATAAAACTTTTAAAAAGTTTATGTACCTAAAGTTCATGACGACGCCTGCATTTTAAGCTTTGTTGATATAAGTAAGTGGTTGGCTGAGTCGTAATTTTATTTATATAATTTGTTTTAGTATAGATAATATTTGTCACTTTATGGTAATTTAATAACAAAAATAAATAGCCATTAAGAGAATATATCGAAAAATATAAAAAATATTATCGAATGTTTCCAATTGCGCCTGCTTTCCTTCGTTTCGTTAGAATTAAATTTCACTTTAGAAAAATTAAATTCAGATTCCGATAGACGACTTATTACGATAAACAAAGTAGAAATATTTATAATCAGACAAAAACAAGGTGAATTTATATACCGATGTTATTTGTGCATTGTTAATATAACTTTATCTGCATCCGATGAAATAATAAAAATGGTACAGTAATCATATTAAAGTAACAAAGAACAATTTTTTCAAACGATCCCGATAGTATAATTTATGCTGTGAAACAAGAAGTTATCAAAAGCCTCTTTTCTTTTAATCATTAACATATTTTAACGACATAAATACAAATAAAAAATAATAATAATTTAATTAAAAAATGTTGTAGTTTCTAGGAAGTTCCAATGACTGTATTATCAGCTATTTTCTCCGAACATTTGCAAATTTGTTTGAAAATAAAAACAAAATAGGTAATACAAGGTTTATTTTAAGTGTTGTTTGTTCTATAAAACACGAGATATGTAATCTAATTTTAAACATCGATTAATATAAAAGAATTCAAGATTAGGTATTATAAAGAAATAAAAATAAATAGGAAAGCAAAACATGTGCTATCTTATACATATTTATTTATTTATTATTATCCACATGTATTCTCTATTTTAGAGAATTTACATTTGCTTTCCTTACATCCTATTTTGTCGAACTTTTAACTTATGATCTAACCTAATCTACTAAAAGTCCTAATCTATTAAAAGTAACCTTCATTTTCTCTAATCTTTGTTTCCGTTATTCTCATGTATTCGCATATTTCCTCACACACTTCTCCTTTTAGCGTCTCTACTATCAACCCCCTTATGTTGTTCTCTAATCTCTCACCTTTCCATCTCTTCATAAACTCTTTTATTTCCTCTCTTTGGATTTGCATTGCATTTCCACAACAAAACAAATGCTCTAGCGTTTCCTCATTTCCTCCACATAGTCTACAAACCCAATCCCTATACCCTTTCTTAAATCCTCTCCCTATGTTCCCGCATCTGATTCTTGCCCACATTTCCTTATTCTCTTTCTTTTTGTACCTTTTATTTAAATACTCTGCCCCGTTTTCACCTGGTACAATTTCCCTATACATTTTGTTATAAGAAGAGTTCGATAAAGCGTCTCTCTCTGTTTCTCGTTTTTTATTCCACCACACACTCATTCCCTCTTTTAATCTATTGTATATTTCCTCTCCACTTCTTCTCTCCCAAATCATTCTACTCACATCCGTTACTTCTAGCTCATTTAGCATTTCCCCTACAATTTTCCCCCATTTCGAAGGCCTTTTATTTAAAATGCCTCTCATCTCTTCCACTAAGCAGATTTTTGGCCATCTCTCGTTGCCCATCCCCATCACGTCTTTTATATATCTACAAGCCCGTTCTCTAACTGTGTATTCGATATCCTGCACTCCTAGTTCATTCCTCCAAATATATTTTGGAGTATTTCTAGCAACCCCTAAGGCCATCTTACAGTACCTTCCTTGTACCCTACTCAGATCCTTTATTTTACCCCAACCCCAGATTTCTACTCCGTATAACGCCACTGCTCTAACCAAAGTATTCATCAAATACACACGATCATTTCTTGTGTCTCTACCGGTTCTCTTAAAAATACCCCATGTTGCATTTGCTGCCTTTTGCGCCTTCCCTACAAGTTTTTTTATATGTCCTTCAGTACTATTTCTTGTCGAGAACCAATACCCCAGATACTTAAACTCATTCACAATTTCGATTATTTCGCCCTTAAATGTCCAACCTTCGTTTTTTTTTCTTTTTCCCCCGTTCCTAAATACCATCACTTTAGTCTTTGCCGTATTTACAGTTAATTTATTTTTGTCCACGTATTTCTCCAGCGTTCTAAACATGGCAATCAACTCCTTGTCATTTTCTGCCAGAATCGCAATATCATCCGCATACTTTAAAGTTCGAATCTTTACATTCCCACAAACCGTCCCCCCTTCATCCTTGCGTATCCACGCTTCGTCCAGGTCATCAATAAATAAATCAAAGAGTATAGCACTTAGTGCACACCCTTGTCTAACTCCTATATTCGTTTCAAACTTTCTAGTAATCCTTCCGTTTACCTTCACCTCAGCATTTGTACGCCTGTAAATTTCTCTTATCATTGCGTGCATCCTTCCTCTAATTCCAGCATTCCAACACTTTTCCAATAATATGTCTCTATCCACTGAGTCAAAGGCAGCCTTAAAATCTATAAACCCTACATATAGCTTTCCCCTTTTTTTCATTAATCTGCGATTCACCAAAACTGCTATCTTATACATATTTTTCTTCTAATAATAATTCACCACTTTTTTTAAAATTAATTTATTAATCACTTAACTCTAACTTTAACTTTCTTTGGCACCCCTTTCGTACGTTTTCCTTGCAGTCGCTTCCATTTATATCTATATCCCCATTAGTACTAATTAATTTTCCCAGCCAGTAAAAATTAAATAAACTTTCAAACGCAAAAAATTCGCACACCAATCAAATTCAAACGGTCAGCATTTAAAAAGTCACGTACACCAATTCTCACGCTTTTGTTGTTTATTAAACACTCTCGCTCTCATTTACCCAAACATCCATTCGCCAATTTCTTATCTAACAACATTAGGCCCACTAAAACTACAACACATGTACATATTTCAAAAACTCTACCATCGTTTCGCCCCATGGTGTCCTCCTCAGGCAGCTCAAACGTGTCATCTATTATGAAAATTTTGTTGGTGGTAGAATAAGAAGTTAGTCTCGAAATACAACTGATTTTAATTAACTCAAGCTAATTTTTAAGTTGTCATCAGTCTAACATTAGGTAATAAAATATTCTATTAATCCTATTAAAACAGATTTTTACATAACTTTCTGAGTCTTAATAATTCCTGTGAGCAATTTTCTCTTCAAAACTTTCTTATTGCAGATTTTTATTAATCGTTTTATAGTTCATATTCGTAAACCAATTGTCAATTAATCATTATAATTGAATCCAATCCACTATATATATTTATACATACATATGTGTGTCTGGACATAGGTAAACACACACACACACAGAAATGCTAAGTGCTAATAATGTGAATAGAATAAGTAGACAAACGACAACGTGACAGTGATGTGATCTAATAACATTAGAGCTATGTAGAAGAGTATGCGAGTTATTATTTGAGAAAAAGAAATGTTCTCCTGGTGCTTACGATTATTATTTGAGCTGCTCCTTATTTAATCTCCTAAACGAATTTAATTAGGGTAAAACTACAGAAATACTCGCTGTCTCTCTCTTCCTCGAACGGCAATCTTGATAAGACAGTCTAGTGAACATTGACACTTTTCAAACTTCTCACAGGCCATCACCTAATTAGCCGGGCTTTACATGGGCTAATACTTTGCGCGACAACGGTTTCACATAAATAAATAAGTGTGTATAGTCTGTGTCACCTAAAGTGACAATCAAGGTAATCAAACGGTCGACACGTCCTGCCCGATTTTAGGTTAGTTTAGATGTGAGTAGGATAGTAAAATTACTTACAGTATTTGGATGCAATGAATGTACAATCTAAGTCATGTAATGTGGCTGATCAAGCTGTAAAAGTATCAATAAGTGACCGTCTAACTTATCTAATTGTAGTTTCATTGTATTTTGGGATCATTCGTGTTTCGTTTGAGTCATATAAAATGAAAGCCCAAGCTGTAAAAATGTTAACAACTGTCAGTCCAACGTTTAAGAGAGTATAACTGTTAATATAACATTGTGGAATCATTCATGTATAGTCTGAGCCATACAATGTGAAGTCTCAGGCTGTAAAAATGTCAGCTTTTGGCCACACAACGTTTAAGAGAACCTAGATGTGGAATTATAAACTTATATCGTCATTCTTGTATAGTCTGAGTCGTGTAAAGTGAAAGGTGAAGCTGTCAAAATGTCAACAAGTAATCGCCCAACTGTCTAGTCTAGGTGTAATTATAATGTTATGATATCGTAAAGAGTTTATGATAAGTTGAAGAATGTAATTTCAAAAAGATTATAAAAGTTGTAAACATTAAAGGTAATCACAATAATGACCCACCAGATATGTGAGGTGTTTTATGGCACTTTTTTTTTAAATATCAGCTGCAGAGTTAGGCAGAATAAGGTTTATTACTCCTAACTGAAAGTTTTATGACCCGAGATACTATTTTACATGACCCATACTATTGTTGTAATTTAACGTATTGAAACTTTGTGTCTTAGTTATTTTTACAATTGATTTCAAATTTTTCGATTTGTAATAGCAATCAATATCGCTTACTTACTAATAATTTTAGGGTTCTTATTATTAGGCTGTTGCCGCTGTGCTGTATATATTGCGTTCTGAATTAGTTCGTGCAGACTATACTTGTTTTTTTTTTATGGACCCTCGTATATTATTAAAATTCCGCATTAAATGATTGTAATACAATTTATCAAAAGTTGGTCCAGTATTAAAATGAAGAACACGATATTCTCGTTTTAAGATTATTATTATTATTATTATTAACGAGTTCGAATGCCGGGAAATGGTACATGACGTTTGGACGTCCCGAAGAGCAACAAAACCAGAAATTGATTGTTCGAATTCCATTATTTGAAAGTCAAGAGGAGCGATATTTCGACTTGATATTTGAATAAATTAAAAAATATACATAGAATACGACTTTGGTTATCGTTCTTCGTGTGTTTTTTTTCTCTTTCTCTTTTATTCTTTACTCGTTCGTTCCCTTGTAGGTATACGCTCTTTCCTGTTCGGCGCAACTTGTTTTCGATGAACGAACAAGTCTATTGTAGTGACAGCTGACATCGAAGAAGTGGATTTTAATAAATATGAATTCCCAATAAATGGATGACTAATCACTCTTTTACGGACGTCAAAGATTTATATTGTCAATAATCATGTTACGTACATATATACGTGAACGCGCCATTTGAGGTACGGACTCGATACTTTAGTAATTAATTAGGTTTTTATAATTATCCATCAATACCAATTAATTATTATTGTGTTCGTTATTTTTACAATTACTTTGCTTGAAAACGCATAATCGTAAGAAAGAAAATCGTACCCATTATCCTTCCAAAGGATAAGTAAATTTTTTTCTAGTAGATACTTACCTACGAAACAAAATAAACGTCAGAAATATTAAAATAAAAAAAACATATTATTTTCCGTTTGTCGTGTTAGCAACGCGTTCGTTTTATAGTTATATGTGTAAATTAAATACTTTTGAGCCCGTGTGCACAGGTATGTAACGTAACGTCCTTATACATGCATACATACGTGCGTAAATACGATTCAGTAGCCATGCAAATGTAATCATTTAGAGTAAGCGGCGCAAGAAAACATCGAGGAATCGGATTTTAAACGTTCAGCTTGTTCATTAAGGAGTTTATTTAAATAACCATTTGCACAGAACCATAATGAAATCACGTAACGACGTCTTTGGTGGTCAACCGAGAAGGTTCCCCTCGCGCTTCTTCCATCCTATTGCTCTCTCCATTCGTCCTCTTCTTGTGCACGGGGGCACCAACGCGACATCTGGACGTCTTCGTCCTGGCAGAAGGTGGCGACGGTGGCGAAAAAACCTATCTCTCTAACTTCGCTTATGTACAGTTGTCAACACGAAAAATTTCACATAACCACAACGTAGAAACAACACCACAACGCATTTGTACAATTACAAAAGCTGTAATATAGTAACTAACGTCACATTTCCTCAGAAATTATGACATGGATTTGGGCCACAACGTATAACATATCGTATTTTATAGGTACATCACACTATTACGTTGTGGGATGGTTATAGTCTACTAAACGACCCAAACACAAGGTATGTGTGCAATTTGAAAACTTAAGAGTTCATAGTTAATGTCATATTTACTCAAAAGTTACAAGGGGACTCGTAAAACATTGTAAAATTCGAACCACAACAACGTAATACAAGTTATAATTTGCAATTGTACAATACTACTACGTTGTGGGGTGATTAAAATAGGCTTAAAACTAAAAAAAAAAAAAAACGATTAAACCACAACGTATACGTACAACTTCAAAACTTGTGAGATCACAGCTTATGTCATGTTTGTTAAAAAGACATCATATTGTGCGATTCAACCACATCACCACGTTGCGGGGTGACTATAAGTTATTGGAAATATGACCACAACGTAAAATTGTATTGTGTGGCCTGTTTGTCTGTATTACTACAAAATTGGTATTAATGAATGAAAGGAGCAATTAATGTTTGTATATCCCCCAAAAACGAGCCAACCACAACGTAATAAAATTCTACAACGTGTGCGCAGCTTTAATAAAATTTGTTAGACGATAATTAACGTCACGTTTCTTCAAAAGATCTAACATAAATCATTTTAAGATCGGTACCACTTCGTTGTGGGGACATTTTAATGATTAAGTACTATGACTACGTGATTACGACGTAAACTTATGGTTTGTTTGCTTATTAGAATTAGACCATGACATACCAAGAATCCTTAAACCTTGGTGAGAAAGAATGAGTAGCTTTTTGGTCATAACGTTCAAATTACTCAAAAGTCCCTTGGTAAGAATGAACTACGAACATTTTATGTCATAGTGATGAAAATATTTGTAGACTTGTTTTTACCACGACATACCTAACAATAAAATTATTTTCTTGCTATTTGATTTTGGAGAAAATAAATGATTTTGGATGTTGGATCAAAATCTTCAAATAGTTCGAGAGCTACGTTGTGGATGGATGTTGTTGGGTGTGATTTTGGTTGAGAGTGACTGTTTGTATCTTGAGTTACACTTGTGTACATAAGCAAACGACCTAGCGCTATTACATCTGTCTCCTTTGGACATCGCCTTCTTGCTCTGTCGCGGCCTTATCTTAATTAACCTATCTTTTTCTACGCAGTTAAATGTATTTATGATGCAAATTGCGAAAATTTGCGTTTTCGTCCTCGTTATTCTCTGTCTTTATCTCAGGCGAACGTTCCCCTATCTAAATCACCACGGCCTGCTGCCTCTCTCCCTATCTCTTTCTCGTCGCTTAATGTCTTCCACATGAGTCGAGCGTGGGTGATTTTCTGGATTGTGCGAAATCCACATGGACGTACTAAACCAAACACAAGACACACATCCTATTCCTGTTGCCGTCGTACATCGTATACATATACATAATTGGTATCCAAAGTTTTTTTAATAATCTTTTTGTAGAGATAGGCACTTGAAGCTTCTTGCACAAAATATTTCATTTCGGGAACGGAAGACTCCAGTCCTCTAGATTCCACTTGGTGTTGTTCTTGCAAAGTTACCCCATATGAAAAAGGTAGAGAATTTCTAGGTCCATTCATTCCAAAAATAATTTCTTTCTGAATATTCACAAGATACTTGTTTTGCCCCTTTTGCCAGCGTAGGTGGTTTCCAAATAGTTTCTAGAATTAGGCACTTGAAGCTACTTGAAGATTGTTTTATTTCAGGAATTGAAGACTCCAACTTCTAGATCTCTCTTGGTGTTGATTTTTTAAAAGTTAAACCACATGATGAAGGTAAACAGTGTCTGAATCTTTTCTTGCCAAAAAAAAAATTTTGAACATACACAAGACACACGTTCTGCCCCTGTTTCCAGCGTGGATATTTTTCAAATATTTTCTTTCCAATTATTTTCTAAAATTAGGTATTTGAAGACCGTTTCGTTTTGGGAATTGAAGACTCAAGTCTTCTAGATTCCTCTTGATGTTGATTCATCCTTTTGGGAACGTAGATGGTTACCAATTATTTTTGTTCCAAATCCTTTCCTAGATTTAGGTACTTGAAGACTGTTTCATTTCGGAAATTAACGACTGCAGTCTTCTAAATCTTTCCTGGTGTTAATTTTTCCAATGTTAGACCCATAATAACGGTACAGAGTCCGTTCCCCCAAAAAATAGTTTCTGTATATCTGTATCTGTAAAAAAGCGATAAAGGGAAGTTTTTTAAGAAGAAATTCGGGGAATTCCCCATTAGTTATTGTGATTGTGCCCCTTTAGATCCGCTCGTGTGTCCCATATGAGTGCGACATCGTCCAAGTGTTTCTGTTGGGTACGCGGTGGTCCCTATCTTTCATCTTCCTCGTGCGATTGCCGTGTACAATTACGTGTTCTAGGAACCAGCCGTTGAGTTGTTAAAGTGTTCCTTGAATGTTAAGTGATTTCGGAAAAATTTAAATACGCTCCTGCCTGCCATGACGAACGCGTTAGGTCGTTGCTGGCGCTTACTTTTTACTTACTCCTCTTGCTTATCTGTCCGCTGCTAAAGCTTCTTATTACCATCAATCGTTTGCATAATATGTCACCACGCGTCGGTACCATTGGCATATTGCCCTTCGGGACTGAATGGTGGAAAAGTTGAAATTTCGTCACGTACCTACATTACCGGCAGGTATTGTACGGATTCTCGAAAAATAACAGAATTTTCTTCGCGGCACGTGACATCTGACTAAGCACTACGGTCATATTTACTTCAACTGAATATAAATCAGGAACTAGGTAAAAATAAAATTCTACGATTGTTTCTTCATTAAGTAACTGTATAATGTAGGAGTAACGTTTGTGACTAATTTAACCTCAAAAGTCAATAATTTCAAAAATTTGTCTCTCTTTTGATGTGAATTTTGTCAGAAATTTTAGGGTTGACACTAAAATCTCACTCGTTTCTTTCCTTCTTGCTTAACTGTTTTGGTTTCATTTAAACCCCTTCATTTCTAGCAGTCTTGGTGTTTTTTATTTGTTGTTCCTGTTTCCTCCCTTATTTTAATTTCATTCATAAACTTCTCGTACTTATCGTTATCGTAAAAAATTCAGTTAGGAGATTGGGCACGCGCCTTTATTCCTTTAAATTCCGAATCAATGTTGGTACTTCCCAAAAAACTAGAACACCCAAAATCTAATGTAAGTTTTCATCTTCCTCTTGTTACTTCTGTTATTTCCTCCCCAACATGTTTGTAAAACGGTATGCTATCATTTTATTCCTACTTTTCCTTACTGTATTGACTTCCAGAACGCTCCTCCACTTCAAAAATCGTTTTTTTAACTTTTTCTATGTTTAACATCCCCCTATAACACTACTTTTTTCATTTATTCTTCTTAATTGATTTATTTATTTATTAGATTCTCTAGGCCTTGTTTACCAATTACATACTCAGCCAAAAATGAACTGAAAGCATGAAATTGTTATTGTTAGATCCAGAAAGAGTTGGCGGGGGACGAAAACATATTACATAATTATTTATTGGACAATAGGACAACCCAAAATTTATAAATTTCATTCCCCTGACTGGAACGTTTCTGAATCCACACGGATTAATAACTCTATTTGTTAGGTTTAGCGTTGATGGTATCGGATTTTTTTTATGGCCGATCGAGATTTAGTAGAGGTTAAAGATCCCGATTCGTTTTTCTCACATCATTCAGCTCTCATTTCCTTTCTGGACCTTTTAAACACTTACACATGCAAGCAGTTCCATTAAGGTCCACGTCCAATTTATACCTACACGTAGCCTCATCGGAGAACTAGAGAGAAAGAGTTAAGAGTATTTTTGTTTTGGGCATTACTTGCAAAAATCCGGACTCCAAAAATGTACATACATCGCACAGAAATCGTCGAATTAACCGCGACACGAAACGGCCTATCAACCAGTTCTACCAACAACAAGATAAAAAAAAAAAGAACTAAAGAGCTGTAAGAGCCTTTAGTGTAGCTGTATTAACAATTATAATACATGATTGGTACATTTTAATGAAATATTACAATAAATTGATCCTTCTTCGTTTTCCGGAAGGCTTGTCCGACAACGCGGTGTAGAAAAGGACGAGAGTTGAACCGGTTGCTGAAGTCGGACAGTGATGGACGACGTGGACGTAGGGGAAGTCGTTTGCCGACCAGAGGTATCTATACATCGATAAATATCTGAAAGATGACTTGAAATTTCAATACATACTAATTATCTTTCGAATCAGATAAGAAATATTCATTTAGAAAAAGAAATAAAGTGGAATCCAGGCCGAGATTTGAATGTTCAAACCTTTATCAAAAACTGACGGCTACAAAAGCGTGCGTCAGCCATTATATTATTCGTTCGTTTATTCTTTTCAATGCCATATTTCGGATTTCGTTCTTTTTTTTATTCTTTCTTTCTTATTCTTCTTTATTATTGTATCGTGATTGTAGCAAGCCACGAGCGGCCGGTCGGCGACGGTTCCATGAAATTTAAATTGGACTTCGATTTCACCGATTATGGAATATCGACCAATTGATCTCTACACTCAAATTATTTTCACCCATTCTCAGACGATTTCAGTAAAAAATTAACTTTACCTTGGATCCTCAAAAATAATTATTTTACCATCAGGTGAAAAATTTCTGCTACCAACTAACTCCCTAGCTATTTTAAATTTTCTTCTATATGTAGGTACCTGTAAAGGTTGGTAAGGTACTTACATGTTGTTACCACTAAACGTTTTATTTATGTAGTACATTGCCAATAATTCCACCATTCTGTTTCTGTTTTTCGTTTTTATTAAATTTTTTTGATGCCCTTGTCCACGCAGTCTCAAGTGGATAACTCGTATAATGTACAACAAATATAATTAATTTACTGTGCAATTAATTACAATTTCAATTAACGTGCGCCGTTCATTATCGAGAGTATGTTCACATAAACAGGTGTCGTAATTTAATCTTTTGAGTTGTTTAACACCAACCAATTAAAATGCAATCAATTATTACGTTACACATAAATCGAGAGAACGTTGTCAACGACAAGGAAATATCGAAAAAGAACTAATTGTAAGTCGTGCTCAGGACTTTTTTAAAATAACATACTTTAAACTTTGATAGAAAAAATTGTGCTATAAAATCTTCTAAGTACTAGAAGTAGAAAAAATATTGCAGAAATGATTTTAATTTGAATTACATGGAGCCGGTGTGTGGTGAAAGGGCTGGAATGATAAATGACCCGGTTAATGAAAACACGAGGGTGAAGAAAACAGCAGGCCAAAGACCGGGCAACAATTAAACCCAAAAAACGAAGGAACAAGAATAATCAATACGATTGATCGCGGATATATCTATCGAGGCTGACAGCAGTAGGTACCTACCTATATACACATGTACGTATGTATATTGCACATGTGTATGTATGTATCGAAGGAGAACGTGGGTATATTTTACAATCGAATTGCACCTGGTAGGTACTGAAAGAGAATATGCAATAACTGCTGCCAAAAGAAGAAATACAACGTTCGGGGAAAAAGGCCCCAACTAGAAGTCGACAAAAACACCCATAATTTCAAGTGGATGACAAAATTATGAAACACAACCTGTAATAACCTGTTGATGCAGGTCGGCCTTTTTAGGTGAACAACGGAGAAAATAATCAGACAACTATGCACATTAATAACGATATGCTGCTGCCTTTTTAAATTCAGGAGCGAACGAACGAACGAACCAACCAACCAAATAAACAAAATTTTAACTCATTATTAGGTATGTAGGTACCTACTACGGGTTGTTATTTTATATAGGCCACCAAATAAAAGACTTCAGTAATATAAGGGAGTCTAAATTTGGCCCTGGCATTGTCTTTATATCTCAGAAATATTTAAGTGCAGTTGTTCGTTCACTCCAATGCGGTTTCTTACTTAGGTATAACCTGGTTCACTGTATCAAATATCTGATTATTGGAGGCCCGTTTGTCTCTTTTATTTTTTTCTCCTCTCCGTTCGCGAAAACGTATTCGATCTTTACGACCGACAGTTGGACTATAATTTCGAATTTCGATTTTCGAAAATCCCACCCCATATTTAGCTCGGACGTGACAATATTCGTTTTGCCCCAAAGCCACACCAACCTCTCTTATTTTTAACGAATGGAACACAAATCACTTATTTTAGATTATTTTGATCATTCGCCTCTAGAATTATTCCTTTGTTTCCTACTGATTAAATTAATATGTTCAGTTTTTTATATTCTACCTCTTAGTAATATGTGGTGAAACCCCTCAATGCGAGATTTACCCTTGAATGAATTTTTAATTAAAAGAGTTGACATAAGATTGTCAATAACTCTCCCCCTCCCCTTAATGTAGGCCTAATGAGATTCTTCTTAACTCCTTACCTTTTCCTGTCTTTGGATATCAATAGGTAATCGCTTCAAATTTTAATTACTTGATAATAAAAAAAACTATAAAATTTATTTTTGGTTTCCTTCTTCATTTGAATGGTTTTTGAAAACGTGTCTGGTTTGTGTGTGCATCTCCTGGGCACGTCCCGGTAGAAATATGAATATAAAAAGGCCAATTTTATCGATGAGAACGGAACAGAAACAGATTAATAACAGAGGAATGATAAGGGGCATTTTTTCGGGTAAGAATGTGGTCGGTTAGTAGCCGGTTTAATTACGATCGAAGAAGACGAAGAACAGTACTCGTAACTCCCGCTGTAATAAATTGAAAAACAATGAATCAAGACGGCCGAGGTCGCTTTTATAATCGTAGATTCGAAGATAGAAAAATCGATCATATTCGTGCAGCAAGCAGCGTTTTAAGGTATGACTTGCAGGAAGAATACGACAACAGACGAGAAAATGTAGACGCACATTAATTGCGCCCAACAATCATCCCAATTAATGGACCATTTATACTAAAAAATGGCAAGTTAATAATTAAGCCTAAAATGTTTCACTCTTATATTTAAACAAAAGAACAATAGTAGGTATTTTGCTTTTAGTTTCACTAAATTTCAAAACTATGTTTGCCTTTAGATTATTTGTGAAATTCTAAGAAACTTTTTCCTTTGAAGTTTTTCAATCTACCCTCTAATAACCGAGCAATTGACCGTTAAAGATAAGCGAATCACAGCGCTCTGTATTTTCTGCAAGCTGCATATTACAATAGATATGGCGCACACTGCAGCTGTCAAGCGGACATGCAGCTTTGCAGCAAAAACAGTGCGCGCTGATTGGTGGCTTGTTTTATTTTTCAACATTTAGTAACTCTGTAACTAGACGTCGGATTGAAAAAGTATAAAGGAGAAAATGTCTTACAATTCTACAAAGAAGCGATTGGTGGATTTTTCACACTTAATAATATAATTGTAGATTTTATTTGATTATATTCTACACTACTTCCTTGCATTCTTTGTCTATTATTGTCATATTTTTAAGCTACATTTATATGTAGAATATTATTAGGCAGTTTGAACTTGGCTGGCTGTCGGAGGTCGTTATTAGAAAAAAGTCAATTCACGAACGAAATATTATTATTTCCTTTGTTTGCTAGCATATTGTAGTCGCCCGCCTTAACGTTCGGTTCAGCAAAATATTTCTGATTTTTGTAAAGGGTTGCTATTGGTTTACGTGATCTTTTTTTATCGTAAATACGTATATGGTTTCGGGTTTCGAGGTGCGATGGATGGATCCTGATGACGATGTAAGTGTTTGTAAATCTGTATTAATGGTTTAAAATATAATTATGTAATCATCTTTGTTAGTATTACTGATTTTATTTTATCTATGATAGCAATGAAAACCAGTAATTAACAAATTTAAGGGCGAGTTACAAGGATACCTACGCATACGAAATTTTCCAATTATATTTTATATTTTACTGATTTATTGTTTTCTAATATGTACCTAACATAAAGGGTAGGTAGGTACATGAATAATAAACACAATCTAATTATCCAATTTCCTGTATGGGCGTAGAAATGTTTTAGAAAAACTGGTTTTAACTGGTTTATAGTAAGGTAATTGAAATACTATAAGCGTCACGGTATGAACTACGTAATTAACTGTTGTAAAATTTTATTACTTTAACGTAATAATTAATTTCAATTTGTTGCAATTTTCTATTAGGGAAAGACGAAGAACGCGAATAGTAAGTAATTTCTGGAATTTTAAACAAAATGGAAATCAGTTACGTAGGTAGGTACTTATTGATTATGGAATACGCGAGGGCTAAGCAAAATAATTCTTGTTAAGTTTTTATGGTGTTGAGGGGATGATTTTTTTTTCAAGATGCGTTAAGTGAGAAAATCCAATTTTTATTTAAGAAACTTTTCCCCATTAAAAAAATATTACTATACATATGCAAAGGAGGATTAAACCGAAAAAGGGGCCCTTTTTGGGCCATTCCTCTAATCGACTACAAAAAATATTAGCTCAGAATGGTACCTTCTATCATTCCCTTGTTTTTCCCGTAACAAATCCTTCGTAGAATTTTATGATTTGGTGATCGAAATGATCGATTGATTAGGTCCAAAAGTAACGAGCATCTTCAGTAGTTTCCACTTTCAGTTTCGTCTGTTTCCAATCTGTACAAACTTATATCTGTGACTTTACTAATTTTTACTTTAGTTGGTGTTGTACCACGTTAAAGGGCGCGTACTGTTACTGTAGTTCGTTGATGATTACAATATTTAACCGATGGACCGAGTTAAGACATAAGGTAGGCAAAGATCTTTGCGCTATTCACTCAGCTGGACAGAACCAATCAGGACAAAAATAAATGAGCCCAGTAATGCATCGTTGAAGTAAACGAGAGCATCGAATGAAAAAACGGAAAAAAATGTCCATAGTGGATGAAGAAGAATAAGAATAAGACGAAGAAGAAGAAGGAAGAGCAGTCAATAATCGGAAAGAGAGGACGGAGATAAAGAACAAAGACGATGAGTACAGACTGTGCTTCTCGTTGCCATATTTTAATATCATTTCTGGCATTCCAGACTTCAAGAGCAACAATACCGGACCCGGCGATGAGGCAATGACTAAGCGAAACGTCGAGGCGTATCAACGTTTAAAAAAATCTGAAATCTTTGTTAGTAATCTCTTTATAATACCGATATACCCTATTGAATCTGCTTGTACTTTGAATATAAGGTGATTTTATCGATATTTTCTTGAAGGCGACGGCAGCCTAGTATAGAGACTTACTCGCCTTTTGTTACATAGACATTTTCTCTACTTCTACTTGTTGCAACGCAACGTCCCTTCTTCCTCATCTTAAATTGTCGGTTTCTATCTCAGAGTAGTGTTATGTCTTTTATTTTTTTGAATAGATACTATTGGCCACCATCATCCATCGGTCGTTGGCTTTTTTCTTTTTCTTCTTCCTCTTCATCATCGCTAATTAACCATCTTTGACCAAATACTCGGATTTTTTTCGTCGTACCTTTTTTTTTTCTTTTCGCTTTCCTTTCTTCTATTCGTTCGATGCAAAAAGCAATTACCAGCTATTTATTTAGCCAAATCTAGGCGGCCGGTCGCACGACGCGCTGCTGTTGCCGCAACGACGACCACGAGTGCTAGATTACTGTGTGTATTCGAAGATGAAGATAAAATCAAGCAATTGTTCGAAATTAAAATTCCTAATGACTTGAATGCTTTCAACTTTACATTTGTAGCGTAGGAATTTATAATTTAGCTTTAGGAGCTCGTTTTTACCTTTTTGATCGGACGATTCAAATATAATAGATACAAAAAAACCCGAAAATTGATCGTTTAATAGTGATAATACTATTTATTATTTTTTGCTACCCTTAAAACATAAAAATTGTTTCTTATACTTAGACTCGTGGAAAATTGTAATTTATAAAAAATCCTCAGAACATGTCTAATGGTCCATTTAGTAATGCCTAGTGATGAGCAAAGCAAGACCAAGACCAAGACCAAGATCAAGACTCGGATAGTCTTGGGCTTGGTCTCGGTCTTGTTTACTCAGTCTTGGTCTTGGTCTTGCTCAAATTCGTCTGGTCTCGGTCTTGGTCTTGCGAAAAAGCAAGACCAAGACCAAGACCAATTTTGCTCATCACTAGTAATGCCCTATTTTCTGAATTTCCTAGCCGTACCATACTAGAAAATTTCAGTTTTTTTAAATGCCCATAGGTAAGTACATCCACATATGTGAATATTCGCTCATAGGTGTGGTTGCTCGGTTGCTCTGGTTTTACGAAAGCGAAAAAAAGGAAAATAAATTTATAGTCGTCATAAATACTGCATGGCCATCGGCATTGGGGCCCCGTACATATGAGCCTACGTATGCATCTGTAAGGTACGTGTTTGGATGCGTGTATGCAGTCGATCGCGGTGATTGTTTTATGCCGCCGTTAGAATATTCACAAACAAATCGAATGCAAAATAAAACAATGTCGATAGAACGCTATAAATATTGTCTATCTTGTCTAGAAACTATAAAACCTTAACGAGGGATATTAAACCGGTAACTGTAGGTACGGTGTAGAAGAGCCAAGGAGAGATAACTCCGAGATAACGTTTATTTTATATTCCTTTTATTCGAAAACTAACTATCCAATACAGGGTGTCAACCATATTTCTTCAAACGATTAAGTATATTATGTTTAATATTTTCGGTTTTAAAGAAGAAAAAACAACCTAATGCTCTCCTTTGAGGTTCGTCATCTGAGATTAGCCCAGAAATGAATAGAGGGGTAGTTTTGATGAGACGTTTTTCAACTCTACTGCTTATTTTCCCTCCAGGGGGTTAACTAAGTTGACGAAACTCTTATGGTATGCCCGAAGCCCTTTTCACAACCGTTGAGGAGTTTGCCCGGAAAATGTTGAGCAATTAATGGAAGTTCCTTGATTTAGCCATCAAGGAAGGACTTGGGACTGAGGGTTTGAATAATTACTTCGCCCGAGATTTTTCTGGATTCTTGTTTTCCATCGCGAGTTCAGGTAATTAATTTTTAATTGGGTCTTCATGGACCAAAGGATTGTGGGCTTGGAGTTTGGAAAGCTTTGTTACTTTGAGCTCCAGGAATTAATGGATCTCTTCTGCCTTGAATAAAAACTTTGCTTGAGGTTTTTCTGGAACTTTCTCTTCCACTTTGAGTTCATAGAATTAATAGATATCTCCTTATTAAAAAAATGTAAAAACTTTGGGCCTATGGTTTGGGGTTCCTTGAATGAGGACTTTGTATGAGATTTTGCTTCATTTTGGGTTAAAGTAATAAATTAATTGATGCCTCTTAACCAAAATACTTTGGGCATAGGATTTTTGGACTCTTTTGAATGGACATTTTGCCTGAAATGTTGCTGGACCTTTTCTCTTCCATTTTAAATTAATGGACGTACCCTATGCAAGGATCAAAGCAATTTGGGCTTAGAGTTTGAAGTCCTTTTTTTTACTGGTTCCATATTTTCTCCACGTAATTATTAGATGTCGTCTAACTGGACTTTGGATCTTTATGTGAGGAGAATGAGCTTTTTGGGTTTGGAATCTTTTGATTTAGCCTTCCGATGCATCCTTTAACTAATTTGAGTATACGTAGGTATAATCTTTGTTATCTGGTTTGATTGGTTGTCATTGAAAATACGGATCAAATCAATGACAATGATACTTACCTCTGAGAAATTGTATAATTTCATTCAAAAGCTACGTTCGTTATCCTTTTGAACAAAGGATTACCTGAGTCATACCTGACTTGCACCTATCTATGTTATAATACCATTTCGGCGAGCGCCTACTATACTCCATAATATACGTGTTATACATAATGGCTATTACTCGAACGAACGATCGAGAGAGGACGTGGTGGTAGGATGATAGGAAGGCCTCTTCTCCTCCGCGATTCTTTCCTTAAACGCCGTCAAAATCCCCGCAGTAATTAGTAAAAGATTTAATCATGCTGCGGCTGACTAAGCAACATTTCTAGAATTTTAAATTCGGCCGCTTTGTTTGTTCCTTTTTTCCGAATAAAAACCTAAAAGCCTTTAAGTGCTTTTAAAATGAGTTCTCAGCGCCTGGCCATTTACAGGGCATTTTTAATATGGGCAGCGTGGCAAGCCACGATTTAAATTAACGCCACTGATATGGGCGCCATTGTGACGTCTTTTCGGCCACTACTTTTTTGCTCCATTTTCTTTTTATTTTCTTACTCACATTCAACACAACCTTTCTTATTTTCTCACAAAATCCAGTTGGATAAATACATACAGAGTGTTCTACCAGTGGATAATTTCAAGACATTTCTTCAAAATAGAAAAGTGGAACTTGATCTTTATCGATTACTAAGTTCACGTAAGCGATTTTTCATTATATTTAAAAGTTTTGACTTACTTTCTAGAGTTTTCTAAAGTATAGAGTTTTTAGTGTGCAAGTGCAACTTAAAGTTGACTTTAAAGAAAATATAATACCTACTAAATACTTACAAGATAAAAAAATATGTAAAAATTCATGATCATCTACATTTTTATTTATACTAATTTTATTTCTCTATGGTTAAGCAAATTTACCTAGATAATATTTTCTATTCTGTTCTATGATGGAATTTTTGCGCGTTGTTTATTTGCCTTTTTTGTATTTATAAGGCGTTGGCTAGCTAGCTCTGTTTAGTGCCAGAATATGCGATAAAACTTTTTTTATAGAAGATGATGAGTTTGAACTTGACTGGTAATCGGAGGTCGTTAGAAAAACGATTATTTCGTTTGTTTGTTAGCACATTTTGTAGTCGTCCGTGTTAACGTTCGTTCGGTTCAGGAAAATATTCCTGATTTTTAAAAACGGTTTTCGGTTTCGTTATATTTTTTATCGTAAATACGCGTCGGGTTTCGAATTTCTGTGCGCAATGGATGGAGCTGAGCCATATATTTATTTTCAGGGGTTGAATTGCGATGTAAGTGCTTTTATTTTGAAATTTATAAAAATTCTTTTAGATAAACATATTTATGTAGGTAATGTAGGTATTGTTCTTTTCCTACTTAGGTAATTAATATCAAGGCTCAGATGGTAGTTGCTCATTTAAACTCCTGACCGTCTTCTACCCCAACCTAAAACACTTATTCCACACATTTATTTAAAATTAAAAATACCACCCTATACAGTTTAGTACCCCTGTAATTATCCCTATTTGAATGAGACTGTAGGTACTTTTTTTAAAAACAATAGGTACCACCTGATATTCAGGCGAACTTATGGTTTAAATTTTATTATCTGAACCTAAATTAATTGCTAAATTTTATAAATAAGTTTCATTTATTGATACGTTACGTTCATTTTGAATTTTGTCCTGTTAATTTATAAGAGGAGGGGTAAAGTGTGAATATAAGAATCGGTTGTCGGGGTTGGAAAGCCCCTACTTGGTCACTACATTGTACCTTATAGGGCATGTAAAGAGTTTTTCAGCAATATTTGAATAAACGTAAGTAAATACTTTTATTTTAGAAAATCGAACCCTTAATTATTTTAGTCCAAATACTTTTAACAACATTTGATGTGTTTTTTAAATAATATTAATAAAAAGGCAGTAATAGGTTGCAGTTGCAGTGGTCAGTGATGTTTCATGTGAAGGTTTTTGTTTATTATTTCTAGTTATAATTTTTGTATTTTCAATTTTATAGAATAAATTATCTGGATCAAAATTGTATAGAATTCAGTTCTCGACAAGAAAAACTCTTTGTGAGACTTGCGTTTCATAAGATATTGCCGGAAAACTGTTTTCATGCCCTATTTAATATTGTCACCAAACGAGGGGGGTTTTAACCCTGAAAATGTAATTTATGGTCACATTGATTTCATTCATAAAAATAAAAAATTATCTGTTCAAAAAAAAAGGTTTGGCCAAATTTTTGTATCATTTACACATTCTTACACATTCAATTTGTTATACTTACAGTATATTTCAATTCAATTCAATCCTAAAGTCTACTAAAATCATTAGAAAATTTTAATTAACATTAAAATTAAAACATCAATAATGGTTTAAAATTTTATCTTGAAAAAAGTGGCTTTAGAAAGGCTAATATTCAACAGGTTAATTTCCAATACAGCCGAACTGGGCATAATTTGAAAGAGAAAAAAAAAATCAGAAACATAAAAACTAAAAAGAAATTATGAACTTCGCGAACTCTTAGAACATTATGAATAAAAATTAGCATATTATGTAAAATTAGGTAGTCCATATAAGTATACATATCTATTAACTTTTCATTTTTATGTAAATAAGTTTGTCGGCGAATACCTAATACATAAACAGCAGCAGAAATTTTACTTTTGAAATAAATAAATACCTAAATAAATATAAATTGTCGAACGTGGAATTAAAAAATTAATCCATTTGTTAAAAGTGATTTACCCAATTATAACACTAAATTAGGCTTTTACTTGCTACGTATCATTTAATGCAGAATTGATGGTGAACTCAAATTAAATTTGCCAGACGTTTCGTCTTCAAAATGCAAGAGACATCTTCAGTACATTGTGTATTGAACTATGTGCTATACATATATGACATTAATATATCGTCACTAATCCAGTGAAGATGATTCCTAAAGTCGCAGATGAAACGTCTGGCAGAAGATTTTATTTCTATCATCAACCAGTTCAGTGGCGGATTTACCAGCGGGCTGAATAGGCTAGAGCCTAGGGCGGCAAAAATTTTTTTGTCTTACAGAAATTATTATTTTATACACGAAAAAAAAAAAAAAAACGAGGCTCAAAAAAATCAACAAAAATTACAATATTTTAGTGCTATAACAGTATACTGAATACACTAACGTCTGTATATAAAAAATTACTAAACGCTTATTTATAAATTATACTATTGTGATTTTGAATTTTTAAAATATTCCAATAGCTTTTAAGTATTACATTTTAAATTTAGTATTTTTACCTATTTTTTAAATTAATTATTGCCATAATTTTTTCTTTAGGTCCACCCACACTATTCAATTAATGTGTAATACCATATGTTTCACCACATAAATATAGATATCTATTCGAAGAGAAATGGGATCCGAAAAAAATTGCTTAAAAATAACAATAACAAATATTATATATGTAGATATATATGTGGAAAATTAATACTTTTCTATAGATATTTCTGATGATATTAACAACCTGTTTGAGTGTACAATAAAAATTTAATAAATTTACACGTTAAAAATTGCATGTTGTTGCACAGAATTTCATAAATATTATACGTTTCTTAGAATGATAATTAAAAAAAAACAATATCTAATGATAATATTGTAATGAATAAAAGCTGTAAATAGCCATTCAACGAAAGTTCTTCTTAACATTCTTACATTTTTAATCCTAATGAATTCGTTTCAATATTTGTTGATTTGTCTTATAAAAATATAGTACAATCATAAAGTTGCAATTTAATTGACAAAAAATTGATTGTGAATTAGGGTATAGAATTGCAGGTGTCAGTAGGGGCGGCAAATTTTGAATAGCCTACGGGCGGCAAATGTGTAAATCCGCCACTGAACCAGTTGTTGATAGTTTTTATTGAATAGATTATTTTTGTTGTTAATAATGGATAATTCAATTTGTATGTATGTAATTGGTATTTCCATAGAAGACTCAATGTTTGGAAAAAACAACAGAAAAACCACAAAATAGCTAACAGTTAGCAGCAAAAACATACCATCCTTAAAATGACTTAAATTTTCGTACCTACATAAGTACTTATTAGAAATTTTAGTATTGAAATCTAAATAATTGTTTATTAATTATCAATTGCAAAAATTATTTCAAAATAGTTGTATATATATTTAAGTACTTTTACATAAAATAAAATTATTTATAAACAAACAGGGTACATTTCAAATTTGGGTCAGTGTATTAAGTAATAAAATATTTGATTAAATGATGATAAAGTTGCGACATTTCTACAACCACGTAATACGTTTTTAGGGCAATTACAAAGTCTCATTTTCTGAAATAATTTTTGAATTAAGTATTTATGTATAAGGCAGTATATCAATATGAAAAATTATTCCACTGGTTCATAAAAAAAATGAATAGGGGTCGTATTTTCTAGAAGAACATTATTAACTTAATTTTTGATTAAATATGGATAACAATAACATTTAGAACAAGGTCTCTGTGCTATAGAAGTTTACTGACGTTTCTCTAGAACTTTCCAGGAAATTATTTCCCGCCATTATTACCAAAATCAAAAAAGATTTGGCCACAAATGAAATATTAATTAATTTCTCAAATTTATCATCCTGAACCTACCCTAACTGTATGAATAAAATAACGATTAGGTACGTAAATTAAAATTGCTGAATAAATTATGTACTATTATTTTCTATGTAAATAGTTCTTAAAAAAATTGTAAATTCATTACTATTAGCTACCTAATTAATTATTTATTTATTAATTTATTCAAATAGTTTAGTTTTTATAACGATTTCTGGTTTGTTTATGTGGCCCAGTTTATCTGTGCAATTTTACCCAAATATTTTCAAAAGAAAAACAATGGAATCGGTTCATCGTACTCACCGTCTGCCCTTATCTCTCTCATCCGCGGCAAACTGTTTTGACTAAGTAGGTGCCGAAAATATTTCCCAAAATTGAAAATGACACACAATATTTTCACTTGATGAGCGAGCGCGCACGAGTTCGTCTTTTTGGCGAGTGCAATCACACAAGAAACTGCTAATATATAATTCGGTATACGAGAGAGAGAACGAGTTTGCGAAAAAAATAAAATGATAAATGAATCTTTAATCTGGTATTGTTTTGTTCAAAAAAACATAAAACTAGGTTTTTTTATCTTATCTGGCATTCAGCCGGAGAACTAATTAGCAAATAAGCGAAAATCGCGAATACAGCTACTCACTGTGCCCGATTCTTTTTTGGACGGTCACTGACTTACTGCAGCCATCATCAAATAAATTCCAAGGCGGTACGCCTCAACTGCAGACACAGTTTTACTTAGAGTCAATTTAGTCTTGTTAAATAGTGAAAATCCTCGATAATATCCGGCTACAACCACATAAAATAGGTACATTTGTTTTCTATCCTTGTGAGTACAAAATTATTACAACCCCTTGCCCAAGAAGTACAATTTTATTGTCAACATTGTCTTCAATATTATATGTGGCTTTAAATTATTATTCAGGGTTAACAAGGACGTTTATTGCATGAACCTTTCCAACCCTTTGTTTTATTTGTATTTTAAAAGTTATTTTTGTAAAGACTAGGCCGTCCACAACGTTCAATATTTTACATATTACTGAGAGATTTTGATTGATAAGTTTCAAAAATCTTTTTTATTTTAATCGAGCCCCTTTTAGGGGTAGAAATTATTCTATTTAATGAATAGTAACAGTCGGGCATCATTCACGGAATTTCATGTAAATTGGAAGGTTAAGGGTTAAATATTTTTTATTAGAAGGGTTGAATAACTAATTATTCAGTTCACCTCTAAAAATTCTGGGCCTTTCTAAGTTTGTAATGTTTTTAGGTAATTTAATTTGGTTGCAAAAGTAAATCATCCTAAAATTCTTGTTGACTATGGCTGCAGTTGTACTTTTCATTATTTTCATTGCTGCAGTTGTATTTGGTCCGTTGTGCGAAAGATAAAAAAATCATTTTAAATATTTTGAGGTCGACGAACGCGATACGCGACGCGGGCAGATATATTTGCGAAAACTGCTAACATTCATTAATAATTTGTTTTACGATGGTTCTCCTCGTTTTATGCGAATAATTTATATGGAAAAGCCGTAAAATTGAAACGACGATAAACCCATGAAAACGATCCTATTTGGGACAACATAAAGTAGCGGATTAGTTGTTTATTTGATTGAGTCGTCGACAGCTTTCCGATCGAAAATTAAAACCATTAATACTTATCTTTAATTTATTTTTTATAATTCCTGACCATTGGGCTTACAAATTATAGGACCATATATCTTTTTATTCTGATCAAAATTCTTCGGGTCTGGAACTGGAATATTTTAGGACAGATATGGGCTTAAAGTTGGACCAAATAAGGTCAAATGCACGCCCTTGTTATTTAAGGGATTAAGGCTAATCAAAGAAATTTAAAAATTTTTAAAACCCTAACCTAATCTGACCTGACCTAATTTAACTTTACCAACTTGGTTACCAAGTGTTTTCTAACTGGATGGTTCCTTAGGTGTCACTTTAGAATTTTTAAACATTTTCATAAGGAATTTTGACTGTTAGTGTTTTTTGTTCAGTCCTTCTCTATTATATAGCTGCATTTAAAACCTGTCATATCCTAACCTAACCCTAACAGATATGACCTAACCTAACCTTGTCAAATAAGTTACCAATTAATTTCTAACAGGATGACTTCTTGAGTGTTGAAATGTATTTTATATGTTGTTAACCATTTCCATAAGGAATTTTGAGTGTTAGTGTTTTCTTTAGTCCTCTACTGTCATATAGTTGCATTTAAACCTGTTCTACTCTAACCCAACCCCATCTGACATGACTTAACATAACATTGTCAACTCAGTTACCAATTAATTTCTAACTGGATGACTTCTTAAGTGTTGAAATTTATTTTATATGTTTTTAACCATTTCCATAAGGAATTTTGAGTGTTCTTCAGTCCTCTACTGTCATATAGTTGCATTTAAACCTGTTCTACTCTAACATAACCCTAACAGATATGACCTAACCTAACCTAACCTTGTCAAGTTAGTTACCAAAAACAAAAAAATTTACTACCTATAGATTTTCGCAAAAGAAAAGAGAAATCAACAGAACACAAGCTTTTTAAAACACTTTGAAATTTTAATTTTTAATCACCCTAATCATTAACACTTATTAAGTGACTTCTTGTTCTATTTAGCCATCGAGAGTTTATTAACACAAAGGTAACCGACTAACTGTATTAATCCACGACTACTTGCTGGTGCTGCGATTGTGTTGTAGTAAATATTAACGAACTGAGAAGTGACAGTGGAACGCGCACGCATTTTCGATTTATTTTAGCGGAAAATCCTTACGAGTCTGCTACACGCATTTTATAATCGAATCGAATTCGTTCTGTATGTTAAATATCCAACGAAGACATTAACATGTTCAGCAAAACGATCTTCGTGATTATAATTCGAGTTAAAAACCAACCACCTGATGGTCGATACGAATGTAAAAATCGCGTTATCGTAAAATATTTTGCCGACGAAAAAATTCTTGCTACGTAAAACAACACATAATTTTAATTTTAATTTAAATTTGGTTAAGTGGCTATAAAAGTCTTGTTGACATATGCTATTATATTGTTGTTTTGTCCTTTATTTTCTTGATAACGGTAGTTTTCACAATTTATTAATAATAAATGGCTCCTGATGACCGCTTCTACTGTCAAAGTTTGTCTGAAACCCAGTATATACTTTGAATTATTTAAAGTGGCGACTGAGGTAATAAATTTCTTAAGATTAATTTGTAGAATGATTGGCACCTGAACTAATAAATTATTCAGTAACAGTAGGTAATCCTTATTAAATTTAGTCTATCTTTGTAGCTGAGGCTCAGTCACGAGGACCCTTATTGACAGTTTTAATAACGGAGTTGCCACTTTATAAGAAGCAGACTATACACATAATTCTTTTATAACACTAGTGATAAATTACTTGTATGACTTTTAATTCATTACTGATTTTTTTCATTTTTTCAAAACCATTTCTTACAATCATTTATACAAGTTTTCTCTTGGGCAAGGTAATGGCAAGCCGTTCAATTAAATTGACCATTTAATCTATTGTTTTATTTATTAGTCAAAAGAGGTTTCTTTATCAGTTAAAAAATATGCTATCGTGTCTTCTTTAAATTTGAAAAACGTTTGTTTGTTTAAAGTTAATAGTAAAAAGTAATTATTGATCTTTGATCACATTTTAGTTTTTATTTAATCTGTAAATAAACTAGTAAATCCAGCTAGCAATTTGTTTAATTAGTTAATTTTATCTTGATGACTGAAAAGGCAATTTAAATATTTAATTAATTCCTAATTTGCATAAATTACTTAAAAAGAGTGTTAAGTTGCTTTTTAACATTCGCACGTATTCTTAATTTTACTTATGTACGTACAAACTTTCTCGTTATTTATTTATTTATTTATTTATTTACACCGAAAAAAGGTCAACGATTTTTCTCTTTTTGAATTAAGTGCCTACTGGCGTCTCGCAAATTATTTTATTGGGTTATTTATCTCAGTTATCGTGTCAGGTGAGATACGCTATCGTTTGTCAATCTTTTGGTGATAACTGATAATAAAATTAGCCTCGTTTTAAATTTCCTTATTCGCAAAAAATCTGTATGGCAAAATTCAATTAAATTTTGTTAAAAATATTGTTTTTCCTGACTTTGCAAATTAGTTTACGTATGTAATTTTTTGCATAAGGATGCTCTTGGTGATAAATTTGTTTGCAGTTGTTGTACTTTTTAATTAGGTATGTAAGTAATTTGTATAATCTTTTTATTTTCACTTATTGGAAATAAGACAGAGCAGTAACCCTAATAAAAAACGATTTAAAACATAAATTACAGCCTGATAAGGAGCCAGTGATAATATATGTAATTAACAATTAAAAAAATTAACAGCAAAAAATAATAAATACATAATTCCATAATACTTAAATATACCATTGCATTAGCACTCTTTTTGCAATTTTTTGTCTTTGAAATATCTGGACTACAGTTTTTAGGGATTAAAGTAATTTGATAGTATAAAGTGTGATATTAGTGTCTATTTAATTTGTTTATCATTTATTGACATTACAGGGAACGACAAACTTTATCAATTTCATTTTCATAAATGTTTTTCTTTATTTTTATTTATTTTCTTGTAAAAATACATTTATGTATCATCTACAACCCCAAGAAATTTTATTTGAATGGTTTGGTATTGTCTTCTTGATTATGCTAATAAAATCCAACTTAGATACATAGTATATAACCACTTATATTATCTTTGGAGTACAAGAAGTTCAAGTGCCATAACAAATTTTATATTATATCGAAATTATTTGCGAGCAACTACTCTAAATCCAAGCGGTTTTTCAAGTATCATGTATGTATTGATAAATTATTTGTACGAAAAACTCTGTAAAACAGCCTAGTACTTAGGTATAACAAATTATTCTAATAATACATTAAAATTGCTGTTTGTACTTGAGTATCTATCAGAAGAATTAATTGGGTATAGGTAAATGGTTACCTTTTTAAATTGTTAATTATCATATTTATTGTTACGTAGCTAAATATCGACAAAAAAAATTACCTGTAAGTACTTTTACAAACTACATGTCTTAAAATATCGTTGAATATCAAAACAGAACCGAATGTATTTTACATATTCATGGGTCCATTTTTCAAATTTATTTTTGTCAGGAAGAAGGGTCTTCGGGAGGGTAGAAAAGCGCTGTGCGTTCAAAGCTTGCTTTTTTACATTTCGTCAAGGCATCTGCTTTTATTAAAAACTGCATTTGATATATTTAGGTGGTATTATAAGCGGAGTTGTAGTACCGAGGAGCAGCAGAACGCGGTTTTCTCGCAGGGGCCTCTCTCTTCATATACTTTTATACTCGATGACGAAGGTACGCCGTTAAGATAAATGTGCCATGTGTTGAATTTCATACGGGTTTTTTGTACTCGCTCCCAGAAAAGGGTTAATAATCAAGCCGGAAATGTTTCAGACTCTCACATTAAAACGGAAGAATTATATTGTAAGATGCAACTGACTTGTAGTCAGTTATTTTCGTTTCATTTTTCAAAGAAGAAGCACATGCTCAAATCCTCATTATATCTGCTCTTGTTTTTGAGTAAATAATTCTCATATATACGCGCAACATCATTTTACAGAGTGTTTTGAAAAATTAGTCTCCGAGATTTCAATAAATTTGTAGTTACAATTTTTTACTGTAGTGTAGTTTCTCTAAAATTCTAAACTGTGTATTGCAAATTACGTTGTCGGCTTCTTTGTGAAATTCTAAGAAACTTTTTCCTTCGCAGTTTTTCAATCCGACTTCTAGTTACTTAGTAATTGACAATTAAAAATAAGCGAATGATAGCGTTTCTTGTTCGCTGCAACTTGCTTACTGCACATGCAGCCTTGCAGCGAAGACGGCGCGCGCTAATTGGTCACTTGTTATATTTTTCAATCGTTAGTAATTCAGTAACTAGATGTCGGATTAAAAAACTACAAAAGGAAAAACGCCTTAAAATTTCATAAAGAATTGATTGGTGTGATTTTTACTTAACGTTTCTATTTAATTAATTGTTATGGATTTTATTTTATTATATGTTGTAATTAATTTTCCTACACTGCTTTACTGTATTTCGTATTTTTAAAGTTGCGGCTAGCACAAAAATATACGATAAATTATTTTTATAGAATATAATATAATTTAATATTTCTAAGTACGTGTGAACTTGGTTAGCAGTTGGAGGTCGCCATAAAAAAGTTAATCAACGAACGATATATTATTATTTCCTTTGTTTGCCAGCTCATTGTGTACTCGTCCGTTTTAATGGCTGGTTCAGGATTTTAATAAACGATTTGTTTTGGTTTTCGTATTTTGCGTCGTTTTTCGGGGTACGATGGGGGACAATTACCTCACCCCTTGGATTACTATGTAAGTTTTTTGAAATCATAATAAGTATATAGTTGATTAACTGAATTGGCTGTAACTTGGTGAAAGTTGCACATATTAACGGATATCCGTTAAGTATATAGTTTCTTAATAAAGTGGTGGGCTTTTAAATAAGTGCATGTATAGAAAACAATAATCTTAAACCTATTTTTTTTGTAATTAAATCAAACTTATTGAAAATTTGCAATAATTAATTTCTATGCAATTGAAGTAATTATTTATCTTAGGTTTTGAATACAGTTGAGTGTTGGTAAAGAGCAGTTATCCATTCCTAAGTTTTTTCTATTGTACCTAATGGCAAATAAATTTCGCCAGATTTAGTTGACATGTGAATCAATGTCACTGATTGTCAGTGACGAAATTCCATCGGTGTCCGCCCGTCCATAAGAAGTAGTAAACCATTAACAGTACTGTCTTTAAGAAAAAATGATCTACACGTGTGGTAATCATTAATAATCCATCTCTCGGATGGTTTCTTATTCGGTAACGGGCCCGGCTGGCTCGTTGTCGCAGGCGGTTTTGAATGCAAACACGTACACATACACCTATCTCCCATATCGGGCACTTTAACTTCCTGCTTTCGTAAATTTAAATAATGATTTCGAAAATCTTTGTTTCCTCGGTAAATTAATTTAACGGTTCTCAAGAGATAAGCGCGAGGAACATGTGAAAACATCATTAATTTCGAACGAAACGGGCTAATCCTGAAATATTTGCGTTTCCTTTTTGGCCGATTGATGCCTATTATGTCTTAGAAGACACAAAAAAGACCCCACAGGCGAAATCTACGCCTAGATACAGTTACAACAGTCAAAATAGAATAACTTGCCTTTAATAACGATATAATACTGCATTTATTTCAGTATTGAATCTTTTTTAATTAGCGATAGGTATTTATCTGAATAATAGAATTATTGGTAGTTTCAGCGAATTGTCTTTTAAAAAATATACTAAATAATACCACTCATGATTGAATTCCTTTATGTTTATATTAACGTCTCGTCATCGTGCTGCTTTTCCTTTTTATTATACAAATCTGTATTATATTCAGATACAAAAAAAATGAATTTTTGAATATTTGATTTGTAAAACCAACATAGTATATTAGAAAGTAGTCAAAATTTTGATGAAATTGTATAAAAATGACATTGCACCGAATATATAAATTAATTACATTTAATTAACAGCTTAAGAAAAAGTGAGTCATTAGATTCTTTGTAAAAATCTAAGAAACTTTTTTCCTTTGAAGTTTTTCAATCTGGCCTCTAATAACTGAGCAATTGACCGTTAAAGATAAGCGAATCACAGCGCTCTGTCTTTGCTGCAAGCTGCATATTACAATAGACATAGCGCATACTGCAGCTGTCAAGCGGACATGCAGCCTTGCAGCGAAGACGGTGCGCGCTGATTGGTCACTTGTTTTATTTTTCAACTATTAGTAACTCTGTAATTAGACGTCGGATTGAAAAAGTATAAAGGAGAAAATGTCTTACAATTTTACAAAGAAACGTTTTATATTTATTGAATTAGTTTTTACGGAAATTATATTGCTATAGGTAATTTTCCTAGAACGGAATTTTGTTATTGTTGTTAAGTTTATTGGTACGCATACTATGCATAATGAAAACAATATGTTAATTATTATTTTAAATTTATAGGTACCAACTGAAAAAGTTAAATATGTCTTTATGAAAATCGCGACGGTAAAAGAACCATTTGCATAAATTTTTAAAGGTTATCGTTTCAGAATTTCACCGTTACGTTATTAGCAAAATTTACAATATATTTATGTTAAGTGCTAATGAGGTGTTCAACATTAAATTAGTTATTATTTATTTTTGAAATTATTCTGGATAAATTAATGCCAGAAATGTTTATTAATACATAGTAGTGTTTCTTGTTTTTCGTTTCACGTAACACTTATTTTTTAAGTTATTTTTGTGTTAAAAGTACATAATTAATTAATCGCGACCGTTGTATTTCGTGTTTGTAAACTTTTTTAAGATTTATTTACGATTATTCGAACAAGAACCTCTGGCTTCATGTTATAATCTCGTGAACTCGGTCGATTTCATTATTCTCTAATTATTCGAAAAATCACAACAGATTGCAAATTATTAATATTCAAGTTAATTACCGTCAGAAACAAATATTATCTTTTATTTTAACAACATTATTGTTATCGTAAATATTCCACATATTAAGAAGAAGTACTTACGAAATGCAATATTTACAGGGTGTGAAAAAAATTATATTTGATGGTATCAGTATTTTAGAGACGTGCTTATACCATTCTTATTAATATTTTGTTTTTGTATTTTGAAATGACTTTTTTAAAGAGGTGAGAAGAATCAACATGTGTATAAAATATCTTGTATAAATAAATATTTATTATTTAGATGCATTTACTGATAAAATATCAAATAAAGTGCAAAAATTACATCACAATTAATAGGTTCAGTTTTTTCTGTAGTTACTGTTAAAAATTAAATTAGAAAAGGGGGTTGCTAATTCAGATGAGGCTGCCAGATGTAAACTTAACCCTTAAGGACACCCCAATGGATTCTTATTTAATATCCTTAAGTAAAATTGTCCACACATCCCTTTTGAACTTGTATTTCCTTATTTAGTTTTTTAGTTGTAGTTTCTTGGGGGGTTGTTTGATAAGGCGCAGGTCAGACGTTTGTTCCTAGGCTTCCATTAACGACGAATCGATGATATCTTCACTCAGTAGGTTGTCTGGTCTCATAATATTATAGCTAGTGTATGTAAACTTTTCCTTGACACACCCAAATGCAACCGGGGGGTGATATTAGTGTACATTGGATGCATGAACACCTGGTGTATTTTGTAAAAAATTGCGAATCGTATTTTAATGAAAAAAGGATTTAATGTGAATGATGAACGGGATAAAGTATGTTGACATGATATATGACAGGTCGAGATAGATGTAAGAGTGCACTTAATTTGCAAGGCAGACGTGACGACATTATTTTGCAATCAGTAGAATTTTTTAATAAAATTAAAATAGTTTAATCGGCGTGGGCGTTTGTGTGTATGGTGGATAATTTAGGTACCTGAATTGTCTATTTAATGTAAATTTCGATATTGATCGATTAGGGTTCTACAAAACGTCACGGTCATCGTTTTATTTTAAGAATCGTTGCATTTTAAGAATCCACCCGCAATTCGCCATTTATGTATTATGTGCATAAAATACATATACATATCTTCATTTCGCTGTTGCTAATATTGATTATTTATAAGCCATTATGCTTATGCACACAGTTAATATAAGAGCGAGCGTGGCAGAAGCATCCGAATAAAATTTTTGCTGTTTCTACCTGAAGAAAAGAGCATAACGTATACGACTCTGTTAACCCGTCTGCCAACCATTTCCTAACCGCATAATTTTATCTTAATACTGATTCGAGAAGTAGCTAGCTCGTTATACTAGTTACTGCATTTTAAAAAGAACAATCAAATTTTTTTTTTTTTTTTAATAAGAACGTTTATTAAATATTGTGGATGAAAATTTTTTTCATAAAGAAAATTTGCAATAATATCATGGATGAAATGTTTTTTCCAAGAAGCTTTTGCAATTAGGCATATTGTGGATGAAATTTGAAGAAATTTCCTTATAAATTTGTGGACGAAATATTCTCTCCTTAAGAAATTTTGAAATTATATTGTAATTAAAATATTCCTCCCTTAAGAAAATTTTCATTGGATGAACTATTTTTTCTTTGAGAAAATTTAAAATAACGTTGTGGTTGAAATATTCTTTCTAGAAGAAATTTTACAATAATATTGTGGATGAAATCTTTTTCCTTAAGAAATTTTTTACACATGGATGAAAAAAATTGTCCCTAAGAAATTTTACAATAACATTGTGGATGAAATATTTTTTTTCTTCAGAAACTGCAATAGTATTGTGGATTAAATATTTTTCCCCAAGAAATTATCTCCTTAACAATTTTTCCATTGAATGGAACATTTTTTTCTTACGAAAATTTGCAATAATATTATGGATAAATTATTTTTTTCCTTTATTTTTGCAGTGTTATACATGTTTAATCGTTGAGAGCGTGGGAAAATGGATTATAAGAAGATTGGCTAGATTAATTATTGAAAAAAAATTAATTGCATTTGCAATAGAAGGTAGACATAGTGGGTCATTGACTAAATGACGATAAAGAAAAGCAACAACCCCTTCAACCTTTTACATTCCGTGCATGTGGTCTTTATTAATCCAGAAATGTAAGAAAAAAAATGTCTCCCGATTTTTTGTACGTACCTACGTATGCAAGTTTAAGGCTTTAATTCTTTTAATAACCGCAGGAGTGAAGTGTCAAGTTGCTTCAAGCCTCTACTTCCGCATTGTAAGGATCGGCGACATTTCCGCGTCTAGGTGAACGTATTCTCGTTCAACCCTTTCAAAGAAACTCATATAGGTATACGCTACGGACGGACGTCAAAAAAACTCCCCCAATGCGATATTAATTAAACGAAATCTCCGTTCGCTCCCCTTTAGGTCCTCGAAAACTCTTTTTTACCGGGTGTTATGCTATACGAGTGTATGTATATGAGTCGATCAGGGTGTTGATCTTATTTTTATGCATGTTCGAGATTGTTGTGGTGGTGGGGTAAAAAGAACGACTCATCGGTTCGTTCTCACGACTATTCCGCCTTCCGGGATAGTTTTTTACTTTTGTTTTGCCTTTTTTAGTGTTTTACAAGTGTCAGACAAGGGGTGAAAATCCTTAATTTTGTTTAAGGCAGCATTTCATTTCGCTAGACAAAAAACTCGATGTCATTTATGTTAATTTTGGTACCCGTGAGAACTGCTTTTCCTAAAAAATTAATTGCCAAAATCCCCTTCTTTACAACCATTATGCTACCTTAAAGAATTCAGATTGAGAGATCTATAGATTATTTATATTTTCGTAATTGGCGCCTTGGTTAATTGAAAATTTCTTTACAGGGTAGGACTTCTTTTCTCTGAACGGACACCAGGATCAAAAGGGTTGTGAATCCAGGAGAAAAAAAGGGTAACAAGAGTAATTTAAAATGATTAAAATTGTGTTAAGACTAATTGCGTATTTATTGTATTATTGTACATCATTAGGGTTGATCAAATTCAAATTTATAAAAACCTAATATAAGGTAGAAAACCTTCAATAATGAATTAATTAATTGTAAGTGTAGATAATTTTCTTTTCAGTAAGTAAGTTAGGTTTGGACCAATTGATGCTTGAGATGGGACTGCAGGAATCCAATCAATCCTTCCTCTGAGCTGGTCTGGTGGTGTATCACTGGGCCAAGGCTGACATCAAGGACATCGTTGGGACGAAGAGGGTACTTCTTTGTGGTCCTGCCATTGAAGGTAAAACTCCTTTGGATTTTAGAGCATTTATTCCCATACATGGAATAATTTTTTTCAGATCATCTTCAAATCATCCAGAAAGGAAGAAGATTGACCTAAGAGTATGAAGAGCATCATGGTGGGAAGAAGATCACTCTGGTGGTTGGTGAAGGGGTAAAGATCTTCAAGAGGGTGCGAAAATTTAAGAAAACCAAGAAGTTGTTTGTTCCACTGTTTCAACTGCAGGTTTGTATTACAAAATCAATGGTTTCTTTTCACCTTAAAACTTATGTATTTTTCTGAAAAATAAAAATGATTTTAGAGGTTTTTTAGTAATTTATTCATTCTTTTTAGGACTCTTCCTACAGAACTCCAGAAGGTGTTTAATACCAGGAAAGTAGAAAACGTACACTGTAACTACTAGAAGTCAGCAAGGTAAGTTTCTTCAAAATTATAACTTATGAAAATGTTTTCTTTTACTTTTTTACACTAAAATTTTCTTTATTTAATAAAGGTGCTATTTAAATCTTTTCTTAGTTTGTTTTTTACAATTATTTTCAGGACTTCTGCTTCTCTAAGATTCCAGAAGGGGTTTTCCATAAGGACACTGCAACTGCTACAAGTCAGCAAGGTATGTTTTGTATATGAAAATGTTTTCTATTTTATTTACATAAAAAAAATTCTTTTTGGAAAAAATATTTTTTAGATTTTTTTCAGTAGTTCTTTAATTCTTTTCAGGTCTCTTCGTCCAGGATTCTAAGTGTTTGCTATCAGGAGTGAAGAAGAAGAAGAAAGCATACTCGTAATTATTAAAAGTTGACAGGGTAGGTTTCTTCACAATTACTATTTTTCTATTAATTATTAATTCAATAAGCATAAAAATAGATAATTGTATTGTGTTTGACTTTTTTTTATTTGTTTTAGGGGATTCTAACCAGTTTAATGGAGAATGGCAACACCTCCAAACTTCGCTACAACTTTGGGGGGGTGAGTTTTAAAAGTTCTTTAATAACAACAATTGCAAGTTTTTTAATTTATTAATATACATAATTGTAATTCAAAATTTATTATAATTATTTTTGTTCAGTTACTGTATGAAAGATTTTACATAATTCAAAATTTCTTATTTTGGCAATTTATTTTTTCATTTCTTTCTAAAGTGGCTATGCAGTATATTTTTTTTTAGTTTTTTGTTTTTTATTACACTTTCTAAATATGTTTTCATTATTACATTTTATTTAATAAAAATAGTTTTGAAGCAATTTAAATAATAAACTATTTTGTTTTTCATCATTATTTTATAACGATTTTTGCTAATAAGTAACTTGCAATTCGTTGTTTACGTTTCTTTTTTATATTTTACAAATATTGTGAATCGAATGTGTGTACCTATCGACAAGTTATTTCATTTGATCAATTTATTTCTTGTAGGGTTAATGATTTTCGTTTCTTTTAAATTACAATCCTAATTTTGTTAATTTTTATTGTTTTACTCTAGTTGCTTAAATAAATTGTAATATATTTTCCTTATTGATTATGTTATTAATGAGTTATTTATTTGAATTATTTTAAAATTTGCTCATTATGTAAAGTTTGATATTTAGATATAAAAATTGCTTTGATAACTTACTTGATTGTAAAAATTGTAATATTAAATCAGGATTTTAAAAAGTTTTTTTCATTAAATAGTTTATATTAATTTTATTTCAATTTTATATAAGAAAAGGTAACATACACACATTCGATATATTTAATTGCAATTTTGTTGAATTAATGTAAACATATGTACAGTTTGATTTTACCGTTTTACTTCAAACCTGACGTAGTCTTTCCAACATCAAATCATACACTAATTAATATACACTTCATTACACACATTGTGTTACTTGAATTAATTTTCGTACTTTTTGAATTTTACACAACACTTAAACCTCATAATTCCATACACTTTTGATCATTTTAAATTATCATTTCATTAAATTTCGTAGTAAGTTGTATGGCTCCCAAAATTAACTTGCAGCTTTTCACGTTCTGATTTTTCTTGCAATTTTGTTCTTTTAGTTTTGAAGCTTTTATTTATATCTTGAATCACTCATGAAATAAAATTTTATGGAATTACATATATATTTATACATTATACGTTTTATACTTTATACACTTTTACATTTTTCCATTTTCACCTTTTATCTTTTACCCTTTAAAAATTTTAACACTTTATAATTTTCACTTCTTACTCTGTAAATACTTTAACACTTATTCCATTTTTACTTCTTACCCTTTAAATACTTTAACCCTCATTCTATTTTCACTTTTTACCCTTTAAATACTTTAATACTCATTCCATTTTTACTTTTTACTCTTTAAATACTTTGACACTCATTCCATTCTCAGTTTTTACCCTTTAAATACTTTAACACTCATTCCATTTTTACTTTTTACCCTTTAAATATTTAAACAGTCATTCCATTTTCACTTCCTACTCTTTAAATACTTTAATACTAATTCATTTTTACTTTTTTACTCTTTAAATATCTTAACAGCCATTCCATTTTGAGTTTTTACCCTTTAAACTTACTCTATTTTCACTTGAAATCAGCTGTACATATGATCAAAAAAAAAATTATTTTTATGTATTGTTGTTTTTGTATGGTCTTGGAATTTGATATTTGTTTAGGGTTGTTGGTTTTTACATAGTTTGATCCATTTTGCAGAAATCATTTATTCTCTTCCTTAACACAATTTCAAATTATTTTAATTATTTCAGCTTCTCTTACTTTTTTGGTTTAACTATTTTATTTAATTTGTAAATACTTACCTCTCCTGCTTTGTCACGTTTTTTCTCAATTTTTTAATAATTAACTAAATAATTATCTTTTATTTTCTAAAGAAATTTTTGTCTTATACTTACAATTTTTAAATAATTACCCATTTTACATTCGATTGTAAATAATAAGCCAGTAATTATTATCAATTATTCATTGTTTATTTCAATAATATATACATTGCAAACTTGTAATAAATTATTACAATTACAGCGGATCAACATTATGTAAAAATTAAATCACTCTGTAGATAATATTAAATTTTGAGACCAATTTTTATGGGTGACGTCGAGGTGGTCGAAGTATTTCTGAAACAAAATACAGAGCCTTGTAATTTTCAGCTTAATCACAAATTTATAAAATCTGTATTTTGTCAGGAAATATTTTGATTTCGACTAATGTACTAATTAATTTTTGAATTGTTCATTTTTTTTGTAAGATAGATCAAATCACAATCTTCACTCGGGGGAAGATTGTTGTTTGATCCATCTTATAAAAATCTTTACAGGGTGGTAAGTTCCCAATAGGGTGGTAACCTAGCCTATCTGCAACAAGATAGGCCAGCCTACAACCCTCGTGAAAAAGGGGGATACTCCTTTTCCACGAGGTTATTAGTCCGGCCCATCTTGAAGCAGTACTGCCCCCGAGGGGTAGTAAGCAGATAGGCCAGGCTGTTACCCTCGTGGGTGAAGGGGCACACACCTCTTCACCTGCGAGTATATCAGCCTGGGCTATCAGCGAAACTACCTCATCGGGAGTAGGAAGAGTAGGCTAAGGAACCACCCTGGGGGGGAGGGGCAGGGAAGGGAAGGGAAGGGAAGGGAAGGGAAGGGAAGGGAAGGGAAGGGAAGGGAAGGGAAGGGAAGGGAAGGGTATATATACTGTAAATGACATATACTGTAAATGACATATATAAATATAATAAAATTTATAATTTACCATTTTGTTTTCTTTTTCTTTTGTCCTTCCTTCCTCCTTCTTCCTCCTTTTCCTCCTTCCTTCCTCCTTCTTCCTCCTACCTCCTCCTTCCTTCCTCCTCTTCTCTTCCTTCTTCCTCTTCTCTTCCTCTTTCCTTCTCTTCCTCCATCCTTCCTTCCTCTTCCACCTTCCTTCCTCTTCCTCCTCTCTCTTTTCCAACCCCATGATCCAGACCCTTCCATCATCGTCTCTAGTGTCAACCTTCCCGCCTTTGTAAATCAACGCGGTATCATCCACATGCGTTGTCTAAACTTCAATTTGTCATAAACCAATTCGACTTCATCATTACTAATCTTTGTCATACACCACTGAAGATTTGGGGTGATATGTCTGAATATCATATATATCATATCACCCCTTTTCTTCATTGATGTGACGAAGAAAAGCGGTGATGGGGCCGATTAGTTATCGACATGTCGAAGTCCGACAACGCGCAGTGGCGTAGATGCCGCGTCGATCGTCGAAGGTGGGAAGGAAGATAAGAGAGGATGATGTCTGGGTTGGATCGCGGGGTTGTGAAGAGAAAGAGGAAGGGGAGAGTGGAAGAGAAAGGTAGAGGAAGAGGAGGAGAGAGAAAGAGGAGGAGCGAGGAAGAGGAGGAGAGAGGAAGAGGAGGAGAGAGGAAGAGGAGGAGAGAGGAAGAAGAGGAGAAAGGAAGAGGAGAGAGGAAGAGGAGGAGAAAGGAGCAGAGGAATGTGTTAAAATATACGTATATATTTACAATCTGGGATTGTAAATATATACGTACGATAATTAGGATTATTAAGGAATTTCAGGATTAATATGACGACATTCCTTCTATTATCAACCCTCCAACCTTCGTCAATCAACGCAGTATCTGCACCACCTGTGTGTTGTTGGAACTTCAACTTGTCAACAACGAATTCGATTTCATCATCACTGATCTTTGTCATACATCAATAAAGAATTAGGGTGATATCTGAGAATCAGATATCACCACTTTTCTTCGTCGATATACGATGAAGATGAGCTGTGATGAACTCGATTCATTGTAGACGTACTGACGTCCAACAACGGCGCAGTGGCGCAGATTCCGCGTTGATCGTCGAAGGTGAGAAGGTTGATCAAAGGGGATGACGTTGGGGTTGGGAAGAGACAGAGGAAGTGGAGGAGGATGGAAAAGGATGAGTTGAATGAAGTGGGATTAAAATGAATTGTGACTTCATGTGGTGGGGTCAGGATTATGCTATTAGTGGAAAAAAGGAAAGATATATTATATGCATTTCTATCTTGAATGTAAAATGCCTAGCAAAGATTATTTATTTAACAAAAAAAAATTGTTACTAAAAAGTGTTTGTAAGTCAAAAAATCAAGTGCTCAAATATTAAATTTATTTTAAAAGAAACTTAAGGAAATTTAAAATGGGTAAGTGAAAAATGAAATACATAATTGATTATAATGCAACTGTAAAATGATATGCATTTATGTGATATTTTTCTAATAAAACTGTGAAAAAACAAATTAGGTAATTATTTGTGTTAAAAGTGAAAATGCAAAAGGATAGAAATACATAAAGTGAAGAGTAAGTTACGAATATAATTGGGAAATGGGGTGTGACATGAGAAAGAGAAAGAGAAAAGGGGATGAGGGGTTGCACTAGACGTACGAAGCTTGAAGGGTTCTTAAGGAATGAAGAATTGAAAAAAACAAGAAAAAATGTATTTCTATCTTGAAAATAAAGTAATAAAAATTAAATGAAGAAAGGGTTATTTAAGAGATGAAAAATCAAGTGAAATTTACTTTATAAGAAAATCAAGAAAATTTTAAATAGGTAAGTGAAAATTGAATACAAAATTGTTTATAATACAAATAAACGTTAAATGATATGCATTTATGTGAAGTTTTCTACATAAAGCTCTAAAGCTGTAAGTAACTTTAAAAGAAAATTTATTATTACAAAGTGTACATCATACTTTATATTACTTTATATGAAAATCGAGAAAATTTAAAATAGGTAAGTAAAAATTCTAATACATAATTATTGTTTGCAATAAAAAAGTAAAACGATATGCATTTATATGAAATTTTCTAAATAAAATACTAAATTATTAAAAAAAATAAGTCCTTATGTGAAAAGATAGAAATACATATTAATGTGAAATGTAAGGGTGTATGCAAAAAAAAAAGAGAAAGGAGAAAAAGAAGGAGAGGGTTGTGTTGGACGTACATACATAAATACAAGCTCAGAGATTTCTGAGGTTGTATGTATGTATATATGATCCAAAGGGTTGTTAAAGAATGTCAAAATTAAAGAGAGATTATGATGGGTTTGGGTCATGTAATGTGAAAGGTGCAATGAGGATTATCGTATGGGATTAGGACTCGTCCAGTCAAAAGTTTCTGAAACAAAAAAGTAAATTACTAAAACATCTAACATTAAATAATATTAATTAACCAAGAAACAAAAAGAAAAGGTTTTGGTATTGGGAATGAAAAGGGGGGTATTTTATGCTTTTTCTTTGAAACTTACTATTGAACAAATTCAAATTAAATTTTGGGCTAGATTAATGAATTAACAAATAACAAAATAAAATAATTACGACTTGGGATAAAAGTAAAATAATTTTGAAAGGTAAATAAAATAATGTTTAAATATTGATTATTAATAAATTAAGGTATAAAAAGATCTGTAAATAAAAATGAACGTTAACTAAATTAATAAAATCAAAAACATTAATCTTTTGCAAAAATTTGAAAATAATAGAAATTAATGATAACTGATAAGACATTAAGTTTTAAAAGTGCAAATTTATGTGAAATATAGGAAAAACACAATTGTCTCTGTTAAAAGTAAACGTTTAAGGACAAATTAGTAAGGGAGGTTTGGGGTAGGTACTCATGAGGCTCTAAAAGAAAACGTTAACGATTGAAAATATAATAAGCATGCAATAAATATTAAGAAAAATATGAAAAAGTAATAAAAATGTAAAAAGTAATTATCCTGAAACAGACAAAAAGGCGATTAATGCTGAAAAAGGAACAAAAAATTAGTAAACACATTGAAAATAACAAAGAAGTAGATAAATTAAATATATAATTCAATAATATATACATCAGGTACCCATTTAATTTTGAAAGGTAAGTGTTAAATTTATTTTTTAAATAACTATTTTTTTTTTCTGAATTGAAATAATAAAATTATGCAATCAAAAGTCTTTTTAATCGATTGTTGTTACTGTTCTATGAATTTAATCCAAATCACGTAACTGTCTATAGAAGAAAACAGAAAATAAACAAATCAACCATAATCACGTCCAAAAGTTATTAGTTTTTTTAAGTAGGTTTCGTTTTTGACAGTTTATAAAAAGCGAGAACGACATAATTTTATAGTTAATCTAAGTAAAAATAAAAATATGGCAGAAGACGCTGGAGAAGCCAAGTAAGCTGAACATTTTTTATACAGTGTGTTCATTTTTAAAGTACTGATTAAGAAAAGTACCTACCTATCAGTTTTGGCGATTTCTAGATCAATTCCTGGAGAGGTGAAAGAAGTATTTTATCCTGTAGAGGAAGTTATAGTTGAGAAAAGATTAACTTTTGAGGAAGCTGCAAAATGCCTCAACACTTTGGGGAAAGACGAAAGTGGTATGCGGTACGCTTATCTCATGATAACAGCCACTGACAGGCAAGTATATGTATATATGTGTATATGAATCTGAAAGGCCATTAATGTTAATTAACAAAATTGAAACAAGGGCTTATATGTATTATTTTAAGCGAAAAAAAGAAAAGTATTACAGGGTCCTCTATAATTCACAAAAATATTAAATATGTAATAGTTTTCCATCTAATTAAATTATTAAAATTATAACATTACAATTAATATTTCTAAATAGAAGGTAAATATCTTATTTGGGTTATTGTGATCAATTATTTGTTATTACTACATATATCAAACGCTCAGTACATAAAGGCACACTTCTGTTACCGGACCAACATATTTACACGCTCCTACATATATACTACTTGCTATGTATAAATAAGTGATCAGCAGTGCTATATTTGAGCAGATGGAGCAGCTTGACCACTTCTTTTTCTCAACTCACTAACGTGCCTCCTTCCTCCTCTACGCACAATCTCATCCAATTAATTATCCTACCTCTTATTAGTTGTGTAAGGAAGGACAAATTGGCCGTAATACGAGAGGAAATGTAATATACTAATGAACATGTAACTGTCGCAACCAATTCGAATAAATCTTTACTGAAAACAGTGTTAGAAGAATAATTTTGTATGTAAATTATGCACAATAATACAAATTTAAAGAAATTGACAAAAGGCCTTTTGTTATAAAAAATAATTAATGACGATGGTCCTATTTAGTATCCTGGGCCAACAACAACAGTACCTTACCTTAATCTAGGTCTTCGTATACCCCTCTTTACTCCTAATTCTGCATCTACTCTATTTTTTATGTCTTAAAAAGTTTCCTATCATCATATTTCTGATTGATTTCCTACTTTTTCTATTTCTTGCCTTATTTTATGTAAAGTATTACATACTTACCTCATATTTATTTCTTCTTTAGAAAACTGACTCATGTCGATATAATTCTAAACTTCAGACATGTTTTGTTCATTGATATAAGTGGAAATTATTTAACTTTGGATAGTTTACAAATTTTAACTGACATGCCCTTCCTGATACTCCTGAAAGCAGAAAGGAATCGCATACAATCAGCTGCATTGAAACCAGCTCCTTATTTACAGGTAGGTAAAAAAAAATTGTGGTTGTAGTTGTAGTTGTACAAATTAACAAGACCCATTCAGGTAAAATTTGCAATATATACAAAACATAACAAAAGAACGTCTTATTTGCTTTTAAGGAGTTCGACCCTGTATCATACAAAACAATCGATTCATTTGTTATAATTAACAACCCTTATAATAATTAATGTTTTCAGATAAACACCGTCAAGACATAGCAAAATTATACAAAATTTTGTCATTTTTAGGCCCTTTTACACATATATATTTAAATACTTATTTTCAAAATTAATTTCCAAATACCCTTCAAAATTAAACACTTGAAAATCGATGTGTAATTATGATTAATTACTTTAAAATATTCTAGGTTTTGGCATTAAGTCGAAATTTGATACAAGACACAATCGGTATAATACAGCCCACAATAGAAATTCTCGATTTAAATTGTAAGTAATCTTTTACCTAATTTAAAACCGTGTAATTATTATTTTATTCTAACCAATAGGTTAGTGATTTATATACAGGGTGTCTCAAAAATCTCTTTCTTATCTTTAGCAATTATTTAATTTGCATAAAGGTACATCAATATATTTTACAAAATAATAAACTGAAACTCAACTACTTAACAAATTAGAAAGTAAGTAAGTATCGATTATAGGCACATTTTATTAATGTGCCAACAATGAAATATTTACAATAATTAACAGCCCTCAAGTAAATAGTTACTTGAACGGTATTTCTGTTAAAGGAGTTGATTTTATGGTAAAATATCGATCAAACAAATTAATATTTACCTGAATTTAAATAAATAATTATTCAAACTCGATTATTTTTCGAGGAAATTATCGAAAGGATTAACCATGGATTGCTTTACCAGTAATATACAAATATATTGCAGATGTTATAAAATTATAATTAACAGAATGCAAATAAATGATTATTTGAACTCGACTCTTCTTCGAGAAAAATGTCAACGATTGGGGGTTGATTTTTGAGTATAGTATGGACCAAGGGTAGTTTTATTAATGTCCCTAATATAATGTTGAGATCTTCCCAAATAACGATCTTCTGAATTCAAATAAACAAATACTTATGTACTTAAACTCGACTTTTTTAAAAAAATATGAGAGAGCTAATTATTGAGTAAGGTGTTAAACACAAAAACATTTTACGTCTATGTCTTAAAGATACAATCCCGATCTAATATTTATTTCTTACAAACTAATAAATTTTCTAAATTAAAATAACAGGTATTTCTAACACCTTTTTGTTTAGGAAGCATCAAAATGTGGGGAAGGGGTTGATTTTAGATTAAAGTATCGATCATAGATAGTGCCAATAATGTCCCAAAGATCCTAGTCTAATATTTAAAAGTTAGCATATATTATACCATAATAATTTAACCGTTCTCTTTAACCCCTTTTATTACGTTGGTTACGTGTTAAATTTGCAAAAAAAAACCATTAGCGATATTCCCATGAAAAAACCGTTCCCATAAAAATCAACAATTTTTCCAGTCGACTCATTCGAAATCGGCATGATCGAAGAATAATCTATCATAGGAAATAATCAATCACAGAAGTAATAAATCATTTAAAAAGAGAGAAACAGAGGCTGCGTCACCGTCACCGTCACCCCGTCTCGAGTTTCACATCCTAACCCTTGCAAGAAACTTTTTCGGAAAAAACGAGCTATTATATCCTTAAAAAATACTTTTATACACAAAGGTAGAAACAGCCGCTTTGTGTCTGGAGACATTACGTTAATGGTCCTGTGTCCCCGAGTGGTGACGGTAACGTAAACTCACCCCCTGCATGTCAGGCCGCCACTACCCCTCTCAAGTAGCACTGGCAGTAGGTAGTACATTGTAGTACTTAGGCCTTTCGGTGATCGATTATTTTTTTTACTTTTTTAATCGATTTTTACTTGTTTCGTCATTTTGAACGGGTGTCGACCAGAAATATTGATGACTTTTTGTGAGAAATGTAACCGTGTTGTCGGTACCGCTTCCTACCCTTGCCTAATTTAATTTCGTATTTCGGAAACGAAAATTCACACACCAATTATAAAACTGAACGAATTAAATTTTAGTTGTAATTTTAAATTATTGTTTAGGGGAGCGCAAAATGGGGAGGGATGGGTCCAGCAAAATCTCGTTGAATATTATTTAAAGGGAGAAGGGAGGTCTTTTAAAATCTCAATAGTTGTTAAATTTTTTTTCCTCCTGCTCTTAATTAAAACAATTCAAAATATTTACTTAGGGTAAATCTCACATGATGCACATGATGTCTTTTTTAATAATCCCCAAACGATGATAGAACGCTAAAGTGTTTAAACTGATATAAGCTGCTTATATTATAAATAATATTAACAAACATTTGCTTGTAATTGTTGCTACAATGACCAATCTTGTGCCTCTACAAACATTTGTTGAAGAAAATGTGACGGGTTGTTGTAGCAAAGTTTGACCTTTTGCCGAAAAAATCTCGTCCAACAATTACAACAAACTTTCCTGGTACTGTATGCTGTTACAAATCGGAAATCAATCATTCGTATAGCCGTTTTAATAGGATATAGAAACATAAACATCAGAACGAAGCAGGCAATTTGTAAAACGAACGATTTCTGATGAATTCCGCGGTAATGAACTGTGTACGACGCGACGTACGCCGCCGGTTCAAAAGATATGCAGTATCAAGTAAAGAAATGACAACTTTGATTTATTGTTAATCAGTACTAACAACATTGATGGAAAGACGGACGGACCTACATACGTACTTATAAACGCAAGTTAAGTTGCATTGATGCCAATGAATCATTAATGAAGGACCCTACAACGATGAAGCGAACAATCGTGAGAGAAAATTGACCACTAGGTATGCGTTGTAGTTTTTAGAATTCCTCCACAACGCATCTGCATAAACTGTTAAGTACTTATAAATTCATGAAAAGGCTCAAAAAATGATTATAAAATGTTTAAAGAACTTAAACAGGAATTTAAAATACCTACGTAATATAATAGCAATTACTTATTTTTGGTATAACTATATGTAATTTAAAACTGTGAGAAAACATTGACCACAACGCATTGTGACTCTAAGAATTAGAAATAAGTTAAGTAAGTAACTTTACAGAAAAATTGAGATATTATGAGGAAAATTAGTTAAAGAATTTTGCTACAAGATAATTAGCAAAAGAATATTTTTTTAATGACCACAGTGCGTTGTGGTTCTTAGAATTCCTCCCCAACGCGTCTGCATACTCTTTTAATGCTTTAAAGTTCTAGAAGGGGCACAAAAATACCAATAACTCGTTTAGGGAAGTTAAAAACCATCTTATAACAGCAGTTACTTATGTTTTGTAAAGAATTTGAAACTGTGAGAAAACACAGACCACAACGCGTTGCGGCTTTTAGAATTTAAACTTAGCTGAATACATAATTTTACACAAAAATTCAGATAATGTGAGGAATATACATTTTAATTGACCAAAGTGCGTTGTGGTTCTTAGAATTCCTCCAGACACCCATCTAATGTTTTAAATACTTATAACTTCCTAAAGGGGCATACAAAAATATGTAATTAAAAACGATTAAGGAAGTGAAAAAAGCCCTTACGGGCTGTTCATAAAATACGTCACGCAAAAATTAGCTTTTTTTGACCCCCTCCTCCCCGGCTGTCACGCTGTGTCACACTTTCTGTGACGCCCCCTGTAAATATTACGTCACAAAAACTAAACACCCCCCTGAACATGATAAATTTTGATTGATAATACCTAAATGAATTTCGATAGTCAAAAATATTTATTTTATTTTCATAATAAAATTTAAATAAATTAATAAATATATTTTCCATTTTTTCTTCCCCTAGTGTTTATAATAAAATACTCAGAGCTTTAAGGGGTAAAGAGTTCATTTATTATAAAAACGACACCAACGTTTCGGTTCTGATGTGAACTATTATCAAGGTGGTTTTTTGTGTTATATTTTAAGAAACATAAGCTGTATATTTGGAGCTTATGTTTCTTAAAATATAACACAAAAAACCACCTTGATAAAGGTTCACATCAGAACCGAAACGTTGGTGTCGTTTTTATAATAAATGAACTCTTTACCCCTTAAAGCTCTGAGTATTTTATTATTAATAAATATATTTTGTAACGAACAAATAAATAATATTCTATCAGAAGTCCTAGGATTCTGTAAAAATTCAGTAAAATTTTTTGATGAACGGCGAACGTCACGTTGCCGTAGACCCCCTGTCCCCCCTTGTCACACTCAGCAAGACCCCTCCCCCCTTATTGTCAATTGTTTCTTTTTAGCAAAGGAATTAAAATTGTGAAAAAATATTGACCACAATGCACTGTGATTCCTAGAATTAAAATCAAGTGATTTAGGCAATTTCACATAAAAATTCAGGTACTAAAAATGAGGAATATTTTTTGAGATTCTTTGTTTCAAGACACTGCTTTAATGTAAAGTCATTGTCTTCTATCGCGAAGTAACTGCTGTAGCCCCACGAGCGACGTAGAGTAGATGCCTACGGTAACACTATCCCAATTTTAATGTTTTCATTCGTCTGATTTATGGAATCGTCGTTTTACGAATCCTCGGCAATAAATTTAACTCTTTCGAGACTCCCTTGAGAATGTTGTTTTCCGTAAGTTTGGAATTCTTACCGGTTGTAACGCGCCGTTTAGAAGACGACACGATTATTTGTAATAATGCTTCAACGACAGAAGAACCCGTTCTCACATTCTGAGGAGGCCCTCTCCGAAAGGGGTGAAAAGGGTTTCGGCAGACGGCACTCATTCTTTTTTTTTCCGATATAAAAACATAAATGAGGAAATCTCCCGTCTAAGGTTTCATATTTACGAAATACAAGACAACCTGCAGGTAGAACTGTTTGACAGATGGTCTCGACCCCTCGACTAAAGGTACTTTAATTGTTCCCTGTCTCTTTTTAACAAACTCTAATTTCAAGGGGCTAGAATGAGATGGTAGAAAAGGATGACGGTGAATGATGTGATGCTGTGATACAGCATTTATTAAATACACATAGAAATAATAAGAAAGGGCCTTTTCTTCATCTGGTGACATATTTTTACGTAAGGGTTAAACCAGAAGACCTAAACAGTTGGTACTTACAAAATACAAAACAGTGAAAAAAATAAAAAATACAGTTTCCTGTACGTAATAAATAATGTGAGGGAAAATTTTTGAAAACTTATTTATTTATTGTAGGTACAATTAATTTATTATTATCTTATCTCACGCTCAACTTTTTTACTGGAATTTAAAAACTAAAAAAATATTGTAAAATTTAGATGTTGATAAATTTTAAAATTTTGCTGTGAGTTTATTTTTTTACTTTAGAAAAATATTTGTTTAAATTTCGCTTCCCCCTCTCCAGTAATTGTAATAAAATATGATACCTACATTTAGCTACCAGAACAAAAAATGTAAAAAACCCCAAAATTCGGTTCCCACACTTATTACAGAGGTACCTGTAAACACACGTAACACATTTATGCATCCAACCCTTCTGTTATTTTTTGTAGACAAAAACGCCCCAAGCTTGAGAAAAGCGAGAGAAATCGCGTCTTATTACCTTACCCCTTTCCGCGTTTCCAGAATAGTTGTCGGTACACCCTTCCGCGCAAAAAGGGCTTAAAAAATGCAACGTAACCCTATACCGAATTTAAACCCTTTAGGACGTAAACACAGCTGCGGAATTCGAAGTTGCAAATAAGGGTGGAAAAAAAGGAGAACTCGGCGATTGCCGAAAGGTGTGCGACGTGTAGGTATATAATAAAAAAAAAAAACGGCTCCTCGGGATGAATGGCCCTTACTGTGACGAGTGCAAGGGAAAGGGGTAGCCGCGTAGGGGGTTGGAAACTACGGACGGAACTAAGTACCTAAGTGAACGCGATCTTTGAGAGTTTTTTCTTAGATCTTAAAATACAGTGGTCTCAAAAATGTTAACTAGATACATTGCAATGTTTTAATATAAGAAAATGAAGTTTCAAGAAAAATTAAAATAATTTTAAGATTAAAAATGTCAATCACTTAAAGATAATAACCAAAATAAATTACTATTGGGATTTTTAGGATAAATCTGGGAATAAAAGTCATTTAGGGTTATTAAAAATATATTCACATATGTCCAGGACTTTTGATTCCCCTTGTTCTATTTCGATTTTTTTCTAGCCAAAAAAGTTTCAAAAATCGTGAAAACACTTGAGGGTGTTTTTAATAGCCAAGTTAAAGTATCAAGTATTTGCCAGTGCTCCTTAGTGAGCCCTAAAAATAATTTTCTTCTTTTAAATAGTAAATGAAAATTGTTTGTTTAGTTTCCTCAGATAAAATTATTCATACAACTATTAACCTTTCTTGAGATAATTATATTGATTTAAACTTTAGGTAGCCACGTTCTGTTAATTTTAAATTTAAAAATTCCTTAGATAAAATCGTTTGTTTCCAAATATTCAAAAATACTAATGTAAGGACTCAAAGAATATAACTTTATGCTTTCAGGTGTGTAGACACGACAGGCACCTGTCTCCTACAAATAATTATTCATTCCTTTTTTTGTAACTCTTCCAAATGGTACAGATTTAAATTTTTTCCTGGCTGTGACATCATTTATCATACACACAACAAACGTCGAGAATTGTAAAAAACACTTAAAAACTTCTTGACCACGATCAATCATCTTCAAGACAGCAGCATAAAAATCGAGGTTTAATCTCCACTTTTTCGTAGTAAATGTTATTAATAATAATAATAATAATAAACTGGTCCTTTTGTTACTATGCAAGAAATAACTAAGCAAGAAGAATACGACCGTATGATTAAATAGTTGAAATAATTTTGGACGTGGGGCCAAAGATAATAATGGAACAAGCGCTTGTGATGATGGAATTTCTTTATTCCTTAGATCGATCACGCTGACACTACTTGAATGGTAACTAATAATTGATTATTTATGAATGTGTACAACATAAGGAATTTCTAATGAACTATTTTTAGTTAAATAACTGTTTCTTTTAATAATGATATTTTCAGGCAGTTAATAATAATATTCAATGAGAATAAATTAAAATAGTATGTACCTACCCAAGTAATATTTCATCTCAATTTTCATTTTATGCTACATTACATGTCAAAAATTTTGAGCTCTTTTGAACACACTACATACTTAATTAATTAACATAAAATTCCCTGAATAAGTACCTGCTATCCAATAAAATTGAAACGTAGATAATTACTGGTTAATATAAGAAATAATTATGTGATTTTTAGTATTAATTTGGTTGTTTGTTTCCAATTTAAATTAATTCAGACCTAGTTTTTATTATTTTATCCTTAATATAAGAGATCCACTCCTTAAAAGTGTTTTTGGTCGCCAATTTTGTTACAATTTTTATTTAATTTTATTTTGATTTCTTGGGTATTTGTTTTTAATTTAAATTCATTCAGACGTAGTTCTTTAATGTTTTGCCTTTATATAAAGAGATCTATTCATTAAAAGTAAATTAAAGTATTTTGCGTCTCTAATTTGGCCACAATTTTTACTTTAATTAATTTAATTTTGTTTCTTTAGGTATTTGTTTTTAATTTAAATTAATTCAGACCTGTTTTTTAATGTTTTGCCCTTGATATAAAGAGGTTTACTCATTAAAAGTAAATTAAAGTATTTTTCGTACCAAATTTTACCATAATTTTAATTTTATTTAATTTTATTTTATTCTGATCCCCTAAGTATTTTTTTAATTTAAATTCATTCAGACCTAGCTTCTTTTTTTTTTTTATTTTGCCCTTCATACATAGAGATCCATTCCTGAAAAGTAAATAATGTTTTTGGTCCCCAATTTTTATGTTATTTAATTTTGATTCCCTATAGATCTTTGTTTCTATTTTAAAAGAATTCAGAACTAGTTTTGTTTTTTAATGTTTTGCCCTTTATATAAAGAGATTTACTCATTAAAAGTAAATCGAAGTATTGTTCCTCTCAGATTTTGCCACAATTTTTACTTTATTTAATTTAATTTTACTTTGATTCTCTATGTATTTGTTTTTAATTTAAATTAATTCAGACCCAGTTTTTTATGTTTTGCCCTTGATATAAAACGATGATCTATTCATTAAAAGTAAATTAAAGTATTTTACGTCCCAAATTTTGCCACAATTTTTATTTTATTTAATTTTATTTTATTCTGGTCCCCTAAGTATTTTTTTAATTTTAATTCATTCAGACCTAGCTTTTTTTTTTATTTTTTATTTTGCCCTTCATACATAGAGATCCATTCCTGAAAAGTAAATAATGTTTTTGGTCTCCAATTTTGCCACAAATTTTATGTTATCCATTAAATTTTGATTCCCTCTGTTTCTATTTTAAATTAATTCAGGCCTAGCTTTTTTGTTTTGCCTTTAATACAAAGAGACCCACCCACCTTTTCTTTAAAAAATAAAATCATAGTTAATTAAACGTTTGTATTTATCTATTGGTTCCAATACCATTCCATTAGTGGAGATCGGTTTACGATTTCCATCCTGTCACCTAATGATTGATCACGGTGAAGAAGTTTTTAAGCTTTGTTACAATTCTCACCATTTCTTTTTACTTTTTTCTCAACATATATTGTATGATAAACGATGGATTTACGTTGATTCGGGACACTGGCTGCTTTTTAAAAAATACATGCACACTCGTAAAATAATTTTGGCGGTACCTAATTGTATCTTTGACTGACCTAGTGACAATAGGAAATTTGGTTGAAGAAGAAAGAGGTAGAAACTTTGAAACACACGTGAACAACGAAATAAGTGTATTCTCTCATTTTAAAATTATTATTTTACCATTGAAGTTAGGATCGTCACTTAAAGAATTTAAAATTGTTTTGCAAGTTCTATAATAAAAATAAAAAGACGTTTTGAGTAGAAAAATAAATAATATTCTGAAAAATTTGCTCTTATTTCATCTTAAAATAATTGTGGACATAAAGAAAATTGAGCTATAGTCTGAATCATTTAAAGTGGAAGCTGTGGGTGGTAATAATACATTTAAGAAATTTATAAACTTATATAATTTTTATAACTGAAACTACAAAAAGTATTGCCTGAACGGTAGAAATCACTTGTTGACAGTTTTATTGCCTAAATTGCCACTTTAAAAGGCTCAGACCATAGAAAACTTATATTCGTAGGGCAATTAATTTGAAAGGCCTTTTTAAAGCAATATTAACTGACAATCATTTTTACTATAATGTCTAAATGAAACCAAGAAGAATAACTTAAATACTTTCAAGATGTTTTTGAAAGATATGGACGAATTATTATTTAAATACGTCTAAATGAACGTGGAAAGCATTTAAATCTATAATTTACTTGCATTTTAGTTGTGGCCCTTTTAGACTGCGCCCCTGTTTTTTAAAAGTGCTACCCCTTTCCATTTCAGTATGGCTACACCAAATTACGGATTTTAATGCATATTTAATAAATGTACGTTAGGTAACAGTGGGTTTTGAGACACCCCACCCAGGGCCTATCGGAAAAGGTGCCAAATTTACATTTTTTCCGTTTCATTTTGTCTATTGATTGTTAATAAATCTTTAATAGTTAAACGGTTATGTTATTTCCCACGATAAAGTCCATTATCTATTAAAAAAATGTCATAGAGACACCCTGTATACTAACCGTAATATTTATTCTTCTCATTAGCCACTTAAAATTAGTTTACGGTTTGCCACGATAATATAATCTTTATTAGAGACACGTATTGGGATTCCGAACGCCTAATTTTCTGTCTTATGAAGGTAGTTGACTAGTTGAGATTTTAATTAATTCGAAATAATTAATTCAGTGAACGAGTTCTGGGACCTGGCCTTATACGTACGATGATCGCTCAGAATTAATTTTTTTATCGTGGCTTCACTAAATAGGTAACTAAAATTTTGTCGACTAAGTGTTTCATAATATTTTACTTACCATAATAATTTATAATTATAAATTTTATATCAACAAATTACATTTCATCATTCCTGGTAAGTTTGTGATAAAAATAAAATTTTAAATATTTGTATTATTATAAATAAAATATTATAAATGTGACCCCTATTCCTTCCCCATTCTTGACATTTACCCTATAATTAAACGAGATAAGAAAATTAAAACAGTTTTTTGAAATAATAAGTTTAAATGAAGAATTTTTGAAAGAACTACACGACCCCTCCTCCTCTTCATTTTGAGCTCACAAAATTAATGCTTGTCCGTAAATTTAAAAGCCAAAATTTAGAAAGCAATGGTCAAGTGCTTTAATTAAAAATAAGTTAAATTTAGAAATCGCCCTGTAAGTACATGAAATTTTACATTAACAACAAAGTATTATTTTTAATACAATGTAATATTGGGGTCCCACAACATGATTGTCACTTTTTGGGTGTGACAGATTATTACACTTCTCAAATTTCTAACGTGTACGTATTGTAAGCATACAGTTATGCGAACAATAAATAAATAATACAATATACCTACAAACCAGTCATTCCTAAAACGAGGTAGGTATTATGGATCCCTGGTTTTTTAATAATGAAACTACTGTATTACTTTACAGATAATCAGGTCTATAATGTACAATTTGTGTCGGAAGGGCTCCCTGAACTTAAGCAACTTGAACTTAGGGGAAATTTTTTACCTGACTTTAGTGGCTCTTTTCCTACAAGTATCGAAAGGCTTTACTTGGTAATAAAAATAATGGAAGAAATTTAATTTTTTAGTAGACAAGAAATTTAATTTGAGTAGACAAGAAATTTACTTTGAGTAAACAAGGAATTTAATTAGAGCAGACAAAATTTTTATAAGTTGTAGACAATGTTCTCAAAAAAAGTTAATTTGCTTTGAATATAAATATACAATTTTTGTTTCAGGCTGAGAATAGGATAAGTAAAATAATATCAATTGATGTGTGCTATCTGACAAATTTAAAGACACTTCACATAAGAGACAATCAAATAAAAAAATTAAATGGTTTTACTGAACATCTCGTTAATTTGGAATACTTGAATTTAAGACAAAATAGGATCACAAAATTTAGAGAATTTCGTAAATTACAGTGTCTTCCTAAATTGGAAACATTAATTATTATTGCAAACCCTGTAGCAGGAGAAGGTATTAGTTACATACAATATTATTTTTATAAAATACCAAAATCTTAAAAAAATATCTGCATGTTAATAACACTAATTATTAGAGGAGAAAACGGGCGGGGAAGAACCAGGAGAAGAAATGTTTGGGGAAGACCAAGGACCTGTAGATCCTGTAAGGTACAAACTACATTTTACCTTTTTTCTTTTACCCTCCTGCTTGTAACTATTGTGAAAAGCATTTTAAGAACTAACCAATTTTACCAATACCCTGTATAAAGTCAATAGGTTGTTAATTTTACTAGGACGTCAACTGTAAACTAAAAACAAAATATGTGAATAGTAAAAGAAAAAATTTTAAACATTAAAATTAAAAAAATATTTTTTAAAACTTATTTCTCATCTTTGCTATTTTTTATTATCTTCCATATTTTATTTAAATTTTGTGAAGTGTTTTAAGAAGTCTCCAATTTTACAAACACCCTATATGACGAAGTCACTGAGTTATTTATATTATTAATAAATAAATATGTAATAAGTACCTAAAAGGTAAAGGTTGTTAATAAAATAATTACAAGTTTTTTAGAATTCTTCAAAATAAAAGATATATTTGAATAATAAAAGAGAAACATTGAGACAAAAGAAAAATAAATTTACAGTTTATTTCTGATCCTTGTGATTTTTTTATTATCTCTTATATATCTAGAATTCAGGGAAAATATTTTAAGAATTATCAACTTTTATTAAGAGCCTGTATGAAGTCACTTAGTTGTAGTAAGTATAAAAGTTATTAGTAAAATAATTAAAAGTTTTTTAGAATTTTTCGAACAAAAAAAATACATATTTGAATAGTAAGTGAGGAATTTTGCGATTTTTTCAGTTTATTTGTCATCTTTGTGATTTTTTTATTATCTTCTAGATTTAAATTTTGTTGTGAAAAGTATTTTTAAGTAAATTATAAGTCGTAAAAGTTTTATGTAAAATAATTGAAAGGTGTTTTTGAATTTTCAAAAAAGAAACAATATGTAATTAGTAAATGAGAAACTGAAAAACAAAGTTTAAAAACTTTAAATATTCCAAAAACGGTTGAGGTTGCGACATCTGTAGCATAATGGTAAAAGGTAAAGGTTTAAAGCAAGGAAGGAGAGGTCTTTAAAAGTAGAGAACAGCACCAGTTTTGATGCAACTTCATGGGTACGATACTAGAGTGCAGCACATAACAGAAATTCAAACATTTTTGAAAAATTTAAAGATTTCAAAAAACATTTTAAAAAGTATATTTAAATACCTTGAATTTTATCAAAAAACAAAAATTGTACAGCATAAAACTTAATTTAAATTGTAAATGAGAACATGAAACAAAATTTATATTGTTAAAATTAAGAATTTAATTGAAAAAAACAATTTAATAAGAGCAATATTAATTAATTCGTGTTATTTATAAGTGAGTTTAAAGCTCAACAGTAACAGTAGGTAACATTAGCATAACTTTCTTGGCAACGAAAAAAACGAACTGTTTTTAACGAGCAAGAGATTAATTTTAATTGCAAATTAAAAGACCATTTGATACGAAGCAGGATTAATTAATTGGGATCGGTATTTAAGAAGTGAAAAAGGCGTGTACTGACTGTTATCAATAATCCAATTAAACAGGACCTTACTTATTCACTCTTTCGCTCTTTCATTAATTTATTTTCTTTTTCAATCACCCACGAGTCAGCAGAGTCAGTCCGCCCACGAAACGATTTTACAAAATGTGGCGGCGTTTGTAATATTTCCAATTAAGTCGTTATCTCTGTTGTTTCTTCGCTTTTTAGTGGACTAATTAATTTTAGTAGGACTTTTTACAGATAGAAAGATTTATGCATTGGTCCCGGACTTATAAATTAGTTCTTGCTTAAGACAATGAATGAATGGTTTGTATAAGAGCCAAAATAGACTGACACTGACTATAAATAAAATTAAACTGTTTTACATTATCTTGGCTTCACATGACAGAAATTTTACCATTAAAAAACCAGTATACGAGGACTAATACAAAACAATTTGCACAAACTTCTAAAACCTCACTTTTGATAACATATACAGGGCAATTACTTAATAATATCTTAATGAAAAGTATTTAATGAAAGACAGTTTTCCTTAACATTGATTAAGGGGTAGTCGATGGATAATTGATACCTAACATTAAAAGATAAACTTGTAAATTGTAATGGCACTCACCAAATATCCTTCCTTGTATTGCTAGAATACCCCTCCTGGTGTTGCTGCCCAATCTGAAAAGAATAAACAAAATGCCTGTAGCTGTTTCAGAAAGGGAAGATGCTTACAAAATTAGGGATGAAAAATATACTGAGATAATGGCCGAAGACAGTAAGTAATAAAGTAAAATTTTTGCAAAGTTTTTCAATTTTTATACTGGGTAAAACGGGTCTGTTACAAAAGAATTTTAGAACCATTTTATAATATTTTTTGTTGTTTTCGTACTCCTGTGGGATACTACTGAAGAGAGTAGATAAGTAAAAAAGTAAAAAAATAAGAATTTTTGGAAAGTTTGTTAATTTTTGCACTGGATAAAATGGGTCTGTTTAATGTTTATCTGTTATGGTTTACATCCCTTTTTTTACAATATCTATTTCTTATTAGTATAATCAGCGTTAAATTTCATCTATTTAGGGAAAACCGCATCTAAATCGATTAACAATTAATCATAATATCGCTCTTTAAAGTTTTCTTCCTTTTATACGCTTTTACGTAATCATAACCTTACTTTTAATGCAACGAAGTATACTCCTCGCAGCATCGAGGGTGACTAACTCAGGAATGCAAGTTCATTGTTATATAACTGGTTCAATCGGTCAACGTGACAGGTGGCGCCCAGCTCTGTTTACAGTGGCAGGTGCAGCGCATCGACCTTGACCAGTTTTACGAAATTCCATGATGGCCGCCGACGCAACAGCGAATCAGATGCAGCCAAATGCATAGCGCCCAATTAAATCATTGGTAACCGCATTCCTAAGTCAGTAATCCTCGGTGCTTTGTAGGGTGTACTTTGTTGCGTCAAAATGTAGGTTGTAATTACGTAAAAATATGTAATTAAGGAAAATTACGTTTAAATGAAGTAAATTATTTAAAAAAGTAAATTAAGCACTTCATTTAATATTTATTTATCATAATTATAATAAATATTAATGAAACGTTTATAAAATGCCTAATAATAAATTTTACTAAATTGTATTGCATTTAAAAAAAATCATGTGTGCAATTCACACGTGGTAGAAGTGAAACCTTCAAAAATGTTGGTTTCAAGATAATGAGACGAATGTAAAATTTCGGGAAGAGGATAATTGAAGGTTTTAGTAATGATTATAGTGATACAAACCTAAAGCTTTGTACTACGCGTGTGTGCACAGACACGTATTGACACACGACCACAAGGGGCCATTCATTTATTACGTAAGATGATTTTTACTAGTTTCTGACCCCCTCCCATCCATAAATAAGAAAAAATAAGAATAGGCCGACCCCTCCCCCCTATTTAATATTTATTAGGTAAAAAAGTTTGTTAATTTTTGTACTGGGTAAAAAGGATCTGTTTAATGTTTTTTATTTACCATAAAATTTTAGAACCACTTCATATGATTTTTGCAGCTTTCGTATTCCTGTGGGATACATATGAAGATAGTACGTACCCAAGTAAAAAAAGTAAAAAAAAAAAACTATTTTTTTGATCTTCGTCAAAATGGGATTGTCTATAACCACAAAACATTAGAATCACGTGATATTATTTTTTTGCGGTTTTCACAGTCGTATACGGTTCTAAATCCGGATGGTTATAAACCATAGTATGGCGTCATTACCAGCAGTGATAGTAGGGACATAACGATTTTTATGAAAACAGTTGCTAAGCAAACTTTATTTGTTATTAGGGCGTTAAACAACAATTTAAAGGATTTGAGTGAGAGTAGAGACTTTTTGACTTTACAAAGTGCTCCCTCCTTCCCCGTGGGATATCTCTATCCAGTATAATTTTGTTACGTATCTTCCTTAGGTGGAACATACGTACCTACATTGAAAAATCTATTTCTAAATGCATTTACTTTTATGTCATGGGTTTATCAGAAAAAGAGACGTCAAATGGCGCGCCGTGTGATGCGCGTTTTCACTTTGAACTTTCAATTTGGTGGCACATCGCATTACCGTAACTTCTAACGCGGTTACCCTGAAATGTCACCGTAAAGCTACGTTAGGTATTTTTATTGCACGGTAAAATCAGTCAGCTCGCTCGCTGCTTTCAATTCGAATATGGGTCTACTGTACTGTAGGTACGCAAGAATAAAGAAGATGCAGAGAAATTTTATATTTTATTACGAAAAAGCGACATCAATCCCCAAAAAAAAAAAAAAAGGCACGTCAGACGCTTTTAGTTTGATAACTGAAATTTTGAAATTCTTGGATGTATTGTTATAAATAAAATTATATTAAAACATAAAATTATAAAAAGATGAATATTGATATTAATCTTGTCGCTTTTTGGCAAAATCAGTTTACCCACTTTCTGCACGTAGGTAGGTACCTACTGCTTATTTTATTATTGTTAAGAGTTTAACTGAAAATTTAAAAATGTGTTCTTATCAGGAAATCAAATAGGCAAATTTTTCTCTTTCAAAATTTTGGATTTTGGAAGTTTGAAACATATTTACGTTAGTCTTGTGATATTTTTAGCAAAACCGAAACATGTCAACCCTATGTAGAAATTCGAAAAACAATTTCCTAAAACTTTTCTAAACACCTTTACAGATACCCCACAATTAAAAAAATGTACTTTTTCAGAATTAACTTAATATAAGGTCTTGGTCTTGCAGTCTTGGTCTTGGTTTTGCTTTGCTCATTACTAAAGTACTCCATAAATTAATAATTGATTTTAGACTTCTTTTTATGATTGAATAATAATAAGCAATAACATCTTAATGAACTTTTTTTTCAATTTATGGATAGTGACTTTAGGTTTAAAAATGTTTGCCAAATGAAAACATGTTTACAAAATTTTTTGAAAAATGTTCGTTAAGACCTTATTGCAAGACCAAGACTCAAACCAAGATCAGACAAAATTCAGCAAGACCAAGACCAAGACTGAGTAAACAAGACCGAGACCAAGCTCAATACTATCCGAGTCTTGGTCTTGATCTTGCTCTGCTCATTACTAGCCATGTAGTTGTTTTTTCAGACTTTAGTTCTTGTTTAAATTTGTTAAATTGCTAGTTAAAGTCGAAAAATTGGTTAAATATTAGCAATTTTTATATACATATACTTTAAACGAAAATTTAACGCACTTCAACAAAAAATAAAAAGCTAAAAAAATCTGTAATAATACGACATCCTTAACAAATCGTTTATAATGACAAAACTGCAGAAAGATGTTAAATAGTTCTAATAAAAAATTAAATTTATGATAATTACACTTTAATAATACCTAGTTGTAGGGTGATATCTATGAGTGTAAGAGGTAGGTCAAAAGAATTTTAGAAAACATTTTTGCGGATTCCTGCACGAGCTTTCCATATCTAGTGTTTGTTAAAAAAAATATAAGACCAATATTTGAAAATTCAAAACTTTGGAAACGAAAAAATTTGTATATTTATATATCAAATTTTTTCTAAGAAATCTAGACAATGAATGTACTAGTTTTAGTTCTCAGTTTTTCCAAAAAGTGACGAGATTCTCCCATAAATATCCTGTAATTCAAAAATGTAATTTATTCCAATTTATTCTGTTGGTAGGTAAGAATTATTTGGTAACTTCTTTGCAGTTTTCTCGTTATAGACAATTTGTAACATCAGATATTTTTATTTATCGACTTTTATGATGTCTTCGACCTTAATTGAAAATTTAATAAACGTAAACGATAAATAAAAATTGAAAAAGCATCGGTATTAATCTAGCATCCCTTATAATGACGAAACCCCAAAAAAGTTTCTGATTAACCCTTATAAAAAAATAAATCTGAAACAATTACATTTCTTTAATTATGGGGTTTCTGTGGAGGCTGTTTTGGAGATTAGAATAATTTTAAGAATTTCCTGTTTACGGTTCACACGCTTTGGGGTTGCAAATAAATCATAAGGCCTATAATCGGATTACACTAAAAATTTTGAAACGAAGAAATTTGCATATTTACAGATCAGATTTTTTTGAGAAACTTAGAAAATAAATGTACTAGTTTTGGTTCTCAGGTTTGCCAAATATGACGAAATTAATAGCAATAGACACCCTGCAATTTACAAATGTAATTTATTCCAATTTAATTTTCTGTAAGGATTATTTGGTAACTTTTCTACGGTTTTGTCGTTATAAAGGATTTGTAAGGGATGCAAGAATGTTACAAATTTTTATTTACCAGTTTCCAAAAATTCATAAAAAAATAGTAATTTCTAACGTTTTATGATTTCTTCGACTTTAACTGAATTTTTAACAATCTTAAACGATAAATAACAATCTAAAAGGCTTTTGTAATATTCTAGCATCCCTTATAAATTGTCTATAATGACAAATCGCCAGGAAAGTTACTAATAATTTCTAATAAACATTTAAAGGTTACATTTTGAACATTGTGGGACATTTACGAGGGTGTAGGAGGTCAGAACAATTTCAGACTACTGTTTTCTTTGAGTTCGAGTATATCTAGCGCTCACACGTCTCGAGTCTTCTAACTGAGTCACAAAATTTATATTTGTATAAGACTTTTCAAAAATCCAAAAGTTTTGAAATGGAAATATTTGTATACCTATTTGTAAATCAGGGCTTTCTTAAAAAATTTAGAAAATGAATAAACTTCTTTTTACCCTTAGGTTTGCCAAAAAGCGACAACGTTAATATCACCAGACTCCTATAAATACCCCATAATTAAAAAAATACTCAATAATTAAAACAATTAAATTTTTTATAAGAGTTCACTCAGAACTTTTTCACCATTACAGCAATACAGACTTGTACCTAAGGGATGTTTGAATATTATAGAATTTGTTTCAGAGTTTTATTTATTAGTTAAGATTGTTAAGTTTTCAGTTAAAGTGAAAGGTTCATAGAAAAATTAGTAATTTGTTCCATTCTGTGATTTATTCGACTTTAACTGAAAATTTAACAAACTTGAACGATAAGTAAAAATCTAAAAAGCTTTTGCAATATTCTTATATCCTTTATAAATTGTCTATAATGAGAAAACTCCAGAAAAGTTACTAAATATTTCTTACAAACATTTAAAGGACAATGATTAATGTGCAATTTTGTCGAGAAAATTACACTTTGAACATTATAGGACATTTATGAGGGTGTAGGAGGTTAGAACAATTTCAGACTACTGTTCTTTGAGTTCGAGTATATCTAGTGCTCACACGTCTCAAGTCTTCTAACTGAGTCACAAAATTTATATTTGTATAAGACTTTTCAAAAATCCAAAAGTTTTGAAATGGAAATACTTAAGAGTATATATTTGAAAATCAGGGGTTTCTTAAGAAATTTAGAAAACGATTTTTACCCTTAGGGTCAAATTTTCCACGATTTTGGCGATACAGACTTGTAAGGAATGCCTCAATATTATAGAATTTTTTCAGTTTTATCTTTTATCTAAGATTGTTAGCTTTTCAGTTAAAACCGAAACTTTCTGCGATGTTCTGACTTTGATAGAAAATTCAATAAACCTAAACAGCAAATAATAATTCTGACATCTCTTATAAGTTATCTATAACGACGAAACTCCAGAAAAGTTGCTAAATAATTAAAAAAAAATCTGAAAAAGTTACATGGCGTTTTTACGAGATTCTAATACGTCTAACACATTCTTGACCTGCTCCTCTTCTTTGAAACCCTTAATAACTGAAAATAACTATGATTCTTATTTTTTTTAACGCTTCCAATTTCTAGAATCTTGAATAAGTACTTTAGCACAAACAGTGTTTAATAAAACAGTAGTTTTGAGATGACGCATTAGGCAAAAGGTATAAATCAATATTACCGAATGCATTAGTATTAGTGGCATTAAATCCTGTAGGATTTACACACAAACATATACCTAAATAACGTAGGGTAGGTAGGTAGGTGTTAAGGGTCCGGTAATGGAATAGAGCAGTCGAGAACAAGCTGTTCGTGTAATATTTACTACCTCCTATTGGTAATGCATTACAAAAGCACTTGTTATGTCCGACTTATGTATTAGGTAAAGGTACCTAACTAATACATAAATTTCGACAACACAAAACAAGTATTGTAGATTGTAGGTACGTGTATTTATACCTATCAGGTGCAATCGAAAGGCATTAGCAGACGAGGGCCTTTAATACAAAAGTTTGATGGCGCTCTGTAGTTGTGAAGAGAAATAATTATATTACATATACCTAAATAAGGGCGAAACAAGTCATAAAGTCAAGTTAAGTTATTGATTAGTTTTATTGTTCGAAAACTTTAAATTTGTCAATATTATTGATAGAAATTTTCTGGTCAAATAACTACCCCTACATATAGTTATCAAAGCATTACATAAATTACCAATGACACCTTCAGCTGGAAAAAATGAATCTGTGGAATCTTTAAAAATAACAATAGGTAGATACCTATGTAAATAATTTTTTATATCTGCCCCAAAAACTTAAAATTTATTAATATATATACAGGGTTTTTCAAGTTGATGGGCTATTAAAAGTATATGAATTAGTAGAAGGAATTCAATTCTGAAACTTGGGCTCATTTGGTTATTGTTTATGCCGCTTCTTTTAAAAATATTTTCAAGTTCGATTTACATCCGGTTATACCGGAAGTCGATACCAACTTTGTTATTTTAAATGGAATGGTATATTTTTTACGCTGAATTCGAATAAAACGTGTAATTCTAAAGTAAGTTTGATAACCAACTTGTACACCTATGACGATCGGTTTCTGAGTTAATTTAATTTATAGAAAAAAAATCGCTACCGCAACCCAAATTATAAAACATCATAACTTCCACAAAATACGACTTAGAGTGTTGAAATTTTTACTAGTAATAGCTGAATATTAGTGCTAACGCCTTGACAAAATTGAATTAAATAATTTATACAGGGCGTTCAAAATAAAATTCTAAAATTGAAAAACTTCAAACACGAATTACCTCGTTTTTTCAAATGGCACCTACTATTTTTTATTTTTTCAATCGATTCCTTTTTAATCCTCTTTCGATCTATATGGATACTTTCTATTTTAAGTAATAATTCAAAATTATTCCAAAATTTTTAAATAAAATAGGAAGTATCCATATGGATCGAAAGAGGATAAAAAAAGGAATCTATTGAAAAAATAAAAAATAGTAGGTTTGAAAAAAACGAGGTAATTCGTGTTTGAAGTTTTTTAATTTTAGAATTTTATTTTGAACGCCCTGTATAAATTATTTAATTCAATTTTGTCAAGGCGTTAGCACTAATATTCAGCTATTACTAGTAAAAATTTCAACACTCTTAGTCGTATTTTGTGGAAGTTATGATTTTTTATAATTTGGGTTGCGGTAGCGATTTTTTTTCTATAAATTAAATTAACTCAGAAACCGATCGTCATAGGTGTACAAGTTGGTTATCAAACTTACCTTAGAATTACACGTTTTATTCGAATTCAGCGTAAAAAATATACCATTCCATTTAAAATAACAAAGTTGGTATCGACTTCCGGTATAACCGGATGTAAATCGAACTTGAAAATATTTTTAAAAGAAGCGGCATAAGCAATAACCAAATGAGCCCAAGTTTCAGAATTGAATTCCTTCTACTAATTCATATACTTCTAATAGCCCATCAACTTGAAAAACCCTGTATACCTAGAATTTTAGTTATTAAGTGATAACTAACTTACCAAAAATTTTCGGTCCAAAATACACTCAATAATAACGACTGCGGTATTTAAAATCACACTCGTCTTTTTAAACCGAAGGCGTAAAACTGACTGACTGTGGTAATCGACAGAATGACAAATAGAGATAATTTTTTCAATAACCTTTCTGCGACCGTCAACACTATTAATAGACGTGTTATTCGGATCTTTGCACGAGACTTAATAATTCTAGAAATAAAAGAAAATAACGTACGTATTAAATAAATTAATAACCAATCTTTCCATAGATAGTTTTTTGAATGAATTTTAAAATATTAGATAAAATTAACTTGTACACCCAAGCAAAAATATGAAGTCCTTTAAAAAAATTAACTTATACATACTACATAATAATTATTGTTAATTTAATAAATTAAAGTTTTCAAGTATTAAAATGTTGCTTAAAGTTTTAAAATTGAAAATAAAAGGGAAAATAAAAACAGAAAACAGAGTCCTGGGGGACTTATCGCTCTACTAAAAAAAGTATTTAGTTCTAAATATTTTGGTTCTACGAATATTTCTTTTGTCACTAATATTTTAGTTAGTCCTTAATAAAAGAAGTGGCCCTTATAAAAGTCAGGTTTAAATTTATAATTATTTATAAACACTAATCTACCTTGGTCTTCCTCTACCCTCTGTAATCCTATCTGTGAAGTTAATATAATGCCTCTAACTAAATATCCCCCTAATATCCATGAACTTTTATCATCAGGGTCCTTACTCAAAATATTTTAATCCTTAATGAATTTTTGAGAGGAAAACAGAAAAATGAAAGTCTTTCGAGGACCATACATTTATTAATTTTATTATTGAATTAATTATCGCTTGGTCCAATTTTAGCAATAACTTCAGGGTAGTTTCACATTTACATTTACATTTACCTTTGTTTTCATTTTATAATACTCCTTTTAGACCAGGGTCGATAATTTTTGAAACTAAAAAAAAAATTATAGTAGGATGAAACCTATTGGAAAAGGAACAAAATATAACAGAAATGAAAGGAAAAATAATTTATGGGCGATCTAATGTCGGGAAGGGAAAGTAGGTGAGCTTTTAAGCGTAAAAAACGGTTTTCCTTGATTTCCGGAAAATCTACAAGTGTTATGGAAAAAAGTTAAATGGAAAAGTTGTAGGTAATAAAAAGATCTACAACTTTTGTATTTATACTTTTTTCACATAACCTCAAAATTTATGTGAAAAATTCAAATAACCAACTTTTTAGTTTTTTATGTTTATCTTTTACAAAAAAACTTTTTTTTTCACGAAATTTGGTGAAAACTTACTTATTTATGTCCCAAACACGCTGTAATTTTTTAGATTCGAAATATTTATTTTTTCACCTTATTTTTACTTATTATCGGAAAAGCACCCTAATTATCAATCGAAAATTCTCACGTCAAAATGTCTGCTTTTTTAAAAACGTTGGTGAAGAAAAATATATATTACTATGGTAAGTTTTCTCAGGAAATGCAAAAAAACGAAGGGAATTTTATCTAAAAAATGTGACCGCTGCTATTTTTTCAGTAAAACAGTTGATTTATTAAATTCTAAATACATTTATGTCATAGAAAATCTCATAAAATATAAATATACATGTAAATCGTACTATTGAATTCACATACTTTATACTGATTACGTTATTCATTATAATATTTTTAAAAACATTAATTTAGTTTTTTTCGTTTTTTGCATTTCCTGAGAAAACTTAACATAGTAATGTATATATTTTTTTCTACACCATCAGAAAGTAGAGATTTCAGCGAGGAAAAAGTCCACCAACGTTTGGGACATAAATAGGTAAGTTTTCACAAAATTTCGTAAAAAAAAAGTTTTTTTGTAAACGATAAAAATAGAAAACTAAAGAGTTGGTTATTTGAATTTTTCACATAAATTTTGAGGTTATGTGAAAAAAGTATAAATACAAAATTTGTAGATCTTTTTATTACCTACAACTTTGCCATTTAACTTTTTTCCATAAGACTTGTAGTTTTTATGGAAATCAAGGAAAACCGTTTTTACCCTTAAAAACTCACCCCCTTCCCCTTCCGGACCTCAGATCGCCCGTAAATTATTTTTCCTTTCATTTCTGTTATATTCTCTTCCTTTTCCAATGGGTTTCATCCTACTATAATTTTTTTCCACTTTTTACTATTTTTGAAGGCTTGAAGTACTGGTCTATTTATTATATAAAACCTACCTTTAAATTTGATACATAATATCACTCACTGTTTGTAAACATAAGTCGTCTTTAGCCCCTCTCTACTCCTATTTGTACATCTAACATATATAAGTATTTTTAATAAATTTTTGTTAATAAAAAACGCAGAAAAGGGAATTTTTTGGGCCTATAGTTTCGGACAAAAAAGTTTTTGAAAGTCTTTAATTTTCTAATTATTATGATTGTTGCTTTTGTTACTAACATTTTCAGTAAAATTTTAATTTTAAATAAGTTGTAATTATTAGTAGCTTCATAAGGGTCGTATCACTGTTACAAAAATATGTTTAAATTTCTTAACATCTCTAACTTTTACAAGGGTAGTTTAATCTACATAAATTGTCATCTGCTCCACATTTAAGGGGATATTCATTAATTTCCTGTAATGTTTTATTTTGATTTGGATTCCTCCCTTCCTCTTTAGTGAAGTTTAGTTTGGAGAAGCGATATTTACCCTAATTGAAATAAAAATTGAGTTGAAAATTTTTACCTTAAATAAGAATAAATCTTCATTCACCCCATTTTGATCTTTGTTAATGGCTGCCCCGTTATCCCTATTTATCCTTCTAAAAACTTCTCATGTCCTCATTCTAAGCGTCTAAAAAAATATTTTCAAGTTTACTCTTTAATGAATTTTTGAGGGAAAATGTATTTATATATTGGTGGTATATTAATGTTCGTTACAAAGTTGTAGACGAAGTTACGATTTTCGAATGTGGACTGCATGTATCTATGTTCGGGCACAGTAGGTAGTTATTTTAAATAAGGTTAAACCAATTTAGCGTAACATCGGCAATATGTTATATTCTGTGGACATTCTCGTTTAGTTGAATTGCCCGAAATTCATTTTTCTTCACTGGGACATGTCCAGGGATATAATGTTAGTTCGTTAGAACAAGGAGATTTATACGCGTTCCGGAATTCTAACTGCAAGAATTCGAGCTAAAATGTTCAAAGGGTAATAGAATTGTTCCTGGAAGCTATAAATCCACTTTCAATTTCGAATAACGACCACATCTTTCTATAAAAGAAAATCAAATTGTATTTTACCGATCACCGATATCATTTTTTCCTCGTTTCTTTCCTCGCCATTTCCCATTCTGACTCTTTTCCTCCCTTAAACACGACAAATTTAACCATCTACAATAACGTTAACTGCAACTGGAAATTTACCTTCTTTTAATAGAAAAAAAATCCTTTTAACACATATTTATACTAGTGTTAATTGTATTATTTATATGTCTGTCTTTAACCGACTTATTCTGATTGTTTTTTAATCTTAAATTCTTCTAGTAACTTCTCGCAAAAGGTACAAAAGTGCCGCCGTATCGACCATCGCCTCTGGCCCTCATTCACAATTTAATAATATTATAATAACTGCATAAATTAAATTCAAAATTATTTAATTTTTGCAGGTAGCGAAGACGAAACAGAGGCACCTACCACGACTATGACAACTGGATTTACAACTGATATAGACGACGATCCTGATACTGAAAAAACTGCGGTGTCACCCTAATAACATTAATTTTATTTTCAATTTATTCATTTGTGATACTATATAAATTTGTAATGTTGTTGTTTACTATGTATATTATGATAGAGCTGTTGATTGTTCTGCAGGTTTATGAAGTTACTATTTTTACTATACAGTGGATTTCATTAATAACGTCTTCGGTTGTAACGACCTTTTGGTTATAACGACATAACACATACTTTGAGTTTAAGGAGTAATTTAAGAAGAAAATTTGACTGTAACGACTTCGGATCTATCTATCTATTATAATAAAATTGGTATAAAATCGACATTTACAGCTGAGGGTTAATCTGGACAAAATAGAAGATTAAAAGCAGAAAATGTACCTACAGGTTTTCGGTAATTTGGTAGTGATAACATTTCGTTTTTACACCTTTATAGTGTGTAAAAGTTTTCTCTACCCTCAAATGAAATTTATAAGAGGCGTAAAATTAATAGTTATTAGTTACCCCCTTCTTCAGTAACAAATTTTTTTTTGGATGAAAATTAACCCCTCGAAAACTATTTATCCAATATGAAGCATTATAATGCATGGGATAATTTGTATTAGATATTTTAAATTTAAAAAATATTTGTGGCATTGGAGAGCGTAGGTAAAATCAATCACCTCTCAGGGCGAAGAAACAGAATAATAATTAATTTTTTATTAACTGAGGTTAGTTTTGGGTGAATAAAAGTATCCCGTCATTCCCCCCAGAAGGAAATCTGCAATGGATCGAAATTATTCTAACCGATAATTATTTGCCCAAGATTTATTTATCGTTAGGACAAAACATCTGAATATTTTTGACACTCTGTATATAGATAACGCTTTTTAATTTTAATCGTCCCTCGACATGAGGGCACGGGAATACAATGCTGTTTTGTATAAAATTCTCAATTAGGTATAGAAATTATCTTCTCTGTCAATTAATGTTCGGACATGGAAAATCCTGTATTTTTGTCCTTTTTTAGGGTTCCGCACCTCAAAAGGAAAAAGCGGAACCCTTATAGGATCACTTCGTTGTCCGTGCGTCCGTCCGTCCGTCTGTCAAGACCCTTTTTCTCAGGAACGCGTGGAGGTATCCAGCTAAAATTTATACCAAATACTCAGGTCTATTGTCTCTTGGAGCTGTGAAAAAATCAACGCAATCAAAAGATACAGCCGTTTCTGCCGCAAGTGTCCGCAAATTTTCGAATCAAAACCTACAGGGTACTTCCCGTGAACTCAGAATCTTTAAATTTGCTATGAGGCAATGTCTTGTAGCACAAATAATGGAAAAATTGGGAAAACCGTAAATTTTTAGTTACATCATATAATAAAAATTTTTTAATAATTTTAAAGTTACTACTCCTTTCCTCATGAACGCGTAGAGGTATTAAATTGAAATTCATATCAAATACTCAGGTCTATAATACCTTTAAGCTGTAACAAAATCAAACTTCTATGTCAACGCAATCAAAAGAAACAGCAATTTAAGCCGCATATTTTCAAACTCGCAACTACTCGCAAGGGAATCAAAACCTAAAGGGTACTTCCAGTCGATTTAGAACTTTGAAATTTGGCATGAAGCAATGTTTTATAGCACATATAAAGGAAAAATTCCGAAAACCTTAAATTTTTTGTTACATCACATATATAAAGGTTTGTACGGAACCCTCGGTGCGCAAGTTCGACTCACACTTGGCCGGTATTTTTTTTTGTATGTAGATAATATTTGTGGCACTGGAGAGGACAAACTCAAAAATATTTTCTCTTCCCAAGAGCATCTCCTTCTGCAATCGTTTTTAAGGACATTATCGAATAAGATTTTCAATTGGTAAATAACCCGGAAGCACTATGTGGGTAGGGTACCAAAGGATATTTGCTCTTCGAGTAAGTAAATAATAGGAAATGCGTCGTTTCAAAATCATTGGACTGATTAATGTGTGATCTGAATAACCCGCTTTTCGCTTGATCACACGCTTCACGTCAATATCCTTTCAGATCACGTTATTCAATATCATCGAAACGTTGGTTGTCGTGTTGTGCTCGTCTGACCTTTAAGCCCCGTTGAATATCCGCTATAGGTCGGTCGTTACTTGGAGGTTTCGTTTATGTCGATTTATGTAAACATTATTTGCAAGATAACCCATTTGAAGACACGTTCGCTTTTGTTGTTGTATCGATGGTGGTTCGGGGGTTTCGGCTCTGCCACCACCGAATGTAGAATTGGTTCGCAAACATCGTTTGAAATATGATAAGAAATGTTCAGAGGGAAATGTCGATAATAAATTTCGTCGGGAAACTACCAGCAAAGAGTCAGTAGGTACAGATGTGTTTGGTAAACAAATTAGTCACCCCGTTCCTCTCGTTAGTAATTTGTCAGAGTTTAAAGTAAATAAAACTAATATCTCAGGAATTTACAGACATTCCAGTATGAACTACGAAATGTCGACAGGATAGTTAGGAGCTAAATTGTTTTTGGGGTGAATAATTTAGAAGAAATTTTGCAAAAACCAATGTTTTTGCTGCTTCTTAAAATAAAATTTCACTCCGACGTGTAACAACCCTCTCAATTAAAATGTGTTGCCACAATTGAAAATAAATATCTTTTGCCAGTAAATAGGTTTAGATAAGGGGTAGAGGGTCGAGAGAGGTTAAGGGTAACTTTGCAGAAGACTCATATAGGGTTTTTAGGTGGGAACAGGTGGAAGGAATCGCAGGGAGTGAAGATAAACATGGACATGATCACTTTCTTCATGTTGCCTTTTCCTTTTGTAATTTAAGGATTTTAAGCAATCAAATTAAAAAATTCTTGTTTCCAAAATTTACCTAAAAGGCCTTTATTTGCAATTTATAACCCTCAGGTTCAAGTAGGTGATTGATGTTGTGGTCTTGTCCTGCTTCAACTCTACCCCTCCACTTTCACTCAAAAAATATTCTTAGTTTTCTACTAGATAAACTTTAACCCTCTATCCCTTTCAGATCATTGCTCACCTCATGCACTCATCATTTATTTACTATTCATTTCATTTTAAATTTTCATCTCCACCCCCTGTGCTTCCCCTTTAAGTGCTATGTACGTAGGTATGTTATCTCATTTTCAATTTGGCTCTCCACCTTAAATACTATGTACGTACAGGTTTGGTTTTAACATTAGAATCATTGGGGAGGTTAAGTCGGTGGTAGATTTGCAGCTTTTAAGTAAAACGAATAGGAGGAGGGTGGGAGGGAGGAAGGTGGGTGGGGTGTAGCAAGAGCGGCGAACAAATTAGTTTTCTTGCTGTAATTTGTCAGAGCAAGAGTATGTTAATAAACTAACTTCGTCCCAGGAGATTGACTCAGCAAGATCTTTACGTTCCACCATCTCCCCCTTTGGTTACTGAACAACCGGCTACGACCCCGTCAGAATTTATCGAGTTTAAAGCTCTCTTTCCCGAATTTAAATGCCTACATAGTGACCTTACGTTTAGTAGGTACCACGATCGTGGATTCTGTGAAATATGTAAATCGTTATTAACTTTTCACGGACGTGCACCACCCTTATTAATTAAAACGTTGTAATTAATTACCCCCCGTCAACCGACACAATGGTGAACTGTCTCGAAACAAATCAAGACGATTTTCAAACAATTAAATTAAATTTAACTAAATTAATAATTAAAACTAAAAGTCACACCCCTATCACAATTTTATCACAAAATATGAGACGTGTTAACTTTACTGAGATTAAATTAGGAAGGCGAAGTCCGTAATAAAAGTTAATAAAAAGCAACTTAAAGTACGTACTGCTAACTTTTATTGAGACAGTTTCCGCCAGTAGATCTCTTAATAAGGTTACATATCACTAGATGGCGTTTTACAGGGAGTTACTTGATATTTATCAACTTTCTTTTATGAAGTAGCTTTAGTTTGGTCGGTGATTTATCTGACCACCCATTGTGAGCTGATGAGGGGTAATAAGACCAAAATCGCCATTAAAATTTTATTTTAGATAAATCGTTGGCCTAGAATAGAACTAAACGTTCCTTGCAAAGTAATGGATTTAGAACACTTTGTAGATAAGGGATAACTTTTTTGGGCCGATCTTATTGAATTAAATACGAGTAACTTGAAAATTCGTTTTTTCGTGGTGTTATTTCTGGTAAGTAGATAAAAATTTGGTTGATTGTCAGTCACGAGTCGGAACAGCAATTTCAGGGATTAATGTCATAATAAAGACATTAGGGTGAAACAAGGGGCCGTTATTAATGGATTTATAACAGCGTTCGTGCATCGACCGCTCCAGAGAGACGCCCGAAAATAATACGTCGAACGTGGAGACAAAAGGGTTCTAACGTTAACGAGCCAACTGGACCCTCGAAATAATAAAGAAGGCAATATAATAAAAAGGAAAATGGCATCAGAATTTCGTGATTTTCTTTTCTGGGCCGGCAACAGAAAATAAAAGATTTTATTAAATTACTTGGAGCATTAAAACATTAATTGCTATCGATTGATCGGCTCGTTTGTATTTGCAAGCTGAAGAGTTATAAATCGTACGTCGATGACATATGCTTCGATTTTTGAGCAGAAGATTCTTCAAGACTCTTAGATCCAGATCCACCCTTTTGACTGGGGATCAATGTTAACCGTTTGTGATATAAAATAAAATTTTACAATTTATTCTGATTGGAGTTACAAATAAATCGTCTTCTTGTTTTGCGGTCTAACGAAGGTATATTTCAAGTTCTATGTGTGATATAGGGGGATTAGCCGTGATAATCCTTTCTTCCTGTGTACCTAAGCCCTTGTATGAAGCTAAACACCTAGCGTGAACCGCAAACTCTAGCGTATTCCTGTTCAGTAACGAGATATGGAGAACCACGAAACTATTCAGCCTGATGAAAATTACACAGATCTTGAAAGGATATTATCGATCCGAGGATGTCGGATTAATGCTTTTTTGCCCCTGTGTACAGGTAAATTCTATTTTCGTAACACAGAAAATGATGACAAATCGATTGCTTCATTTTAAAATGAAAAGCTCCAGACTTACGAAAATAGATTTGTGGAGCAGAGAGAAAAATTATTAAAAGTTGTTTTTGGATTGGATTTGGATTTTTGTTAGTTAGAATTCTAGAAAATAAATTAATTCTTCAAAAGCTTTGTTTAATTTTTATTCGAATACATAAGTGGCCAAATAAATTTCTTTCTATGTTAAAGTTAATATTAGACAGGGGCAGTTGAATGGTGACTGTACTAAAATTTTATTAGATGTTTAAAGAAAGAATGAACGAAAAATAAATTAGCTTTCTAACTGTGCTGTTTGAACAATCGATGGACTACAAAGACACTTGTTCAATGTACCGAATGAAATCGTTTTCTTTTATTTAGCACATGAAGAATGAGTATTCAAACGATTTAACAAGATTTTGGGACATTTCCAAGCAATTGTGTTTATTTACGTATATAGAACGTTCGTTGGCGAAGAATGTTTTGAAACAAGTTGAAGTTGTCAGTTTTGGCACAACCGAATTACACCCCCATTTCATAAAACTTTAAGATAATAATCTGTAGTTTTATTTATATTATTATTTTATAACATATTCTAACCCTGTATTAAGGGCAAATTAGTATTTCTTTGTAAAAGAACAAATACTCAAAAAGTCGTTAATATTTTGCCTGCGGAATGTTAAAATTTCTAATTTAAATTTATTTATTTTCATATTTATTTATCCAGCATTTAAGTTCGTTAGAATTTCCAACCCTCCAATAAAACGTTCTTAAACTAACCTCAGTTGTTTCTAACGACGGATATATTTAATTATTAAAGTCATTAATACTATTTTAAGTACCTAAGAAAATTAGGACCTTCTTATATATTTGTTTCATTTGGCGCCGTTCAAGTGAGCAGAAGAGGGTAGGGTAGTGCCGCGACGTCAGAAGCCTACACAATAATAATTTACTGTTTTAACCCCCTGCAAGGGCATGTAGGGGTGGCGTAGACATCACCTGCAGAAGACGAATGAACGGTGCGTTACAATCAGTGGGCTAACCATTACCTATTCGAAAGGGCTTTGTCATACACACAGATTCGTAAAGCTTTGCCAACTGGGCCGTTTTGACTGTGACTGTGAGGTTATGTCTTGTCTGCAAGGGTAGAAGCAGAAGGCAAGGGCAAGGGGTTGATTACTTCCACCTTTCATTAATCAAGGGATTGTCGAATGAGAAGAATGGCGTAATTAAACTTGAAACTAACTAAACCATAGTTACTAGCTACAAAAATTATTTTTATAAGAGGAGTGTATTTAGATAAAAAAAATAAATAATTGTAACATAAGTATCTATTATATTACGTTTCTATAATATTAAGCTACTGCCAGTTTGTCGCCATCTGTTGGTAGTTATTTATAAGTAACTGTAGCAGTTTATGTTAAATAGTAACTTTGTTCTTATTCCATGCGTCAGGCACATTCACCATTCAATCAAAATTCAAATTCAAATTCCCTTCAATGTTCGTAATCAATTTTCTGCTTCAAACAAGAACAAGACCATATAGCATTCAGGTATCTACTTATGTACGTATAATAGGTACATAAGATACAAACATGTTACAGTGTTTAGTGCAGCAGTACTTTGGATTATGAAGTCTGCACAACTAAGTTTATTATTAATTTGGGCCATTAATTCGGTGGAAGGAACTGCAGGAAGTAAGTAATCACGTTATCAGGCAAGGGATGCATCGGGATGGAAACATTACCCATGGAAACATCCTGGGTCGATAAGATTAAGCATGAGGTTAAGAAGCTTGCTCATAATGTAACACGATGCGCCAGTATGAATATCTTAAGCGGCAGGCAGTGTGTGCAATTAAGAAGATCAACTGACTAAAAAGTATTAACATTTTCGGAAGAAAATTAATCAATTTATTAATTACCATGCCAATTAGAAACTAAGAACTATTATTCTAGGGTCGGCATATTCAGCGCTCAATACTTGTAGGAGTTAAACCCATTGAACCGCGAAGAATTCCAAAAGACTCCAGGACGACTAATTTATGTAAGGGATGTTTTGGTAATCAGACTGATTGAAAATAAAGAACAAATTAGTTAATATTGTAGTTAGAAGGATAAACTAATTGCGAGACGAACGCTTTCAGACATGAGTAAATAAGGGTAAATAAGCGAGCAGATAAACAAGACTAGAGGAGATTCTAGAAATAGAGCTGAAGGGTGGATTGTCGAAAAAAACTAATTGCTAATAAGTTACCCAGACTGACAGCAATAGAAATCCTTGCAACAAAAAATTATATCTAGATACCTACCCACTGCTATATTCTAATGAATTTTAAATTCTTTGAACATATTAAGGGTTATTTTCTTTATACGTTATATATCTATACATTATGTATTTATTTACAACTAGCAGCAATACCCGGCGTTGCTCGGGTAAAAATATATCACACGTTTGATGGAACACTAGAATATTCGCGAATTTAGAACTATCCAAAACATCCCATAATGATTCAAAACATTTTCTAACTTTTTTTAACATTCTGAACATTCTTGAATGATCTTCAAGATTCTGGAACATTCATGAACATTACCAAATCATTCTGAAATGTTATAATATAATAAAGCGTTCCTTTACTTCTTAGAACATATTTGAACTCCCTGTAACATTCTAAAAAAATCTGCTTCATTCTCATCCCCACTCCGTGTTGTTTGCTGGGTGAGTAGTGACATCAGTAGACGCCTGGCGGGGATGACTAATCGATTGATAATAATTGATCAGTTATCGACCACTGAGAGTTGAAGATTATTACAGTACTAATATCGCTATTAAAAAATGGGAGTTGGTGGTAGAAGGGTGAAAATTAAGGGTCATATGTATTTTTTAATGTCAAATCATAAAATAATTTAAAAAATTGTCCAAAAAATAAAAAGTTAGGGGTGGACAACTCTTATTACTTAGGGGTATTAAAAATAGATAGTAGCCGCTCAGACCTACCGAATATGCATATAAAATTTCATAAAAATCGGTTAAGCCGTTTCGGAGGAGTATGGTAACTTACACGAGAATTTTATCGTATTAGTTTATGTACGTAGGTAGATACTTTCTTTATTAAATTTTCTATTTCTATTTTAATAACATCTCCTCTTTGTGCTTTGGTTATAGAAATAGACATCGAATCCGTCTTTTACGTCAATTTCTTATTTGCAACGCTCATAAAATAGAAATATAAGAAAGGCTTTCAGCATCTGAATTTTTAATGCATCTGTTTCTACGCTACATGTCACTGTGACTGTGACTGTGACTAAGCACTCACGTTTTACCTCGTCTATCATCAACGTTTGATGAGACTTATATCAGAATAAATTCAATTACCTAAGTCAAGTAAAAGATATTCCTTTTGGAGTATAAGTAGAGGTAGTTCAATATCTAATAAACCACGACGAGTTTTTGTTGTACAATGACCAGAAACTTCACCCAAATTATTGACTTTTATTATTTTTAAAAATTGAAAGACTCCAAGATACATTTAAAATATATTAACTGCATTTATGTTAACTTTAATACTTATATACGTATATAAAAACATGCCTGAAGAATTTGTATGAATTTTCCTGTATCCCAAAGCTTTTTGAATGTGTTCGTGTATAAGTTACGAGACGGTTATGAGACCAAAAGCCAGCATAAGGTGATACACGTAATTAAGAATTATTTATGTTGTGAAAATGTATACGAAAATTTGTGTATTTAATATCCGCAAAAGATTGTTTTTTTTCACGATCTTTTTGACAGTTCGCATAAATCGGGGCGACCGACGTGGAGATTTTATTATTTGGCCCTTTTATGACTGACAGACAGACGAAGCTGAGTTCGCAGAATTTCCGGCAAAACGTAAACTTCAAAATCGCGTATGCATAACTTTATGATACTCTATATAAACTTATGCTCAAGTTGCACAACTTTTAAGAAGAAGAATAATATGAACACTCACCATTTCGACAGTTTGACCAAATATTGAACAACGACAAGACAAGAAACTGCACGAGGAGGAAAATCTGAAACAAAACAGAAAAAAATTAACAACCCTATAACTAAGTAAATAATGAAGTACCTCAGGGTTGAAAATAAATAAGTTACAAAGTGACACTTTTCATAATTTACGTAACAGTATCCTGAATCGTTAAATATCAATTTTCGGTTGACATTTACCACTATAGGCACATATATCTCGCAAATTTTAATATATGTAATAGCGACCCGTTTTATACGATCGCAGCAAAGGGTGCCGCCACGTTTGATGTACAGTACGGGGTGGGAAACCAATAAATGTCGGTAATACACGCATTCCAAAATATTTATTGCATTTCAACCTTATTTGTTATAAAACGCGAGACGTGAAATGGGAAACACCCGAAAAAGCACTTGTGGAAAATTTTTCGTTAAGCCAATAAGTTAGGGTATTGTAATTATTTTTTTGCGCTTTCATATGTCTGTTATAAGTTTGTTTAATGAAAGCAGCTACGCTGTGTAGCGACATCTGCATTTTAATATGCAAAAAGGGAAGTAGAATTCAATAGGACATAAATCTACGTAGAAAATATAACACAAAGCTTTCGGTTTGTCCAATTAAAAGTTTTAACAACGTCTTCTTTGTTAAATCTAAAGTTTCAGGAGGCAATAACCCCGGTTCGCGTTCGAATTGAATGGACGTTGCAGGGTGGCGCCCCATTAAAAAAAAGAAATTTTACAAAAAAAGGGAAAAAGTACAAAGTAACAATATTTCTCGAAACACGACTGCCTGTAATGTACACTGAGGATCTCGGTCTTTATTCGAGTTTAACGTGATAACATTGGCGGTAAATGCGAAAAAAGTAGACACCTATTTCGAAAGTTTAGTTTTCTTTATTGCCGGGAAAGTTTCTCGAAAAGGGAATTGCCGCAAACAGACGAGAAAGGGCTCTTGATGGTTTTAATGCTTTTAGTTAACTTTATTCCGTTACGAACGTACTACCTAACATAGAACGTAGGTAGAAGTTTCTTAAATGGAAGCAGAAGTTCGTTACTGGAAACATTAAGCTCAAACGCAGCACCCTTAAAATAAGGTGCACCTTACTCACATAAGTACTTTTACTACATTCAAACGAATTTTCCCTTTTTTGTTCGTATCTACTTTCAGATTGCTTATTTTTGTTTAGTGTTTTGTAAAGAATTAAGCTGCTAGAATTTTTATTCTTTATACTAGAGTTGGAAAGCATCCAGTTTCACATCATTTGATCCTTTTTACAGAACTCTAACAACAGTTGTGCAGTGGTTGCCTCAATGAAGAGTAGTAAATCATACGCCGGTGATATATTCATTAACTTCGATTTTAAAGATTTAAACACGGGAAATTCTGTCACTGAAATTATTTTTTATCAAATTTATAGTTTTCATCAATTCGTGATAAGCTTTCAGTAGCAAATGGAAACTGAATTGTCTGCATAAGCAAATCGGAAATGGTCGTTTCCTTTTTCTACAATGTACCTACTAAGATTACTGACGCGTGGAAGAAGCTGATGCGAATCTGAGTTGATGAATTATTCATTACCTTTATATCCGCTGCAGTATTCTATCGAATGTAAGGTCCGATGAGATTTCTAAGAATAAATAATGCACATACATACATGTGCATGTCACCGCTTCCTTTCTTTCAGGCGCTTTCGTTATCTCTTTAAAGAAATTTTCACTCTGTGTTTTTCTCTTTTTCGCATTTCGATTTGACGTTTCTTTATACGACCAAATCAAATCAAACGGAAGATAGCATTATTCGATTATGTTTTTTTCTAATTTTTTCAATTTCTCTCTCTAGATACTCGCTCTCAAATTATTCCACGGAACTGGATTCATTTCCTATTCAAATCAAACTAACAATTTGAATGTTTTGCTTGACGACAACTGTGAGTATATTCGTCAAAAGCGATTTTTACCCTCGGGAAAGACATTGCCTCTTTACCAAATTTATATAATTATCAGTAACATTTACTAAGACTTTAAATAAATTACCAATGGGATGAGGGAGTTAAGGGACCCAAACTCTTCGAAATACATATTAAAAACCAATTTATATCCAATTTGAAACTGAAAATGAGTGACTACAATCAATGGTATTCATCCCTCCAATTATGAAAAGTAAATTAAGAAACCACTAAAAAATCTGAGCTGATTTTTGGAAGATCGACTAAAGAAATTTGTACTACAACTACCCAGTTATTGGTAAAGATGTTGTTTTTTGACAAAATGAAGTACCACAACTCTGCGTTACAGTACAATAGTTTCAAAAAACATGATTTGGAATGAAACCGAGTCAAAAAAAGAAAATTTGTTGGAGCCACAGTTTTTCCAGGGAAATTACCAGGACTTCTGGTTGATTTTTGGGAAAAGGATTGATTAAATGTGGTACTTTTTACTCCCCTAATTATAAAAAACGGAGTTACAGTAAGAGCGTTTCAGAAAACAAGATTTGGAATGAAACTGAGTCAAAAAAGAAAATTTACTGGATTCACAGCTTTTCCAAGGAAATTACCAGGAATTTTGGTTGATTTTTGGGAAAAGGATTCACCAAATGTAGTACCTTTGACTTCCCTAATTATAAAAAACTGAGTTACAGTACAATAGTTTCAGAAAACAAAATTTGGGATTAAGCTAAGTCAAAAAAGAAAATTTATTGGTTTCAAAGCCTTTCCAAGGAAATTACCAAAATTTCTGGTTTATTTTTGGGAAAAGGATTGACAAACTGTGGTACTTTTTACTCCCCTAATTATAAAAAACGGAGTTACAGTAAGAACGTTTCAGAAAACACGATTTGGAATGAAGCTGAGTCAAAAAAGAAAATTTACTGGATTCACAGCTTTTCCAAGGAAATTACCAGGAATTCTGGTTGATTTTTGGGAAAAGGATTCACCAAATGTAGTTTCAGAACTGCCCCAAATATAAAACGTTGAGTTTTAGTGAAGGAGTTCCGGAAAAAAACATTTGAAACGAGAAGTAGATCAAAAAATGAAATTTTTTTGGATTTAATGTTTTTCACATAGGAATTTACAAGGAATTCTGGATTAATTTTGGGAAAGGGTTGAGCACAAGTAATAGCTTCAATTATGAGACGTTGGATTACTGTAGAACAGTAAAAAGAACATTTGGGATGAATTGAATTCAAAAAGTTAATTTATTTAATTGTGTTAATTTGCTTAAACTTTGTAGTCGTGTAGTTGTTGTTCCCGGCATAAATTTTATTCGATGTCAACTTCGCAAATTACAGAGAAGTGTTATATGACGTTTTTAAAGGATGTACAACTTTCGCATGTAATCGGATTTATCAGTTTGATGCATTCGTTTTATTCGGCGGTTTCATTAGTGTCAAGTTCCGCGTCAGAAATTTTCCATACGGTAGATATAAATAAACTCACAATATATGGATAGCAACTGCGCCAGCTTATTAAAGTCATAGAGGAAAGTGGCGATATAAACGCTCCAGTTGCTGTTTTATTTTCCAACACGTACCAGAGGGTGTGTGTAAGTGAGGGAAATAGAGAGAGGGGGCAGAGCTTAAAAAGCCTTTAACCTAATTTGGCGTCATAAAACACATAAAGAGCTGATGTGCATGGCTACCTAAACCATCTACGGATTATGCACACGTTGCGTCACTACGACGATCAAAGACACCAGTCTTGAACAGCCAACGAATTGTGGGTAAAGTCTCATAAAATGTCTTGAGGTAGATTATAAAACATTGTGATTTACTACTTAGATACTAAAAATTACCCATCGAGGCCACTAAAAAAGAAAGAGCGAGCTACGTTGGCCAAACGAGATGTGTGTAAAATATTTGTATGTTTCATGAACATTCACAATATTATCTCAAGATTGAATTCATTTAAAAATAAAAAGTATTTTATGTTTACGTGCCTATTCTGTTTTATATGTGGAGGGTTGCTAAAAACTTTCAAAAAACTAATTTTTGTAAGCCCTTTTAAACAATCAGCTAGGAACAGCAGAACAAAAAGTCAAACAAAGCAGACGTAAAGTTCTTTTTATTGTAATCAAGCTGAGAATTATAAAGTCGATTTAAATGCATCAAAAAACTTGTCAAGCCTTCAGATATCCCTGCAAAAATTACACCAAACAACAAAGTACAAACTAGACATACGGGTGTATATAGGGATACGTACGTATAAAATATGTACATGATGAATGTAGATAAGTGGAAGTGGAGGGTGCAGTGCTTGCATATAAACTGACAAAAGCGACTACAAAGCACGATATGGCATCAGGTACTCATATAAACACAAAGCTTGCGTGTTTAACCTTGTTTTCCAGAATAAACGGCACTTTTCATTCTTCCACAGAACACATGTTTGTCTTTGTGAAACCAGATTTGTGCGAGATACATACATATACACACAATCCTTTAAGCCAGGAAATTCCACCAGGCATATAGTGTAAGTTTAGTAAAGTGGTAGCTATGGTAATAAAACTTTCAAAAAAGTTATAAGATCCTTTCGTTGAACGATTGACATGTACAATAATAAAGAAGAGGGTGCAAACATTATTAAAGGTTTAATTATTGACAGAACTCAATCTAACCTAACCCAACCAACATTAACCTGACCTAGTTAAAAATCCCTTTTAAAGTTTATCTAGTTTGTATCACTCTCATCTCATCTAGTTGCAATCATCTTTAACAAATATTAGAAAAAAATTCGTGGTAGGTAGTTGACGGAAGGGGACTATCCCTAAATTGACCTCAAGAAACTTCAAAATTTTGAAATCATGTCCAAAAGTTATTTCCGGTATTCAGTTGATGTACTTTATCTAAACTTCATTGCAAATCCACATAGAAAAAGTTGAAGTTCTTCTTCAATTTCCCTTAAGAAAAGTTGAAAAGGAATTGGTGGTAGGTACTTGAAGGGATGGGGATCGTGCTTAAATGGATCTAAAGAAACTTCACGATTTTTTAAATAAAGTCCCAAATTTCTTTCCCAATATTTAGTTGGTGTACTTTATCTAAACTTAATTGCAAATCCAAATGGAAAAAGTAGAAGTTCTTCTTCAACTTCCCTTAAGAAATGTTGGAGAGAAATTGGTGGTAGGAAAATTGAGGAGATTAGGATCGTGCTTAAATTGATCTAAAGAAAGTTCAGGATTTCTTAAATCATGTCCAAAATTTCTTTCCCAATATTCAGTTGGTGTACTTCATCTAAACTAAATTGCAAATCCAAATGGCAAAAGTGGAAGTTCTTCTTCAGCTTCCCTTAAGAAATGTTGGAGAGAAATTGGTGGTAGGTAGTTGAGGAAATGGGGACTGTGCTTAAATTGATCTAAAGAAACTTCAGGATTTTTCAAATCATGTCCAAAAGTTATTTCCCAATATTCAGTTGGTGTACTTAATCTAAACTTATTTGTAAATCTAAATGAAAAAGTGGAAGTTCTTCTTCAGCTTCCCTTAAGAAATGTTGGAAAACAATTGGTGGTAGGTAGTTGAGGGGATTTGGACTGTGCTTAAATTGATCTAAAGAAACTTTAAGAATTTTTAAATCATGTCCAAAATTTCTTTCCCAATATTCAGTTGGTGTACTTCATCTAAACTTAATTGCAAATCCAAATGGCAAAAGTGGAAGTTCTTCTTTAGCTTCCCTTAAGAAATGTTGGAGAGAAATTGGTGGTAGGTAATTGAGGAGATGGGGATCGTGCTTAAATGGATCTGAATAAACTTCACGATTTTTTAAATAAAGTCCCAAATTTCTTCCCCAATATTCAGTTGGTGTACTTCATCTAAACTTAATTGAAAATCCAAATGGAAAAAGTGGAAGTTCTTCTTCAGCTTCCCTTAAGAAATGTTGGAAAGAAATTGGTGGTAGGTAGTTAAGGAGATGGGGACGACTGTCCTTAAATTGATCTAAAGAAAGTTCAGGATTTCTTAAATCATGTCCAAAATTTGTTTCCCAATATTCAGTTGGTGTACTTCATCTAAACTTATTTGTAAATCCAAATGGAAAAAGTGGAAGTTCTTCTTCAGCTTCCCTTAAGAAATGTTGGAAAGAAATTGGTGGTAGGTAGTTAGGGAGATGGGGACGACTGTCCTTAAATTGATCTAAAGAAAGTTCAGGATTTATTAAATCATGTCCAAAATTTGTTTCTCAATATTTAGTTGGTGTACTTCATCTAAACTTAATTGCAAATCCAAATGGAAAAAGTGGAAGTTCTTCAATTTCCCTAAAGAAAAGTTGGAAAGAAATTGGTGGTAGGTAGTTGAGAGGATGGGAACTGTGCCTAGTAAAACTTCAGAAAAAATTAGATCACGAGAACGAGCCCAACTAGTATATAAGTAAATAAAGTAAATCCCTGTATCTGTTACGTTTTCTGTAGAGATCTACTCGTGCATTTCCACCTTCTTTAGGCACTCATTTGTACGATTATTAGGGTCAGCCACATAATCCCGTCCTTTCATTGGGACCGCAGTTGATCCCCAGTACCCTTCCAGAAGCCTCCTGTGATGAGATACACGTTTAATGTGGCGAAAGATGAGACGAGAACTCTTCTACTTTATATAAATATAGGGTTACAAGAACGATACCATTCCCGCTTTCCCATCCTAATGGAATGCATAATTTTCCACGTTCTTTACTTTTATTTCAACCGCAATTTTAACATTTCCTGTACGTTTTGATTACCTACAGGGTTCTCGTCCCTTTGGACGCAATAGACGTTATTAAGACCTGGAGTTAGTTTCATTACACGTTCTCATTAATTTTGTAAATGTTAACATTGTTTCGCAGGAATTGAAACAATCTACGTTTTTAGTGTTGTAACATTGAATAGATTAATTTGTGTGAGGAATGTTAATTTTTTGTTGACATCCCCATCTGGACATTAATTTCCTTATCACTGGTCCAGTTTTTCGGTCTTCTTATCAGGGAAATCTTATCACATATTTCATTATTATAATACCGTTATCATTTTCTATTGTGCCTAAAACAATTTACTTAGGAATATGTACCTTCAATATCGTGTGGCGATGTATGAAATACGAGACAATAAAGGAATTAGTTGCTCATTAGATCCGGTCCTAATTATAATTGATAGAGACACAAGCAGGCGTGCCTTGAGTTCGAGAGTTAAATTTCCTGCTGAATTATATAATATGCATATAAAGTACCGTTGTACCTATGAACGTATACCTTCTACAGGTACACACGTATACATACACATTTATTCCTGCGTTCCCCTTCCGAATTTGAATAATTCCGGGACAAAATTTCACCGTATTGTATTATACAAGTGGAACGTTGCCTACGCCGACGAGGAGATCGCTCCGTCAATAATTATCTTGATTAAACGCCATTTAAAGTCGCTCTTGACTTTAATTTCTTTATAATTAACGTTACCTGACGAACGCAATTCCTGTAATACGACGTAAGGATTAATGAAGTATTCGTACCTACCAGAACTTTAATAGAATCCGAGCTAAATTCGAACACGACCTAATCTCAATATCCCTCGGGAATAAATGGGGAAGAAGTGTCATAAAGTGATTTCTTTTCTTCGGTCGTCTTAAAGCAATTTTGCCAGCTACTTACACCAGTTGGGACCATTCAAATTTTTACTACAGGTACTTTAGGGAAACTCACGAGATTTTGAAATGCCTTTCCAGATAGAAACGTTAACAAAATATGAAATATGGCATGACAAGAAATATTTCACAATCAGTTGATTAGCCCAAATTAAGCAACTTATGTTGATTGGTTTCCAAAATTGACGAACATGCCAATTTTACATAGGTACATAGATAGATAAACTTGTGATTGTTTACAGTCGTCATTTGTCCTTTTGTATGAAATTACTTGAAATGGAAACCGTTACGAGAGAGTTTCCTGTATCCGTTAACAATTGCGTATTGCTAATTTGCGGTCGAACTTGTATTTGCATAACCGAAACTGACAGCGATTGCAGACAATTTGATCTGAATTTAAACCGCATTTACCGAGCAAACGTTATCCGATACCTACCCCCTTGGACCCTGTAACAAACCCCATATTATGATTTTTGTCATTTACACCGCGTTGTTTGGCCTAATGGGCCCATGAAAAATCGATAATCCGATTAAATATGGGCTCTAATGGCACAATTTTGCAATTGAAGCAGTCGATATTGCATATACGTACTTTATTTGAATATTATTGGACTTAAATCAAATGATTTTTGAAATTTGGGGTAACACGATCCCTGAAGCTTCAAAATATTGAGATTTTAATGGAATTATTTCTAATGTTAAGTAAACAAAAGAGCATTAAGTTCTGAATCAGTAATTTATCCAACGTATCAGAAATACTTCAAAAACTCATGAGCTTTGACCTTCAGGTGCGCAGAGACATAACTGCGCCTATTATTAACTAAACAGCCGAGCACAAGCTCCGTCTTTCACGTCTTTCGCGCATTTCAGGGCTCATAAGAATTTTTCTGAACGATTTCTAATAGTTTCGATAAATAATCGACCAAACCAAAGTGTCTTTTAGAAGCATTTTTATTTAATTATTATTATACTTAAATAATGCATGCAGAGCTAAATTTTACGTCTGATTCCCGTCTAAATGAACTGCTTTGTCTCAAAGTAATTTTAATACGAGATTATCATTTCGAATTAATTTACATTTAAGAGCAAGTTTCTATTCATTTAGCACACCCCCTCTTTCATTGAACAACCGCCTTATTTGAGCGAGACTATTATACTATTTAGCGCTCAGGTCTCCGCAAAACTCTACAACTTCCTGTAATTAGATTTTCGTACAAGAATCGCTCACTCCCCTTCCTGTCCTCGTTATGACACAAAGTAACCCCCGAATGATTCATTTCTCAATTTATTGTTAGACAATAATAAGAACAGCACCTCAGTTACCTACATATATATACAGGGTGATTTGTTATAGTTAATTTTACATGAAAGGTGTCGAACAATTGTAATGGAGCTCTCATGAGTTTTTAGGGGTGGATTAAACGAAGAACTAAAGTTATAATAGATTATCCAAGAAGACGTATGTGGAAATATCAATTAAGATTTATAAAAAAATACCCCTTTGTTGTAATAAGCAAGGGTGTGAGGTACTTCGTGGAGAATCAAAGGCAGGTTGCGGGTTAAGGTGAAGAGAGTACCCTTCTTTCTCTCTCTCTCTCCCTTTGTCTTTTTCGTTCTCTCGCCCCATGTCTCTCCCTGTTTCTTCCCGCGTGCTTAACAACCGTCAACCTTTTACAACGACAGGATTGTCACTTGTGATTGTTTATGGTAACAATAGCGATTAACTGCTGCGACGCTTGGAAAACCGACGATTGTTAATAACCCTTGAGAACTCATTACACTTGCGGTCTTCTGCAGCGGTTAAAGACAGGCGGAGACTGAAGATTTCAAGGCAGAAATCACAAGTACCTACCACGAACCAAATTAATCGGTGAACAAGTTTGAAACATACCTAGGGACTTTACAAAATTTTAGGTAATGTTCATAAATCTATACCAAAGGCATTTTTTAATTGATTATTTTTAATAAGAAACTTTTAAAACGTGTTAGGGAGTTCTGTTCTCAAAAGTAACTAGGATAAAAACATTAGAGAATTAAATTCCTTTGGGCATTTTCGACATCTTTTAGGACCGAAAGTCTCTATTATATTACTTGTAATTTTTTATGAAGGCTTTGGTTTTACCTTTCTTCTTCATTAAATTAAGCTATTTAACGTGTTTTTCTTTTCTTTATCCCACGAGAGTATCTTCTATTTTTTTATTTGAAAAATATCTTGTACCGACCAGGATTTGATCCGGCGACATGTAGCGCTGTAAGCAACGTTCTTTGGTCAGGGCTACTGCTACCTACCTGCTTATACACAACGTATTTGTAAATGTAAGTTATCTTGATATAATTATTAAAAAGTGATTTGGTTGATGTAAAGAAGTTAAAGTGACATAAAAGACTTAAAGAGCGGTGTTACTGGAAATTACGTACCTAGTTAGAATCGATAGCTAGCGAACTAATTTCTAATTAGAAACGGTGTCAAAAATTCAATAATTAATGGCCAACGGGAACGTGGTAATTAAGGCATGCAGTGAATGAGTAAAAGTGTGGGCACTTGGAAAAAACTTTGGAGTTTGCGCAACGGACAAAATCCGCCAAGTTCGATTTCCCTGGGACTGACTGGAGGTTCGCGAATCGCGTTCAGTAGTTGGTGAAAACTTGGCAGGAAACAGTAGCGCCAAGGATTCTGAAACAACGGAAGTTGACTGACTGAAACCCGAACTCGCGTGTAGTTAAAATTATCATTTATTTATTTCATAGGGGAAAAAACTAATAAGACAATAATTTATTATTGCAGTAAAAGTGGTCTACGTAAGATGAGTGTAGGGTGGAAAGTTTGACTTAATTTTACAATGAATTATGTGCCACAAAAGAAGGTGATTGTTAGTTGGAAAATGCCGAAGAGAACCCAGCTGATAAGGCAAATGTTTGAAGACTTTTTGTGAGGAATTAAAATGAACCAAAGGTAAGAAGCTCACAAGACGTTTTAAAATAAGAAATAAAAAATATTTTCTAAAAGAAAAATTATAAAGGTACCTACCTATAAGCCTGAAAAGCTGGAAATGCTTTTTTTATCTATTAAATTAGGACGAGGACGTGATAATTTACCCTAAGAAAAGGAAAAAAAGTTTTAGGGCACAAAAGTTCGTAAATTAAATTTAAGGAGCTTCAATCCTTATTATTCAGTACTTTTGACTCTAAGGACATGAAATCCTTTTACTTAATAGCCTTTTCATCGACGCTTAAGAAACTGTTTATTAGCTTCTTAGCCTCAAATAAGGCCTTTTTGGAAACGTGAACAGGCATAAAATATCACGCAAGGACCCTTTGTTCCCCACTGGTCTCCATAAACTTTACGATGATAGTACACATATATACGAAACGAAATCTTCGGGAAGTGCAAACTTTGGCAAAGATTGGGGGAGAACTACTTTAATAAATCTCCATCAAAATCTCGTTTAGAAGATTTACTTTATGCGAGGCTCTGCCGACGCTCCGAGATATTAAAATGGCGAAAAACTCTTTGCTTTTTGTTAAATAAGATTGGAATGGGCGGTTTCAAAAAGACACTCGACACGAAACAGCCCCACTCATCTGATGTTTGGTAATATGGGAAAATTTGACCGAAATCGTAACTCTTCCTGTCAAACAAGGGCCCTTTAAAGAAACACGACAAGAATATTTAAAATCCCTGCTGAATCCAGTAAAAATGACAAGGTTTCGCTTGGTCCAAGGATCTGATCCTGATCCTGGACGGCTATAATTTCTATATATTTAATTATCGACTAATACAAATGTTATTATAATGGAAAGGGTCAGGACTCCATGAGATTTCTTTGATTTTAATGAAATTTAAATGAGAAAGTTTATAATTTTTAATGATTAATAATAATCCATTGATTATGTTATTTATCAGTTAGATTTACATGATTTACCCTCAATCTTCTAGTCTAGACCATGATAGGGGTAGTAAAATACATAATATATAGCCCAAGATAGATTTTATGTATTCCAAAAAAATATTAAAAAGATTAATGACTTTTTGTTTATTTGGAAAAAGTTATTACCTACCTAATTTTGTCCCCTGGATTTTAAATTATTTTTAATTGATTTTTAAAAATTTAAAGCCTTATTAATTGAAGTAGTTCTTTATTAAATGTTGTTCCATCAACTGGATATTTTTTAAATTTCGATCTGGACGACCGACGCGACGCCTTCTTCATTCAGCGCACCGAGAGATTTACTGGGTTGCTTTAATTTTGAAATCGTTTCGTAAGCTTTTGATTAACTTTGAGAAAGTGTCTTAAGGCCTCAAGTTTTTCCCATGATTAAGTTCAGGTTCTTCTCTAAGTCTTGCAGCATAATCTGCAGTTATAACTTGGAAACTTTCCTGATGAACTTTAAAGATAACTCCTCGTTCGCGTTGAAAAATCATTATCCAGATTGAAGGAAAACAGAAACAATATAAGAGAAAAGTTTCGTCTTGGAAAACAACAGGAACCTAAAGATCAGTGCCATAAATTACGGACGAAGAATAATAAACAACAACAACAACAATAGGAAACAAGTCTTTTTTTAATATTCTCTGTAATCTCCCCCAAATAAGTAGTCCAGAGGGTGGATGGTATCGATAAAGTAGTAGATAATAATAAGCAGTTGCTGCTGTTACTTATTCCTGAAAGTGATATTGTAAATCTTAAGTTTCTTTGATTCTTTTGAGACACAATCAGCGACAAAGGAATTTATTAACGGGGTTAGTTGCGACTTTCTAGGGTGCTCTAGTGAAGGCATACAGCCTTCCTTTTAACGTAGGTAACTCACTTGTAAGCGCTTTCGAGCTGAAACAAATTCCTGAATAACGTACAGCCAGGACATATTCGTTCCGCATAAATTCTTGCAACGAATGAATGCCTTCTAAAGAAACGGAAATCAAAGGAAATCGCTCGACTTTATCAATTTAATAAATCTATTAAATAGTAAAAAATTGCTGATAGGAGCTTCAGGATTTCTCCTTGTTTATTATTAAAATAATGTTTACGTTGTGAGTAGTCTATAGTTTAATTATAAAAAGTTTACGTTCTTTGGTTATTCTACATTTTACACCGATTCGTCCTTAGACGGATGTATGTTTAAAATGCATGAGGGGCAGATCTCGTTTTATGTCCCATGAAGTGTCGAACAGGGTAGTAAAAGTATCTCCCGTTCACATCAATATCATTTATTGCGGACTTCGCCTTCCTAAATTGACCCGGCCATTACTCCGTTCCGTTCCGTTGTTGTTTTGCGTTGCCAATACCAAAAAGCTCGTAAATAAATCGATAATACCTACATTGTAAGGTAGACATTTAGAGTGTTATAAATTCCATAGGTACAATTTCTTATTGCATGTTGTGATCATTTGGCCAATGACTCATTACGTGTATAGTTAAGTAAAAGTGAACTATTTTCTACAGTTTCCTTTTATGATTTATGAAAATAAAGAAGGAAGGAAACACATTTCCCATGCAATATGAGTGAGTGCCCACAGATGGAAACAAACAATACAGCGCCTCATTTTTGTCAGTACAATTCGAAATGTTCTATTAAAGATTGAATTATAGAACTAGAAGTGCTTTTAAGGTAAGGGAACTGTAAAAGAAAAAAAGGAAAATTGCTTATTGACATTTCATGAAACCATTCCACGTCGCGCGAGAAGACAAAACTAAAAATTTTTATTTCATTTTACCATCGACACCTTTTAGCAATTCGGAACGGAATAAGAGAAGAGAATGGGTGCACTTTGCATTTGCAAGAAATATGTACATCTATCTATACTTTTGTACTTCTATTAGAGAGAGCGCGAATAGAAGCTGTATCTATTATCGAACGTACCTACCTACGTAGTAGTAAAAGTAAAACGAACGAATCTAACGGTAAAAGCCAGTACTTTTAGCGAAAAACAACGGCCATTGTTTCGAGTAAGTTGAAAAGCTAGGGACTCGAATGGATTTTGAAAACTCTTTAGAAATTAAATTCTGAAACACTTTTTATAAATCTGAACCTAAAGTATATAAACGTCACTAACTCACAATCGGTTCACAAAGTTGTAAACTTCATGACCTCAGTTTGTAACAATAACGAACTTCATCCGAAGGGGTAATATCGGAAATTAAATCTCAGTAACTTACATACGTAGGTAGGTATACTGTGAAATTTTCCATGAGGATTTTCTAGTAAACTACTGTTACAAAAGCTTTTATAGAAATCACCTAGAGGGACATTTTGCTAAAAGCCCAAAAAAACATATACAAAAGCTATTATTATACATTAACAAACTTTAAGGAAAATTGCCATTTAATTTATTTTGAAGACGTACACATCACATCAAAGTTAATTAATTGACAAATTACGTATATTAATAATGACAAGCTATTATAATTAATTATAACCAATTAACCATGACCTATTTCTGTAGATTAAGTAGAACAACAGCTTAGGTATGTTGTAATGATTTTAAAATTAACATGACGCGACCGTAAACACTACCGTCTTAATATCTATAGTGACAACCTTGAAGCGTTAGCGCGCGAAGTGTATGAGACGAGAAAGGACTGACCGATTATTGATTATTCACCACTGTTATTTATAAACGTTCATTTTACTTGTTCTTTTTAAAATATAATATTTTACTAAGTTATACCACGAGTTTTACTACAGGTTATGGGCCCAGGCCACCTATAAAAGACTTGGAATCGATTGTTCGTGCGTGTAGGCATTCGAATCGTTTTCCAAAAAGAAAAACGTGTGTTTTCGTTATAGTACGGGGCGTGTGTGCGAATTCGTGGTCGCGGAAATGGAGAGCCTAACAACGGGAGTGATAAAATTAAACAATACAAACTATCAGTTATGGAAGCACCAAATGAAATTGTTACTTAAAGCTAAAGGTGTGTGGAGTACCATTGAAAATCCAAAACCAACACCAGCAAATACAGAAGCAGAACAAAAAATAGTTGATATATATGAAATGAAAAATGCAACTGCAGCTTCAATTATCTTAATGTCATTAGAACCAAATCAAGCGCAACAAGTAATAAATGTAGATGAAGCAAAAGAAATATGGCTCAAACTGCAACAAATACATGAGGGAAAAGAATCTTCACGGCGTGTGAACCTCAGACTGGAACTTAGTACAATAAAAAAGAACAGTGAAGAAAACATTGAAAAATATTTGGCGCGAGCGCAATATATTAGAGATCAACTATCTCAGTGTGGTGCAAAAATACACGACGAGGAATATTATGGACTATTACTTAATGGTTTACCAACTGAATTCAATACGATCCGTGTACAAATGAAGGGATCTGGTCTAGAAAAGTTAACATCTGAAGAGTTTCGAAGTGGTTTGAAAGCACAAGAAGAAGAATTAGAATTATTACAATCAGAAGTGAAACAAGAAGCAGCTAATTTAACAAAAAGAAATGAAAAACAAATACGAAAGAACTACAATATAACATGTTGGGTGTGTAATAAACCTGGGCATTATGCAAAAAATTGCAGACAAAGAGCTGATCGTTACAAAGAAAACGGTCGACAAGAATATTCAAAAAGTTACTACAATAGAGAAGAAAAACGATCACCAAAAAGGTATTCAAGAGACGAAAAAGCAAATAAAACACACAACAGAAATTACGAAAGTGCAATGAGAATAAGTTTTAACAAACAAATACAATCCAACAAATGGTTCATCGACTCTGGCGCGACAAGTCACATGACATTTAATAAAGTGGCATTTATCGAATTAATGGAAACTGATACGAAAGAAGTAGTATTAGCAAATGGAAATACATTAGAAATTAAAGGGGTTGGCACAGTTCGTGTAGAAACAACTGATTTAAATTGCAAATATCAATTTATCAATATAAAAGATGTACTTTATGTTCCCGAAATAAAAGAAAACTTACTGTCTATAAGTACATTTGAAAAGAAGCAATATATTACAACATTTGAAGAGGGATTATGTAGAATTACTAGACAAGATGGAGCATTAATGATAACAGGGTCGAGAGTAGATAATTTATATGAAGCAAACCTCAGGACAGTCAAGAACGAAAAACTAATGGAAGTTACAACTGATAAAAACAGAGACAATGATCTACAAATCTGGCACAGAAGATTCGGTCATCAAAACGTACAAACATTGAAGAAAATGGAAACCAAAAGAAGTGTAGATGGGCTGCAAATTAAAGGCAAAGACAAATTCACATGTGTTGATTGTATTAAAGGAAAGACAACTCGACAAAAGTTTCAAAGTCACGTTGAAATAAGAACAAGAAGAATTTTAGAATTAGTTCACATGGATTTATGCGGTCCAATGCCATCACCATCGATAGCGGGATCAAGATATATGTTCCTTTTAGTCGACGATTATTCAAGAAAGACCTTTGTGTATTTTTTAAGAAATAAAAATGAAGTTTACCAAAAATTTAAAAATTTTAAGTGTGAAGTTGAAAACCAAACAGGACAGAAAATAAAACGAATCAGAAGTGATAACGGGGGAGAATTTATCAATAAAAATTTAAAACACCTTTTAGAAGAAAGCGGAATAAAGCATGAAAGAACAACACCATACAGTCCGCAAGAAAATGGAATAGCTGAGCGCCATAACAGAACTATAATACAAATGGTGAGATGTATGTTATTTGACTCAGAATTACCCGAAAAATTTTGGGCAGAAGCAGCTTATCATGCAGCATTTTTGAAAAATATAACTTATGCAAGAAAAATTGGAAAAACACCTGAAGAAAAATTTACAAAACAAAAACCCTATGTAGACAAGCTAGCAATTTTTGGTTCATTGGCGTACTATCTAGTAGAAAAACAAAACAGAAAAAAGTTAGATCCAGTTATGAAAGAAGGAATTTTCGTGGGTTATAATAAAACAATGAAGCACTACAGAATTTATAGTAAAGAACATGAAACAATTATCATTGCAAGAGACGTCAAAATAATAGAAAATGAAAGAGGAGTTAAAATATTTAGAAGAAACGTTGAAGACACCAATCATGAGATTATTCAATACATACCACTCGATTTCAAAAACGAAAAAGACATAAGAGAAAGTGAAGAATCCGAAGATGAAAATCTAGAAGAAGAAGATAATAATGAAGAAGATGACACAGAAGAAGAAGATGAAGAAGAAAATAAAGAAGGAGAACAAAGTGAAGAAGAAGAAGCTAATGAAGAATTAGAAATGGGAGAAAATTCAGAAAATGAACAGCTTAAAAAGGCAAATAGCGAAGCAGAAGAATCGGAAGTAGATTGTGTAGCTGAAAACACATCAGATGATCCAACTTTTAAAATCTATATGAAAAGAAATGAATGCGCACCAATAAGAAGATCGCAAAGATTACAAAAGAAGCAAAGCGAGAAAATAAATTTAACGAGAGAAGAAGAGACACCACAATCCTATCAAGACGCTCTAGAATCAAGAAACAAAAATGAATGGAAAAATGCCATAAATGAGGAGATAAAATCACACCAGAATAATAAAACATGGGAAATAGTTAAAAGACCCAACGATAAAAGAACAATAGATTCAAAATGGGTATTTAAAGTAAAAACAGAACCCGACGGTATCACAAAAAGATATAAAGCGAGATTAGTAGCTCGTGGGTTTAATCAAATCAAAGGGCAAGACTACGATGAAGTTTTTTCTCCAGTGATCAGATTCAGTACATTAAGAATTGTAATAGCAATTTCTACTATAAAAAACCTAGATTTAATGCAATATGATGTCATGTCAGCTTATTTAAATGGTCCGTTAGCTGAAGAAATTTACATGGAAATTCCTCAAGGAATTGAAGAAAATAAGAAAAAAGTGTGTAAATTAAAGAAAGGACTATACGGTCTTAAACAAAGTGCAAAAACATGGTATTTAACTATTAAAAATGAGTTAATAAAGTTAAATTTTACCGAATCTAAATCAGAATCCTGTTTATTTACATATACCGATAAAAATAAAGACTTAATAATACTGTGTTTATACGTGGACGACATACTTATCGCGACAACATCTTTACTAAAAACAAGAGAAATAGTTAATAAATTAAACAAGAAATTCCAAATAAAATCACTAGGTGAATCAAAATATATTTTAGGATGGGAAATCAAAAGAAACAGAGAAAAAGGTGTAATTCATATGTCACAAGAAAAATACATTGAAAAATTGTTAAAGAAATATAAAATGGAAGATTGTAAACCGAGTAATGTTCCTATAGAATCCATAATTACCAATACTCAATTAAAAGAGAACAATGAGGGTCAAGAAAACAAAAATCTACCATACCAAGAATTAATTGGGAGTTTACTATATTTGTCACAAGGAACAAGACCGGATATCGCGTTTGCTACCAACTACCTTAGCCAATTCAACAAGAATCACGACGTCGCACATTGGAAAATGGCCAAATATATATTAAGATATTTGAAATTGACCAAGGACTATGGAATCAAATATAAAAGAGATAACCAGGACAAGTTGATTGGTTACAGTGATGCGAGCTGGAACAACGGAGAAGATGGAAAAGGATTTTCTGGTTACATATTTGTATTAGCAGGAGGAGCAATAAGTTGGCAATGCAAGAAGCAGACAGTAGTAGCTCTAAGTACTTGTGAGAGTGAATTTATGGCAATAACAGAAGGAGTTAAAGAATTATTATGGTTAAAACGATTTTTTCACGAAATTCCAATACAAGACGACTACGTGGGAAACCAATTAATACTAAAAAGTGACAATCAAGCAGCCATACAATTGTGCAGCAACAACATGTACCATTCGCGAGTGAAACACATCCAAAGACATTATTTCTTTTGTCGTGACGAAATTAAGACAAACAACATAAAACTTGAATATACTGAAGGAAAATTAATGGCCGCAGACTTTCTAACAAAACCAGTCAAGAAGGGGGTATTAAAAAATTGCCAAGACTTAACGGGAATCGTTGAAACGTCAATTTTAAAATAGGGGGAGTGTTGTAATGATTTTAAAATTAACATGACGCGACCGTAAACACTACCGTCTTAATATCTATAGTGACAACCTTGAAGCGTTAGCGCGCGAAGTGTATGAGACGAGAAAGGACTGACCGATTATTGATTATTCACCACTGTTATTTATAAACGTTCATTTTACTTGTTCTTTTTAAAATATAATATTTTACTAAGTTATACCACGAGTTTTACTACAAGGTACACTCAGAGGACGTTAATTCGTTCCCAATAGTTTTCTTAAATGGCAACGTCGGGTCTTTTCGGTCTGTATGTTGTCGATAATGTAGGAAACAATAATATTGCGAGCAGAATCGCATCTATTGCTCGCTAGTTTCGTGGCTGTTTCAATGTTTACATACTTAATATACAGGGTCTTTCAAGTTAATGAGCTATTAGTATATGAATTAGTAGAATTAATTCAATTCTGAAACTTGGGCTCATGTGGTTATTGCTTGTGCCGCTTCTTTTAAAAATATTTTCAAATTCGATTTACATCCGGTTATACCGGAAGTAGATGTTAACTTTCTTATTTTAAATGAAATGACACTTTTTTTTACATTTTCCGATAGAAAATCTGAATTCATGCATAATTTATAGGAGGCACTACTCCGAAAATATTGATGGATTTTGAGTTATTTAATTTTTTTCAAAATTTTTGACATCTGCACGTTAACTGTTAAAAAACCGTAATTCAATTAATTTTTGAGATTTTGCTTTATAACTCGTAGCAATTATTTATAACTATTCATGTTATCAAAAAAAAAAAAACTGTGGTTATTAACTCAAATTTACAGGGTGTTCAAATTTTGTGGTCAAAGTAGATAAACTTCTAAGAGGCATTAGTCAGTTTTTTTTTAATAGAATGACCCATTTTTGACTACATATTCGAATTCTTCATTGAATTTGGCGTCTTTTGATATGGGACTATCGTATAAGTTTGCTTATATTTTTTGAGAAAATCTACAATTTGAAGTATGTCATTCCATTTAAAATAAGAAAGTTAACATCTACTTCCGGTATAACCAGATGTAAATCGAAATTGAAAATATTTTTAAAAGAAGCGGCACAAACAATAACCAAATGAGCCCAAGTTTCAGAATTGAATTCATTCTACTAATTCATATACTAATAGCCCATCAACTTGTAAGACCCTGTATATTAAGTATGTAAACATTGAAACAGCCACGAAACTAGCGAGCAATAGATGCGATTCTGCTCGCAATATTATTGTTTTCTGCATTATCGACAACATACAGACCGAAAAGGCGCGACGTTGCCATTTAAGAAAACCACTGGGAACGAATTAACGTCCTCTCAGTGTACCTACGTAAAGGATAAATAATCAGTTTCCAAGTGAATGTACGAATGATCCAAACTAGTTCGCTTAGGGCAATAAAACAACAACCGAATAATATGTGCAATATGTGTGTTATTATGGTTATAAAAGAGAAAATGTTATCATTCATTTAACGAAAATATTATCAGTTAAAAGGTGATCCTGCAAATAAAACTAAATTAATCTTGGAGAATTTCCTGGCGTTATAGTTAGAAAAGGGGAAAAATGGAACCCTGCTTTTTTACACGTAAACCGCATTACGCTTTCCCTCAGGAAGTAGACAGTTCTTCCCATTCGCTTTTCTTAGCGGTATTCGTTCTTTAACCTTAGACAATCATTACTCTCTGACGACGTCTTCTAGAAATACAAGTAAGCGTAATATAATATTTATTAAATTACCCTTTGGAAAGTTTTTTCTTGAATAAACCTACGAAAGGAATTCTGCTTTTTCATTTAACCTACGAAAACTACCCCACATATACACACTGTTTTTTAGACAATTATAAGAAGATCCGTTGGGTCTGTGGTTTATATATATTTTCTCTAACCTTTCTTGAAGTTTGATCGATTTTTACTTACGTCTCTAGAAGAGTTTTAGAGAACTATTATAGGGTTTAATTCGGTTATTTTGTTGTTCGACCACCCCCTACCCTATAAAGTTAGAAAGTTAATCGTATCGAAATAGCTTACAGAAAAAACTTTTGCGCTAACAGAGATTTGAACCCGTGACCAGCCGCGTACTAACCGATGCGTTTATCGCAAGGCTATTTTTGATCCTTCGAGTAAGTATATTTGAAACTGACATAAAAACAATTGATTTTCATTTCACCATGAATTTAATTATGTATGTAACCACACGCTTAGTGAGTATGAGTGAAGTAAAAAAAATTACTGCAAACACCAAGTACTTGTACAGTTTGTAATTTCTTTAGCAGGCTTTCCTTTTTTTTTTATTGCAGCTTCGTTTAAAACTTGTAACGTTGGTAGTAATTTCTGACGAGGTTAGTTACCTCGTAAATACACCCCAGTAAGACCGTTTACAATACAGCACACATGTGCCTACCTTTATACACACGACTAATTTGGCGTAATTAGAAAATGAACCACGTTTAAATTCTGATGCGTTTGTTTCGTCATTAATGTAATGTAAGCAACCAGTTACGAATTCACAAACGGCAGTAATTCAAACTTAATGCAACTGCATAATCTGTTTTAATTAAACGCATAAATTTCATGGTTTACCTTTATTTACACCGCTGTTATTTTTATGTTGCGTATGCCGGGATTAATTTTGGTTATTGTGGTCGCCAGATGAGGTGGATATTAATTTTATCGAACCATTTTTGATAGGCATTTCTTTAGCCTTTATCGTGTGTTCAAAAATGTAACGAAAAAAGTCGGTTCTTTGGAAAATTTTGAGAAACTTTTTCCTTTACAGTTTTTTCCTAGGACACGTAATTACGGAGTTATTACCAATTAAAGATTGCAACCTATCAGAGCGCGCTACTACCGCTACTGCAGGCAGACGTCGACCATTCGCAACAGCGCATTGATCTGCATATGCAGATGAGAGGATGCGCTGTGATTCATCCTTTATTTAACTGTTAGTAACTTTGTAACTAAACATCGTATCGAAAAACTTCAAAGAGAAAAAAGGCGTAAAATTTTCTCAATAACCCATTGGTGAACTTTTTTTACAGCTTCAAATGGATGTACTTATTGTTTAGGTATTTGAAATGTTTCGTGGTAATAACTTGAAAATGTTCTGCTCTACCATGAAATTAAATGATGTGAAATTAAAATCGAATTGTTGTTTTCAAGAGTCTTCTCCAAACTCATGTGGGTACGTAAATTAATAACTAGTTTCATTAGAGCCACATTCACCGTAGAAGAGAGAGAGAGAGAGAGTAATTTCATGAAGAGTATATATTCAAGTATTTCCGAGATTTTTTCGGTTTCCAATGGTTCAACGTATGGAACACTAGTAGCAAACGTTGAGGGTAATAGTTAATAGTCTAATAAGTAATTAAACTACTTGGTTCCGTGGTACCATTTGGCCGTCGGTATCAAGAGGTGCATGTCGAGGTTCGCTATTCACATCGTCGAATCGATTGAATGTAGAAACGGGGCGGTGGTGCTGCAGCTGCAGAAGCAACAGCCATGAGTTAAGAGGACGCAAAGTGGCTGCAGATCCGTTGACTCATTGAAGTGATTAATGCAATTCGTTAGGCTTGAATTCAGTCACAATTATCGGCCGGAGTCAGCTCCGATGTCGCCTAATTCATGGACATGATTCAGGATTTAAGTGGACAATGGGAAGAGTGGCAGACCTAATAAATTCGTCAATTTTTTTTAGTTACTAATTGATATTATATTGGTAGGGGTTTCCTCATCCCTACATGGAATGTAATTTTCGAATAAATATCTATATTAAACTTAGAAAGTCTTCACCGTTGCTACTGTCAAGTAAATATACGTAAAATGTGATTTTGAATGATTAATGAGAACCTGTATCGGTTACCACTTCGATGTGGCAATTTATACATGTCACTAAAACTGATGACTCATCCCTTTCTGAAGCTAATATCGTTCATGGGCATCCCCTCACACAAAAGATCTTTGAGAAAAAAAAATGATAAGGAAAAGTTATTTAAACACCTCACAAAATTGGGTCATATGAAAGACCCTTTAATGGATAATTAATAATAAATAGACGATTTTGGAAAACGAGTTTGACCTTTACAATCCTTTTGGTAGAAAATTTATTGTGGCGCGAATTTTAGGGGGTACAAACTTGTAAAGAAGCTGTGCATTCTCGTGAAATTTATAGAACACCTAAAGGACGTATTTTTCATACGAATTGCAAATAAAATGAGGCAGTTAAACTAGTCAGTGTTTTGTTTACATTTTATGATCCATAAAGCTTGAATGCGACGTAGGCGTAAAATAGAAATCAGAAACCGGATTTTCAGTGCATTAACAAACGTAAAAAAGCTCAATTTTACACAACAGTGCCGCTACAAGGATTTAAGCTGCTTTTTTGACCGGACAATGACTACAAACAGGACTTTATAACGTACCTACGCCTACTGTTGTTCATTAACCAACAAACATAATTGTTAGCTTTCCGGAAGGGGTGACATTTTTAAACCAACTACATAATTGCAAATATTTTTTTTAAATTCTTTACCACTTACTTAAAGTAAACGTATTGGCTATGTACAATGGAATTATCTTTAGATCACTCACTTCAAATAGAAGTTTGAAATTACATTCGGGATTAATATTCGCTTCTGATGCTATGCGAATAATCTGAAGGAATGTTTATTAATTTCAGATAAGCCAGTACATATCTACGTATTACTTTCTTTCCACAAGACCGGGTTACATAGAGTTCGAAATTATTTCGACGGAGCAATGAGCTCAGTTAGTTCTGAAATTCGCAACTATTCCATATTTTAACTGATATTATTTGTAATGCTGTAACAACTTTACTGAGATAAAGCTTTCACACGCCAATTTATTTCGCAAAATAATTCATGTGTCTTAAACTGAATCTGAATTGAAAGACAGATGAAGCTATTTGAACGTTACTTAATTCTGAATGAAGCACCGGATTTTACGTAAAAAAAACAGGTTAATAATATGAAGTAATGGGATAAATAACAAAATGTTTTATAAACGAATTAACTTTTTAATGCAGTAATGACTTTTCCTGGTTTACAAAAGTTTTGTGGTCTATAATTGAACCTGTGATCAGAATATTGGAAAGCAACCAAAATGGAAGAATTGTAAAGTAAGGCAAATTTTTGACATTAAAATGTTACTATCAAAAAAATTATAAAATAAAGGATAAACAGCTAAATGTTTTGTAAATAAAAACATCTTGTAATGCACTAAAAGGTTTTCCATTTTTTACAAAACTTTTATAATCTGTAACTGAACCTGAGATGAGAATACTTGGAAAGCAATAACTTGAAAGAATTGCAAAGTAAGACCGAGTTATAAGAAAAAGTCTTACTTTTCAATAAGGGGCTGTTCATAAAATATGTCACAAAAACTAAACACCCTCCCCCCCTGAACATGATAAATTATGATTGATAATACACAAATTTTGATAGTTAAAATATTTAGGTATTTTATTTTCATAATAATATTAAAATAAATTAATAAATATCTTTTGTAACGAACAAATAAATAATATTTTTATTTATCAGAAGTCCAAGGATTCTGTAAAATTCAGTAAAATTTGTTGATGAACGGCCCCTAAATAAAACATTTAATTTCATTATAATTAATAGATTCTTCATTTACTTGATGGAAATTCATGACTTTAATAAATAAGAACACTGTTTAATTCCCACACTTATTTTATAATTGTTTCGCTATCGCTACTTTGTAGCTTCTTCAGAAGGTAACAGTGAATGATTGAAATTTAATTCTAGTTTACAATAAATTTATATATGTACAGTTAAAGTGGGGGTGGGGAAATTTTAAATAGATTTAACAAGGGAAAATTGTTTGTCTATTTGTTTTTGTTTTTGTATTTATTTATTTCTAGAGTTTCTAATAAATTTAATTTATAGCTTTTACTTTGGGTATGTAATATTTTAAATTGTATGTCAAGATTATGTTGTTCTGTAACTAAATGTTTTGCGTAATTTGAATATTCTTTACGTTTTCTAAAAGATATTGCATGTTCTTTGATGCGTTTTTCAAATGATCTACCTGTTTGACCTACTTACATAAAATTTACTAGGTACATGTGCCACATTCCAATTTCTATACTCCGAATTTATTGTTTTTCGAAATTTTGTCCTTTTAAGCGAACAAATAGACTTAAACAATTCTCCCTTGTTAACTCTATTTAAAAATTTCCCACCCCCACTTTAGATGCAGATCTAAATTGTAAACTAGAATTAAATTTCAATTATTCACTGTTACCTTCTAAAGAAGCTACAAAGTAGCGAAACAATTGTAAAGGTTTCAATAAATAAGTGTGAAAATTAAACAATGTTTTTATTTACTAAAATAAAAAATTAATGGGGTATTTAATAAAATAATTTAAAGCGGTAAAAACCTTGGCATGATTTATAAAAGCCTTTTTGTGATCTGTAACTGAACCTGATAGGTACGTAAATATGAGAAAGCAACTAAATTTAAATAATTTTAACAAAAAATCATTACTTTTTATAAATTGTAAATAAATAGCATGAATAGCAAAATATTGTATGAAAAATTTTTATTTTAATGCAGCAATAATTTTGCCATGTGATCTGCAACTGAATCTAAATCGCTAGAAAGTTATTTTTCCGATTTCTAACTTGCACTATAATTTGTCGCTAATTTGTTACTAATCCAAAAATTTGTCGCTCGTGCCGTTTAGCCATAATCAGCTGGTATGCTAGCTTGATATCAAGCTAGCACTACACATAGCGTATCTCGAAAAGGAAATGTCGCAGGATATTACTGTAAAGACCATAATTGTCGCTGAAAGATGACACATACATCGAATTTGTCGCTAGTCTTATCTCCAGCTGATAAGCGAAAAACTACTGGAAAGCCATCAAACTCTCGAAAAAATTTGCTAAATAAATCCGATCTCTTAAAACAAATGTAACAAAGAACTCCTTGATTAATTGTTTGATGGTTTTCCAGCAGGTTTTCGCTTATAAGCTGGAGATAAGACTAGCGACAAATTCGTTGAATGTGTCATCTTTCAGCGACAAATTATGGCCTTTACAGTAATATCCTGCGACATTTCCTTTTCGAGATACGCTATGTGTAGTGCTAGCTTGATATCAAGCCAGCATACTAGCTGATTATGGCTAAACGGCACGAGCGACAAATTTTTGGATTTGGTAACAAATTAGCGACAAATTATAGTGCAAGTTAACTTTGTCGTGCTAGCTTGATATACGTTCGACAGACGAGAATACTAGAATACAAATAAATCCCGAACATAAATATTTTTCTTAATACTTGTATTTAATGAAAAAGGAAAGGAATAATTTCTAAATGATGTCTTTAATAGGCTTTCAAATACAACAAATGATGTTTGTATTTTTTAATCGAGGTTGAAAAATCTTTATAATGCCGTTATTAAAAATAAATTGGAGACAACTAAGCTCGTGCACTTTGGGGAATTCCCTTTATTGGCTTAATTAAATTGCTGTTTGCGCAAGAGGATTTAAAAAGAGAGCCCGTAGGTAATTGTTTTCAATGTCAACATAAAGTACCTACCTACACGTGAAAATTAACTTATCTATGTTACGTAAATATAATCTCCCCTGTTTTAAAAAACGGCTGCATTGCACAAGGGATTAAAACTGTCCCATACTTTCCAGAAAACAACAACCTTTTGTAAGGGGTAGTTAATGGGTTGCTGGTAAGTATTAATTTAATTTTATTTCTTTAGTTTATTATCCTCCTAAAAATATTTTTGAAGTAACTGAAGTTTGGATATTGGAAGGGTAATTTAATGTTTCCGCTATTCATGACCTAAAGTAGTTTTTAAACTAAAAAGTACTAACGGTGTTCTGATTTATAATCTGTTTGCTTCCGCTGGCTGTGTCCGGTATTATAAAGTCGCGACCATTACATTACCTTAAGCCCATAAATTTTCATGGTAAAGATTCAAAGTTTTGCAAACTTGGTTTACTTTCAATTCAATGGATCGATAGTCTTCTGATTCATATTTTTGTAATATTAATTTGTCTTTATCCCAAAAAATTATTCTCATACTCTCAAAGTTTTGTTTTAACTACACCAGTTCCATTAGAATCGTATTAGTAATGGAAAATTCGATGTATCTTTTTTGCAACACCTGACAGGATTCACAAAGTTTTTAATAGGGTACTCGATTATTCTCAGCGGCTCTTTGGCGAACCTTAGTGTGTACCAGAGCATGTCTAGCGTTTGAATTATTCATTATATGCTTATTGGAACGTTGTTGAAAGAGCGCGCGACTCCACTCCCTACTATCCGGCATCATCGACTGAGGAGCAACTGCAAGAAATTATTAAAACCGGGTAGCTACTTTTCAACCGAAAAGAAAATGGAACGTTTTTCGACTATCAATTAGGAACGATAGCATTTTTACATATTGAAAAAGAGTCCAAGGCTCGCTCAGGCTAGGAACAATTCTTAATTCTCTTCAACTTATCTGTAACTACATTATTTATACTATAGTTAACTTTATTTTGTTGAGATATTCCCAGAAGCCTAAGCAAAAAGTTCCCACTTAATACATAAATTGATAAAATACAGCGGTGTTGGACTTTACAAAAGGTTATCGACACAAAGAAACGGAAAAGACCAATTTTTTGAGATCAAACTAAAAATAAGGATAAACAGGGATAGGATTAAATAAAGGAAGAGTGGAAGGGTGCTTTAATCTCCTGAAAGCATTTGAGACAAATGAAGACCTTTATATGTCCACCTAGGGACATTGGTTTGGTTTTATAAATGTTTTTAGAAGTTTACTACAACTCTCAATTTTAAAAGAATTGGTTTAAAAATGTGAAGACTCCTTGCTAATTTTTTTATTTACATTCACAAGACGAGGAAGAAAAACTGTACCTACAGTATGAGATAATTAAATAAATTCCGAAAAAGAATAGATAGGACATGGACATCGTCATATAGTTTTCAGTTTCTCATGAAACTACGTATGCACTTAAGTGCGAAAGAATGTGACATACTCTTACTTTTAATGAAAAATAGAGGCGAGGTACGGATAGTAGTTACTATCCACAGTATTAGTCTAATAAACGCTCTTTTCAGTTCATTGTTCTGGTTTTAGTCGAGCCAAGCTAAGGGTATTAAAGCATGTAACGACTTTAGACTTAGGTTGAAATAACAACGGTTCGGCTATTATTTTAATTTCCATTTAGTTTGACATACGAATTTTACGAGAAAATTCTTTAAAATTACAACTAACTGTAATAAAGACTGCAAATAACTCATCGACATTCGTTTCAGTGCTCAAAGGTACGTTTGGAGTAAACAACACGAAAGCAGTAAAAGAAACTATTAGTAACGTTAACGAGCGGGGCAGTAATGAAACGTCTTGGTGGAGTGTGCATTCTGTTTAAATAAATAGTTCCATTAGCATTTTCATTAACCGGTAACATCGAGTGTTGCCCGTTTACGACCGAGTTAAAATAACCCTCTTGGGGTGAAACAACCGTTCACGTGGAGTCCTGATGTAGGCAATCGTTTTCCGTTCATCCCCAACTTTGAATACGTAATGGCCCTTGTTTGATGTATATCAACTGGGATGATGATATTCCCGATTATTATACGAATAATCGCGTTGTAATTTCTCCTTTGGTAAAAAACTGCACAGCTTTTTTTTTTTTTTTTTTTGGTTGTTTATTTACACTGTACAATGAACTGAGGTATATACAGGAAATTATTAACTTGGAAAAAAGGCCTAGAATGATTTCTAGATGTAATATGTGTGAATCTCAAGTTAATAATTTGAGCGACAAAATGTGACTGGACTTAAGATATTTGTTACAGTATTCAGGTACCTTTGGTTAGTCCATCGGTCCCTTCTACGAAACACCCAAACATCTGGGCAAAGACAGCCGATCCACGAACGGCAGAAGCAATAAACCAGAAATATTTACAAAAGACAGCAAGAACCAGAAAATTTTATACGAGTGAAAGTTTCTTAAAACTACCTAAATACAATAATAGGACTACATATATACAACATTAGATTCTACGTTACTTCCGCTGACAAACAAGATATGAAAATTAATTAATTATTGCTAAGACGTTGTCTAAATTGATATGTACAAATTTTGATGTACCGAACATTCCGGCGGCCTTGAAATAGTGTGATACGTGATAACTATTTCAATAGTTTTAAATTTACGCAAAGTAGGCACTTAATTGCACTTTACTTGCACTCAATCACTGTGAGTCTGTCACAATCGGTAACGGACACACCTTGTTGACCGTAGTCTTAAGCGGTCCTTTTGACGTTCGAATTGTAATGACCCGGACGATGCCGTCGCTCCCGGGATGTACCGCCACGACTCGTCCCAACACCCATTTTAGCGGCGGGAGTTGATTGTCCTTTAATATGAGTAAACGACCAATTTCGATGGTGTTTGAATTGGTTCGCCATTTTGTACGTTGTTGCAATTGTGCCACATATTCTCCCTTCCAGCGTTTCCAAAACCCTTGATGTAACCTTTGAACCCTTTGCCAGTGAGATAAACGATTGTCAGGTATTGTTGTTATGTCTGGTTCAATTATAGTGGTCAGTGGACTACCAATAAGGAAGTGACCAGGGGTCAGCGCATTGTAATCGTGAGGGTCGTTGGATAAAGGGGTTAATGGTCTGGAATTTATGCAGGATTCGATTAAGGAAAGGAGTGTGTACATTTCTTCGAATGTTAGCAACGCGTTACCAACTGTTCTTTTGAGATGCGTTTTTATTGATTTAATACCAGCCTCCCATAATCCACCGAAGTGCGGGGATTTGGGAGGTATGAAATGCCAAACAATGTTATCTGTCGATAAATGATCAATAACCGTTGTCTTGAACTCTTGCGAAAAGAAAGAGTGTCTTAACTTTTTTAATTCATTATTTGTACCTACGAAATTAGTTCCGTTATCGGAATATATATGGGACACCTTTCCGCGTCTTGCCATGAAGCGTTTTAGAGCGTTTAAAAATGCTTCTGTAGTTAGATCACATACCAGTTCTATGTGACAGGCCTTCGTGGAAAAACAAATGAACAATGCTATATAGGCCTTGATTTGTCTACTGCCGCGACCACGTTTTTCTTTGATCATTATGGGCCCAGCATAATCAACACCGCAATGAACAAAGGGCCTAAATGCTTCTACGCGATGGCTAGGTAAATTACCCATCAGTTGATCTACAGAGATTGGCTTCGCACGAAAACATTTTATGCAATTGTGAATAATTTTACGAGTGGCATTACGAGCAGAAATTATCCAAAATGTTTGACGAAGCGCTGCTAAAGTAGCTTGAGGGCCGGCATGAAGTTGTCTTTGGTGCTCTCTTTCAATAATTAAATTAGTTACATGGTGCTTGCTTGGTAATATAATTGGATGCTTAGAATTAAAGGGGATATTGGCATTTTTTATTCTTCCCCCTACTCTTAATATTAAATCGTTGTCTAAAAATGGAGTAAGCGATAGTAATTTACTTTTGTTGTTCACAGTTTTATTCTTGCTTAAATCAGAAAATTCACTTGGAAACGTAGAGGCTTGAATTGATTTTATTATAAATATTTTTGCCGTGTTTAATTCATCTATAGTAAGGGAATTAGTGTTTTTATTGGATCTATTAAGACAGTTGTTTCTAAACCGAAAACAAAATGCAATAGCTCTATGTAATTTGTTAAACGACGAGAATCTTTTGAAAACATCACTAAAATATGAATTTTCTGACACCGTTGCCATGCTGACAACCCTACGCAATTCCTTATTATGATGATGAGCTTCTTTATCAGTCAAATTTGTGTTAATGGGGTTGCTGGGCCACCTAAATGATTCTCTATTTAACCAATTTGGACCATGCCACCAGAGGTCTGAAGATTGTAAAACCTTGGGTGAAACACCTCGTGAAATTATGTCGGCCGGGTTGTCGTGTGTGGAAATATGCTGCCAATTACATGGTTGTGTAAGTGATTGGATTTCAGCAACCCGATTTGCGACAAATGTTTTAAAACTTCTAGATGGGGAAGTTAACCAAGAAAGGACAATTGCGGAATCAGTCCAGTAGTAGCACTTGACTAAATTTAATTCTATTTTGTCCTTAGCCCTGTTAGCTACGCGAGCAAGAAGGGTGGCCCCGCAGAGTTCTAATCTAGGCAATGACGTTTGTTTTAACGGAGCCACTCTAGATTTGGCACAAAGTAAATTTATCGACGAATGACCGTTACTATCAATTGTTTTTATATATATGCAACAGCCATATGCGTTTTCTGAGGCATCGCAAAAACCATGAAGTTCAAATGAAATAATGTTTTGTAAGCTTGAAATATTTCGCGGTATGGATATATCATTAATGGCTTTGAAACCAGACAGTAAATTATTCCATTGAGTAAAATATTTTATTGGAACAGATTCGTCCCAGGTTAATTTCAAGCACCATAGCTGTTGAATGAGAACCTTAGCTTGTATAATAACAGGTGCTATAAGACCTAACGGGTCGAATATTTTGGCAATAACTGAAAGAATAGCGCGTTTGCTGACCTTTTTATGGTCGCTTTGTTTAAATAGAAATTTGAAACTATCGGTATGCGTATTCCATAATAGACCTAACGTCTTTGTCTCACCATCACTGTTTATGTTAATTATAATGGGATCCTTTACACTGGTATTAGGAAGTAACTCGGGTATATTTGAAGCCCATTTTGATAAAGGGAATCCCGCGCTATGTAAAATTGTTTGCAAGTTTTGCTGTAACTCTTTTGCCTTTTCTAGTGTGTTCGTACCAGTTAAACAATCGTCCATGTAAAAATCACGTAAAATTATCCTTGATGCATAAGGAAACTGTTTCTCGCTGTCAACTGCAGCTTGTTGCAAACATCTTACTGCTAAATATGGTGCAGACGCGGTTCCGTATGTAACGGTTGTAAGCCTAAATGTTTGAACCTCGTCTTTTTGATCGTTACGCCAAAAAATTCTTTGAAAGTCCCTATCATCAGGATGTAAGGATATTTGCCGATACATTTTACTAATGTCGGCTGTAAACGCGTAAATGTGTGTACGGAACCTAAGGATAATATCGAATAGATCCTGTTGTAAAGGCGGACCTACCATAAGGTTATCATTTAAACTAATGTTCGTCGTAGTCTTAGCCGAACCGTCGAACACAACTCTAAGTTTAGTGGTTACACTACTATTCTTTACAACGGCATGGTGAGGAAGATAAAAAACATTTTTTGATTTATTCAGTTCGTTTTCTGGGACAAGTTCCATGTGACCTAAACTTACGTAATCTTCCATAAAGTCTGAATACTGATTTTTTAAATTAATGTTTTTATTTAATTTATTCTCCAATGTATAAAATCGTTTTAAGGCAATTTCGTTTGATGTACCTAAAACCTTAACATTTTCCTTAAAAGGCAACCTAACAATAAATTTGCCGTCTGCATTTCGAGTGTATGTTTCTAGAAAATGTTCTTCACATCTTTTTTCTTCTAACGTAAAGTTATTAGTGGGTGAAATTTCTTCAAGTTCCCAGAATTTCTTTAAGCTAGCTTGTAAATCATCGGTTAAAACAGTGTTGCATTGTATTGTGGTTTTATTATTTGTATTTAAAGTGTAGCTTCCACCTAAAACCCAACCTAACTGAGTCTTTTGAAGGTATGGTTTACCTGGTAGTTTAATTTGTCCTACACATAATATTTCCCAAAATAGTTCCGCCCCGATTAGCATATCTATAGGTTGTGAAATATTAAATTCTGGATCCGCTAAAGTGATATTTTGTGGAAGAGTTATATTTTGAAGATTTATTGAATGTTGGGGTAGATTTTCCGTTATTTTAGGTAAGACTAAACAAGATATTAATGAAGTAAATGAATTATACCTGGATTTTAGTGTGACGTCAACGACCTTATTTGTTTGTAGTTTTGACTGGTTTATACCACTTATCGGTATAGACAACTCTTTTGTTTTCAACCCAAGCTTATTGCAAAAAGCCTCGGTTATAAAGTTCGCTTGGGAACCTACATCTAACAGTATTCGGCAAGGGTGAGCTCTTTCATTCTGATCAAAAACATGCACAACTGCGGTTGATAGCAAAACGGTTGTATTGGTAGTTTGATGATGAGTAAAATTTGATACTATCGGATTATCTATGTTATTTTGAGAAGAAGTGCCTTGTTCGTTCAAGTTCTTAGTAATGATATCTTCCGCTTTATTGTTTGATGGATCGTTATGTAAGAGCGTATTGTGCCTTTTGTTGCATTTCCGACAATTGCCCGAAACACACGCTGACTTGGAATGATTCCCTTTTAGGCAATTTGTGCATAGATTGTATTTTTTAGTAATTTTGAAACGATCCGAAACTGAACTGTTTACAAATTGCGAACATTGAAAAATGTAATGAGATTGTTTACATATGTAACATGTAGGTTTTACGGTAATTGTATGTGCAAGTGTATTATATTTGTCACGATTATGAAAATTATCACGAGAATTATTTGTTTGTCTAAATGAAGATGTTTTTACCGGCAAATTGGTTTGTCTGTTTCGTTCTAAAGCAGACATAACTTGACACCTTTGATTTATAAAGTCAGTTATGTCCTTTAATGTAGGAAGCTCCTTGGTGGCCTTTAATTCCCATTCTTTGCGGGTATGAAAATCAAATTTACCAGTAAGTAACTGAATTATTAATAAATCCCAATGTTCGGTTTTTATTTTTAAAGCTTTAAGTGCCTTTAGATGTAAAGTTACCTGATCGATTAATTGCTGAAGGGAACTAGCAGATTGTTTAACCGATGGTAAGTCAAATAACGAGTTTATGTGAGAAAAAACAATGAGTCGCTTGTTTTCGTATCTTTCTTTAAGTAATTCCCAAGCAGCCGTATAATTATTGGAGGATGCACCCAAAGTATCAATTACATGCGAAGCGCTTTGTGTGAGAGACGATTTTAAATAGTGATATTTTTGAATATTAGATAATTCTGGATTATCATGAATTACAGATGTAAATGTATCGGAGAATGATAACCAATTCTCGTATTTACCGTCAAAACTAGGTATGTTTATCACTGGCAAATTGATATGTGATCTACCTTGCACATTAGTAACTTGTTTTTCAACAGGCACAGCAGGCGGTGTCCTATCTATAATTAAACTTTGGGCTAAACTAACAGTTGAAAAATATGTATCTTCAAAAGATTTAGATTCTTCTTCTATCGCGCTCTCTAACTTTTGATCTAATGAAAACATTTGGAAATTAAGCTCTTGAAAGTCCTTTAGTAAAGGATCAATTTTGGCTAAGCGTGATTTTATTTCTGAAATATTACATTCTTGATCATTGATCGACTTCAAATAATTTGCAAAACGAGTTACTTGAGCCTTTAGTTGGCCGCGTTTGTAATTTAACGATTTAATTTCGTCAGACATAATTAAAACTAAACCAACAACCGATGAAAAATCGAAATAGTAGATAAACTTTGAAGAAATGTACACAGATAAATGAAGGAAACAAATGAAGGATGCAGTAAATGGAAATGTGGTAGTCCACTTACCTAGACTCTTATGTAACTGGTGATCAATTGCCTGGCTGATGCGTGTCCACGAAGCAGTAGGTATGTCGAAAATGTGGAAATAGATGATTCAATGAAGATGGCGCGTGATTAATCCAGTGGATGTATTAACACACACACACACACATCCGGCTCGAAGGACCAAAAATGTTTGATGTATATCAACTGGGATGATGATATTCCCGATTATTATACGAATAATCGCGTTGTAATTTCTCCTTTGGTAAAAAACTGCACAGCTTTTTTTTTTTTTTTTTTTTGGTTGTTTATTTACACTGTACAATGAACTGAGGTATATACAGGAAATTATTAACTTGGAAAAAAGGCCTAGAATGATTTCTAGATGTAATATGTGTGAATCTCAAGTTAATAATTTGAGCGACAAAATGTGACTGGACTTAAGATATTTGTTACAGTATTCAGGTACCTTTGGTTAGTCCATCGGTCCCTTCTACGAAACACCCAAACATCTGGGCAAAGACAGCCGATCCACGAACGGCAGAAGCAATAAACCAGAAATATTTACAAAAGACAGCAAGAACCAGAAAATTTTATACGAGTGAAAGTTTCTTAAAACTACCTAAATACAATAATAGGACTACATATATACAACATTAGATTCTACGTTACTTCCGCTGACAAACAAGATATGAAAATTAATTAATTATTGCTAAGACGTTGTCTAAATTGATATGTACAAATTTTGATGTACCGAACAGCCCTGATTTAAACGGGTTATACCAACTTTTCGGTGAATTTTCCGCCCGAACGGGTCACACATTTTCAAGCTTTACTAAAACAAAGTTGTTTTCGACATCTGTTCTCTTCTCAACTGGCCAACCGTTGCGGCTTGTTAGTCCTAACTTCATTGGCACCAATATAATTTCATTTCTATTCCACTTTTTTATGGTCGTATAGTTTGAACACTATCGGCCTCAATTTTATAGACTTACTTACTTATATACTTATAGACGAACATAATCGTCAGAATTGATAAACAATTACAAAATGTAGCTTAAACCCCTCTTAGTTGTTGTAAAGTCTTATCAAAATTGGTTCACCCGTTTGGAAGATTATCCTACGTCTTCTCAGGAACTGTCATTTAATTTAAAGAAACGCGCCAATTTTAGTTTCCGCCTTTAGTAAGTAAATACCAATAAAAATTCTTGATAAGAATAGTTATTGATATTGTACCTACGCATATCTGGCAAACAAGTTATCAAATAGTGCACAGGTCAGTGGATGAATTTATAAATTGTGAGAGGGTAAAACTGGAGTGAAATTCCCCTAGCTGACTGCAATGTTCCATGAATTATTGAAACGTCTGTATGCTTGAGGTCGGAAAATAATGTTATACTAGCTTGTGTTTCAGGTGGGTGGGTATATGTATCTATTTGTCATAAATTCATACGCGGAACATTCCGACTGTGACTTTGTGCAATAAACACGCAAGCAAGTCTGTATTAAATTTCAATCTAAATTGCTTTGGATAATCCCCAGTGCAGCGGTACAACATCACCCCAACAATTGTTATCATAATATCAATTATTACTTCATCATCATTCCATTAGTTTTACTGGATAATGAGCAAGTAAATTTCAAAGGATTAAAAGCCTAAATAAGTAATCCCTGTAAAGTAAAAAAAGCCACCAGAGTCCTTCTGGAACTTTTCTTTTTCTATGAATTTCTGAAATTCATTTACGCTAAAATTACGTTAACTTACTTACAATTCTTTGTAGCATGTTACTTTCAATTTTCAGAGAAATTACACGAAAACTACACAATTAGATTCTTTGTGAATTTATAAGAAACTTTTTCCTTTTCAATTTTTTGATACGATGTATAGTTACAAAGCAATGAAAGATTAAACAGTAACCAATTGGAGCGCGTAGTGATCGCTGCAAGCAGAAGTTGGTGAGTCACGCTGCTAACTGCAGCGCCCGGACTGTCTAACTTGCTGCAGAGGCGCTGCGCTGCTATTGGCTGACTTTTAATACTAAATAACTTGAAAACTATACGTCCGATATAAAAACTGTAAAGGAATAAAATAAAGTTCAGAATGTTTTCTTCGTTATCATTACATTATAACAGAGCTAGAGTTTATACACTTCTTGTTCTAGCTAAAGATGAGTCGCTTTAGCATAATGTGCTTGTTGGTAGAGCATTTTACGAGTCAAAAAGCACCTAAAGGTCTTCCGAAACTAGAAATTTAATTTGTTGTCTTCGAGATGGGAGTAAATGAAAATGCCAAGTCTGGTGATTGACAGAAAATCGATAAGATACGTTGCCGCCAATGTCTTCTTATATATACAGACATCATTCAAGTTCTCCGTGTATGTTTTTCCGCAACGAAGGCTATGCAAAGAGAATGAAGTACCAGAGTTAGCGGGTCGAAACTTTCTAACAGCGCGATGAAAAGTTCAACAAAGTTCCCAAAGACATACAGAAGTTGAACGGTAACGTCTACTGAAATGAACAACTTTATAAACAACACTAACGTTTTCTAACCTCATACTTCATAAGACAATGGAAGATGAACTCAAATAATCTCATAAAAGGGAGGAAAAACTATGAAACAGTGTTAACAAGTTAAGTGTATAATTAAAGAATGAGATTACGAAACGACTAAGATCAAACTTTAAAAGTATTCTAAACAGATGAATTCCAACTTTCCAAAATACTTTGCTTTCACCCTGTATATTCAGAATTTCATCCATTGTTGTAGAAACTTCTTCGTCTTTAATATATTATGTAAATAGTTAGTTGTCATGCGATGGTAGCCGAGAACGTCTTTTGTATTGAAAATGGGAAAATATATAAATCAGAACAAGATTAAATCGGAAACAAAGTGTCCCTCTGTAGGGAGATTTTATTGCAAATGTGTCACGGTAGCAGGCGAATAGAGCTCCCGTTTCTGGAATTCTATACCAGGCACAAAAAGGGATCAAAATTGAAATATGATGCACATTTACAATGGAATACTTTAATAGCTGTTGTATTCAGTTTTATATGCTCTTTATTGGCAGCAGAAATGGAACTATATCGTGTGACAACGTACAACTAATTTTAAAATTGAGATCTCCAAAGGACGAGGAGTTAATTAAAAAGAAATAACTTCAAAAGTAGAGGTAGTTTAGTATCTCATGAACCACGAGCTTCTACTGCACATAATTTATTTCATTTTATACGTTAATCTCCTGACTAATAAAGTTCAGGGCCGGACTGACAAGAAATATTCAAAGAACATAAAAATTAGGAGGTATTTTGTATGAATTTTCCTACATCCTATAAGGTTTTTGTTGCGGTTTTGATATATTTGATTTATTATTTTTGGACCACAAAAAAATTTGTTCTTGTTGTTTAAATAAAATATTAAATGGCTTCGTGTTGTGTCGTATCGTATCGTATTATACCTAGATACTATACCATAGATAGTTAACGTTTATCATGTGCTAGCAGAGACTAACGTGGCGTATAAAGCGACGGTAGGTACTAACCTACTAAAATTAATTAATTTCGATCGGGAGATTTTGCTCTCCTCTCGGAGGTGAGTTAGTGACGCGACGCGTCGCGATGCGACGTCGAGAGCGGCGTCGCGACGACCGGTATCGTACTCATCAAACTGGAAAGTACAGAACCGTATTAAGCGGCTCATTGTCCGACAGATTATTGAGATTATCGCGAGCAGCCGTGACAAACTGATTCAGATTGGATGTCGAATTACCACTCGGTGTAAAATAACGTAGAAATGCATGTATGTGTGTGTTAAATAGTTTGAAACGTCGAAAATTTCTTGTCACCGGTATTTCCGATAGCAATTAATTTTTACACAAAAATTTCCATTGACAGTTTCCCTCCGAATGGGCAGAAAATGACGAGGAATACTACATACATCCCTTACAACCAACACTGATTTATTGTAAATCTGGTTCAGGATTTCCATCTATACAAATAAATAAAATTGGAGTGTCTGCTTGTAATATTAAAATAACCGCTTTTTACTAAATGCATATGGATGGATGTATACACGGTACATATAGGTACCAAAATAACATTTTTTACAATATGTGTCTGTCTGTTTGTTCCGGCTAACCTCTGAGACGGCTGGACCGATTTTGACGGGACTTTTACTGGCAGGTAGCTGATATAATAAGGAGTAACTTAGGATACTTTTATTTAAAAAAAAAAACAAAAGGGTCCCACGAAAAAAATTAAAACCAATGAAATATTGAATAATTAATAAATAAACGTCTTCATTACATATAACGACAGATTTCCGAGCTAGTTAAGTGATAAAGGTTCGAGAAACAGCCAAAAATTTTAGTTTTTTAATTCTCTTGCAACAGAATTTGGAACATATTCTGGACCACCTTTTTGAATGGGTTATTGACGAACGATTTATTAGGTAGGTACTATTTTATTATTTACTTACACTGTTAACGCATTTATATTCCGAAGTTGCACGTAGTTTTACTGGTTTTGTCAGAAATCCCTGCGGATAACGAGAGTTATTTTAAAAACGAACCCGATCCTCGTTCTTCCCGTAGGTAGGTACCTAAGGAACTATCCCGGGGGAAATATTATTTAAGAAAATGTATTAAGTTTCAACACGCCCGTTGCACACGAAGAAGAGATACATTTGCATACTTGTACAAACAACAACAACAACAACACTAACAACAGCAATTGTAGCAGCAGCTACGGCCCACAAAACAAGAGACCTACGTACCTCAGTAAGTGCAAGATGCCAACCGACGCTGACGTCGCTTTATCTTATGTATGTATTGTATAAATATACGTATATATGTAAACAAAGATCTGAGATGCAATTCGGTTATTCCACTTGTGCATGCTATATTTCGTTTAAAATAGACTTGGGCAAAGATACAGAACGCCCAAACGCTAGTATTTTATCATTGTTTATGGGGGCTGGTGGTACAGCTAAACCACTTATGGGATTATCACCAACGGGACTTGGGACTCTTTGCACTGTTACAATTTCTGCATCTCGAGGAAATATATTTACCGTTGTCATGGGCTTATGTAATATTTTCCAATTTGTATGTAAACATTCAGGGAAAATTTCCATTCGGTTTGGAATTTCGAAGAGATCGCCTACCTCATGAAAACCTTCGAAAGTAGAAACGGGGAAAGAATTTTGTACGTGCCAGAAGATAAACACCTAAATAAGTAAATCGGAATTGATGGGATTTTAAAATTTGATATCAGAATATTTTGGGGCTTTATTTAGTCCAGGACAATTAGGAAACCAACAGCCTTAGATGAATAAATGATTTTTTAGGACAATTGGAAGACGATCAGCGTTAGATACTTAAGTAAAATATTCTTTGAACAGTTTGGAAACAAAATAATTAAACTAAAGATACTATGAACAGTAGATTAATAAATTGTTATGAAATTCCCGAGACTGACTAAATTTAGGCGACTTTATGATTAATTTAAGTCCTTGTTTGGTTTTAAGTGAATTTCTGTTATTAAATATGCAAATTCGGATTTTTTTTGCAAAAAAACTTGTTTACAATTACCTCTTCACTTATTAACGCAGTCGAAAACTTAGGGGTGAATGTAGACAAGCATCTTGTTTGTACTGGCTTTATAAAAGTTTTTAATGGGGCAAAAGTGAACAATTCGCTTTCAAATGTGAATTCCAATGAAAATTATATTTATAAGAACGTGTTCACAATTACCCCAAAAATTATATATTATCTATATAGAAATATTTTCACTGTTTAACATAAAATATTGCGACACTCTTCCTCTGCTGTTTAGAGCGCTAAAGCATCCAACCGTCAAAAGTCTATAATTCCCATTAGTTGGAATAATCAAGAGTCCTATTTTATCGAAATAAAGAGCCTATTTACAATTCCCCCCACCTGACCCTATCTTGTATACAGGGTTTTTCAAGTTGATGGGCTATTAGAAGTATATGAATTAGTAGAAAGAATTCAATTCTGAAACTTGGACTCATTTGGTTATTGTTTATGCCGCTTCTTTTAAAAATATTTTCAAGTTCGATTTACATCCGGTTATACCGGAAGTCGATACCAACTTTGTTATTTTAAATGGAATGGTATATTTTTTACGCTGAATTCGAATAAAACGTGTAATTCTAAGGTAAGTTTGATAACCAACTTGTACACCTATGACGATCGGTTTCTGAGTTAATTTAATTTATAGAAAAAAAATCGCTACCGCAACCCAAATTATAAAAAATCATAACTTCCACAAAATACTACTAAAGAGTGTTGAAATTTTTACTAGTAAAAGCTGAATATTAGTGCTAACGCCTTGACAAAATTGAATTAAATAATTTATACAGGGCGTTCAAAATAAAATTCTAAAATTGAAAAACTTCAAACACGAATTACTTCGTTTTTTCAAATGGCACCTACTATTTTTTATTTTTTCAATCGATTCCTTTTTTTATCCTCTTTCGATCTATATGGATACTTCCTATTTTAAGTAATAATTCAAAATTATTCCAAAATTTTCAAATAAACTAGGAAGTATTCATATGGATCGAAAGAGGATAAAAAAAGGAATCGATTGAAAAAATCAAAAATAGTAGATGCCATTTGAAAAAACGAAGTAATTCGTGTTTGAAGTTTTTCAATTTTAAAATTTTATTTTGAACGCCCTGTATAAATTATTTAATTCAATTTTATCAAGGCGTTAGCACTAATATTCAGCTATTACTAGTAAAAATTTCAACACTCTGAGTAGTATTTTGTGGAAGTTATGATTTTTTATCATTTGGGTTACGGTAGCGATTTTTTTCTATAAATTAAATTAACTCAGAAACCGATCGTCATAGGTGTACAAGTTGGTTATCAAACTTACCTTGGAATTACACGTTTTATTCGAATTCAGCGTAAAAAATATACCATTCCATTTAAAATAACAAAATTGGTATCGACTTCCGGTATAACCGGATGTAAATCGAACTTGAAAATATTTTTAAAAGAAGCGGCATAAACAATAACCAAATGAGCCCAAGTTTCAGAATTGAATTCCTTCTACTAATTCATATACTTCTTATAGCCCATCAACTTGAAAAACCCTGTATATCTGCTTATAATCCTACATAGACGTTTTTATGTTTTCGTTAATTGTACGCATGCATTACTACTACCACCACTATTACTGGAAAACAATAAACGTGCCATTTTCCGGGCCATTTTTAATGATAAATAATTGATAATACATAGCACGAAACTAATCGACCAGTCAACTGGTGCGACGCGGCGATTCGACTAATGCAAAATTTATTTTGCAAAAAAGATAAATGATTTATCAACGATGCGACGATAGATTCACCGGTAGGTGGTCAACATTATGACATCAGCGATCGAGCATTGAATTGGCAATGCCCTGAATAAAACATGGAGGACACCACAGTACCATATTTTTTTTTAAATCAACAACATTTAACGTAGATGGGTACAAAGGCGATCGAATTCTTTTTATTAGAGGCAGTGGGTCCATCTCACCGCCTAATTTGTATCGATTTCTCTTCTTAATTAGAAATTCAATACGTATATTCGTACTTTTAATTCCTAATGTACTGAAAACGTTAAAAAAAGAAATGATTATTGTTTGGGGAAGTACCCAAAGGGGTATGAAGATGCTGGACACGACAAAATGAAACTTGTTGGGTTAAGGGTAAAGTGTTAAAAAAAATCAGGAAATTAAGGAAGACATTAATTAATGCGGAGTGAATATGAATTGATGAGATGCTAATGTGTAAGGGATTGTCGAAGTAAGATATAAGAAGAATTAAAATGGTAACAAAGGCACGTCATAATTTAATTAACCGATTCTAGTTATTAGAAGATAAAATAACAGAAATTAAATAATTAAATCAGAAAATCGGATAGGACACCAGAAATTAAATTGGGAATAATTAAGAGACAAAAACGATCTAAAAAGCCGTTTAAGGGCCTGACAAATTAAATTAGTAACTGAAAGTAATATTTAAAAATACCTAAAGAAAATAGTAAAACCCTCAACAACTAAAAACTCGATTAAAGGACCTTACATCCTTAGGATTGAAAAGTGATAAAAATAACAAATGATACGAACCTAAGCTTTTAATTTAATTTATCATTTAAAATGTATTCGACAGATAATTGTTCATTTAAACTCTTGACTTTAAGTGCTCCTCAATTTAAAATATGATTTAAAAAATGATTATCAATTAGGGAGGTGCTTAAAGTGGTAGGACATTTGTAGGATAAATAAATGATCAAAAAATCAGGAACGACTTTTAAGGAACGAAGAAAACTTGTGATAAACTTGGGCTAAAGAGTAGTGAAAAATTAAGAAACTCATGAGATACTAACTGAGGATTTGCAGAAATAAGATAAAATGCAATTAGAATAGGGAGATGAGAAATTAATTAAGTAACTGAGAAATTAGAAGTTAAAAAAAGAACAGAAATCAAAAGAATAAAATAAAAAATCGTAAAGGACATCAGAAATTAAAAAGGATAATAATTTAGTGACAAAGATTTCCTAAAAAAATATTAAGAAGGTAATAAATTAAATAAGGACTAAAATTACCAAAATATATTAAATAGACCTGGAGAAATAGTGAAACTCTCAATAACCAAAAATCCTATTAATTATTATATACTCAAGGGGTTAAACGACTTTAGATCCTTAGGTTTGAAAAGGGACAAAAATATTAAATTATTATTAACAAAATTGAAGTCGACAGAATTATTCATTTCAATCTTCAACTACAATAATTGCTTCTCAATCATTTAAAAAGTTTAGAATTTATTGTAACAATTGAATGGAAATAAAAAACTAGAAAATTAAAGCTTTTTAATTTAAAATTGACGTAAAAACATGGTTTGATTTATAGGATAATAATAAAAGTTTAACTATCTAAAAAAACTATTAAGGAGCTAAGAAATAAATGAGAATAATAGTTTAAAAAAATACTAGAAATAAAAGCTTTTGAATTAAATATAGTTGAATTTATCCGCAGATACAAATAGCGAAATGAATGATTGAAGTACGTACATAACGCTAAAAAATACGTTTCGAATGTATGTGCAGTCATCATCATTTACATGCGTGTTTATTGTGTTCCGCACTTTTGATCATAGAAAATTTTCAGAAAAATAAAAATAATCTGAACAAGAACGATAAATTGTTTAGTCCATCAAATACCAATCTATAGTCTGGATCGTACAAAGTGGCAATTGAGGTATTTAAGAAAATTTTCAATTTATTTTCTTTTTAGTTGCCTTATTGTGCAATGTAAAGCAGCGACTGATGTAGTAATAAAATATTCATTCATATTTTGTTGAATAAAGTTCTTCCTAATTTTTTTTAATTTTTAAGCTCTCTTATTTGTGTAAATTTTCTTTAATATGGCGCCCTTTTTCCATCTGCATTTTACTTTTTATTTTTTTTAACGTGCCCAAGGATTTTATGTAGGTAGGTACGTAAGCATCGTCCTTTTCGTTAGAGATGTTTGTTTTTCATTATTACAAAAGGGAATAAATTAAATTAGAATTTTAATGGTTCATCCCTTCCTGTACGATCTTCCCTACTTAATTCAATCTTTTCAACTATTATCGTCGTGTTTTGTTTCGTTAGTTATGTAAATAACAACGGCACTCTGATTAGCTCAACTTTCAGCTACCTACAATACCTGACTAAGTATCTAAAAAGCATTTTCCTGAGTAACAAACTTTTTAAGTTTCCTTTTTGCCTTAATAATAAAAACAGAAGTACCTAACCAATAATGTAAACGTTTTTCCATCCAAATTTAAAGATAGTACAATTAAAATATTTTACACAGCACAAGATTTATGAAATTTCACTTAAATTGCTACCAAATCGACATTTTAATGTTAAACTTCATTATGTATCAATAAATGTATTATTCTTGCGCTTTAAGTTGGCAAAAAAAAAAAATACACCCACCTAAAAACAACTTTGTATGGAGCGTATATGGCGCTCTGTGACGCTATTGGCTTATGAGCGCCACTACCCCCACCCAAAATTGTTGTTATTGGCTGGTGGGCGTCAATACTAATCTAAGTATTCTTTTGTTAGCGTCCATCGATTGTTTCTCGTTTGTTGCTTTTGTGCCACAGTAAAGTTCGTGTAGTGTACATTGCTATCCTGCATTGAACTCTACAACTTCCAGAAACGGATAAGTCTCAAATTAATTGTGATATATCAAAAAATGTCAATAAATTACGATATCTAATGTGTTCCAAAGTAACTCTCGTTCTCACTCGTGAAACGTTTCGGAGAGTGGGTAATAAACAGCTCTCAAAGGCTGATAAATCGTGCTTACTGAGTACTACTAACATCAAGCGCAACCCAGTTTTGAATTTTAAAGTGCACCTCGCCGCCAAGTTCCGGGTCGATGGGTTTAATTTAATGACCTCAACTGTTCCGGAATTTCTGCCGTTTAGGGATGCCAGATTATCGCGTATAAAGTTCACTAAATTGGCCGTATATCATACACATTTTTAAATAGGGGAAATATCTATATGGAAGATTTTTCTATAAGATCCAAACGATCCAAAAGTAAAATTTTAACAGGACGAGGAATGAATTAATTTAAAAATGAAATGGGACGAAGTTGTAATAAGCAAATATAATGATTCAAAATTTAATTTAACGTGACACAAAAGCGATATATATTTTTAATGATTCTACTGTTCTACAAAATGATTTTAGGCCACCCTGTAAAGCCCCAATCGGATTAGGGGAGAGAAATGAAAAGCAGACGTAAAAAAAGAAAACTTTTTAGGCCCTAAATTATTATAAAATTGAATTATAGTTGACGCATCCATTAGAGGATGGCATTAGCAAGATCCATTTGCTAACACCATCACCGAGTTCCATCCACCTGTCACACTCCACCCCACCACTGATGAATTAGATTTTAGGACAGAATCCTCGACCGCGACCGTTCAAATTCGAATGAATGCAAACAAAAGGAAAAGGGACAGGGACGACGACCACGTGAATAGAGAAAATACCTTCAGAGGCAAAGCACGCACTTCCCAAGTTAAGTTTAATATAAAGGACCTCCTTGAGTCGTTAGAGTATTTAGAGTGTGCGTAAGTAAGGCAAGGAAAGGAGACTTAGTATCTCTGAGAATCCTTGAAAAAAAGTAGGTAACAACAAAATAAATACCTAATTAAAGGTCTTGAAAAGGCTACTGACTTAAAAAGGTCCTGAAAAATTGGCTCCCTATAGCCCTCTTCTGGCAGTTTAAAACTTTATTTTTGCCACTTTGTTGAACCTGCTTTAGAGAGGCAAATAAAAAAGAAATTCTTTAGGGGTGTTAAATAATTCAACTTGAACTGATTTCTAAAAGTAACATTTTTCAAAACAAAACGGTTTCTCATTTCCAATGAAGTGTATAAAGGCGCTTTTCCTTTCGGGATACAAAACCCAAAAAGGCGCTGTTCCCTAAGGATATATAATTTCTTTGAAAAAAAAAAACACAAAGGCGTAGGTATTATTATGGCAATCGTTCTACTGTCAAAAACCTGTTAGCGACTGTTCCATTATCCCCCAACTGGACTCAGACTCATTTAAAATTAAAGGAAAAGTAAAATTAGAGGAGGTTGAAAACGCTGATGCCGTCAGAAGTCCGTCACCATATGATGGGAAATAATAGGGAACAGTCATGCGTTATTAAGTACCCTTTCAGAAGCCTGCTTTAGAGAGAACTGTTGCCACATGTTGGGGCTGGCTTTTAAGGGAAGCGGAGAAACGATCGCGGGCTATTAAATTCTCAAGAGAAGTCGAATAGAATAACGGTTTCCGTTTCCGCAAAGGCTTAGACGTCGTGCCTTTCAAAAGGCTACTTGTATTAAAAGGGACCACCGAGGACGAGAGACCTAGTGAACTGAATGAATTTTTAAACTGATTTTTAAAACGAATTATAATCACGTAAACCTAACCCCATCTACATGCTTTACAAAATGTACGTATGTACATACGTTTTTGAAGGTAATCATGAAATATTCATATGTAAGTTCCTATATGTAGGGAAAATTTAAGGAACCTCAGTTGAAAAGAAATCTATAATATACTATACTTAGAGTCTATTCAATCCATACATCTTAAAAGTATTTTATATGTACGTATTTGCAAATGGTAAGTTAATCTTGGTCCTCCCTTGGTACTATTTCTGTTGCTGATAAGTCTCCAATTAGCCCTTCAAGTCTCAAGTCTCTCTATTCCTAATAGTTTCCTCATTGCTCTATATTCTCCCACTTTTCCAGCCTTCTATCCAGCACAATTTCATCATCCACTTATGTATTATAATTCAACATTATTCTGATTTTTTCTTCTTCTTTTATTATTTGGCGTTTTACTGTGGGTTTCCTTCCAGTTGACTTGACTGTCATAGTTTCTTAAGACACTTTTTATCAGGTGCCTCGATTGTTGTTAGGCACCTTGCTTAACGTGCCTTCTTAGTTTGCCCTCTAGAGCACCACCATCGAACAACTGTATGATACCAACCAGAGTTGGCCGGGGTCACCCTTCCAAGTACTGTGGCCAGAAAAAACGTTGCTTAACTTCGAAACCGATTAATCGACATCTAAGCCAGTCCCCTGTACAGTTAGACGGTAATAATATCAGAACTAACACAACAAATCTACGACAAATTCTCAACCTAAACTTTAATTTTTTAGGTAGGTACTAATATTGAAAATCATTTGTATTTTTGACCGTTGCCAACCATATCTCGTCACATTTTTTTTAATTTTCATTTATATCTTTATATTTAAATCAACTTACATTTTCTTATTTACCATTTACTTTTAATTGTCTAAACATCAAGTCCGTGACATTAGCATAGCATTTTCCCTTTCCCCGAATTAACACAAAAACGATAATCTCAAAGCTATTTACATTAACCAAACAGCTTAGAGTTGTAGGACCGATGACTTCGAAATACAAAGTCCTCTTTAATTTAAATAATGAAATTATATTATTAATGTCAACGTAACAATTTTTTAGAATAAAGTCATCTATAAATTGACCATAATACTTAAGCACTTTTCTTAATAGATATAATTATTTACGGAAACCACCCCATTAGATCGTTAGCAAGATTAAGGATAGTTTTAGATTTTTTTAAAAGTTACTGTTCACTGTAATCGGTCATTATCCCCGTGTGTCAATGTGTCCACTTATAAATCTAGAAAATGGGGTAGGTACATTAAGTAAAGGTCCAGAGCTATTTACATTACGCAAAGCCCTTTTTTCTTCCACTTATTTTGTTTTATCTAACCCTACTGAGTATTAGTTTATTATAAACATAAATGCAAATTATTAATGCCAACATGACAGTCTTAACTATATTTATACTTTTTTTATAACGTATTTATAAATAAAAAGAACAAAAACAATGGGGTGGATTGGACCATTCACAGGATTAAAAATTAAAAAATCCTAAAATGATCTTTTACATCTGCCTCTTAGAAAAATAAATAAGTACCATGAAATTTTTACCATACACGTATCTACTGGGAACAATCAATATATAATCTTTTCTGTATTACGATATTAGATTCTCATGAGAATATTTCAGAATATTTTAATAGCGAAACTTACTTTCATACATTTTTATATTATAATTAATAACAGCAATACCCGACTTTGCCCGGGTAAGAATATATCACACGTTTAATGAAACATTCTAGAACATCCCATAATGATTCAAAAATTTTCTAACTTTTCTAAACACTCAAGATTCTGGAACATTCTTGAATATTGGCAAATCATTCTGAAATGTTATAATAAAACATTCTTTTACTTCTTAGAACATATTTGAACTCCCTGTAACATTCTAAAAAAATCTGCTTCATTCTCATCCCCACTCCGTGCTGTTTGCTGGGTGAGTAGTGACATCAGTAGACGCCTGGCGGGGATGACTAATAGATTGATAATAATTGATCAGTTATCGACCACTGAGAGTTGAAGATTATTACAGTACTAATATCGCTATTAAAAAATGGGGGTTGGTGATAGAAGGGTGAAAATTAAGGTTTATATGTATTTTTTAATGCCAAATCATAAAAAAATAAAAAAACAAATTTGTCAAAAAAATAAAAAAGTTAGGGGTGGACAACCTTTATCACTTGGGGGTATGAAAAATAGATAGTAGCCGATTCTCAGACCTATTGAATATGCATAAAACATTTCATAAAATATACAGTATCCTTGTAGCGAACCTTTTTTGATGTCCGTGCCACAAAGTCATAAAAATTCTTTTTTAAATAGATAACGTGCCACAATAAAATTTCATTCGAAATGTTAGCGTGATGAAACTATACGTAAGTATAATTAAACAAACAAACAAAAGCAATTCATCTTTAAACAATTTTTTATTAATCAATGTTTTACAAAAAGCAATATGCTAGAAACAAAATTCACGTTAAAAAAAATTGTTTTTAATGTGATTTTTGTTGCTGTACACAAGATGATAAAGATTTAATATCTGGTTCATATTTAGTTAATTTCAACAGTACGCATGCAGAGCTCGACTCATCCGTTATTCTATTCCTATATTTATTTTTTATAAAATTTAATTCTGAAAATAGAGATTCACATGCCCACGTCGATGAAAATATTGATAAAATTGCCTTTGCTAATATTTTTAAAGTTTTAACTAATTAAACGTGTCAGGAACTGAATTCCATGTATAGTTAGAATTTCATCTTCTGCAATTTTATTTATTTTATCCAATAATCGATTACTTTCAATAATTTCTAAATCATTTCTTAAATCAACAAATTTTTTGGTTCTATATGGTACTTGACTGAAATTCAACTAATTCCATTTCTAATTCATTAAAATTTAAGCACTCAAGGACTTTGAAATTTAATTTTTCAAATGGTATTGTATCAGGATATAAAATAAATTTTGATTCGAGCGCTGCGACAGCAACAACATTCAAATACCTTAAGAAGGCGAAACTGGATACGCAAAAATTTTTATCTAATGCGCATCTGTATATACTTCGAAAGAATTCATGCGATATTTTAATAATAAAATGTATAATTTGACGGTTCTAGTTAACATACTAAGACAGGTATTCAGTACTACAAATTTATATCATAAACTATAAATTAAGTGTAGATTAATAATTTTTAATTCATTTCTATTAAAAAAGATAAGAAAACAAAAATTCTATGAATTGTTTTAGAGAGGCTTCTATTATCTGCAGATATGTGTACGTCTACCTAAGAAGTATAATATTCTAGCCAGGGCATAATCAATAATTCACTCAATTTTGAAGTTTCGTCAATAAACTTCGTCGTTCAAAAACCAAGAAACACAACAAAGTGCTTAAGTTCATCAATGTTTCATTCGGGCTCACAGTTGTGTCTGATTCTCAACAAGATGAAGTTGCAAGAGTTGTGTTCCCAGATATGCACCAATATTAGCCTTGGGGCAAAAACTGTTACAAATTTATCGACAACTGCTACCTCCCTCTAACCGTTCGTTGCATAAAGTTGAGGAAATAATGTTTACTCACGAAATTGTTACAAAATTGAATGTAAATTATTAAATATCTGCTGTATGAAGCACTCGGAAAATTTTGGGAGAAATTGTACGTTTACATTGAAATATAAATGTTATATCGAAAAAATTCACTTTAGTGTCTTTAATAAGTAAAAACAAGATGTGGAAATTTAGAAAATTCTAAAATTAATTAGCAAAATACGTAATAGGTAAAAGAAATGTACCTACTTATCTTGAAAGAATAAATAGAACGAGAGTTATAATCCCCAAAAAGATTTCACTGTAGGTACTCGGCCATTTATTTTCTTTATACACGTCCATCGGTCGTAATGTCCCTGTGTAAGAATTTTCAAAGATAAAACCCGAAGGAGCTTTCCGGTGTCATTTGAACAATGTGCTGCCTCAGTTTAACACGAAATACGAATATATTTCTTTCGGAACAAATCCCTAACGGCATCAACACCTGCGGAAAGCTGCCCACTTGGGAACGGTGCCCGGGGCTATTTCCTTAAGAAAATCACGTTTTCGTAAAAGTTTTCCCTGTATAAGTAATGGACGTGAAAACGTCACAATGTTGCTACAAGTGGGCACATATTGGCACACGACGAACTGAATGACCGATAACAGTAACTTTTAAAACTACCCTTAATCTCGTTAACGATCTAATGGGGTGGTTTTTGTAAATAGTTATTTACGAAAAGTATTGTAGTTAATTTACAGGAGGTCTTATTCTAAAAAATTGTCACGTTGGCAAAAGAAGAAGAAAAAAATTTAGAAGGTCATCGGTCCTACAACCCCTGGCTCTTTGGTTAATGTTAATAGCTCTAGACCCTTTCCTAATGTACTCCATTTTCTAGATTTATAATCCGTAAAATTACCCCGCAACAACCGCGTGATTATCGTTTTTATGTTAATTCGGTGAAAGGGAAAATGCTATGCTAATGTCACGGTCGTGATGTTTAGACAATCAAAAGTAAATGGTAAGTAAGAAAATGTAAGTTGATTTAAATATAAAAATATAAATGAAAATCAAAAAATGTGACGAGATATGGTTGGCAACAGTCAAAAATCCGGAAGGTTTTCAATATTAGTACCTACCTAAAAAAATAAAAAAGTTTAGGATGAGATTTTGTCGTAGATTTGTTGAGTATATTTCTGATATCATTACCGTCTAACTGTACAGGGGACTGACTGGCTTAGATGTCGATCAATTGGTTTCGAAGTAAAGCAACGTCTTTTCTGACCAATACTTGGAAGGGTGACCTCGGCCAACTCTGTTTGGTATCATACAGTTGTTCGATGGTGGTGCTTTAGAGGGCAAATTAAGAAGGCACGTTAAGCAAGGTGCCTAACAACAACCGAGGCACCTGATAAAAAGTGTCTTAAGAAACTATGACTGTAAAGTCAACTGGAAGGAAACCCACAGTAAAACGCCAAATAATAAAAAGTAGAAGAAAAAATCAGAATAATCTGACTTGTGAAATTATAATAAGTGGATGATAAAATTGTGCTCGATAGAAGGCTGGAAAAGTGGGAGAATGTAGAGCACTGACGAAACCAATATGAATAGAGAGACTTGAGACTTGAAGGGCTAATTGGAGACATTTTAGGAATAGAAATAGCAGCAAGGGAGGTCCACGATTAACTTACTATTTGCAAATACTTACATATAAAACCCTTTTAAGATGTATGGATTGAATATATTCTAAGTAGTTGTTATAGATTTCTTAAAATTTTCATTACCTTATATACGTGAATAATTTTATTGTGCTGGAAAACTGGAAGAACAAAGAGCATTGAGGAAATTAATATAAGAATACTGAGGGGGACTTGATGATCTGGTTGTATAGATATTAGTGGCAGGAACAGGAGTAAAGGGGGGCTGAGGATGGCTGATATAAGATAACTATTCGCAAATATAAATTATAGTTATTGATGTGGGTAGTTTTGGATTTCAAAATAGTTTATGTATACTGAGACGTTAATTCGTGCCCAGTAGTTTTCTTAAATGGCAACGTCGCGCCTTTTCGGTCTGTATATTGTCGATAATGTAGGAAACAATAATATTGCGAGCAGAATCGCATCTACTGCTTGCTAGTTTGGTGGCTGTTTCAATGTTTACATACTTAATATACAGGGTCTTTCAAGTTAATGAGCTATTAGATATAAATTAGTAGAATGAATTCAATTCTGAAACTTGGGCTCATTTGGTTATTGTTTATGCCGCTTCTTTTAAAAATATTTTCAATTTCGATTTACATCTGGTTATACCGAAAGTAGATGTTAACTTTCTAATTTTAAATGGAATGACATACTTAAAATTGTAGATTTTCTCAAAAAGTATAAGCAAAGTTATACGATATCCCATATCAAAAGACGTCAAATTTAATGAGGAATTCGAATATGTGGTCAAAAAAGGTCATTCTATTTAAAAAAATTGACTTATGCCTCGTTGAAGTTGACCAACTTTGACCACAAAATTTGACACTCTGTACATTTTAGTTAAAAACCACATTTTTTTTCGATAATGTGAATAGTTATAAATAATTGTTAGGTTTATAAGCAAAACTCAAAAATTAATTGAATTACGGTTTTTTAAATGTTAACGTGCAAATGTCAAAAATTTGGAAACAAATTAAATAACTCAAAATATTTTCGGAGTAGTGCCTCATATAAAACATGCATGAATTCAGATTTTCTATCGGAAAATGTAAAAAAAAGTGTCATTTCATTTAAAATAAGAAAATTAACATCTACTTCCGGTATAACCGGATGTAAATCGAATTTGAAAATATTTTTAAAAGAAGCGGCACAAGCAATAACCAAATGAGCCCAAGTTTCAGAATTGAATTAATTCTACTAATTCATATACTAATAGCTCATTAACTTGAAAGACCCTGTATATTAAGTATGTAAACATTGAAACAGCCACCAAACTAGCAAGCAATAGATGCGATTCTGCTCGCAATATTATTTTTTCCTACATTATCGACAATATACATACCGAAAAGGCGCGACGTTGCCATTTAAGAAAACTATTGGGAACGAATTAACGTCCTCTGAGTGTACATTAAAAATACTTTTAATTTTGTAATAATAATTCACAATAATATAGTTAGTCAGTGATTTATAATTTGACACGGTAAGTATTTTATTGTATAATGAGAAGCTAGGCTATGAAGTCGTAAATTTTATTTCGTACTGGAGAAAATTCCGCAAACTTTTTCCATTAAAAATTCGGTTTTCCGCTTTTTCCCTTCATCATCCAACGTGTCAAAAACTTTATTGCGCTACAAAGAAAACATTACACAACAACCACAACAACAAAGCTTTCAGTAACTGTAAATTTATTGAATATTAAGTGAAATATTGCCAACATAAATTCGTATTAGCAAAGAACACCTAAAGGTTATAGTTTAATTACCTCCATAATACATACAATATAGTATAACTGCCTACAAACGGGCTTATATATCCCATAAAAACCACCATTATCGTTATATAAACATAAAAAGCAGAATAACAATCTTTAGTACCTACAGAGGGTGGTTTGCATTATTATGGATGTTTGTACATCATATCTGAGGATATTATCTAAACCTTAAACAGGTTTAAAATTATAAAGTTGAGCGTATTATGCAATTAAAAGGTATAATGTGTCTATAATTAAGTACTTACTAAGTTTGCATTTATTTTACGTAGGTACATAAATTCTTAAAAATATTTTTGAACTCGTCTGTAAATATCTGCAATTTTTTTCTGTAGTCATAATAAAACAAAAATTTAAAACGCAATAATGATAAAATTAATAAAAAACATTTTGTAACGGTCATTAAAAAGTTTCACCATCAAAAATAAAAAATAAACCACTTACTACTTAAAGACAGTCTGGCTCAATTTCTGGACGCCTTATTGGCCCTTTTTGAAAAATCTTCAACCCTTAGGTATTAAATATAAGTATCTTTGCTGAGGGCGTTTCCAGGAACCGAAAGGGTCTATTTGGCATGCTGAGTTTTTCTTTTGTAACAAGTAGAACGAAATAAATTAAACAATAATAAATAAATTTAAATTGCTAATAGATTTCGCTTATATTTTACAGTTATCTTCTTTAGCAAGATATTTACATAATGCTTCTAACGAGGAGCTCCGATAAAAATTTGCATTTTAATGTGCGAAAGTTGAAACAGATTAAAGAATTATTTCGAAATGCACTGCAGCAAGTATCCAACGATTAATGAACGTAGCGCCCGTTTTAATTATGCAACGTAAATAATTTACAAAAATTAAAACAAAGTTGCAATGTCAATTTTGATGACTGTAAGAAAAAATAAAAACTATTAGGTATTAGATTTTATCTACTTCTGTGGATTTTTCTGAATTTAATCTATTATGGACGAATGAATGGCATGGGGATGCAGTAAACAATCCTGATAAATATTTTACATCCGAAACATCCAACACATACTTTTTTATATTCTTCGACCACTTCGTTTTCCCTTTTGCAGCGTAAATCTCAAGAAAGAACAATAAATACTTGGGTCGATTTATCGCTCTTCTTCATGTCCACCTGTGTATAATTCCCTCTATGCAATTTTTTTCGTCCTTAGCCAGAATGAGGGCAATAAATTTAGATGGGAAAAGCCAAGAAGCCCCGTCGTAAACCCAACGTTTTCTTTCTTTCTCAAGAAATTTACTCTATTCCTACCACCTTTCCTTTGCTTGTATAAGTCAACAATGCTTTATTGATTAGTCACACAAAAGATTAGACCCAATGCAATGTGTTCATAATTTGACACGAAAACTATTAAACGGATATAGTTGAAAGAAAAATATGGACACCAATCGATTGTTTGGTAAATTCCAAGAAACTTTCTTCTTTACAGTTTTTTGATCAGACGATTAATAAGCGAGTAATCACAGTTTAACGTTTTGAATAATAATAATATAAATAGCAACGCGCTCTTTTAGCTGCAAGTGGGCGTTACGCAACTGTTACGTAACAGCTGCAAACGCCCGATCGCTTACTTCTATATGCAGCAAAATAACTCGCTCTTATTGATCAATCTTCAACTGCCGATAGCTCTGTAAGTATTGGTCGTATTAAGAAACGGAAAAGACAAAAACGTCTTGAAATTTTCCATACTATCCAACGGTGTAACTTTCTTTATAAGTTATTGACTACTGATATTCTATTTGTAAATTAATTAATACGTATATCAGTCTGTTTCAACAACCTTTTTCAATTTTAATGCTGGAACTAACTAGAGCACTACTACTACTATCTCTGAGTAACGTTTCCTGTTCGAAATTATTTCGCGATCATGACGATGACACTTGTTACCGCTACGAAATTTTCCGGCCACAAAGTGGCACTTGACGCTACGGTCAAAGGCACAACCGTAGAGTTTCAACAATCCACTTTACACAACCATTAAAATGCCACCATCGTAAGGTAACACATAAAGGTAATAAGATATTGCCTTGCAACATTGTAGATGATTGGGGTGGTATCTATATTTATTTCACAAAAAATTTATCAAATAATATTGGTGATAAAAATCGCCTTGATTACATAATTTATGTTTCCACATTAGCCTGTATCAGAATATGGATCGGTGTGACGGCGGTGGCCCAAGTTTAATTTCTTGGTTACTAATTTCGCAATATCTCCCTTAAATTTTCCCGAACACAGTCTCAAGTAACACGTAAATCTGTTTAATAAATTTCCCGTAGATTACAAGAACGTAATGGGGTAATTTAAATCCACAGGTTGATTCATTGGTGAATCGAATGAAGCGAGAGAATAGATAAACACACAATGTTCCAACTCAATTTATTGCTCCTTAGAAATAAACCTTGGGAGTTAAAAGGAAATGTATACCTACCTATTCTAATAAAGGGATGCGGAATTTCGGAAAACTACGGAACAATAACGTAGGCGAGATAACAAGAGGGTGTAAAATACGCTTCCCTTTCTATTTTTAAATTGAGGGGAAAATGGAAAATACAATTATACTGTATAGGTACTTCAATATCTCATGATCTCTTTACAGAGAAGCTGGGTAGTTCACGAGAAACTGAACTACCTTTACATTTGAACTAGATATACTATATATACGATAGTATAGTAACATTTATTGAATTTTTTGAATTTTAATTATAATTGACCCCTTTGTCGAAAATACTCAAAATACAAACAGGAAATAAAACAAATGACCTTTTTGTGTATTTAATTGGGTCATTCAACTATTTGAAGGGTGTTTAAGTGGTCGTTATACTTACTTATTGGAAAATCGTTGGTGGTAAATTTGTCAATTTCGTTAAAAAAAGAAGGGGCGAGTGACGTTTCTTAAATGTTGGAAACTTCTATCTCTTTATTATTCGATAAATCAAAGGGCTGACAGGCGTGATGGAAACTCCAGTTGGTTGGATAAGGAATTCGAAAACGATAGCTGTCAGCAGGCAACAGAAAAAAAATCGCTGAAGAAGACCAACAACTTTTTGCAGCCAGATTTCGCCAGATTTTTGCTACAAGAATTATCGGATCATCCACTCAAGAAGGTGGGAACGACAGGCAGACAGACAGGATTTGAGAAATTGGACGATGACTAACAAACTAACAACCGACTACTTCTAGCTAATCTTTCTGGTAGGCGTGAAAGATCACAACGAAGAAAAATTACCTCAATCGTTTTATTAAAGATCTAGTTTTGCACCAACAGCAAAAGAGATAATCTGTTCATTTTGGGTGTTTATAAGGAGAAACAACAAAAACTCCCCAAAAGTATTAAGAAATAAGGCTTAAATTACCACACACAATGTAATTTTTTTCCCTCAACCATCAACAAGTTTCTTCTTCTTCTTTTTATGGTTTTACTACCTCTGAAGGCTTTATTTTGGATTATTGTATGTACATATGTAATGTGTACCTTTTGTACGTTAATTATTAAGAAGTTTCTAAAAGTATACGTATATATTTTGATTCACCCTGTAAATAATCTGTTTGGTGTCAGCAACTGATTTTCTGAATTTCTACAAAAGTTCCCTGCCAGGATTGCTTACATAGCAAGCAAGCAAAGGTCTTTTAAACTTTTAATGAAATCGCCCCGATTCTTGCAGACTTTCTGTTATTTGTTCCGCATCGCGTCCAGCAAACGACATTTGTTTCATGATCTTTCCCTTGAAGGCATCGACACAATTGACAGATGCCTGAAATCTAATGAAACTATCTCCTTTCACATTCAGCGCCTTTAAATCTCGGACGCGACAAATCGCAAAAATTGTATCAGAAGAGAAATTCTAACTATTAGTAGAAGAGTGTCAATTATTTATTGCTTTTAATTAAAGTTGTTACTAGGGGGTAGTTGCTAGAAATAACCCTTGTGCTTGTTAAAATGACATCTTTAAACAGAAAAACGAATGTTATAGAGGACAGAGACAAATTCTTTCTCAAATGTTAAAAAATTAGTACGATAATAATTTGTAAGATGACGACGCAACGTTTCATCCTCGATCACTAAGAATATCTTCACACCCCTTCTGGTAAAAAATAAAATCCATTTTACAAAATAATAGGTGTCAACTTAATAAATAAAAAGTAGTACATAATTAAATATGTGAACTCGAAAAGGGGGAAGCGGTTCGGTAAAATATCATCAAATCTCATTTAAAGAGAGAGGAGGGGGTGATTTTAATTTTCTTGTAATTTTGTAATTTTAAGAAATTGTATGGTTTATAAGTATTTTTCAATTAAAAACTTTTTGTGGGGTAAATTTGACGAGAGAATGATGGCAAGGCCCACCACATTTTTTACAAAATCTCATTAAACGGGTAGGGAGGGATGCAAAGTAATACAGAAACGCTTCACGTAAATAAATTGTCTAATGGTTTCTTAAGCTGATACTATTAAAGAAATTCTTATTAGAGTCTTATTTTGAACGGATAACTAAAAAAAATTTTTTTTAAATACAAAATAAATTATTAATTAAAAGAAATAATATAATAAATAGTATTTAAATAAGGCGAAAGTTTGTGAGTGTGTGAGTGTGTATGTTTGTTACTTCTTCACGTCTAAACGGCTGAAGCGATTTTAATAAAATTTGGTATGGAGTTAGCTGACACTTTGGATTAACACATAGCCTACGTTTTACTGCGGGAAAATATCTTATTCCCATGGGAAAATCGATGAAAACGAATTCGCGGAATATTATAAATGCGAAAGTAACTCTGTCTGTATGCTACACAATCTCGCCTAAAATTTACCGAACCGATTTAAATTAAATTTGGTACAGAGATAGTCTAGAGCCTGAGAAAGGACATAGGCTACTTTTTAATGCGAAAAAAGGGTTGTAAGGGGTTGAAATAGGAATGTTTGTGCGGAAATTCCGTAATTATTAAAGATAGAAGCTTGAAACTTATTTTTTAGGCTTTTGATTAGATATAAATCAATACGACATTCAATGTTTGTAAAAAATTTACCCTAAAGGGGATAAAATTAGCCGATGAAAGTTTTTGTGTAATGACGTCGTCCAAAATGTTTACGACCCAGAAATTAAAATATTAAGTGTAAAAAGTTATAGAGGTTTTGTTTATTTAGATCAATAAAAGTAGTTGGATACTAAACTATATAAACTATTTTAAACTATAATTAAACTATATTAATCTATAATATTATAAATGCGAGAGTAACTCTGTCTGTCTGTGTGTTACGCAATCACGCCCAGACTACTGAACCGATTTAAATGAAAATTTGGTACAGAGATAGATAAGTAGATATAAAGCTAGAGGCTTAAAACTTATTTTTTAGGGTTTTGATTAGATATAAATACGACATTTAAAGTATTTAAAAATTTTACCCTAAAGGGGACAAAAATAAGGAATGAAAGTTTTTGTGTAATGACGTCGGCAAAAAGGCTTACGGCCCAGAAAATAAAAACATAGAAGAAAAAAAATTTAAATGCTGCCAAAAGTCACTATTTCACGCGGACGAAGTCGCGGGCATAGCTACTGTTTCATAAAATGAGCAGAATAACATTTTTTTGGGTGTGGCATTTATTCGACCATTTATTAGATACGTAAAAATTAAAGATGTGATGGAAAATTTTTCTTTGTTTTTATAATACGTAAAAGTAAAAAAATCAATACACGTAATCAATAATTTTTTAAATATTAAAGAAGAAAAAATATCTACTAATTAACTTTTCTAGGAAGGTACCTACGTGTTCCTAGGAATTTAAATACTATTTTTTAACATTACCCACATAAGTAATACAATAAGAGGACTGACTTACCCCCTTGATTACGATCAAAAAGTATATAAGTAAAATATAGTAAAGCCGGTAAGCAGTTATTAAAAAATAAAAATATTTGTTGTCTGTTGTGATAATTTGTTGGGGTGAGTCCCTTTTAACTATTTCTTTTATTTATCAGGACAGTGGAATTTCAAAATTTGTCAATACTTTAGTAAGTAAACCAAATATTTAATAAAAACAGAACTTACCCCCTTTAATTATCACCACAAAAAAGAAAGTATATGTTTATGTAGATTTTTATTTAAAAATAAAATTGTTTGTTGTGGTAATTTATTGGAGTAAGTCTCTTGTAATTATTAGTCTTACATTTTTTATTTTTCCTATTACCTACCACCGGTAAATATTTATTGTAACAATGTAAACATACATTTAATAAATACATAATTAAACTAACGATTATTGTTCAAAAAGATAACAAATACCTAATATTTCATAATACTGATCATAATGAATCAAAGCTAATTAGTAAGGGTGAGGGTGGAGGTATTTCCTATTGATATGAAATAATAAATAACTGTCTGTATCCATTATCAGCTATTTTCATTTATTAGATACATGTTATAAAATACTGAAGGAGAGTATGCGAGACGTAATGAATAGAAAAAATAATCAATAAAAATGTTAAAATAACTTACCTTAAGTAAGTGTTACCCAGTCATTTTCTGGTTTAATATCTAAGGACTCCGGGAGAAATATCAATTCGTATATTGCACTTTAATTAATTAACTAATTATTTATTATTAATAACACAACTACGTAATTATACTTGCGTACTCACTCTGCTTAACCGGCAAGCAGAATGGAATGTTCCGGGCCAGGGTCGGTCGATCGGAACGATTCGGGGAAAGTCGAGAAAACTTCGTAAAATTTCCATCGATAATAATGATCGCAAGGATTTATGCTAAATTAATGTACAGTGGGATGCACAAAAACTGACATTTGTTTCTTTGTTTAACTCCAAAACAAATATCTAGATAATACTATAGTCAATTATTAAAAGAGAATAAGTAATTGATAAAAAAAATATCTTTTTTTAAATGTATTGAAAAGAACATTAGTTTGGCACAAAAAAATAAATGTACCTAAGAGATGTCTTTATTAGGTATGTAAAATTTTATTTGGTGAAGAAAGAAATAAAATAAAACTGAAAAAATTAAAATTCAAAATAATTGAAAATCACACACCCTTATAAATGCAAAAAATTATATTTTAAATCTCATTTTTAAAGTAGGAATAAAAACGTATTTTTTAAATTTAAATTAAACTGTGTCTTGATTAGAATTCTTACTACCGTTATGAGCAACATGTTAAATCACATCTTCATGTCAATTTTAGAAAAATAAATATTTTGTTTAAAATAATCATATATTAATGGTCAATGTGAGCATTAAAACAGGCAATAAATATCTATGTAAAATTGTTTCTTTAATTTACACCGACAAATAGTTCGTTAAATTCTGGTGGATACGAAAATTACTTACTATTAGCTTTCTAGCACCCCCTAAAGCGTATAATACAAACAAATTACATTTGTATTTACCTATGTAGATAAAATACGTACCCAATACGTAGACATAAGTAGTTATTTTAGGCTACCAAAAGGTCTTTAAGTTTTATTTGCCTTTTATTACAAAATCGCGGGGCTGATTCTCATTTACCGCTACCGTGGTGGTTTGTCCCATCGACGAAAACTATTTAGAATCTTAATTACAAAAACACGGAAAGTAGGTAATGGTCCCGGAGCAAAAAGGACATTACTTTAACGACCGACGTTTCTTCGAATTTAATGGTTTCATTGTCAAGAAATTGACACTAAAGTTTTACGTATCTACTAAGTATTACTTTTACAAGCGACCTTTGCTTTAAATAAGTAATAAACAATTAAATTAAGAGTTATACCTACTATCTATCTAAAGTGAAACGAATATGGCTTAAAGGCAGAAATGTATCTATTATTATACAAAATATTAATTTTTATTTAAGTATGCTTGAATCTATCTGCAAATAATGGTAGAGGTAATTCAGTATCTAATGAACCACGAGCTTCGAATACGTAAAGTAACAAAAAATACGTTCAATTCATTGATTTCTAATAAATGATTTTCTAAAGCAATTAATGTTTATTTCTAATTAAATTATTTATTTTCTATGAATTATTATTTATTTAATTTTATATGTTAAAGTAATTTTATAATAAATTGAAACATGGAAGTTAATAAATAAATTCCTAAACTAATAAATATCAGGGCCAATATGAAATGAATATTAAAACAGAATAGTAATTTTGTAATACATGGGTCGTAATACAAAAAAAAGTGGTGCATAGTGTGGGATGACAGATACTAGATCGGGGTTGATATTTTTTGAAACATAAAAAAATTATAGCAGGATGAAACCCATTGGAAAAGGAAGAGAATATAACAGAAATGAAAGGAAAAATAATTTACAGGCGATCTGAGGTAGGTAAGGGGCAGGGGTTGAGTTGTTAAGGGTAAAAGACGGTTTTCCTTGATTTCCGGATAAACTACAAGTCTTATGGAAAAAAGTTAAATGGCAAAGTTGTAGGCAATAAAAAGATCTACAACTTTTGTACTTACACTTTTTTGACATAACCTCAAAATTTATGTGAAAAATTCAAATAACCAACTTTTTAGTTTTTTATTTTTATCTTTTACAAAAAAAATTTTTTTTCACGAAATTTGGTGAAAACTTACCTATTTATGTCCCAAACACGCTGTAATTTTTTTTATTTGAAGTATTTATTTTTTCACCTTATTTTCACTTAATATCGAAAAAACACCCTAATTTTCAAAAATATTATAATGAATAACGTAATCAGTATAATGTATGTAAATTCATTAGTACGATTTATATGTATATGTATATATTATGAGATTTTCTATGACCTAAATGTAATAAGCATTTAATAATCAACTTTTTTACTGAAACAAATAGCAGCGGTTACATTTTTTAGATAAAATTCCCTTCGTTTTTTTGCATTTCCTGAGAAAACTTACCATAGTAATGTATATTTTTTTTTACACCTACAGAAAGTAGAGATTTCAACGAAGAGAAAGCCCACCAACGTTTTGAAAAAAGCAGATATTTTGACGTGAGAATTTTCGATTGAAAATTAGGGTGCTTATCCGATATTAAGTAAAAATAAGGTGAAAATATACATATTTCAAATCAAAAAAATTACAGCGTGTTTGGGACATAAATAGGTAAGTTTCCACCAATTTTCGTGAAAAAAAAATTTTTTTGTAAAAGATAAAAATAAAAAACCAAAAATTTGGTTATTTGAATTTTTCACATAAATTGTGAGGTTATGTGAAAAAAGTGTAAATACAAAAGTTGTAGATCTTTTTATTACCTACAACTTTGTCATTTAACTTTTTTCCATCAGACTTGTAGTTTTTCCGGAAATTAAGGAAAACCGTTTTTGACCATTTAAAACTCACCCCCTTTTGACCATTTAAAACTTACCCCCTTTTTCCCGACCTCAGATCGCCCGTAAATTATTTTTCATTTCATTTCTGTTATATTCTCTTCCTTTTCCAATGGGTTTCATGCCACTGTAATTTTTTTTTCACTTTTTACTATTTTTAAAGGCTTCAGCACTGGTCTATACCTAGTTTATAATGTTTGTTAAATTAATAAAAATTTTATTTCAAAATAATAATTATAATTATACAACCAGAAATAAATAAATAAAGGAAATAGTTAAATAAAAATGCTTGAGCACCTTAGGCCACCCCTGGCTGTGCAAAAACTTCACTAAACACAGAATTTTAAATGTTACCTACTTATTTGTGGGCATTTTTTTCTTTTTAAGTCATACAAGTAAAAATCAATAATTTGTTACACGTGTGGAGTCTTTTCATTCACATATATCTCAAAATATTTCTTTAACGCCCCTCATAAGAAATGTTAAAGATATTTATTGGAATATTTTATTTTAATACTTCAGGTTGAAGATAATTGTACGAATTTTACCATGTCCTTAGGGTATTTCTAGCTTAACAACAAAATTTATCATTTTTAACGTGTAGGTATGTCTATTCTTACTAGTGTCCTTATTTAATAAAATAATTTAGTACAACCCCTGTCTATTAAATTTTCCTTTATACAAAGAAAAATAGAGATGTATAGTCATCTAAATTCTTGAATGAACGACGTCTTTACAGCTTATAGTTCCCCCAGGGACAATAAAGTTTGAGTAGCTTCCTAGGAGTTATGAAACTAATTGACGATTAATTAGCCCATTTAATTTGCATCTCCATCTTTATGGCCCACATTTTCGAAACGGTCCCGTTGCGTTCGCTGTACAGAAATTTCCCAAGCTGTATAATACAAGGTAAGGGGGAGATAAAAATGTGCAATGAATTTTCCCCAAAAGCCACCACCAATACGACGAACTACCTACAACAATATTTTAATTTCCTCTGACGAAAGTGATAAAAGGAAACAATAATAATTGTTTAAATTAACTAAATGGTTTGTGGGCTAAAAACGTGTTCTGTTGCCAATTAAGTTAACATTCAATTTACGAAATGAACTACACACATGTTTGTTTAATATTTATTGAATTGGGAATTATTTGTACCTGTCGAAATTTTTGTCAGAGACCGGAATTGGCCGTTCCACGTTTTTCCAATTAAAGTGGGTGGCTAAATGAGGAAAATCCAACTCGAAAGCCAGACAAGAGATATTAACATGGGCAATGTTTAAATAGATTAAATTTAATGGCAGCAGCTCCCACTTTTAATGATCATGTTAATTAACTAATTTACGGAACAGCGTCGATGCAGGATTTGTTATAACATCGTTCATTTAAAGTGAAATATGTATATATACAGGGTTTTTCAAGTTGATGGGCTATTAGAAATATATGGATTAGTAGAAGGAATTCAATTCTGAAACTTGGGCTCATTTGGTTATTGTTTATGCCGCTTCTTTTAAAAATATTTTCAAGTTCGATTTACATCCGGTTATACCGGAAGTCGATACCAACTTTCTTATTTTAAATGGAATGGTATATTTTTTACGCTGAATTCGAATAAAACGTGTAATTCTAAGGTAAGTTTGATAACCAACTTGTACACCTATGACGATCGGTTTCTGAGTTAATTTAATTTATAGAAAAAAATCGCTACCGCAACCCAAATTATAAAAAATCATAACTTCCACAAAATACGACTTAGAGTGTTGAAATTTTTACTAGTGATAGCTGAATATTAGTGCTAATGCCTTGACAAAATTGAATTAAATAATTTATACAGGGCGTTCAAAATAAAATTCTAAAATTGAAAAACTTCAAACACGAATTACCTCGTTTTTTCAAATGGCACCTACTATTTTTTATTTTTTAGTAGGTGCCATTTGAAAAAATGAGGTAATTCGTGTTTGAAGTTTTTAAACGTTAGAATTTTATTTTGAACGCCCTGTATAATTATTATTAATTAATGATCATGTTAATTAACTAATTTACGGAATAGCGTCGATGCAGGATTTGTTATAACATGGTTCATTTAAAGTGAAATATGTATATATACATTACCTATGCTTGGTTAAAATTACAGAATATTGAAATGTTTTCATTAAAAGCAGTTTGCATTTGTGCAGGTACCTATGTAAGTACTTGAGGTGCCTTTAAAAGGCACATTACCATCGATTTTCCGCATGAAAGGCGAGGACGTGGTTTTTAAAAAAAACTAAAATTATACGCTCGAAAGGACGTAAAGGCGACCAAAAAGTTACAAAAAAATTGCCGTCTCCCTTTCAGTTTCCGGTTCGTGCGACAATGCAAGATTAATAAAGTCTTTGTTTAAGCTTCTCCTCTGCAAATTCGGACGTCCGACGGCAACTCATTAATTATTTTTTTACGGCCTTTGAGAAAAGGAGCCGGTGCGAATGTAGTCATTAAAAGTTTCTCTGAGCGTGCCTAATTTTTGTCTTTTTTATTTTACTGCTGAAAGAAAAACTTGTTCACAACTAACGGACTCTAAATTGCTCGACAACGATTCGCCTTCCCGTTTAAATAGCGATTTGGACAGGAACAGACTCCTCTTCAAAAAACAACTCAAAATCTGTACCATTTAGAATTAAATAATCACCAGTTTTGATGATTCTTAACATCCCATGGGATAGAACGGATTCTTAAACTTCTTTTCCCAAAGTGCCTAAGTACTCAACCAGCGTAACAATGCGAAGACAACTTTACGTGAAGAAAATTTAAAAGGATAAAATTTAATTTGTTCTTGAAGAACAACAGAATAAATTATGGCGGCAAATTTGTCTACGTCACTTGAGTTTCCATCGGTTACCGTGCTGACATTTATTTAATTTTCTTTTAATTAGTAAGTAAACTATACATCAAACAGCAATGATGGCGGCAATGTCTATTAAAAAACTGCCTTGCTGAGAAAACGTCACAAACATGAAGAACACTCAAGTGGTACCCTTTGGGTTGGCAATAGGAAAAGAAGATGGAAAAAACAGGAGTGGCAACTTGAAAGAAACTGCTGATCATCATGCTACAGTTTTTTAACCTTTTCCTGTTTCTGTTTCGTTTTTGATTACACCGTTTCTCATTTTTCTTTAACCACAGAAACATAAAGAAGGTAATAATTGCCTACTGACATTTAATAAAAAAGTGTATGTTGAGTAAGAACTGCGTTTCTACCATTAAACTCATTTAGACTCACATTTGGTTCACGGGGACTCACACGTGACATGCCGCCTGTCGTTTGGTGAGCACATTTTGAGTACAGCTCACCATTTGGGTCACAATTTGCTGCTTTGAGCTCTGGAAGATTTTTGTTGGTATTTGAAGTTATAAAAGGAGATTTAACCACAGAAATCCGATGTTAGTTACCTACTAACATTTTTTAGAAGTGGCTGTGCAATTTGGGTCGTGTTTCTAACATGAAACTTAGCTGTACTCACATTTGGCTCAAACTGACTCACATATAACATGCCGCCTGTCGTACAGTGAGCACACTTTGAGTCAGCTCTCCATTTGGGTCAAAATTTGCTGCTTTGAGCTCTGGAAGATTTTTGTTGGTATTTGAAGTTATAAAAGGAGATTTAACCACATAAATCCGATGTTAGTTACCTACTAACATTTTTTAGAAGTGGCTGTACAATAGGGGTCGTGTTTCTAACATGAGACCTAGCTCTACTCATATTTGGTTCAGACGGACTCACATATAACATGCCGCCTGTCGTACAGTGAGGACACTTTGAGTCAGCTCTCCATTTGGGTCACAATTTGCTGCTTTGAGCTCTGGAAGATTTTTGTTGGTACTTGAAGTTATAAAAGGAGATTTAACCACAGAAATCCGATGTTAGTTACCTACTAACATTTTTTAGAAGTGGCTGTACAATAGGGGTCGTGTTTCTAACATGAGACCTAGCTCTACTCATATTTGGTTCAGACGGACTCACATATAACATGCCGCCTGTCGTACAGTGAGCACACTTTGAGTCAGCTCTCCATTTGGGTCACAATTTGCTGCTTTGAGCTCTGGAAGATTTTTGTTGGTATTTGAAGTTATAAAAGGAGATTTAACCACAGAAATCCGATGTTAGTTACCTACTAACATTTTTTAGAAGTGGCTGTACAATAGGGGTCGTGTTTCTAACATGAGACCTAGCTCTACTCATATTTGGTTCAGACGGACTCACATATAACATGCCGCCTGTCGTACAGTGAGCACACTTTGAGTCAGCTCTCCATTTGGGTCACAATTTGCTGCTTTGAGCTCTGGAAGATTTTTGTTGGTATTTGAAGTTATAAAAGGAGATTTAACCACAGAAATCCGATGTTAGTTACCTACTAACATTTTTTAGAAGTGGCTGTACAATAGGGGTCGTGTTTCTAACATGAGACCTAGCTCTACTCATATTTGAGTTCAGACGGACTCACATATAACATGCCGCCTTGGTACAGTGAGCACACTTTGAGTCAGCTCTCCATTTGGGTCACAATTTGCTGCTTTGAGCTCTGGAAGATTTTTGTTGGTATTTGAAGTTATAAAAGGAGATTTAACCACAGAAATCCGAATTAGTTACCTAGTTTATAAACGGCAAAAATCTTTTACACTTTGATAAGTAACTTTATTAAAATGCAAGGCTAGAAAGAACCGCTTTTAGAAGCTTTTAGGCTGTCAAACAGTCTGAATCATCTTCAACAGCGTTTCCCATATTTTCCCTTATCTAATTAATCCTGAAAGTTAAATTACTTCGTAAACTCGAGAATTTCAGGACGAGTTGGTGGTAGACAAGCAAAAGCATTTCGATGAAGAAAACAGAGTTGCCGCACCTGTTTGAATTAAATCTGACCCTAAAGGATTACGGATAATCTCAATTATCATAAAAAACTTATTTTCAAGGGGATGCGTGTTACGAACCGAAGCACAAACTTTATAATAATATGGTGGGTTTTAGTATTAGATACTATAGTCGATCTCGTCTGCCGGTCGGTCCTTTTTCAAACTAAATTCGTTCTCGGAATTTCCCACAGGTTAAACTCATCCTTGCGTAGAAATTGATTCAATAAAACCCACTCGAAAGTTTTTATCTAAGAGGTTAAAGTTGTTTGTTCACCTTAATAGCACTTTAAAGCTACTTTAACTTTCCACCTGAGGTAGGTAGGTATATATACGATCAGAAATTTCGGAAGCACCTTTTAGGCACTAACCAAGGCTTCTATAAGGCATTGTATGTTGGATAACTCTTAAGCCTTCTGTATTTGTTAAAATAGGGGTAGGTGCAACATAATTGCTGATAAATTTATTAAAATAATTATTTAATGTGTATAGGGGTTCTGTTTATTTACTATTTTGGACTTGAACTGCTCCCTTTTACATTTCTTGGCATAAAGCGAGTATTTATGTGAGCTGCATTCGAAGCAGCTGCTAGGGGGTAGAGAAACAGAACAGTTTCTACCACTGTATCGCAACTAATTTTGTTCTTTTGTAGGTACTTTTCGCCTTTATAAAAGTTTTATAAGGCACATCCAGTTTCAGTTATTTTCATGTCAAAGCTTAACATACGAATATGATATGCATTCGTATTTTCTAATACTTACTTCAACTCTCAATCGTATGTCATGCCAATAACAAATAAATATATTCCGTTTGTTCGCCAACTTACGTACGTTTATGTTTCATTGCAGACTGATATGTTGAGACTCAGCATGCTCCTGAGTTGCATTTTTATGACGAATACAGCTCTAAACGACAAGTCGTACCACCGAATGATATCGCTTGGAAAAAGGGAGATAGCAGACGACTTTGACAAGTACGCGGTCACGTGCTACATCTGCGTCAATGTCTCAGATAATGTCATCTGCAACAGATTTGCTATAGACAGGCCTTGCAAACCAGGTAAGAAATCTACCTACTTCTTTTATTATTTCAAATTATAATACTAGTCCGGTCAAATTAGACCAAAAAATAAGAGTAAAGCTACATAAATTCCCACCAAGCTAAAAATCACTGAGATTGTTTAAAATATGATTAAAAATAAAATTTGAAAGTTCCCCATCTTTCCTCTGTATGGAAAAATTTTTATTCAAGGTTAAAGGTTAAAAAAATGAGTTTTTCGCGATTTTCAGCAAAACGGTAAGTTTTATCATAATATTACCCCAGACAAAAATTGTAGATCATAAAATTATCTATAAAATATGTATGTCTAAAATACCCCAAAATAAGCTATGTGACAAATAAATCCCCAAGAACTAGAAAATATTTAGTGCAAATAGAAAAAAGATTGTAGAGGAAACTTTTTCCCCAGAATTCCCTTGAAAAATATATCCCCAAAAATACCCCAAAGGAAAACAAATCCCCTATTTTTTGGGGAAAATCCCCTAATCTGACAACCCTGAGACTAACAGTATTTCATTTATTGGGCACACTGACATAAAGCAGGTATAGGACCCTAGCCATGCATACAATTGAACAGGAGACAGATGTCTCGAGGTTACACTGGACTGGGTTTCATTTTACCTGATATCTCAGAAACGGTGGCTGTTAGGAAAAAAAATATTGATACATATTTTATAGATAATTTTATGATCTACAATTTTTGTCTGAAGTATTTTTATGATAAAACTTACCGTTTTGCTGAAAATCGCGAAAAACTAATTTTTTTGACCTTTGACCTTGAATAAAAAAAATTTCCATACAGGGAAAAGATGGGGAACTTTCAAATTTTATTTTTAATAATATTTTAAACGATCTTACTGATTTTCAGCTTGGTGGGAATTTATGTAGCTTCGAATGTCTAAATTGACCGGACTATACGTAATGTTATCTATACGGGATTCCTAATCCTTAAGAAGAAATTACAAAAAAATATTTCGTCCTAATAAGTACCTATGCTATGGGTCAAATAAGTTCAAGTTCCTCATTCTAGATGGAGTTCTTCCTTACTTTGGACCTTTTCCGATGTCTTAGACAAGTAGCATTAGTGATAAGTATTTACTTTTCAGATTAACGGAGCTCAAAGCCAAATAGCTCCTAAATTGCTAGGTGTGAATTAACACGAGAAAAAATATCGAAAAGAAAGAAAACCAGATAATTCCTTCCTATAGATATAATTGCGCTGAATGGTGCGAAATCTTCGACGATATCCTCGAGTTCAACTTTACTTATCTAACAAAATTTCCCCTTGATAATCCGGCACATTCTTAAATCATTTAGTTTTTTTCGTTCGCCATGAAAACGTCATCTTCTCGACAAAATATAATACGCTCAATATATCATTTTATTGCCACTATAGTAGGTGGATATATAAAAAAAATCAATAAAAATATCAATATGTAAATGAAAATATCCAACCCATATAATCTCAAATGAACAAATATTTACCTAAAACAATAATATTGCTGAATTAGGCCTCCACTGTTAAATAAATTAAACATTATTTATTAATCCAACAAATCGTGCTGATGTGACGAATGAATCGTGTGCAGAAACGCTTATAAACAATAATAACAGTATTTCAGTTTAAAGTACACATTTACTAATGTAGAATGTAGAAACGTAGGTACATATCAATGATCGAAACATTATACCATTTATTGGTCCATGAAATTGTGTTTTTGGACGTTGGTTTAGGATTTATTTCTGTACGTCTCGTTGAACGTGAAATTTCGACGACCAGGAGGAAAATAAACACATCAGGCACATTGGTAATGAAGTGACAATGTGTCAGCTCTAAATCTTTCAATTAATTCAAATTTATCAACAAAAAAAGTGATTTTATTTTCCATATAGTGTCATTTCTGTTTCATTAATTAATATATCAACTGTAATTTTTAATTGATCCTAAAAATTGTCATCGAGGAGATACAAAACAAAATATTTATTAGAATAACAGAGGGCGACAGTCGCTAATAATGAGTAGAAGAAATGGATGGCAGAAGGGCTAGTTACAGAGACATATGTATTAGAAGCAAGAACAGGAGTAAAGGGCAGCAGAGGAAGACCTAGACTAGATCCATCTAAGATGATATTATGAGGGCTTAATGTTAGGTATCTAAGACAAATTCAATAAAAAGTAATCGTATCATAATGAACCTGAAGATTCAAGTATTTAAAGTTAAAATATCAAGACCCGGGCAGTAGAACTTCTTTAATGCCGTAAGGACATGTTCATTAAATAAAGAAGGTGTTAGTGGTTTAATTTGGATCCTTTCGAGATGTCATCAGGAAGGATCTGATGAAATAAGACAAACTAAATCAATTTTATCACAAAGCAGATGAAGATCAGGTCCTTAGAATGAAATATGGACACCCAGATACTAAATTTTCTCAAATAGTATAAGTAGATGTTCGTTAACTACATGATATGTCATCAAGGGAGGCCTAATGACATCTAAGACGCGTTAAAGCAAACATATCATAAAGCACATAAAGATTCAGGCCCTTAAAGTAACAATAGAAAGACCCAGACACTATTTTTGTCTAGCAGTGTAAGGATAGGTGCCTTCATTAATTACTTGAGGTAATTTTTTAATTTGTATCCCTGTAAGATGTTATTATGGTAGTTTAATTATATCTAAGACAAAATCAACAAAAAATAACTGTACCTATCATAATACACTTGAAGATTCAGGCCTTTAAAGCTAAAATATCAAGACCCAAGCAGTAAAATTTCTTTAATAGTACCAATAAGGACATGTAAGGTTTTAATTTGGATCCTTTCGAGATGTCATCAGAAAGGATCTGATGACATAAGACAAATTAAAGCAGTTAAAGATTCAGGTCTTTAATGTATAAATAAACAGACCTAGACACAATTTTTTAAAGTTATTTAAGGAGACATTCATTAATTACGTGAAATATATTCTTTCAATTTATATCCCTTCAAGATATTCTTATGGGGGTCCAATGACATTCCGGTCTTTAAAATGAGAATAAAGAGACCCTGCTACTAATTTTTTTCTAGTAATGCAAAGAGACGACATGAAATGATGTTTATCTCCCCAGTTAAAATAACATATTTTGATTTTTAATCATCGTTTCCTTTTGATTAGTACGTATGTACGAATTTTAATGTATTGTGGGTTAGGTCCTTGACAGGGTCCATATTGATATTCTTCAGAAATAGTCGACGATCCCACCCCATTATTAACCAACTTAAAGCCTCCTGACAGAGGCAACATCAATTTATCTGTGAGGAGAACCGTGTCCCGTTCGCCGCATTGATTGTTCGACTTAGAGGACGAAGAAAACAGTGATATATTGGGACACATTTGTTGTCTAGAAGGTCTTTATCACTAACCTCATTGTTTCTAAAACATAGATACCCACTACGTACATACATATCTATTGTAAACTTTTTCCCTGTCTCAACTTTTCCTATTCTATTATCCTTATATGTGAGACAGAAGAGAGCGACGAAGAATAATAGTCGTAGAAAAACGTATACGTTTATACAACTTGATGTGTTGAGCTTTTTTAAAGGTTTAAAAATGTACGGTTCTAAATGTATACCTACGTTCGTACGTTTAGTTTGTATCATAGTTCTTCTTTCTAGTGTTTATAAAGAACGTGGAAAAACGAAAAGAGATGAGCTGGACTTGAAACACGAATCGTTTGAGCGTAGTTACCTACATACTTAAAGAAATAGGATTCCTCAACTTAAATGTACTTCTTCTCTAAAGGTAGACGACTCAGAAAGATGTGAGGTATTTGTATTTCTCAGAAAAGGATTCGGGTAATTCTAGGTCTTCTTTTAAATCCGACGCCGGAGAAGTAAGAAACGATTCTGAGTTGTTTCCGCTATAGACCATGGTTTCGTCCCCATTTATTTCGTTTGGGAGTTTGTATTGGTAGCAGTATATATCCATATTTAAACCTTAATCACCAAACTGTATGGTCAAATTAAAAAAATTAGAAGTTTCCAATGTATTTTGGCACCCTGGCAATAAATCTGAAAACAGATTTGTTCTATCAGCCATACTTACCGTGTAATTTCTTCTGATTAGCTGTATTTTATTTTGATTGAATATAAAGTTAATACCTATTTTAAAATTGTAATTATAAATGCCAACTTTACTTACAAAACTGCACAACAGAAAATTTTAATTGATTCCATTAAAATCCCATCAAAATTTTAAGAATTATTTTCCTTTACACTTTTTTGATACGACGCATAGTTTTCGAGTAATTGGCTATTAAACGTAACCAATCACAGCGCGCCTTATTCGCTGCAAGTTAAAGCGACGATACTTCTACTGACAGTGCCGGCCTATTCGCCCGCTCTTCCGTGCAGTAATAACAGCACGATCAGATTGGCTAATCTTTAATCGTTAGCAGATCGGCAACCTTGCATCCTACAATAAAACTGCGAAGACAAAAAGTTTTTAGAATTTCGCAAGGAATTCAATGGTCCACATATTTTTTCTATTGCAATACAAAATCTCAATTGAATGCCTCTTATTAGATATCTATAGTAATGTTGTTGTCTGCTATCATATATACTATGATACTTGGTTGTTGGATATTTATGGGAAAGTAAAGTTGAAAATAAAAAATGTAATAAACAAAATTCTCTACATTGTTTTTCTTTTCATCTAAGCCTGCACCTCTCGGGAAACAAAGGGAACAAAAAGGACAATTTTCCGGTTTTAATGCGGAAAATAAGCGAACATGCGGAATGTTCCACAGACTCATAAAGTTTTATTCAAATACCATCTGCAAGGATCGCTAAAAACAGACTCTCATATATCCACCCCTACGTACCTACCAACCGCAAGCTTTTTGCAGTATTTTCCAGTTCATTGCCACAACTAATACATTGTACCTAATATAATCCCGTGCCCTTTAAGCCGATAATATCGAAAAAATACGTACATTGTGTAGATACACATTTAGAATTTATGTACCTATCTACTTAATCTCTTATTTCATCGGCGTCATCTATTATACAATTAATTGGAAAGTAAATTATTGGCTGATTTCACATTTATAGTTATTTTCCCTCCCTTAAAGATGTAAGTAAACGGATTAGGTACTAGGTGATATTTTCCAGCCCCTTCTTCTGAGGGTCGTTGTTAAGGCATAAACAAAGCTGAATTCATTAGTAACGTTTGTTAAATCTGTAAACGATAATATTAAAGCTTTAACACAATAATATTATTATGCCTGAAAGGGTTGAATGTTTATATCGCTTTATGATATTTGAACGAATCTCGTAGCACCTACTTATAGTAGCTGTCACTAAATTATCAATTAAATTATTTATAACAAGGGGGATAAGCAATTTCATCGCACTCAATGTCTAACTCCTCGTCTTGTACTTACCTACTAGTGCGAATGTTCGCTGCTGCCTTTTGTTTAATTATTATCTAAGTCGGGACGTTCATTTTCACATTATTGTTTACTTTGATCTCGTTGAACAACGCGAGTCGACTACTGCGAGAGACAATGGAATTTTAGATGTAATTAAAATAACTCAGAAGTTGCGCGATGCTTTGCAAACGGCAAATTTAGATTATAACTCGTCTCTACTACCGACTCTCTTTAAGAACTGTTGACTGTATTTTAAATGTTATTTTAATTGCTCACTTTTGCAACAACTATGGTGAAGCACCAACTTCATCTCTCTACTCTTCTCTTTTTTATTTTAATTTTATTAGTTTCGTAGTTGTTATTTCATCCACTAACCATATTAAATAGGTTCTTAATTGATAAAAAATACTGTAACCGGAAAAACAATTGCACTGCTGGATTCCTTATGTAATTCTGAGAATTTTTCGTCTTTACAGTTTGTGTGTAGCGTGCATAGTTACCGAGCTGCTAACGATTAAAATTAGCCAATCAGACGGTGCTGTTCTTGCTGCACGGAAGAGTGAGCCAATAGACCGGCGCTGTCAGTAGAAGTATCATCAGTTCAACTTGCAGCGAGTTAGGCGCGCTGTGATTGGTGAATTTGTAATCGCCAATAACTCAAAAACTGTGGGTCGCATCAAAAAACTGTAAAGGACAACAATTCATAGAATTTCGCGACGAATTTAATGGCGTCAATTACAATTCTCTTTGGTGCATTTTCAATAGCAAAATGGATATTTTGGTTACTTGAAAATGCAATTTGGATCAAACTAAAAATGTAACTAACCGTGGCTGTAGTTACAAAAGTAAAAAGTGTAGGTAATTAAGTTAGCCGTAATTTTTCGTAGGTACGTACGCGATGTTCGATCGTAAATTTAAACACTGGCGTATCATTTAAAGTTGGCGTGAGGGATATATCAGCGAATGAATGTATTTAGGGGCTCGAACACTTCCAGTTGTAGTAGCGTTTTGGCAGAGCTTCTCGCGACCGAATGAACACCAAACAGCGAACGTTGCATTCGGCTAATTCGACTAAAAGGATTGCGGGATTCGCGACTCAAAAATTACGGGATTATAAATTTTAAATTCCGCGCACACATCGCGATATAATTTCAAACGGATTTTAACACAAGACTGGGCAACCAATTAAATTTAAAGTCGGTTGCTACGGGTAAGCAAACGGGTAACGATAGATATGTAGCAAACGTTCATTTCTTTCTCGTTTTTGAATCTACTAAAATATTTACATTTTTAATTATGTATCTACATCCATCGAGTTGACTATCTAATAGGTAACAAAACAACAATGAGGAACAAATTGTCTTTATGTGATAGGTACTGCACTGTTAAACGAGGAAGTACGTATTTAAATATACGATTCTTAAGCTTCTGTCGCATTTTTCTAACTTATTGGGATTTCCTATAAATCCCTCTTACTCTGTTTTATTGTTGTCTCAAACAGTATTTAGTTCCATTTCATCGATTGAAGACAAGAGCATTTTGTTGACAACTGTTTTAGCTAACCAAAGTGTTCCCTAAGAAGTTAATAAGCGAGCATGTAAGTAACAGCAGTGTATAATAAGAGTACTAGACTTGGTCGCCTGATAATTTTTGATAATTTTAATACACTGTTATATTTCTCGTTGTAATAACTGCTAACATAACCTGAAAATACAAATTATCATCGCAAAAACCGGCAAAAGTATTGTTCATTCACTGGGTCGCGTAGTATTCCCAGTAAATGAACAATATGTTCATTCATTGGAAACTAGTGTGAATACGCGTTTGAGCATATTTTCGTCTTTAAGTAATCGTCTTTTAAGGCGATTCTTTAGTTTTAAAAGACTTCGCCGACAAATGCCCCTGTCCAATAAGTGAACGACTAACAAAAATAGGTTCATTCACTAGATCAAGTGCCCTTATAAATGAACAGTCGATTTTATGTCGCAAACAAGGTGTTTATGAATGTCCCCAAATGAAAAAATTCACTTGAGTTTCAATCATAAGTTTTATATTTACATTTACACGCAAAATGTTATTTATTCGTATTATATTTTTAATTTTTTCAATTGTTCTAATAAATTTTACCATTTACTTTCTTAGTTCATTTATTGGAACAATGGTATTCATTTACTGGTACTTGCTTGTTCATTTATTGGGGTTTTATGCAGAATTAAATAGTTATATTCCCTTTCAATTCAAGATTAAACGTAAGTGAATTCTTTAACCGTAATCCTAATCATGATTAAATAAGATGTATGTATAAACTAAGATCATATTTTAATATAACATAATTAATTTATAAAGATTATCCAAATTCTGTAAATGCCTTAACTGTTCATTCACTGGTGCACTTACCCTATATGGCGATTTCTCTATATAATCACAAACTTTTTGATGCAATAGCAAAGAAATTTACAAAAATTAATTTTTATAGATAATGATTTCATTTTTTGTGAGTGATATTTAATTATCTATGGTTTATAATATTTTTGTATGATCAGAAATCAGTTCTTTTATTATTATACTCTGTTATCTCAGAGCGTCCATTTTCTAACCAACTTAATAATAAATTGTAGAGGGAACTTAAGTAGGTTACGCCCAAATTGGTGGGGATGTCAGAAACGAGTTCCCTTTCCATTGGCGTTCCCAGTTTATACCATTGGTACAACTGAAAACCAATGAATGACTTAACCTGCTCAATACTTCCAAGGCAAATGGATTTATTGATTTAATTAACCCATAATTTTTTTTTGTAATTGGATTCGTTTTAAAAACAACTACAGTATTTTTCGTTTATAAGTACGATGAATGGACCATTAAATTCCGTCGCTATAACCGGAAGTCGCTAGGTATATAACAAGGAAGAAAGAGAGAAAGAATAAAAGAAGGAAATTAGGCAAGAAAAGTACCCAGTAAATGATTCTTAGATTTAAGTTTATCGACCTTAACGTTTATAAACAATTACTAAGTACAAATGCTTGCTGACTATTTGTGAATGTAAACAAAAGATAAAAAAGTTTTGTGTTTAGACTCGGTCGCAGTATCAGTCAGTATGAGATTTCTAGCATCTTGTAATTAATAGTTAATTAAAATTAGTCGCTAAAACGGAAATCGACGTTACATCCGAAGTCGTTACAGACAAATTTTCTTCTTAAATTACACCTTAAATTCAAAGGACTTGTGTGTTATGTCGTTATAACCAAAAGGTCGTTACAACCAAAGTCGTTATAAATGAAATCCACTGTGTTTAATAAAAAGCTCCTTGTCCTAAAATAACCCCTGCCTCAAATTTTATCTTGAAAGTTCACAAAACGTTACAGTGATAAAGAACTGACAACTTCAGTCTTTCTAAAGAGTTAAAAAGTGTTCCAGAAAGTTTCCTTCTTTTTGTGCCCGAACCCTTTTGCCTCATCGTTATATGTAGGTAACACTCTTATCTTAAAGAATTTTTCACATAAACTGGCAGATAAGTACTTAAGAAAACTTCTGCTGTAAAATAATATCTGTAAATTATACGTTCTCTAAAATTAAAACAAAAATACTTTCGATCCCTTAAGTTTGACATTGCCTACCTACTTCATAATTCTTTAAGTTGCTTTCGTATTAATTTATCTACTTAATTTTATCTACTACCCCCGATTTAATTTAGAAAAACAATAATGCTTAATAAGGGAGTAAAAAAATAATAAGTATATAAGTGCCCAGAATTCAGACAAAAATAAAACTTATTTGAGATTAGTGCCAAGTGAAGCCTGCTCTGATTTACCCTCAAATTAGATTATTTTAGGGTTCACTAGGCAATGGTAATAGCGGGTTTAAATGAACCAGAATAATTTCATTCGAATTCGCTTTTGTCCTTCCACACGTTTGATGATGTCCTTATCTTGTATGAATTCTTTTCGATAAAGTATTAGGACTTACTGTATTGTTTTGTCATATTTTTAACTATAGTCTGATTCATTTAAAAAGACAGTGTGGCAGCAAACTTGCCATAAAATTACCTTAACACAATGACAATCATTTGTTGACAATTTTATTGCTTGAGCCGCCAATTTAGATGAGAAGGACTATAGATATCTGACTTTTGTAGTTTTACAATTAATACAATTTAAAATTAATTTTGAACTTTAGCTATATGATTAATTTAAAAAGAATTGTGAGAATATACACGTACGTATGAAGTGTTTTTTTTATATTGGAAATAGAAAAAGTTTGAAAATCAAAGCTAAGCGTTTGGGAAATGTTATCACCAACTAAATCCGAGCTGTTGAAATATGGGGTGCAAACTGGTGCCAAAAAAACAAAAGCGATAATTCGTAAGGATGAAGGGAAGCGACAGGATTAGGGAGTTTTTGCTACGATTGTGATTATTTGCCACTAAAGCAACCCTAGTTTCAAGACGGTTTTTGTCACCACTTTCCGTTTCCTCGTTTGTTTACCAACGGTTACATATGTATGTGGGAGACAGACGTCGTTGAATAATGGGAACGGGCAAAACCTGAAATATTAATTTCTTCTTCATTACTAACATTATAATGCTTACCTAATGCGTTCGTGAAAAGTGCCTACGAAACCTCATGTTCAAACAAAATCTCTGAATTGAAAAAATATTTAGATTTTTATTAATTACGTATTACCACTATTAGGTAATTATACTCTGAGTCATGTAAAGTGGCGATTTGGGCAATGAAATAGCCAACAAGTGACCGCCCTTAATTTTCTTTCAACTTTTTACCACCTAAATAAAATTTACATTATGTTCTTTTTATTTAAAAAGAAGCTTTATTAAATGACCCAGACCGATTAATAAACTTAGTTTTTTTTTATTTCAGGAGAAACGTTCTGCCATACCCTACACATAATGGATTCGAAAGGTACAACTGTTCTGGTCAATAAAAAATGCACCACAGACAGGGAATGTTCGAGAACCAAAGTTGGCTGTGTTGAAGTTGATAATCAAACTGTAAGTACCCATTAAAAATATATTGGGGTTGAAAAACGAACACTTAAAAGGCATTTATAAATTTTAAGACCGGGACACACTTGCACCGCTCCTCCACTGGCCAGTTTTATTGCTTAACAACAGAAGCAACTTTCTTTATTAATTATGTGAATTAAATAGTTATTGTTTACATTATACCTTTCTATTGATCTTTATCACTTGCTATTTAATTTAATTAATTGGGTAAAATTACCTAAAATGACGTAGGTATGTACAAAATATGACAGATGTCAAAAATTGTTTATATACGTAAGTTTCTCTGTTAATTTTATTCCCTAATTTCACCCTTTAGTTAAACTATTTGCCATGTATGGTATGGTCCACACTAATTATGAATTGACTTATTATCAATAAATTATTGATTTTTTGTTACTGACGCTAGCGACATCGCGCAACGTAGTGGCGACGTTCGCTCAAGTGTGTGCAAACCTTTAAGTGCAAGAAATTTGTTTTGTAAATAAATAAATTGAATTGGTAAACTAGCTATTGTACTTAAACATATATTATAAGCAAAACTCAATTTGTTTTTCGTTCCTTTTGAATTTCGTTCTAATATTGAAAATAGATACATAGTTTGTCTAAAGTCTAAAAGAACGATTTAAATGAAGAATGATAACGGAAAGTGCCTAAGCGGACGAAGTTTCTTATAAAAGTTTTATAATAAAACTAGTCTAAGTGTCTTAAAAGGGGTTCTTTATGAGAAAGAAGATTAAAGCCCGGCACTTTTTGTTAATTTGAAATGGGAAATGACTTTATCATAAAGACGTTGATATATTTTCCGTTTCTAAAGCTGTTCGAGATGAAATATTTTCGAGTCTGTTTTTCATCCCCATCTTATTTTCAAAATCTAATAACAATAGAAAAATAGGGACAACATTAATAAATAGATATAATAATGCTTTATCTGGAAATAAAACTACCATAAAAATAGCATTCCTTAAAAATATTAAGTAGATATTAAGATTAGGTAAATAAAATTTGTGCACTGGTGCCCCTAAAACAGCCTAGATACATTACTAAATAAAACTTTTAGGTTAGGGATGTAACTAAACGCTGTCCAGGTTCAGTATATGGAAGATTTTGGCCCTAGTGGTAGCCCACCCTTAACATTAACTCAAGAAACTTTAATTAACCACGTGAGCTTAAAATTATAGGTAAAGGTTTAGCAAAATATCATGCAATCTCATTTTGAACTAGAAACGCGATTAAGGGTTGTCTAGGATAACTTTACGGAATATTCTGTGATGGATCTCCTTTAACACCAACTTAAGAAACATTAATTAATTACGTGAGCCCAAAATTGAGGGGAGAAATTCAGCAAAATCTCTTGCAAACTCATTTTGAATTAGCAACGTGATTAAGGGTTGTCTAGGGCCAGTTTACGGAAAATTCTGGCCTATGTGATAGCTCTCCTTTAACACTAACTTAAAAAACAATTAATTAATTACGTGAGCCCAAAATTGTGGGGAGAAATTCAGAAGAATCTCATGTAATCCCATTTTGCATTAGCAACGTGATTAAGGGTTGTGTAGAACCAGTTTACGGAAAATTCTGGCCTATGTGATAGCTCTCCTTTAACACTAACTTAAAAAAAAACAATTAATTAATTACGTGAGTCCATAATTGTGGGGAGTGATTCAGTAAAAGCTCATCCAATCTCATTTTGAATTAGAAACGTGATTAAGGGTTGTCTAGGGTCAGTTTACGGAATATTCTGTGATAGATCTCCTTTAACACCAATTTAAGAAACATTAATTAAATACGTGAGCCCAAAATTGTGGGGAGAAATTCAGCAAAATCTCTTGCAAACTCATTTTGAATTAGCAACGTGATTAAGGGTTGTCTAGGGTCAGTTTACGGAATATTCTGTGATAGATCTCCTTTAACACCAATTTAAGAAACATTAATTAAATACGTGAGCCCAAAATTGTGGGGAGAAATTCAGCAAAATCTCTTGCAAACTCATTTTGAATTAGCAACGTGATTAAGGGTTGTCTAGGGCAGTTTACGGAATATTCTGTGATAGATCTCCTTTAACACCAATTTAAGAAACATTAATTAAATACGTGAGCCCAAAATTGTGGGGAGAAATTCAGCAAAATCTCTTGCAAACTCATTTTGAATTAGCAACGTGATTAAGGGTTGTCTAGGGTCAGTTTACGGAATATTCTGTGATAGATCTCCTTTAACACCAATTTAAGAAACATTAATTAAATACGTGAGCCCAAAATTGTGGGGAGAAATTCAGCAAAATCTCTTGCAAACTCATTTTGAATTAGCAACGTGATTAAGGGTTGTCTAGGGTCATTTTACGGAATATTCTGTGATAGATCTCCTTTAACACCATTTAAGAAACATTAATTAAATACGTGAGCCCAAAATTGTGGGGAGAAATTCAGCAAAATCTCTTGCAAACTCATTTTGAATTAGCAACGTGACTAAGGGTTGTCTAGGGTCAGTTTACGGAATATTCTGTGATAGATCTCCTTTAACACCAATTTAAGAAACATTAATTAATTACGTGAGCCCAAAATTGTGGGGAGAAATTCAGCAAAATCTCTTGCAAACTCATTTTGAATTAGCAACGTGATTAAGGGTTGTCTAGGGTCAGTTTACGGAATATTCTGTGATAGATCTCCTTTAACACGAACTTAAGAAACATTAATTAGTTACGTGAGCCTAAAATTGTGGGGAGAAATTCAACAAAATCTTACCCAACTCATTTTGAATTAGCAACGTGATTAAGGGTTGTCTAGGGCCAGTTTACGGAAAATTCTGTGATAGCTCTCCTTTAATACTAACTTAAAAAACATTAATAAATACGTGAGCCCATAATTGTGGGGAGTGATTCAGTAAAAGCTCATGCAATCTCATTTTGAATTAGAAACGTGATTAAGGGTTGTCTGGGGTCAGTTTACGGAATATTCTATGGTGGGTCTCCTTTAACACCAACTTAAGAAACATTAATTAGTTAAGTGAGCTCAAAATTGTGGGGAAAATTCAGCAAAACCTCATGCAATCTTATTTTGCGTTAGCAACGTGCTTAAGGTTGTCCAGGGCCAGTTTACTGAAAATTTTGGATAGATCCCTTTAACACTAACTTAAGAAACATTAATTAATTACGTGAGCCCAAAATTGTGGGGAGAAATTCAGCAAAATCTCTTGCAAACTCATTTTGAATTAGCAACGTGATTAAGGGTTGTCTAGGGCCAGTTTACGGAAAATTCTGTGATAGATCTCCTTTAACACTAACTTAAAAAACATTAATTAATTACGTGAGCCCAAAATTGTGGGGAGAAATTCAGAAAATCTCATGTAATCCCATTTTGCATTAGCAACGTGATTAAGGGTTGTGTAGAACCAGTTTACGGAAAATTCGCCTATGTGATAGCTCTCCTTTAACACTAACTTAAAAAAAAACAATTAATTAATTACGTGAGTCCATAATTGTGGGGAGTGATTCAGTAAAAGCTCATCCAATCTCATTTTGAATTAGAAACGTGATTAAGGGTTGTCTAGGGTCAGTTTACGGAATATTCTGTGATAGATCTCCTTTAACACAATTTAAGAAACATTAATTAAATACGTGAGCCCAAAATTGTGGGGAGAAATTCAGAAAATCTCTTGCAAACTCATTTTGAATTAGAAACGTGATTAAGGGTTGTCTAGGGTCAGTTTACGGAATATTCTGTGATAGATCTCCTTTAACACCAATTTAAGAAACATTAATTAAATACGTGAGCCCAAAATTGTGGGGAGAAATTCAGCAAAATTCTTGCAAACTCATTTTGAATTAGAACGTGATTAAGGGTTGTCTAGGGTCAGTTTACGGAATATTCTGTGATAGATCTCCTTTAACACCAATTTAAGAAACATTAATTAAATACGTGAGCCCAAAATTGTGGGGAGAAATTCAGCAAAATCTCTTGCAAACTCATTTTGAATTAGCAACGTGATTAAGGGTTGTCTAGGGTCATTTACGGAATATTCTGTGATAGATCTCCTTTAACACCAATTTAAGAAACATTAATTAAATACGTGAGCCCAAAATTGTGGGGAGAAATTCAGCAAAATCTCTTGCAAACTCATTTTGAATTAGCAACGTGATTAAGGGTTGTCTAGGGTCAGTTTACGGAATATTCTGTGATAGATCTCCTTTAACACCAATTTAAGAAACATTAATTAAATACGTGAGCCCAAAATTGTGGGGAGAAATTCAGCAAAATCTCTTGCAAACTCATTTTGAATTAGCAACGTGATTAAGGGTTGTCTAGGGTCAGTTTACGGAATATTCTGTGATAGATCTCCTTTAACACCAATTTAAGAAACATTAATTAAATACGTGAGCCCAAAATTGTGGGGAGAAATTCAGCAAAATCTCTTGCAAACTCATTTTGAATTAGCAACGTGATTAAGGGTTGTCTAGGGTCAGTTTACGGAATATTCTGTGATAGATCTCCTTTAACACCAATTTAAGAAACATTAATTAAATACGTGAGCCCAAAATTGTGGGGAGAAATTCAGCAAAATCTCTTGCAAACTCATTTTGAATTAGCAACGTGATTAAGGGTTGTCTAGGGTCAGTTTACGGAATATTCTGTGATAGATCTCCTTTAACACCAATTTAAGAAACATTAATTAAATACGTGAGCCCAAAATTGTGGGGAGAAATTCAGCAAAATCTCTTGCAAACTCATTTTGAATTAGCAACGTGATTAAGGGTTGTCTAGGGTCAGTTTACGGAATATTCTGTGATAGATCTCCTTTAACACCAATTTAAGAAACATTAATTAAATACGTGAGCCCAAAATTGTGGGGAGAAATTCAGCAAAATCTCTTGCAAACTCATTTTGAATTAGCAACGTGATTAAGGGTTGTCTAGGGTCAGTTTACGGAATATTCTGTGATAGATCTCCTTTAACACCAATTTAAGAAACATTAATTAAATACGTGAGCCCAAAATTGTGGGGAGAAATTCAGCAAAATCTCTTGCAAACTCATTTTGAATTAGCAACGTGATTAAGGGTTGTCTAGGGTCAGTTTACGGAATATTCTGTGATAGATCTCCTTTAACACCAATTTAAGAAACATTAATTAAATACGTGAGCCCAAAATTGTGGGGAGAAATTCAGCAAAATCTCTTGCAAACTCATTTTGAATTAGCAACGTGATTAAGGGTTGTCTAGGGTCAGTTTACGGAATATTCTGTGATAGATCTCCTTTAACACCAATTTAAGAAACATTAATTAAATACGTGAGCCCAAAATTGTGGGGAGAAATTCAGCAAAATCTCTTGCAACTCATTTTGAATTAGCAACGTGATTAAGGGTTGTCTAGGGTCAGTTTACGGAATATTCTGTGATAGATCTCCTTTAACACCAATTTAAGAAATATTAATTAAATACGTGAGCCCAAAATTGTGGGGAGAAATTCAGCAAAATCTCTTGCAAACTCATTTTGAATTAGCAACGTGATTAAGGGTTGTCTAGGGTCAGTTTACGGAATATTCTGTGATAGATCTCCTTTAACACCAATTTAAGAAACATTAATTAAATACGTGAGCCCAAAATTGTGGGGAGAAATTCAGCAAAATCTCTTGCAAACTCATTTTGAATTAGCAACGTGATTAAGGGTTGTCTAGGGTCATTTTACGGAATATTCTGTGATAGATCTCCTTTAACACCAATTTAAGAAACATTAATTAAATACGTGAGCCCAAAATTGTGGGGAGAAATTCAGCAAAATCTCTTGCAAACTCATTTTGAATTAGCAACGTGATTAAGGGTTGTCTAGGGTCAGTTTACGGAATATTCTGTGATAGATCTCCTTTAACACCAATTTAAGAAACATTAATTAATTACGTGAGCCCAAAATTGTGGGGAGAAATTCAGCAAAATCTCTTGCAAACTCATTTTGAATTAGCAACGTGATTAAGGGTTGTCTAGGGTCAGTTTACGGAATATTCTGTGATAGATCTCCTTTAACACGAACTTAAGAAACATTAATTAGTTACGTGAGCCTAAAATTGTGGGGAGAAATTCAACAAAATCTTACCCAACCTCATTTTGAATTAGCAACGTGATTAAGGGTTGTCTAGGGCCAGTTTACGGAAAATTCTGGCCTATGTGATAGCTCTCCTTTAATACTAACTTAAAAAACAATTAATAAATTACGTGAGCCCATAATTGTGGGGAGTGATTCAGTAAAAGCTCATGCAATCTCATTTTGAATTAGAAACGTGATTAAGGGTTGTCTGGGGTCAGTTTACGGAATATTCTATGGTGGGTCTCCTTTAACACCAACTTAAGAAACATTAATTAGTTAAGTGAGCTCAAAATTGTGGGGAAACATTCAGCAAAACCTCATGCAATCTTATTTTGCGTTAGCAACGTGCTTAAAGGTTGTCCAGGGCCAGTTTACTGAAAATTTTGGACTATGTGATGAACCACTTGTAACACTAACTTAAGAAACAATTAATTAATTACGTGAGCCCAAAATTGTGGGGAGAAATTCAGCAAAATCTCTTGCAAACTCATTTTGAATTAGCAACGTGATTAAGGGTTGTCTAGGGTCAGTTTACGGAATATTCTGTGATAGATCTCCTTTAACACCAATTTAAGAAACATTAATTAATTACGTGAGCCCAAAATTGTGGGGAGAAATTCAGCAAAATCTCTTGCAAACTCATTTTGAATTAGCAACGTGATTAAGGGTTGTCTAGGGTCAGTTTACGGAATATTCTGTGATAGATCTCCTTTAACACCAATTTAAGAAACATTAATTAATTACGTGAGCCCAAAATTGTGGGGAGAAATTCAGCAAAATCTTACCCAACCTCATTTTGAATTAGCAACGTGATTAAGGGTTGTCTAGGGTCAGTTTACGGAATATTCTGTGATAGATCTCCTTTAACACGAACTGAAGAAACGTTAATTAATTACGTGAGTTCAAAATTGTAGGGAGAAATTCAGAAAAATCTCATACAATTTCATTTTGAATTAGAAACGTGATTAAGGGTTGTTGAGGGTCAGTTTACGGAATATTCTGTGATGGATCTCCTTTAAAACCAACTTAAGAAGCATTTTTTAATTACTTGAGCTCATAATTGTGGAGAGTGATTCAGTAAATGCTCATTTAATCTCATTTTGAATTAGAAACGTGATTAAGGGTTGTCTAGGGCCAGTTTATTGAAAATTTTGGACCATATGATGAGCCACCCTTAACACTAACTTAGAAGATATTAATTAATTACGTGAGCTCAACATAGAAGAGGGAGATTCAGAAAAGTCTCATCCACTCTTATTTAAATGGAAGGGAAGTCCAAATTAAAAAAACCCAATACATTCTATGCAGTTAATAGTCGTTCCCTTATATATTTTTAATTAAAATTTTTGAAAATATAAGTTTCTTAAATTCCTGATGCCTACCGCTTCGCTGTATATTTCTTCTGAAAAAGGATTACCATTACCACCCTAACAATGCTGAATGCAACCCCTTGTTAGTAGGTCGATGGAATTAGGTATACAGGGTTAATGTTTTGTTGCAGATGTGCGTGTCTTGCTGCGACCAGAACTACTGTAACGTCAACATACCCACAAACAACAGTAACGCCATCTTCGACGACAAAATAACGAAAATGCGGATGCATGCCAAGAATTTGTTTCGGGAACGCGAGAAGGCGCTCACTACAACAATAAGGGAGGCGAGTGGTGCCAAAAGGACTGATATATTAGGCATAAATCAGTGTACTTTATCGCTCTTAGCCTCGTTAAGCTACTTGTTTCGGTTCTCTTAGTTTACGATACATTCATCCCCCCTCGATCTCTACCCCTTTTCCATCTTACTCCCCAAACAGTTTTCGCGACGTCTCGTGTATGTCTATCTATTTATATGCAGCGAAAATCGATTGGTGGCCAGATACGTGAGGTTATGTATATGGCACCTGTACCATCTACTTCCGGTTCTGGCCGCCGGAACTAAAATTTTACCAACAACACCCCTACATTAGGTAATACTTACATCTGCTAATTATTTTGTGATTTAAATTTGAAATCAAATAAGAATTACTTTGTACGAATTTACATATTCCGAGATAATCATGGTAGACCAGTGCTGAAGCCTTTAAAAATAGTAAAAAGTGAAAAAAACCTATAGTAGGATGAAACCCGTTGGAAAAGGAAGAGAATATAACAGAAATTAAAGGAAAAATAATTTACGGGCGATCTGAGGTCGGGAAGGTAAAGGGGGTGAGTTTTTAAGAGTAAAAAACGGTTTTCCTTGATATCCGGAAAAACTGCAAGTCTGATGGAAAAAAGTTAAATGGCAAAGTTGTAGGTAATAAAAAAATCTACAACTTTTGTATTTGCACTTTTGTCACATAACCTCACAATTTGTGTGAAAAATTCAAATAACCAAGTTTTTGGTTTTTTATTTTTATCTTTTACAAAAAAATTTTTATTTTCACGAAATTTGGTGAAAACTTACCTATTTATGTCCCAAACACGCTGTAATTTTATTGATTTGAAATATGTATTTTTTCATCTTATTTTTACTTAATATCGGAAAAGCACCCTAATTTTCAATTGAAAATTCTCACGTTAAAATATCTGCTTTTTTAAAAAAGTTGGTGGGCTTTTTCTTCGTTGAAATCTCTACTTTCTGATGGTGTGAAAAAAAATATACATTACTATGGCAAGTTTTCTCAGGAATTTTTCACACAAATTTTAAGGTTATGTGAAAAAAGTGTAAATACAAAAGTTGTAGATCTTTTTATTACCTACAACTTTGCCATTTAACTTTTTTCCATCAGACTTGTAGTTTTTCCGGAAATCAAGGAAAACCATTTTTTACCCTTAAAAACTCACCCCCTTCCCCTTCCCGACCTCAGATCTGACGTAAATTATTTTTCCTTTCATTTCTGTTATATTCTTTTCCTTTTCCAATGGGTTTCATGTTACTATAATTTTTTTTGGTTTCAAAAATTTTCCACCCTGGTCTATGAGCTTTGAACAAGCCTTTAATTTGTTAAATATAACAATTACTGTAATTAATATTGTAGTGTACCTACTTAAGAGTTTTTTGTTGCAAACGGAGAGTGAACACTTTATACTTATAACTACTAACTAACTATCAAAGTAGCCATCAAGCAGTTCAATCAATTTAGATAAACTTTTTATATATCAATTCATCAGCTGTAAGACATCAAGAGTCGAATATCAAAAAAGTACTTATTTACATAGGTAATTATTAACGAAAGGTATGTTTGTACTTTTTGTATCTAAAATATTTTTGTGAATAAGCTTCCAAAATATTGGACAAAGGTAGGGTACTTACATAATAACACCTTATATTATAAATAGGTAATTAGTATTTGTCAAGAAGCAGCTTGCAATTACGCAAATAAGAAAACTAAACCACTGGAATTAAACTTTTCTTGAAATTTATTCTACATACATAATTAAATTCAAAACTGTCACAGAAGGAAAACTACAACATTATTCACCTACCACTATCTACAACAAATGCATTTTTTGGGAGCTTTTTCTTATTTTCAAATTACGTTTATTATACCTTAATGTAACTATAGTCTCATTCATCTAAAGTGGCAGCTGTGGTAATAAAAAATCTTGAAGACATTTAACCGATATCTGCATAAGAATAACCAAAAATTTGATTTGGGAACAAAAGTATTCTTAATAGGCTTATTCCTGCAGTAACAATTTAACAAAAATGTTACAAAGCTGACCCTAACCTAACCTAACCTTATCTATAGTAACCAAACATAAGCATTATAAAGATAAACTTGTTTTGTGATTAATATTAGGGAATTCATCCTTACAGTTAAGATTGAACAAAGGTGTTATAGAACCGAAACCTAACCTAACCTAACTTACATCAATTTCACCAGACCCAACTTAACTAATCTCAACCTCACCTGTTCTAACATTTTCTAATGACCTAATTTTTAGTAGATATTTACAATTGTGGCTAACAGAAAAAATATTCTTATTGGGTTCATTATTGCAGTTAAAACTCAACAAAAGTATTATAAAAAACCAACCTAACAACCTCACTTCATATAACCTAACTCACCCTAATCTCACTTAACCTAACATAATCTTCTGTGACTAACAGAAAGAAAATATGTTTCTTTTGAATGTTGCCATAATATTATTCTTCTAGGTTGTATTGCCCCAATTGCTATTTTAAATTACTCAGACTATAGTTACTGAATTTTATATAAGTACCTACACAGACTGAAATTAATCATGTACTAGTGGCTTTTTGAAAATATTTACTTTAATAGGTACTATTTTCGTCAATAATATGATTATCATGTATTATGTATCTATTTGTAATTAAGGCAGAAATTTACCTATAATTTAATAGATAATAATTAATTCACTACATAAAGACTAACTACTGATTAATTAAAGCACTTGCTCGTAAAATACCTACCTACCCACTGTAATAAATACCATAATAATACCTACCTATCTGTTGTATGAATAAATAATTTAAATTAAATTAATTAAAAGTCATCAATATCACCTAGCTTATTCATGTAATAGTTAAATGTTATAAGCAGATTCCTGATGTTTATTTTATGTTAAAATGTATTTTATTAATTAATATTTTATCAACGAATACAATACCCAATACTTAATTATTGGTGGTTTAATAAGATTTTATGTACCTAACTACATACATATTTATCTATTATTGTTTAATAATTAATAATAAAAACTGTTTTTATAAAAAATTTCTTTTTTTGTAAGTACATAAAAAATAAATGTCAACGGCAGTGACAAAATTTGAATTCAAATTTGCGTGGCGCCCGGTCAAGTGATCTGGGCCGGAAACAACGACGACTAGTAGTCAAGCGACTGTCACTCTGTACTAAAAAATATTTTTGAAAAGACAGTTAATCGGCAGTTTTTGTTTTTAAAAAAAGAATAAAGATTTCAAGGAAGAATTAATTTTACAAAAGCGTAATAATTAAACAAACAAAAAAACACCGCGAATTTGTGCATTTGAATCAAGAGGTGTGCAACAACGGTTGCAGCAGCGTGCAACGTTTTATTTTTTCAATGACCAGCCACGCCCAACGACGCTGACACGTTTTCGACCTTTTCACAAATAAATACAAAGGAAAATGGATAATGCCCAGCATTATATCTTCAAAGACGTCGATTTTACAGCCACAAAGGACAACAATTTCCCTTCAAGGTGAGTAAAAATATCTACAGGTTGAATTTTCAGTGTAACAGCTCGATAGCCATTTTGAATTCGTAATTTCAGTCTCAGCACTTTAATTTCTATTACAATTTAGGTACCTTACCTTGTAACTGAACGTTGTAATAATTCCAAGCAATTTTCCATACGAAAACCTTGCAAAATCTGCATATTTAATATCAACAACACTGGAAACACAACAGAATCTTTAACTCTTCCACGTCTCTTAAACTAAACAATCACAATCAGACTTTTAATTGATGCAGCCCCTAAGTTTCAAGTTAAGATAATAAAGTACGTAAAGTAAGCATCATAACCGACTATAGTTTCATAAATACTGAGCTAAAATCAATGCGTACCAGCACATCCTCACCCTTAACTTCTCAGAAACCCAGAAGGACGTCCAATTTTAAACGTAGATGGGTTTTCATGGAACTGCATTGATTTTCTTAACGTATATTCGTCGTTGAAAACGTTATTTTCAAACCAACGAATCAGTTGAAAGATCATTATTTAGGTACCTAACGCACTCGGTAGTTTCAATTTTTGAAATATAATTTAAAAAAATATTTTTTGCTATTTATTTAACAGTTTCTGTAAATGCTGCCATTAATAAAAATTAATAAAACGTTTCCCATGCATTAAGTACCTACCCAAAATGAATAGATAGTGGAAGACTCTCGTAATTAGCCACATAATTAGAGTTTGGAGTGAAAGGGCTGGAACACAGCTCAAACAATGTTTCGTGCAACATTTACTCACCCCCTAATAAAGACTAATGACAGGCATATGATCCTCAATTACATAAGACGAACTGTAGGCACATAAACTGAATATGAGGTAAGTAACATCGTTTAATAAAAGGAGTATCTATGCATGAGTGTTCAGATGCTCCAAAACAGAATTTATTGTTGTGAAATTGAGGTGGAGAATCCAGAATCCAGAATCTCTAGTGGTGTATAAGTTGATGATAAGTACTTATCTAAGATAAAAAATAAGGAAGAGCAGTTTCCAACAGTTCCAAATATCCATCGCCATTTAAAAAGCAGCTTCTTCTTCATACACTTCAATTAAATTTAAAACTAAAAATATTTCAACTGGATCATCCCATCAAGTATTTTCAAATTTTTAAATTCCTGTTCCTATCATTATCAACTTTTCCGTTTGTTTCCCCCCCCCTCAAGTGATGTCAACATCAAAGAAGAAGCCATAGTAGACGAAGACATCCTCCTCCTGACCTCAGCTGAGATGGAGGAATTCTCCAGAGATTCCAGCAACTTCCGGATGGTGGAGGACATCGTGGACAGTGATTCCCTGATGGATAACTCTTCGTTCAACATCCAACAATTCAACGATCCCCAAATGAATCAAACGGTCACTGGGGAAAACTTCACCAAACTCCCCATCGATGTTGGAAGTTTTTACAAAATGGATCAGATGAAAACTGACAGGAATATGACCCATTTTGTCAAATACAAGATACAGGATGGGAGACATTCAAAAGTTTACGAATGTGGAATTTGTAAGTTGAATTTTTAATTTTTAACTTTAAGGGGTCAAATTTCGACCCCAATAGATCAAGTGTGACAATAATATCAGTGCCCTGTTTTTCCTTTTCTCTTTCTTTTGTTTGATGCCGATAAAGATGAAGATCATGGCAGTTGATATAGAAAAAAAGTTTTTCCTTTTGCTTCCCTGAATTTAAATTTCGTTATCCTTCTCAAAATTTACATTCAACCAAATAAAATTATACTTTCTGAAGTAGATGCTACTGTGTATAAGATTTATCTAACTCAAACTTTTCACCCTCCAAATCAGTTTAATATTTAATTAATATTATCTAAATAGCAAGGGTGATTTTCCAAACAAAAAGTTTTTTATTATAGATATCCTGATGGCATTAAAATTTAAATTAAAGTACGATGTTTGAAAAGCAATATTTATTGATAATGCAGGTTCGAAAGAGTTCGGTCATCAATATACCCTCATGAGGCACCTACCCACCCATACTGATGAAAGAAAATTCCAATGTAACACTTGTGGTAAAGGTAAGATTTCTTTTTTATTAGATATTGTTTTTCGTTTTCTCTTTTTTTTTTGTTTTTGTTCTCAATTATTTAAGAAAAGAAAGGAAGCTAAAACAATATTTTCACGAGACGCCACTGGTCGAAAGGACATTACTGCTTATAGGTACTGACAGTGAGAGTAAAATTAAATTACTTAATTGAGCTTCGAACGTGGTCATAAAATTTACATCATAAAATCCTCTGAAAGTGATTTCATATCTTCCCTGAAGAAGATCACAAAATCTTTTGAAACTGACTTTAGAACCTCTTCAAGCAACATGTCGATGTCATAAAATCAAACTCAATGGAATTTTATGACCTAACCATGTTCCATGAAGAGGTCATAAAATCCTCCAAAACTAAATTTATGACCTCGCCATGTTTCCTGAAGAAGTGAAATATTTCCAAACAACAATGTTAGACCAATGCCATCAGACCCAAATTCAGGCCATCTGTTTTACTAATCAACTTTGAAAATCAATTACATTTAATTTTACTCTTACAATGTATAACGCAACTTTCTAATTTTGTGCAACTCTCATGTAAAAGCAGTTGAATGCCTAAAAGTTGCGGTATTATCTATTACTAATGGAAGAATTAAGGCCAGAATTGATTCTACACCTTCAGTAAGTCATCAGAGAAGTTTATTAGACGTTTCGCCAGCTTTTATGGCTGGAACTTTTAGGGAAAGTGATAGGGGCATAAAATCCTTTTAGACTGATTTTATGACATTGCCAAGCTCCGTGAAGAGGTCCTAAACTCAGTTTAAAAGGTTTTGTGACTTTTTCAGGGAACGTGGGGAAGACATAAAGGATTTTTTGACCTAGCCCTGTTCTCTGAATATTTCAACCACAACAGCTTAGTTAGATAAACTACTTCAGCTTTATTTTGTACCAAGGCTATCATGCTCAAATACCAAATGTCACGCCAAATGAGGATTATTTCTAGTTAAACAATTTAAAAAGTCAATTACATTTGATTTTATCCTTAGGTACCACATCCAAATTAAGAATAGTCCCAAAATTTTAAAGTGAAATTAGTTGGATTTTAAAGCCCTAAAAGATTGAGCATGAATAAATAATAATAGCAGAGGCAGGTATCTGAACGTCTTCATGATTTCAAAATTTGAAACTTCAGCAAAATTCCTTAAGTGAGACCCGAATGAGAGGAGATAAAATATTACTGTTGCTGCCACCCCATGTAATATGCATAGATACAATCACATGATTAGATTATCGGGAAGTCGGTCGTGTTTGGTTCTTTTGTTTTATTTCGCCGGATAAGGAAACGCCTAAGGGGGAGCTCAGATCCGCCAAAGTTTCCGGCGAACTCTGTTGACGAATGGCAAGCAATTAGCGAATTTGATTTGGAGACTTGTCCTCCCAAGTCCCGGCGAATCCTTGTCGTAAAACGCCAACTTGGCACATTACAACGACATACATTTACTTCAGCTTACTTTACTTATGTAACAGATACTGTGATCGGTACTGCAACTTTACATTAAAAAAAAAAAGGAAAAAGTCGTCTTTGTCTGCACCACCATTAATTATGGGATTGTCACGTACAACAAGGATTCATTCCTTTTAATACTTAAATTAAAAATCTGTATAAGGAATGAGTGGACGCAATTCCATCTCTTTCAATTTTCAACAAAATACATAAATTAAAAAATAAAATCAATTTTTTAAGATTTGAGGATCGTTCGGTCAGCCAATGAACCCTTTTCGGTCACTGCAGCTGGAATGAACAAAACAATCATTACTCCAATTAAAAGTGGGAAGGTATCGTTATTATTTGTGATGCGGCTGAATTGGGGTGTTTTAATGCTTTCTCGAACAAATTTCAGAGTTTTGAAGCCACTAAAAGAGTCTGTTAGTGTTGTGCAGAAAAATTTTGATTTCTAGGGTTAGAGAACTTTGTCTTGTTCGCCATTAGTTACGATGAACTATCATAACCTTCAAGATTATTGGGCAGTGATCTCTTTAGATGAGGCTCGTTCTTTGGCAATCAATAGATCCCATTATGAATGAAATCTCATCTCATCCTCCCTATTAGTCTTAATGTCCTACATACACGTGAGCTTTCTTAAGGGTTTTATCCATTCCCAAAATTTTTGGCAGGTGGTGTCCTTCATGCTTGAAAAAATTAACGAAGATCTTTTGGGCAACAAAAGGTCTTCCTCTTCTGCAAATGATAAGAGGGAGGTACGTTGTTTTTGGACAACCCAGTGGGATCAATTTTCGATGGAAGTTGATCCTTCTACGAAATCTTTACGTTATTCAAACACTTGGACCTTCTTAAGGACTTTCTATTCCCTAACTAGACGTTGAATCTTGTCAAAATTTATGGCAGGTGGTGTGCTTGTGTTCTTAAAAAAATAATGAAGGTTCTTTACGTACCAGTTGATTTTCATTTCCCACAGATGATAAGAGAAAGATATCTCGTGCCTGGACATATTTATGGACTCATTATGGATGAAATCTGTTCTTCCTAAGAAACTTTTATGTCTCTCACACATGTGGATCTTCTTAAGGACTTTTGTTTTATTCCCAAAATTTTTGGCAGGTGGTGTTCCTTAATGTTTGAAGAAATTAATAAAGACCTTTTGTTGCCCAATAGATCTTCCGCTTCTGCAAATGATAAGAGTGAGATACATCGTTTTTGCACAACCCAGTGGGCTCAATTTTTGATGGAATTTGATCCTTCTACGAAATCTTTACGTTCTTCATACACCTGGAACTCCTTAAGGACTTTCTATTCCCTAACTAGACGTTGAATCTTGCCAAAATTTATGGCAGGTGGTGTGCCCTAGTTTAAAAAAAAAACTGATGAAGATTCTTTACGTACCAGTGGATTTTAATCTTTCACAGATAATAAGAAAGAGATATCTCGTGCCTAGACAACCTTGTGGGCTCATTATGGATGAAATCTCATTGTTCTAAGAATCTTTTATATTCCTCATACATGTGGGTCTTCTTAAATTTTTATTTATTCCGAAAATTTTTGGCAGGAGGTGTTCCTTTATGCTTGAAAAAATTGATGAAGATCCTTTAAGAAATAGATTATACCTCGTTCTTGTACAGCTCAGTGGACTAAATTTTGGATGGATTTTTATCATACGCGTAGGCCTTCTTAAGGGGATTAGTTGTTTTCCAGCAACACTTTGAGTCTCCCAAAATTTTTGATGGTGTTTCTTTTTGTGGTTAATGATCCTTTACACATCGGGAGTCTTCCTTTCTCCTATCTCGTTCTTGTGGGACAATTTGGTTGATCCCATTAGGATGAAATCTAATCCTCATACATATAGACCTTCTTAAAGGCATTAGAATTTGAGTCTTGCTAAACTTTTTGACAGGTGGTGTTTCTATGTGCTTGAAACGATTGATAAAAATCCTTTGGACAATGGAGAGGTCTTCCTCAGTTATACTGTCAAGAAAAATAGTACCTATGTCTGAAGTGAACTAGGGTTGAGATCCACTGTAGAAAACATTGTCGATAAGGTTGTCGCCTTCACCTATCACTGTATGGTCCATAATAACGAAATTTCAGTTTATATTTAATTCACCTTCATAAGTTTCCAATTCTATTATTTTTTACACTGTAGATTTATTCATCGGCGCATTTTCTGTCTACATTGTGAATTGTGATGACAGGTTCACTTTTTCTTTTGACGATCCTTATTTTTTATCACTCTCAGTTAGTTAAACACGTAGGAGTATCTACAAGTTGATCGAAATCGCGTATTTAATGTAATGTCATCTGTTTGGTTTGGTCAAAAACGCGGCTCGTTGTTCCCACATTCGTTGGTTACTTTTTTCCCAAAAAATCCATTAGGAGAGCTCGACACTGACGCATTAGTATTCCGTCGACTTGCGTGCGTATGGCAAATCGTTTTCTACCAGCTGTGTGCGTGATCTTTTTTGGAATTCTTCTTCCTTTACCGGTCGGTCCTTTCGTTTTCCTTTTTATTTTTTTCTCGAGTGCGTGTGTTCTTACTAAGCGTCTTTCCGTCTGGATCCCTTGGCCCGGTTCAGTCGTAACATGATATGATGTTACGAATGTGAGGGCTCAAGCATATCATGTTTTACGCCAAATCTGACCCGGATTGAAGGTTTCATCGAATTTTTATTCCTTCGGGCGAACTTAATAAAATACAGGGTAATCTTCCGTTATATTTGTTTTCGATTATCCTTCATAAATTAAAAAACAGGCACGTACATATCAAAAAAATAACAGACACATTCAAATATTTGGTTTTTGTGTTTGCTCAAAGGATCATTGGATTATTTCGTTTTTTATAAAGTTATCTTATACCTAATAAAAATTTAAAAAAATTTATTACGTTCATAATAACCGGAATATGAAGTGAAGCCTCTGAGCCTCTAACTGACGTGACGTGTCACGCGTGCGCAGTACAAATAGCCTCTACATTACCTAATATTACTTCCTAACGCCCTTTTTATGAGTTGAGTTAATCCTTATAGAATAAGAATTCTTTATAACCCAACTCCTTTTCGTTTTCTATTTGTGCTTATGTTCGCATTATTATTTCTATACATATAACCAACCAGCCAGTCATAAACTTTTGGTGCAAAGTTATTGGGCTTTAAAACGAGCTTAAGTTAATGCACAAGCGTAAAAAGTCCTCCACCCCCTTGCTTATCAAGTCCGATTGAATCTTGCGATCACGTGAAAAATAATAAAGATAAACGACTGCATAAAAGATTCGACGGTGTATTTACGGGGCTGCGTGATGGGAAGAGCAATTTACGTAGTAAAACTAAAGGTCGTAAAAGTGCAGAATTGATAGTTTCAGCTATTTTAACGTTAATCTTGATGGAGCCATCGAAAACCGAAAATTCCCAGACGGTTCTTGTATTAACGTAAGCTTTGATCAAGTTATGGGGTGTCGCAAATACTTATCTACCGGATAATGTGCTTTAACACCATTGTAATTTTTTTACGACGTCACGTAAGTTTATCTTCGCGAGACAAGGGAGTGTCACAAAAATAATTAATAGTAAAAATTATGGAACCTCAAACACCAGTCTACATTATCGTACAGATAATTGTAGAGGTATTAAAAATGTTTTGAACTGTGAAAAACACGAGGTTATGTTTTTAAGAATCCACAGGTTAGTGCTTAAGAGATTTTGAAACAGCTCTTATCGTTTTAAACAAGGGGATGTCACGAAAAATTAAAGGACCTCAAAGTATGTTACGGATAATAAATCTATTTATAGAGGTACCTATGTCAAAATTTTATGAACTCTAAAACAGTGAGGTTATGGCTCTAAGAATCCAAAGGTCAAAACTCAAGAGTTTCTGAAACAGAAACAATTAAAAGACCTGAAAGGCTAACCCTACAATCTTTAATGGATAATAATACAATTTGTAGAGATATTTCAAAATCTTATGAACTATAAAGAATACGAGATAAGAGTCCAATGGTCAAAGTTTAAGAGCTTTTGAAACACCTCTAATAGTTTTAGTGTTTTGTTTTCTAGTTTACTTATTAAAAACGATTCAAATACAGACAATCAAAATTTGTTTTTAAAAGCACAAACGGACTTTTCTTTGTTGACCAATTGTTTGTGTTAGCAAGTTTTGACTGACTGGCTAGCTAGCAGATTTTCGAATCCCATATGTTTGAAATGGTAAAAGAGATGCACCCTTTGATGTCAATACACCCATTCCTGTCTTTCACACACGAAAAGAGTACGATTCGATTACCTTATACAAAGTAGTGCCCGTTTGCTGATGACATACAACGAGAGACGCTCGGGAAATCCCCAGGGTCAACGTTGACCATGTCATTTACTATTCGGGATGTTTTACAGTTTACAGAGTTACATATGATGCTTATGGAGTCGCTACGAATCATAATTAGCATTTCAGTTTATACGATAACATTCCTGCATATTTGACGTCACGCTTTGTGGTGTTTTAGTGACCGTCAAGGAAATATATTAAACTAGGAACGTCTTTAATAAAGTTTTTTTGATTAGGTGCTTTTATATCACTTATTATAATTTTACAGGAATTTATATCAACTGTCTTTAATCGACTATCTCACTGCTCGTCAGTTATCTGCTTACATGTTTGCTAATCGTTCTGGAAGCCTCCCGTAAATTCTATTTCCAGGACCGCGGTTTCTATCCTGCCGCCAGTACCAATCAGCACCTATTCCTAAATGATCATTGATCGATCAATAAATATCCTCCTTCCCCTCTATTGTCCAAAAAAAATAATTTAGAGAACAGGGTAAAATCTACTGTAATAATTATTAAAACATTCACCACCACATGTGCCCATACAATATTTACCACCCCATCTGTCTTTTTTGAATGAATAATTCTGTTTTCGAAGCGTGCCTTTTTAATTTCGTATTTATTCTACTGCTTTTTCCCAATTCGAACAATCGTAAACGATGAAACCGAAATAAATGAAGGGGTGTAACGTTTTGCCGCTATGGACCAACGACACCAGAATTTTAACCAAACGACGAAGGGTTTTCGATTCACGTTATTTGTTTTTGCCCGTTCGTTCTTTTTTGTTTACTTATTAAATGAGCCTTTTGTATCGTGTGTGTTGGTCCGCGCGGTTTCAGGATTTCTGAATAATTTAAAGCCAGTTTTTGCAGCGGACTTCCGCTTTTTGATTGCATTGCAACCATCAGATGCCGATATTGACGAAGAAAGTTATGCTTCCAACCTCAACTTCATCGCAGTATTGCACAAAACATTTATAAAGCTTAAATCCTTTTTTTTTTGTTAAAAAAATTCTGTAGTGAGAAGAATACTTTAATGTGAGCCACATTTTATTTATTTATTTCGTTACTTCGTATATCTCAGTTTTCATTTCAAACATGAAACTTAATATAGCGTCATCTATGGGCCCGTGGCGCTTTGCAATATAGCAAATTTGTAGAAATCGTCATCTAAAGTGTATTCCTTTGTCGATCTCATTCGTGCTTTCAGTTGAAAACGATTTAAGAAGAAAGCTGCGGGCCATACAAAGAAGGTTTATAATTACAAGAGGTTTCTTTTATGCCATTCCTCTTCCTCTCTTTTTCTCATTTTCGCTCCGAGTCAATAACGTAAAGAAGTTGAATGCACTCATCCGCAATAACGTTAAAGCGTTGTCGAGGAAACGATGAAAATATACGGGCAGTGTTTGCTCAACGCTTTCCCTTCCATCTTTACACCCTCCTCTTCTTCTGTTGTCGACTATGTACCTACCATCGACACGTTCCTAAAGAAATATCTAAACGCAGGGTGTTCAATAAAATGTAATATTACCGCAGAATCATGAGCAATTTCCACTTGTTGGGCAAAAAAGTAACATAAGGGTGGATAATGGTTGGTGACATTCGGCCATGTTGGCAGTAGCTTGGATACGAACCGGAAGTTGCGTGCGCACTGAAGACCGAAGAGAAGTTAGCCACGTACCAACGCATTGCTAGCCATAAAAGGATTTAGTGTCATCAAATAACTACATGTACATGCAAATCCAAACTTTTTAAATATTTGTTTGGGTATTTGGAACACCCTGTACACTCTGTATTCTATTATTGTCGCTATCACATTCTCGAAGACGCACTAAACATTTAATGAAATGTTTCTGCGACACGTTGAGGGCGACTATAGTTGTAAATGTTTATACCCTCGTCGCTGTCAATTGATTGACGGCGACAGGCTATAAAAAGGAGAAAAAATTGTATCTATCGACGCGATGCGACCGAAAAGCTTTCGAGAGCCCTATCAGTTTTTTTTTATCACTAAGTGGGAAGAGATAGATGGACAACAGTTCTCGGCCAGTGCATGACGTTTGATGTAGACTGTGAGTGACATGATGCGATTCCAGATTTAAAAAATTGAAACCGGCAGTCAAAGTCAAGAAAGATGATGGGGTTGTTATTTTGCAATTTTGATGAACGGAATCATAAAAAGTTTCGTTTGACGGACACAGATGAAAAATATTATTGATCGGGTGAAAAACAAAAATTGGAGATCAAACCTATAGTCTTAACAATCTAAAGTGGCAGATATGGTAATAAAATTTCAAGAGGCCTAACCTAAGCGCTCACTTGTTGATAGTTTTACTGCTTAAGTCACCACTTTAAGTGACACAAACTATAGGGGACATCTGATAACACAGAATGGAAACTGAATCGCATTTAAAAGGGAATTAAAAATGTTACTGTCTATTTAAAAGTCCTGTTCACAAACTTGTTGAATTCTCTAATAGTAGCCTAATGGATTAATGGTGTTTTAAACTAAAATTGTAAACAGTAGGTAAATTAGTGGTCCATGAATGGAAAAATAGACAAATTTTATTTTATCTACACACTTCAACTTTTCACTACCAAAATCCATTTGGTTTTCACCACTTTACGTGTCATCAAAATGATAAAACCTCTGCTCTCGTTCACAGTGTGATAATAATAAATAAAATTTCTTTTTATAAAAATCATTAGCTTACCGATGTGCCTCTATCTTTCTTTTTTGATAATTCCTGCAACAAAGAATAAGGCAGTAATTAAAACAAACGTATTAAATAGCACCAAAAAAATGTTAGCAACCCTTCTAAAATCCAGTCCTGTCCTAACCAGTGGTCTTATTACTTCATAATTAATATTAATATATCAATTATTATTACATTAATACTCCTAATGATGTTCGGTATCAGATGCAAGTGATTTTCTGCTACCATACATGGTAGCCGTTATCGGGGGAGAATTCCTACATAATCATAAAGTTCTTTGTCAGCTTTCAGACAGATGTCAACGTTATCGCAGCATCGAGCCATACATTCGGCAGAGCGTCCGTACGTGTGCGAGATATGCCAGAAGACGTTCAATCGCGTATCTACCCTGATATCGCACAGGAAAACCCACACCGACCACAAACCACACAGATGTCACCTCTGCAACAAGGCATTTCACCAGAAAGGTAAGCGACATCAATACAAAACCGATTCTATCTCATGACGCAAATAACTGTTGACGATATTTCTAACCACTAGATACTATTGATAATTTTTCTATTAGTTAATTAATGTTAAACGTAGTGGACAACACTGCAATAACATCTTAAAAGTTTTGATAAAAAATGTAATGTTAATTTCTCTCATCTCCTCTTCACGATTCTTTCTTTCGCCGATTTTGTCTCCTTCTCTGACGTCACAGTCTTGCGCAGTCAGCTCCTTGCGCGTCGGCCATCCATATGACATCTGTCGGTTGTTATCCGACGTTTTTATGTCTCTCAGCCGCCTTTTAGGTTGCCTCTTTGGATAGGTACTCTAATCCTACATAGATATTCTTGTTGTTTCATTACTATTTTTGTTTATCTGAAAAAGGCTGCGTTCGTTGTTGGATTCGATCCGGGGTGAAAGATCGTCACTTTTTGTGAAACCGACGCTTTCTTCCCAATTGCGATACGATTTTTTGGCCTTGAAGTTGAATTTTTAATTATTATTTTTGTTTTTTTGGTCAAAACGAAATAACATAAAGCAACCTTAATATGTAATTCGTTTGAACAACTGGCGAATTATTTTTCCCGAGATATTCGAATGCTAATCTGCCTGATAAATTACAGTCTGAAATGAGAAAAACGGGCCCATCTTCATTTTCATTAGTCCTTTGATAAAAAAAAGACCTCTCCCGGTGCAACTCATTCACATAGTCTCATGGCACAACGTTGATTTGCATTTTTCCTTCTATCCCCCTTTTCGACTGTCGGATAAATACTTTCCTCTACGTCCCTTTGTACCCTCTCCCTCCCACAAATCCACCGCTGCCTTAATTGCCTCCAAAGGGGCCTTTATTAGTCTTTAAAAAGAAATCAGTAAAAAGAGCCGTTGTCGCGGACAAGATTAAGCTACCTACTTATAAAAAAGGATTCCAACGCACCAACTAGGCCTCAGGGTCTTTCCTCTAATACCTTTCTTTATTAACAAAATTGGATGACACTTTTAGAAATATAAAACAACCGCTCCATTATTTAAAATTTAAATTTAAAATCTTGAAGTTATTCGTCAGTGTCTGGGGTTAAATTCTCAAAAAACCATTTACCCACATTTTGAGGTCAATGAATATGTTGATAATACAAATTGCCCCGAGGCCTAGTTGGTGTTTGCACGGCTAAACTCACCACCGATATAATAAGAGCAAAGGGTCGTTGAGGTGGCGAGGAAGGACTCTTAAATTTTAAAACGTCCCCGAGCAAGCAGGAACCCTACCCTTTCTATATGACTCTTAAATGGCTTGCTCCGGGACCGACCAGTCGTTTATAAATGTGCGTATTAAAAGGGAAGTGATAAATAGAAAAAGTTAAATTTAGCGAAAGAATTACACAGAAAATGGCCGGTCGTAAAGGGGGACAAAAGTGTCAGAAACGCGTCTAAGTAACGCGATATATAGAGGCGAGTAAGAGTGTGATCGAAACTTACAAAAAGTTTTAAAATGCTGGAAATATTTATGTCGACAGTTACCATTCAGGCGTTAAATAAGTCTCAGAAAATACCATAACCTAACCTAAAATATTAACAGTCACGATATGCGATCCTACAAACATCCGCCAGTGACTATTATGTGTTTAGGACGAGTAATAAGTCTTTGATTAATATAATATGTAGTTAATTGTAATATGCGCTAATTTCTAAGGTAAATTGCAAGTTGGCTACCCTCAATTGTGTTATACATACATAATTACACTTGCAAAACTTAGGGCTCGTTGAAGTTGCACAAAACACATACGTTACATTGTCCAAAACTGCGTACCTAATCAGCAGAGATAGTTTAAGGCAGAAGTTTATGGTGCAATTTGGTTGAGCCAGGGTTTAATCACAACCACCACCTCACTACGTATTCTTGTCAACATTAAGACACTAAAAGGTACTGAAATGCTCTAGTAGGTAACTTCATGTAAGGATGTAAGGGTGGGTGGTGTGATGGATTTTAAAGTGCTATCTAATTGTGGAAATTATTCTGGATACCTAACTCGGCAATTTCTCGAAGTATACGTAATAATAACTACAACTACGTAAACCACCGCTTCGATACTCGACATTAAATCATTATTATCAATTCCCACAATCCAATTGCGACCCGATATCTTTGGAGTACATATAATAATCTGCGTACTAGAGAGAATAGAACGAACAGAATAGAATAGAATAGAACACAACGGAAGGTAAAATAACTTATGGCCGCACGATTCCTTTATTTTGACTGAACCTACCTTCTGTTATTGTTAAGCGTCGATGTTTATTGCGAAACCAATTACGGCAACTATCTCCACTCGTGCCGGGCTAAATTGAAACAGGAATTCGAGGCAGAGACTTCGAGGAACGTTATTATATTAGAGATCGAAATAAATGTTTCTTTATGATCCTAATTCATACTAACTCATAAACGTTATTAGGGTTTTTAAAAGAAGAATTTCAACGATCTTGGAATCGTCAGGTCGTATGGTTCATTAACTCTTTGTCAATCTTACCGACCGGCTGCAAGGTGCACTGATTGTTTTAGCTAGTACTCGAGAATTTGCTGCCGCCTCTTAAGATTGAATTTTCCAACCTCAATGGTCGCATGGCGCATTGATTTACACCACTTTTACTTATCACGCCTCAAAGTTCATTTGTACCGGCCGCATCGTACAATAATCATCGTCCTCCTCAAGGGGAATTGATCAATTTCGACCACATCAGCCGCATGGCGCATTGATTTTCGCAGGTATTACTTACCGCGCCGCGAAATTCATAGATCTTCACCTAACGTACTGGTCGGGGTAGGGGCAATGATCTTCAACCATAATAACGGAAAATTTGCTGCCCTTCGCCTTCCACCAAGACTAAATGATCAATTTTTACCACATTGGCCGTATGGTGCATTGATTTTCACCTATGGCACATTTATCTATATCGCAAGTACTGGAGGTCTTATCACGTCATAATCTTCATTAATCTTCCTCAATCATACCAGGGCCCCATGGTGCATTGATCTTCAGTGCTAGTACGTACTTCTTGTGCCGCAAAGTTCTTCGATCATTGCCGGTCATTCCAGCCGCATGATACATCCATCTTCAGCGATTTGTACCGGAGAATTTGTCGCGCCTCAAAGTCAATTGACCTTTGCCGACCGCATCGGCCCCATAGTGAGTTGATTTTTCACTGCTAGTTCTTGCCATTCTGCAGAGTCCTTTATTTGCTGTCTGTTTGTATCTAAGCAGCACGATGCGTTGATCTTCACCGCTAGTACTTACTTGCTGTGCCGGAAAGTTCTTTTTATTTTTTTTTCCGGTCATTACCCGCCGCATGGTGCATCCATCTTCAGAGATTTGTACAGGAGAATTTGTCGCGCCTCAAAGTTTAATTATCTTTGCCGACCGCATCGGCCCCATAGTGAACTGATTTTCACTGCTAGTTCTTGCCATTCTGCAGAGTTCTTTGACCGCTGTCTGTAGTAATAGCCACATGATGCGTTGATCCCTTACCGCTAGTACTTTAACTTGCTGTGCCGCAAAGTTCTTTGATCATTGCCGGTCATTCCAGCCGCATGGTGTATCCATCTTCAGCGTTAGTACCGGAGAATTTGTCGCGCCTCAAAGTCAATTGATCTTTGCCGACCGCATCGGCCCCAAGTGAGTTGATTATCACTGCTAGTTCTTGCCATTCTGCAGAGTTCTTTGATCGCTGTCTGTAGTAATAACCACATGATGCATTGATCTTCACCGCTAGTACTTACTTGTTGTGCCACAAAGTTCTTTGATCATTGCCGGTCATTCCAGCCGCATGGTGTATCCATCTTCAGCGTTGGTACAGGAGAATTTGTCGCGCCTCAAATTCACTTGATCTTTGCCGACCGCATCGGCCCCATAGTGAGTTAATTTTCACTGCTAGTTCTTGCCATTCTGCAGAGTTCTTTGACCGCTGTCTATAGTAATGGCCACATGGTGCGTTGATCTTCACCAATAGCAAAAGTTCGTTGGTCTTTATCAATCGTACCTTTCCGCATGCTTCAACCATTAATTGACCACTGGTTGGTACTTTCCTCGACGCACATCGTATAGGCCGCATGGTGTAGTGATCTTAACCGCATCTTTTTCAGGTTGTAACATCAAAACTGTTTGAGATATTTGAATAAAACAAAAACTATATTGTTCCTGAAAATTCGCTCTTCGTAATGATGAAATTATTTCTGTTGTATCTCTTGTTTCTGATTGGATAGATTTTGATTCTCTCTGTTACAATGAAAACCTAATGGGTTGTGGGTGGCGTTCAGTTATTTTTTAATTCACCGCGTTTCCTACGGACATTGATGGAATGTCCATGCCGCAGCTAACAACCATTGCAGCTATCCATGAAATTATCTAACCCTCGCATCAGTGAATTTTAGCCATTGATCCGGTGAAGCGCGCGGCCGGAAAAATTCATAAGTTTGCCGAACGTCGTGGTGCACGTTGGCGGTGATGGATCGTAAAAATGAAATAACGGACCAGTTAACTGCTTACGCCATCGATACATTTGCTTGGCGGTGGTTGCGGTTCGGTAAAGAGGGTAGGTATGGGGTGGCGGGAGGGTGCTGTCGTTGGCAAAGTTGCACTGCACTGAGTAATGGGTTTTCAAATTCATTTCACATTTTGAATTAATACGTTCGTTCGGCAGGCGGAATGCAAATCTTAATGAACCAGAAACGCCAGAGAAGGTAAAGATGATGTCTTATGGTAATGTCGTAAATTTTACTACACTAAGCAGTCACAACCGAAAAAAGCAACAAGTTATTTCTGAAACTATATTAACAAATAACAAGAAAATAATGTACCTAGAACTGTATTTTTTTTAAATGTAGTAAGAGTTTTTGCTGTAATAATTTCCCAGTTTTAAGCAGAGGAATTTTATTGAATTTCACCTGGAGAGAAAGGTCTACCCTACCCACCACGTCTGCACATTCATTAAATAATTTATGGCACCTACACTTCCAGTTCTTCTTTTAGAAACATTTTTAATGACGCTTGAGGACGAAATCCTCCATGATCATAATGTATGATAACAGAAACGCATTCGGTGCGACAGACAATGGGGAATAACCTCCTCTGAACTCGTGTCTTTCGTTACGTCACTGTAATAAAATATAGAGGATAAACTCTCTATAACGAAACTTATGTGGGCGAGGAAATTTATTTAAAGAATCAATAAAAAGAGGGTGAGGAAAGAAACTACCTTATTTTGATTCTAATCGTTTTTACTAAATTCAATACAATTTCTCGTAATATTATTTCATCCCCGAAAATTAAGCTTGACATTTCTTACTTTGTCTGTTTAGTTTTCTAATAAAAAATGATAGAAGGTGTAGTTCGTAATTTCAGTCATAAAAGTCTGGTTTTAAATCTAAAATACGGATTCGTATTTTCTTGAAAAATCTAATTCTGCTTCCACTATTTCGTGAAAGACGTGAATGGAGTATATTTCTGGATATATGTAATTGTCCTTATACATATATTTAATTATGTGAAAGGCGAAACGTATTTTCAGAGAGGAGCCATTGACGGGTTGTTCATTAGTTGAACACTTGACCCCTTTTTATACCTACGTCTATGCTTAAAAATACCTCTAGTGAGCGGCAAAAATATTAATCATAAAACGAGTCTCTTAAATTAACTCAGTTTTTAAATTTTAATCTGGGGAGGTTCATTAAATTTAAAAATTGTCATCCCCTGAGACCAGTTTTTAAAAGCTTTTTTCTGTTATTTTTATTGTATCTATACTTTTGCCGCTCATTGCTAATTGTGACAGGGGGTTGCAAGCTTTCAGTGCTTTACGAGTGAAAGAGAAAGATTTCCGCGCTTTGCATCGTTCCGTTTTAGTAAAAGTAATTTTGTGCTCTTCAATTTCAGGGAACTTGCGAAACCACATCTTCACCCATACCAACGAACGTCCTTACAAGTGTGACGTGTGTTCGAAGGGATTTAACCAGATGTCAAACCTTATGTGTCATAAACTTAAGGTAGGTACCACCATTATGTCTCCTTTATAACTTAAGGCAATGTTTAGGACGATATGACGCTTTTGCACAGGATCTTAAAAGCTTTAACAAATAGGGGTGTAACAGAGGTTACAACCATTCGAAAATTTATAATATTTAGTGGCAAGTTTCCTTTTTGATCATTTAATTAATAATTCGTCACACTCCTAACATTGTTAACATCAACCCCTCCATAAACTTGTCAGATTGACCTGCACCCCTTTTTGTAAAAACGGAAAGGTACGTTGATAATTAAAAGCTGCTGCTGAACGTTTTAAATAGGTTTATGTTTTTACGTTACGTCACTGATGCTTCGTGGAAGGGTTTAAGAGGATAAAATGGCACTTTTCTAATAGTGAAGGGGAAAATAATAAACAAACCAGTTACACGCCGTGTCTTTTAGGATTTAATGCGCTACCGAAAGTGTCTTATTTTGTCTACGTCAAAAAAAAGGGGAGAGCGTTTCATATTTTCGACGAAACGTGGAAATGAAAACACTACTGTAAAGGTGGGTGCATTAGGTACACTGAGAGGACTTTAATTCGTTCCCAGTAGTTTTCTTAAATGGCAACGTCGCGCCTTTTCGGTCTGTATGTTGTCGATAATGTAGGAAACAATAATATTGCGAGCAGAATCGCATCTATTGCTCGCTAGTTTCGTGGCTGTTTCATTGTTTACATACTTAATATACAGGGTCTTTCAAGTTGATGGGCTATTAGTATATGAATTAATAGAATGAATTCAATTCTGAAACTTGGGCTCATTTGGTTATTGTTTATGCCGCTTCTTTTAAAAATATTTTCAATTTCGATTTACATCCGGTTATACCGGAAGTAGATGTTAACTTTCTTATTTTAAATGGAATGACATACTTTTTTTTTACATTTTCCGATAGAAAATCTGAATTCATGCATATTTTATAGGAGGCACTACTCCGAAAATATTGATGGATTTTTAATTATTTAATTTTTTTCAAAATGTTTGACATCTGCACGTTAAAATTTAAAAAACCGTAATTCAATTAATTTTTGAGATTTTGCTTTATAACTCGTAAAAATTATTTATAACTATTCACATTATCGAAAAAAATTGTGGTTTTTAACTAAAATGTACAGGGTGTTCAAATTTTGTGGTCAAAGTTGGTCAACTTCAACGAGGCATAAGTCAATTTTTTTAAATAGAATGACCTTTTTTTGACCACATATTCGAATTCCTCATTGAATTTGGCGTCTTTTGATATGGGACTATCGTATAACTTTGCTTATACTTTTTGAGAAAATCTACAATTTTAAGTATGTCATTCCATTTAAAATTAGAAAGTTAACATCTACTTTCGGTATAACCAGATGTAAATCGAAATTCAAAATATTTTTAAAAGAAGCGGCATAAACAATAACCAAATGAGTCCAAGTTTCAGAATTGAATTCATTCTACTAATTCATATACTAATAGCCCATCAACTTGAAAGACCCTGTATATTAAGTATGTAAACATTGAAACAGCCACGAAACTAGCGAGCAATAGATGCGATTCTGCTCGCAATATTATTTTTTCCTACATTATCGACAACATAAAGACCGAAAAGGCACGACGTTGCCATTTAAGAAAACTACTGGAAACGAATTAAAGTCCTCTCAGTGTACATCACAAGAAGATCTCGGTGCTTATAATAAGTAAATTGAGTCCTGCTAGAAAATTGTTAAGGATGGTTGAATTGGACTCAACTTCCTTAGTTAGGTCCCTGTATAAGGTTGCTTTGCTAATAATTGTACGTAGCAAGAATCCTCAGGAATTATTTCTAGGATGAGTTAGTCTTCCTGGTGGCAGAGAAAGTAATCCAATACTATTTGAAGATTCTTGCCCCGATATCCAACAAAATGAGTGAGAATTCTAATGCCATAACCTTCAAGGACTTGATAGTTACCAAACTGAAGCCTAATTCCCAAAAAAATCTTTTGGTTGGGGTTGTATTCCAACTTTTGCTATTAGTAACTGTAGCAGGCTTCCTCGGCGATAAATGTTGGTTCCATATGCGGTCAAATGATCTAAGGGTAATATTTCAGAACAGTAACACCTGCTTTAAAATATCAATTTTTGGCGAAACCTTAAAAGAATAACCATCACCAATAGAGGAGAATTTTGAAAGGTACCAGGACCTCCAAACCTTGTGATAATATGAAATGGTTTCATTTTAAAAAATTATAACTTCATCCCTTTTTTCTCCTCCCTTGTGTGCGTTTTATGATATTAGTAAGGGTGCGAAAAACGGTGTTCGTAAAAATTGTAACTGTATACACGAATGTAATATATGTAGTTATACAAACGACGTCGAGTTTCGTCTTCTTCGCATTCTTACACACAACCTACCGCCCACCTCACCACCCCCGGATCTTACGTACAATCTCCCTTTATTATGTTACAAAGCCGGCCGGAGCGCGAAACCGTTTTCGCATTATTACCCTTTTTTTGTGAAGCAACGCAAGCAAGCAAGCAAGAAAAGCCGAGATCCTTTCACATGTGAACGCTTGTTCTCGAGACACGAAACGGAACGAAGACTCTCCCTATGTATGTAAAGCGTCAGGAACGGATCCAGGATAAAATATCACAAACAAACGTGACAAAAAGGGACGTTCAGTTTTTGAACACATAAATAAATTCCAAGAATAGAACTAAGAAAGCTCTAAAAACTCCAGAAAATATTCTATAAAAGGGCCTTTAGTTGTTGGTCAGCAATTTATCGAAACAACCAAATGTGAATTACAATCTCGAACTTATTGGCGTTCATCAGTAGGTACATCATTGGTAGTTTCAAAGTATCATCGACCATACCCAAAAGTTACCTCACAAGAGCAAGTTTATTAACGTCAGACAAGTTTAAAGAAAGCGCCATTGGTGTTTCACTCCAGTATCGTATCAGCTTACTAAACTTCAATTTGTGAGCTATCAGCACTTATTCAAATTTTATCCCGAGTAATAAGAATTGTTGGTACTTCATTAAGAAAATATTTTAGACCTTCTAATAGAGTCTTATACTTAATAAATGCATTTTAGCAGAACAATACCTAGCCATAATAATCTAATATATAAAATTCTCGTGTCACAATGTTAGTTACCATAGTCCTTCGAATCGGCTTGACCGATTTTTATGAAATTTTATATGCATATTCAGTAGGTCTGAGAATCGGCTACTATCTATTTTTCATACCCCTAAGTGATTTTTTTTATACCCCTAACTTTGCTATTTTTTGGACAAATTTGTTTTTTTATTTTTTTATGATATGGCATTAAAAAATACATATAACCTTTAATTTTCATCCTTCTACCACCAACCTCCATTTTTTAATACCGATATTAGTTCTGTAATAATCTTCAACTCTCAGTGGTCGATAACTGATCGATTATTATCAATCGATTAGTCATCCCCGCCAGGCGTCTACTGATGTCACTACTCACCCAGCAAACAGCACGGAGTGGGGATGAGAATGAAGCAGATTTTTTTAGAATGTTACAGGGAGTTCAAATATGTTCTAAGAAGTAAAAGAATGTTTTATTATAACATTTCAGAATGATTTGGCAATGTTCAAGAATGTTCCAGAATCTTGAGTGTTAAGAAAAGTTAGAGAATGTTTTGAATCATTATGGGATGTTCTGGATAGTTCTGAATTCGCGAATATTCTAGAATGTTCCATCAAACGTGTAATATATTCTTATATTGCTGCTGGTACAGTATTTAATTGCAATATAAGTTTCTAATGTTTTTTAAACAATTTTTGTATACCGTGAGATTTTACAATCTATTTTATGCTCCGCCACTGTCTTGTAATCGTAACAATCGGATAGCATTGACTCTCACTCTTTGCTTTTGCTATATATATAAATACTTGGAATTGTAAAAAGATATAAAGGACGGTCAGATGGAATATTATTTAAATATAATATGAAGAAAAAGGGAAAGCCGCACGGCTCAGAAACGTTATACCTAATAAAATACAAATTCTTGCAGATTTTTGTTAGGATTTTTCATTTATTCTTGTTTTATTTTTTGAACGCTTCCCTTGCCCAATTTTTCCGAAAATATTAAAAAACACGAAACCCAAAAACAAAAACAAAATGTAAATTAAAACGACTTTTGAAAGGGCTTGTTTTTTTGTACAAAATGAAACAATATTTATTTTTTTCTACATATTTATTAATCACACAATTAGTTGTAGTATTCGATTTTTTTATCAACATATCTTCTAATTCCTAGAGCCATAAAGTTATTTTTCACAAGAGCAGTTGGCTGTTTTTGACACATTTTGGGAACTTGGAATATTTTTTTTCTGTACGTCTATTAAATTGATAAGTAATAGGCCATTCCGGCACCGTCCATTATAAATATTTATTACATTAGGTCGTAAGAACAATATATTGTACTTAACGATTGTGAGCTTGAAGATGGAGATAATAAAATGTGAGAAAGGGAAAAAATGTGGAGAAATGAAACTGAAAAATATATTTTGATATCATTTTTGCTACTTAAATGAAGTACTTAAATTTTTTGGCATAAAATAGAAGTATGCTTATGTCCAAAGGTTACATTCCTAAAAATAAAATTTTCTATTTCTTTTTTATAGTTCACGACTTATTTTTAACATGTCACAGACAAAATAGTTTCAATTCACACTCCTCATTGACTCACAATGGCTCTTCATTGACATGCCCCATGATGTCCTGTAATTCAAGACTCATCTTTGACATACCTCAAAAACAGCCACCTGTCTTAAGAAGAATCGATTCGTAAAGTAAAACGATATGTACTTTAGTTGATTGAAACGATTCGTTCGTCCCCTGTTTTGTTTTGTTCAGTCGAATAAATCCCTGATTATCCTTGGGATATCTAACAGAGGAGGACGTATCTAAGTGAGTCACGAAAATTTTCGGTCCACTCTAACTAATTCCTTCGGTTGTAAACTTTCTTTAGCAATTGGTTTTCGAAGAAAAGTCTAGCCTAATAACAATGAACGATCATTTTCTATGGACACGTTCTCCTTCTGTATAGGGCACAGAACGGTTCGTGACAGGGCTTTCAAATAGTCAATCAAGCGCACTATTATTCTTGTGCGAATCTTTTTAATTCATATCGGGTAAAATTTATCCCCCACGGGTTTCCACTCCAATTCCGACGGTCGCAGCAAAAGCACAGCACACCAGCAAAATGTACTCCGACTGTGTTTGTGTTATCCTTATCTACATTTACCTAGATATATGAAAGCGTATTTGTATATCTGTATGACGAAGAATATTTAGAAGAGTAAGAAAACTAGTTTCTCATTCAGATTCGGTGTTGTTGTTGAGAAAAGTTTAGAAAAGTTTCCGGAAGTTTGCATTGTACAGTTGTCAGCGCTTCCAAATTCTTTTGTTTTGGGTTTAACTGCTTTGGAATCAGGATGTTAAAAAGACAGAAAAAAGGACAGGAACGGAAAAGAAGCGCATGCACTTTTGGAAACGAGAAATATTAAAATTATTATGGATCTGACGAACGACAGGAGAAAAAAAATGAGCAGATCATGTTTTGGGTGTGACAACATAACCTGCCATATTACCTTTATAGTAATATAATTTTTGATTCACGGGAGATCTCATATTTTTCTTTCATAACTTTTTATTGCACCAGCACACATAAAAATACTTAACTGTAAGGCTGACATACTCTTATTATGCTGTAGTTTGCGTCGTGAAGCGTCCGCTACGGATGTTAAACATAAACTGAGAAAGGAGGGAGATTTTCAAGAGGCGGAGCTTTTACTCGAGCGTTTATTGGTCAGCAAAGAGCGGAGTTATGCTACTGCCCCAATAAGATTTGTAAGGGACGATGATGTCATCCAAAGATATTAAACTGGAAGGCTGATGTAATTCTTATTATACTGCAGTTTATTTTGCGAAACGTCCGCTACGGAAGTCAAACATGAACTGAGAAATGAGGGAGATTTTCAAGAGGCTGAGCTTTTACTCGAGCGTTTATTGGTCAGAAAGGCGGAGTAACGCCACTGCCCCAATAAGATTTGTAAGGGACGATGATGTCATCCAAAGATATTAAACTGGAAGGCTGATGTAACTCTTATTATACTGCAGTTTATTTAGCGAAACGTCCGCTACGGAAGTCAAACATTAACTGAGAAAAGAACAAAATTTGCAAGAGGCGGAGCTTATAATCAAACGTTTATTGGTCAGAAATGGGCGGAGTCATGCCACTGCCCCAATAAGATTTGTAAGGGACGATGATGTCATCCAAAGATATTAAACTGGAAGGCTGATGTAATTCTTATTATACTGCAGTTTATTTTGCGAAACGTCCGCTACGGAAGTGAAACATGAACTGAGAAAAGAATAAAATTTATAAGAGGCGGAGCTTTTATTTGACCAATTATTGGTCAGCAATGGTCGAGGTTATCTATGTCTGCGTTTATGGGATTTTTGAGAAGAGCGATTTATCATTCATCAAGCCCGCCTGTTACAAGTAATATTTGTAATCTCTGTCCATTTTTTTTTAATTTTATTTCGATACAAGGCAATCGATAAAAACGATTTCGTGCAAACATTAGACTCAAACTATTGGCAGTAAATTCCAATAGTAGGTATATGATTGACAGGGAATTGGATCTTAAACGTCGTTACCCTTATTTTTCCGGCGATGATATCTCATCCTCTCGAAAAAATTACTCGACGAAACGGTTGGGAAAAAAGGGAACGATGATGGGTATGAGATTGAACCTTAAACACGTCTAGCTTCCTCGCGTTTCCTCGTATAAATACTCACACACCCCTATACAGTATTTTGTTCCGGAGATAATATCTTTTATCAAAAATTAGATTCCATACGCGGATGAAGATGATGATCACTACATGTATATATATATACGATATATACGAAGGGGGTTCTATATCCGTCCTTTCATGGAAGATATAATAATGGGAAGGTCCTACATCCGTGGCCTAGTGTTCCATTCCTGTTCCGAAGTTTCTGTTATCAAATTGGCCTCGCGAGGGTCGTGCGGCGTGCTGGTTTAAGTGTCTGCCTCAGATGTTAGTATGATTCCCTTGGCCTATATCCAGGCGAGCGCCGAAACGGAAACGTATTGTCCCTGGGCAGGGGAATTAACAGGACACGGGAACGGCTACTGGCAGGCGCCAGCGTCAGCTTGATGTTTACGGACTCCTTGCACGATTTAGAATGTGCTTGCTGGCTTGCCTGCTTCAGAACTACCACTACAGACGAAATTTGCGATTTTACAGGAAATCCCGCGATTTAGAAAGACAGACGGTGTGTTTCGGTTGCCCAATTAGGTTTCGCGTTGCTCTAGAATTTTTACGAAGACACATTCCAAGAAACACCAAGGACTCTAACAGTAGGTGAATATAACGCCCTTAAGAATCCTTTTATATTTATAAGAAACTGGGAAAATATGTAAGCTACTATACTGCCCTTTTCAACAGTAAAAATAAATTTAAAAAATTATATGCACTTGAGAGTATCTGCAAAAGTTCAACCAGTTGTTGTCAATTATTGTTGAGAACTTTTCCTCCGTGTCAGAGCCTTTCCAAAAACTTCCACGGAATCTGATAAACTGAGTTTGAAATTTTCCCGAGAACGTAATGAAAAAGCGGTCGGAAAGGAACCGAGGGTAGAAATGTTTTCTTTTTTCTCTCGTGATGCGATCTTATATCCGTAAAATTCAATTTAGTAATAGATATGATAAAGGAACGTTTAATGAAGTATACGAAATAGCCAGGGACAACTTCCAGATCAATCCTTTACAGCATTATCCTTAACTCGGATCGGAAAGGACATGAAAGTGCTGACCAGGGCGAAAAAGATGTTCTTTTTGGGTTTGTTATTGTAGAACAGAGATGAGAAACAGAAAATTAAAAAAATTGTCACAGAATTACCTGAGGGACGCTTGGTCAACAAAGTACGTAGGTACATGATTAAAATCGTATACTAACCGTATATTTTTCCCCTGCCTTAGGATACAATTATTTACACACGAAAATAAATCTGCTCGTAAAATAATTCTTTTTGTTACGCGTCTGAAAAAGGAGATAATTATATTGTATTCCAAGTTCCAGTTCCCTTGAAATTTTCCAGAATTTTCGTCGTTCATTAAAAGCGACAGCGTAACATTTCGCCCCTGTTTCTCCCTTTTTTTTTGTATGTGCGACGACTTTTGCTCCCGACTAAGTGAATTCGCGCGTCCACCTAATAGGAACTGAGCAGGTGAGGTGTAGGGTAGATAGGGGACGGAGAGCAAACAGAAGAGAAAAAGCAACAAAGAGAAAAAGGAACGAGTAGTAATACTTGTGAAGGAACATCTGCAACTGCGCGAGCAGCACATCAAAATTTAATTAAGATCACAATCTCGTCTATTAAGAGCTACGGGTCCAGGGCTTCTTCTTCTTCTTCTCCTTCCCACTCCTATACGATACGTATACACACGCCCGATAAATAATTAAACCGGACCAAAAAACCGGGGAGACGAGAACACACTCCAATTTGATGATGTTAGTTTACCTTCACAACAACGCACTCCCCAAAGAATTCTCAAATAATGTTCACTCAACTCTAAATAAACACAATACTAGGTAGTATTAGCCAGTGGCGGTGTTCTTGTAAGGACATGAGGTCAAAGGTCATTAAAATACCTACTGTTACTTCAATAATCAATTTTTCGATCTCCTTATTATTGTTAGAAATCTTTAACCCTACGGCACTGAATTTATTGCTGTTAACTCCTTAAGCTAATCTATTACTTACTTTTTCGTTTATTTCGATGGCGGAAGAGTCGCGTTAGATATCATTTAAGTTCAGTAAATCTCATTTAATCCGACGATTATTGGCGGGCGTGGACGAGAATAAGGAAGAAGTTCCGCAGGACGGGGGCGTCAGGAAGCTCGGAATTGAATTATTTCCGCGTTTGAAATTTTAAAATCATTCCCACCTACTGCTATTTCTCGGGACGTAATAAATAATGTTGCTTTACTCACATCTAATTTTAATAGCAGAGGAGGTTAAAATAGAACAACACTAGGGTGAAATATTTTCACTTTCACGCAAACTGACAACATTCAAGTCAAGATGTAGTTAAATTTAAACCGCCTCTGTCTGTAGTCTATTTCTTTAACTATTTTCCTTAAGTAATTTAATTAATCTACCATAAACCTATTTATGTGCACCTATTAGCACCCTGTGTTATCGACTAGCAAAACTCCATTAGTTGCAAACCCCTTGAGGCGATAAGTTCCTGAGACATGTCACGAGAAACTTTGGTGGATATTTGAAAATGCATTGCGCGTCCGAATGTAGCATACAGAGAAGAGATTTAAAGCCATAAGTTGTTCTGGGGGAAAGCCCCGCGAAATCCCCGTTTTAAGTTGCACATTTCCACCCCCGGCAGACGCTGCCACAGCCAGTGCATTATCTCGCTCATATGCGGATGTAAATCACCGAAAGTGTGGAAAAATATATCCCGCGAGGAATACCGGGAAACATCCTGCAGATAAAAGACCGAGAGGGGGCGAAAGGAGACGACTTGGACTGCACGTTTTATTAAGAGGAACAATCTGTTAAAGTTTTAAGCTCCGGCCCGCAGAGCTCTACGTAGAAATGACGCCCTGAATCCGGAATAATGGAAGTGCAGTTCCGTACACGTACACCGCCCTTACTACCTACGACGATTGTAATTTACTACGATTTAGTATTCGTTTACGTGGGCTTTATGATACTACGTTCGAGCTTCGAGATTTACGGGAACTGTTCTATCTCGGAAGACGGCCCGTTACGTTGCATTTATGGCCAACGGGATAACTCGTCTTAGGCAGGAACACACACGAAATCTTATCATATTTAGGGGAACGTAAAATAAAGATTTACTGCAAATATTTACCGGAATGTGTTTACATATGTGGATACAGGATATTTTACGAATAATTTAGAAAAGTAGTATGCACCATTCGATTCTTTGAAAAATTCTAAGAAGCTTTTTCCTTTACAGTTTTTCAATCGGTTGCCCGATAGCGGAGCAAATGAACAAATAACGTTAAGGTAATCGACCAATCACAGCGCACCCTGCCTGCTGCATATGCAGAAGTAAGCGGCGCTGCTAACGGAAGTGAATCACTGCAAACAATTGAAATTAAAGTCACGCCCATTTGGCGTTGCAACAAAACAGACGCGCTTCCATTGGTCGCTCTTAAAACGCTAATATCTGGCTTATTATACTTCGGATCAAAAAATTGTAAAGGAGTTTTTTTCTTAAAATCGCCAATTTAATCTAATTGTATCTGAATATTTGGGGCCAATATGCTAACAACTAATTAAAACATACAAAATTGAAATAAAGTGATATTTTTTGCCCTTCTTAACATGAAACTATCTACATATTAATATTTTGTTTATGTTCATGTCTGATGTGTTGGTTGGGTCATTCAAGCAATTAACTATCCGAGGCCCATTTGCATGTTGCAAAGGATACTTTATAACATGTTTTGAAACTTTGGCCCGCCTAATTACATCGCATACCGTAAAATTAGTTGGATAAACTAGGGCACAATGTGCTGGAATGTTATACCATAATATGAATATATTATTTTAACTATCATAGAGACCATCCGCAAAATACCTACAATTATTGTTATGTAGCCACCCTTTTATTAAATAAAGGTTGAGGAAAGTCACGACCACGACAAACTTTCAGTTTGTTTATGTTGTCCTTTCCTACCGTAAACTTATAATCCTAATCAACCAAATAGAAGCTAGAAATAATTCTTCGTGTTTGATTGTCTGGAATCATGAAAAGTGACCTACTAAAGGAAAAGGCAACACCAAAATATTTTTCAATTTACATGCTTCCTTAAGAATTTTGAATGTACTCAGGTAGTTTTCTTTCATTCTAGGCTCACCAAAGGGTTGATAAACCAAAATACGTTTGTCAAGTATGTGGAAAAGACTTCCAGAAGAGAATTGGTCTGAGGAATCATGAGCAGTACCAGCATGGTATGCAAAATGGAGACGTTGCCAATACACCAACAAGAATTAAGTAAGAATTTCATACGTAATTATTGATTTAATCAAGATGATTTCAGAATGACCTATAGAATCCATATAAGTAACATTTTTGTTACGTCTAATCGCTCTAGGAACATGTTTAATTTCTTTTATTATTTTTAATAAACTGATAAAAGCTCTCGACTCAAAATACGTATTTCTTTTCTCGCTCTTGATACGTTATTGGATAATTGCTTCAGTTCATCTTGTTACATTAGCCACTACTTATCCTCCACTGCTTCTTGTAGATAATATGTTAGGTATAAGGGATGATTTTTATTTCTTGTAGTCTATAAAAAATTATTGGGTTGTATCTATTCCTCGAGTCGATCCTCCGAAAACGCCTTATCAACGCACCTAATCGATTCCTAACACCGCTCTAATTTTTTTTTTCATCTAACCCCGAACAGCTATCAATTTTACGAGCTCATCAAAGCAATTGCCGAGAATGGAACGATTTGCCTGGCTTTACCTCTTTCTTTCTTCTATCTGTACTCTTCCTCTTTCTTCTTCTACTCATTCTGGTTGCTCTTTTACGAGAGGAGGTCGCTATAGGGCCTTAGTCCCGTTTCGTGTCTGCCTCTCCAACATCACCGACTACTATCCACACTTATCGTCAGGTTTTACCGTCTATTTTCCAATTTCCCAGGCCCATTTATCACCGGGATCGTTTAATAATATACCGCGGCCTTTCAAGCAACCTGAATATAATAAATGTCTTCGAATTTATCGGTGCCCGTTATATTCGAGTCGAGTACAACGACGGACGATCCGGTTGTTCCGATTTGGCCCCCGAATACGTACCAACAAAAAAAAAACAAGAAAAAAGTAATGACGCTTCCATACGAGAAAGGCAGGGACATTTGTTACCTATGACAATTATTGACTATATAGTACAAACCGTGTAGCGTACCTATAGTAGCATAGATGTATGAGCGTGTTTGAACGAATGAGAAATCGTATATACGATACCAAATAATCGGGGCATGCAGCTTCCATTTGGGTACTTACCCTATTTAATTTATGAGAATTTTACTTTTTCGGTTACCTATACTGTTTACTAGCTATGCCCGCGACTTCGTCCGCGTGGTGTAGTGACTTTCGGCAGCATTTAAAAATTGTTTTCTTCTATATATTTATTTTTTGGGCCGTAAGCCTTTTTTTTGCCGACGTCATTACACAAAAACTTTCATCGGCTAATTTTATCCCCTTTAGGGTAAAATTTTTACAAACATTGAATGTCGTATTTATTTATACAGGGTTTTTCAAGTTGATGGGCTATTCAAAGTATATGAATTAGTAGAAGGAATTCAATTCTGAAACTTGGGCTCATTTGGTTATTGTTTATGCCGCTTCTTTTAAAAATATTTTCAAGTTCGATTTACATCCGGTTATACCGGAAGTCGATACCAACTTTGTTATTTTAAATTGAATGGTATATTTTTTACGCTGAATTCGAATTAAACGTGTAATTCTAAGGTAAGTTTGATAACCAACTTGAACACCTATGACGATCGGTTTCTGAATTAATTTAATTTATAGAAAAAAAATCGCTACCGCAACCCAAATTATAAAAAATCATAACTTCCACAAAATACGACTTAGAGTGTTGAAATTTTTACTAGTAATAGCTGAATATTAGTGCTAACGCCTTAACAAAATTGAATTAAATAATTTATACAGGGCGTTCAAAATAAAATTCTAAAATTGAAAAACTTCAAACACGAATTACCTCGTTTTTTCAAATGGCAACTACTATTTTTTATTTTTTCAATCGATTCTTTTTTTTATCCTCTTTCGATCTATATGGATACTTCCTATTTTATTTGAAAATTTTGGAATAATTTTGAATTATTACTTACAATAGGAAGTATCCATATAGATCGAAAGAGGATAAAAAAAGGAATCGATTGAAAAAATAAAAAATAGTAGGTGCCATTCGAAAAAACGAAGTAATTCGTGTTAGAAGTTTTTACGCCCTGTATAAATTAATTAATTCAATTTTGTCAAGGCGTTAGCACTAATATTCAGCTATTACTAATAAAAATTTCAACACTCTAAGTTGTATTTTGTGGAAGTTATGATTTTTTATAATTTGGGTTGCGGTAGCGATTTTTTTTCTATAAATTAAATTAACTCATAAACCGATCGTCATAGGTGTTCAAGTTGGTTATCAAACTTACCTTAGAATTACACGTTTTATTCGAATTCAGCGTGAAAAATATACCATTCCATTTAAAATAACAAAGTTGGTATCGACTTCCGGTATAACCGGATGTAAATCGAACTTGAAAATAATTTTAAGAAGAAGCGGCATAAACAATAACTAAATGAGCCCAAGTTTCAGAATTGAATTCCTTCTACTAATTCATATACTTCTAATAGCCCATCAACTTGAAAAACCCTGTATATCTATTCAAAAGCCTAAAAAATCTTTAAAAGTTACGGAATTTCCGCACAAACATTCCTATTTCAACCCCTTACAACCCTTTTTTCGCATTAAAAAGTAGCCTATGTCCTTTCTCAGGCTTTAGACTATCTCTGTACCAAATTTCATTTAAATCGGTTCAGTAAATTTTAGGCGAGATTGTGTAGCATACAGAGAGAGTTACTTTCGCATTTATAATATTCCGCGAATTCATTTTCATAGATTTTCCCATAGGAATAAGATATTTTCCCGCAGTAAATCGTAGCCTATGTGTTAATCCAGGGTGTCAGCTAACTCCATTCCAAATTTTATTAAAATCGCTCCAGCCGTTTAGACGCGAAGAAGTAACAAACATACACACTCACACACTCACAAACTTTCGCCTTTATAATATTAGTGTGAGTCAAATTGGGCGAACGTTATAAAACTAAGGGGAAGTAGAAAAACTTAAGGTGGAAAAGCATTTTAAAGACATATAGCACAGGATGGAATTGTTTTAATCAAGAAAGATAAGGAGAGATAGAATGGTAAAACACTTAATGAGACATAAAAAGTTACTTAGAAACATATTAGAGGAAAAAACAGAAGTAAAGGGAGGCAAAAGAAGTTCTACATTATATTTCTGATGGATGACGAGAAATTGTTAAAATAGAGATGAAAGACGATTTTTAGTCCATGTACGTAAGTATATCTTATATTAATACAAATATTTATTTATTAGATATACCAACGGTGTCCTAGTGGACCCTATCAACACAGTTGCTATGCAACATGCCCTGGCTACTAATCAGACCCCTTTTGCCCTGCTAAGGCCCCTGAATGGCATCCCCGTTCTTGTTAGGGTGCTTGCCGCTGGCGACAAACAGGTCAGTAAAATACTTCCCATACATTTTTACGTAGAGGTGTTTCAGATTCTCATGAGCACAGGCATAACTTCGCCTATTGCTATTATTCTTGCATTTACCACTGCTCGTTAGATTTTGAAATGCCGCAGTAACATTTGCGCTGTCGATATTGATTTCATTTTAGTTTGTAATTTTTTCTTTTTTTTTTTTGAAAATATGTATCGTAGTTAAAATCAAGTTCTGGATTCCTGTTTGCCTGTCGTGTTCCATTGGCGATAAAACGTGTTATTCGTTAAATGTTCTTTATTAAACTTGACGCGTGAATCATCAGCTTGCAAGCTGAACGATTTTTAGAAGGGGGAGGGGATTGGAGGTGGTTGTAGGCTATTAATTACGAAAAAGAGACACATTCCGATTTATTGATTTTCAAGGGACGCGTGACATTTTCAATGCGATATCTTTGTGTTTTTTTGTACTAATTAATTCAAAATTTATTTTTGGTAGAACCACCCCCTTATCATTAAAAATGTATTCAGCCAAATTCCCTAAAACCGCTTTAGAGATAATATTGCCCTCTTGACCTCTAAATGCCTCCGTTTGAAAAAAATCAGTTATTATATGCTTCTCCATTTTGGGGTTGTTTTGCGGCAGTTGAAACAGATTAATTTTAGAGTTACACCGAAGGAGTAAACAATTTAATGAACGCTTCGCTTCTTTATTGTTGTTTCGAAAATCCCCTTTTATTAGGTACAAAGTCACCACCACCACCAACACCATCACGTCTCGCCTCGCATTACATAACATTTTAGGTAATAATATTATCCCTCTTTCTTGGGCTGGATTTTGTGATTTAATTAAATTAATTTTCGGGTTCTTTATTAAGACTTTGTGACGTTCCCATGGCGGCGACCTTAACATAATTTTTATTCTAAAAATCTATACAAAAAAATATTTATTTAATAGGTATTTATAATTTAAATAGAAATTGTTTGTCTACGTGTCTTATTAGATGTTGGTCCCAGCTACAGCTGAAGACCTTAAAAGACATGGCCAAATAACAATAACACAGAAACAAGAAAACGTCACTAAAGACGACGACAAAATCCCCAACGATAACGAAAACCCTGCCAAGGATGGCGAAGAAAATCAGGGTAAGTAACAATTTTAACAGCAACTACGTCATTATTTAAACGATATTAATGGTCACTGCCCTTTAATGGCAGTTAAGTGGTAAAATGGACAATAAATCGTTCGAAGGGTCGTTTCTGGAGTATTTTCTCGAAAAATATGAAAATTAACTAGAAAAGCTTTTTACAAAAGTTGTACAGAATTAAATTCTCTACAAAAAGTCTTATACAGTTTTTATCGGTATCTCTAATAGTTGAGAAACTAATTAGCTGCAAAAGTGGATAAATATTAAAAAATATTTTTAATCTTTAGTTGCAGTTTGTAGCTAAACCATACGAAATAATAATTAACACTATAGAAAATTTTTTGTATAGAAATTAATTGTCTACAACTTTTATTCGAAAAAATTTTCCATATTGTTAATATTTTTCGATAAAATGGCCCAAAAGTGTCATAATATCCTTACCACTACCCTCTGGGGATCAAAGTATTCTCATAGTCATATTCAACTTCCAACTGAACTGATATTTTTTATTTTAAAGCTATTTTGGCCGAATTAAACTATATGACACAAACATGTGTTCCCAATGAAGACCTTTTTAGTACTAGTCCTTCTATATAAACAAATGGTCTCTGACTATGCAATTTTACCGTCTGCTGTGTCCTTATATGTTTTTATTCCTTGGGCTGGACAAAATAAATTCCACCCCCGCGTGTTTATTGTGGTCCTGGGACGAGATGTTTTGCATAATGAAATTTTAGCTCAAAACATAAACATTTCCTCCCTTAATTTACGGCGAGTGGTTTTGAGATATGGCGGAAAATGCCACCAATTTATGTAAGTAATAAAAGGCGCTTGACCAGCTGTCGCCACGACAAACCCCGGATTAACTTTCACCGCATGAATTTTAAGTGGATACACTTTCTTTAATTTTATCTAGTAGAGTAACTACCTTGTTATTGTGCGACATAAATCCACGGCTTAGGTGGAAGAAAGGGAAGAACGTGGAAGTAAAGGGAAATTTAAATTGGGGCCCTTAATTTTAAATTATTTACCTAAATACTTAATGTAGGAAAGGTCACGGCTATACCCTCCACACAAAAATATTTCATGAGAATCTAATTTTTATATTTTGACAGTTTTTATTTAATTTTTCATTTTAATAATTTTTGTCTTCCTGATGACATCCTAAACTGTTTTTTACATTTCTCTTCTACTTCAAACAGTCTTCTTTCGCAATTTTGGAGCGAACCCAAAAAAGTAACTAAAGGGAACCATAACGGGCCGTATAGCTTTTACACGTTCCTTAGTGATCTCAGGAAAATACTTTCCCTGGCCTAAATTCACCGTAAACGACCCCTATTACATCGTATTCATTGCTTGTCCGCAGTGGGGCCATTTTTGGTCCCCCATCATCGCCACGTTTCATAAGAACAACTCTATTCGTACATCTGTTTGTTTTAACATATCATTTGTTAGTTTTACGAGGAGGGTTTGTTCAAATGTTCACGAAAAGCAACTTTTACGTCAATAGGGAACACCATTTCCTTTCTGTACAATTTTATAAGGACGTAGATACCCAAATGAGTCTTAAATTTGCCATTAGGTCCTATGTACTCCTTAGAAAAATTCACCCGACGAATTTAATAAAATCACCACATAATCGACCTATTGGATAAAGGGAACCAATTTCTTTAATACAAACAAACCCAAGATAACCCTAATTGCATTGTAATCGTTGTGGATTTGCGTTGGTACCATTTTGGGTAACCGCACGTCAATACGTTTCTTATAAACCCATCTGTCATTTCATTTGATGCTCAAATGGGTCCTTAATTTTGCGATTAGGTCCTATTTTACCACCCAAAAAAAGGTCACTCGATAAATTTCATTTAATTGGCTAAATAATGGATCTTTTGTATAAAATGAACCAATATTCTCAACCTAAACCACCCTAAGTAGCCCTAACTTAATTGTTATCATTGTGAGCTCGCATTGGTACCATTTTTGTTTACCGAATGTCAACTATACTTCATAAAAGCTAATTGCTGGTCCCATGTTTATGTCGGCCCTTGACTGTGAGACTAGGACCATTTTAAGGTTCTCTTAGGAAAGTATAATCGGCGCATTAGTAAAATTAGCTCTGACTTATACCTTGTTACCATTTTTGGTTCTCATTGGGGCCATTAGTAAAGCCTAATCACCATGAACGACCCTCTTCGCTTTTATCGTCCAATTTTACGAGCAGGGTCCTTTTACCCTTGCATTGTTCGCAGGAAGTACCGTCCAGATCAAGATCCCGGTTGTAGCAACAGTTGTGCAACGTTGCGGCACGGACGGAAACATGTCCCTGTCGGTCCAGAGCCCCGGACCCAGCAACGGAGGGGGCTGTTACGAAACGACGGCGATGTCGCAGGCGACGGCGGCCGCCGCCTCCGGCTGTTGCATGGACGCCAGCGTCGTTGGAGGTGACGGCGGCGTCGGAGGGATGATGCCAACTTCCGTAAGTGACCGTTGTTATGTTATCCTAGTTGTTGTTGTTGTTGTTATATTCTTTGCGTCGTCCAGACGACACGTCAATTTGAATAGCACTTGGCCATAATTGAATCATTAAAGTCCTACTCATTATGTGCAGTTAATTAGGAGGGTACCATTGTAAGAGGAGGGAGGTTGGGAGGGTGAGTGTGTGAAGTTTCCCAGCTACTTGCCTTTCTACCGAAAGTCTCGAGAAAATTTTCAGTTGATAGTGAACATAAATAAATTAAATTTTTTTTTGGTTAATTTTAAATTAATTATTTTCGATTTTTAATTTTTAACGATTTCAAATATATTTGTTAATGAAAGCAAATATTTTTATATTTTCCAGAGTCAACAACAACCTATAATTTATTGTAAAAAAAATTCTTACCTTTCCTTAACTTTCTATGACAATTGGTCCAATTTTGCGCCCCCTTTTTTCATAATCTGAAAAAAAAAATACCAAATATTAGACCAGAATAATTATGCTCCTTATTTTGAATATTGGCCTCTACTGGTAATTACTTCCAACTGTAATATTTCCAGTGCACTTAATGTTGTCCTTTCATACCGTAACCTTGTCATAGGTACTTTCTTCGGTTAAATTCATTAAGTAAAAGTCTAAGCCCAATAAAATCCTACTGACGCAACCTTTTCTGACTTAACCTAATCTAAAATTTACCAAACAAATTGAAATTAAATGAAAAATATTTTCCCAGAATTTCCCACTGTCTTTGACGTTTTCATTATCGTAATCCAATTATGTGACACAAGCTTTTCAAGCTGAATTTCTGCCAGATATTTTTTTTACTTCCACAATTTCTTTTAAAACATCACTTAATATTTCCATCCTCCCCTTGTAAAATTATTGAATCATGAAAATTCTTAAAACTAGGTACTTTAAAACCCTCATGTAAATCCCTTTCGAAAATCCGACCAAATTAAGTGATAATTTCATTGAGTTTGTACAAGACGTCGTCGTCGTCGTAGTCGCGCGACAAATTCTGGAGGCTGATTGATTTTTCCCGATTTTCCAATTTCCCTTCCAGACCATCACCGAGGACAAGGACGGCAATTTTATGTTCACGACGACCGCGCCCGACGAGGCGCTCGTCGTCGCCGGCGCCGCGTCCGCCACCGACGTCCGCTGCAACCCTCTGTCCGACGCCGACGACGCGGCTGCGGACGCGATCGTCACGTCCGTTACCAACGCCACCACCGCCAAATCGAACAACCCCAAAGGTACGTCCCTTTAAACTTAGTCGTTTTTATATCTATGCAGGGTGGCCGATCAAAAATTCGACCAATATGACACATATTCAGAGGGTGATTCTTATGAAAATCAATTCTTTCTGCAGTTTACGAAAAAAACATCTTCTAACATTATTTTTAACCCAATTCTGTACACAACCAAAATTTTAATTTAAAAATACAAAAATATATAAACTATAAAAAATTTCTGATTGAAAATTCATGTAATCTTTTCATAATATCAGCCCTCAAACATAAAATTGTTTGAAAATTACTTCTTCTCCGAAGACTCCCCTACTAAAAAGACCTCTTAATGTATTAGAGATTTACAAAAGTAAATTTCTACTGACTTTTCTATTATTGTTTAATAAACAACCCCGTATACATAAGGCATTAAACCACTTGACATCATTCGGGTCATATGCAGACTCAGTCGTTTACATATATGGTATATTACATAATAGGCAAACTGAAAATTTCAGAAAGTGAACTCAAGAGCTTTATAAACATTTTAGAGTAAAATAAATAAATGAAAATGCTCCACATTCAAAAATCTTTGTGAAAAAAGACAGTCTAACTTAAGGGTTAAATCAAATACTCCACAGGACGATCTAAGTATATAATTGTTTGGGAACAAAATCAAATTATGATAATGAACTAAAAATATTTCAGTCTGATTTTTATTTTAAAGCCTTTAATGCAAACTGTGCTCCCAAAAATTCAAAATAAAGTACCTACTTAACAAAGTTTAGAGTCTGAAGTTTCAAGCAGGTAAAATATGCAATATCAAAATTTACCATGTTCTATAATCCCTTTTGTAAAAGCATGAGAAAAGCTTCCTTACAAGTTTATCGTGGAGGCCTGCAAGCGTGAAATAGCGTTCAAAAGATATTGAAAGGAAAACTGGTAGTAGACACAGTACCGTCAAAAAGTAAAGAACCATTTATATTAGATTTTCTTGTTAGTACAGGACATTTATTATTTAATAATTGGGGATGTTATTCTAATCCTAAACGTTTTAGTAAGTGTCTAGAGAGATTAAAATATACTTAAAAATAATGTGGCTTATGAAACAAGGCAATTAATAAAAAAATACTATTTAAAAAAGTTTTAAAATAAAGTAGATACCGTACACAAACAACAAAAAATAAAGGAAGAAAAGGGTTATTTAAAGAGTACATCGAAAAGGGGTCACACTGACGAATGAAAATGTCATAAAGGGTCATCAAGACAATCCTCAGGTGGTTGATGTTCATAACCATAACATAAAGTTAGTACCTACCTAAATGTAAATTGTTTGGAAAGTATGTAGACAATTGCGAACTTCCTGACAGTACTGTACATCCGTAATACATCTGGAATTACTTGCGATCTTTCGATTGCAATATCCGTAGTAGTTTCGAAGGCGTGAACATGCAATCGAAATCGAACTTTACCGCGGGGATTTCCCGGCACGCGGAGACAAAAAGGGCCATGACGTGAAATACACGAAAGAACTACATAAGTAAATGAGTGGATGATCCACATATTTTCAAAAATAGAAAACACCATTAGAAATTACAACTTTCCCAAAACGTCTCGAACTTCTGGCGGTTTCCGAAGTTTATAGAGGAAACAGACAGGTGTTTCTCGAATATTTCAGTTTCTAAATGTATTTTTAATATAATAAATGTCTAAAAGATGTCATATCTTTTTTGGGGTTAGATATTTAGCTGAAAATTTCATAAAATTCCTAAATAATGGCTGATTAACACTTGTCAGTGATGAGCCCGTTGTGAATTTGTAAGGCAGCAAGAAAAGTTGACAGGAAATTCAGTAAATAAAATGCACGTCTGTGGATCACTGGCAACCCTTCTTTTACTGATATTTTATAATACGATACGATAACTAAATGGATATGTGTAAACTAGATCTTACTTAACATTAGTACTCTGATGAAGAATATCTAGCTACAGAAATATTAATTATTAAATGGTGATGATGAGTAGAAATTTACAAAGATTTTTTTGAAATTAAATTTGCAAACTATCGCTTTTAACGTTTTTCATTCAACAATGATCAGAACGTAGCAATTTTATCACTGTTACAAAACGGATACGTGTAAAACCGTTCAAATAATGCCTGGTTTACACATTTGCGTGCTGTATCAGTGAACAAAATTTACTATATGGTTAATTTGTAGACAAAAAAAAGTTAAACAGACGAACTGGATAATTTAGAACCGGTACAAAGTCTAGTAGTGACTGAAATATTTAATTATGTGATATTATAATTAAAAATGTTGGCGCTTTTAGGGACTTTTTGTCCACTGTAGATAAAAAGTATACACGGAGAGAATTGGATAGTAATTTTTACGTACAAATTATTATGAATTTGAAAACCGGATGACAACACGTTAATCGTTATTCGACAGTTTTGTGACCGTATTACGTCAGGGTTCCAGTACGGATGCATGTATAATAAAAAGACTTAACACGACACTGTAAGATTATTTTTTCTAAAGAAATTTTGAGCAGATATAGAGGATAAGTAAACATTTATAAATAAATTACAGGGGTAATAAAGTGAAAAGACAACAGCACGTATTTTTTCACTGTTACTGCACGGATGTACGTAAAATGAGCTTTACTTACCTACATGTCCCCGTGCCGTGAGCCTGTCAATAAATATTTGTCTAGCGAAATGATATAACGGATAAATAAACGTGGATAAAGATTCGTCGAAAATTAAATTACGGAATTGTTTCCGAAGGTCGGTTGTGAATTTTGACGCTATCCGCACCCTTTAATCAACAGCCGTCGAAGTTGGTTAACCATTTCGCGCGACCAACAACTTCGGAGATGAGTTTGACCGCTCGGCTCGATGTGCCCTGCTGTTAATCTTTTAAGCTCATTCCCGTGAAGTTTTCTTCCGTCTTAGCGAGTCTGGACACGAATCGGGAAGACACGATGGGGAATTGTTAGTTAGTGTTAGTACTCTATAAGTAGCCGTGCATCGGAAATCAATCCGCAGACAACAACAAACGTCTGACGTTAGTGTTTCTGTTCGTTAAGTTGTGTGTTTTAGCGCGAATATGTTACAAACTGCAGACCGCAACTTCGTAAAGCTAAAAGCTTCGGTAATGAAACGACCCAGCTTTAGCAGTTGCATAAAATACTGAGCTTCTTTAGGTTGTTTTTTTAAGGGTTTCCTAAATATAGAAAATAGATAAAAAAACGAAAATTCAGTTTCGATATGGCATCTATCTATCATCGCTTGTTTTGATAGAGGGTTGGTTATAGCACGCGCAATTTTTGTGAATTATTTCGTGTTCCGTGAAAGTTTATCTCCACCAGGGCGGTTTTTGTGAGACAGTACATACATAACAAGCGAGTAAAGTAGGTAACAAATAATGGGTAAATAAGCAGGGTAGTTTTTTCTTGAGAACAGGATATTTTCAAATAAAAATCCTCCCCAAAGCAAAAGTAGAATCCGTTAATTCAATTTTCGAACCTTTCCGATTTTCGTCGTTTCTGACACAATTTCCGGTAGTTTCTGCGAATTGCGCTAAAATGGAAATAAGGAAAACAAGATTTCTGTAGCTTTCCTTTTAACATTGTTGACAACAACAATAAAATATTCGCCTTGGATAAATTGTGAACTCAAGTTTTGTCAGCACGCGCGCCAACAAATTTTAATTAAGGTCGCATATCTCCCGGACTTGAGCAAGGGAACCTTCTTAATAATCAATTATTATCGAATTCTGTTTGTTCGCCCTTATAAATTAAGCATTTTGTGCAAAGAAGATAGGGATAGGTAAACAAACTTCAAGTCCTGCAGCAATTGATGACAATGGGGCCTTTTCCCCCGACGTTGGCACCCCAAGATACCCAAATCACCCTCATCAAAAACTTCTTCTACATTATATAAAGCAAAATATCGAGTGTTTATCTCATACCTAAACGTTTCTATTTTTAAGGCCGTACTGTATATATTCCTAACAATTTATATTTTATTTACATAGCGTATTTCAATGGTAACGTTGAAGAGGGCTCGGAACTCACCGAGCCTGTTATTAGAGAAAATGATGCCGCACCCCAAATCCAGTTCTTGGACGAATCAGGCAACGTCATGACAGAAGAAGAGTTCAAGCAGAAAACCTCATGTAAGTACAAGTACCTTCTTACTGCTGACACGTGATCCTGATCCTGATCCTGGGAGACGTGTATCGGATTCAAATTAGTCCTTCTGTTAACCCCCGTCTAGTATACGTTTAAGAGCGAACAATACGACAAGGTGGGTGTTTCCCTCAAAATGATCAATAACAGAGTTCAACTGACCATAGATCTCACAATCAAATAAAAATAGTAAATGACAGTGACAGTGACATACATAAGTTTTCAGTGTTCATTAAAGATGACATTTCGAGACGTCAGACAGCAAATTTCAGTTGGTTAATCGTTCACAATGACGGTCATCGATCCAAGATCAACCGAATCAATGGGATCGACGAAGCTTGAGTCCTGAACACATGGAGGATTCTCCGCGATTCCACAAATTCCGGAAGAATAAACTATTCCGTAACAAGAAGAAAAACAAGAAGAAGAACAAAAATCAGAAATCCTCGCAAACATCAATCACCTCACCCAGTTCACGTCTCACATATGCCCAAACGACAGATTGCACTAACGATGACGATGGATCGATCACAGGCGACAAAACGATCGTCGAGTTGTATCGGAATATTAAAAGCGATATACAAAGGGAACTTTACCGAGAAGATCGATACGATAGGCGCCATTCTAATCGTTCAAATCATATCAGAAGATGTGACAATAAAAGTGGACACTATCCTGTCTCATTTTATGAGAAAAACTGCAAAGATTGCGAACCCTTTCTCTTCAAAACTGAAGACATATATCGGTACGTTCCTCGCACAACTTCTTTCCGAAAATCTCGGTCCAATTATTCTTATAATTCGTCAACAAAATTTGTTGATGACGCCAAAACAACAGCAACCGATTCGGACGTCACGTTTATATATTTAACGCCGAAGCATAAACGAAAACCTGACCGGGTTTACATCGACTCATATTATGACCGCCGAAAGCATAAACAAAGGACAGAACTATTTAGGAAAAAATCTTCTACCAACTCATCTCAGAAAAAGACGGATGGAAGTTCTAAATCCAATACGAAAAAGAAAGGAGGTGATGATAATGGCAAAGATGAAAATATAGACCTTCACTTGCCTACTATACCGACTTCTTCAACTAAACGTGATGGTAATGATGAAGAGAAAAATCGTAAAGTTTTCCCAAGTGCAAAGAAGAAAAGCGATATCAAAGAGTCTGAGATGTGGTGCTTCCGCTGCCTGAAAAAGGTCAAACCTAAAGCCATGGCAACTTGCACTACTCCATATTATCAAAAATTTATAGTATATTTTTGTTCATGCTGGATACCGCCGTTAAAAGTACGAAACGTCGTATATATATGTCCCTACTGTTGTACTGTGTTAACCCCGAATCCATTCGCCAGTGCATTCGGTGGTAATAATAATAATTCCACTTGATGTTGTTGTGTTGGGTAAAAAAATAATTTTTACATTTGTAAGAAATATTGTGTAAGTCTGCCGTGAGTGAGGGTGAGTTTGTTGTTTAATGTGCGTGAAGAAGTGATTTGTTTGTGATTCGTTCTAAAATAGATAATATACTTATTTTTCATTATACATTTACATATACCTTTTAAGATTTTTTAATAAATATATATTGCACATTCAATGAAATATTTCAATAATTAATAACGCGTGCAATAGAGGCTCTTACCAAAGGCATACGCGAAGTAGAAGTTAAATAAGCTCGCACGATTGCAGTTGGATAGAGAACAACTGATGAGAAAAGGCACGCGTGGCAGAGGCTTTATATTAAGTTCGAATGGTAGCGATTGGAGGAGAAACAAACGCACGCGCGTTAGATGCTTACACAAGCGTGGTGGGGGCTTACACTGGCACGGTATAGGCTTAAACTCTCGCGGTTGCGTAGGGAAGGGCAACAAACAGTATATAAGCCCACGTGCGGTAGGTGTACGCGCACGGTTGCGATGGAAGAGGAAGTAAACGCGCGTGCACACATCGCAGACTTCAGAGTTTCATAGTGGCGGGCAGAATCATTTTACAAGACTGGAATATTGACTTTAAATACTTTTTAACCAAATTTATGCCCATAAATGTGCCACAACTCACACTTCTATCAATAAAGTTATTTGGCATTATTTTCTATTTCAAACTGTCCTGTTATTAGGAAGAATGTCTCCCAAAAAAATTAAGTTACGACAGAATCGAAATTTCGTGGATATTTACCCACGCTATAATTTTGTTTCCGCATATCGGGATTGAAGTGAACCTCCGCTAATCCCTGAATACGATTGCGACATAAATTCATGGAACCGGTTTCATTAAATCGCGAGCACAGCCGTCGACAAAACTGTATCGGATGGACACATTGGGACATTTTTAATTTGGAATCTCGGACGAACGAGTGTACATGGTCGATTTGAAATTAGTTCGGTCCACAAACAAATAATACAAAACCGGTAAAGTGGCTAACGATTGGCGGAACGAAATAAATAAACGCAAATGTGAAAATGAAAATGGTCCGAAAAATCATCCCAATTGAAAAATAAGCGGGGGTGTCTAATGATATATTATTGAACAATTTTTAATATAAAGCAGCATATTTTTTTATTTATGACCACAGAAAGCATTATTTAATAGACTTTGCCTTCCTTATTTGATCACGTACTTATTTACCTATTTGAATTACAAATTAAAAGGACAAATAGTAATTTTACAATTGCTTATGACTCTTTGAATCATACCTACTACTAACTAAGTGGTTTGACATGGTAGTAATTAGCAGTGCATTTAGACAATTACAGGGACGATATTCCATATGAGTTTATCAGAAGCTAATGAGGAGGATCAAGATAACCTTGTACAGTTACGTGGGGATGATTTTCGAATAGAAGTTGAATACTATTAGGGCTCGTAATTAAGGCTATTGGATAGCTCCATTTCTATGTAGAAGCCAGCGTTTGATACAACAACAGAACTACTATCTACTAATTACGTAATTTGAATATTCACAATGGGCATTGGTCTTAGAATCAATTTATAAAATATTCGTGTGTGTCATGTTTGGGATTCAAATATTAGTTTCAAGAAAATTTTGTACACCACAGGAAAAAGTTTAATCGACCTAGGAAGCTTTTAGAACGTGTTCCTACATAAGCGGCATAGAATTGTAGTAGAGTTGGTGATAGTTATAATAGACCAAAAAATATCGCACCCTCGACCATAGACTTTTAATATTCTAACTGAAATAATATTTGTTTAATATTCTTCTACATTATCGACAGAGGCACCTGAAGAAAGAATTATTTTTAAAAATACAAATTTTCCTCACCTGTAGGTACATGAGTTTTAGTTGATACACAAGTATTTTATCTTATTACAATAAAACATGATCTGTGCCAATTGGTCTAATAGTGTAGGTAAACTGATCCAACAGTCCCAAATGGCCTTACGAAACGAGCGGCACGATAAACACCTTCATGTGTAAATACAACCCCCCCTCCAGTTATTATTAACACGAACGGACAATGTTGGAATAGCTTAATCGCGTCAATTGGACAGTAGAAATGTATACATTTGCATACCTGCCAGACGATTTAATTAAATCGGTAATTTCGCCAAATGCCAGATACTAGATAGTAGATGCTAATTGTGTACATTCTTGGTAATAATAGTGTTCAAAACGGTTCAAGCAAATATATTTAAGGGAATATCAATAACTTAATTGTCTACCAATATTAAAAAGCTTCTGGGATAATTAAATCAACAGGTAGTAAAATACAATTAAATTTTAAAACTCGTATCTACTGAAAGAAGCTGAAAGTCGTAACTCAAAATAAAAAAGGAAGGAAGTGAAGGAATTGTTCTCTCAATAGAAATATCTTTTACTTTGGCCGTGACGCCAGAGAACGGATAATATCACCAGTAGATAAAGAATTACGGTCAGTGTGATTGATTCACGAAGAAAACCTCTCCAGATGACATTCTGTTTCATCACGAACTCATTTTCTCGAAAAATCAATTGAAATGTCATAAACGGCGCTGTAATTTATAACTCCTTTCAACATGTAATCGTCAAACACTATCGTATTTCTTAGCAATTCTATCGACCTCGGAAATTTCGACCCATCTAGTAGATATAAGAAAAAACATTTCACCCAAGAAAATAATTCTATTATACCAGGGACGTCAAAATATAACGTAGGCACTCATCATCATCATATCATTATTTGTTGAGATGTCAAAATGACAAATCCAAAGATACAAATAAATTTCAGTGACCTTAGACTGTATTATGCCAATTACTTTACGATCTGGTTATAACACAACCTTCCCCAAATACAATAATTTCTTAGAAGACAATTACCAAAGGAGTCCACCAAAATCAGAAAAAAAGAAACTGAAGAACGCATCAAGCGAAACGAAAAGAACAAACAAGAAACACAAGAAAAACAGTGGAAACATCGTTAGGAACGAAGAAAAAAATTCATACGTCAACAGCGATTATGAGGATGAATCCGATTGGGAAGCTTCGCAGTCAAATGACCAATTGAAACTTATCTACGACAATAATATTTCCGACACTTTCGACATTCGAGATCACGAGCCTTCAAGCAAAGACGTTTGCGACAAATGTCACAAACTCATAAGGCCACCCATTCTTCAACAACCCTACGAAGGCGATGAAGAGGAAGAGTCACATTCCCAACTCTTTGCACTTGCACCTTCACGTCACGATACAGAAGCACAAGAAGCAGAAACAAACATTAACTGTGAAGAAGAATTTTCTGGTGTTCAAACCAGTAGTTTGCTAAGACTGTTCACAGATAAGCTATCGACTGTGGCATCCCATTTTGGGGTAGAAAGTGCTTTAACTTTCGATAAAAAACAACAGAAACAAGCCCAATGTGGAGTCAGCTTTTTCAACGAACCCAGCGGCAAATGTGTTTGCCAAAAAATCAAATATCAACCAGTAAATCGCGAAGACAGGCGGCAAAATATTAGAAGAACTCCTAGCATCCACTACAAGGAGGACATCATCACAAAAGACATCTCGTCCAATACGACCATTGAGTCTCGCAATGGGTCTCGATGTGACTTCCAATCCCAAACCAGTTCAACAAGATTGTATTCATCCGGTAAACCTTTCGATTATAGCAGGATAAACGATGGTCCATTTAAAGAAGATTATTACACAAAGTCTTCAGTTTCCTTTTATCCAGCAACTTCAGCACAAGGGACGGCCAGTTGCAAAAGCAACCTCAAAAGCGCCGAAACCTATACTCAACCAAAATTCGACAAAGAGTCTTTGTACTACAAGAAAGACAGACGTCTGGCGTCTGAAGACTGTGGCGAGAATGAATATGCCAAAAATGTAGTAAGAAACAAAAAGAAGGACAACAATATATATAACAATGTTAACAATAACGATAGCAACTGCGAAAGTGACCAAAGCATTCCTGGGAATTATGTCAAAAGTTCCTCTTCTAAAAACAAACAACATAACCAGTGCTGTGCAATGAGAAAGGCCAGGAAGGATTGTAGGCAAAAAGCTCTTAAAAGCAAGAAAGATCAACTCAATCCAGGGCCAAAGAGCAGAGACGAATGTACAAACGAAATCATTTCAGGAAATTGTAAACCAGGCACCGCAAGACAATATGACGACACTTTTCCTCTAGAAATGAAAGGCTATGGCAAAGAAGATTATTATTACAAAACGGTGCCATTTAAAGAAAGATTTAAACTTTGCATGCCAAAATTTACCTCCAAACGATGTAAAACAAAAAATACCAGCAGAAAAACAGCTACAGTAATGACCCGTGATTCCCCTATGGAATGGAGAGACCTGAGTGCGTCTGAAGTTACTTCAAAGCAGGGAAGGTCGAGGAAGAGTGCAACATGTGCCACTGAAAACCAAGAGTGTTCCAGTATTGACTTAAAGAAGAAAAAGAAAAAAGTTACGAAGAAAATCTCAAAGGAATCGGTCTCTTCAAGTCGATCTGGGTCTTGCACCAGATGGCGTCGTTAAATAAAGTTTTTCTCCACTGCAAAATTAGTTTTTTTTATCTATTACCTTTTACAGTGACCTCTATCGTTGTTCAAATTCATTTGAAGACGTTTCTCAATGACAAATCAAAAATTCAAGCGACTGTCACTAGGACATTTTCAAAATGTCGAAAACAAATTTCAGTGTTTCGAGTCTCTAGCATGACCCATTCTCTAATACCAAATGAAGGAAACCAGGAAAAGCCTCGAATCAATCATTGCACCAAACTAAAATGCATCCCAACAACAAATCCAGACCTTGTGGATAAAACCATTAACACTTACAGACCACTGATCCAATGTAGCCATTGTCGACTAAAGACAAAAGCCAAAAACTTTAAAAAGAAGTGCTCCAGTAGCAGAGTCAAGAAATCGAAGTATTTGGAAGTTGAAATTTATGGAAACGCCATATCAAATGTCACAGGCGACGGCCAAAAGATTATCAACTTACACAGTTTGGATAGAACAAACACAAACAATGTAAATTTTAATCCTGAAGGATTAGAGACAGGCCACAAAAAAGTAGACGACAGTTGCCAAATTATCTACAAAAATATAAAAACAGATTCTTGTGCAACCCAAAAACATGAGAACGACGAAAAATTTATAAGAGAAATAGTACAACAACAAGAAGTTGCTACAAACTACAATTTTCAAGTCGATGAAAATGTAGCTACAACCAACGAGAGATCAGTCGATGTACAGGTCACTGATTCAGGACATATCAGTAATATACCAAAACAAAGACAAGTTTGTAAAAGTGTTGAAACAGAAAAAGAAAACGAGTCTAACGTCTGTCATAAAAAATATGATCAAATTATTGAAAGAACCTTTGCTGTTTCTTCTAAATCAACGTACACAAATCTTGAAAATTATCAGAAAAGGAGCCAGGAGGAGACTAAAATTTTTGACCCCGATTTCGACATCGACACAGTACGTCCCAAAAGTGGAATCATAATTAACAATTTCTGCAAAGAATGTCTAACAAATGAAATAGTTAAATCACCAAAATATAAATCCCATGTGAATGAACTGGTAAAGCAGCAAGTAGAGTTGACGTGCTGCAAATATTTTAGTAGCAGCCATAAAATTTCTAACGAGTGTTCTGTGCTGACCACGAAGGGGATTCAAGTTGTCAAAAGTATTGAAGACAAATGTGTATCAGCTGCTAATATTCTGGTGGCTAAGAAGTCAGAATCAGTTGGGGTTGAATCTTCTCCAGATTCCACAAATAATATAAAAAATCCTGAGAGCATCCACCTCATTGTAAAATACTCCAAGGTTAAGAATAGTAGTGACTCAAACTCATTTTCTATAGAGACTGATTCCACCTCAAGTGGATCCAAACCCAAATCCACAATGCCCAATATTGATAAGAACATAATGAAAAAAATAGAATTCAAGAAGAGTGATAGAAATGAGGATACTGCGAATCTTAAATCGTTTGAAACCTTGTCAATAGCAGAAATAGTTCGTTTGGGGTTGGGGAATTTCAAAAACCGAGTACATTTTGGTAAAAACGAGTTAGTGAGTTTTGGAATCAAAACACCAAGCCCTAAAAGTTCAATTGCAAAATTGAATCGTTCTTATGAAACTGGAGTATCACTAAATAATGACACAGAGTTTGAATTGAAACGCAAAAGAAGTATGTCGTCTGGAACTTCCGAAAGAAAATCTTGGGAAAACAAAACTAATAAAAAATTTTGTCCAAACTATTCCCACGAAACGGAAACTAACGATTATATTAGAGAAAGTAATAAATATCAATCAAAAGAAACTAGTAATTTATTCTTTGATGGAGAGAATACAGACGGTCACATTAAAAATAGCCCAGGAAAACTTTGTATCCAAAGAAATCGAAATAAGGTCATATTTTCACAAAACAGTTTACGTGAAATAATTCCAAACAGTAACACTGCTAAAAATATTCCCGAAGGATCAACCAATTTCTGGACTCTTCGAAATGATAAAAAGGAAACTTTTGAGGGTTCTACTATTAATATTGAAAGTGACTCTTGCACAAAAATAAATCCACGACAAAATCACACAAAACACTTACACTTTAATGGAAAAAAATTGTTATTTCAAGATTCTGACAAAAGGCCAGATAATGAAAAGAAATCTTTTTTAGAAGAATATTTAAAGGCCAGATATGCTCCTGGATTCAGTGACAACAAGTTTTCTTCTTCAAATAATAATGAAGGTCTTTTGGAATTCGAGAGAAAAAAGACAGTCAAACTTGTAGAAGATAATACAATAATTGAAAATAAAAATACCACAATTGAAAATATCAACAAACGTTTTGACAAAAACGTAGTAAAATTTTGTGATAGCGACGAAGACGACGTATCGTTCATGAATAAATTAAAAACAGGTCTGGATCACGTGAAAATTGGTAAAAAACGAAGAAAATCGTGGAGAAAATCAACTCGACGTTTAAACAAGGACAAATTAATCGACTCAAGCCCTTCGGTTATATCAATGCACAAGACTATAAGACATGGTAAGAAAAAAAGACGTGAACTGTCCACTGACCGAAAATTATCCAATCGATCTTTGAATGCTCTTGCGTCATCAACATCATCATCATCGATTACTGCAACATATTTGTCCAAAAGGAGAAGAAGCAAGAGAAGGCTCACCCATGGCAGCGGTCACTACACCTGTTCCACCACACCTTCTTGTAGTAATATAACTACAAAAACGGAAACAACAAGAAGCTTACTAATACCAAACACATCATCTTCAATTACTACAATTGAAAGAATAAGAACAAAGGTAAAGAAGTGTAGAAAGTCGAAACGTGGGAGAAGAAAGCATAGAAGAAGCAAGGAGGGTGGAATTACATACTATTACACTAATTGTAACACTGAGATTTTGAGAAATAACAAAGGCCAAATACAAAATGACAAAAGGATTAAAATAATTCGACACGCAAGTTTTCCGGACAAACTTGAAGTAGTTACTCTGTGGTCTACAGTTTCAAAACACGATTCAATAAAGACAACATTGTCCAAAGATTATCTTCCATCAAGTTGTTCATCTTCACCATCGAAACCACTTCTTGTAATCACCACTGTATCAAACAAAATTAACCACAAGATAGTCGAAGAAAACAATCCTCCTCCAAAAGTAAGTAGCGATAGTTCCGAAAATCTACTTCACTTTTATTGTACCAAAAAAGAGACAAAGCAAACTCTTGAAAACGATGGATCTGTAATTAATATACAATCTAATCTTTACCAGCGGATAAAAGACTTAGAAGCTCTTGCAATGCTGACAACTTCTTTAACCACAAATACTAAGAACAGTGATATTATTGGATCCTCCAAAAAATCGGCCAACAATAATGTATTTGGCAAAATTATCAAATGTTGTAGGAATCAGTTGGTTAACCACGATAATGATGTGAAAATAAGTTCAAGTGGTAAAGACAAAAATCAAATCCCTCAAACGCAGGACAAAGAACAAAATACAACTAAAGAAGATCCAAGAAGCAAGTCTTTGCAAGTGCGAGAAAAAAGCCCAACGAAAAAATATTTTAAAAATTTTGGAAAGCACAATAACACAATAAAGTTACATGGAAAAAATAAGGAATCAAAAATAACGACAAAGAAGGTTTCAAAAAATGAGTATAGAAAGCCAGTGGTGCAGCAGATCTTTTCGGAAAGCGATTCAATGTCAGATTACCACACTACGTTATCAACTCTTGAAAACATTTCCCCAAATCCCAGTGTTTTATCAAAAAATGGTAAAAATAAAACCACAATATCTTGCAATACAGAAAAAGGAATTAATGTAAGAAACCAAGGAACACTTGTGCCAATAACACCAAGCTTTGGAACCACTGCCATTACTTTCGAAAAATATTTTAAGCCATCAATTGTAAACAACGAAAACGAGTACGAACAAAATCATATTCCACTTAAAACTAAAGGTAAATATAAATATAAATGACATTTATTATAGGGAAATGTGAATTGCAACTTTTGTGTTATAGAAATTAAAGCTGAGCCACAAATTTCTCTCGAATCAGATGAGAAGGAGCCTACAGTGAAGAATAAAAGTCTCAAAATGGCCAAATATATGAAAATGACCACGTACGTGGCCCAACTTAAGCCAAGCACCTGTAACGATCCAATGTCAGAATACAAAATATCATGTCGTGTACACACCGACAGTGATGACGAGTACGATTACAAAATTGATGAAAATAAAAGTGAGGTTGCATCAAAAATTCAAACCCCTAAAAGTGCTGCCAAAATGAGGACGAAAATGAGCAAAATTCCGGAGAAACCTGAACAAGAACTTAGCATTGATTCCGATGAACAATTGCAATCGCACAAAACCCAAAACCAATATAATAAAGTAAGAATAAAGGCTGATTTAGTTGATGAAACCTTTAAAACTACAGACAAACTGAAATCAAACAGGAACGGTCCAAAAAGTTATAACAATATGGATCGTCCTGAAAGTTCTTCAGAGTCAGATGGTGAATCACCATTGGACGGTAAGAACCATGGAAGATCCAGTAAAGACTCAACAACTACAAGTGGTACTAAAACTTTTAAATCATCCAAAGATTCTTTAAGACGAAGAATAAAATCCTTTGATGAACCTGAGATTGCGTCCAACAACTCTCTTGAATCAAATACTACTTTGGTTTACAAAGGTCTAACTAAATTTGATAGACCAAGAAAACAGTCGAAGGAAGTTGAGGAACCCAGGCTAAAAACGACTTTTTTTGGTGGCAAAAAATCTGGAGAAAACGAATTTGAAAGTGATTCTGAATCAGATCAGAATCAAAAAACAAAATTCCCAAACCGAAATAATAAACCCCAAAACGTATCTGAAGATGACGATACGCCTCCAAATGTGTTCAAGAAATCTAATACAAAAACGACTTCTATACAAAAATGTGGCCGTAAATGTCTTTTAAAATCAGACAAAGTCTTTAAAGATTATGAGAAAGTATACCTGAAACCTAAAGAGCGTTCTCAAGCATCAAAATATTCAACAAATGCCTATGAAAAAGATCTGTCAGGATTTGAAAAATCTAAATCAGATGACGAAATTAAAAGTACCTCGTCTGAATCAGAGCAAACTAATAAAACACCTGCCCGACCAAAATCCCAAAAAAACAGGAGCCAAAATAAATCAGGAGAACAAGTTGAACGTGAGTCTTCTTCTGAATCAGGTGATGAACAGGACTTTTCAGACAGAAATTCTAGAAGATTGACAGGAACTTCAGGCGACTACCAGAAATCGGAAATGAAATCATTAAGCCGAAAACGATTTTATGAGTCAGTTCGTGAGTCACCATTGTTGGGCACTGAACCTGAAGCTTACAAAGATTCCAAATCAAAATCCCAAAAGAACAGAAGCCAAAATAAATCAGGAGAACAAGCTGAACGTGAGTCTTCTATTGAATCAGGTGATGAACAGGACTTTTCAGAAAGAAATTCTAGAAGATTGTCAGGAACTTCAGGCGACTATGAGAAATCGGAAACAAAATCATTAAGCCGAAAACGATTTTCTGAGTCAGTTCATGAGCCATCATTGTTGGGTGAGAAACCTGAAGCTTACAAAAAATCAAAACCTGATGGGAGGAAGCAGTCGCCTAACTGCCAAGAAGAGACGGGAGGAAAGAAATCGAGAAAAAGTCGAGAAAGATCGTTGGAAGATTCGAAAAATGACCACCGTCAGCAAACGAGAGAATATAGTCAAAAAATAAGTATTACAACAAATATTGAAGAAGAATCAGAAGGAAATTCTGAAGGATCATACGAAGATTTACGTTCAACTCATAAAAGTGCTAGGAAAAGTATTGAACCAAACGAAGAATTAAATTCATCACGCAAAGTTCAACCCTCACAGAAGTCTTACAGTGCAAAATCTGTAAAAGGTCATAATAATTTTGAACCACAGTTAAATGTAGTGGATGATAAAACTTTTAAGCGAATAGATGCTGAAAATTGTTCAGATGAGGATGAGGATACTTCTCATAAAAATACCAGAAGACAGAACAAAATTATAAAAGAAGCGGAATTTAAGAAAATAATGTTACAAAATTCTAAAAAAGGTTCTGACTCTGATGAAGAAACAAAACAAAGTCATAAATCTTACAGTCGAGCATCAAAAGCACCTAAAGATTATGACAGTTCAAAACGTCACATGAATGCCATAATTGAGGACAAATATTCTGAATCAGATGAAGATTTAGAAGATGTCCAAAGTGCTAAAAATGTTGGCAAAACTAAAGATAATATTAGCCAGAAACGAGTAGACGAAAACAGATCAGTTAAATCAGTTAGGGTTCAGGATACTGTATCAATGAAATCAAAAAAAGAACCTCAATGCGACCAGGAACCAAATGTTTCAAATACCAATTTTGGAGAAAATGACAACACTAGTTATTCGTCTGAATACCGCAACGAAACTAAAAGCATTAAAGACATGAAGTTTCTGTATGAAAATCGTTCTAGAAATTCACAATCGCCTGTAATAAACAAATCAAAAAATGAGTCGTGGAAAGAAGGACAAGAGCCTTGCAAATCTAAAAATATCCCACAGTTAGAAACTAATTTAAAACTAACGAAAGGGGATGAGGGAAGTTTTCGTAATGGTAGACAAAAGTACTCAGACGAATTTTCATCAAAATATAATTCATCAAACTGGGTGAGTGGAAATAAATATACAGGAAATAAGTGGAATACTGGATGGGAAACAGGAATTTCTTCAGAGTCTAGTAGGTTTGGAATGTCCAAATATAACTATGAAAAAAGTTATTTAACAAATAGTAAACCCCAGACTGTATCCAGAACCCCGTTGGATTTGAGCTTGACGAATAGGACAATTCCATCAACAGGATCTGGAAGAGGCTACTGCGAAGGTTCACAAAGTACAAAGTATGGTACCTTGGGTTCGAGAGGGCAGGGGTCAATCATGGACCAGTATAAATATAAACCAAAAGCTCTTTCCTCTCAAAAATTGCACGAAGTAGATTTGCTATCACTTGGACCCGGAGAAACTCTTCGAATCAAATGTGGAGATAACGCGACTTCTACAAAACCCTGCAAGTGTAAAAAGAAATCTAGTTTGAAGGATAAGGCAATTTCGTGCAGAAGCAATCTCAAATGTTCATTTTTTGAGGATAACAACAAGAAAAAATGCAAGAAAAAACAAAAGGGCTCCCAAATTTTAGAGGCCTCAAAACGTAAAAGAAGGAAGCAAAAAAATTCCGGATCTCAATGTAAAACCAGTTGTTCTGAATGTATCCAAGAAACCCCCAGTTTTACATTTCAACTGCAACGTTGTTCAAATGAAACAACAAAGCCTCCAAAGTGTCCCCAAGAACCTCCTCGTCCCACTTATCAACCCCCGCGTATATCACCACAAATACAGAAACCTCCAATAAGTTTTCAACGCCCTTCCATAGTCTCAGAGCGTTGCCCAAAGGAATTAGCAAAGCCTTCATCAGCAGCGGAAGCAAAAGGATGTCGTGTGGAAATCAGTACTACCAAGTCTTCTCAGTTGGGAAGAAGGGGCCTTAAGGACAACCCATGGTTCAATGATAAGGACACAAAGAGAAAGGAAAGAGTTTACAATTACCGGTCAAAATCAAGCGCCAGGCTTGAAAGACTCCTCAACCAATCTAGAAATGCAAAAAAAATGAAAGAGATGCTCTGCAATAAACATATACAATGCAAAAGCGAGTCAAAAAGTAGAGGTTGTGATTGTAGCGATAAATTATTGGAACTTGTCATGTCGGAATCAGAGGAGTGCAGAAAGTTATTTCCTAGGATAAAATCAGGAGAGGACAGGGATGAAGAACCGGCAGAACAGCAAGACGAATCAGAAACACAGCAGGAAGTCGAAATATCGGTATCATCGGCACAAATTCAACATGAATCGGATCAATGTATTACCGTAGACAGTGAAAATGATAATCGTAGCACTGTAGAGATTACGTTGACATATGGAGAAGGAGATGATTTGGAACCAGATGCAAATCAGGTTTCAAGCTCCGAATCATTCGTAGATGCACCAGAATATTGTGAGGAATGCAGTGCTAACATGCAGGATCAATGTCTTGATGAAGAACAAGGTCAGACAGATACAGAATATTGTGACCATGATAATGAAGATTACTGTGACGATGAATCGGAAGAAATATCTGTTCAGACAAATAGTTGTAGATGTAAAGACATATTTAAGAAAAAACCGAAAATACCTATTCTTGTACCAAGATATTGTAAATTTGAGAGTTTCAAAGTTAGCGACGGAGACAAAGCAACATATTGGTGTAGAAATTGCGAAGTACTTGTCAGACCGATCGTGGTCAACAAGAAAACGTATCCGATAGCTTTCATTAAACGTTTGTTTTCCGGTTGTATACCTCAGATGAACATTAATGATACTTTATATTTGTGCCCGTGCTGTAATGATTATGTAATAAATATGAAGTCTTCATGTTAACGATTCGCTTATTTTAAACAAAAATTCGGGGAAATGTTTCCAAATGTCTTGAGCCATGAATTGCGCAGAGGCAGAACATTTAGTTAACAGTGGGTGGAGTTATGTTTCTGCGCATACCAAACTTAAAGCTCATGGCCTCTAGCTCTGTACCCACGCTCTAAGAGCCAAAGGCTCCCTAGCATAAGCTAAACGACTTTAAAATCTTAATTTTGTTAATCAATTATTATATTAAAGTATATAGTACTGATAGGTGAAAAAAACCCGACGCTTATATTGAAGAAGCTGTAAAATACAGCAAAATCACAGTGTTGAGTATTCAAAAAAATTTAAAAGTAACACCCCTTAAAATTGCTTCCATTTTTTAATTTTTAAAGATACTCGTCACCGGGAGAAGGACTACAAACTGTATACCTAATAATTAAAATCGATTAATTTCTACTGTAGATATTACCTATGTAATTAAGTTATTGTCGAATTAAACTACATTGTCTTTTTTATTTTATAGTTATTAATAACGAAACGTTGTCGTTTGTATCGAACGCCAGTTTCTTCGCCGAGTCTGCCACAAACATGCTCCAATATAAAGAAGGGGAAATTTTTTCAACTGCAATAAGTAATACATCGCATTGTCTGGACCCTGAGCAGATCCTGGACGACTATTCCGGGGCAAATCAAAATCAACCAGTATACGAGGTAATTCAATTATTAAATCGTTGTTTGGTGGTATTTTTTTAAATGAAATTTCGAAGGTAAAAATTAAATAAACAAATCAAATAGATAAATTAATGTGCCTTTTAAAATATAAAATTATTTGGAAAGGTCTCACAATATCACCAAAATATTAGGCTAAAAAGCTATTTAAGAAAGAAATATAAAAAGTTATTGCAGCAAAGTATCTTTTTCAATACGAACTAAAAAAATGAATCACACCTAGCAATTTGTTGTAAATTTTGATAAAAATCGATTTTATTCCGATAATTTCTGAAAACTATTTCTTTTTCCAAAATTAAAACTTTGAAAAAGCCTCAGAATTGAAAGCTCTGGGATCGTTTTAATTTTTTCTAAGCCAAATATTATCGACATCAAAGTTTCTTTTCTTATTATTTTATATGAAACTAACAAATGTTTTTTGTACAGTTTTTCCATGATAAAAATGGGATAGCATTGGGATCTCGAAAAATTTAGAGATACGGGGTCTATTAAATTAGAGAAAAGTTGCGCGTTTTTGAGCCTAATAATATGTAGAAAATTTTAAATTTCAAGCAGTTTCGGAAATATTCAGAAGAAAAATTATTTTATTTGAGAACGGATATCAAAAAATAACGGCACTTTTGCATTTCCACTTTTCCTGGGCTATCCAATGGTGCCAACACTAACGTTTCGTTTTCGAGGGCCCACCATTAGTTTAATTTTTTGTAATACGGCCCTGTTATTTTTACTACAAAATCTAAAGCTATTTTTAATTCTGAATAGGATGATATTACACTTACAATAGTTTAAACACTTTTTTAGCTTGTTTTCAGAAGTTATTAATTTTCTTCAGGGAAAAGTCATTACCTTATGAAAATCAGTAAAGCATAAAATATCTAACAAGTTTTTTTTCAATTATGTAAGTATCTATTAAAGTGTATAAAATAAACCCATACTTTATACTGCTTCTGTTATTACATTTTTTTATCTAATAATTAAAAAAAAAAGTTGGATATTTTGTACTTTATGGACTCATACTCATACTGCATGACTTCCTCCAAAAGAAATTTTTATTGACATATTTAAACTATTGTTAAGTATAATATCATCCCATTCAGAATTTAAAATGGCTTTAAATATTATAGATAATAAAAAGAACAGGGCCTGGCCCTATTGCCAAAAATTAAACTGATGATGGCCATACGAAAACGAATAAGCAAAAGTTTTGCCACCATTGGAGAGTCCGGAAAAAGTGCAGTGCCGCAACTATGCGGATTATATTCTGAGGAAACTAAGCCCAGCAAATATTAAACAGACCCAAAACAGGATTTTTTTCAATGAAAAATCAGGTTAATTAAAATTTTTTAAAAAATTTGATAAAACGAGCCGTCAAGTTTAGGGCTGTTTCAAAAGTGTTGGCTTTAAATTTTTTTCCCTAAAAAATCTAGTGTCAAAAACAAAATAAAAAAAGTTGGCTTTCGATTTGAACTTGAGCCAGTGACCCTCAGCTTTAAAATTTTTGCAAATTTTGAAATTTGCTTACGCACAAAAAAATAGGGAAATCTTTTTGGTGCATGTAAAATAAAATTTATACCCTGCATAAGAATATGTAAAACAAACCAAATTATATTTATAAGATACTTTTTTATAATTATTATGGGACGGCAAACTATAAACAAAATATTTCAAAATTAAATGTCGAGAGTTAGAATTTAGTTTCATAATGGACATAAATAGTGTAAATAATATAAAATTAATAAATATTAGGTTAGACATATGTAAAAGATATGATAATTAAAATTTCATTAGATTGTCTTCTTTCGTGGGTCCTACCTGATAGAAAATACCTAAATAGGTACATAAAAATAATGAATGCATGCCCAAATAAAATAAAATATTAAATAATTTCATTGAAGTTCTTTCTCCTGCCTCCTGCCACTTGGATATAAATTACAAACCTATATAGATACACACATATGTAGGTAATGAAAAGGAATAAACATTTAAATATAAAGTTTCTGTATCAAGCACAATATATTCAAACTATCAGTCTACATACTAGCCACTAATTGGAATAAACAAAAATATCCTACCTTTTATTATGTAGTTTACTATTTCGTAGCTACCATTCTTTATCCTTTGGCAATGATAAACAACAATAAATAGGCAATGTCCAACTCGTTATCACTAGCAATAAACAAAAACCACGCGTATTAACACAATTTAATTAATTATTAACGACACGACCGTAAGTGTAAAATTTATATTTAATACAACATTTTGCTTGCTATCAAGTAAACTTCGCACCGACTACTGTGAACTCCATTTTTTACTATTCGTTGATTGTCGAAAGTTATCGGTACCTTTCGTTATCGATTTATATGTATAACAACGATCTTCCAAAAACAGGTTAATAAGGTATCAAAAACAAGATAATTTCTTTGAATAAATGTTGAAAGAAAAGTAGTTTTGAGCATTAACAACTCGTTGAGCGGACCGAGAAAGAAAGGTTTGATAGTTTAATACCAAAATGGATTTCTGCAGCATTATATTTATTTTCTAATTAATAAATAATCACTTTAATTTATTATTATTTATAGTTTTTGGATAAACCAGAAGCAATAGATTTGAGCAATGCGGAAATGATTTTGGACCCCGATTCCACCTATTTAAATCTTAACGAAGTTGGAATTTCTACTGATAACACTTTGACATTTAAATTTTAATTAATAGATAATAATAAAAACAATAATTAATTAATTTCAAAACAACAAAAAACAAATACCTACATATTAGTTATTAAAATAATAATTATTTATTAATATAAATATATAGATTTACTGTCTGTTAATCTTGATTCATTTGTTATTATTAATTAGAGTACCTCTATAATTAAATTTAAAGAATAATAGGTATAATAATTAGATACTGTTACCACAAAGAAACTTATTTAAAATAATTTATTTATGTAAGTATTGTTGGGTAATTTTTAAACAAATACCTACTTCTGGTAATTTGAGTTACATACATATACCTACATTTGTATAATTAATTAGATAATTAGATACTTAATTATTAGATTAAATTTGTTATTTGTTTACCGTTTTGTTGAATACGTAATAAGTTAATTACTTGTTTATATTCTGTTAATATTGTTTCATTTGTTATTATTAATTAGAGTACATCTATAATTAAACTTGAAGAATAATATAATTATTAGATACTGAAACTTATTTAAAGTAATTTATTTATGTAAATATTGTTGGGTAATTTTCTGGTAATTTGAGCTAAATACATGTGTGTAATTAATTAGATACTTAATTAATTAATTTAATTTGTTATGTGTTTACCTTGTTGAATACGTAATTAATTTATTCATTGTATATAAATTTTTATAAAAGTATTAATGCAATTTATAGTTCCTACATAGATTAATAATTAGTTTAAAGTTCGGTTGTTTAGATAATAAATTTTTTATACGCAATTGCATTTTTTTAACTAGTATGTACCTAAAAAAATTGGATACAAGTTTTTACAGAGATAGAGGACAAAATGGAAGAGTTTACGATAGGGGTAGGAGGGCGAAAGCGTAAATATGACACGTGATGGTGGAAAATGAGTGGAAAGAATAGGGATGATACTTGATAATACCAAAAATGTGTCTTTTGGTGGGACCAAAAAGGTAAAGGCGTAGGGAGTAGAGGTAAGAACAAGAAAATGTGTGAAGAGGTTAAGAACCTCATGCAAGGTTTAAAAATGAGGATATAATTAATGGAAGAGAAGAAGAAGGTAAAAAAATAGAGTTGTAAAAAGGGTAAGTGAATGGAGAACACGAAAATGACCCTGAATTCCATTAAAAAATAGGAACAGAGGGACGAAGACGCAGTGATAATTTTTATAGAGATAGAGAGCAAAGGGAAATGTGTGAGGGGGTGGGAACATATACAACGTCCAAACAATGTTTTAAGGCGAGGGTAAACAATTGAACGAGAATGAGATGAAAGCCCAGGAAATGGAGGTATAAAACAGTGTCAGAGGAAGGAGAAAATAAGCGAAGGTAAAGGGGGCAATATTGTCTAATATTAGAAACATTAAGTAGAAGTTTTAAGGTAGGAGCAACCGGGAAAAGTGCAAGGGTTGGATGCGCAGGGAATGGGGATGAAAAAAGAGGTAAAAGAAAGGCAAACTGAGTGGAGAAGATGAAGTGCTTTTAATAAGTGGAGGGGATGAGAACTTAAAACACAACGTTAAAAAGGTGTTTTCAGGGGGGGAACGGTTTTAAAAGCGCAGGGATAGAAATAAAAAGTTGAATTGAAGAGAAAAATTAGTTGAAGTAGTGAGAATGACTCATGAGTATTCGCTCCCACCATCAGGTCATCAATCCAAAGATTCCTTTCTATCTTCGTTCTATTTCTCAAAAATAAGAACATTCCACATTCCTAACGAAATTATCATTTACCCCCCTCTACTCTTGCTACTGCTTCTAATATGTCTTTCACTAATCCTTCAATTCATATTAGAAGGTGTCCCCTTATTATAACACCACATCACAAACACCAAAGTAATTTATATATCCATTTTTTTACATTTTATAAAATGACACTTCTTTTGATTATCTACCAGCACAAAAAAGGTAAGTAGGAACAAAAAAAAATTTACTCTTATAAACTTTTTATTTAATTATAAACAACATATAATATACTAATGAGAAGACATTTAGAATGGTAATAAGTCAATTCAGAAATCCTAAATTACGTAATAAAACATCTATAAAAAATGAGCGATATGAAAATTTTTTAAAAATGTACTAAAGCTTTGGAATAGCTTCAAGCAATTATTTAAAGTTTGTGCCAGTGTTTTGCCATTAATTATGCGTAGGTACTAATTATTTAATTGTTAACTTATAATAAACAGCGTCGGCATCGATTAGATATCACGTTTAATAAAAAATAACTGATTAAGTAACAAATATAAAAATATTTTTTTTCAAGACAAAGAGAATACAAAAAAAATATATTTCCATTTTTATTGTAATTTAAAATATTATAACCGTTAATAGTTTGTTCATATAGTTAATTGTTATATTATGGAAGTTCTTTCCTTTGAGCGATTCCTGAACCGTTTCCATACTTTGTTCGTTGATTATATAATTCTTTGTAAAATATTAATAATAAAATTAAATTTTTAAAAATATAAATAAAATAATAAGTAATTTTCATACAGTAGAACGATCACCTATTTTGTAATAAGTTTACTATTTGGTATATTGTACCTAAATAACCTTCTCCCTCTAAGACAATACAGCATACCTAGGTATTTACTAATTGATAACACAGCTTAAGTACTTTTTACGCGCAGTTATAAATTTTAATTTGGATATACTATATAATTTAAAATATTTAGAAGGGGACGAATATGGACTACACTGTATATAATTCAAACCAAATTAAGTACAATATGTACCTCAAAAGAGTCCATTTTACTCTTTTAAAAAATAGTACCCGACTTATTGAAATTTCTAATTTAAAAAGCAGTGAACATATTAGATCCCCCTTTTTTCTACTATTCCTTATTTTTTTTTTTTGGAAGAATTAATTTTGATGCCCGTCGATGCTTTTCTTTTTCTTAACGAATTTTAAAAGGATGGGTCTATACAAGAAGGGGTAAACACCGAAAAGTAAGAACCCTGCGAAATTTACGTTTCTAAAGGCAGCCCAATAAGTGGACCACTTTAAATATACGAACGGTAAAAGGCACCAGCCCATAAAAACGAATGTATACAATCTTAATATAATGTAAACTATATAAGAGACTGGAGGATTTTTCAGGAAATTATACACCCGCTCGTTGGATTTGAGAATAGGAAGTAGCTAAAAAAAAAAAAGGAAATTGGACAATCAACACCAAATCTGGAACTCACTTTAAGGCACCTATTTGTTTATAAATTTTGGGGGCATTTTATTTTATAGTTTTCAATTTTCTGGTACTTTTAGAATTTTTTAAATATTTTAATGTTAAAAGGATAATGTTATTAGGAGATCCATTTTTTGGCCCCATAATTAAAATGAATTTTAGATAAAATTAACTTGATCTAAATCAGTGACAAACACGTTATTGAATTGGTACCATTTTAAGACCCTTTCGATCCCTAATTTACCAATAAATACCCCTCCTTGCTTTTAAAAAATTACTTACATCTTTTTCCATGTACATGACGATAAATTCCATGAAGAAGCAAACGTAGTAACCACTGTGCAGTCCGTGCCAGACGGCCAAAAAGAGCAAAACGGCCCCCTGGCTAATGTACCTATTACCTAAGAACTTCAATCTTTTGTAAACGTATTTTGCGACCCAGTTGTTCGTGTTGGTGTTAAACGAATGTATGTAATGACCAAATTCGGTTGCATTTTCGAAAACCCATAATTTAACATTCTCACAACCATCCCATCGGGGCTTTTCCTCGCAATCTACACCATTATATGCCACCCCTATAAAGAGCATTCAAAATCGGAAATCATCCCTCATACAGGGTGTCACGAAAGTCGTGAATATTGGGTAAAAACAAAAATGAATAATTTTGCAATAAGCCCTTAGACAAGTCGATTTTTTAATCAAATAACTATATATTTGATGTAAAATTAAAAAAAATTTATGTTTGAGTTAATTACCCACGCGCCTCCCCCCATTTAATTCAATATTCGATGTAAAATTAAAAAAAAAAACATTTTTGAGTGACTTACACCTAGACCTTTAAAACGATACCCAGCAAGGCCTACAAAAAAATTGAGACCCCTCCCCCTTTTACCCCTCTTCTTATTATTAATTCTATATTTTCTAATTTTCTAATTTCTAGAAAATACGAGAATTAATTAATTCAGTTACCCCAAAGTAAAATTACTTTTAAAGCTGTGACAAACGTACAATTATTAAGGGTTGCTTTCTATTATTTTTAGGGTAAAAACCTTTTAGTTCGACCTATTTGGGCGTTTTCTACAGATCCTTTTTTTATTAGTTTCAATATTTTTGACTTTCGTGACACACTGTATTTATTGTAGGAATATTTACAGGGTGTTCATAAAATTATAAATCACTATGTATTTCTTTTTATCATTTATGTTAAAAAATGCAAGAATCATGCAAGAATTTTGCACCTCTTTTTTTGTTGTTTTAAGCATTTAATTTTATCAAAAAAATATTTGAAAGTTATATTATTTTTTTATATATATAAGAATAATAAATTACCGAACATAATGCATGCTCCCTCTGCGAAAAGCCAACACGTAATGTATTTGTAAAGGGTGTACCGGCCCCAAATACCTAACAGCCATAAACGCCGGAAAATCGACAATTCCGTAAACTCTGTTGATAACATGTAATCATTCGAGATGAATATTTGTAAAATGTGGAATACGATACAATAAACCACCCCCATATAGAATCTTTTCATCGCCGGATTTATGCAATCCAGTGGTTGGGGTTTGTTTCCGTCCTGCAGACCCAAAAAAAATCTTATTTCCCCAAAGTACATTTTTAAAAATCTTATAAAAAATATTTATTTTTAAAAACTCAATTTTTAATTAAAATAACAATTAATAAACACACAGCTAATTAATAAATTATTTTTGTTCTGTCAGATAATTAAATCAACTTTGTAATGTCCAAATCAACTTAATCGCCTAATTAATTACCATTTAATTAATATTTTTATCATCATAATTTTTCGTAAATTAGTGCACTAAGCGTCATCTAAAGGCCGCATTAGTTAACGAATAATTTATTTAAGTTACTCCTAGCGACGTCTAACAACGACTATTCAAAACATAATGTAAATTGTGAACAAATTGAGGCACTACGAGCGACACCTAGTGGCAACTCCCAGCGAAGCATAGAAAACCTAAATACGCTTTTAATTAATAATTAATGCTTTCCATTGCGTTTTTTGTCATTTATAATAAACTATATGGTCATATTAATCATATATTTCATGTATAAAGATCGTCCTGCCATTTAATAAACTTAAATTCAGCTAATAAAAATAAGTATCCCATAAAACATCTTTGCTATTAATTTTGAATTAATTAGTTATCTATATAACTACCTCTCTTTAGTTTTAATGTTTTAAATAACTAATATAATAAATAATCATCTGATTATTACGTTGTTTCTAATTTATCAGTATTTTTTAACTATTTGGAATAATGTATATGGATTGTAGCAACATTCTCGAAAATTGCCAATAATTTCCATATGGATTTAGAAAAAAGATTTTGAGCACTGAATTTAGAAAAGACTTGTGTATTTTTTATATATAAATCATTTTTTAGTAGGTCTTATATGAAATGAGTTACAGAGAATCTACAGTAAAAGAGCAGACTCTTTAATATCTATTTTTGTTATATGTACTTTGTCTTAAAGGAATTTCTTAAAATTCGATTTATTTTATAGTTTTTCCTGATAGTTAACTAATAATTTTTGTTCTCTTCACTTCAATTGTAAATGCCTTCAATTCATTTACCATATATTTATAAATGATATTATTTTTAAAACTAAGATAATTAAAAATTCTTTTGTATTCAAATTCATTTTTATCTTCAATAAATTAATCAATTTTGTTTTAGGTTTCTGGCTTTGCAAATCATACAAGATGTCCCAACCAAAAATAGATCGTTTATCAATTACAGTACTTTCGAAAATTGCCAATTATTTCGAAATCAATCGAAGTACAAGTTTACAATTTTGAGAATTGTATTTAGAACAAATTTATGCATCTTTTATGTATAAATCATTTTTTCATAGCTCTTGTATTAACAAAGTTACAGACAGTCTACTTGGGTTAAGACACTGTGCATACATTTTATATTTTTGTTTCTTGCACCATTTTTAATGTTAATTCCTTAATATTGGATTCTCTTTCTATGTATTTTACTCCTGATAAGTACTAATAATGTTTTCATTTCTTAAAATAATTATCTAAAATAAATGAAAAGAACGCACCCAATTACAGCTGAACTTCCCCAAAACAAAGTTTAGGTATCTCTTCATTGGAAACTGGGGTCCAATAAGGAAACTACTTGGAAAGAAGCAGTGACCCATAAGCTCCAAAAAGGTAGGCTTGACAACAAGAGCTGTTTCCTTAGTATCTGCAGACATTTTTTCTGAAGATTGTCTACCATCATACAAATCAAATGCAGTGCCTACACAAAACCACATAATTAATTATAAAGATTACCTTCATTTATATGTAAAACAACTACCTATTAAACGCAAAGTTAAAATACAATGGGGCATTGTCCAAGTGATATCATATTGATTTGTACTTGTATAATAATAGCCTGGAACAAATAATGTAATTATATAACAGTTAAGATTTTAACTAGCACAAAATTTACAAACAGGCTTTGAAATTACTTAATAAGTCTTACCTATCAATAAATAAGTCATTGTAAAGACAAAAACTATTGCTATGCTGATAAGCGAACCGGGTAGAATAATCAAAGTAAGGTACACAAATATCACAGTAAAAACATTATGTGCTATTTTAATTCCATAGTTTAAGTATCCCAGCGCAAGACCAGTCAAAATAAAGTACAAATGTTGCAGCTTAGCATTCTTCCCATAAAAGTAACGACGATGAATCAATGCCAAAGGATAACCTAAAATTTATTATTTAAACAATTATAAAATCGATATTTATAATGATATATATTTAATGTACCTGCTAATAATGACAAAAATAATGTTAATGCTGGTGTTGTTAAGCCAACAGACCTTGCTAAACTCTCGAAATAAGTTGCAAGAAGCTCTTTCATTTTTGCTTTGAATTTTTTACAAAACTAAGTTCATTAAATTGTTTCCAATGATATTTTTTACTGTTTTATTTTTGGTATCAAGGTTCAGGCACATAACGTACAATAAGTTTTGAAAATCATTACAATAACAAAGACAACGTACACTACATGAATTTAAAAGGTTAAAGTCGAATGTTGATATTTCATTATCGAGATGACATTACCTAAAAAGTTATATTCCATAATCTCCCCCAATATCCATAATATACCGAGCGTTTGTATAAACGAGGATTGTAAAAAGAAAGTTTTTTAATTTAATACGAGTAAAATATAAGGAATATCATTTTAAAAAGCATTAAACTTTACATAATGGAAGATTGTCTGTAGATTGAGTATTAATTTTTTAAAATGCATTTTTTATTCGATATCTATACAAAAGCTTTAACTTTGAAAGTAGTTAATAAGTACATTTACACACATGCAGTAAAATACACTTCACTATCAATAAATTATGTTATATTTAATTTATAATATTCATTGTAATGTAAATATACCCGTTTGGATGTTGTGGATTAATTTAATTTTCTTAAATGTTTTACCTTTTTTTTACCAGACATTGCTTTTATCGAACAGGTATATCAATTTTTTTTTAACTGTATTAGGTGTTTCAAACGTAAACTTGATATAATAGTTATTTAATAATTATTTAGTATGTAGTTAAGTGCGACAATTATACGTAACTTTGCCAGCACCATGTATCAAGTTCCAAACAAAATTAAAAAAAAAAAACTTTCAGAATGGCAACATACACGGTGATAAAAAAAGACTTCACAGTCAAAAAAAAAATTTGCAAGAACAAAACCACATTCATTCCTTGAAGCAAACATAAAAGCACCATTCTGATTCACAAAAAAACTCAAAAAAATACAAAATAAAACAGCGTTGCGTGAAGCTTTCACATCCTTTATAAACTGAAAATAAAACATAATATAAACTGATTACCACCAGCTAAATGATTTTAAAATTATAAACGAAGAATTAACAAGAATTTCCACATCTTTAATTTTGTCTTCTCATTGTAGTACGAGTCCGATTTTATTAGGAGGCATGTTCGGACACTTCCAATTGTACAAATAATATTGAAGATTGCCGTCACCAATACCAAACTTTAACGGTTCTAAAAATTCTTTGTTGTCCATTAAATCTAAAGCATTGAACACGTCGAATCCCAGCTGTTTGGCGGAAATGAGTGCGTCGTTCATAAGATCAACCCAAGGGGCTTTTGTCGAGACGTTGTAAAACGAATAAGCGGCTTTCAACGTTTTATGTACCGGATGATGCATCACAGTAGAAGGAAGAGTGTAATAACTGACAAAATCAGTTATCACCCCGTCATTTTCGACAACAAAACTATCAACAATACCTTCCTGGGGCATAAACCAATGCACAAAATCTTCTTCAGAAAAAACCGGAGCCAAATCGAAACGTTTCAAGTACTACAGAAGAAGTAAATATTTTTTTTTTTAGTTATAACTTCGCTATTGTGTTGTCTTACCTCTTGTAATACTTTGTGCGCTTTGGGTACGTCCGCGGGCAGTAACTTTCTATAACCAGATGTCTTTGGTTGATCAGGAAGTTTATAAAGCTTAAGGGTGCGTTGCATCGTCATATTGTTCTTTAAATGTGAAAATTTCACGTCGATAAGCTTCTTTGGATTCAACGATCGATGCCAGTACCTAAATATCATAAATAAATAAATAAATAAATAAGAAATCTACGGTGATTATAATGTTACTATACCTGCATATTCCTATAGGCTTCGGTAACACAACTCCTGCAGTGTAAACAGCTTGAAACAAGCCTGTGAGATGCACTCTCCTAGTAATCTCCCGAATTAACACTGGAGCAACTCTTTTAGAACGAAGTTTCTTGTGAACGCACAAAAAATTAATTTCAACCATCTTCTGAGTCCTAAACAAAAAAACAAATAAACAAACATGTAGTAATAATAGTACTAGTCCTGACACTTACTTATCATATATGTTTAGTGTTGCTGGTATGGCACTTATAAACCCAACCAAACGACCACTCTTAACAACTCTAACACCACAATGCCAGTCTCGCCTCCAACCGGGCGGCTGCAAAGCCCTGAAATAACATTTTAAATTAATAATAAACAGTAAGTTACCTAAATAATTTTTACCATTTTAAAAAATCAGGTTGATAATCAAATCTAAACATAGAATCATCATCCTCCACATAATTCTCATTTAATAAAGTGTAAAGCTCTTTCAGCACTAATGGCTCATTTAAATTTAAGGTATCCCAAATAAATCCTGCCGGTAATGTGTATGGTTCAGCACGAATCTCAGAAATCTCCTTATCAGGTTCAATGGCTTCATTAACATTAATCTTCTCATCTATAAGATACTAATAAAGACAAAAATGTCTCTGAAAAAAGGGCTCAAGTTCTTACCCATCTTTGGAACAGGTTGTGTGCTCCAAAATTGATAACTCTTATAGAGAGCCTCCTCTGGAGTTTTTGCCGGTTTCTGCTGAAGTGAGAAGGCTTCCATTGCTGCTCTAAAGTCTTTTATAGATAAATTTCCAAATCTATTTATATCACTATTATCAATAATTCCATCAACTTGGGGAGCGTCTCCACTCTCCTGTTCATGTTTTCCATCTTTATGCTTCTTACCACGGTTTCGCTTTCGTTTGCTATCGAATAAGAATTACATTAGATTGAGAATTAATTAAAACAATTAATAACATGATGATGTTAAATTGCAGTGATACACTGTATCCGCCCTTAACATAAACCATCATAAACTTTGTTTAAAAATAGTATTTCAAAAGGATTACAACAGTACTTAGATAAATAAACATTATTTTTGTATGCTATTTTATTTTACTTTAAAATGTTGATGATTTTTAAGGGCGGCCTGAATTGTGAGGTTAAAGTGCACTGATTTTAATATTCGTTAAATTTTAGTAAAATGTTGACATATCGCAATAAATACCTTTTCTGATGATTTGCATCTTCTGGGGCTTCATCCTCATGATTATTTTCCCTATTATTTTCAGCATTAGCTTCAGACATAATAGTTTTTTAACAATCGACTTCACGAAAGACCGAAAACTCGATGTCACCGATAAGTCACCCGAAACATATATCCATACGAGTCAATATTTGCTGCACCAGAAACCATAAAACATTTTTTCCATAATATATCAGGGTCGCATTTTGGTTTTTTTCCGTGGGAGATATCATATCAGCGTTCCTGCCTCTGTATCAATTTAAAAAACCAGACAATTCTAGTTAAAGTCTGTTTTAACTTTGGTTACGAAGATATAAACAACCTCATTTTCCTTATTTACTAATTTAGGCTTTTGTATGTTCGTATTTCAATAAGAACTTTTCAGTTAGCGCATGATTTTAACTCCGAATCGATACGAGTCTGTATAAAAAATCTGATCACACAAAAACGAAGACAATAAAATTCGTTCTTCCGTCCGTTTAAATCGGATAAAGTGATATTTAAATTAAAAATAAAATTTTTAATTGTTAAAAAAAAGTTTGTTTATACTTAAGTGATTATCTAAATCAAAATAAATAGCTATAAAAATTTGTTAATACAATAATTTATTTCATGGGTATAATATTGATTTAAAATGTCTACGACAATTCCAAGGTATAATGAAAAAAGTTCTATTCTAGATTCGCGAAGGACCTTTTCTGAAGACCAGGTAGGACAAATTAAAATTCATGAATTTCTTATTTTATATATTATTTTTAAACTTAAAAAACACTACAGTACACATTATACAACAAACGAGATATTTCTACTTGCGATTAGAAATGCATTCAAGGATTATTAAATTTCAGTCAAAATTGCTTTTAATATACCGAGCGCTTATATATTTTAGGGTAGCAGTATAGATTCAAACGAAAATGCTTTTGACGATATGAAACAGATAATGGAAGTAAGTAAACTTTGAGAAAAAATCCTGTTTTGCCCCTTTTTTGATATTTTGCTCGCAAGCATGTATCTTTTATTACTTATTAATTGTATTTATTAAATTCATTCATTGAACACATATTAACGGAATGGCCCTGCAGCTTTGTTTTTTTAATTATGTAATTGATAAATAAAAGTCATTCATATTTCTAAACGTTACGAATGTACCTAATACAACACATAAACCTGTTATACGTACACACCTTGTTTGCTAAATACGTTTAAATATTCACAAATTAAAAATATTTGGCTCAAAACGTGTATGTTCGTTTATAGGAAGAAGAAAATGAAAAAAGGACTAGTTTACCACTGGCCAGTTTCAATTTTATTAATTCTATAATTGGAAGCGGTGTCATAGGTAAGAACTTAAATTTAATTGCATATGTGAGCATTTTCATTTGAGGAGAGTGTAGTTACTGTTGCATTTGCTCTGTAGTCGACAGTATCTTAGTCATACAAAAATTAGTAATTAAAGATTTTTAATATTAGCGTTATTAAAAAAGTACAGAACATGTTACTGTTGCTTACTGTTTGAAAAGTTTAATGAATTATAGTGCAAAAAAGCAATTTTTTTATAAAAATCAATTAACGAAGAAAAAATGCAAAAATTTGATTTAGTGAAGCGTTAGTGGATAAAATATAATCATATAATATTTAAAATATTTCTTCATTATATACACAGTAACTTAAAAGAATAAAATATATTGCTCATTTCGCCTAACAAAATATTGTGCATGTAAAAGACAACAAAAGCGTCATAAAAAAATAACATGATAATGAGATTCTTTGTGAAATTTTAAAAAACATTTTCCTTTACAGTTTTTCGATACCACGTCTCGTTATTCAGTAATTAAGGATTAAAAATTGCTGCAAGTAACAAATAATGGTGCGCCTTGTTTGCTGCAAGCAACGCCCACTTTCGGTTGCAGCAAATGCAGGGCGCTTTAATTGGCTACTTGTAGTAATCTTTAACCCTTAATTACTCCTAAACGGTAGATCCGATCAAGAAACTGCTAAGGAAAAAAATTCTTAGAATTCCACAAAGAATGTGATTATTATGTATAAGTAGCTTTAATTTCTGTACCTATAATTGTGAACACCTTGTATACTCTTACAAATCATAAGAGAATAATTGTTAAAGTTTTGCGGTAACAGTTACGTAATAAAGAATTATACAAGGCAAAATTCAAAAATTTGGTTTAGTAAAGGTTTAGTTTATTTTTAAAAATTTATTGTATATTAATACTGTATTTATGTTTTTGGCAACTTCATTAAAATACAATTATTAAAATGTAAAAGTGGCATACTGAATATAAATTTTATTCTTCTAATTAATGTGAGAATTTCAGTAAAGAAGTTCCACTTTTACCTTTTAATCATACGAAAAATAATTTTAATATTATTCAAATGTTATTTTACCGTATTATTCTGTTTTGAAAAAATGGTGAATGTGCCTGGCAGTAATTTTTCTAAACCTGCCTTTGTAATGTTTATCATTATATTTTAAAGTAACAACAAAATGTGTAAAGTTGAAGTGATTATTTTTTTATTCCTCAATTAGGAATACCTTATGCCCTTCACGAATCAGGTTTCGGTTTTGGCGTTTTGCTTCTTCTTCTTGTGGCATACGTTACTGACTATTCTTTAATTTTAATGGTACGAAGTGGCCACATTTCTGGTAGATTCACTTACCAAGGAATCATGGAATCTGCCTTCGGGAAACCTGGCCACATATTGCTTGGGTTGATGCAATTTATCTACCCCTTTATTGGTAATAAATCGTTGCCAGCAAATTTTATTATCTCGTAGTCGCATTTTATGAAGTTTTAACACTAAAATTTGTATTGTAGCAATGGTGTCGTACAATGTTGTCGTTGGAGACACTGTTACTAAAGTAGCAATTAGACTCTTCGGTATGAGTCACGACTCGCTTTTTGCCAAAAGACAGATAATTGTGTTATTGTGTACCTTCTTTATAACGGTGCCCTTATGCCTTTACAGAAATATTGCAAAATTAGCCAATATTTCGTTTTTAAGTCTACTATGCATAGGGTTTATATTGATTTCAATTTTTATTCGGATGGGCTCAATGCAAGCAAAACTGTAAGTAAACTGTATCCGAAAATCACAAAAAAAATCGAAATTTGCTGTAGGACAACATTAAAACCAATATATTCAGTTACGTACAAAAAAACTAAAATAAAATAAATTTTATTGTTTTATTGACAAAAAAATAACCTTCTTATAAATATTTGTTAATAAGACTTATCCATCCAATAAAATTTACACAAATATAAAAAATAAACTACATTTATTGTTCCTTATCTTCCCCTTCTCTTCTCTTAACGTTTTGCTCTAGGTGCAATCAGGGTAAAATTTTGACTTGATTTTCTTAATTATTAAGTACTTTTACACCTCATTTGCTTTGGATAAATTAAAGTTAATATACCTAACTATTAATAAATATAATTAACAATATTAATTAAATAGATAGGGAGAAATAATGAATAGACCAGTGCTGAATCCTTCAAAAATAGTAAAAAGTGAAAAACAATTATAATAGGATGAAACCCATTGAAAAAGGAAGAAAATATAACAGAAATGAAAGGAAAAATAATTTACGGGCGATCTGAGGTCGGGAAGGTGAATGGGGTGAGTTTTTAAGGGTAAAAAACGGTTTTCCTTGATTTCCGGAAAAACTACAAGTCTTATGGAAAGCAAAGTTGTAGGTAATAAAACGATCTACAATTTTTGTATTTACACTTTTTTCACAAAACTTCAAAACATATGTGAAAAATTCAAATAACCAACTTTTTAGTTTTTTATTTTTATCTTTTACAAAAAAATTTTTTCTTTCACGAAATTTGGTGAAAACTTACCTATTTATGTCCCAAACACGCTGCAATTTTTTTGATTTGAAATATTTATTTTTTCACCTTATTTTTACTTAATATCGGAAAAGCACCCTAATTTTCAATCGAAAATTCTCACGTCAAAATATTTGCTTTTTTAAAAACGTTGGTAGGCTTTTTCCTCGTTGAAATCTCTACTTCCTGATGGCGTGAAAAAAAAATATACATTACTATGGTAAGTTTCTCAGGAAATGCAAAAAAACGAAAAAAATAATAACACGAATAATGTAATCAGTATAAAGTATGTGAATTCAATAGTACGATTTACATGTATATTTATATATTATGAGATTTTATATGACATAAATGTAATTAGAATTTAATAAAACAACTTTTTTACTGAAAAAATAGCAGCGGTCACATTTTTTAGATAAAATTCCCTTCGTGTTTTCGCATTTCCTGAGAAAACTTACCATAGCAATGTATACGTATTTTGCATCACACCATCAGAAAGTAGAGATTTCAACGAAGAAAAAGGCCACCAACGTTTTAAAAAAGCAAATATTTTGACGTGAGAATTTACGATTGAAAATTAGGGTGCTTTTCTGATATTAAGTAAAAATAAGGTGAAAAAATACATATTTCAAATCAAAAAAATTACAGCGTGTTTGGGACATAAATAGGTCAGTTTTCACCAAATTTAGTGAAAAAAAAAGTTTTTTTGTAAAAGATAAAAATAAAAAACTAAAAAGTTGGTTATTTGAATTTTTCACATAAATTTTGAGGTTATGTGAAAAAAGTGTAAATACAAAAGTTGTAGATCTTTTTATTACCTACAACTTTGCCATTAAATTTTTTTCCATAAGACTTGTAGTTTTTCCGGAAATCAAGAAAAACCGTTTTTTACCCTTAAAAACTCACCCCCTCCCCCTTCCCGACCTCAGATCGCCCGTAAATTATTTTTCCTTTCATTTCTGTTATTTTCTCTTCCTTTTCCAATGGGTTTCATGCTACTATAAATTTTCTTGGTTTCAAAAATTATCGACCCTGGTCTAGAAAGGTGATAAAGAAAACAAAAATGCGTAAATTCAAAAAGTCAGGGGCATACAAAAACAATTGCAAAACTTGATAACTTTTCTTTATATTGGCCAATGTAGTCGTAGTGTTTTAAACTTAATTATACAACACATCGACATCAAAAAGGAAAGTTCTATATGTCGGAGAACAATACACAATAGGTACTACTTGTACATTAACTTTTGAGATTGTTTTTCATTATAAGTTAGATTTTGATCTCTCAAGTTTGGTATCATTTTTATCGTCTGTGTACTCTTAACAAAGACATAAGCAATCTAATCATAAACAATTTAATAATGCAGAAAGATAAAAAACAAATTTTCATTGAGGAAAGCACTTATGGCAAATTTCGTAATTTTTATTTTTTCTTTGTTCTCTGGCAATTTTTATAGGCATTTCTTAAAAGTGGTTTTATAATCCACAAAATTGTTAAATGATTCAGCAATTTCAAAAAATAACAATAAAATTATAATATTTCCTGGGACGTTTAAAAATATTTTTATTACATTATTTATACTTATAGAATGAAATATGTTTCCAAGGCAAAAATTTTTGAAAATAGAAGAATATTAAAATACAATCATTGTAGATACCTAAACTATAGCAAATTTCGATATTAAATCAGTTAGTTGTTTAGATATATAAAAATTGATTGATTTTTTAGACCAATGCCAGATCATGCCTGGAGTTTCATGAATTCAGACATCATTCCAGCTATAGGAATAATGTCTTTTGGTAAATAAAAATAAATAATAAACATAGAACATGAAGGGCTCATTATTTTTTTTTTTCAATTATAGCTTTCATGTGTCACCACAATACTTTCCTAATTTATGGTTCAATTAAAGAAGCGTCAGAAGAAAAATGGAAAATTGTTACCCATGCTTCTATTTTCACAAGTCTTTTGGTTACCATTTTGTTTGGTATTGCAGGCTACGCCACATTTACTACAAGCACACAAGGTTAGTGAGTTCCTAAACACTAATTTATTTTTATAAACAATATTTAATATTTATTTATTCTTTAACCATCGTAATTTTCAAAATTTTGAACATTATCATCAAAGTACTATATTATCATTTATCAACAGCATAATTTGTTATGCTGTTATTTACTTTTATTTCCAAAAGTAAAATTAGTAGTTTCAAAATTGATTGCAGTTCCTAACCACTGATTTTTAGTTAAAAAATACAAGAACATTTCAAAGTCAAGGGCACAGAAACCGAACAATAAAATTGCCCACATCATACTATTAAGTAAAATGATAAAATTGTATATTATTACAATGAGTGACCTAAGTGAATTTATTTTATTCGTTTATTAATACATAATACATAAAAAGGAAAGCCACCAGAATAATATTAAAAATTTAATTACCTTCCCAACAACAATAATTCTAATGTCCTCATTTTGTTTAATAAATTACAGATGCAATAAAAAATAATAATGAAACTAGGCGATGAACTGACAGTAATAAACAATAAATCTTATAATTTTATTAACATATATTTTTAGGTGATTTGTTGGAAAACTATTGCTGGGACGATGACCTCATGAACTTTAGTCGTCTACTGTTCAGCGTGACCATTTTATTGACGTATCCAATCGAATGTTTTGTTGTCCGAGATGTCATAGAGTATTCGTTTTTGAGAAAAGACACGGAAGCCCTAACTTCTGATAAAACTCACTACGGAATTACAATTACAATAATTATCCTCACATACCTTTTGTCAATTGCTACGGATTGTTTGGGAATCGTCTTAGAACTAAACGTAAGTTAACAATACACTTTATGTACACACTGATTCAAATTCTTCAGTAAGGCTTTGATTAAAAAATATACAGATAATAAAATATATTGCTCATTTCGGTTCTCAAAATATTGTGCTTGTTAAAGCCAACAAAAGCACCATCAAAAAAATAACATGATAATGAGATTCTTTGTGAAATTTTAAAAAACATTTTCCTTTACAGTTTTTCAATACCACGTCTCGTTATTCAGTAATTAAGGATTAAAAATTTCTGCAAGTAACAAATGACGGTGCGCCTTGATTGCTGCAAGCAATGCCCACTTTCAGTTGCAGCAAATGCAGGGCGCTTTAATTGGCTACTTGCAGCAATCTTTAAACCTTGATTACTCCTTAACGGTATATCGGATCGAAAAACTGCAAAGCAAAAAATTTCTTAGAATTCCACGAAGAATCTAATGGCTTGTATGGGTATACTCTTCGTGTACCAACAGTTTTGGTACACCTTGTATACTCTTAAAAACGATAAGGGAAGAATTGTTCATGCTTTACGGTAGCAATTACGTATTATGTTATCTAAAACACTTCCACATCACATTCTGTTTCCCCATGGTCACTTTACCTAACCATGACTGGCGGATTCAAATAAATTACCTGTTCGATTTTAATTAAAACAAATCCTATCGGACCTGGCAAGGTTAGATCTGATTGTAGATAAGAGAACACAATCTGGATGCTCTCTGCCAATCGTCACTATTGCATACATACACTTATTAATCAAGATGAAATGAACTGTTGCATTGACAAGATTTAAGATTAAAAAGGCAATCGTTTTCTCATTTAATAATAGTAGTGTAAAAGACAATTTCTTTATTAATATTGAGGTTTATTAATTTATTATTGATTCCAAAAATTTAGTAGGTACCTACTACGTAGAAAATCTTTAAAAAGAAAAATAAAAGTAAAACCATTCTTTTCTTTAATTAGCAACTAATGAAACAAATGAATATAATTAGCTATTATGTAACACTAATTGTGCCTCATAATTTCCTTATACCTATATGGAACGAAATAATGTTTTAAAAAGTACTTCGGTGATTTTCCGTAATAAAAATACACAGATTTTCTAATACTTACTTACTTAAACATAAAACGAATGGCTTGAAAGGACTTTAAATTAGAGTAAACGACTATAAAAATTAACATACCCAACTATAAAAAAAATGATTGTATTAAGATAACATAATTGCAATGATGAATACTGAGGAAATTATTAGGAATGATTGATAAGGAACTGACAATTTTTTTCCTGAATATCCCGATTTGAAACTGACAATCAGGAATTTCCCCAAACTGATACTTAGTATTTTCCTGACCAAAATTTCCTAACAAATAATTAAGGTACACGAAACTAGTATATTTTCCTGACCAGGACTGTCTAATTTGTACTTATCATTAGGAATTACTTAAATATGCTTAACTGATGATATTTTCCTGATTAGGATTTTCTGACTTGTAACCGACTATTAGAAATACTTAAGGTACACAAAACTAGAATATTTACTTGACCAGGATTTCCTGACCTGAACAACCCATTAGAAATACCTTAAATCGTTCACATTGACCATATTTTCCTGGTAAGGATTTCCTGATTTGTAATTTACCATTATTATCTTACAAAACTAATAATATTTTGCTGACCAGGACTGTCTAATTTGTACTGGTCATTAGGAATTACTTAAACATACTTAACTGATGATATTTTCTTGATTAGGATTTTCTGACTATTAGGAATACTTAAGGTATACAAAACTAGAATATTTACTTGACCAGGATTTCCTGACCTGAACAACCCATTAGAAATACCTTAAGTCTTCTAAACTGACTATCCTGATTTGTATTTGATTATCAGAAATACCAGAGGTATACAAACTGATAATATTTTCCTGACCAGGACTAAGGTCTTTTTTACTGATCATTAGGAATTACTTATGTATGCACCAGGATTTTCTGACACGTAACTAATTATTATAAAACCTAAAGTACACAAACTAGTAGCTATATTTTCTTGATCAGGATTATTTGATTTGAACTGCTCATTAGAAATACCTTAAGTCTTTCACACTGACCATATATTCCTGGGCAGGATTTCCTGATCTGTTTTGATTTCAGAAATACCAGAAGAAAAAAAAAAAAAAAAAAAAAAAAAAAAAAAAAAAATTTTTTTTTTTTTTTTTTTTTTTTTTTTTTTTTTTTTTTTTCCTGGTCAGGATTTCCTGATTTGTAATTTACCATTATTATCATACAAAACTAATAATATTTTGCTGACCAGGACTGTCTAATTTGTACTGGTCATTAGGAATTACTTAAACATACTTAACTGATGATATTTTCTTGATTAGGATTTTCTGACTATTAGGAATACTTAAGGTATACAAAACTAGAATATTTACTTGACCAGGATTTCCTGACCTGAACAACCCATTAGAAATACCTTAAGTCTTCTAAACTGACTATCCTGATTTGTATTTGATTATCAGAAATACCAGAGGTATACAAACTGATAATATTTTCCTGCCCAGACTAAGGTTTTTTTACTGATCATTAGGAATTACTTATGTATGCACCAGGATTTTCTGACACGTAATTAATTATTATAAAACCAAAGTACACAAACTAGAGCTATATTTTCCTGACATATTTTCCTGGTAGGATTTCCTGATTTGTAATTTACCATTATTATCTACAAAACTAATAATATTTTGCTGACCAGGACTGTCTAATTTGTACTGGTCATTAGGAATTACTTAAACATACTTAACTGATGATATTTTCTGATTAGGATTTTCTGACTATAGGAATACTTAAGGTATACAAAACTAGAATATTTACTTGACCAGGATTTCCTGACCTGAACACCCATTAGAAATACCTTAAGTCTTCTAAACTGACTATCCGATTTGTATTTGATTATCAGAAATACCAGAGGTATACAAAACTGATAATATTTTCCTGCCCAGACTAAGGTCTTTTTTACTGATCATTAGGAATTACGTATGTATGCACCAGGATTTTCTGACACGTAATTAATTATTATAAAACCTAAAGTACACGAAACTAGTAGCTATATTTTCCTGATCAGGATTATTTGATTTGAACTGCTCATTAGAAATACCTTAAGTCTTTCACACTGACCATATATTCCTGGGCAGGATTTCCTGATCTGTGTTTGATTATCAGAAATACCAGAAGTATATCCTAACTAGGATTTTCTGACGAAAAACTGAATTATAAGAAAACTTAAAGTATACAAAACCAGTATACGTATATGTTTCTTATAAGGATTTCATTTTTTTTAACTGTTCATTAGAAATACCTTAAATCGTTCACATTGACCATATTTTCCTGGTCAGGATTTCCTGATTTGTAATTTACCATTATTATCATACAAAACTAATAATATTTTGCTGACCAGGACTGTCTAATTTGTACTGGTCATTAGGAATTACTTAAACATACTTAACTGATGATATTTTCCTGATTAGGATTTTCTGACTTGTAACTGACTATTAGAAATACTTAAGGTACACAAAAATAGTATATTTTCTTGACCAGGATTTCCTGACCTGAACAACCCATTAGAAATACCTTAAGTCTTCCAAACTGACTATATTGACCTGAGCAGGATATCCTGATTTGTATTTGATTATCAGAAATACCAGAGGTATACAAACTGATAATATTTTCCTGACCAGGACTAAGGTCTTTTTTACTGATCATTAGGAATTACTTATGTATGCACCAGGATTTTCTGACACGTAACTAATTATTATAAAACCAAAAGTACACAAAACTAGCAGCTATATTTTCCTGATCAGGATTATTTGATTTGAACTGCTCATTAGAAATACCTTAAGTCTTTCACACTGACCATATATTCCTGGGCAGGATTTCCTGATCTGTATTTGATTATCAGAAATACCAGAAGTATATCCTACCTAGGATTTTCTGACGAGTAACTGATTATAAGAAAACTTAATCTATACAAAACCAGTATACGTATATGTTTCTTATAAGGATTTCATTTTTTTTAACTGTTCATTAGAAATACCTTAAATCGTTCACATTGACCATATTTTCCTGGTCAGGATTTCCTGATTTGTAATTTACCATTATTATCATACAAAACTAATAATATTTTGCTGACCAGGACTGTCTAATTTGTACTGGTCATTAGGAATTACTTAAACATACTTAACTGATGATATTTTCCTGATTAGGATTTTCTGACTTGTAACTGACTATTAGAAATAGTTAAGGTACACAAAAATAGTATATTTTCTTGACCAGGATTTCCTGACCTGAACAACCCATTAGAAATACCTTAAGTCTTCCAAACTGACTATATTGACCTGAGCAGGATATCCTGATTTGTATTTGATTATCAGAAATACCAGAGGCATACAAACTGATAATATTTTCCTGACCAGGACTAAGGTCTTTTTTACTGATCATTAGGAATTACTTAAATAGACTTAACTGATGATATTTTTCCTGACCATAATTTATGACTTGATGCTGTTTAGGATATTAGGAATATTTTTAATATTTAATAGCTTCCTAACTTTGTAGTATATATAAGTACTACAACTAATCCCAATTATCTTTTATGCACATGGGACGCTTTCTATATATGTAAATAATCCGTTTACAGGTTGTAAAAATAGTAACAATCTTTAATCTTTCCTTCAGCTTTAATTGTTATTGCTTACCTGTTTTGTAATTCTGGGCACTTGAAAATCTTATCTAATCTTATCGTACATCGAACAGGTTACATACGAGGAAAAACATTCCAAATATTAATCAATTTTTAGAAACCATAACAAACTTTTTATAATTAATGATAAAAACTTTACAACAATAATCTGATTTTTATCAAATTTTTAATCAAAATCTAAAGTGTATTTATCAGTAGGTACTTAAAAATTCTCAGAATTTTAATTAAAATTGGCAATCATATTAAAGGTAAGTAATATTTCTAGGGTCTTCTAGCAGCAATACCATTGGCTTACGTCCTTCCAGCTATGTGCTATTTAAAACTAGACGAAGGGCACATTTTATCCAGGAAAAAACTACCAGCTCTTGGGGTAGTTCTATTCGGCCTGGTAGTCACAGTACTTGGTATTATTTTTGTTGTGGTAGACTTCAAAGAGGTCGACACATGCTCTCATGGTAAAATAATGCCATACTGCTACAACAACAGCACAATGGTCGAAAATACCAACGAAACAAACCCATTACTTCATACCAACATTGTACATTCAACTTTGTCGACCATTATCGGTAAAGTAACAGAAAAAACGTTATAAACTAAAGTTATGTAAAAAATTAAAAATATTATAAACTGTATATAATTATGTACAGCATGTCTCAAAAGTAGAGGACATGAACTACCTCTAATAAAGCCTTTGTGATGTACTGTATGTAATTAAGTTGTATATAGATACAGTTCGTCTCACGCGACGGGTTCATTGGTTGTGTGGCTGTAAATACAGAAGGTGCACTATATTTTTAAACGACGTGGTTTCAAATGGCTATAAAAAAAATGAAACAAAAATTGAAAATACTTTATAAATATTAAAGGGTTTAAGCACCTAAGTAGGTATCTATGTATTTATTGTAATTTGTAAGTACATAGTTTATAAATAAATAAACAAAAACGTTTTAATAACAACCTAAACGATATTTTGAAGAGGTGAGTAAAGCGTTTTCGCAATTGCTGTTATCTAAAGTGGATAAATTTAATAACAATGCAATTACCTAATGACTTTATTTGCTGATTTTTTAAAATTTTTTTAAATTGATTTTGTCGTAGTTATTAATTAATGAAGTCAATTACTCTAGAAAGATTTGTGGAAAGCTAAAAATAAATTTCATAGTAGCACTATAATAACGTGTAGATAGGCATCTAATATAAAAACAAATTTTAACGGTATTTAAAATGGGGCCTATGCAAATATTAACAAAAAAAAATACGTGATGGAAAAATTATATTTTATAACAACCCCTAAGTATTTAGATAATATTTAACACCTAGCACCTATTTTATTCAAAATTAAATAAATATTGTATTAAATAGAAAATGAATAACTTGTGTGCCAAACGAAACTTACCCATTAGAATTGGTGGTATAACAAACACCTGTTTTGTTTTTAAATTATTAAATAATAAACAAGAAAACGTTCTTGTAACAGAATTCATAAAAACTGTAACAAATCAAAAATGTCAAGGTAATTATACAATTACGTATATATTTAGAATTACAGCCAGACTGTTTAGCGCAAATTATTTACGACATTGCTTTTATTTTTTATGACCTACTGTTTGTTTCTCTCAGTGTCTTTCCCTCTCAATAAAATTTATTTATCGATAAGGCATAGTGACAAATTACAATTTAATTAATTTATGCAATGAAAATAACAGCTGGAAAAACTGAATTTTGAGTCTTTATTTATATCAGGTGTAAAAAATAATAAAACATGAAATGAGGACGAGATATAGTGCAACGTCCGGACTGTAGAGAGGAGGCAAACAGTCAAAAACTTTTTTATTTAAAAAAAAAATACAAAGCAACCTAACAAAATATGTATTTAATTGTCACATGTAGGTACCTCGTATATTAATACATAGAAATGAATTTTAGGTAAATATTAATTAATATATAGGTCAATAATAATAACTAATGGCTTGAGAAGAATGCTTTGGTAATAAATTAAATTGGGGGACTTTTTTGAATAAGTTTTCCAATACATACTGATGAAAACATTTTTGGGGATTTCCTGCTATATTCTACAACTATTATCTATTTATAACGAGTATAGAATCAACTTGGTCGTGATAAAATATGGCTTATTATTCGAAAATAAACTAACACGTTTAATTTTTTTTAAAACGCATAAAACAATGACGAACATTCTTTATATATAAATATTTATCTACAGGGCGATTGAAGAAAAAAGCGTCAACTTATTCCCTCAATTGCCCTGTACATCTACTTACTATACTACTTTAATAAGTGTTCTTATATCTGTATGTATGTATCTGTGTATTTTACACATATATACCTAAAATTAATTAATTGTTAAATATTTTTCTAACTAATATATTATTGTAATAGGTAGGTACCTCACGCTATCTATTACAAGTACATAGGTATTTTTTTATGTATCTATCTATGTATTTAAAGTTTCAATCAATTCTACACACAATCAGTAAATAATATTGCTGTGACGTAACAACGACTTTCATTTTTGAATCTTTTGCCAACACAAATAAGTACATTACGCGATTACTGTTATTAGGTACTACTGTTATAAAAGAAATGTTACTATATTTGGTTCTACATAAATATACATTATATTTAGTGTTGAAGCACAATATTTACTTACTTATACAAGTACCTAACCTATTTAACGATTATATTAAATAAGTCAAAAAGAGGCTGTAAAAGAGTCATTATAACAATAAAGCACTATAAATATATTATACTACTATTGTAATACATATAAAAAATGTTATATTCATTGTATTAAGTATATTATTATATTATTATTTTAAATTAGAGCAGTTGGTATCGTTGAATAAAGCAGCCATTTTGTTCTACGAATTAACAACTTGCTCGTTGGTCATTTTCTTTTAGGCTTGTCCATTTGAAATTTGAGAAAGCGTTATTTAGGTATTATTTATTAAGCAACAGAGGACGATACATAGTTAAGTGATATATTGTAAAACCCCTCAATTATCTACAATGGGTAATGTATTATATGGGTATGTGTACCTAAGCCTATTAGAGCAGATAGTTTAAATAATTATTATTGCGCCAAAACAATGGCGAAAAGGGTGCATTTATTTAATTACCTACCTATTTATTATATGGACGTATTAAAACTACTGCTTGTACATACATATTATTATGTACGTATGTACGTAAATGTTAATAAACGGTAAATAAAGTGTTGCCATAGCTTTGCCTTTTTGCTTTCTTTTATTTATATTTTTTTATTTTTTTTATTTTTTGATTGGGTAAAAGGGACAAACTTAATCACTGAAGTTCTGCAATATCCGAGCTGCAAAATTGGAATTTTTTGCTTTTGTTATTTCGCAAAACACCTATTGACAGTAAGTTAAATATTTTTTTGCTATTATTCTACTCCTTGAATAAAAAAACACTTAACAGTTCACTCGCTTCTTTACGTCAAAACCACTAAACGAAAAAAAATTAGAAGCAACAGGTTTCTCTGTTTTTCTTTGTATCATACCTACTCATCATTATTATAAAAAATTTGGTGGAAAATGGCTTTTGGCACGCCTAAGAAGATGAGTAGACTTGAAGGCCTTGTTCACGAAAAAGTTTCATTTAGCCAACCTCCTGCTAACGACGCCTCTTGCAGAAGCTGTTTCTTTTTTATAATTTTTATTTCCCATTTTCTTATTTATTGGAAAGTTTTTATAAAATATTTTACCTAACCTAACGTAACACAATTTATTGCAAATTTATTAACATCTAATATTAATACGATCTTGCAATTATGTAGAAGTGTATATAGGAAATTAATTTTATTTATAAATACCTATAAATAGGAGCATTGTTTTCAACAATTTTGATCCACTTGTCAAAAAATTATGTAGGTCCGAGGCCGTTTTTTTTATAAATACTTTCTCACATACAACTTCCTAGTAATAAAACTCCTGGATGTGAGCTATTGAAAAGTGAGCCAATATAACGGAAGACATCGTCGATAATAATAAAAGTTCGATAATCGATGACGAAGGATACAATACCTAATACCTATATCGATCGAATCTGATACGAAACCGTTGTTCTTGTTTATTCATGCTTTTAGACCATTATTATAAACGCTAAGGTCACACACTCCACTATTGCTATTGCAATATCTTCGCTAGTCATTAACACGATGTTAATGAACTGCTGCAAAGGTTAGGAATTGTAAACAATAAAAAAAACTAAAAACATACAATAAAAAAAGAATTAAGAATGTATATAGTTAGGTACTGTATGTAAGAACTAAGTAATTTTTGTAAAGGAATTTTTATAAATTATTCACTGTAGTAGCCTTTACTTGTTGAAACTCCATATTAACAATAATATAAAGAAAACTCTTTTAAGTTTCAAAATGTTTATTTTTAAGTCCACAACGACTGTTTCACCACACTGTGGCTTCATCAGGTGGATGAAATACATAACGACTCTTTTCATCCTTATTCACAGAAATTGGCTTTCTTCCACTCAATGTTACACAGACTCATAAATGTTCCTCTTTCTAAAACCAATTTTGATCTAGAACTAAATAGAAAAAATTCAAATTGCAGAGAACAATGGTTATAAAAAAGACAATTGTTATACAATTACTTAATAAAAAACTTCGCAGAAAAACCGTAAATTCAATATATCCTGTCATAAAATCAAAAAAAAAACTTTAATACCTTCACATATTTAGGAAATAGTACCTTAAAAATTAGTGAACATTTCAATAATAATTGTATTTCATTTAAAACTAATAATTCTTTAGGGTCGTTAGGTAATTAGAAATGATAAAGATAAGTTAGATAATAAACTAAAATCAGGAGTGTATATAAATTAGAATGTAGCAATTGTAATTCTGTATATATAGGGCAAACTGGTCGAACATTTATAGAAAGGGTTAAAGAACACAAAAAATGTTTTGAATTAAAAAAAGGTAATTCGGCATATGCCGAACACTTAATTAATAATAATCATAATTTTAATGAAAAATTCAAAATTTTACACATAACAAGTAAGAGTCAAAAATTAAACCTATTAGAGAGTTTGGAAATTAATAACCATAAGAAACTAGGTAATTTATTAAACAACCAACTCGATGTAAATAACTCACCTTTGCTAAATTTACAGTTAAACCCCACCCCATGATTTTGTATCTAGTATATAAGGTATAAATTTATTTTCATCCACCTGATAAAGCCACAGTGTGGTGAAACGGTCGTTGTGGACTCATAAAAATAAACATTTTGAAACTTAAAAGACAGTTTTCTTTATATTATTGGAATTTTTATATTCATACTGACATATTTACACCAGATTTACAAAGATAATTAATAAAATATTGAATAAATACAATAAAGAATTACAGTATATTTCGTTTATAAAGACGATGAAAGGGCCATTAAATTCCGTCACTATATCCGGAAGTCGCTATATAAAAAGAAAGAGAGAAAGAATGAAAGAAGGAAATTAGGCAGCAAGAATAGTAACCAGTAACTGATTCTTAAATTTAATTTTATCAACCTTCACATTTATAAACAATTACTAAGTACAACTGCTGACTATCTGTGAATATACAGAAAAGATAAAAAAGTTTTGTGTTTAGACTCGGTCGCAATATCTATGAGTATGAGATTTCTAGCATATTGTAATTAATAGTTCATTAAAATTAGTCGCTAAAACCGAAATCGACGTTACATCCGGAGTCGTTACAGCCAAATTTTCTTCTTAAATTACTCCTTAAATTCAACCAAAAGGTCGTTACAACCGAAGTCGTTATAAATGAAATCACTGTAATAGGCTGAGAGAAAGGTTGAGGTGACTTGCATTAAAGAGACGATCATTAGGTAATTAGGTGAGGCTTTTTTTTTTTTTGTTTAAATTTGACTCCTTCCCTCTTGGTAAGATTTAAGATGCGGTATGACACCCCAACCACTCAAGTAACATGAGTTTCTAATTAAAGATTTTTTTTATGAAAATTATGTGACATTTTTACACTAACCTAACCTAACCTAACCTAACCCTAGTTTAAATGAGATTGTGCTGAACTTCTTCCCTTATTTTGAGCTCACGTAATTAATTAATTAATGGACGTCCCCTAAGACCAAAGTGGTGGTCAACTAGTTTTTATTTTTGTTTTCTTATTTTAACTACATGTAGACATGATTAATAACGGTTCCCTACAGTTATCGACCGATTACAGTACAGTAGAACCTTGATAACTTAAACCTCGATAACGTAAAAACCTCTATAAATTCATAAAATTTTGTGTTCCCTTCCCCTCGGAGTCTAAAACCTCTTTTACTTAATATTTGAACCCTCTATAACTTAAACGAATAATTTGGGCATCGCACCTCAGTAAGTAATAAAATTGATGTAGAAAGTGTGAATTGTTTGAAACAAAAAAAAAAATGTATAACCGACTTTTTTAAGTAGAATAAAATAAACTTGAATAAACGTACCTTTAACCCTAAAATAAAGTATGTATGTTGGTACATAATAACATTTCAAAGTTTCATTTACATTGAACTTAGCTCGTCTATCTCTATAATTCCTAAACAACGCTCATAAACGGACCTCTGTAAGTAAAAATATAAACCAATAAAAACTCTTTAACTTAAACCCTTAGTAAGTAAAAACCTCAATAAGTCAAATTTTTCTACGTTTCCCTTGGTCTTTATCTTATCGAGGTTCTACTGTACTACTTACCTAATATATTTTTCTTTATTTAACCTCGTTTTACATAAACCTAGCGATCATTAGTTCTTTTACTAAAATCCTTTGAGGATATAGCTTTTTTTTATTTTTCTTTTTGTAGTTTAGGTAGGTACCTACTATGTCAACTAAAACAGCATTAGGTACCTACATTATTATGTTCGTCAAATATTACTAAAAAAGATATTCGTAATAGAAATAGTTTGGTCGGTGACTGAATTATGAAACATTATGAAAAAAAAAAATAAAAAAAAACGCTTTTAAATGTTTCAAATACATATGTTTCGGTGGATAACACCTTTATCTAGAGTGTTGTTATTATGTATTACCTTATATACTCTTGATAAAGGTGTTATCCACCTAATCATATATGTAGAGTTTTTCTAATATACATTTGAAACGTTTAAAAGCGTTTTTTTTTTATTATTATATTTTGTTTAAAGATATTTGTATTTAAACGATTCAACATTACGTTGTTACTTTATGGGTTTACGTGAAGGATAATCCTGAAGTTCAGGTATGAACATACCTTTAAGCACATACAATTTACAATATGCAAAATCGTTCTTCATAACTTCATTAAAACAACAATAGTAATTTTTTATGTGGTTACAGGTGCTAAAGTAGTTATTTAAGGCCTTATTCATCATGAACGGCATACATTAAAGACGTTTATGATCTTTATAAATCGGGTCAATAACGAAATGAATATCGGAGAAGTGCGATTTGGTTTTCCAACCAACCGCAAACTCACACGATGCGATGCTATGCTATGCGATCCACTAAAATTGTTCAATTTTATTTTTAGGAAAATAATTCCACGACCTCAAGTACCTAAACATTCATCATTGTTCACAAAGGGGGCGATAATTAATTTACCTTTAATTTGGACTCAGTGAGATTTGTTAAGATTTGATGGAACCTACACTTGAAATTTACCCTATCATATGTATTTAATTGAAAAATTCCCCCCTTCCAATGAGATCTTGTCGAAATATTCCCACCTCATTTTTGTATTCTACATTAGTAGGTAGTACAGCGATTTCTAAATTAGTTTCTGTTCAAAATCAAGGCCATAAAGGTCAATATCTCCTTAAATTGTTGATTCAATAAAATTTTTACCACAAAAAACTATTATAATTTAATATCAAGATCAAGTCAACTGCATAAGCTGATGACCATACCAAACCTCAACGGCCCGCCCACATTCTTGTTTATATCAAGGTTAATTTTTAATTTAATTATTTTTTTTTTGTTTTATTATATATATGTACAACGGGCGACACCGTTCGCAAGTTCACAGGTAGAACAGGCAGCAAGAAATCTTGATAAGTTCAAATCGACGACACATTCGTTCGTGTTCGCTCTTTTCGATGGTAAGTAAAGGTAAGATTGTTGTTTTAACATGACTGTTATGTGTTACGACGCTGACCTTAGCCCAGATAGGAAAAAGCCGGCGGAAGGATCTGCTCCACAGTAGGTAAACTTTCAGTCTAGTCATACGCCTGTCTGTTTGTTATCTACTGCTGTGATGGAAAGTAAATTAAACCAAAACTGCCTTATTATTATATGTACAGATACGAGATATATAAAGTGTGAACGGAAATCGATTGATTTTCTTCTCAATCTTAATTATACTGAAGATCAAAAGAAATACCATAGATAAAATAAACCAACACAGAAATTGTTATCCTTCAAGGAGGACAACTGTTTATTATTGTTAAGTACAATTGTTAAAACTTTACATTGAATATATTTTGTTGCTAAAAATAGTTTCTTTAGGAACTACTCTTCTTATAGAAACGTTCAATATTTTTGATTATTTTTGTCAATGTACACATTATTTTTTGGACAAAATTTTTATTTTTATTTTTATGATTTGGCATTAAAAAATACATATAACCCTTAATTTTCATCCTTCTACCACCAACCCCCATTTTTTAATAGCGATATTAGTACTGTAATAATCTTCAACTCTCAGTGGTCGATAACAGATCGATTATTATCAATCGATTAGTGCATCCCCGCCAGGCGTCTACTGATGTCACTACTCACCCAGCAAACAGCACGGAGTGGGGATGAGAATGAAGCAGATTTTTTAGAATGTTACAGGGAGTTCAAATATGTTCTAAGAAGTCAAAGAATGTTTTATTACAGATAACATTTCAGAATGATTTGGTAATGTTCAAGAATGTTCCAGAATCTTGAACATCATTCAAGAATGTTTCAGAAAAGTTAGAAAATGTTTTGAATCATTATGGGATGTTCTGGAAAGTTCTAAATTCGCGAATATTCTAGAATGTTCCATCAAACGTATGATATATTCTTACCCGAGCAACGTCGGGCATTGCTGCTAGTAAGAATACAAATTTCTAATCATTCAAATCATAAATTTCAATAAATAAATAAATAAATAAATAATTCATCAGCTTAGCTGCTATGAATTTGTTCCCAAAAATACATACGTACCTGTGTAATTTTTTTGGCAGTTCTGCAACTCTGGAGAACCTTTTTACAGTGAACCTAACCTAACCTAACTTAACCTAACCTAACCTAACCTAACTCAACCTAACCTAACCTAACCTAATCTAATCCCCTGTAGACCTATAACAATGAAGCAATTAATAAAAATTGAACAAATCGTCTTTGAATACTAAAATAATAATTAAAAGAATTGATAACCTGCTTAAGATATGACATTACTGACCTATAAAAGACAACTTTTGTGTGTGATAATTCAACTCATTAGAAAATAGAATAGAAATTAATCTAAGGATAGTACCTACCTACTTTCCATCAGAAGGTTTTATTGCAGTTTAACATTTCTTGCAGTCCACAAAAGAACAAAATAAAATGAGTTGGCGGTAAACAACAAGTGGTGATTTTTTCCTTGGTATGCAACAATCGAATTCCACCATTTCCTGTTGCTCATCATTATGCACGCTTTGTAACGAGTGATTCACGATGACCGAAATTGGCCGTTTAGGTCTGACCAAAGGTCGCGTGACTGAAAGTCACGAGGAGGGCTTTTAATTCTTAAATTGCTAGATAATTTGTTACTTGATACTTTACACTATTATTTATTGAAAAATTCAATTCAACGGAAAATATGACAACAAATCTTCTTATTCGTAACTTCATAATAAAACAATTACAGACCCTAATAATAAGTGTTGATTACCAAAATTACCAGGAAGTACATAACTATTACTTATTCTGATTTATTTTTCATCTAGATATCTACTGCTTAAATACAATAATTTAATAAAAGTCACTGACTGTAAAGAAATAAAAAGTTTGTTCGTGTACTGTTAATACATATTATTGTTAAGATCAATGGTATTATAAAACAACAATTTCCTGAAGTGTACAGTATCAGGTACAACTGCTCAAAATAAAAATGACACAACAATATATTTCTCAAAAAAATTACCGTTTTTCTCGTTCTGGAACCAAAACCACTTTTAGTAATTAAAGTTTAATTAATTAAGTATTGCAATTGAGACCATTTGTCTTAATAAATGTAAAAAAGTAATGTTTCATTTTTATTTTATTCTTTTGTACGTCCGCCAAAAAATTAAGTGAACGACTTGATAAATGAACCATGGAAGGCTAGATCGTCAAATTAACAATTACCTATGGACATAATTGTTTTGCTAATTGGTAGTCAAAAATAACGCCTTCCTGTTTTTTCTTTGAATTACCTTTCTAGACAATATGGCCACTTACGCTGCTGTTATTGTTGTTGAAGAAATGAGGAAATACAAAAACCTGTTTTAAGCTTCCTACAAATTGGACATCTTTGCGAAATAGGAATGTTACAAAAATCATTGGTCAACTAACTGGTCTACGTATTGTCTGTGACATAAGAGCTCAATAATAGCATACAGGGAAATGTAAAAGTCACTTTACTTGTCAAACCCGTTCAATTACCATAAGTACAAAATTAATCTTAAGTAGGAAATATAATTGCAACTTTTATAAAGTCAAATTAGGTTGAATTACATAGGTTATTAGATTAGAAGCGTATCCTGAGAGTAAACATACTAAAAATGTAAGACTGTTGCATTTCTGAGCTAAAGTTCGAGATGTTAAGTGTCCTCAAAGTAGGAGGAGCTTATACTCACGCAGTGCGCACACGTCCTTCATTCTGGACGCTGCACAGCACATCATTTATACTTGTGTAGTGATATGAAAAATATTGTTTTCCTTTAGGTGCAACTAATGTGAAAACAGAAACCTTAAATTTATCAAAATATATCTAAAATGGGAGAAAATAAAATTATAAATTAGTTTTTGATAACTTTTGCAAGTACTTAAAATTTCCATTCTTACGTCATATATCTTTTACTAAAGCTTTCTTCTAAAGATGTTTGTTGTTAACATTAGCGATAATGTGCATATGTCTATACTATGATAAAGAAAAAGTATTGGCACATCTATTTACATATTAGTAGAAGAGCGTTAATAAATTGCAGCTTTTAGCGTTTAATTTTGTGACAAGTTATGGAGCATTTCTGGAAAATTTTGAACTCCATGGTGATGTACCTACCCACACGTGGCTTAATTACATTTTTATACATACATACATAACTTTGCCTTAATTCATCTTAAAATTATATGCATATGTACGTACATATAAGTATATTGAAAAACAATACATTTTTTTTTTGGAAAATACATTACGTCACTTAAAATTAAACAAACAAATAGAACGAAGTGAAGTTTTTCTAACCTTTTGAAGTCAACAGAATGCGTTATATTTTTCAGACGTTTTCTCAAAAACATACTTATGTATATTGGTAGGTACACTACTTAGACTGTTTTAATTAATAACCATACCTAAGTGGTTATTAGAAGAGAGGTCCCTCTCCTATCTAATAAACATGATGAGCCATCTAAGAAAAAGATTAACGTATGTATTTTTAAACTAAAACAAATTTTGTATTTACCTATAGTCAACAGAAAAAAATCCTTTTCCACGAAAATTTTTTTTATAAGTATATAAATATAGGTACCACCCTATTGATTGTCTCAAAAGCTCCCCCCTCATGTGTTTTTGGAATAAATAATGCCCTAATGCAGGGATGGCGAACCATTGGCACTCGTGCCACAAGTGGCACGTTTGAAAATTTTGATGGCACGCACGAAAACAAAATTTTTTTAAGAATTAAAAATTATTGATCTACACTTAATTTATAGTTTATGATATAAATTTGTAGTACTGAATACCTGTCTTAGTATATTAACTAGAACCGTCAAATTATACATTTTATTATTAAAATATCGCATGAATTCTTTCGAAGTATATACAGATGCGCATTAGATAAAAATTTTTGCGTATCCAGTTTCGCCTTCTTAAGGTATTTGAATGTTGTTGCTGTCGCAGAGCTCGAATTAAAATTTATTTTATATCCTGATACAATACCATTTGAACAATTAAATTTAAAAGTCCTTGAGTGGTTAAATTTTAATGAATTAGAAATGGAATTAGTTGAATTTCAGTCAAGTACTATATAGAACCAAAAATTTGTTGATTTAAGAAATGATTAAGAAATTATTGAAAGTAATCGATTATTGGATAAAATAAATAAAATTGCAGAAGATGAAATTCTAACTATACATGGAATTCAGTTCCTGACACGTTTAATTGTTTAAAACAAATAAATATTAATTCTATTCAAGTAGCCGAAAACTGGATTGGATAAAGCACTTCTTCGAAACAAAACAGTTCTGCTTTCGATAAAGCATTATCATTTCATTTTAAAGAACATTTTATTTAGTACAAGTATGTGACGCTTTGATGAGCTCCATATTTGTCTCCCGTTTCGATTTTCAATATATTGCGTCATACGTTAATGAACTATCAGTGTAAAGTGAGTTGTTGGTGCACAATAAAATTTTCTGAAAAAGCAGGGGTATATTTTTATAATAAAATGGAAGAATTTTTAAATAAAATTGGTTTTGGAGAATTTGGAGAATCATTTGCAAGTAAGTACCCATTAAAATACTTAATTTTTACGAATTTATTTATTAATTATATTTAAAATAGAAGTATGAAATAATGCAAAATTTTGCATGGTAAATATGTAATAGAGCCGCAATATTAGAAATAAGTTTTTAATTCATTCTGTATCACGTTATCTGCTGTATATAGGTACACAAATATCTACAAATCAATTTTATCCACAATGAATCGTCAACGAAGTAGTAGTAAAATAAAACTGTTTTTTAAATAGCAGTAGGTATCTACAGTTTAGCAAAATTTGTAAGCGCGCTTTATCTCGATAAAGAAAAAATGGCTACTACCTGCTGCTATTTGAAAATCGTTTATTGTGGATTGTATATGTATAGAAAAGGTTATATATGATCGAAAATTTACACTTTTAGCAAGTCGATTGTTTTATGATGAGAATCGTTTGATCGATAAACCAAGAATTCTAGTTTTGATTTTAAATTAAAAACAATAATTTATATTACAGCTACTGGAATCATTTGGACTAAACAACTTCTTATCAAAATGGCAAACTTGAGCAATCACTACGTTACATTAAAGAGCTTATATAAGGTCGAATCAGTAAATGGAAGTAAAGTTCTTATCATGGATAAAAATAAAAAGACGCATTTTCCAGTCATGATGCATACACTCCCTACTGGTGAATCATACGTAACACTAAAATGTCTTAAGCAATTTTTTTTAGTTCCTTTCATACTATTGTTCATGTGTTTATCTTTGTCCTTTTTATTATTTTATATTCAATAAAGATATGTTACAATAATCACATCTTATTTACCATTTCATTGATTTGTAAAATTGCTTTATTATTACAAATAAAAAATTAAGAAAAAATTAAATTTACAAACAAATTTTTGTTATTTTAGTATGAAAATGTTTCATGTTTAATACAAAAATATACCGCTTTAAACTCAAATATTAATCGTGTTTATTATGAAGAAGTACCATCTTAAATGGAAACATCCGTTTCTTGTGTTGAAGAAAAATATTATTTTTTCCAAGCCCGCAAATCTTATTTTAAGAAAAAGAAATTGTTGAAATCAGTAGATAAATATTCTGTTTAAAGGAATACATTATTCTAACGAAGAAATATGATGGTTTCGTAAGTAAACTCTTTTTTCGCTTCAAACATTGCTGTATTTAACTGAAAGTATATATTTTTAAATGAAACGCAGCATTTGATTACGATTAAAACTTTTAAACTCTGTATTCAAGAAAATATTTATTTGCGTATATATGAAACAAAGATTTTCTTGAATGAAGTGTATTTTATTCACATTAAATATACTCTTTTTTCCGTGTGCATTCGTACTGTTGAAATTAACTAAATATGAACCAGATATTAAATCTTTATCATCTTGTGTACAGCAACAAAACTCACATTAAAAACAACTTTTTTTAACGTGAATTTTGTTTCTAGCATATTGCTTTTTGTAAAACATTGATTAATAAAAAATTGTTTAAAGATGAATTGCTTTTGTTTGTTTGTTTAATTATACTTACTTATAGTTTCACCACGCTAACATTTCGAATGAAATTTTATTGTGGCACGTTACCTATTTAAAAAAGAATTTTTATGACTTTGTGGCACGGACATCAAAAAGGTTCGCCATCCCTGTCCTAATGGAAGGTTCTAGAGACCGCTGGAAAGGGGTGGTATCGTTCTCGATTATTGATGAGCAAAACAAGTCCAAGACCAAGCCTCGGATAGTCTTGGGCTTCTTTACTCAGTCTCGCTCTTGGTCCTGGTCTTAACGAACATTTTTCAGAAAAATTTTGTAAACATGTTTTCATTTGGCAAACATTTTTAAAACTAAATTCACTATCCACAAATAAAAAAAAAGGTCATTAAGATGTTATTGCTTATTATTATTCAATCTAAAATCAATTATTAATTTATGGAGTACTTTAATGATGAGCAAAGCAAGACCAAGACCAAGACAAAGACTCTTGGGCTTGGTGTCGGTCTTGATTACTCACTGTTGGTCTTGGTCTTGCTCATATTCGTCTGGTCTCGGTCTTGATCTTGGTCTTGCTTTTTCGCAAGACCAAGACAAATATTGCTGATCACTATTCTCGATGGGATTGGATGCTGAAAAATCCCAAAGCCTTTTCTTTATTATTTTGGATGTTAACCTAATTTTTCTCTTTCACTACTTAATAGCTAAATTACGCTCGAATATGTTAGATCATACTTATAATAATATTTAATAATCATGAACATTTATCATTGAATTAAAATAAAAATTATTATCAAAATCCGTACCAGTACGTACCACCAATATGTTATTTTTATAAAAGTTATATTTTTTTCAGTATGGTAGATTCTATAACGTTCAAGAGCATTATGAAATTTTCTGGAACGCTAACCATTGGATGACATAATATTCTTAAATTTTCTCTAAAATTTTCGAATCTTCTAGAAAAGAACCTAAAATACATTAGAACCTGTTGGTTGAATCGTAGAACGTTCTTAAACCTTTTGGGAAGCCATAGAAAATTCTAGAATCTTCTGCAAAGTTCTATAACATTCTTGAATTTTCTACAAAATCCCAGAAGATTTTAATAGGTAGTTTTTGTAAAATTCAGTAACATTCTCTAACCTTCTCGATAATCCTAGAACATTCTAGAACCTTCTGGACAATCCTAAAATGTTCTTTCATATGAAGCCCTTTAAACATTAAGAGCACGTGCAAACAAACCACAGATTCTATTATTATATGTATTGATTTTATCATGTATTTAAGGGCTGAGGGAATGGGAATTCATTTTTTTATTTAAAATATGTACGTATTTTCTTTTATTTCTTATTTTTTAACTAGCTGCGAAACCCGGGTTAAAAACGTCGCATATACAAATCTTTGTACTATTAAACGTATGTTGTATGTAATGAAGACGATGCATTAATTATTCAATATTTTATTTGTTTTAATTTTTTTTTTTCATAGGACCCTACTTCTTTTTTTCTAAAATAAAAGTAGCCTAAGTTACTCCTTATTACATCAGCTATCTGCCAGTGAAAGTCCCGTCAAAATCTGTCCAGCCGTTTCAGAGATTAGCCGGAACAAACAAACATACAGACAGACAAAAATGGTAAAAAATGCTATTTGGTAAAAAGCGGTTATTTTAATATTACAAAAAGACACTCCAATTTTATTTATTTGTATAGATAAATAATTTTTTTGGTTGACAAAGAAACTTTAAATTTACGTTTCAGTGGTCACATGTAACTTCCTAACAAAACAACGTGAACTAAAGCGTGGTTCTAAATCTACATATATACATAAAATAACATACGTCAAAATAAAAGCCTGCATTTAAGTGTTATATGATTTATAAATTACTTAATTAGTGCTACTTATCTAATTATTGTTGGTTTTAATTGTTTAAGGGATTCATACAGATAGATACATATGCTCATATACTGTGCAATCCTTCCAATTAAATATATGTTAAGTATATACAATTAATAATGCGATGATTATGAATAGATAAGATACCTATCTGTATGTAGTATCTATGTGGATACAATGCAATGGAATGGGAAGTTTTATTATTGTTGTTAAAATTGAGGCATCTGAAGTAGGTAGCGATTATGAATTAATTGACGGTATGTTTAACTGTAATCACCGAACAAACAAACGCAAAATCGAATTAATTTATTCATTATACTGCATAGGTAAAAATTATAATTCATGGGATCATTCTTTAATAATTGCTAATGGACAATAAAGTATAAAGTAGCGCATCTTCGGCTTTCAGACGACACGACGGACGCTTTTTCAAATTAATGTTATGTAAACTATATGCAAATTAAAAAATTCTATACCTACGTAAATGATGAAATAACCTACTGGTAAATGACATATTAAGTGCAATTTAATCACGAAATTGTTTATAATCTTTTTAATATCTTCACCGATCATTCCACGAAATATGAATACATTACACGCTAAGAATTTTATTGTTCTAACGTGCATCTCAAAAAACTCAAATAAACAAGCAGTAATTTGTGGTTATAGTATTAAATATTATCTTCTTCTTCTTATTTCATACTTTTTTTATAAAATATATGATACGTAATCAATTTTTAAGTGCGCCACCACATCAGTTTTAATTTTATATTTCTAATTAACGTTGGAGACATTCATTAATTATATGAGCTCAAAATTAGGGGGAAGGGATCCGGATACAATTTTCTTTCCTTCCCTAATTAAAAACTCATTAAGGGTAAATCTCACAAGGAGGGATGGGAGGGTCTCACTAAATCTTGTAAATATCACTAAGAGGAATAAGAAGTCCAAATTAACAAGCAAATTGCTCCCATAATTAAATGAACGTTCCCTTATATGCTTTTTATCTCACCCCTTGAGAGTACAATTGTGGTTGTAAAGACTTCCTCATTAAATCTCATTTATAATGTACGTATAATAATAATATATTTAATAAACATTTCCTATGATTTTTTAATGAATTCACTGATGTATTTTTCACTTTAAATTTGAAACCGGAAGAACCTATTTGCTTATTCTATTTGCTGAACTTTTAGCAGTACATAATAGCTAATGGTGTGTTTAAAGAATAATTATAATATTGAGTATTTGTTTAAATTGATAGATTATATTAATAAATGCGTCCGTATTTGGAAAACATATGACGTATTTTTGGTAATTCCAAACTCAAAACTGTTCTGACAATCATAATAATAGTGTGACAAAGCCAAATCAATTTTCACGGCCACTTAAACGACAAAATTTGCGTTTTCTTTTTGTGATTAAATTAGAAATGGCTATCAAATCTGTTTCCTTCTTGTTCGAACCCTGTAATACTTATTTTATTATAGATAGATACATTTGTAATTTATACACTTATTATACTACACTTTTGACTTTAATTAAATTAGGTAGAGGTTACACGTTACACAATGAAATTATAAAATCAAAGTTATTCGCTCGCAAAGCGTTTAAAAAGTCATTAATCTGGTAGTGTAATAATTATTGCAATTATTAGAAATGTGTTTTCATTACACTTTTATGTACCCACCTACCTATCCACCCATAGTACCTATAATAAAATTACATAAGCCTTTTTAATTTTAAATACCTACACTATACTGTTGGAAATGGAAGGGTTGTTAAATATTATTTTTAATTTAATATTTTTTATGGGAGTTTCGTATTTCAATAGACAATACTTAGAACAGTAAATAACTAGGGTGGGAGGGGGCAGTAGTTTATAAAATAAATTTTAAAAATTCACTGAAAAACACTTTTCAGTTTAAGTTAGTTTCAAAACAGTACTTGTTTCACCAGATTTTTTTTCATAATTTTGGTAATTACTCCAATTAAAATAATTAAAAAATCTCCCCTTTGTTTCAATCAAAACATTGAATCCACCCCTGGCCATTGCCTATTACACTTAATCCGTTCATAATTAGAACTCAAAATGGAGGGAGGATTCCAACAAAATCTCATCAAATTTCATTTAATGGAAGGGGGAGTCATTGAAAATCTCACGTCAGTTCTTTAATTGTAACAATTCCTTAAGTTAGAAAATTGACTTCAGATTTTGAATGATTTCTCCTCCTTTTAATAAGTAAGAGATCGCACTAATACCCCCAACGTGAGATTTACAAAAAAAAAATGTACCCTACAACGAGTTTCTGATTAAAAGACGAATGAACATTATTACAAATTTGATATGCCATTTCCAATGCTCCCCTCTCTTTAAATGAGATTTAATGAGATTTTGCTAGACGCCTCTCCCCCATTTTGAGCCCACGTAATTGTTGGATATACCCAGTGTAAATAGAGCCCTCCTGTTTAAAGTTAAAAATACCTTACTGAACTCCTAAGAAGTATTTATTAGATGTATTATTAAATATTTGGTATGAAATTTAATCGGAGAATCTTAACAACCACAACTGAACTTTCAAGACGTTTCTCTTTTAATTTGGACCCCTTGCTTTTGAAATATGTATTGGCGCCCCCTCATCCCCATAATAAGTCTCTAATTACAAGACAAATCTTCGAGTTAAAAAATTGACGTGATATTTCCAATGAGATTTGATGAGATTTTGGTAGGCTCCTTCCCTCATTTTGAGCTCTCGTAATTAGCAGATATCCTTAATGTAAGCAGAGTCTTTCTGCCTTGAATTTTAAGTAAAAAATACCTTGCAAAACTGCAACCATAAATTACCCTTCAGAGGGATATTTAAAGTTTTATTAAGAGTTTTTTTAGCCAATGCACTTTCCAATTTTCCATTAATTATAACTAAAAAAGTTAATTTTCCTAATAGTTTTTAACTTTGTATTCACCCGGAGATACAGACAGAGGTTAATAAAAAATAGTAAACAGTTTTTGAAAGCAACTATTGACGTTAATTACAAAGCATTTTAGCACAATCTTACTTTTAATGAAAAGCAAAATAATTTCTATTTTCTTCCAAGAAAACCAAAATACGTGTATTCTAAAAAAAATTAGGACGCACCGTAGATGTTTGTTGATTTTAATTATTTTCTTCTTTGAAAGTGGCTTGTTTTGTAATAAAACTGTTAGAAGTGCAAATACAAAGAAAAATTTATACATTAATATTTACATACTTAGATAAATAAGTCTGTTTGGGAAGATAGTTCATTCAGGATAAACGTTTATTGTTACAAATAAAAAAAAAACAACAAAATTCGTAAAATATATTAACAACCATAAGATTTTTATCATACTTTAAGTAATTTTTATCTGCGTTTGATAACAAATTAAACTAGCAGAATATTTTTTGTAAATTATCTAACTACTTGAATAACTATTTATTTATTATTATACAGGGTTTTTCAAGTTGATGGGCTATTAGAAGTATATGAATTAGTAGAAGGAATTACATTCTGAAACTTGGGCTCATTTGGTTATTGTTTATGCCGCTTCTTTTAAAAATATTTTCAAGTTCGATTTACATCCGGTTATACTGGAAGTCGATACCAACTTTGTTATTTTAAATGGAATGGTATATTTTTTACGCTGAATTCGAATAAAACGTGCGATTCTAAGGTAAGTTTGATAACCAACTTGTACACCTATGACGATCGGTTTCTTAGTTAATTTAATTTAAAGAAAAAAAATCGCTACCGCAACCCAAATTATAAAACATCATAACTTCCACAAAATACGACTTAGAGTGTTGAAATTTTTACTAGTAATAGCTGAATATTAGTGCTAACGCCTTGACGAAATTGAATTACATAATTTATACAGGGCGTTCAAAATAAAAATTCTAAAATTGAAAAACTTCAAACACGAATTACCTCGTTTTTTCAAATGGCACCTACTATTTTTTATTTTTTCAATCGATTCCTTTTTTTATCCTCTTTCGATCTATATGGATACTTCCTATTTTAAGTAATAATTCAAAATTATTCCAAAATTTTCAAATGAAATAGGAAAAATCCATATAGATCGAAAGAGGATAAAAAAGGAATCGATCGAAAAAATAAAAAATAGTAGGTGCCATTTGAAAAAACGAGGTAATTCGTGTTTGAAGTTTTTCAATTTTAGAATTTGATTTTGAACGCCCTGTATAAATTATTTAATTCAATTTTGTCAAGGCGTTAGCACTAATATTCAGCTATTACTAGTAAAAATTTCAACACTCTAAGTCGTATTTTGTGGAAGTTATGATGTTTTATAATTTGGGTTGCGGTAGCGATTTTTTTTTTATAAATTAAATTAACTCAGAAACCGATTGTCATAGGTGTACAAGTTGGCTATCAAACTTACCTTAGAATTACAAGTTTTATTCGAATTCAGCGTAAAAAATATACCATTCCATTTCAAATAACAAAGTTGGTATCGACTTCCGGTATAACCGGATGTAAATCGAACTTGAAAATATTTTTAAAGGAAGCTGCATAAACAATAACCAAATGAACCCAAGTTTGAGAATTTAATTCCTTCTACTAATTCATATACTTCTAATAGCCCATCAACTTGAAAAACTCTGTATATTTAAGAAATTATTGATAGCACGTTTGAAGTGGGCGAAACACGTGTCCGCGTTTTAAATTAATTAGTGGTAATTTGGGGTGAGTCCTATTTTAGTTGTTTATTCATTTACCACAGTCTCCTTTTTCTACATTGATAGCAGTTTACTCAAACTTACCCCTCAAGCCTTTTAGTAATACACTTGCAAACAGTGGCAAACAATTTTTTTGTTGACAGAAAAGTACGCATTTTTAAAATAATAATGATGAAAAAAATCATGTAATATAATATAAATACCTACCATAATGAAAGTGAAAGGTTTCCACAAACTGAAAATCCTTCTCACTACCTGCATTTCCGGCTTATACCGGAAACAAATATGTATTTGTAGAATTATTCATTCATCTTTTACATAAATGTATGCCTATTAAAAATTGTCGCTTTATGATCTACATACCGCATATAGTGTAATTCTTATAAAGTGGCAGCTAAGGCCATAAAACTGTCACCAATGAGTTAAAATTTTATTCAAATTAAACAATTTTTGTAGCATTTGCAAATGGTGGAAGATTCAAGAGGGAGGGCTGTAAAATATGAGGAAAAATTGGGAGAATTACCGGAAGGGGACTTAAGAAAAGAGATCTGGAAGAAAAAGATATTGGGGATAAAATGGAGGAGTGGAGAGGAAAGGGATGGAATGTTAGTAGGTAGGATGGTGGGGAAAAGATGTAATGAAACAGTAAGAGGTGAGGATTTGAGAAAAATATGGGAATCGAGATACGCGAAAGGAATGAAGGAGTTTACATGGGAAGAATGGCAAGGGGATGAGGTTCCGGGGTACCTAAGAGAAGGAAAAAGTATAGAGATAATAGCTAGATTCAGAATGGGGAATCAGTGTAATGAGAATAAGTTTTGGGTGGAAGAAATTAAGAGAGTGTGTAGAGTATGTAGAGAAAAGAATGAATCAATGGAGCATATATTAGAAGAAGTATTGGGGAGGAATGAGAGGGAGGAGCTTGGAAGGGTAATAAATGCGGATGGTGGTGGTCTGGCCCTATTGAAGCAAATATTATAAAGGAGAGGTGCGGAAATGGGGTAAATACAGGGGAAAAAGATTATAAGAAAGAAGGAAGGGAAGAACTTATTTTAAATATACGTAGGGTAAGTGCACCAGTGAATGAACAGTTAAGGCATTTACAGAATTTGGATAATCTTTATAAATTAATTATGTTATATTAAAATATGATCTTAGTTTATACATACATCTTATTTAATCATGATTAGGATTACGGTTAAAGAATTCACTTACGTTTAATCTTGAATTGAAAGGGAATATAACTATTTAATTCTGCATAAAACCCCAATAAATGAACAAGCAATACCAGTAAATGAATACCATTGTTCCAATAAACGAACTAAGAAAGTAAATGGTAAAATTTATTAGAACAATTGAAAAAATTGAAAATATAATACGAATAAAGGACATTTTGCGTGTAAATGTAAATATAAAACTAAGGAATCGCCTTAAAAGACGATTACTTAAAGACGAAAATGTGCTTAAACGCGTATTCACACTAGTTTTCAATGAATGAACATATTGTTTATTTACTGGGAATACTACGCGACCCAGTGAATGAACAATACTTTTGCCGGTTTTTGCGATGATAATTTGTATTTTCAGGTTATGTTAGCAGTTATTATAACGAGAAATATAACAGTGTATTAAAATTATCAAAAATTATGAGGCGACCAAATCTAGTACTCTTATTATACACTGCTGTTACTTACATGCTCGCTTATTAACTCTTAGGGAACACCTTGGTTAGCTAAAACAGTTGTCAAAAAATGCTCTTGTCTTCAATCGGTGGAATGGAACTTAATACTGTTTGAGACAACAATAAAACAGAGTAAGAGGGATTTATAGGAAATCCCAATAAGTTAGAGAAATGCGACAGAAGCTTAAGAATCGTATATTAGTTCAGAATTGTTCATTTACTGGTACTGTTCATTCACTGGTACTCTTACCCTATAATGATAAAAATTTTCTAGGTTAAAAAAAAATTTACGTTTTTTTGTTCTTTTTGTTTTTTTTTGTACTAATGTGTGTGGAGATGTAGATATAACATTATGTTTCAATAAAGCTCTTATAAATAATAACAAAAATTAAATATAATTAACCTAATGACGTTCTTGAGATACCTGAGGGGTCTAATTCATAACTCTTTTAATGAATCTCAAGTACACAGACAGACGTCAGTAAACAAAGTGCAGATATCTGATTATAAATCTCTTGACGGCTTTATGATTTGAGCCGCCACTTTGTATGACTCAGACTATAATTATGTAGAACTATCTAACAAAACAGAATTGCATTACATATTCTTAAATAAATAATACATAAAATACAAATTCTTATATAATTTATTAATTATTTTTAATTATATTATATATTAATCCAAAAATTAATTGATAGGTAATCAATTAAAAAACATTAATCCCTATACCGTACCGTCGAAAAAGCAGGAAGAAAAAGCTTGCACATGTCAATGACCTTTAAGACACACGACAAAAAACATGCTTCCTTTATTTAATACATAAGTACTCACACAACGTAATGTGTAACAACAAAATAACAAATTAATTGCTTTTTGAAATGGCAAGAGAGCGGACTTTATTGCGTGAATGAAACCCATACCTACAGATGTAGTAGGTACCTATGTTATGTACCTTATTCTGTGATATACATTAAGTATATAATGTATAATATTGTATAATACGTTCAATAAATTTATTTAATAAAATACAATGGTCCAAAGCGGATGTTGTTTTCATTACAGGTAATAGGTATCTAGTAAAAGTAATTTTCTAATAAAAACACTTAAATAGGTATATACATATTTACTATAGGTACTTTAGTTTATATAGGGTGAAAATCTCCTTAAATGTGATGTTATTAAAATCAAAAGGTTTGTTTTACCTGATGAAATTTTCTTGGCTTCAACAGTATCTAAGGAAAATTTCGAAATTGTTGCATTTAATTATTTATGAACATAACTACTTTAATTCTGTGTCAATAATGCATACCTATTTATAGAATTTTAATAATTGTTTGTTCCTCATGGACTCAAAGATTTACAATTTGTATTTTTGGCCAAATTTCACCCTTTCACCCCAAACTAACTTAATTTTACATTAAGAGTCCTCTATAGGTAAATGGAAAACATTTGCGAATTTTGGATGCCTGGAGAAGAAGCAATCACTAGAATTTAGTATAAATATTATATAAAAAATTTAAAATTATTAAAAATTTAAGAACTTTCAAAATTGATTAAAAATTTTATATCAGTAGATCTTTCTGATGATATCTTCGTTATCTTAGGTGCTTAAAAGCCTCTTCATGTACTTTCGTCATTCAGGAAAGTACTTACATAAGTTTCTAAAAACTCTGCTCATAAAAATAGTTTAATTAAAAAAAATTGGTACTTCACTTTCTGTTATCTCCATTCAAATAATTTTTATTTATAAAAATGTTTCATTAAGTGCAAACGATTTTACACTTCCAGAAACTCTATTCTTTTTTCCTTTTGTAAATTTACAAATTAAGGTGGTCTTTAACGAAAATTTTGAGAATATCCTTAAGGATGCTTCAAATATAGTTAACTTCTTTAAAAATTATTTAGGTATTTATTTTAAATAGGTATGTAAAATAGGCTACATCCCTTTGTGATTAATTTATTTTATTAAATTACGAAAAATTTGACAAATTCACAAATACACAAATTACAAAGGATCAAATGCCCTATTAACGTACGTAAGTGGCACTTCAATCTCTTTTGCGAATAACAGTTAATTACTTTATTATTTGCCAACAAATTATTAACTATATAGGTAGGTACATTTCAGGAATTTTAACATGTAGGTAAATCTAATTAACTTAAGAGCCGCACAACAGGATATGAGTATGTAACAATATTTACTGATTAGTGATTAAATTCTTTGTATACAGTTAATTTATAGTTTTATATAAGTAGGTAGATGATAAATATGAATTGTAACCCTTTATCAATTTTTAATACACAGACAAGTGATAAGTAAATGTTCAACTCTAATTGTAGAATGTAATAAATCACTTTTGTCTTTATAATTAATTTTGACGTATAACATGTTTAATACAGCGCCAATTATTGATTTAGATTTTAATTATTACTCTCTACAAGATTTTTTTTCATCACTCATAAAATAAAAAGCAAAAATACAATTTAAGAAAATAATTTGATTCAAAATTATATTATCTGGGTTAAAAAGACACTTCTACCCCTGTGCCAAAACTATAAAGCCACCCCTAAGACCCTGAACCCAATGACCATTTTTTATTAGCAATTAAACATAAGTAGTAAATTCATTATTTAATTAATTTTGAAGATGATAAGGATTTCATACCTACTAATAAATAAAGGGTGAAAAGATAAATTAAATAGCTGAAGATCTTTTTCTTTATTGTCCCTACAAATATTAAAGAAATACCGGCCAAGTGCAAGTCGAATTCGCGCACCGAGGGTTCCGTACAAACCTGTATATATGTGATGTAACTAAAAATTTAAGGTTTTCGGATTTTTTCCTTTATATGTGCTATAAAACATTGCTTCATGCAAAATTTCAAGATTCTAAATCGACTGGAAGTACCCTTTAGGTTTTAATTCCCTTGCGAGTAGTTGCGAGTTTGAAAATATGCGGCTTAAATTGCTGTTTCTTTTGATTGCGTTGACATAGAAGTTTGATTTTGTTACAGCTTAAAGGTATTATAGACCTGAGTATTTGATATGAATTTCAATTTAATACCTCTACGCGTTCATTAGGAAAGGGGTAGTAACTTTAAAATTATTAAAAATTTTTTTATTATATGATGTAACTAAAAATTTACGGTTTTCGCAAATTTTCCTTTATCTGTGCTATAAGACGTTGCTTCGTACCAAATTTCAAGATTCTGAGTTCACGGGAAGTACCCTGTAGGTTTTGATTCGAAATTTTGCGGAAATTTGCGGCATAAACGTCAAATGTATAAAGCCACCTTATGTAAGAAACACTTAAACTTCACGTATAAAACACACAAAAATAAAACTAGTACTTCTTACTGATAACAGAACAACTTTTATTTTACTCAAGTACATATGTATGACCATTATGAAAGAAAGATTCTGTCTGTGTTGGAATTGCGTTCCCGAATGCCCCAAACCGAGCCTCTTCTTTTGTTTACTGTTATTAGTCGGGAATCACATTCCTTACACTGTACTAATCAATGTTTGCAAAATAAAACTAATCGTAAGATTATTACATATGTATATGTATATATTTACAACACTTAAGGATGCTATACTTAGTAGTACCTAGTGCTGTAGGAATAAGTACCTTTGGTCGTTTAGTTAAATTCAATTGGAAATCTCTACAGAAGGAAAATCAATTTAGGGTTAAAAATTACAACCCCTTATAATCTTATAGGGGCTAACAACCCTTGTATTGTACATTTTCTGGTACAACAAGACGAATGATTTATTTATTTATTGCTGTAAACATGTTAGGTATCTACTAAAAGTACATAAAAAAAATAATAAACATTCTTGTACTGTCATAACAGTAATATAATAACAATAGACAAAGTCTCAGCCGCAATAACAAATAACAACCCGTATTTGTATAATAATAATAAAATAAAAAAACGTTTATACAACAATAAATAATTGTTATCACTTTCGTTTACTGTCATCACACAAGTAAAATGGTATAAGTACAAGTGCAAAAGCATTAAATACTTGTGTCTTGTGTACCTATTACAATAATAAAAGCCTGGCTCGGTTTGATCGACTTGATATTATGTAGTGGGAGTACCCGGTGTATAGTATTGTTGTAGGTACTTAGTGAGTGCCCAAGTAAATGGCGGGACAGTTGAATGAATATAATCAGTAACGAAAATCCACCGGGGCGAATAAGATGTAATTGAGAAACAAACGTGTTATCATCAGCAACCAATCGTGGTTCACTTCTTGATTATAAATTAATTTAAACGCAGTACCTATATAAGTAATACTCAGGTATCTACATAATTCTCAGTGCATTATAAAAAGTGACAATTATGTACCTGAAAAGAAAACATTAACAAGTGTCGTGCTTATACATACCTACATAATATACGTATTTTTTTGGGTTTTTAATAAAAAATTAATAATAGGTAAGTGTATAATTTTTATATTTTAATTAACCCATGCTTTTTTAATTTATAAATTTATTACAAATAATATAATAATTAATTTCATGGTTTTCAATAATCAATTAAATAATTGTGGTAAACTTTAATATACTAATAGATAAAAAAACAGGAAATACAAATATAATCATTATATAATTCAAAACTTTTCATATTAGGTATTTAGGAAGTTCTGACTTAATTAGTTGCCTTAGAATTATATCATAGCCATAATTTATTTTAATGTAATGAGATAAAAATATACTTCCGAAACGTTCAAGTAGACAAAAATTAATTTTTGTCTTTAATCAATTCAGCTACGCTCTTTGGTTTGACGTTATTTTGCATTCAAGTGCAAAAAAACTAATTAATTATGATCGCTTATTTGGCGATGCATTATTTATACAAATTAAGGTTAATTCATTCCTAAATACTGTTCGAATCTGATGGAGAATAATTTATTATGATTCATTTAACACCTATTTATTTAAATTACAAATGGGTTTACATATTTTAGTATTGTAATTAAATTAATAAACAAAAACGATACTCAATAAATTATTATAATTAGCACACTGACTTATTGTATGTACCTAATATCTTTTTACTATTTTTATTTTATTATTTCTTTATTTATGCAGCATGCAATTAATTTTTGTGTAGTTTTGGTTGGCTTGCCTATTAAATTATTATTATCTAAAGTAAACATACTTTAATAAATTATATCGGGTCAATCAGATGAAGAGGCAAAAATAATTAATAAAATACACTGCGTAACATGCTGTTATAAAACAATGGACTATAAAAAAAATTAATTGTTTTCAATTATGCCCCCAAAATTTAAAAAATACTACATTAATTAATTAATTTGCCATTATTATCAAAAATCAATTTCATATTTTTATCGAGTATTCTATTATATGTCAGTACATATTAATAATCGATAACTAATAATTCTTTAAATATTAACATTTCCTTGTTTTTGTTTAAACAATTTTCTGTCCTTCTCCCATCGACTCATCTCATTAATAAAACATGAATCCTTTTTGTTTTTATAAAACTTAAGTTCATAAACCTGAAGAATGCAATTGTTGCACTCGTATTTGCATAATACACCGTCAGCGTAGGCGTATTGGCTATAATAAAACATAATTTATTTGTTTTTTGCTTCCAGGTGCAAACAACAATGCTGAACATTAGTCAAACGTTTGAAAAATTTTGCCACAGCGGAATAGGACGAACAGTAAGTACAGCAACCTTTTTAAAAATAGATAATCTCATGATTATCGTCACAGTGAGAGTAGGCAACCCCTCAAACGTAAAATGGGTTGCAGAGAGTGACATACAAGATGGAGTACGAACGCCATATTGCTAAACACACATAATATTTATTATGGGACTAATTTAACGATATTGGAGTCAAATTAAAGGTTTCAAAAGTATTTTTTTTAACGTCTTTATGTTTTCGTGGCAAGTTTAACTGTTCATTAACTCATTTTTGATACTGTTTGATGATAATGAACAACAAGTGATTCGAGTACTTGAATGAAAATTTGCTGTTTGTACTTACAAGTGTTTCAATTGTGTTCCTGCCCAGCGCGATACGTTTACGTTAGCGAAACTAGAGCAAAAGCATTTTATTTGTCCTTAACCTAGCAACAATCGGTATGACACAGGCCCGTTATGAAAAATTCATTTCAAGCGCGGCAAATGTGCAACATTGACAGAGAAAGATATGCATTTAATGAAGTACAAGGAAAACAGACACACACAGTTGGTGCGTTCTAGAAATATACCTACAATTAATTTGTTAACACAACACAACATGGCTTCTTGCTTCCACAAGGTGCTCACTGCCAGACAATATTTAATCGTTTTCTTTAACATTTTTGAATAACTACTGATTCAATTGTTACTAATATACGTTTTGGGATGCATTTAAGCCTCCACTTTCATCCAAAACTCTCATCCTAATTAAATCGATTTCCGTAATCTCGCTGCCAGTAGCTTTTTTGAGTTTATTATTACGTCCGTAAGATGGTGCGACATGTCTCTTTTTCCGCTTGGTAATAATCCATATAAAGGGCTATGCAAAAGCCAGCTACGTTTAATGTCGTAATTTCACACTAAAATAACAAATAAATGAAAAAATGTTTATTGATTACATTATTTATCTTAGTAAAGATCAATGTACGACGAAGAATTTGAATAAAAAATTGATTAGGCATTAAAATGATGGGAAAAACTTCAGTACCAGCCAACCGCAACAATACCGATATAATCAATATTTATTATTGAACGTAATTATTCATAATGCTATTAATTTTAGTCAGTAGCACTTATTGTCAATAGGATTAATTGATTATATCATTACTATCATCTCCGACCTATCTCAATAATATGAATGCGTGAATAATTAGTGCAATTACCGTACTCAAAACATCATGCATGATAATATTACATAATCTTATGATTATAAAGAAAACCCACTGCTGATATTACACTAGATAGATATAATAAATAAAATGGTATGTTGGTAAACGGATATTACTAATGCATCCGACGCACGCTAGGATCCTAATAATGACACGGTCAATGTCAAGGCCGAAAATGCAACAGAAACGTGAAATTATTACTTTTTTCTGTGCTCAACACTATCGTTTATCTATTTTTGCATGCTTCGAAAAACACAATGAGAATATTGAAGATGACATAACGCAGACCAAAACTGTGTAACACTCGAGGTACCTATTATTATTCAATTATCATTGATAAAAATCATTTTGCGTTTCAATACCAAGGCCATTAGAAGAAGAGTTTTTAAAGTATTTAGTATTTTTATACAATAAAAGCGATAAAAAAATGCCGATCGGTTGTGTAACCCAAAACTAATTAATTGCGTGAGGTATTTTTCGTTTACTTTGGGTTCTCCCTATTTTCTAGTGATATAAGTAAGATCCAGTGGGATTCTCCAGTACTTTTGGCGAGATTAACCTCATAATAAAATATTAATTGTAAGAGGAAAGGAAATCATAATAAATGTTTTAATTAAAAAATTAACAACTGGCTGACGACTCTACTTTGTTTAATTAGATTGTATGAGGATTTTGCTGGACCGCCTTTCTCTCCAATTTCAGGCTAACGTCTAATGTAATTAAAGGATGTCCCCTCATATACTATCTTAATGCATACATGAGATTCTGCTGGATTGGCTTCCCAATTTTTAGCTCATATAATTAAATAACGACACCCGTATTGCTTTCAATTTTTTTGTTATTCATACATATGGGAGAGCTGAGCTGAGCTATCGCGCGTGGTCGAAGTTTCTTGGAGAGGAAATTGTTGTACCTGTGCTGGGAATCGAACTCGAGCCTCCCGCGTGACTTGCAAGCATTTTATCACTGAGCTGGCCACGGTCTTCGGATATCTGATACATTTAACTTACTATTAAGGGGCTGTTCATAAAATACGTCAACTAAAATTAGCTTTTTTGACCCCTCACCGCCGGTTGTCACGCTGTGTCACACTTTCTGTGACCCCCCTGTAAATATTACGTCACAAAAACTAAACACCCCCCCCTGAACATGATAAATTATGATTGATAATGCACAAATTTTGATAGTCAGAAATATTTATTTTATTTTCATAATAAAAAATTATATTTCTATTTATCAGAAGTCCAAGGATTCTGTAAAAATTCAGTAAAAATTTTTGATGAACGGCGAACGTCACGTTGCCGTAGACCCCCCTTGTCACATCTTGTCACACTCAGCAAGACCCCTCCCCCCTTGTGTGCGAACGTATTTTATGAACGGCCCCTAAGCTGTTACAGTATACAGGGTTTTTCAAGTTGATGGGCTATTAGAAGTATATGAATTAGTAGAAGGAATTCAATTCTGAAACTTGGTCTCATTTGGTTATTGTTTATGCCGCTTCTTTTAGAAATATTTTCAAGTTCGATTTACATCCGGTTATACCGGAAGTCGACACCAACTTTCTGATTTTAAATGGAATGGTATATTTTTTACGCTGAATTCGAATAAAACGTGTAATTCTAAGGTAAGTTTGATAACCAACTTGTACACCTATGACGATCGGTTTCTGAGTTATTTTAATTTATAGAAAAAAAATCGCTACCGCAACCCAAATTATAAAAAATCATAACTTCCACAAAATACGACTTAGAGTGTTGAAATTTTTACTAGTAATAGCTGAATATTAGTGCTAACGCCTTCACAAAATTGAATTAAATAATTTATACAGGGCGTTCAAAATAAAATTCTAAAGTTTAAAAACTTCAAACACGAATTACCTCGTTTTTTCAAATAACACCTACTATTTTTAATTTTTTCAATCGATTCCTTTTTTTATCCTCTTTGGATCTATATGGATACTTCCTATTTTATTTGAAAATTTTGGAATAATTTTGAATTTAAATTTGAATATAAGAAAGTTGGTGTCGACTTCCGGTATAATCGGATGTAAATCGAACTTGAAAATATTTCTAAAAGAAGCGGCATAAACAATAACCAAATGAGACCAAGTTTCAGAATTGAATTCCTTCTACTAATTCATATACTTCTAATAGCCCATCAACTTGAAAACCCCTGTATATCGTAAATATAATCAGTGCATTAATTCAAGAATAAAAAATTTCCCTAAATTTATTTTTCTATTATAACGTTTAATTATTGTAGACTCAAATTTCACGTGACTTATATATAAAATAAGTAAGTAATTGAAATTATTAAGGCAAACAAAGGATCGTCCCAATGTGTGTATAAAATATTTCAAACCATAAATATAACAGAGTAACGTTAACAAAATGTTATTGGAGATAAAAACTACTACCTTGAACTTGGCATTCTGACTGCACATTTTTATAAATTATCTCCATAGGTACATTTATTTTGATTTACTATAAAAAATCGTGCATCCTCTAAATAAGTATAATATTGTAATAAAAATTTGGTAGGTATTTTAATTTTTTATCAATCAAAAAATTTTTTATCGGTTATTATGTTTTATTAATTATTTATTCTTTTGCAGGCTTTCGCAGCATTGTGTGCGCATTCGGTGTCCATATCTGTGGGGATTTGCCAAGGCTATAGTGCAATACTAATTCCTCAGCTGACTAACCAAGTGACAACTGAAGAAAGTTCTTGGCTAGGTAAATTTAACATTAAATCAGAACAATTATTAATAGTGAATGAATGTCTCACATTAAAATTTAATTTTCTTTAATATTTAGGATAAAAATGAGGATAATATATTTTGAAATTCTAGAAGCCTACTAGTTAATTTTTGAAATATGTGAATAAACAATCCTAAAAACTGTTTCCGAATTGCTCACCCCTTAATATCTACATATGATAAAAATTGATCAGGATAATATTATGGACAAACTTTTAGAAGTTTGGTTTATTCTAAAAATATGTGACATAAATAAAAATAATAAATAGTTTTTCAACACATCTACTGGACAAATAACGATTTTTTAGGGATAAAACTTAATGGATGTGGGGGTGATGCATCTGTAAAGTGTGGGTAAACTTATACCTTTTTAATAATTTTAGTTCATTTTGGAAATATGTAACACAAAAATTACGAATAACCCAACAGCTGCTGAATTTTTATTTAGAATGAAAATTTCAGGGTTAATATTTCTTAAAATTATTGGTCCCACTGTTTTTATTAAATTTAGTTTATGCTAAAAGTCACCCCTTGCTATCAATGTAATATTTCTATTTTTGTGATTTTTAATGAAAATTAATGTAATTTTATAACTACATGGTTATTATTTTTAGTTATTAACATATTACACTAAATTCAAAAAAAAAAACCTTGACGCCATAACTACTTGTTTAGTTACTTAATAAATTAAAGTTGTCAGCAATATTTGCATATATAGATTTTCAGTTCAAGTTTTCCTTCCTTATTTCTTTAGTTAGTTACAGCTCTACCCCACGAAGTTTTTCGTTGTTAACAAGAAAAACTGCTCGTATAATTTTTTAAATGCCATTGCCATTGTTAGTCGTATAAATCGTTCCTTCACCTAGTTTTCGAGGTTTCAAAGTATTTTTTTTTTCTCTAGTCTTCTGAACTGAATAACGAATTTGGGCACTTCGTCTGTGTTGTCTTTTCTTACCGTTACCTTATGAGTTTAAATAAGCATTTTTAGTTGCTTTTTAGATGATAAGGTTAAGACAATATTAGCAATGCTAATCACACTAATATTATAAAGGCGAAAGTTTGTGAGTGTGTGAGTGTGTATGTTTGTTACTTCTTCACGTCTAAACGGCTGCAGCGATTTTAATAAAATTTGGTATGGAGTTAGCTGATACCCTGGATTAAAACATAGGCTACGTTTTACTGCGGGAAAATATCTTATTCCCATGGGAAAATCGATGAAAATTAATTCGCGGAATATTATAAACGCGAAAGTAAATCCGTTTGTATGCTACACAATCTCGCCTAAAATTTACTGAACCGATTTAAATGAAATTTGGTACAGAGATAGTCTAGAGCATGAGAAAAGACGTAGGCTACTTTTTAATGCGAAAAAAGGGCTGTAAGGGGTTGAAATAGGAAAGTTTGTGCGGAAATTCCGTAATTTTTTAAGATTTCTTAGGCTTTTGAGTAGATATAAATACGACATTTAAAGTTTGTAAAAACTTTTCCCTAAAGGGGACAAAAATAAAGAATGAAAGTTTTTGTGTAATGACGTCGGCAAAAAGGCTTACGGCCCAGAAAATAAAAATGTAGAGGAAAAAATTTTAAATGCTGCCGAAAATCACTATTCCACGCGGACGAAGTCGCGGGCATAGCTACTTAGTTCGGTATATTTAATTAGGAATTATTCCAATATTCCTCTAAAAGAACACCCCTTTTAGAGGAATATCTACAATAATCGACATTTCTGCTATTAATTATATCGATATCCATCCGCTATCATCGTGTGGAACTCGGAAGTAGATTTACATAAAACCATGTAGATACCTCGACATGTTTTACATGTGCCAATGCTGATTTAATTAAACATGCCAAGTGCTCGATTTTTATTTTTTCGTGTCAATAATAAACGTTGGTTTGTTCAAAGTCAACCTAATAATAATAATCATTATAAATAAATCCTTCTGACGATAAATAAAAAATAAAATAAGGTGGGACGATATCAGCGGTAGGTAGCGCTAGCGGTCGTTGAAAACAGACATTTACATACATTTATATGAGTAACATATATATAAAACGGCCGTCAATCACCGGCGCTAAATCGACCTGCGACATTGAACTTAACATTGCAATAAATCTTTGTAATTTTTAAACCGAGAAACTTTCGCTGATTTTACTCAACGGACGAATTTCGCTTTTAAATTAATTTTTGAAGCGAACCTACACCCAAAAATCCAAATACATAAAATATTAAGTACGAGAATTATGGGGATGACTTTTTAGAATATTATTCAAGGGTTTTTAATTAGGAGTGAACACGAGGAGGCGCAACCCACCCCGGGTTTAAGAAATGAAATTGGGGTAAATGTGAGATGAAGAGGGCACGAGGGGTGTTGAGAATAACCTTGGTAGGAGGTAGAGATGTGTGATGGTCACATGGGACGAAGAAAAAGATGAATAGAAATACAGTAACATTCACACCATTGTGTTGATTTTTTCTGTCATAACCTTCCAATTCAATAAAAGCATTTTTCTGTGACCTAATATAATATAACCCCAACAAATTTTAATCAGAAATTGTTTTTATTAAACGAAGGAAAAGACCATATAAAGGAAGTCTTAACCTAAAACTCTCTTTTGGTCCTAATCTTCCTCCATCCTCTGGAATGAAACCCACAAATGTTTTGGTTTTGTGTTTCAAAAATCCAGACGGTTTTATTGCGGTCGATTAAAACGAGATAAAAAAGTACACGTGTGATAACAACTTAATGGGCAGTAATTTAAAATATCCAGTGAGAGAAAAATAAATAATATGTACCTAGAATGTAACTGAAATAATTGTGAATTTCCTGCGAAATTATTTCAAAATGTATACATATATTAATTTTCCGGAATAACAATAGGGAACAACTTTTTATGCAACAATTATTGTTAGATATGGTTCGAATCATACGAAATATAAAATTAAATTCTACACGTTGCTGTAATTATTAGTGTAGACATAATCATCCACCCACTTTTTCCTTTTTTTTTCTACAAAAAAAAATAAAAAAATAATGAAGAATAGAATATTTTGAAAAAGGGCGTTTTAAAAATAACCAGACGACTTTCTTTTCCAAGTATTAGTATAACCAGGTAGCTTAGTTGCCAAAAAATTATTCATGAACTCGTGTATCGGGAACTTTGCATATCTGCAGCTGCAATGTATTTGAATTTGAAATCACGAAAAATACATTATTCAAAAACCAAAACAGTTTTTTTTTTCGAGCATGGCCAAACCCAAAAGAAGGACAAATTTGAAATGTATTGGCATTTTAATTTACACACGCAACATCTAATTTAGTATCCACAAAAGTAGTTATACAATGTCAGAATTACAATTACACCAAAATCTCAGTATGATATTCGTGAAAGCCCTAAAAATTTTAATTTTTAATTTTATTTATCGTTGCAGCGAGTTTAGGGGCAGTGACAAATCCTTTAGGATCAATATTATCAGGAATTCTGGCGGATTATTTTGGCCGAAGAAGGGCTATGCAGATAAGCAGTTTTCCATTTTTGGTTGGTTGGGCGTGCATTGGAGTTGCTAGCAATATTTGGTGGCTGTATGTTGGCAGGCTCATCACAGGAATAGCAGCAGGTAAAATACCAACAATCATGGATTTAGGATTATATTTATTTTTTGTAAATAAAATTGAGTTTCGTGGATTTTAATTGGAAAACTTTTTTAAAATTCCATCCTCACTTAAAGTTTCTTTCACTTTGGGAATCGAAAAGAATTTAATTTTTTGTAGAATCTTGTGATTTGGGAAAATAAAATTAAGTTTTGTACTTCTCAAATATGTTTGTTAATTGACGATAGCGTGTAATAATGGTATTACAATGGGCAATAAAAAGTTAATTGAAAACATTATGGAGTTGGTTGCAACGCATTATTCCACTTATAAAAACTCCACAAATACTACTTCATACTTTCCCTTTTTAAAATGCCTAATAATTTTATTGTTAACTTTCAGGAATGTCGACGGCATGTTACGCCTACGTTGCCGAAATAAGCCTCCCAGAACACAGAGGAACCCTTCAAGCTTTGGGTCCAATTTCAGCATCGTTTGGTATCCTCCTCACTTACACTTTGGGCTATTTACTTAATTGGCACATCGTGGCCTTCATCAGCGTGGGTTTCTGCGTAATAACCTTCATCAGTATTAGCTTCATTCCCGAAAGCCCATCGTATCTATGCAGAAAAGGTCAACGAGAACAGAGTTTAGCAGCCCTCACTTGGCTCAGAAGAAATTCGTCGGTGGCAGAACAAGAATGTAGCAAAATGGGCCCAACTAGTACTGAACCGAAGAAAGTTAATTTCAAAGATCTGTATTTAAGTTCTACAACCATAAAGCCTTTCTTCATCCTGGTGTTCCTGTTCCTCTTCCAGGAATTGTCGGGGATCTACACGATATTGTTCTACGCCGTCAGTTTCTTCCAGGACTCTAATCTCGAAATCGACGAATACATTTCTTCCATAGTTGTTGGTGTTATTAGGTTTGTCATGTCGGTGGTGGCAGCAGTGCTGATAAACAAATACTTCAGAAGAACGCTTTGTATGTGGTCTAGTGCCGGTATGGGCATTAGTATGCTTTTGGCAGGTTGCTACTTTAAGTATTACGAAATAAACTCAGACGAGACTCGTGAGTTTGCTCTGATACCGTTGATATGCGTCCTCTTCAACGTGTTCTTTAGTATGTTAGGGATGCTACCGATCCCGTGGATCCTGGTGGGAGAGATGTTCCCAGTGGAGGTGAGGTCTATCATGTGTGGACTCGTGATATGCATAGCCCAGTGTTTTATATTTGTGAGCGTGAAAATATACAACGACATGAACTATTATCTGAATTTCAGTGGAACTTTGTTTGTATTTTTCGTCGCATCCTTTGCGTCTCTCTTCTTTTGTAAGTTCGTGCTTCCGGAAACGAAGGACAAGAGTCTCGAGGATATTCAAAATTGTTTTTTGACCAAAACGAAGACGGAACTACATGGGGTGGATAATCAAGCCTATGTTGTGAGCGTAGGGGATTTTGAGGAACCCAAGAAAGAAATTGGAACGGACTCTGATAACGTACAGACCATTAAAATGCCTTTGTGATACTATTGTTACGTTTTAATGTTGTTGATTATTGTTGTTTTGTTACTGAACAATTTACAAAAGATGTGATATTAATTAAAAGCATTTTTATAGACATAGATGATAGTATTACATGAAGTATTCGTGTGTGTAAGGATGCTGCCAGAAAAGGGTGGCTAATGAGACGATTCGTATCAAATTTTTTTAATTACTTAAATTACGTACATACAGATGATGAGAGTTTCGATAATAAAAATGTTTTGAGATATAAAGTATTGAGCTTTTTTTTATTTTTGATAAATTTCAACAAACAAACCTGACGTAAATATGACCTTAAGATTACTAATAAATTTAATAATGTCAAAAAATGTGTATGGATATGAACACCTTTAAAAACACGAAGAACTACCTACTTAAAAATATATTTATAGCAAAAACAAAAACAATGAGGATACAGAAGTGACATATTATCCTTCCTCATCCTGAATTATTCTGATTGAGGATTTATTGGTGAAAGAGGTTGATAACTTTTCGAGTTGAATCAATTATCAGCTCGTCAATAAAGAATCCTTTCATTCTTCAATTCTTTTCCAATAAGTTTTCCCTTTTTGAAGTTGGTCCAAATGTTTGAGATTTCACCTAAAATAAAAGCAATGCATAAGTCAAAAAATGTGTGTGATTATTAATATCGTCAGAGACATGAGGGACTTGTTAGAAATATATTTCAGGAACAAAAAGGACCAGAGAAGTGAACTCTTATTCTTCCTCTACCTGAATTTTTGTGGTTTTATTATGATTGAAGATTTATTGGTAAAAAAGGTTGACACCTTTTCGAGTTGAATCGATTATCTGCCCTTCAATGAATAATCCTTTCTTTTTTCAATTCCAGTTTCCTCTTTCTGGAGTTTTCTTCAAACATGGTCTAATTTTTTGGAATTTCGTTTTCGATTATATTGAAATACAAATCCAAAATGTATAATTGCAACATTACTCTGTATTAGAACGACAATTAACATCATCGACCTAAATAGAAATATATTTGAAGCAGGAACAGGAGCAAAAAGAAGTAAAGAAGTAAAATCCTTTTTCATGCTAGGTTATAGTATGGGCTGGGCTTTTTGTGGTTGAAAATTTATTGGTAAAAGAGGTTGATACTATTTTGACTTGAGTCAATTCTGTATTGAAGAATGTTTTCTTCTTCCAGTTCTTCGCCAGTCAATTTTCACTTTTTGATGTTATTTAAGCGAAGCACAGTAAAGAAAATAAAAGGACAAGTTTCACAAGTTTATTTATCAACTCGACAAATTTGTTTCGGCTTAATAAGACCATTTGCAAGAGAAATACAGATGATTACTAAAATTAAAAACTACTCGCTGCTATTTAAGTAATTCCAGATTGAAAAGTAGAAGGGGGGAGTTGTAGGTGGTTAATTCTAATTGATTAAGGTTATTTAATAAAGCTTTTTTAATTTCATAATTTTCTAAAAGAGATAATTTTCTTGATTTAGGAATATTTGAATGTAGAAGTTTAAAATTAATTACATCTAGAGAATGACGTGACTAAATACAATGTTTAGCTATCCCACTCGATTACATTTTTTGTTTCTTATAGCTGCATCATGTTCTGAAATCGTTACCGATAGCCCTGCCTGATTGCCCAATGTATGTAGCGTCACAGTTGTTACAGAAAACTTGATAGATACCCGATTTTTTAGATCGGGGAACACTAACTTTAAGATTACATAACATTAAACTAAGATTAACGGAGTTAGTTTCGATTATATTACAGTTAAACTTATTTTATAAAGGAAGCTTGTATTCATAGCTAAAATTATTATTAACATAGGTGATAGGATAAAAGATAGTTTTTTGCTGACAAAGGGAAGAACTGTTGTACAATATGGTACAAACTTGTTTTTTTAACTTTTTATTAAGTAATTTATCAATAGTCAGGGAGGAATAACCATTGGCAAATGCAATATGTTTTATAGTTGATAACTCTGTATCGAAATCTGTATTTGATAAAGGTATGTTAATCAGTCTATCTAGTAGGGAATGAAAAACTAAAAGCTTTATTTTTTTGGGATGTGAAGAATTTGCCGGAATAACTGTCAGTTGTAGTAGGTTTACGAAAGATATTAAAAGCAAATTTATATGAATCTTTTTTAAAAGATATGTCCAAGAAATTGATACTATTGTTGACTTCTTTTTCGATCGTAAAAGAGATGCTATTGTTCAAAGAATTTAGAAGTGAAAGGAAATTATCTAATTGTCGTTCTGTACCTTTCCATACACAAAAGATATCATCAACATATCTATACCATGTATGGACATAACTTATTAAAGGGTTTACCAAACTAAATAATTTGTTTTCAAAATCTGCCATAAACACTTCAGCCAATACAGGTGATAAAGGCGACCCCATAGGGAGGCCATCTAATTGCCGGTAAAACCTCTCGTTAAATGTGAAATAATTCTGTTCCAAACAGATCTCTAACAAATTAAGTAAATCATTATTAAGAATACGATTCCAAAATTTTTTCTGAAAGGTGATGTTCTAAAATATTAAATAACTCTTTAACGGGTATGGACGTAAAAAGATTAACAACATCAAAAGTCACTAATATGCATCTATTAGGTAGAACGACTTTTTTGAGTTTGTCAATTAAAATTAGAGAATTTTTGACACTGTAGGGTGTCTTGTAAATGGCCTTGTTAGGCCGAAACAAATTTGTCGAGTTGATAAATAAACTAGTGAAACTTGTCCTTTTATTTTCTTTACTGTGCTTCGTTAAAATGCAGTTTCACAAAACATGCACCACTTCTACCTGTTATTTAAGCATTATTTAGTTCAAATTTTCTTCTTGGTATGAAAATGTATTTGGATCAGACCTTGTATAGGTGGAAATGTTCAATAGTAAACACCTCCTATGATATGACGAGTCAACGAGTAGAAAGAGGGGTGTAAAGTGGAATAATTCAAAACCTAGACTAGATAATCGTTTAACACTTTTTAAGGCTGTAGGTTGTTCTAGGTTTTGAGGATTGAATGATGTGATGATGACAGAGAATCTCTTTAGATTCCATTAGGATTCTTGTAGTAGGAAATTACAATAAAATAACTAAAGTGGGTTGAAATTGAAAAAATTCAAAAGAAATAGTGTTCAATGTCCCTTAGTAGTCTCAGATGATTAGTTAGAAGTCTGAAGATTTCAATGTGACGTAAACATGTATGTACTTGCCTAAACTTATTCAAACTTATATAAAGTTAAATAAGGTTACATCTTCCCAACAACGTGAATTTGGGTTTATTGTACTGTTTAATTATTAAGTTAAATCGCCACAATATCTTACGTATCAGGGGGCAACAATCGGCAGAGCCGCGTGTAAGTAGGTACCCATCGGGTGGCCCAGTTTTCGCAAATAGGAATCACGATACATACCAACGAGTGGGTTCAATGCATCCCGCACGTAACGAAAACAAAGGTTAATACTATTTTAATCGAAAGTACACGTAAGGTAATGATTTGATACAAATGCAGATTTATTCGAAAGAAAGTCCATCATCATAAGTAACAGTTCAGAGACCTGTTGACTTGATTTTGTTTTCCCAATCACACACACACACACACACACACACACACACACACACACACACACACACACACACACACACACACACACACAGACACATATCATACATATATACACTTGTTCTATATACGCATATGCACACAAGTAAGTACGTTTACCTGTTGATATAACTACTTGTGTAACGATTACAATCAATCACCCTGATGTTAATCTTATTGCGCAAACCCATCACGGAAATGCGTTCTGTTGCTGCTAGTTGATGCTTTTAGGTCTCTCTTTTGCTTCCTTCTTCTAAGGTATTCGGATATGCTATGGCTGGCATGCTCAGTTTTTACACTTCTTGAGCTGTTCAGCTACTAACAATAATAAGTACGTTTGCAAATTAGTTCGTATAGTGAAGAGTGCTTGAGTATATTGTATGAAACTTTCAAAAGTGTGTGTAAGTGTAATAATCGTCTTATTTGAAAAATCACGAATTCGTTGGAGGAAAGGTAAATTTAAAATTCATAAAATTCAACCCCCAGAGAAGATTTTTAAGGCTAATGGTTACAATTGATATATTATTTAAAATGGTTAGAATAACTTGAAAATAAAAGAAAAAATATCGAAGATGCAGGACTGTATACATAGGTCATTAACTAGTGACTGTCTTAAGAATTATTATCTATCTGCTGGTTTCATTTCCATTTTTGATTAATTATGTATTTATTAGATGCACGTATGAATTTACAAATAAATTAATAAACTTTTGGAGTACAATTTCTTATTTGAAATTTCTTTTGTATTCATTGATCCTTTCAGTAATAGATCTGCTTGTTTGTCCAACGTATACCCATTTATCATCTTCACATACTTCTATACACACTTCAAGTTTAGATATTGGCAAAAAAGTTCGTTCTTCTTTTTCTTTAATCTTCCTTGTGTTCGAATCCTTTAACTAAACGATCTGCTCATGTACTCAACGTATTGATAACTAGCTTTAGTCTCTTCTCTTCATTCAGACAAGTAGAATTCAAATTATGATCCTATATGAGCTATCCTTTTTTATTTTTCTTATTAAATTTAGAAAATGTTCTTCGAAGTTTTAAAAAATGAGATTTGTGCTCGTAGATCGTTTCAGAAAGAGAACTGTCTGTTTGTCCAACGTATATACAATTCCAGTCTTCATATTCTAACATACAAACTTCGAATTTTGACTTTTACATAGGTGGTGATCATTTTTCTTTGATTGTAATTTATTTTGTATTTATGAATCCTTCAAATTAAAGATCTGCTCGTGTATTCAACGTGCTCATAACTTCATTCAGTCTCCTCATTCTGACAGAAAGACTTTCCTATTTTTTTCTTTTTAACTTTAAAAAAGGTTCTTCGAAGTTTTAAAAAATTAGATTTGTGCTCTTACAGCGTTTCAGAAATAGGCCTGTCTGTTTGTCCAACGTATATCCAATTCCAGTCTTCATATTCTAACATACAAACTTCGAATTTTGACTTTTACATAGGTGGTGACCATTTTTCTTTGATTGTAATTTATTTTGTATTTATGGATCCTTCAAATTAAGGATCTGCTCGTGTATTCAACGTGCTCATAACTTCATTCAGTCTCCTCATTCTGACAGAAAGACTTAAAATTGTGATCCATTATAAGATGTACTTTGCTCATTTTTTCTTATTAAATTAAGAAAAGGTTCTTCGAAGTTTTAAAAACTGAGATTTGTGCTCGTAGAGCGTTTCAGAAAGAAGCCTGCCTGTTTGTCCAACGTATATCCAATTCCAGTCTTCATTTTCTAACATACAAACTTCGAATTTTGACCTTTACATAGGTAGTGTTAATTTTTCTTTGATTGTAATTTATTTTGTATTTATGGATCCTTCAAATTAAGGATCTGCTCGTGTATTCAACGTGCTCATAACTTCATTCAGTCTCCTCATTCTGACAGAAAGACTTAAAATTGTGATCCATTATGAGATGTACTTTTCTCATTTTTTCTTAATAAATTAAGAAAAGGTTCTTCGAAGTTTTAAAAACTGAGATTTGTGTTCGTAGAGCGTTTCAGAAAGAAGCCTGCCTGTTTGTCCAACGTATATCCAATTCCAGTCTTCATTTTCTAACATACAAACTTCGAATTTTGACTTTTACATAGGTGGTGACCATTTTTCTTTGATTGTAATTTATTTTGTATTTATGGATCCTTCAAATTAAGGATCTGCTCGTGTATTCAACGTGCTCATAACTTCATTCAGTCTCCTCGTTCAGGCAGGTAGACTTAAAATTGTTATCATTTTCATTTTTTAGATTTAGAAAGAGTGTTTCGAAGATTTAAAAAATTCAATTAGTGTTCACGTATCGCTTCAGAAAGAGAACTATCTGTTTGTCCAACATATTCATATTCTTACACGAAATTCCACTTTTGACCTTTACATAGATACTGACTATTTTTCTTTGTTTGAAACTTCTTTTGTTCTCATGAATCCTTCAACTCCGTTGTCACCTCATTCAGACAGGCAGACTTCAAATTGTAATCTCTAATGAGCTCTACGTTTAATTTTCTTTTATAAAATTTAAAATGGGTCCTTGTGTTCATGAATCCTTCAAGTGAAGAATGCGTTTGTATCCAGCGTACCGACTAATAATATTCCGAATTGTGAGCCTTCATAGATTTTACCTTCCTTATCATCTTTTTATATTTAGAAAGGGTTCTTCTAACATTTTCATAATGACTCATAATCTGAGTTTCTTTTCCACATAAGTATGTCCTTTGAGATTAGAATTAAATATCGGTACATATACTTATCATGAGATTGTGCGATTGTGAGATTTCCGATAGAGTTGTAATTGTAGGTATAAAAATCTATCGGCGGTAGCGCGAATGATAAACAGCAATTGTTTTGCAAATTGACGATAATGTTAACGAACCCATTATCAAGTCGCCCACGGTGATTTTAATAGTGCAATAGGTGAACAGTTCAGTTCGCAAAAGATTCAAATTTTGTTTACGTACATCCAACAGGAATACATAACAATTTATCTGTCGATGTTATTCCTAGCAAAGCGCAGTACGTAATCGAGGGTTGTATAAATACACTATTTATAATAACGATCTATTTTTGACTGTCCAACAATCGGTGTAAGAACGTGGCCTGATACAATACCTTAAGAAAAAATTAATTTTGTTTGGAGTATTAAAAGTAAAAGCTTAAAAGGAAACGGAAGTTGCGTGGGCACAAATAACGAAAATTCGATAGTGGGCAGTTGGCAGCATGTCAATGAGTCATCAAGCACCATTGTCTCGGGGCGTTGGCGGTCATCGCTGGTTACTGATTGACTGGGACAAATTAATTGAAAATTAAGTGTCCTAATATACTTCTTACAGTAATTTTGATATTTTTCCTTGAATTATTTTATCTTATTATTTTTTGAATTTATGAGGGTTGTTTTTATTTTCTGATAAGATTTCACGACAAAATTTAGTAAATAATAAAAAATTTGTTTTGGAAGATCTGGAACATTCAGGAACTTTTTAAAATCGTGAAGTGCGTATCGAAATATCTAAAACTTTCTGTGAAATAGTTCAGATACTTCACAAGCACTGAAGAACATTTAGAAAATTAACAGAATTTTGGATTACACATTGGATCTTTGGTTTTTTAGAATTAGGGAGGCTTGCAAACTTAAACTAAAAAATAATTTAAAACTCACAGTTCACACATTAACAATGCTAACAGAAAAGTTATCAAAAAATTGATAGATAGGGATTGTTTTTATGTTAAAGCTGACAAAGGTAATAAAGTTGTGATATTAGATAAAAAGGACTATTACGAACGGGTTGATGACCTTATTAGTAATGGACCTTATTCCAAACTAAATAAAAACCCTTTACCTAGTATGATTGCAGAATTCACTAAAACTGTAACACAATGTCACAACATTATTACTCCTGCATTAAAACGTAAGTTACTTGTATCAGGTCCAACAGTTCCCCGCATGTACTGTTTGCTCAAGATACATAAACCAGGTAGGTCAGTGCGACCGATTGTCTCTGCAATTGGTTCGCCGACTTATAGGCTAGCCAATTGGTAGACAAATGAATTCAACAACCTCCCAATTAAACCACCTAGTTTTTCAGTTAAGAATTCAATTGAATTCATAAACAAAGTCAAAGATATTAAGCTAAAAGACAGTGAGGTTATTGTTTCATTTGATGTTTGTTCCCTTTTTCCAAGTGTGCCGTTCTGCTTACTTTGACATATTTAGAGGATTTACTTAAAGAAAATGGTTTCTCCCATGACATTGTAGTTGAGTACATTACTCTAACTTCAATGTGCATGCGACAAAATTATTTTCAAATAAACGGTTGCTTCTACGAACAGAAAGAAGGAACAGCTATGGGGAATTCCTTATCACCCTTCATAGCCGATCTATTCATGAGTCGTTTTGAAAGTGACCTTAGCCACCTAAAGTTTTTTCCTCGAATATGGCTTAGATACGTGGACGACATTTTTGCTATCTTCGATTTGAGCTCCAGAAGTCTCCAAGACTTTCTTGATGTTTTAAATTCACGTTTCCCTTCAGTCAAATTTACTGTTGAATTGGAGAAAGATGGCAAGCTACCATTCTTAGATGCGCTGGTTATAAGAAATGAGAATTCTTTAGAATTTGATATCTATAGAAAACCCACTAATACCTCTAGATTTATAACCAACGACTCTAATCATTGCGTTCAACATAAAATGGCTAGTTTTAATTTTCTTGTACATAGATTGCTTAGTTTTCCTCTTAGTAAAAGTAGTTATCATAGGGAACTCTGTACAATTAAGAAAATTGCGATTGACAATGGTTACAATAGTAACATCATTGATAAATTATTTAATAAGATTAAATTTAAGAATTCTGTTTCAAGATCTTCGACTTTTCAAACAGACACCAGTAAGACCAAGTTTATTACTATGCCATACGAGCCAAGATTTACTCGAGGATTCGAAGGCATTTTTCGTAAACTTGGTTTTCGCATTGCCTACAGTTCAAGTGGTAACTCCCTTCAAACTCTCCTCGGTAACCCCAAGGATAAAATTCCTTTCTTAGAAAAGTCGGGGATATATGAAATTAGCTGTAATGACTGTAGTAAAAAATATATTGGACAAACTAGACGCTCGATCTAAACCAGGTTCAAGGAACATTTAGCTCATGCACGGTTTGGTAGAGCCGAAAAATCTAGTGTTGCCCAACATATTCTTACTGAAGAACATAATATTAATATTAATAATCTTAAATTAGTTAAGGAAGTTAGGAATAATTGTCTACTAGATAGTTTCGAAAGTTTATACATTTGTAAAAATAACCAAATTTTACTTAACAATGACAAGGGTCCTATCCCTGAATCTCCGCTACTCAGTCTAGTTTAATTATTATTTTTTGTTATTGTCAAGGTCCATTGAACATCATCACTATTGCTGCTGAATCATGTTCACTGAACTTTAACAACTTTCAGTATATATTAGGATTAGTTCTCTTTTAGGTTTAGTTCACTTCAGTCCCTGAAGAAGGTAACTTTGTTACCGAAAATTGCTTCGGACAACTAAAGTGTCGTGTTTTGGCGTAGGGGTTTGAGCTATTTTGTTCGTTCTACTTTTTAGAATTAAAAAAAAAAATTGATGTTGACGGTCATCGCTGCTTACTGATTGGGACAAATTAATTGAAAATTAAGTGTCATAATATGCTTCTTACAATAATTTTGATATCCTTCCTTGAATTATTGAACTATTTTACCTTATTATTTACAAAACTATTCTTCACGTGCACTTATGAGGGTAGTTTTTATTTTCTGATAACATTTTACGGGAAATTCAGTTTAAAGCGATGTTGCTTTCGTTCTCTACGATTTGTATTCCCATTGTACTCTTGACCTTGTTACCCGCTACACATTATCAGTCCACCAGGGTCTCATTGAATCATACATACAAATCTTCATCTTCGAAGCAACAACAAGCATCATAAGCATAAATAATTATGTTAAAGAAAGAGACCATTTTTTAAGCGGATGCTCTACTATAGAGGTCACTCACTTACTCACTTTCAATAGTATGTAATTGCTGAAATCAGAACTTTTAATTTTCACATTAACGAGTTTCCTCTTACCTTAGGTGCCTATACATACATTAGAACGTTGCAGGAATTTCATTATAAATAAGTGTATCTACATAAATATTGTCCTAGACCACCTATCAGTGAATGGATCCTTTAGATAATAATTTTTTATCAGTGTTGACCCCAATCTATTTTTTGTCCTAGTTGATAATTAATTCACAGTCTATTAATAATACTATCTGCATTTATAATCAAATAATAATTACTAATTTGAAAATGTGTCCTTTAGCTAAGAAATTTAATAGTCCTTTAATATTTTTAATAAATTTAATTTTCTTGTGGAAAACACTTTATATTACGTAATAATTACTAAATAATAATAACTGAGACCAGTACCTTCGCCATTTCTGTTCAAAAATTTCGTCGACTTTTTTGCCTTGATGTTACATCTCTGTGAATAAAAATCCTAGAGTTTTAAAGAAAATGTAAACTTCCTTCAAGACATTCACTCTTTATAAAAAGAAATTATTGTTTGAGTATTTCATAACGCTATTGATTTATGCTCTAGTTAGACAAATCCGGAGAATAAGGTGGGAGATTCTTTTAAAAATTGTGGGAATTTGTGGAAAATTACTGCAGACTGATGGAAAATCAAACTGGTGAAGTACCAAACACAAGGTTATTTTCTAAATTTTCACAAAAGTAACACTCTGTATTTTTTATATCAACAGTTTGTTAATAAACTATTACCTACTGTTATATTAGTAGGTACATGTGGGTATATAAATAAATTAAAATTGAAGAGAAACTGATCTGATCTTTTAGAATATTATTTGCAATCAATTGAATGATGACGATTGAAAGTCATTCAAATTCGGCTTGTTCCGGAACAGTGTGAACTTTTAACGAGACGAGTTAATTGATGAATTATTAAAAATGGGCACGAGACGTTTTTTTTTTTATACGTTCTTTTGGACGATTTAGTTTTTCATTCATTAAGTATTTTCACTCGGTTTGCTGTATAATAAAGGGAATAATGCATTTTAATGGGTAATTTGGTCACGCGATCAGATTTGATTAAAGGTCGTTGATACTAGATTGCCCAATTTGCATAGGCCAGGTCAAAATTAACTATTATTATTAACCATGTTTGACGCCAATAAATAATTAATATCCAGCAGATGATTCTTCGGCAAAAGTCGAAGCCTGTTCAAATTAAAACGCCATCCCAATAATTAATGATTCCGCAGGAACACATTCTTAAATTTTAATCGATGAAAATAATTTGCTTCCGATTTTCGAGAAATTGATAATATTACGAAAAGGAGTGTAACATTTGAAAATATTCAGGAACTTTTTCAGATTTTTGGAGTATATGATGGAATATCTGGATATTTTTAGAAAATTTTAAAAATTTAGAAAATTTAATACCTTGAACAGCATTCAGAAATTTTTCAGAATTTTTGGATAAATTTTGGAACATTGATTATTTAGGAAAATTCAAAACTTTCAACACCTATGAATATTCAAGAATATTAAGGAAATTTTCATAATTTTATACAACAGTTTGGAACATATATCTGGAAGCGTTTTAAGATAATTTTCAAGACCTGGAACATTCAGGAAATTTTCAGAATCTTGGAATACATTGTATAACATCTTGAAGTGAATATATCAGAAAATTCAATACATATTTTTGAGATCTGGAACATTCAGGAACTTTGCAGAATTTTGGAGTACATATTGAAATATCCGAAACCTTTAGTGAAATAATTAAATTCTTTGGGAAAATTCAATACTTTTAAGATTTGGAGTACACTTTGGAATATCTGGAGTTTTCAGAAAATTTAAAAAACTTTGGAAAATTCAATACTTTTGAGATGTACAACGTTGAGGAACTTTTAACAATTTTAGACTATACTTTGGAAAATTTGGATTTTGATTAGAATATTTAAGAAAATTTTGGAAAACTTAAAACATCTACAACAATGTTTGGTAAATATTTAAAAATTTGGAGTACGTTTTGGAAGATCCGGAATTATTTGAGAAAACTGAAGAAAATTCAATAGATATCTGGAACATTGAGGAACTTTTTAGAATCTTGGAGTGCGTATTGAAATTTTCTGTGAATTAGTTAAGATACTTTTCGAAAATTCAGAACTTTCAATACCTGGAACATTCAGTAACTACCTGTTGGAATAATTGGAAAAATTTTAGAATATTTAAGTAAATTTTGGAAAATTCAAAACTTTTAAGCATTAAAACATTCAGAAACTACAGAATTTTGGACTGCTTTGTAAACTCGAAACTTTCATGAATATCCGGGAACTTATCAGGATTGTACATCTCATTTTAGAATATTTGGAATTTCTGGAAAATTCAAGAAAATTTTGGAAAATTTTAGTTTAATTAATGCTCCATAATTTTCAAACACATTTTGTTATATTTGTGCATTCTTCACCCTTCAACTTAATCTAACCTCTTCGATATTAGAGTTAAGAAAAGATTTTCACCACCAACTTCCATCCATGCACAGATAATGCTGATAAACTCTCATAAGTATATTATCCATGGAATAATAAGGGCTAGCTACCCTCATTCATACTTGATTATTACTTTTTGAATACTTCAGCCCTTTCATCTCATGATATTAATTATGTGTCCCTAAAATGGCGAGGAAGGTGTCTTACAAGACCCCATTAAATTTCATTCAAAGGCAGGGTGTCGTTGAAATTTTCACATCAACTTTTTAACCCAAAGAATTGTCACAATTTTTCTTTTAATTTAAACTTCATTATAATATATTTAAGAATGCTGTCCCTTATCGCATTTTGCTTTACTTCATCAAACTGTTTAAATATACAAATAAGTAAAGTTACGAATATGATTTGAGTTGGTTAACAATTTTTTCTCAATAATTATATTAGTAGGTAAATTTTTCATTAACGAACACATAAAGTATTAGATAACACATTACGTTCTGTTGCGTGAGGCTTATTGAAAGTAAAACATTTTAAAATTAATTACAAACGGTTTTATCCTTACCAGCTTACTCGACTTGTAAATCAATCGTAGCACAAGAATGGATTTAAAAGAATTAAAATAAATTTCTTTAGGATTCTGTAACCAAAAATCGATAGGCTTTACAATAATCGGAAGTGGCATGTATGCGATTACCGGAACCGGAATAAGAAAACTACGACGCCTGCACGTTTGTTACGTAATCTGCATTAGAAACCCACTAATTCACATTCTCTCTGTTATGATTTGATCGGATGTTGGTTAGTAATTACAAAAAACGATTACATAACGATTTTTGCTTTTTAAAAATATGAATTTCAAATCGGTGACCTCGCGTCATTAAAAATTTATGTTTCCAGAATCAAATTTCCGAATTACAATAATTATAAAAGACAACAGTCAATGGACCAGGTTGGATATGAAAAATTTCTTTTGCTCGTGTTATCAATGAATTTGTAGCATATATAGGGTGTTTAAAAAAAAGGCAAACAATTGTCTAATTAATTAATTATTAAAAGCCAAAAGAATGTCGAGTGACTGGCCACACGTCTCACTGACCACATAATACTTATAAAAGAAAGGAACAAGGACGTTCTAGTACCTAATACTGCCTAAAATTATTAAAATCTGTAGCTGTGGAGCAAGAAATAGTTAAAAAAAAATGCTTGTTTTGATAATTAGAAAAAATTAAAAATTCCGGCCAATTTTTAGCTAAGGCGTCATGACGTGAACTCTGCCGGAAACGTTTTATATACGGCTCATAGTTGTTTATTATGGCTTAATTTATTCAGTTGTTAATGAAAACAGTGAGAGCATTACTATTTTGTCTTCCATTTTACGCCAAATTTGGGCCAAAATTAGAATGAAGCCGCCATCTTACTGGTACATCGGTTGCATAAAACATTAAAATTTTACATAATTTCGGTCATTTCGTTCGATAATTTTACTTTCTAATGTTTTGGTTGTTTTTCTTATCGTGTGTGTTTTTGACGACATCTATTTAGCAGCCAACATCCGTAGACCAATAATATATTTATGTATGGCCGAATTAACAATGTCATTTTAGATATCCGCTCTTTATTTCTAAAAATATCCATTTCAAATGCAACCGTTTCTTCAAATAATTTTTTAATAAAGGGGAGGAAATTCGAATTTTTTCATTCTAAAAATTTAATCAATTTCAAAAATCCTCTTTCCCATAGTATACAAACGGAAGACATTTTCTAATCAAATTTCGAAAATATAAAATTAGTGCTTCCAACATACACATATAAAGCGAATTTTATGTAGGTATAGCCTATAAAATTCAAGATTAACATCGCTGAAGTGAAATTAATTTTCATTTCAGTTCGTACAAAATTTAGATTCCATTGATAAACAATAATGTAAAGCCATAGATAAATGCAAAAACTAATTCGTGAAAAATAATATGTAGGTATTTTATCTTGTTTTTAAAATGACGGATTGCTCCTACCACAATATATTTTATTTTATACACATGCAATCTTACATTTTATGCGGTATACAGGGTTTTTCAAGTTGATGGGCTATTAAAAGTATATAAATTAGTAGAAGGAATTCAATTCTGAAACTTGGGCTCAAAAATATTTTCAAGTTCGATTTACATCCGGTTATACCGGAAGTCGATACCAACTTTGCTATTTGAAATGGAATGGTATATTTTTTACGCTGAATTCGAATAAAACGTGTAATTCTAAGGTAAGTTTGATAACCAACTTGTACACCTATGACATCCACAAAATACGACTTAGAGTGTTGAAATTTTTACTAGTAATAGCTGAATATTAGTGCTAACGCCTTGACAAAACTGAATTAAATAATTTATACAGGGCGTTCAAAATAAAATTCTAAAATTGAAAAACTTCAAACACAAAAATAGGAAGTATCCATATAGATCGAAAGAGGATAAAAAAAGGAATCGATTGAAAAAAAAAATAGTAGGTGCCATTTGAAAAAACGAAGTAATTCCTGTTTGAAGTTTTTCAATTTTAGAATTTTATTTTTTGTACGCCCTGTATAAATTATTTAAATCAATTTGTCAAGGCGTTAGCACTAATATTCAGCTATTACTAGTAAAAATTTCAACACTCTAAGTCGTATTTTGTGGAAGTCATAGGTGTACAAGTTGGTTATCAAACTTACCTTAGAATTACACGTTTTATTCGAATTCAGCGTAAAAAATATACCATTCCATTTCAAATAACAAAGTTGGTATCGACTTCCGGTATAACCGGATGTAAATCGAACTTGAAAATATTTTTAAAAGAAGCGGCATAAATAATAACCAAATGAGCCCAAGTTTCAGAATTGAATTCCTTCTACTAATTCATATACTTCTAATAGCCCATCAACTTGAAAAACCCTGTATACAGGTATTTGGATTTTAAAACTATTTTAATTAATACTTATTTACATAGTTGCGTGACATGAAAAATGTCACCCTCTACTCCACCTTAACCCTTTGTAACTCATTTCTAAAGTGCTGAACTGAATTAAATCCAAAGAAAAATAAACGTAGAACTTATATTATTTCGTTCCAAACACGTAAGTTTCTACGTTTATGTAGATATAATACATTACATGCTGTCAACATTTCACCAACCAAAAGTTCCCTTTTAGAACAAAAGAATTCTAGACTTTGAATTTTTTTAATTACCCATCAACCATCTACTGTGTATTCTAAAAACAACCCTTAACAATATACGTATTACTTTAAAAAACGCGATCTAAAATCAGATTTTTATTGAATTCATCTGTTTTTCATCCTTACACTACCTTAACATCCTCTAAATTTCTTTTAGACCTGTATTGCTCCCTGAAGCCCTCCAGAGCCCTCATATTTATTTTTATTTCATACTATTACCTACTCTATCACTAACCAACAGTTCCCATTGAGAATAAAAAAATTCCAGACTTCCAATTTTTTTTATATTACCAACCATCTGCTGTGCATTTTAAAAACAATCATCACTAATACGTATTACTTTACTAAACGCGATCTAAAATCAGATTCATATTAAATTCACCTGTTTTTTGACCCCTACATTACCTTAAGACGCTCTAAATTTCTTCTAGACCCCTATTGCCCCCCTGAAGCCCTTCAAAGGCTCATATATATGCTTGTTTTATATCTTTTATGAATTTATTTCCTACTGTATCCAAAATTGGACGACTTTTGAGTAGCTTATAATAGTGTATAATACGTTACATAAGCTTACGTCCGATTTTTAATTTAAAATTACAATTTCCCTTTCGTTGAATGAGGAACTTGGGTCAAAATGCGCGCAATTGAAGCATGAGGACGGTGATAACAACTTGATAATATATTAGATATGTGCATCTATTTACAGCCGTGTCAAAAAATAAAACACATTGATAAACCCACTTAATAAATTAAAATGTAGAGAAATTACTATACATGTAGTAGGTATTTACCTATGCATAAGTATTGTACGAAAATTAAAAGGAAAAAATTAAAGTATAATACATCATGGTATATTTATTCTGATACATAATTTTCAGTGTTAAGTGGGTTGGTACCGCTATAACTCCAGAATGTCTGATCGTGAATTAACTTAATTTACAAACTTCAATAGTTTCTTAACCGCCACGTGTGTGTATATATAAGTAGATATAGATACTGCCAAAATTTCCAGATACCAATAGCTTATTTAAATCTGTTCAATGATGCAGTACGTACCTAATGCAGTGACGCATGACGTCAATCACACCACAAATGAATTGTTACCAAGCGCAAGACATTAAAATTACTAGGGAAGCCGATGATATTGACGTATCAACTAGGTACGTTATAAATAATGATTTCTTAATTAATACTCGGTAATTAATTCTAGACTGTATTTATCAATCAACAAATCAAGTTAAATTACGTTTCGTTTTAATTCAATTTATACAAAATTTAAAATCCATTGATAAATGCAGTTGCTCGTGCCAACATTGACTCTTTAATATACATGCAATTTTAAATTTTATAGAGTGTACCTCAGTACCTAATAGAAGTATATAATATGGTTGTTCACTTGCATTATTTTAAGGTGTAGTTTCTGAGCGAATAATAAGGGATGTGGCAACTCACTTGGGACATTCGAATTTAAATTTTACTCTTATTATTTTGTTATGATTAGGTATTGTTAAAATTTCTTTTAAAAATGTGTGTAGCCTTTCGGTATCCTCAGAAGTGTAGACTTCCGTCTGCTTGGCTGTCTGCTGTCGTGTGTGAACATTCCGCCATCCAGAACGCCTCTGAAGATGCCGACTGCAGACGTCGACGAAACGTCAGGCAACAAACCAGCCTATAGACCACGGTCCCAAAGCTCGCAAGATTATAGTAGTTTATATTTTTTTAAAAGTGAATAAACAATTTACAACCTTTTTTAAATATGTTATTATTAAGGTGTGTCTCATCTGGTATAATTATGGTCATTATCATTTTCATTGATTACGACGACGCAATAAATAGCCACACATACAGAAAATGTTAATTGGCAACATCTGTAGATATAGAAAAAGATGAAAATATAAAAAAATCACCTGAGCCCTAGCTAGACTATCGAGTGACTCTAATGGGTGGTCATTATCGTGATTGATTGGTTCGAACGACTAAAGTTTGACATTGGCCCACTGTTCAAAAATTGGACAATTTGTTAGGGCTGTCCCTGGAAGTAACGGCCAAGGTGACTTAAACCGTCACCACGAAACGATATTATTATACAACGAAGCAAGTATATTTTGGGTACAATTTAAAATTTCAGAACAAATTATATTATTAAGTAATTCTCGATCTTCTATTAAAGCAAAGATCATCATTCAAATTGCAAACAAATGAATATCTACAGTTAGGTAACAACAGGGTGTTCGTGACGAAGAAAATCATCAAAAACAATTTTATTTAAATACAAATTCTTTTTGGAATTAAACATTCTAATATTTAACGTCGTTAGTTACAGAATATACAAGTCAGTGGCGACTCGTGGGTCATACAAATTGGAGTTTAAATTTATACTTAACGTTCCCTGAACATCAGACATCTCACTATTCACTTTTAGTTTTATCGAGTAAATTTTATTTTAGGTATGTACCTACATCGTTATTTAATAAAAAAAAAATTGGGTTGCATTTATTTTAGGGGATGACCAATATTAATTATGAAAGATATTTCCTTTTTACTTTGGACCTCCATCCCTTTTAGTAAGATTTGGTACGATGTAGTGGGACCTCTGCATCCCTTCACATAAGATTTACTTGAAGTGAGATTCCTTCTTCTTTAGAAAGATATTTCGGAAGATTTTGTTGGACTCGCATAATTAATGGGTGTCCCCCTTTTAATATCAATATCAAACACAAAATTCTGATAATGTTAGAGATAATTTTTGTATAAACGTGACGTTAATTATAAGGAAATAATTGCCTTTGAAGTTTTCACGAAAAGTCCTAATTTAAGCATAACATATTTCTGGGGAAGAATGACGGCAATTTGTAGTTAAAAACGATAATAAACATACTTTCCCTTTCAGATTAACCGGATGTTATGTTGGCGTGCGAGCTAGACTTGGTTTCAAATAAAACGATTACAGAAAATTTTAATTCTGACCTTGACTATTGACGCAAGAATACTACAGTCAATAAAATTTCATTTTCATGATATTACTACAACAAGGGGATGCAATAATTTATTCATTATTTTGCCAGTTGTAGAAATTTAGTAGAAAGTCGTCTATTGTAGGGTTTATTTAAAGTGAGAGCTGTAGTAATAAAACATTCAGTAAAAGCTTTCAAACGATTCTAAGCTTTGCAAAGGCACGAGTGATTAATAAAATATAAAACCGTTGCTACAACGTTTTCATTGCATTTGGGCATAAATAAAGTGTGAGCTGTCACTTGTTGACAGTTTTATTGTCTGAGCCTCCACTTTACATGACTCGCACTATAGCGTTTTCTCAAAACTCTTTTCTGCACCTTTAGAGTGTCATAAAAGAAAAAATACTTAAGGAAGAAAACGATATACTAGAATAAACGAAAAAAAATATTCTGTGTTTAAAAAAATAATTACTACATCAAGCATTTCTTAGATTTGGCATTTTAGGAGTCCGACTAAACATTTTTACTTTCCTGTTGGTATACGTGTTTAGTCCTTCACGATAAAAATAATTGTTTCCCCAAGGACTTCTATTCTTAAATATATTTTAACGTTTGTAACAGAAATTCAAATGGGAATGCTATTTATTATTCGATTGGATTTGATGTTGAAACGTGACAAATTAGTAATGATATGACTCCTTGAAGAAGGACCTTTTTCACATTCAAATTTCACGAAAAATCGAAAAATCAGATCATAAAACATTAGAATATATAATGGTAACATTTTAAACAGACATAATCAGATAATATTAACGGGTATTGATTATTCTAACCGTTATGACTACATTTCTTAAATTTAATTCACCACATTGGAACAGAAATAAATGGGACATGAATTATTTCAATAGCATGTTCCGCAACGTGTTTCCTATTATAACGAAAATAATTCAGATCAGTGATTTAGGTCCTGTTTGTCGCTTCCCAATTCCGACACGTGCCCAAATAATTTTAACATATGTACATAAACTACTGTACGAAACATGGACAGAAATTCAAAATAAACAGTTAAAAGTGAACCACAACGTTTGCACATGCGATGTTTCTCCTTTTAATCAGGCTATACACCCAACGATTTAGAAAAAATGATAATTCAATGTCATCGCCGGACATCCCATGCAGTATTCAAAAGACAATTATTTTTCTTTCAGTTTAAAGTGTTCCAAATGTGTATAATCCATACATATTTTAGTGGAGTAAAATACAAATTGTTCAGGGTGGTCAGTAAAAGAAAAATAGAAAGAAGCGGATTTATTAGACAGTAATCAATCATTCATTGGATTGGCTGCTTTAATACCATGAGATATAAGAACTTTGTACAGTAGAGAATAATAATAAATGAGATCCCAGGGTAAGAAATTAATAGCAGATAACACACATCAGATACCTCGAAAGTCAGAACGATACTGGCTCAGATAGATCAGATGATATGCTGTAGATAATTCACTATACCTATGTAAATAAAATGCCTCAGCATGTAACGTCGTCAAGATAATACAGAATATTAAAGAGATTTATAGTAGACAATACAAATGAGATACCTCAAGAGTCAGGACAATACTGGCTGAGATAAATGAAATGAGATGCCTCCGATAATTCACTGTATGTAAGTAAAATGTGAGAGATTAGAGGTATGTAAATTCCTTAAGATTAAACAGAATATTCAAGAAATTTATAGTAGACAATACAAATGAGATACCTCAAGAGTCAGGACAATACTGGCTGAGATAAATGAAATGAGATGCCTCCGATAATTCACTGTATGTAAGTAAAATGTCTGAGAGATTAGAGGTATGTAAATTCCTTAAGATTAAACAGAATATTCAAGAAATTTATAGTAGACAATACAAATGAGATACCTCAAGAGTCAGGACAATACTGGCTGAGATAAATGAAATGAGATGCCTCCGATAATTCACTGTATGTAAGTAAAATGTCTGAGAGATTAGAGGTATGTAAATTCCTTAAGATTAAACAGAATATTCAAGAAATTTATAGAGACAATACAAATGAGATACCTCAAGAATCAGGACAATACTGGCTGAGATAAATGAAATGAGATGCCTCCGATAATTCACTGTATGTAAGTAAAATGTCTGAGAGATTAGAGGTATGTAAATTCCTTAAGATTAAACAGAATATTCAAGAAATTTATAGTAGACAATACAAATGAGATACCTCAAGAGTCAGGACAATACTGGCTGAGATAAATGAAATGAGATGCCTCCGATAATTCACTGTATATAAGTAAAATGTCTGAGAGATTAGAGGTATGTAAATTCCTTAAGATTAAACAGAATATTCAAGAAATTTATAGTAGACAATACAAATGAGATACCTCAAGAATCAGGACAATAATTCGGACGAGATGCTCTATGCAGAAAACTGCCCCAAAATGAGAGGTATTTATAATTTTGAAATTAATACTGAAGATTCAAGCCATTTATAGTACACTGTACAAATACTATGCTTAAGAGCCGGAGTATGATAATTCAAAGGGGAGATCTAGGATAATTATTGTATGATGAGATTCCAAGTAAAACGGTCAGAACAATCCAAGTGACACTATTAAGATATGTAGGTACCTTTTTATCTGATACAAATGAGATGTTTATAAAAAAAATTTTATAGCAACACATTCTGATAAATTACTTTGTTATTCCATTACTGTTTGATATTGTATACATAAGAACAGATGCCACAATGAATTCCATATGTAAAATAAATATTAATATGTCTCCAGAATTACCATTTTTATTCGAAACTTGGCAATTTATATCACAAAATCGAATTATAATATTTCATTATTTATTACTCCCTGTCTGTATTCTGTTTATGTAATTATAGACTGATATAACGCGAGTTATGAAACTGATAAATCAATAAACAGATAAGTATAATAAGACGTAGTACGTAACGATTCTCAACACTGATCGATACGTTCTGACTCTTTCTATATACATATGTGTGGTGGTAGGTAATAAGAGTCAAACCTAATTCTACGTATTTTATTACCATAAAATGGCACACTTGCAGCTGTTACCTAGTTATACTTATCGGTTGAATATTAAAAAGTTCTAGAATTTTCAGATACCTACATTCAAAGGTACCCAACTACGAAAATGTACTACAAGTAAAGGACGGTTGCCATTTGCATGGGGTTTGGAAACATGACTTTGGACGTCCATTGCATAATCTACTTATGTAATTAGCACTTGGATTTATGGCAAACACTAACTAAAAGTGTCACCGACCTATTTCCGTCTACGCATGCCTTACTTCACACTGCCGCCCTTCATTGCTTGTTTTAAATCCCATCTGGATCACTATTACAAACGAACACCAATAGTGCTACAATAAGATCGGGTTTGTATCTATAATGTCAACTTACAATTTATAATCAACGTTTTGCGAATTAAGATTATTTGAGTGAGCAGTATCATCACCAATTAAACTTTTAAATTAAAATTTCAATGGTAGGTATGTGATGTAGAACCTTCTTTACCTTATTTCAGGTGCAGGCCTACAATTGCCCCAAAAGTGTTACAGTGTCCTGCTATCATAAATACGCACAAATATAAAAGGTCTTAAAATGTATCTCAAAATGCAGATTTCAAAATTTTTAACACTCTGTATTAAGAAAAATGCTTCATTATGAGGTATTAACATTTTGGGTCATTATTTCAAAATTATTTCATAATTACGAGAACCTTCGACCTCCCACGTTCTTGCAAACCCCACCTTTAAAACCCTGTTACTTTCTGTTAAAGAACCCCCAAGACTAAAATTTGACTTTTACGTAGTACCTCTTACAATTACATGACATCACGGTTTATTAATCTGAATTAATGAAATTTAATTTAATTTCCTCATCATGTGTACCCAGATGGGATAGGATGATGGTAATAATGGTACTACAACGCGTTGTACACGCAATAAGATGAGTAGTGCTAACCTTGAGACGGTGTTTCATTACCGTCTCCATTGGCCTAATAGGTTTCCATTTGTTTTCTTTACATGTCTCAGGAACAAGCATTAATCGAGAGGGAAAAAAAACAAGAAAAAAGGAAGAACAAATCGGTATCGGTAGGTACATAATGGTATTTTATTTATACTATGCGTACAGCGGGTGGACTAAGAAATCGTATACTACATTACTGTGTATGTGTACCTACTTACATATGTCCTCGATTATTTACCACAACACAATCAATTGATGTACAATACCTCCCTACTGTAAGATTGAATGTACGTCATTTAATACAAGTTCACATTACTTTATTGGCGGACTTTTACTTATTTATAATTTTGTGAATGTGTGGAATATTTTTTTTAAACCACTTCTACTTAAAAAATCCTACTTCCCTAGCAGCTGTCCTTAACTAACTGAACCCCAAAATATTTTCAATAAAGCCATTTTACGGACTGCCTTATTAATATTAATAGTAAAACATGGCTGAAGGTATTTGTATGAATTTTCCTATACACCATCGTATTTTACAAAAATGGCGTCGCCCTTTAACGATTGCATGTATGTAATAGAAATTATGCTTTTTAAAAGGCAGTTCGGAACAAAATGCAGAGTAGGAACTCATCATAATCAAAGTTTATTTTAATTATTGTTCCTACCTTCAATTAACCACAACCTCCTTCAGGAGGTAAAATAACTTTAAGCTGAGGTTATGGTTAACTTTGGGCTGGTTCAGTTCGAAATTTGATAGAAAATAGTTAATAAATGTGTCCAATTCTTAAAGAGACCCTAATTTTTAATCCTGTATCAAATTAACTTGTTAAACACTCCTAATTTTATCATTCCTTCATCTAACCTAACCTTCAAAAAGTGAAATTACTTTAAGGTGAAGTTTTGCTTAGTTCAAGGCTGCTACAGTTCGAAATTTAATCGAAAATAGTTAGTACATGCGTACAATTCTTTTTTAGAGGTCCTAATTTTTGACCTCATGTCAAATTAATCCCTAAAGTTCTCTAATTTAGTCATTAAAATAGTTAATAAATGTGTCCAATTCTTTAAGAGACCTTAATTTTTAATCCTGCATCAAATTAACTTCTTAAACACCCCTAATTTTGTCATTCCTTCATCTAACCTAACCTTCAAAAAGTGAAATTACTTTAAGGTGAAGTTTTGCTTAGTTTAAGGCTGCTACAGTTCGAAATTTAATCGAAAATAGTTAGTACATGCGTACAATTCTTTAAGAGGTCCTAATTTTTGACCTCATGTCAAATTAATCCTTAAAGTTTTCTAATTTAGTCATTAAAATAGTTAATAAATGTGTCCAATTCTTTAAGAGACCTTAATTTTTAATCCTGCATCAAATTAACTTCTTAAACACCCCTAATTTTGTCATTCTTGCATCTAACCTAACCTTCAAAAAGTGAAATTACTTTAAGGTGAAGTTTCGCTTAGTTTAAGATTGCTACAGTTCGAAATTTAATCGAAAATAATTAGTAAATGCATTCAATTTTTTAAAAGACCTTAATTTTTTACCCTGCATCAAATTAACCCCTTAAAGACACCTACTTTCGGTCACTTTGTTAAACAGTAAAAAAAAAAGAAAATTTTCGCCCGAAAAAAAAAAAAAAAGAAATGAGAGCAACTATTTTTGATTAAGGATTAAGGATGTGCATAATTTTGTTTTCACTCTCAAGAAGAGGCAAATTTCGTTTCTCGTGCGTCAGCCATTTTAAATAATGCGAACGTGTCGTTATGTCCGTTGTATTGGTTGGTATTGTTCAAAATTCAGTCAAGAATAATAAATCGATTTTAATAGAATTTAACAGTATGCTAATCGTCGCAAGAAAGTAACATCCGTTCGGTCTATTAATAAACTAAGAAAGTTATTTACAATCCGTTCATTAATGAAGAAAAAGCTTTATAACATCAAACTGACCTTTTCAAAAAGATCAGTAATAAGAAAAATAAGTGTTACACTTAAACTCAACTTTTACGAGCAACAACAACAACAACAAAGTAAAAAAACTGTCGCATTTTATTGTTAGGGGTTGTTTTAAATCTAACTATAAAGATATATTTATATCTAGATATACAAATTCAGTGGCAAGAAAATTTGGTACATTCTTATCGGCATATTCTCTTTTTCTACTTTCCAGTTTCATATTTTCTTCTAACGTTCTTAGAAATTTGGTAAACATATTAAGGTCTATGTATAAGTACAATAATATTATTTGAACAAGTCAGGTACTTGTTATTACAAATAACAACATTTTGGCTATTTACATTTATGTACCTAAATGTATAACTATTTGGGAATTCCCTTAATCATTTACCTTAACAGATAATATTTTTGAGAAGTGTTTATTTATTTGCACCCCTTGAGGTTTGATACAGGTAGAATTAACTAACGTATTTCCCAGACCTTTATACTTAATTATAACCTATTTCACTGTACACATTCTTAAATATATAAAACTTTAGAAACTACAAAAATTATTAGTAATTTCTCTTACAATTTAGAAAACTTTCAAAAAGAATTGAAAAAGATTTATCTATCATAATATTTGTTGATTTTGAAATTAATTAGAAGGGAACTTTAGATGAACTATTAGATACTTTAAAAAAAAAACCTTGAATTTTAATACATATTCTCATACGAAAATAAACCCTTTTAACAAAACAAGAAATAGTTGAGAATCCTAAATAGGATTTTCAGTCACAGAAACTTTAATTAGTGTTTGAAAAACAAATGATGTAGTTGTTATTACACATGTAGGTACCTTGTTGTTTGCTCCAATACAAATTGTTGTTTGCCCCAATACAAAAAGAAGAAATTCTATTAAAGCTTAATTTTTCTTTTCGAACGTTTATTCATTTGACCCAAAATAAATTTGTATTGAATTTACATCCTCTTATATAAGGACCATCAAGCGACGTAATTTGTCTTAAAGCTTCAAACACATTCTGTTTGAATCAATCAAAACAACGAGAAAATACTGAATACATTACATCCTTAACATGGACCCAGGTACAACATGGGCCATTAAAAATAATACAAAAAATTTGATTACAAGGTTCGTTTTTAGAACTTTTTTATAAAATTAAGAAACTAAGTTTATAAAATATTTTACGATTCTTTTTTTCTTTATTACATAATATTACAGTCGAACTTCAATAACTCGAATGACCATATAGCGCGGTATTCGAGTTATTGAATAATAATTTTATGTGCTTAGTCAGTCGGTTGAAGTAACGTGGTCCCTGAAAATTTTACAGTCTGCAAGAAATAATAAAGAGAACGCATTCAGAGGAAAAAGTAATGAACACTCTAAAACTACGACAAATAAGTTTAGTAAGTAGGGCACCCCTAATGTTCGCTCCCCGGTAGTTTAATTTATACCTGAGGTTCTCGGTAGGTAGGTACTGTTGGGCGCTTCAACTTAGATATAATTTAATCGTACAACATCCTACAGAAACGTAAATAATATTTTGTAATAGATGCAACTGTTACTCCCCAAGTTTGCAAAAAACTACAATAAATATTTAAAATATTATGTTCTTTTTAAAGTTTAGTGTATGCCCCGATAAATTTCGTTTCAGATTAGACATGCAACTGCCTCCCTTAGGCTCTTATCAGCAAGACTATAATGGCTATAAAATTGTGCATTATTAAGGCATTCCCCCGGAAAATTCGACTTATCTACGTTCGATTTTTCGATGTTTTGCTTTAGATAATATTTAATTCCTCGTGAAATAAAGCAATAATAAGTGGTCTCAAATGTTTCCCACATCCTCCTGGGATTATTATACAGTCAAATTCGTATTATTTATTTATGCAAAAATAATTAAGCGAATACAGATTGACAGTGATAGTTTCCATAAATATAAATTAGCAGAAAGTTCAAATTTGAATAACAAACTTACGCAGACAAAAAGAACAGCTGTCTTTTATAACAATTTTGTAGACAAAGTTTGACCTTGATGTTTGACACTTTTTTGAAATTCAGCAGATTGTTTCTATTACAAAAGCTACCAAACTCGTTATATTAGAAAATTCGATATTTTGTAAATTTTACTTCATAAATAAAAATCTTATAACTACTCGAATTTGTATTTGTTGTAGGTATAGGCTACTTTTTCCTTTTTATTGTCACTTACATGTATATAAAATAAAATTTAATTCTCCTACCGACTAAACATCTTCCATCAGAATTTTATTATAGATATAATTTTTTTTGTAAATTCTATGTAAATAATTTAATGTAATATTAAGAATTGTAGAATTTTAAATATACAGTTATGTACAATTATTATAAAAATGGTACCTGTATTACCAACCTTACAAAAAAGGAAAAATTAAAGTGGAATTTTTAAAAACTTACCCTTTTGGCTATTTTGCTTCAACTGCATTTCCTGTAAAAAAATAAAATTAAATAAATCGATAAAAAGCACTTATTAGTGGTTTATGTTACAAGGCCAAAGTAGTTGATACTTTAGGGCACGTATTTCTGAGCATATCTCAGTAGATAATATTTACGCAAATAAAAAAAAAGAGCAGAAAAAATTCCAATAAATCAATAAAAAATATCGTAACTTAATATTGTACATAACCTAAGAAGGCCTTTTATAATAATTCAATTAAATAAAATAATTAGAAAATTTTAATTTGTTGTTTGCCTTACATAGACCAAGACTCCTCCCTTTTCATACCCCCTCCCCTAATTTTAAGTAGGTATACAACAGGGATGATATATAAATTACACCTGTCAATATTTTAAAATTAAATGCAGTAATAATTTTGTCACGTCAACAATAAAATTTAAACGTTTTTGTGTGTTAATTTTATTTAAATTACATAACATATTTAGTATATAAAAATAGTGTTGGTGCAGTTTTCCGTATCTGTTGTGTTTTTGAATTTTTAATTGAAAATTGCAAACATACGCTGTGGTCGACAATTTATTCAAACACAACAACAATTTTTATCAATGGAAAACGAATCGATCTAGAGAGCTGAAAATCGAACCGATTTCCTGAAGTTCCTGCTATCTAATATGCTAATCGGTTTTCACAGTGTATATTTTATTGTCGAACGAAATCAATTAGATTCAGATCAAATATTCATCACCTCTGTCGCCTATAAATACGTACGAGATCGTCCTTAGAATCAGACGAACTTCAGTGTTCTCCCAACTAAGCTGAAAATCACTTTCAGCCGTTGCAAATTTGCTTAAGTGCATTTCAATCTCCGAACGAGAAAAAAAAAAACAAACGTCAACATGTTTCAATTTTTGTACTTCACCCAATTGTCGGCCGTACTTTTGCTTTTATTGACCGTAATAGTCGTGTACATTATATACAACAGTATCGAAAGAAAATCAGCTGAAGAAACGGGCGACTGTCTACCACAACCACCAACACCAAGAGGACTACCAATCATTGGACATTTGCATCTCCTCAGCGGCTACGAGGTCCCATACCAAGCATTTAGTGCCCTTGGTAGAAAATACGGAAACGTAATTGGCCTCAAGCTGGGATTCGTCAAAAGTGTCATTGTTAATGGACAGGAATGTATCAGGGAAATTTTGGTTACCAAGGGGCACCATTTCGACAATCGGCCCAATTTCGAAAGATACCAACACCTATTCGGAGGCAACAAAGAAAACTGTAAGTATCACAATCCCTTCTTCTACCCATCATTTTCTTTAATTATTTATAGATTACTTATTACTTTTTATTGTTACAGCTCTTGCATTTTGCAACTGGTCTGAAACCCAAAGGACAAGGCGCGAGATTCTACGAGCCTACACCTTCCCAAGGGCGTTCACTAACAAGTTCATCTCATTGGAACAAATTGTAAACAACGAAACCGACAGGATGTTAGCACAACTTTCTTCAAACGACGTAACCTTCAAGCCATTGCTTCTCCAGAGTTGCGCTAACATCTTCACGAGTCACTTTTGCTCACGCAAATTCTCATACGACAATAAGAACTTTGCCAAAATGGTGGACAATTTCGATGACGTCTTCTACGAAGTAAACCAGGGGTACGCAGCAGATTTTCTGCCATTTTTGTTACCCCTTCATTACAAAAACATTGCCAAAATGAACAACATGGCCCACTCCATCCGCAAATTCATCGAAGAAGACATTATCGAAGACAGATACAACACCTTCTCAGACGAAGAACCATCAGATTTCGTCGAAAGTTTGATCAAACATGTTAAGCACACCGAAGACTCCAAAATGGACTGGGACATGGCCTTGTTCGCATTGGAAGACATCATTGGAGGACACTCTGCAGTAGGGAACTTTCTCATGAAATTACTGGCCTATATTGTAAATGAACCTGAAGTCCAACGCAAAATTCAAATGGAAATCGATTCAGCAACACTCGAAGGTTCATCCTATAGGAAAGTTTGCCTTTCTGACCGATCCGCCTGCCCATACACAGAAGGGGCTATTTTTGAAGCAATAAGACTGATTGCATCCCCTATTGTACCACGTGTTGCAAACCAAGACACTTCCGTTAATGGTAAGCATCAGTAAAACCATAACCCAATTCAATTTCCACATCGTAACATATTATTTTGGGAATATGTAATCTAACGTAATTTTTTGTTTATAGGTTACAGAATCAAAAAGGACACTTTGGTATTCCTCAACAATTATGACCTCAGTATGTCAGAGAAGCTTTGGGACGAGCCAGAAAAGTTTCTGCCAGAAAGATTCATTGCTGACAACCACGTGGTGAAACCAGAACATTTTCTACCATTCGGGGGTGGTAGAAGGAGTTGCATGGGTTACAAAATGGTTCAGCTCATCAGTTTTGGAATTCTGGCGTCTCTTCTTCAACAATTTACCATTCTTCCATTGCCCAACGAACAGTATAAAGTACCCATTGGTAACTTGGCCTTACCAAAAGATACTTTTTCATTTAAATTTGTAAAAAGAAATTTCTAATTTCTACAAGGAGAGATTGAAAGTACTGAAGCAATTTGATCCACGGGAAGCTGCATTTTGTATCAAAATGGAGTCTCCTTCCTTTTGTTGTAAGAAATACAAATAATTGTTTTGTAATTTTTAATTATTATTATTATTATATTGTATACATAGAAATCTAATATTTATATTTTGTGATTACTATTTATTTGTTTACTAATTCAACTGATAAGACTTATGTTGATGTATTTTAAGATTATTTAAACGTTGCTAGTATTATTAGAATAATTTTGTATTTATATACACCAAAGAATTCCCAATAAAAATTATAACACAAAATACAAATTTGCATCTTTTAGTTATAAAAATCCCTCTTCATATACATAGAACCATTTTACATTTCTCTCATTAAAGAGAATTAAAAAATAATTCAAATTCGATGTTATATAACTGACAACGACAAGATCAAGCTCACGTAGGATTATCTCAATGGATTCTCTTCTAAGAAATTTTATTTACATCATTATAAATATTTTGAACGTTTTGGACATGTATTCAAGAATTATGGTAGATAATAGAGCAAAAGTCTAATAAGGGGTTATGTTCGACGTTTGGAAAGTGTACAAGAAGTTTAACAAATTTTATTGGAGACTACGATAGTTTTATAAAACTGTAATAACCTCTACAGGATATCGTAAAAGATGAAATTTGGTAACTGAATCATTTCCACAATTTTGGTTGAGTTCCACAAGCACCTGAAGAGGGTGATGTGTTTTTGGAGCCCATATTTTTGATTCTAAACATCAAAAAAGTATTTTACTATCATCCTGAAGTTTAACAAATTTTATTGGAGTCTACGGTAGTTTTATAAAACTGTAATAACCTCTACAGGATATCGTAAAAGATAAATTTTGGAAACTGAATCATTTCCACAATTTTGGTTGAGTTCTACAAACACCTGAAGAGGGTGATGTGTTCTTGGAGCAGATATTTTTGATTCTAAACATCTAAAAAGTATTTTACTACCATCCTGAAGTTTAACAAATTTTATTGGAGTCTACGGTGGTTTTATAAAACTGTAATAACCTCTACAGGATATCTGAAAAGATGAAATTTGGAAACTGAATCATTTCCACAATTTTGGTTGAGTTCCACAAGCACCTGAAGAGGGTGATGTGTTTTTGGAGCCCATATTTTTGATTCTAAACATCAAAAAAGTATTTTACTATCATCCTGAAGTTTAACAAATTTTATTGGAGTCTACGGTAGTTTTATAAAACTGTAATAACCTCTACAGGATATCGTAAAAGATAAATTTTGGAAACTGAATCATTTCCACAATTTTGGTTGAGTTCTACAAACACCTGAAGAGGGTGATGTGTTTTTGGAGCAGATATTTTTGATTCTAAACATCTAAAAAGTATTTTACTACCATCCTGAAGTTTAACAAATTTTATTGGAGTCTACGGTGGTTTTATAAAACTGTAATAACCTCTACAGGATATCTGAAAAGATGAAATTTGGAAACTGAATCATTTCCACAATTTTTATTAAGTTCCACAAGCACCTGAAACGTATACCTATCAACCTAGCACGACAAAGTAATTTTTCCGATTTCTGACTTGCACTATAATTTGTCGCTAATTTGTCGCTGAAAGATGACACATTCAACGAATTTATCGCTAGTCTTATCTTCAGCTGATAAGCGAAAGACTGCTGAAAAACTATCAAACAATTAATTAAGGAGTACTTTGTTACATTTGTTTAAAGAGATCGGATTTATTTACCAAATTTTTAAATTAGATTTTCCCTGTTTCCCCCAAGTTGGGCCACACGTTTGATGGCTTTCCAGCAATGTTTTGCTTAACAGCTGGAGATAAGACTAGCGACAAATTCGTTGAATGTGTCATCTTTCAGCGACAAATTATGGCCTTTACAGTAATTTCCTTTTCGAGATACGCTGTGTGTAGTTCTACCTTGATATCAAGCTAGAATACGAGCTGATTATGACTAAACGGCACGAGCGACAAATTTTTGGGTTTGGTAACAAATTAGCGACAAATTATAGTGCAAGTCAGAAATCGGAAAAATTACTCTGTCGTGCTAGCTTGATATACATGCACCTGAAGAGGGTTATGTGTTTTTGAGACCCATATTTCTGGTTCTAAACTTCAAAAAGTATTTCATTATTCTCCATTTTTGTGTTAGATTAATTAATAAAATGAATAAAACCTTGTTGTGGAATATTTAAGGGCAAGATAAAATAATAGTAAAGAATAAACACAAGTTTCAAAAAACTTTTATTGTAACACACTACAATTGTTTCGACACACAGTATCTTCATCAGGTGTGATAAATAGTATAAACTTAGTCTAAATTACAAGCTATATATAGGTACAAAAATAGAGGGGGGTATTAGAAAATATTTAATAATGGCGACATTTTGCAGTCTACTTGGTCATTTAACGCTAAATTTTGTTTGTAAAATCTGTTTATTTCTAAACCTTCTAGATAGTCGAGTTTTAAACTATTGTTCTGATAATGTAATATTTTATAATCTAAATGGAAGTTATGTCCCTGGCTATTAAGATGATCTGCATAAGTGGAATCAGATTTTTTATTAACAAAACTATTGTAGTGCTCTTTAATCCTAGTTTTAAATGATCTACCCGTCTTTCCTACGTACACTAAATTACAATTTGCACAACTTAAACAGTACATGCTAAACCTTTCCATCCTATGTCCCACAAACTAGCTACTTTTTATGCTTCTATACATAGATTGATCCATATACCCCTGAATACGGAAAATTATTCAACAGAACTAAAAAGAATTCATGTAATAGCAATAAATAATGGCTACTCAACTTCAGTAGTAGATGACATTTTAAACAAAAAACTTAATCAAAAAACATTAAACATCATATATCCGAAGATCAAAAGTAAACCAGAAAAGTTTAATTGTTTAACATACTTAGGGAACATCACTACAACTATAGGCAACAACATCAAACGTATAAACAATAGTTTTATCTCTTTCAAAACCAACAATTCATTAGGTCTACATATTCTTTACAACAAATGTAAAACACCTAAAGATCTTAAATCTGGGGTGTACTGTTTAAGTTGTGCAAATTGTAATTTAGTGTACGTAAGAAAGACGGGTAGATCATTTAAAACTAGGATTAAAGAGCACTACAATAGTTTTGTTAATAAAAAATCTGATTCCATTTATGCAGATCATCTTAATAGCCAGGGACATAACTTCAATTTAGATTATAAAATATTACATTATCAGAACAATAGTTTAAAACTCGACTATCTAGAAGGTTTAGAAATAAACAGATTTTACAAACAAAATTTAGCGTTAAATTACCAAGTAGACTGCAAAATGTCGCCATTATTAAATATTTTCTAATACCCCCCTCTATTTTTGTACCTATATATAGCTTGTAATTTAGACTAAGTTTATACTATTCATCACACCTGATGAAGACACTGTGTGTCGAAACAATTGTAGTGTGTTACAATAAAAGTTTTTTGAAACTTGTGTTTATTCTTTACTACCTATTATGGATAAGTTTCAACGTGTATCAGCTTTGAACCTAAATACAAGATAAAATACGTTATATTATTCTTGAAGATGACTAACAAGAGATATTTTTTTATCGAATTGTGAACAACCCAAGAGTATTTACTCAGTTATCAACGAACACGAGAAACGAAGCAATAATAGGAAGTGCTTTTGTCGAAACGATCTTCATATGTATGTACATTCATTATTAAGAAAGTATAAGAATATTTAACCAGAAGTTGTTTATCACGCTACTATTTTTACTCCTTTTAAACCACCCTTTCCTGCATAAAGTAAGTACGTCGACAATTACCATTAATAACAAATGTTAATCAGAGCGACTGTTTTTCAATCGTATCGAACAATACACGATAAATGTCGTACAAAATGTCCTTAGATGAGAACATTTTCCGTTGCACGACCTTCCTTAACAGAAAGATGTGACGTAGATCTAATGTATACGACGTAAACGGTAAACACAAACGGCGATTACCTTGAATTCTGAAAACCCTTTCATTAACTCATCACATCATGTATTCGAAATTACATTTGCCAACCTATTTTTATTACATATGTACTTCGGTAGGTATCGTTATTGCCTTCACTTCAGCAAAATTTATTTCGATTCGATCGGAAACTATTAACAACAAACTGACAGTAGGTACTGTTAAAAAAAGAACTATTGTTAGTATCAAACTATTTATTTAGAAAAGGAGGTGATTAACAAAATGAGAGGCAGCAGCACAATTTCCAAAACCACAGCCAAAAATTGGATTCCATTCATAACTGTGGCACTTACAGTGAGCTGAGCAAATTAATTGCTTGCTAAGATGTTTTTAATGTGGAAAATGAGTAGTTACAGATTATTTTTTTTTGTATTTAATAAATGTATGAGAAACTTATTATTCGATCGAAAATAATACGGCTTAACCCCCTTTATTATAATGCAATAGCGTGTAGATAATTCAGATTGTAGGATTTGTTAATGCCTTCTATTTCAGATTCTGATTTCTAAGAAAAGCATAAACGTGTGGTAAACAACAACAAAAAGTGATGTAAGCCTTTTCACCATATTCAAAATAAATCGCAATTATAGTTTCCTGCTTACAAAAATAGAATATAAACGTGCAAGAAAAAATACCATTGTAACTCATTGTCTAGTGTGAAGTCTCAAGGCGCTTCAAATTTTCAAATGAAAAAGTACGAAAATGCAGATGCCTCAAAAATAAAAATTTAACTGTCTGTGATTAGAAGCTTTGCATAGTAATGCACCTAAGAATTTTTATATCTTCTATCTAAATGTTCTCTGAATTAAATTTTTAAGGGTCGATTAATTTGGACACCATAGAACGATTAAAATCTTGGTTTCCTACTCTAGATCAGAAGAACATTATTTTCTCAACATCTAACCTAACTTTTTTTGAATTTTGAACAGTATATGAAAAGTTTATCACAAACCAAATATTTTTTTTTAAGCTGTTGTTTGATATTTCTTTCTTTTTCTTCAACGACACTTAAAAGGAGACACAATAGCCTAATTTTATGTCAAGAGTAATGAATACAGACTGAAGGCGACTTTCTTTCAAAACACAACTATTTCCTATAAGAAGCATTAAATAATTATATGATAATTTTTATATTTACTTTCTAAGTGTTCCCTAAATTAAATTTTAAGGGTCGACCAGTTTAGCCAACATAGAATCATTAAAAATCTTGATTTTCTACTCCAAATAAGAAGAACTTTTTTTCTCAACACCTAACCTAACTTTTTTTAAATTAGACAGTATATGGAAAGTTTATAACAAACAAAATAATTTTTTTATAAGCTATTATTTGATATTTCTTCCTTTTTATTCAAAGATACTTAATAGGAGACATAATAGCCTAATTCTGCGTTAAAAATAATGAATACAGACTTAAGACGACACTGAAAAATTTGTTCTATCGTATTTTAGACAAAACAGATAACAGGAGACAGACCTCCGGCTGCCCCTATTTTTAATTATTATTCAACGGTTTTGGTTGTTTTACATACGACTTGAACTTCTCGAAGAACTGTTTTTAGACGACGACCGATCTCTGGATCAGTCCTGAAAATGGTCCAGTTATTCAACGCTGTACTAATTAAAAACAAGGGAAAATTTGAAATGATAATTTTGAGGAAATGGTTCCAAAAATGGTAATCGGCAAAAGGTCAAGCACATGTATGATGCAGAATCCAGCAAGAGAATGGGGACAAAAAATACTTGTATTCTGTACTTTGCTCGAATCTGAATTGTAAATCAGAATCGTCAATAGCATAAACTTTCTTTCTTGTTAATTTGACGAAAGATAACAAGAACCGTTACATTTGTTGACCCTTACTAAAAACCTCACTATTTTATCTGATTATATACTACTTTATTAAGGCTACTAATCAAATATAAATTTAGCTCATGTGCTACTAAGTTCATAATTTGAATTTCAATGTCTTCTAGTACTAATTTGGGCAATTCTCCTGATCAAAATTACAAATCGCCGTTTATCTATCAATTTATGAGTTGTTACATTTTTAAAAGTATCTAATATAGACCAGTGCTGAAGCCTTCAAAAATAGTAAAAAGTGAAAAAAAATTATAGTAGGGTAAAACCCATTGGAAAAGGAAGAGAATATAAAAGAAATGAAAGGAAAAATAATTTACGGGCGATCTGAGGTCGGGAAGGGGAAGTGAGTGAGTTTCTAAGGGTAAAAAACGGTTTTCCTTGATTTTCGAAAAAACTACAAGTCTTATGGAAAAAAGTTAAATGGCAAAGTTGTAGGTAATAAAAAGATCTACAACTTTCGTATTTACACTTTTCACATAACCTCAAAATTCATGTAAATAAATCAAATAACCACATTTTTGGTTTTTTATTTTTATCTTGCAAAAAAAATTTTGTTTTCACGAAATTTGGTGAAAACTTACCTATTCATGTCCGAAACACGCTGTAATTTTTTTTATTTGAAATATGTATATTTTCACCTTATTTTTACTTAATATCGGATAAGCACCCTAATTTTCAATCGAAAATTCTCACGTCAAAATATTTGCTTTTTTAAAAACGTTGGTGGGCTTTTTCTTCGTTGAAATCTCTACTTTCTGATGGTGTGAAAAAAAATATACATTACTATGGTAAGTTTTCTCAGGAAATGCAAAAACGAAGAAAACTAAATTAATGTTTTTAAAAATATTATAATGAATAACGTTATCAGTATAAAGTATGTGAATTCAATAGTACGATTTACATGTATATTTATATATTATGAGATTTTCAATGACATAAATGTAATTAGAATTTAATAAAACAACTTTTTTACTGAAAAAATAGCAGCGGTCACATTTTTTAGATATAATTCCCTTCGTTCTTTTGCATTTCCTGAGAAAACTTACTATAGTAATGTATATTTTGCTTCACACCATCAGAAAGTAGAGATTTCAACGAAGAAAAAGCCACCAACGTTTTTAAAAAAGCAAATATTTTGACGTGAGAATTTTCGATTGAAAATTAGGGTGCTTATCCGATATTAAGTAAAAATAAGGTGAAAATATACATATTTCAAATCAAAAAAATTACAGCGTGTTTGGGACATAAATAGGTAAGTTTTTACCAAATTTCGGGAAAAAAAAAGTTTTTTGTAAAAGATAAAAATAAAAAACCAAAAATTTGATTATTTGATTTATTTACATAAATTTTGAGGTTATGTGAAAAGTGTAAATACAAAAGTTGTAGATCTTTTTATTACCTACAACTTTGCCATTTAACTTTTTTCCATAAGACTTGTAGTTTTTCCAGAAATCAAGGAAAACCGTTTTTTACCCATTAAAAGCTCACCCCTTCCCCTTCCCGACCTCAGATCGCCCGTAAATTATTTTTCCTTTCATTTCTGTTATATTCTTTTCCTTTTCCAACGGGTTTCATCCTACTATAATTTTTTGTGGTTTCAAATATTATCGACCCTGGTCTAATAAGCAATGATGCTTAACATAATTGCATATTGATAAATAAGCGGTTAGTTTGACGTTGACACGTGGAAAAAGCTGAAAATACAGAATTATTACTTATTCTTACATTAAACTTGTTTTAAGTTTAGATTTTGCAAAATTTTAAGTTTAATTGACACACTGTTCACTATAAAGTTTGTTTTTTACTCACAATCAGTTGTCGAGTATTAAATAGGATTATAAAATAAGAAAATACAATTTTTCTGTCTCCAATGTAACGTAAACGTTAACGTTAAAACAGAGCAGAGCAGCGACAACTCTTTGCTCATCAATAGAGTGTAATTGTTCAGTCTCAGCATGACTGCAATAATTATGACATAAATTACCTGCATCTTTATCCGTTTTATCACAAAATCACAATGCAAAAGAACAATCACATTTTATTAAAGAAGAAGAACAAGAAGAGGTTATCTAACATTTCAACACATTTCGTCGGCTTGTTTATATCCGACTAACTAAAAACAATACGACAGTTATTCTCAGAAGACATCTTCTAATATTAAAATAGGTTAAGGATTTGCAAAACACATCAAACCCACGTCAGAGGCAGATTGTGCACTACTTTCTGTTGACCACATTAATATATTGTGACGTGTTCGGTCACAGAAAACACAATTAACGAAACAAAACAACGAGTTTATTTAATTACTAAAATTAATTTGACTACACTACAGTTATGAACAAGTCCGCACAATTTATTTCACTAAGTCACTTTTTAATCGCCGTTCCGGTAGACACTATTTATCGCTCTCTATGAACACTATCGCCTCTATGGTTCGCCTGTATCGCCTATCGATCGCTTTGCATCAGCTGTTACTGTAAACTGTCAACTAACTCGGTGTGAGTGTCTCGTCCGCTTTTATAGTCTTCTCAGCCTTTTTCTAGGGTATTCTACAGCCGTCTAGTAATTCAATTGTTTTCCCATTGATCTTTGCTGGTGTTTTCTAGATGTATCAGGAAAGCCGAGAATATTCCTTATGTAATCAGGGAAGATGTTCATTAATTATGTTCACACCAACTTAATTGGCAAGTACTCGTAACACTGCCCCCTTCTTAGAATTGATCGTCCCGATCAATGTCTTGACCTTTGTAGGGCGCCAGGCGGTCCAAGTGTACAACTTTCATCTTGGCCTTTGGTCCTCTCTGAATACGGTAGACCACGTCATTCAGCCTTCTGACCACAGTGTAAGGTCCTTCCCAGGCTCGCTGTAGCTTCGGTGAGCGTCCTTTCCGACGGACAGGATTGTAGAGCCACACCTGGTCCCCTTCTCTGAATCCTGTGCTGTTGGCTCTCCGGTCGTACCTGGTCTTCATGCGGTCACTCCCTACTTGGATTTTGTTACGAACGGCTCTATGGATGGTATCGAGTCGTTCCTCTAGCTGCTGTGCGTAGTCGGTAGCTGAAGGTCGCCGATCTTCTGGGTGTCCAAACCGGATGTCCATCGGTAACTTCAGCTCTCTTCCAAATAAAATGCTGGCTGGTGTTCTGCCGGTGGTCTCATGAACCGCACTTCGATAGGCCAACAGGAACAAAGGTATGTGCTGGTCCCAGTCTGTCTGGTGATCGTTGACAACCATTTTCAAATTGGTTTCCAGCGTCGCGTTAAACCGTTCGACCATTCCGTCAGATTGTGGATGTAATGGAGTGGTCCTAGTTTTCTGTACTCCTAGCAGCTCACAGACTTCCCGGAATACCTTGGATTCGAAGTTCCGTCCCTGGTCAGAGTGGATCTCCATCGGAACTCCATACCGACTGATCCATTGGTTCACCAGCATTCCAGCGACCGTAGTAGCTTCTTGGTTTGGGATTGCGTACACTTCGGGCCATTTGCTAAAATAGTCCATCACTACCAAGATGTACTTATTGCCAGCAGCTGTTGTTGGGAATGGTCCTGCTACGTCCAGAGCTATTCTCTCAAATGGGGCACCAACATTGTACTGCTTCATTCGCCCTCGGCTTCGAGTCTGAGGTCCCTTGGCTGACGCACACGTTGGACACTTCCTACACCAATTTTCGACGTCTCTTCTACACTTTAGCCAATAAAATCGCTCTCGCACCTTCTCCAACGTCTTTGTTACTCCGAAGTGTCCTCCACCAACACCTCCATGGACTTCTGTCAGCACCTCATTGACTCTGTTCTTCGGGAGAACTACTTGATGTCGAATTTTAGTTCCGTCAGGGCTTTCCCACACTCTTTTTAGTACCCCATTCTCGACGATGAGCGAATCCCATAAGGCCCAATAGCTCTTCGTGATGGTACTCGTACTACTAACATCTGCCCAGGTAGGTCGTGCTGTTCCTGCCTTTTTCCACCGCAGTATCGGTTTAATGTCTTCGTCGTTATCTTGGTCTTTCGCCAGGTCTTCGTTCTGCCAGTGTTCTTCAGGTTCCACCATCGTCTGACAGATCCTTGCCAAGTTGACTGGTTCCTTCTTTTCGGCGGCCATGCAATGTTTGCAGTTCTTCGAGCATGGTCTTCGCGAGAGGGCATCAGCGTTACCATGTTGTTTTCCAGCACGATGCTCGATGCTGAAGTCGTATACTTGTAACCGCTGTTGATCCGCACGGCATTCCTCGGCCGGATAGTTTCGCTCTAAATGTCCCTGCTTTCCACTTTCCCAGCACCTTGGTCTTCCTTTGTTTTGTCCACAGTCTCGGGAAAAATGACCGACCTTCCCACATTGCCAACATCTGGCCGATTCTCTTCTATCATCGATTGTAGTTCTTTTCACAGTTTCGACGCATTCGTGGCGTTTAGGGCAGTCTAGCTGTAAATGTCCGCGCTTTCCACATTTCCAGCACCTTGGTCTTCCTTTATTTTGGCCACAGTCTCGGGAAAAGTGACCGACCTTCCCGCATTCCCAACATTTGGCCGATTCTCTCTTGTCGTTGATGGTAGTCTTCTTGACAGTTTCGACGCATTCTTTAATCAGCCTTGTGACTTCATTCTTGTATTCGTCGTCTTCAACAGCTGTTTGGCGTACACGCACGTGCCCTTTGGAAGCTTGTTTTGCAGCTTCGAATTCTAAGGCGTGCGCCAGTGCGTCACTCGCAGTCTTGTGGCGAGCCAAACGGAGAACTTGTTGTAAGTCGGTGTCCCTTACACCATCGACGAATGTTTGGACTGCTAGTTGGTCTGCGAAGTCCTGCGGAGCGGTAGGATAGGCCAATCTAACTAGACGTTCCACATCGGCCTCGAACTCCTGTAGATTTTCTGATGTCTTCTGATTGCGACACTTGAGTTGGGTTTGGTACACTTGTTGCAAATGTTTGTCGCCATATCTCATTTCTAGTCGCTCTAACAGCGCAGAGAAGTCCCGTTGTTGGCGCTCTGGAATACCTTGAAGGACGTCCAATGCTTCTCCTCGCAGAGCTATGACCAGCGCCGTTGCTTTCTCAAAATCGTTCCAGTTGTTTGCTTCTGCCGCTGCCTCGAACTGTCGTTTGTATACAGGCCAGCAAACTTTTCCGTCGAAAGTCGGTGGTTTAATTCTAATCGTCTTCGCAGTGTCTTCGGACTTTACTTCACTTGCCGGTTTTGTGTTCTCGAACTTCTGTCGCATCTTCTCTACTTCCTTTTGTACTTCTTTCAACTCATCTCTTAGCTTCTCTTGTTTCGCTTCCACTTCTTGTCGTACTTCCTTTAATTCTTCTTGTACTTCGGTTCTGACTTCCTTAAGCTTTACCCTCAATTCTTCTTGCATCGCTTCCATCTTTTCTTGTCCAGCTTCTATTTTATTCTTCAATTCTTCTTGTGCCAATTTCATTTCGTCCTGTCCAGCTTCCATTTTATTCTTCAATTCTTCCTTCATTTCTTCCTGGCCTGCCTTCATTTCTTCCTGGCCTGCCTTCATTGCCTTCATCATTTCCATTAAAGCCTTTATTTGTTCTTCCATTATCAATGATTGTTTTCTTGTTACTGGCATAAGGCTTCAAAATTCTTCTTCTCTTCGGACCTCTTCTACGATCTGTCGCACTAACTTTCTTCGGGAATCTTCAATTCCCTTACTATCCCACTTCTGACACCAAATGTGACGTGTTCGGTCACAGAAAACACAATTAACGAAACAAAACAACGAGTTTATTTAATTACTAAAATTAATTTGACTACACTACAGTTATGAACAAGTCCGCACAATTTATTTCACTAAGTCACTTTTTAATCGCCGTTCCGGTAGACACTATTTATCGCTCTCTATGAACACTATCGCCTCTATGGTTCGCCTGTATCGCCTATCGATCGCTTTGCATCAGCTGTTACTGTAAACTGTCAACTAACTCGGTGTGAGTGTCTCGTCCGCTTTTATAGTCTTCTCAGCCTTTTTCTAGGGTATTCTACAGCCGTCTAGTAATTCAATTGTTTTCCCATTGATCTTTGCTGGTGTTTTCTAGATGTATCAGGAAAGCCGAGAATATTCCTTATGTAATCAGGGAAGATGTTCATTAATTATGTTCACACCAACTTAATTGGCAAGTACTCGTAACAATATGATGTATATCCATGCTCCAATTTCTTTATCGCACGTCGTACGTGTTTGTGTACCTAATAACCTAATGGTGGTTTGCTACTATTGTCCGGAATAATCTGGAACTTTTTAACAATTATCCCCTTGATTAAAAACAATTTCCTCAATAAGTTATGGTAATCTTTTGTGTAATTGTTCGGAGAAAGTCCCTAAAGTAAGCATGTACGTACGTAGTTGAACTTCGTATGATAATTTATTACGTGGACGAATAATCTTTAGCTCATTGGGGATTGAATATGCATCAGATGTTGTTATAAAATCTCAAACAAAATCTTCACGAGACAGATAACATCGCGAATTAACCACGACAAGAACAATTATTATCGAGTGATAACATGTTTCAATTTCTGTATTTCACGCAGTTAACGCTTTTCTTGGCTTTCGTGCTTACAACTGTTGTTGTTTATATTTTATACAACAGGAAACGATACTGTGATAAGGAAGAAAATAACGATAACCACTTGTTTGAGCCACCTTCCCCGATGGGATTACCGATCATTGGACATCTCCATCTTCTTCATGGATACGAAATTCCTTATCAAGCTTTCACGAAATTGGGACAAAAATATGGAAACGTAATTAAACTTAAATTAGGATTTGTTGACAGTATCGTTGTTAACGGACAGGAGTGTATTAAAGAAATTTTGATCACAAAAGGATACCATTTTGATAACAGACCCAACTTTGAGCGATACCAACAGCTGTTTGGAGGAAATAAAGAAAACTGTAAGTAACAATTTTTAAAAACTTAATTATAGATAATAATTAATTTTGTTTGTTGCAGCTTTGGCTTTTTGCGACTGGTCAACAATGCAAAGATCTCGACGAGAAATGCTGAGGATCCACACATTTCCAAGGGCATTCACTAATAAGTTCACAGCGTTAGAAGATCTCATTTCCGGGGAAACTAACAAATTATTATTAGAACTTCCTTTAAACGTTTTGTTTCAAAAATCTTTGATTCTTCAGACTTGTGCAAACATATTTATTGGGCACTTTTGCTCCAAAACATTTCCCCATCACAACCCTGACTTCAAGAAAATGGTAGAAAACTTTGACCAAGTATTTTACGAGGTCAATCAAGGTTATGCAGCCGATTTTCTTCCGTTCCTGCTGCCATTTCATTACAAAAATATCACAAAAATGAACAATCTTGCCCATGAGATCAGGACATTTATTGAAAAACACGTAATCCAGAAACGATTCGAGGAATTCCAATACAACGAACCCGAAGATTTTGTCGATAGCCTTGCGAAACACGTCAAGGATGGTGAAGAGCCAAAGTTTGATTGGAACACAGCTTTGTTTGCTTTAGAAGACGTAATAGGGGGCCATTCTGCGGTTGGAAACTTTTTCTTGAAATTGTTGGCCTTTTTGGTAAACGAACCTGAAGTCCAAAGAAAAATTCAAGTGGAGATCGATTCGGTCACTGAATCGATTAGGCCAGTGAAACTTAGTGACAGAACAAAATGTCCCTATACAGAAGGGGCCATTTTTGAGGCCATTAGGCTTATAGCGTCTCCCATAGTACCACGTGTTGCAAATCAAGACACTACCATAAACGGTAAGAACTTTTAGCATCCAAATGTTGAAGAGTCGTTTTTGACTATTCATTTTCTTACAGGATTTAAAATAAAAAAAGACAGCCTGGTATTCCTCAACAATTACGATTTGAGTATGTCCAAGGATTTATGGGAAGAGCCAGAACGTTTCAAACCTGAAAGATTCGTTGTGGACAACCAGTTTATCAAACCTCAACACTTTTTACCATTTGGAGGTGGACGACGTAGTTGTATGGGTTACAAAATGGTTCAATTTGTCGCTTTTGGAATGCTAAGTCGAATATTACAAACTTTTACAATCAAACCGGTAAATGGTGCCTGTTATAAAGTGCCCATTGGAAGCTTAGCGTTGCCTAAAGACACTTTTGAGTTCACGTTTGAGAAACGTACATGATAAGAAATATTGTGAAGAAAAGTTCCATAATTTGTGATAATTTTTAGATATTTTAGTGTACCTAATATAATACAGACAACAAGAAGACTTAAAATTAAAGGAGTATTAAATGAAGTATTAGTATAGGTAAAGATTTGATAATGTATTTTTTTTATTTGTGTTACTACTTATTAATTGTTGTTTAAAAAGAAATAAAGTTACATTTATAATTATCTAATATGTTGTCAACCTAACTTTACCCAACCTACCATAATGTATTTTAGTTCCTTAAGGGATAAAACGTACCTAAGCATATTTGTAGTAGTAATGGTAGTGGTTGGTAAGTTCATTTAGTATTCGAATAATAAATCATACAATTAAGAAATTCAAAAGTGAAAGCATTCTGTACCGAAAAAACAACAGGCCTGACCTGATTTAGAAAGTTGCCTCATTCTATTGCAAAAATTAGTTAATTCTGCCCTGTAACCTAGAACCCTCATTTCGGACGTTTGAAATGTATGGCTCAACCAAACCATAAATAAAATTTATTTTTATGTGTTTCTAGATGGCTTACTAAATATTCATATGTACCTAACTACCCAAATACCTACACACAGATCAAAGATTGCATAGTTATGTAAAATTTCTTATACTGGATAAATAAACAATTATGTTATTGTTCATATACAGGGTTTTTCAAGGTGATGGCCTATTAGAAGTATATGAATTAGTAGAAGGAATTAAATTCCGCAAATTGGGCTCATTTGGTTATTGTTTATGCCGCTTCTTTTAAAAATATTTTCAAGTTCGATTTACATCCGGTTATACCGGAAGTCGATACCAACTTTGTTATTTTAAATAGAATGGTATATTTTTTATGCTGAATTCGAATAAAACGTGTAATTCTAAGGTAAGTTTGATAACCAACTTGTACACCTATGACGATCGGTTTCTGAGTTAATTTAATTTATAGAAAAAAAATCGCTACCGCAACCCAACTTATAAAAGATCATAACTTCCACAAAATACGACTTAGAGTGTTGAAATTTTTACTAGTAATAGCTGAATATTAGTGCTAACGCCTTGACAAAATTGAATTAAATAATTTATACAGGGCGTTCAAAATAAAATTCTAAAATTGAAAAACTTCAAACACGAATTACTTCGTTTTTTCAAATGGCACCTACTATTTTTTATTTTTTCAATCGATTCGTTTTTTTATCCTCTTTCGATCTATACGGATACTTCCTATTTTATGTAATAATTCAAAATTATTCCAAAATTTTCAAATAAAATAGGAAGTATCCATATAGATCGAAAGAGGATAAAAAAAAGAATCGATTGAAAAAATAAAAAATAGTAGGTGCCATTTGAAAAAACGAAGTAATTCGTGTTTGAAGTTTTTCAATTTTAGAATTTTATTTTGAACGCCCTGTATAAATTATGTAATTCGATTTTTTCAAGGCGTTAGCACTAATATTCAGCTATTACTAGTAAAAATTTCAACACTCTAAGTCGTATTTTGTGGAAGTTGTGATTTTTTATAATTTAGGTTCCGGTAGCGATTTTTTTTCTATAAATTAAATTAACTCAGAAACCGATTGTCATAGGTGTACAAGTTGGTTATCAAACTTACCTTAGAATTACACGTTTTATTCGAATTCAGCGTGAAAAATATACCATTCCATTTAAAATAACAAAGTTGGTATCGACTTCCGGTATAACCGAATGTAAATCGAACTTGAAAATATTTTTAAAAGAAGCGGCATAAACAATAACCAAATGAGCCCAAGTTGCAGAATTTAATTCCTTCTACTAATTCATATACTTCTAATAGGCCATCAACTTGAAAAACTCTGTATAACAATATGGTTAATGATACCATATGACTAAAATATAATCAAAAAGACTGCCAACGTTAGGTTAACTTCGAACTAAATGAAAAAATCTTCGAATATGTTTGAACACTCGAGTTTTGTACACATTTGATGTTATTATGGATTTATTTGAATGAAAATAAGATTCTTACACAAAATATTTTTACTTTACTTAATATGTAGGTATGTGTTACAGTTAAAAAAATTTTTTAGTTAGAACTCGTTTTCCCTAGTTAAAACTAGTTTTTACTTAATGCCTTTGTGAAAACTAGAAATACCCAGTTAAAACTAGAATTTACCACTGATATATTTCATTTTCAGATAAAACTAGATGTCACATCGAGCTGTAGTTAAAACTAACACTAGAAAAACTAATTTGGGATTGAAAACGAGATATAGTTTTAAAAATATTTATTGAAAAGATCTAAGACACTGAGAACCAAATAATAATCTAACACTAAAGGAACATTTTAGGGAACATCGACTTAAATTAGTTGCCAAGATGACAATATTAATTATAAGTAGGTAAAAAAAAATAATCAAATAAATCAACAGAACACAACCATAAAATTTCAAAAAGGAACATTGTTAAAGAACATTGATTAACACACAATAAAATCTAATCAGTCAAACTTAAATTTAAAAAAGGATGAGGATCTACTAGGCGAACAGTTTTAACTGACTCGTTTCGGAAAAACGCGTTTTGTCTAGTAAGAACTAGTTTTAACTGATATTCGATTTGAGCATTAGTTAATTCTAGTATTAACAAATGCATACTTACATTATAAACTAGTTCTAACTAGGAAGAACGCGTTCTATCTAAAAACTAGTTTTAACTGCAACATATGTACATGTACTAGGAACACTTTGTTGTGAATTCGAATAAATCAAGGAAAAGGGCATTAAAAATATATATTTACTTAACTAGGAAGTTATAATTGGAAGTATTTGAAGTATCAAAAATTTAAAAAACAACAAACCATATTCAGAACGACGTTTCGACCTCTTTTACTTTTATTAAGTACTATCAACAGTAACGTAATTTACCATGCAGTCTTCTACTAATTAACGGCCATCAGTTATTGCAATTAAAAAATAAGTGATAGGAGAGATTTATTATTACATTTTATTCCACTTAAAAGTGTGTATCAATTTATATATTAAAAATATTAAATATTGCGACTAATACAAAATCATAAAGCACTCAAACATATAATAATTATTAATAAGGGTACCTAGTGCTCATCCAAAAGGATTTTGTATTTTAATACATAAGAAATTATTAAAAATCGTTTAACATTCTCTTTGAAAATTTGATTATAACTTGCTCGTTAATATTTTCTGACTCTCTGCATTATATACGTAAATTAGTTGCCTCTAATGTAAATGTAAATCATTAGTCGACAATCCTTCAAATGTCCTTCAGAATGACTGATCAACAACGGTCACGTTCGCTTATTTTATATCAAAAACTAAAGAATAAATGAGTTAAGTTATGTGTTGTGGTCCGTTTATTTATCTGTCTGTTGAAAATCTTAAGTCAGTTTTGAGACAATTCTGTTGTCCAAATTCGTAGAAAGTTTGTACGGAAAATTCACATTTGGAATATTTACTTATCTGAATACAAAATGATAACCCTCGAAGTACAGAAAACTGTACACTTGTCCTTACCGACATTTAACTAAAGCGCTTTTAGTGAAAGTTTTTATGATTGAAGGCGCATCGATGCAACTTTACCAAAAACAGTTTCGAGAGATTAAAAAGAAACGAGTTATATTCGAGTGAACCGAAATGTAAAAAAAAATATATTCTAAAAGTGTGTATTAAAAGCTTGACGCTTTTATCGCAGTATTATTAGAGCTTACTATATTTGGATTTTTATTAACTTTTTCGACCATGACTGCAGTTTGGAGTAATTGTTATCAGCAGCTAGCTCTACCCACGACTTCGTCGGCGTGGAATAGTGACTTTCGGCAGCATTTAAAATTTCTTTCTTCTATATTTTAATTTTCTGGGCAATTAGCCTTTTTGCCGACGCCATTATACAAAACTTTCATTCCTTATTTTTGCCCCCTTTAGGGTAAAATTTTTACAAACTTTAAATGTCGTATTTATATCTAATCAAAAGCCTAAAAAATAAGTTTCAAGCCTCTAGCTTTATATCTACTTATCTATCTCTGTACCAAATTCTCATTTAAATCGGTTCAGTAGTTTGGGCGTTATTGCGTAACACACAGACAGACAGAGTTACTTTCGCATTTACAATTTAATAGATTAATATAGTTTAATTATAGTTTAAAATAGTTTATGTAGCATAGAATTCACTACTTTTATTGATCCAAATAAACAAAATCTTTAAAACTTTTTACACTTAATATTTTAATTTTCTGGGCCGTAAGCTTTTTGGACGACGTCATTATACAAAAACTTTCATCGGCTAATTTTATCACCTTTAGGGTAAAATTTTTACAAACATTGAATGTCGTATTTATTTATATCTAATCAAAAGCCTAAAAATAAGTTTCAAGCTTCTATCTTTAAAAATTACGGAATTTCCGCACAAACTTTCCTATTTCAACCCCTTACAGCCCTTTTTTCGCAATAAAAAGTAGCCTATGTCTTTTCTCAGGCTCTAGACTATCTCTGTACCAAATTTCATTTAAATCGGTTCAGTAAATTTTAGGCGAGATTATGTAGCATACAGACAGTTACTTTCGCATTTATAATATTCCGCGAATTCATTTTAATCGATTATCCCATGGGAATAAGATATTTTCCCGCAGTAAAACGTAGCCTATGTGTTAATCCAGGGTGTCAGCTAACTCCATACCAAATTTTATTAAAATCGCTCCAGCCGTTTAGACGTGAAGAAGTAACAAACATACACACTCACACACTCACAAAGTTTCGCTTTTATAATATTAGTATGATAACAACTTATGGCGAGCTTAATAACATTTTACCCAATTTTCTAATGTTAACAATTGACAATTTTGTCGTCAATACATTTTACAATAAATAAATAATAATTATTTACTTTATAGAAACGTTTTTACACGTACTTTTGCTATAAATATTTAATAAAGTTAATTTTAGTCAGTTCCTGTTATCCAAAAATGCTGATATTTTACACACTAATGAAATTTTGATGGTAATTCAATTTAGAATAACATTAACGCCTGAATTTTCTTTAGTTAATAATTAATATTTGCTCATTTCTGCTGAAATTAAAATAGTAACCCTCAACGTACAGAAAACTGTATATTACTGTTTAGGGCTTTCATAAAAGATGGCGTGTCGATGTAGTTTTTTCTAAAACACATATTATATGCATATTATACAGATCTTTTTTTAATAATTTAGGATTAAAGAAAGCAGTAAAAAATTGGTAGTTTCTTATTATGCTATATTTAACTTTTTCGGATGTCTCAATCTTGTATTTTTATTATAATTTAATTTTTACTCTTTAAACCTTTTGTATTTAGAGATTGCTTTGATAATAATAGTTTTGTATCTTATGCAGTGCTTAATGACTGTTTACTCCGTTTCCCGGAAATTGAAACATTAACAATTGTCAATTTTGTCGTCAACACGTTTTACAATAAATAAATAATTATTCCGTTCATAGAGACGTTTTCACACGTACTTTACTTTTGTATAAATATTTATGGAAACGTCTCAAGGTAATCTCGAGTTCCCATTTTATTCTGAATAAGGAATCGTTTTCGGTCTAGCCTAGTAAAAAATCTATTTTCATTGATAAATTATAACAAATTGAAAAATCGACGCGTCAGTTGATTTAATTTGCATTTTCATGGGACACAAAACGGTACCTACCTGAAAAACTTTTTGCACTTTTGGTTGACAACAATATTGAAAAAGTCTGCAGGTACTCTACTCTAATAAGAATAAGATGATTTAATCACTGAAGTGTCTGTTGAGATCTGGATAACGTGCTGCTGGCCTAACGTTACTTAGGTAGCAGTTATCACTTTTCGTCTTAAATTAATATGACGAAATTGAAAGTTATTCGTGACCGGACAATTAAAATGAATAGAAATATTCACTGTAGGAACAGTTTATTAAAATGCAAATGTAAAACTAACACACAAAAAACAACAACGACGTAAATTACTAAAAACAACTAACAAATACAACAGAGAAAAGGAGTAATAAAAATACTTGATGTGATAACCGAATGTCTTGATGGTTGCAATCTAACTGCTGCTTATAGGGGGTAGCGGTACTTTCAAAAATGGTCAGAATGTGAAACATGAATAAAAATTCCAATGACCTGTGTCGGCAAAGAGGCCTCTGTATTAGATACAAAAATGCAAGTATTGGGGTACTACTATGACAATTAATAGACCCAACACGGTCGCCTTTCTACCTGAAGGGTAGCTGTGAATCTTAATTTGAGCAAATTTGAACTTTTAGGAAATATCTACAGAAAAATAAATACTTTAAGATTAAAAAATGTATAAGTTCAACAGTGTCATTTTATTTTCTTTTAAGAGACCAATTTATTATAGACAACAGTACCATTATCAGTTTTATAATTATGTATAAAACAATTGTTTTAATACCCTACGTAGAGAAATCAAAACAAAATATGCATCAGCATTACCTACAGGTAATAAATTCAGATGAATTAATTCGGGACAAAAACGGCAACTGTCGTCCACCTTCTTCTTCCTTTATATGTACATTTATACAGTAAGTATTATAAAGACAAACTGTATCACAACCAACGGTCGACCTTCTCCAAAGCTTGATGAATGAAACATTGAAAATTAACATTGAATTTTCAAATGCCTTATATATATACCGCCAACGCAAAATAGACGATATAAATAAATATCCTTAAATTATTCCCGTCTGACATTTACTCTATTTGGTCACGAATTCGTTTCACCTTTACATATACAGGGTGGTTTCCAATAAGTAGAGAATCGAAACATGATTTTTTGTATGTTACTATTTTAGCTACCAAATATATAAATTCAATTCCCATAACTAAGCTGTAATATACCAGGAGTGCAAGTAGGTATTACTATTTCCTGAAAGGTGCCCAGGATAAAATTCGAAACAAAATTGTGAGAATAATTCTAATCTCAAATAAAAACAAGAATTAACTGAATTATGATTGATTGACTCTATTTTTACTTGGCGAAAGTTCATTTTAATATATTGTGGTATCCGATGGTCATCTTTAATCCTTTAAATATTTTACGCACGCTTCTTTAAAAAAAAAAAAAATTTTTTTTATATAGTTTCTCGATCATGGTATTACAAAATTATTTATCAAATTTCCTGATAACTTTCTGAATATTTACTTGCATTTTAAGTGAGTAAAATAAACTAAACAACCACATGTTTTTTTTTGTGGGGTCTGCCTAATTTCTGTTGGTGTTCAGGCGTTTCGCACACATGGGGTGTAATAACCATAAATACTCTTGAGCTGACGTGAGACATGTCCTCTTTTCGATAAAATTTTTGGTACTTGTCTCGTAGATCGATTTCCTGTGGGAACTTTTCTTAGATGCGGCGTGGGTTCGATTAGTTTTGATGACGTATTAGTACGAGTCTTTAAAAGGGATGCGAGGTGATTTTTAAGGCATTCAATTTTGTTTCTTATTCGATTCGATCCATTCAATTCAATTCTGTTTCATATTCAATTATAATTCAGATTTCAATAATCATATTCAATTCAATTCAATTCTTTTCAAATTCCGATACAAATCCAACAATCATATTCATTTCAATTCGTATTCAAAATCAGAGATTATAATTTGTTTTGTGTCTTTATTTGTATTTTGTGTGTTTTTGAGTTTTTCTGTGTTTTTGGAGTTTTTGTTTCCAATTGGATTAATTACTTACATTTGTAACAGGTATGATAATTATTTTATTATTATTTATAAATTAATATTATTTTGTTCTATCATTTTTATAATTTAATTGTTTCAAATTAAATTTCACTTTTATTATAAATTACTTACATTTCTAACAGTTATGATAATTATTTTATTATTCTAAATTAATATTATTTTGTTTTATAATTTTTATAATTTTAATTATTTCAAATTTAATTTCACTGTTTATTATTTTCTTTTATAACGATGGAAATTCTGTTCAATTGTTTATTAATTTTTATATAATTGCAATTCAGGTAAATCTTACTAAATTATATTTTTTTTTAATTATTTCACTTAAAAAGTTTTTCAGGCTTAACATTTATATTTCATTTTTCAAATTATAATAATTTGTGTATATTTTCGAAAGGAGTAAAACATTTTGTGATTCAATCTAAGTATGAAATGCCTTGTTGTAAGTACTAATATTTTCTCCCGTGTGGACGTTGATGGGAGTATAACAGGGGCTTTTGTTATATTGAGTTTTATCGATGATGTCTTGCTCAACGAGAAAGATGTATAGACTAGATAGAAAATGCAAACAAATATTAGTCGTGTAGCCCGATACGTTCCAACGATCATCGTTATCTGGATTGCTTCCTTAGGGACTCCAGACTCAAAAATTAACTAACAAATATGTTTTTGGTTTTGCTGTTTGTAGGGATTGAATTTCAAATTGTGTCAAAATTTATCAAATATTCGGGAAATTGGGTTTTGTTTACATTTTGTGAATTTTCCATAAGTTTCTAAGTTTTGTTACACAAATTATTTTACATTTTTGTTGAGCCTGAGAACTACAAAATTTGAATTTATTTTTTCCAAGTTGTTTTTGATTTCATTTTATTTGAGAATTTTAAATTATTTTTACAACAATTTCTTATTGATTATTTTACATACATTTTATTTGGTTTTTGTTTTATTGTGTTTTTACCTTTTTATGTGTATTTGTGTCCCCTGATTTATATGTGTTTTATTGAATTTTCTTATTGATTGATTATTTTTATGTGCATTTTATTTTGTGTTGGTTTTACCCTGCAATTTACATGTTTTACCTGATTTTATTTTTGCACTGGATATTTTGATTTTTATGTGTTCTACTTGATTTTATTTTTTTTTGCATTGGATATATTTTTTTGATTTACTTGTGCTACACTGGAACTTATTTTTACCTGGATATTTTGATTTACTATTTTACTGTGATTTGACATTTTGATTTACTTGTGTTTTTCTTGATTTCATTTTTACCTGGATATTTTGATTTACTATTTTATTTGGATTTAATATTTTGATTTACCTGTTTTACTTGAATTGATTTTTACATTTGATATTTTTGATTTACAATTTTACTGGAATTCGATTTACCTGTGGTTTTACTTGAATTGATTTTTACAATTGATATTTTGATTTACAATTTTACTGGAATTCGATTTACCTGTGTTTTACTTGAATTGATTTTTGTATTTGATAATTTGATTTACATTGTGTTTCACTGGAACATATTTTTTTTTATTTGATATTTTGATTTACATGTGTTTTATTTGAATATAATTTTTACTTTGATATTTTGATTTACATGTTTTTCACTGGAACTTATTATTTCTTATATTTGATATTTTTATTTATTTGTGTTTTATCTGAATTTATTTTTACATTGGATATTTGATTTATATGTGATTTACTTGAATTTGATATTTTGATTTTTATGTTTATTTGAATTTGTTTTTAAATATTTGAGTGGCTGAGATCGTGGTTTTCTCTGTCAGGCTCTTTTTCCACGCTAGCCACAAGCTGAGTCTGACACTCTCATTTCCAAATTTACATTTGATTTTGATTTTGAATTAAAAAGTAGGAATAAATTCATTGTCTTTTATTTAACCTTGTTCCTCTAATGGTAAACCCGTACCAGAGTACAATTTGTCATTTTTGGCAAGACCTGGCTTTTCAACACAACGAAGGGTAAGAAGTTTTTGACGATCACGTTGGCCTAGGTAAGTTACACTACAATATAATAAGTTCTTATGTATCTTCTGATGAAGCCACAAAGTGACGAAACAATTGTCAAGATAATTAAAAGTGTGAAAGTTTAAAGTGTTTTTTATTTATTATATATTAACTGAATTAAATATTACGTGCGAGTATTGTAAAGTTAAATGCGCTTTTCTGTGGTAATATGGTCCTTTTTGGACATTGCCAAACTCTGTGGTTTTTCTTGGATGTGTATGGTACGCCACTGATTAATTGGAAATTGAAAAATACCTGAAATTTATAATGTTTGTAAATGATATACAGCAAATAGCGAATCTAATGGGCATACAAATCAATCCACACGTCTAAATATTTGTATTGGAAAGTATGGCATAAATACATAACATATTATGCAGGCGGTATAAATGAATACGAATTAAGTAAAATTGAAATTTTATATTAGGAGCGTTTCCTATACTGCAGTGTACAACGGATGTCGTTTTTGAACCTTTTAAATTATAAATATTAGAGCAAAATTTGGGCCAAAAAAACAAAAACATTGCAATGCATACCAATGTCTTTACCAATGTGATGTATTTATTAAAAAATGCAATTGAAGCCCAACTTCAAAAATAAGAAAGATATGGTCAATATGCTCTCAAAGGTGGGTGTGGTAAGAGAGATAATTACAAAAATTGGGGAAATATATAGGGAAACGGCAGGAATCGTGAGGATACAAGGAGAAAAGGCACGAAAATCTTGAGGGGGTTGGGCAGGGGTGTAAACCGAGTATGCAGCTTTTTAACATTTACCCAAGTGATTTGGAAAGTGAGATGAGTAAAATAAGAGGAGGGTTGGTAGAGGGAAGAAAAAAATAAGGACCTTTTTAGCGTTAATGTCGACAAGGTTAGTGGGGTCGAAAGAAATGATTAAAAGGCTGGAAACGACTTAATGATGAAAAAAGAGCTAGACTTAAGTTGTGACAAAACAAAGTTGATGGAGTTTGGGGAGAAGAGAGGGAGAAAGGGTGGAGATAGAAAAAGTTAAGAATTATGTGATATATGATGGCAGACAATCATAGGGATGAGGCACATATAAACAAGCAGGTAACTAAAGGGAGGGAGGACCTTATGGAAAGGATGTGGGGATTAAGGAAAAAATTAAGTAGGAATAATTGGAACGAAGGCTGAGGCTGTTTAACATAGACGTGAAGGGAATTTGATTTTGTGGTATGAAAGTGTGGGGATGGGAAGAATGAAAGCAGATCGAAGTGCTATACAAAAGGCACCTATGTGAAAAAGAGGGTACTGCAACTAGTAGAAAGAAGCTGTTGAGAAGAGATACAAAATGCGGGAAAATGTGGGAGGAAGAACTGAAAAGGGTGGCTAAGGATGAGAAGACATTGGGAAAATTGGACGAAAAGGATATGAGAAAGGAAATTTGCAAAAAAAAAATTCTTAATATAGGCAGGTGGGATAAATAGGAAAAAAAAACGCTTGGGATCAGGTGAAGATAGAGGAGAGGAGAAGACAAGATGAAAGCACATGGGAAACAGTGAGAATAAGAAGGAATTTTTGTGAAGAGATTGCAAGACAGACCTGGTGCCTAGACATTTAGAAGTAGGAAGGAATATAAGTGTGACAGCTAGACTTAGGGAACAAATGCAGAGCATAAATTTTGGTATAAGGAGGAGGGCATGAGATGTAGGTTGTGTAATAGAGAGGTAGAATACCTCGGGTATGTATTGGGGGAATGTGAGGGAAGAATGTGTGGAATTGTAGAATGAGGAAGAAGGTGGACTGAGTTTCTGTGAAGACATTTGCATTGGGGTGAATTTAAAGGGAAGTGGCAATGACCTTATGTTTCTTTTTTTAAATGTCATTCTTGATGGATACAATTTGTTTTTTTTTTTTACTCTTGTAATTGTTCTTTGTATCAGAATTTATGGTTCGTTCTTTGCTTGTATGTAACTTTTTCTTAATAAAGATATTTCTTCTACCAATACCTTTATAAGTAATTTTATAATTTTTACAAAAACAGTCAGTCACTACCCAATGACGATACCTATGGACGATACTTGATACTTAAATTATGTCAAAAAAATACCTTTAGGTACATAACCAAACAAACTGTTCATGATTAAACAAGAGGATAAAATTTATTATTATATAATATTAACCTTATTTCATTTTTGCCAGTTATTTGGATACTTTAAAATAAACATAAACGATATATACACTAAAATTAATAAAATATAAATAACAATAAAAAATAACTTACAGTTAATTTTTGTTGTTACTGTTGTTGTTGTTGTTGTTATTGTTTATCTTGAAACACAATTTAAATTATTTTGAAGTTTTGAACTATTAAAGCACTTACGTTTTATTCATTCTTCACTTTCAAATTATTTACACGTGTTTTTACTATAAGGTTACAAATTCACGATACTACTACTATAATTATCAATCATTCATTCATAGTTTATTTCATTAATAAAAAATGACAGAAGTGAATGCTTGCGACATCTGCAGCCACACAGTCGAACTCCTCTCCACATATAATTCACACAATCACGGTAAGAGGGCACTCATAGTAACATTTTCAAATAAATTAATTTATTAATTTAATAAAATTACTCATTTTCTTATTTTTTTTCATGTTCTAAGCTTTTTTCTATTTAAGTCAACAATTCTACGCTAACTTCTGACAATCTTGTATTAAAAGGATTAAAACTAAAGAAAAGTAAGTAATTATTGTGTGATGTCACATTCGTCACATTTATGTATGTGTGTGCCGGCCATTGCTGTGCACGTTGGTGATAATATAAAAAATTGATTTTAGAATTGTTGAAAATTAATACAATACAAGAAATATGGCCCAAAGTAAATTAAACGACCTCGCTGGTAAATTCGGCAAAGGGGGACCACCAGGATTAGGAATTGGTTTGAAAGTGCTGGCTGTTGGTGCATTGGCCGCTTATGGTGTTTCACAGTCGTTATACACAGGTAAATAACTCTATTCACACAATTTCCTACCACACGCAATTAGTTGAAGGCTTTAAATAACACTAATTACATAAATTTTGTTTTTTTTTAATGTGATATTTAGGTTAGGTAACCTCACATTTTTTGTTGTTTTAATATAAAAAACGTAATTTTAGTTGAAGGAGGTCATCGTGCAATAGTATTTAATAGAATTGGAGGCATACAGAATGATATTTACACAGAAGGATTGCATTTTCGAATACCCTGGTTCCAGTACCCAATCATTTATGACATCAGGTCTCGCCCCCGTAAAATCTCATCCCCCACAGGTTCCAAAGACCTTCAGATGGTCAATATCTCGTTACGTGTCTTATCTCGACCAGATGCCTTACAACTACCCACAATGTACAGGAATTTAGGTCAAGACTATGATGAAAAAGTGTTACCATCTATTTGCAATGAAGTCTTGAAATCAGTCGTTGCCAAGTTCAATGCAGCACAACTTATTACTCAACGGTCGCAGGTAACATTTAAAATAGTAACTGTTTTGTATATATTTTAATAATGTTAAAAATTTAGGTTTCATTACTCGTTCGAAGAGAATTAGTTGAGAGAGCTAAAGACTTTAATATTATTTTGGATGATGTATCCATAACAGAATTGTCTTTTGGTAAAGAATATACTGCAGCTGTTGAAGCCAAACAAGTGGCCCAACAGGAGGCTCAAAGGGCTGCATTCTTTGTAGAACGGGCTATACAAGAGAAACAACAAAAGATTGTGCAAGCCGAGGGAGAGGCTGAGGCAGCCAAAATGATATCCTTTTTATGTTTTGATTTGATTAAATTGAATTATAACACACTTAATCTTGTGTCTGTGATATTTTCCTTAATTTTGTTTACTTAGGAGAGGCCATGAGTCGAAATCCAGGATACCTAAAATTAAGAAAGATTAGAGCTGCACAAAATATAGCAAGGACGGTACGTAACTTACGTAACTATTTAAACTTTATTGGTTTATAAAAAGTATTTATAAGTTTTAATTAATCATAACTTATATTATTTTCATTGTATTTTTGTCTACTGCAATTTAATACAATTTAAATGTTTGTTTCAGATTGCAAATTCGCAGAACAGAGTATACCTTAGCGGCAACGGTCTTATGTTGAACATTTCGGATCCTGAATTCGATGAACAGTCCAACAGACTGATAAAACGTAAGAATTAAATCTTACAATTGTTGTAGTATGTATGTATGATATCATTTTTTTAAATTGTAGTATAATAAAGTGGAATTTAATTCTCATACATTATACTAAGAATAATGAAAAAATAGTTATGTAAAAAATCAGAATGTTATTGCCTTTGATTTTGATACAGAATGTTACTTTTAAAATAAACAGAAAAATGAGCGAATTTTAAGACTTTTATTTAAACCTTTCTTTAAAATTTATTTACCTTTGTTCTCTTTGAAAAGTATTAATTATAAGTGTACTATACTTGCTTATGACTACTAAAAAATTGTTAAAGCTGTTTGATCATTTTTGACCTCAAAATAGTCATATTAATATACTAGGGACGATTACAAACTGTTTAAATGAAATATATTTCAAAAATTACAAAGTAATATTTTACATCCCCTTTTTTGCACTTTTTTATATAATTTTAAGTTGCAATTACCTTTATATTCGCTCAAGTGTAAAGTTTAATTTGGTAAGGATTTTATACCATCTTTTATTTCCTTAGAGCCAGTAAAGTGGTTTAAGACTACAAGTTATAACTTTAATCAAGTCAACGTAAGTGAAGACAGTAATGTGCCTCAAACTTCTGGAATTGAGAAGACAAAATCAGAAAATAAGTTAATCAATGCAGCAAAACATTTAGTGGACAGAATTAAGAATAGGGAAAACTATGAAAATGCGGGGGCCGATAAAAAAAGCCTTGAACAGGACAGGATTCTCATCGATACTGCTACTAGTATGGCACGTAAATTAACTAGAGACGCTCCTGTTATTGTTAATTAATATTATAGAAATTTATTTGTTAATACATATGTGTGTTTAAAAAAACCTTTTTAATACTTACTAAAAAGCTGAAATTAAAATTTTGGTTTTAATATCGATGTTTGGTGTTTTATTGTTAACAAAATATTTAATTATTCTATTTTTAAATTATATATATATTAATCAATACAAAATAATTAAAAAAGATTTAATTATGATTAACTTAATCAAATATTTATTCTGTAAATGCACTATATTTGTACAAAGACATTTGATACATTAAGGCTTGCTTTATAAAAAAATTATCAAATATCAATAAAAAGGCAGTGCTTACCTCCAAATAGCATTCAAAAAAGTTGTTATGGCCTAATTTTCATTTTCGTTTACATTTGATGTACACGAATTACATATTAAAAATAACAATTATAATTTATTACTTGCTAATTAAAATAATTACATATTTAGTATGCAGTAGTGAGTACAAAAGGGACAAAGGGAGGCAACTTTTTTAAAATGAACCAATTAATCGAGAATAAAAACAATATAAAAAATTATACTGTAGGTAACAAAAAAAAAACATTCGTTTTATATTATATCACTATTATTCTAAAACACCGATTTATGATTATTGTAGAGGAAGGCAGCGTTGGTAATCGAATAAAATCAAATCATTTTCAATTACCTAATTTTTCTACCAACCCCTTGTCTACTTTCAAATAAATGCATCATATATCTACTTGCTATTTATATTGTAATATGTAAAAAGAGCATTGCATAATGTAATGAACACACTGGTTTCAATTTTTTTTTTCTTCTTCTTACAACGAATATGCGACCAATATTTTTTTTAAAATCCTACAATAAATAACACAACAACAAATTGAACATTATTTTCTTTTTTCATAATGATCAACTACAAGCTAACGATTAATAAACTATAGATAACAAATACACCGAGAAAAGATTGCTAATAAGCAAAAAGCGATACGAAGAGCAACATTTAAGCACAGTGGCGTAGATATGAACAATTTTTATTTTAGATTAAAAAGATTTATGATATAGTATCAATTTTTTTTTGGTGTCGTGGGGTCATAAAATCGATTTTTTTGTGCAAGATCATTGTCTACGCCACTGGTGGGTTGCTATTTATGTATTTAATAAATACGTAGTACTGGCCAGTTTTGGACCCAAAATTCAAAATTTCTAGAATACTTTTTATATCACAGAATGACGACTTAAAGAGCATAGCTAGAATTTCATTTTGCAAGTGTTGCACAAAAATTTTAATTAGATACCTACGCAAATATACAAGGTGTCTATAAGTACCTATCGAAAATTTTTAGGATATAATTTTTTATTTGCTTAAAATAGGTAATTAACAAGGAAGACATACAGGGTGCCTGAAGATACAACAGATCTAGCAATAAAAAATATTTTTAAGGCATTTTGAATGAAAGAATTACGAAAAAGTCTGTTTTTGAAGTACCTATAGAAATTTTTTTGACGACTTATTTTTTTATTTGTATAAATTAGTAATAACTAAGGAAAACATACAGGGTGTCTAAGGTTACGACAGATCTGGCAATAAAAACATTTTTATAGCATTTTCAATTAAATAATGTATATACAGGGTGTCTGTAGTGATACACTATTATTTTTTATTCATAAAAGCTTCAAGTAGAGAATTATTATAGGTAAAAAAATATATAGGGTGTAAGCAATAAAAAATACTGTCAGGATATAGAGAAATGTAGAGGGTGTCCAAAAAATATAAATATCTTTTAATAAATAATTTCAGAGATCTCTTTGTATTTTTTTCATTAACCATTCGTTGTTAATTAAGTAATTAATTAAATAATTAATGCACAACACTTTCAAATAAGCTTTTGCGTTCAGTATTGCACGTTAAAAGCTATTGTTAGATAATGTTCCTGTTTTATTCGGGAATGTCTTGTGGTCAACTAGTTTTCATAGTTTGTTTTAAAACGTGTTCGATGTTTATACAATCGAGAATAGCAGCCCCTACAGAACTCCTTCTGATTGCCATTGAAGACACTATGAACCATTTGTTCAATTTTGGATCGTACCTTTCAACTGCATTCAAACTAGAAGAACCGTCGTTTCCTCCAATAGCGTAAATGTAACCGTCTATGGCCACTATTTCATGAGTCGATCTGATAATATAATCAATAGACTATTGGTTATTGAACTACTTATCTATTCTATGAGAACATATTTTGTCCCAACAAAAAAGTACCTAAGTACCTACCAAATTTTATTTCTTATGTTTCTGGGGCCCAAAAGGAAAAATGATTGGGAAAAAGTAGTTTTCTAAAGACTCCAATTTATCCATTAATTTGGGCACAAGCTTTAGGCCCACATAGTACCATATTTTCGACTTTTAAAAAACCAAACGAAACTTAACAAAACGTCATGGGGACATTTGATGGTAAATAAATTAATTTAAGGAAACTTCAGGAGTACCAAGGGACCAAAAATGGTTCTCACTATCAACCCCCAATAAATAAATAGTAATTTTTTACCTTCTGTTGTGCATTGAGGTCACTGGTTCCCACATGTTTCTCCTAATATTAAATCGTTCCCCACTAGACATACACATTGTACCATCGTTTCCTGAAAAATAAATTGAAATATATTACAATTAATAAAAGGGAACCCAGAAGTATGTAAAAATATTTTTGAATATATATTTTTTCAATTTATATATGCTCACCCCCTATGCAATACAAATAACCATTCATGGCAGCCACCCCACAGCTGCTTCTTCTAGAAGACATTGATGGTACTGCATGCCAGCTCCCCATTCGTGGATCAAACCTAAGAAAAAATAATAATAAATACGTAATTAATTTATTATTGTGTGACTATTTTAGATTGTTTAAAAATAAACCCTAGGTAGGTACGTAAGGATCGTGCAAGGAAGTTTTCCCGAACTTTCAGAGCTGCCAATCAAAGATAATAATGTGCGTGTGTTTAATCAAAAATTGATTGTGTTCTAATTTTAAAACCCAATAAACGTAGAAAACCACTGATGGTTAATTTTATTTAATCTGCTGCCTACGTTGCACGCAAATAAAATGGTACCAATGAAATTATCGTTTGTGGTACCTTTTAAGGGCACCTTGTTACCTTTCAACTGAAGCTTGGTAATTAGTAGAATCGAATCCACCAAGGGCGTATATTGAATTATCTGAAAAATAAAAATTATTTTACCAACAATGTTGTTGAGCCTAATGTTGGGGGTTGTAAAATGATTTGTCACTTGTCTTACGAAATTTTCAACAAGATCTGTAATTTGTATCTTACCAACGACAGCTACCCTACAGTACCGTCTCCTGGTATTCATCGTTGGACAACTGCACCAAACTCCTGTAAGTGGATCAAATCTTTCCATACTACTCAAACATGATGCCCCATCATATCCTCCACATACGTAAATCAAACCATCAAAAGAACAAACCCCTACAAATCATTTCGATAGTTTTTTGGCCTAAAAGTGTTCTATGATAGATTATATTACCCAAACAAGACCGTTTCGTACCCATTGGTGTTATGGTAGTCCAGGTGTTTATCAAAGGGTTGTAACATTCTGCAGTAGCTAAGTCTGAAGCACCATCGTATCTGTAAAGCGTATTCATTTTATTGACCACAGCAAAATGAGAAAAAGTGTTAATGGTTCTTAAGGTAAGAAGTTAAATAGGGCCAGCAGGTGTAAAATATTTAAAAACTTACCCCCCAACAACATACAGCAACCTCCTCAGTCCTGTCACCCCACAGCGTGACCTCCTCCACTGCATTGGAGCTATGGTGGACCAAACATCGTTTTTTGGATTGTATACTTCACACTCTGAATGTATTGCAAAAAGTGAACCACCCCCTAAACGAAAAGTAAAGACACCTTGAAGAAAATTTAAAAAAGAGGACACCCTATAAATATTCACTTAAGAAAACTTAAAATCTAGTTCTTTTGCGATGATACTATTTTTTTTCAATATGTTGGTACTTATTATTGAAGTGACAAAAGGTAATCTTGTTAGAAAACTTTCACCCGATAAATTAAAATTCAATTAGCTCAGGTATGCAGTTGTTGTGTTAGTCTGTAATAATAAATATGTGACGCCAGTTGTCGATAAAGTAACAATATTATTATCAGTATAAAGTAACTTCTTATCATACTCATACATTCAGACGAATATAATTAACGGCATAAATAATATTTCTCTACCTAATCGAATCAATTATTTGAAACAATTATAATGCCATGTTTATGTGTTGTAATCACTTCGCTGGTGGTGTCTGTTCTCGGTTTGGTGTATTTGATACAAGCCTTGATGGCGAGTGTTTACAATTAATTTTAATTTTAACATGTAAGTAAATACATAATTTTATTATTGGGTATTATATGATTTTAAAATTGTTTATTTATCGATAGACTATAGGTAATCATACCTATCGATTTGATACGGCTTTTATCATGAAATCTGTTTTGATTAGGTACCGTCGATCATTTTTTTGAAAAAGAACCTGTAAGAAAATTAATTACATACTAATTGAGTATATTCCTAAACAAAAACTAGATTTGGGACTTTTTTCTTTCGAGAAGCGATCGGTTTGCCTTAACGAAGCCACTTTGGTTACTTTTCACCCTCGTATCGTCCATCATTCTTGACAGGATTCAATTAAATTTATATATAACACTTTCAGGAAGTTTTCTCTCCTCGAATTGCAGATGTGCATTCGATCAATAATTCTTTCAGGGAGATATTTTAACAGAGAATTACTTTTACAGTTGTTAATTATTAAACTAATATGTAATTTTTATGCAGGGTGTAATTAATTTAAATTTATTTAAAGATTGTTTTATATAAAACGTTGATAGACTGATTGCTTGTGAAATTCTAAGATATTTTTTCCTTTACGGTTTTTAAATCTGATGCATAATTGCAGAGTTACATGCAATTAAAGTCAACCAATTAGAGGGCCCCTGCTTTGCTGCACACGTAGCGTCGCGTGATTATTGGCTTACCCTTACTTGCAGCGTTGCAGCACTAGCAGCCCGCGATAACTGGCTGATTTTTAATTGACTGTAACTCCATAACTAATTATCGAATCGAAAAACTTCAAAGAAGAAATATTCTTAGAATTTCACAAAGAATTTGATAACGCACATAAATATATTGTGTATATTTTTTTAGTAGTAAAGAGACTTACCAATGGCAAACATATATGGTGTGGCTCCCTTGGGCTTCCTTTCCAGTGTCCTGGGGGTTGAAAGGGCACAACGTCTTTCGGGGGCCAGATGATACCTCATTGCTTCCAGGAGTAATTCCCTGCACTGACCATCTTCTCGTATAAGATTTTCGCAGTCCACTCGGGTCATTAAAAATTCTCGATTTACTAGGGGTAGCCGAACGTTTTCCATTAACTATTTTATAATAAGTATTAAAAGTAATGTCACTAATTTTTATAAAAAACAAAAAATGGCTGTGGTTTGAATCTTTCTACCAAAATACATTAATTTTATATTATTTCAGTTGGTTTTGATTTCTATTTTATTTTTAGAAATGGGGAAATAAATTTTCGAGGTGAATTAAAGTGAAGAACAATATGAAAAACAGGAAATCGAGATAAAGTATTTGTGTTCTGAGCTATCGCAATCGTCTAGACTCTAGACTACGTAGACTGTGAAACTTTTTGATAAATTCTGACTTACCTTGGAGATATATTGTTTCCTCTCGGACAGGTCATGCTTCACCCAATTCAGGACTGCTGTGAAAACATCCTCTTCTGACGATATATTGAGCTGACTGTTTGATATAAGTTCCTCCACCTTTAAAACAAATAAAATTGCTAGCTGACCCAAGATTTTACAACATGTATAATGAAATCTAATTTTTCAAAAAATTCAAGACAAAAATTGCTTTCCCAAACAGGTTTTTCGTTCGATCATTATTACTTTAATTGATGAATTATTTATTTCTTTCTGCAATCAAGTTCTTTAGCTAATTTAATTTCCTTTAAGTATTCGAATAATAAATTATATAAATGTTCCAATAAAACGGGACTTTGTTTTTATTCGACAGCCTTCGTGAGTGAAATTAATAAACCTCATAAACCTGGTTTGTTGATTGTTTTTGTAACAACCGGTAGTAAGAAATCATTTTTATTACTCCAACGAAGTTTTTGATGTTCTACTTATAATTTTCTTAATATTGGTTAGATAAGAATTGATTTTCGCTACGTAAATAACTCAATTAAGTTGTTATGCCATTAGGTCGCCGGAGGAATGTAATTTTGACACACAACAAGAGGGGGATGATGCTACATATAATACATTATTCATTTAGGGAAGTTTTTGTTAGGTCGATGTCGGTTTGATTGTTCTTTCGCACAAAGAGGGTTCTCTTAATAAAATCGAATAACAAAACAACGCTTAAGGAAAATGTGCTTTTACATTCGATAAAAAAAAGATATAACTCACTTATATCCAATACAGGAATAAATGTTGTGTTAAAGAAAAAAATTTCGTAGTCCATTAAATTCTTTCTTAAATTTTAAGAACTTTTTTTCTTTACAGTTTTTTAATCCGATGCTTAGTTTTGAAGCTGTTATGAAATAAAATTAGAGACATAATCAACCAATCGCAGCGCACTGTCTTTGCTGCAACGTTGCAGAAGCTGACAGCGGCCACAGCGCACTACGATTGGTAAGTGATTTCAAACTTTAACCGATAATAACTTCGTAGTTAAGCATCGCATTGAAAATCTGCAAAGGAAAAATAATCTTAGGATTTTTTGGAGAATCGAATGCACCTTTAACATATTCTAAAATTATCTTTAAATTATTTTTACCTCGTTAAAAGGTAACAATAAAAATTCCTCGGTGCCTACAACTTGTTGAAAATTCTGCAAGGCAAAACAGTGGGACTTGTGATGCAGTTCTGTACACGAATGGATATCTGGAACAGAAGGAAATAGTAATAATAAAATCCCTAGCTAGCAATGTCCATATTCATAACGCTTTATGCAGATCGGTATCAAAATGACCCGCTCTCGTTATTAAATTGGCAGTAGATCAAGGTCGGTTCGGAACTCGGATGGTCATCGATTACCTACTTTATTTGTGTTGAAAATGAATATTAAAAAAAATCAATAAAGTTGGCAGATTCAATCATACTCAGCAAGCAAATAAATGACCCGAAGCCATAGGCTTTCGCGGCCAAAGTATGTAACTTCAGTATTTTGGAATTTGCATTAATTATTTCTTACCAGCAAAACTTCTTATTCCTAAACAATTAGTTGGATGAAGTTGTTTCATTAAAAATTTACAACACGCCTCTCTCACAGTTTGTATTTGTAATATGCTGCTTGCTGGCAACAATACTTGAACATTATCAGGCGTAATAATGACGTTTCCAGTATATGCGTATTCAATTAACAATTCCACAGCAGTCGCGTCCATATCATGCAGAACAATATCCGTTCTTGATTGCTCGACCATATCCCCTAAAATAATTCGCAAATTTATTCCTAGGATCAGGCTTAATAATGTAACTTTTTAACAAATTAACTAGGCTAGCTAGCTGTCTTAAAAAATTTGAAAAAGGTGGTAAACAGTATGTGTAAATAGATTCTTTGAATTTTTCCGAATACAATTCAATGATATGTGTATCTTTTTCATTAAGTTTATTTCGTAGATACCATGTGCAGAGGAATACTAATAAGTATACTATACAAAGCCCTAGTATAATATTTACAATAATCGGCAGTGCGCCCTAAAATGATTCATGTTTAATAATTTCTGCTAATTAATAATCTAAAACATTTAAACACTAGTTGTGTTAACAATTTTGAGAAATTTGATAAACAGTATTCATTAATGGATTCTTTGTGGAATTCCAAGAAAAAAATATCTTTAAATTTTTTCAATTGGACGCATAGTTACGAAGAAATAAGCATTTGAAGATTGGTATAGTCAACCAATTAGAAGACGCTGTGTTCGCTGCAAGGCGCTAGCGCTTGCAGACCAATCGCCGCTCTAGTAGCGATTGTTATATGCAGCGCAACAAATAAGACGCGATGTGATTAGTCAATTTTCAATCGGCGATTACTTGTTAAGTACTCGTCCGATTAAAAAACTGTAAAGAAGAGAAAGTCTTAGAATTTAAAATACAGTTCAATGATACATGTGTTTTTCTCTTTAAATATGTGTATATGTATTATTCAAAGCCCTGGTGTAGAAGATACATATTTATTATATCAGACCGTTACCAAAAATAGAATTATTATTAGTTTTTGTTAGAACGGCAATTAAATTAATTAAAACTAATGAAAGATTAACTAAAATAGTGCCACGTCAGTGGACTAATTGATATGGCGTTTATTAATTATTATTATTACTATCGCTGTTCTTTGTTATTGAACTGTATTATTAAAATTGGTGGGGTTTAAAGTCGTTTACAATACATACGTTATTCAATTATGACTAATTGCAAATTATTTGTGTCGAATTTTATATAAATATCAAAATTTAATTCAATGCATTGCTTAGGGGGTTGTTAAAACTTGATACTAATACTTTTTGTTAATATTTGTACATGGTATATATTTTTGGTGTTATTGCCCTTTCCTTATTTATTGATCTTTTATTTATTATTAAAGGATACCTACCTAATGATATAAATCTACCCAATACCTGTGGCATGCCATAATGGACATATACAAATTTCTAACGATAGGAGTTACTACAAAAATTTGAATGTTAATTGCCATTGTTATAAGAACGTTAACCCCAAATGCCTTTTTGTAATTTTCGTTTCTTAACTCTAGCTGGAGTTTGAATTTACTTTTTTTATTGGGCGTAAACTAATTTTATGACGAACCAGAAAAAGAAACAAGAAATTGTATCTAACAATCTACTAGGGCATAAAAAAGTTAAAAAAAATATTGTAGATATAAACATCCTCATTATAGTCTAAAACTTCTAATTTTCCCTTTAATAATTTTATAATAGTCTAAAAATCTTCTTAAAAACATATTAAACGTTTCTGCAGGTATTAGTTTTCATAGTTTAAAGATTAAAACTATTTTTTAAATACTCTAATCGTGTTCATAGTGTCCTTCAGCAGTTGACATTGTCCTTTACCGGTTCAAATAAACCCGATAAACATCACGTCACATTAATGAGAACGCAAAAAAGTTATAAAAGTTTTACAAAATACTATAGATGGCAGTTATAGTACTGTAGACCACGAAAATTGTTTCAGCTGTTGAAAAATCGTTCCAATTTCTGTCTCAAAAAAAATAATATAATGCTTAACATTATAATTTCTGTTGTAAATTCAAAAATTTTTGATAGATAATTTTGGAGCAAACAAAATAATTTTAATTGAAGTAAAATAAATTAAGTTATATGTATAGATGGTACATATTTTTGTACCTAAACATTTTTGGGAATATAAAAAATTATTAAAAACTGTCCGTGATAATTGTATATTTAATTTCTTAAAATTGCTGTAGATGTCAGCCATTGTACTGTAAGGTAACAAAAATATACAAGTTAAAGGATATATTTTTACTAATTGACTAATTTCCGCCCTCACCCTTCAAAGATACATAATATTTGGTTTATGATTCATTTTCCTTTTTGCCTTGGGAACATTTTTAAAATGATCCAACTGTCGAAATACGAAACTTTGTCAATTAACCCATTTAGTGAAATTTAAACTATCTACATCCTTACTATAATTAATTATTTTATTATTAAGATTGTTTTGTGAAGCCCTAATTGACCGTATTTTTCTAAAGAGTTTTTAAAAATCTATTTCAGTTAAATTATTCTTAATTTATTAAACCACAACTGGTGGAAAGGGTTAATGATGTAGGGTTACAATTTTTCAAGGGTCAACTAAAATTACTTTAATAATATTAATCTATTAATCAATTATTTTTTTTATTATTAAAGTGAAGGTAATTAATGTACCTATTTCTAAAATGTTGGGGTTGGCATCTACAATAAATTATTTAATTATATAAACAGTGGCGTAAGTAAGGGTTGCAAGAAGTGACAATTGTTATTGTCTCAAAATTTTGGCGTATTAGAACAGTCCAAAAATTCCTAAAAAAATAACAATGTTGTGAAATACACTGGAGAACCCCAAGATCCCTCTTATTACGCTTTCAAACCCTTATCGTATCCTGCCGCCCTAATTAGAAAGCCTATAACACACCTAATTACGTATTTATGTACCACATACCACGATGGATGTTGGGTGTCCTTGTGTCACGTATAAAACTTAATAATTTGTCTCATCAAGTCCAATTTGTCAAATATTAGGCCAATAACCAGGTTGAAAACAAACGTACCTACATATTATAATAATAATTACACGTTATGTAATAAGTTTTAAGAATATAAATCCGTCGTTTTTCTAGGACTCTAATTTAGATTGTTAAAAATGCCGACATTGTGGGCGTTGAGAGTCAACTTAAGAATTATGTCATGCTTATTTCGAAAGGTACTAAAATTGAAAAGCTTATCAGAACGTCTCGCCCACTTCAGACGTGTTTTAGAGGCTTAACGTCCACGTGGAGTAATAATATAAAAAATAAAAAATCATTAAGTGGAAAATTCCAAGTGGAAAATTTTTTTATTTCTATTTTACGTGCGGTATTCCCCTTCACATGGCATTTTATAATTTGACACTTTGGCTGAACGTTTTATTTTTTGACTAAATTAATTAATGGATTTAAGGCCTCTTGGTACCCCCCGTTTCGCGCCTCATATTTTTATTACCTAAAGTATACATTAAATCCATTCATGTTGTCGTTCCGTGCCATAACCTTTAGCAAACAATTTTTAATTGAGATACGAAACGAGAAGGTACGACAAGAGAAAACAGAGAGAACTGCCGAGGAATGTACTTACCATTGAACATTGCGAAAAAATAAGGGCTTACAGCCGCTAAAACGACTTTATGGGCTCTAACAGACTCTACTCCTATATTTAACGTAACATCACATAGCTAAAATAAACATGACATTAATGAATCTTGAATTAACCACTTGTAAAAGTTAAAAGTCTAACATAAAACATAACACACTTAGGTATACTTACTACAAGACATGCTAAAAATAAACTATTATAACTACTTATTGTTAGATCAAAGAACTTTGCTCTTCATAAAGGCGGTAATTTCGAAAACCATAAAGGCTCTTAACATTTCCTCTTATTCTGATGCAAGCGACAAGTTTGATTTATTAAATGACAATATAATAAAATAATGTATGAATTTATAAACTGTAAAGTTTTAATAAATAATAAATAATTGTTTATTAAATGGAGCTGCCTCTACCGCAGCTCAAACATTTGTTAAAAATAATCACAGGGTGAGACTGAAAATCTATTACTAAAGATGACTTCTGAAGTCGAAAAGTACTCAAACAAGCCCTTTGTAAAAAGCTCCTTTATAAGCTTTTTTTAGGACGATAATACTGTCAAAATTATGCACCTCATCCTTATGGGTAATTTAATCATCTACCAAAAAATGATAATCAAACAAGTTTCTATTTGGGAAATCATTAGCGCTTTAATCCTTTTGTTAATTGACTTTTAATCGATCACGCAATTCTAATTATGTAGAAGTGCGTGGTGCTTGTTTATTGACGCTCTTTAATTTTTGAATCATTGCCTAAATTTATTGACCTAAAAAGCCGGTAATAAACGCTATGAACTTTAGAAATGCATAGGTCAGCACCTGATTAATTACTTTTGCCATGACACTGTATTAAAGTTCGTTTCTTCAAATCTACACTCAAACGATTAGGAAGAAGTGGACAAACAATTTTTATTTTTGTTTATTGAAAGCAATGAAAAGGATTATTAAAATTTTCGAATTGAAACACTATAAAAACAAATTAAATGAAAAAGATTTAAACCAAAATGCTTTTAGATGTTTCAAATATGTTTATTAACACACTCTACATATGTTTCGACTTGTGAAGTCTTTTTCAAGAGTAATAGATATTTACTAAATTAAATGAAAATTTACTAAATATCTATTACTCTTGAAAAATACTTCACAAGTCGAAACATATGTAGTGTGTTAATAAACATATTTGAAACATCTAAAAGCATTTTGGTTTAAATCTTTTTCATTTAATTTCAACGATGTTTCATAATTATCCAACAGCCAGTTCAGTTGAAATTACTATAAAAACAAGATTTAAAATTACTTTTTTGTGTTTGTATAAAAAAGTAACAGATAAATAAATGAAATCAATGGTTTTATATATTGGTAGATGACTTTGTATACAGTGTGCGAAAATGCGGGCCTTGTTCATAATGTGCCGCTCTTATCAATTGTAGTATGAATGATGCAATTTAAGCATACTGATTGGCTCGTGGGAGTCGTGCGGAGACACCCACATAAGTGCGAATCCTCATATCGATAAAGCACAAATTCATATATTACAGATTCTCTATACCAAGATCTTTTTTTTCGCAACTTGTATATGCAAATAAAATAAAGTAAGTAAATGTTCACACGAATTTTAGACTAGCCACTCAAGTGACCGACGCCTTGGTTATTGTTTTAATAATACGAAGGCGACCTTGCCCATCTGATTGATAGAATAAATTATTTTTATAAATCAAAAGAGTGAAAGAGTTTTCTTATAAGTAATCCATGGAGGAAATTTAAAATAATCATATTCCAACATTATGAAGTTTACCATACAATTTTGATATTTGGACCATAACAATAGATACTATTTTTGCTTTATAGGAAGCATTTTTTAATAATTAACCCTTAAAATGTAAACCTAAGAAGATTGTGAGAGGCAATAATTGAACAGTAAAAGAGTTTTCTTGTAATACATTAATTAAATTAACATTTACCTACTGTTAAAAATTTAAAACTTGAAGTTTTGAAATATGACACGTGAATTGTTTTTGTCTTTGTGTGTCTTTAACCCTTAAAGTATAACGAAAAGATTATACGAGTCAAAAGAATGTATTTAACAAGTCAAATCAAATCAATAAATTGGTTTTCTTATAGTATTTACCTACTGTTATGATGATTATTTTTGGCTTCTAGGTACCCTGTAGGAAAGGAGTTTCCAAAATCTAACCCCTAAAGTTTAAAAAGAAGATTATAAAAGATAATAGACAATTAATTTTGTAAAAAAAATAATAATAAAGGAATTAACACAGTCATTGTAATATTTTAGAAATCTTGAAGCTTGCAATTTTGAAATTTGACAGTTTTCTTGACTTTTGGATGTCCTGTAGGAGATGAATTTTCAAAATTTAACTTTTAAAGTTTATAAAGTTTTCTTATAACCCATAGATTAATTAACTGTTATAAGTAGTCCAAAATTTTGAATTTTTTTTAACTTTTGACTGTCCCTAGAAAATAATATTTCAACATTTAACCCCTAACAATTTTTTGCTGTATACTAGTGTCCTGTAAGAAAATAATTTACAAAATATGATTCCTAAAGAATAAAAAAAATACTGTAGGAGGCACTACTTAGAGTTAGAGAGTTGAATAAAGAGCATTCAGTTCGTTCCTAAATAAAATTAAATATTCTTTACATAATAGGTCCACAGAGGGTGATATAATGGCAACCACTTGATATACACGGTTTTTCAAGTTGATGGGCTATTAGAAGTATATGAATTAGTAGAAGGAATTCAATTCTGAAACTTGGGCTCATTTGGTTATTGTTTATGCCGCTTCTTTTAGAAATATTTTCAAGTTCGATTTACATCCGGTTATACCGGAAGTTGATACCAACTTTGTTATTTTAAATGGAATGGTATATTTTTCACACTGAATTCGAATAAAACGTGTAATTCTGAGGTAAGTTTGATAACCAACTTGTACACCTATGACGATCGGTTTCTGAGTTAATTTAATTTATAGAAAAAAAATCGCTACCGCAACCCAAATTATAAAAAATCATAACTTCCACAAAATACGACCAAGAGTGTTGAAATTTTTACTAGTAATAGCTGAATATTAGTGCTAACGCCTTGACAAAATTGAATTAAATAATTTATACAGGGCGTTCAAAATAAAATTCTAAAATTGAAAAACTTCAAACACGAATTACTTCGTTTTTTCAAACAGCACCTACTATTTTTTATTTTTTCAGTCGATTCCTTTTTTTATCCTCTTTCGATCCATATGGACACTTCCTATTTTATTTGAAAATTTTGGAATAATTTTGAATTATTACTTAAAATAGAAAATATCCATATGGATCGAAAGAGGATAAAAAAAGGAATCGACTGAAAAAATAAAAAATAGTAGGTGCTGTTTGAAAAAACGAAGTAATTCGTGTTTGAAGTTTTTCAATTTTAGAATTTTATTTTGAACGCCCTGTATAAATTATTTAATTCAATTTTGTCAAGGCGTTAGCACTAATATTCAGCTATTACTAGTAAAAAATTTCAACACTCTAGGTCGTATTTTGTGGAAGTTATGATTTTTTATAATTTGGGTTGCGGTAGCGATTTTTTTTCTATAAATTAAATTAACTCAGAAACCGATCGTCATAGGTGTACAAGTTGGTTATCAAACTTACCTCAGAATTACACGTTTTATTCGAATTCAGTGTGAAAAATATACCATTCCATTTAAAATAACAAAGTTGGTATCAACTTTCGGTATAACCGGATGTAAATCGAACTTGAAAATATTTTTAAAAGAAGCGGCATAAACAATAACCAAATGAGCCCAAGTTTCAGAATTGAATTCCTTCTACTAATTCATATACTTCTAATAGCCCATCAACTTGAAAAATCCTGTATAACAACTTGCATGTATGAAAAAACTCCAGTTTGGTCGATTATTTATAAGGAATGGGATGTAATAAATTCAATATCGATTTCCTCCACCCTAACTTTAATAAAAAAAATGTTCAATTATATTCTTTGTAGAATAAATAAAATGTCAGTCTTCTTTTTGGAGTTAGATTTTGAAACTGCCTAAAAAAATAAGATTTTAAATACTAGCTTCGATTTTACAAGGACCAAAACTACATTGACGCACGTTTACATGCTTGATGATGGCAGAATATAAACAGAGTCTAAATTATTAAAGAGATTAGAGGCAGTGCAGAATGTGACCCTAAAATAACGACTGTCGAGTGTCAGTAGGGGTTGTTTTCATTATAAAACAGAATTTTATATTTATACTTAAAACTTTTGGTTGTGTTTTACTGACGAAAATTAATCGCTTTAGAAAAAAGGAGAAAAAGAAAATAAAATATTTTTTGTTTGAATTATTACACAAGCACCATGCACTTATTATTAAACAAAAATATAGTGGTGTTAACAATTTTGTTATTTTTTATTTTTCGTTCTTTCTTTTGTTCCCTTTTACTTAATCGAAAGGATGTAAGTACGTAATCAGCTATTTACTTTTTTTATTTTCGAATTATTTCACTAAACGAAGCATCATTTTCTAGATCTAATCGGACTACCTTAAAATTATTAGATAAGTAATAAAAATTTACCTGTCCCCGTTGCCTCATTTTATGTATAAGTGTAAGAGCATTAGTACTATGCTCTGATGTGCTAAAACAAAAATGTCCTTTGGCAGTCATTATCGGGGAATCACATGTTTCGTTGGTAGGTGTTTGAGTGGACGCCTCAAACACTATGCTTGGATTCGTTGTTGTTGTTGTTGGCAATGTTAGTTCTTCCGGTTCTGTCGTCGCACTACTCATGATGGTAACTGAAACAAACAGATAAAATTTGATAAAGAACATTTGCTGATTTTATTATAAAAGTTTCATCAACGATCAAAGTTGAGAAAAGTTTTTATTTCTTCTTTTGCTGGAATAATCGGATGCCTGGATTTACGTGCACATAATAATATAAAGCAAGATATTAAAGAAGCCCCAATTACAACAAAAGAATTTCTAAGGAAAAAAGTTAAAGAACCGTTAGTCCTAGATGGCAAAAATTTATCGTATTTAATTTACTCTTTCTCAGTTTTGACGTCAGAAAACCCACTAATGTCACATCGTTTCAGTTGTTGTTGGTAAGTATGCACCTTGGACCAACCCACAAAGGTCTTTGTGACGATAACATGGTTGGATGTGTTTCATCAACTGCAAGTCTCAACAACAGGCACTACATGGTCGCATTGTGCCTACCGTGCTCTTTGAAACTTTTCGCAATCGATAAAGTGCAACTAACTGCAGCCTCCTTGCTGATAAAGCACTTGCTTGCTCTTGAGACACGACCGACGTGAGAGTTGTTAAAGAGTTCTTTTTCGCTTTATGGGTAGGTATACGTAGCTTAGAGTACACGTACATAGGTAGGCTTTCTTTTACTGAAGTATGAAATTCGTCGTGAAGTTTATGATGGTCTCTAATACTTTTCAACTATTAATGTACCGACATCAAGTGTCGTTGTGTAGACGTTAAATAAAGTGTAAGACCCCTAGAAAATTGCAGAAGGTACCTGGAGTGTGCAGATTTTCAGAAATATTATTAATTATATTTTAAATAAATTTCTAAGTTAAATGAGTGTGTAAAAGCAACGAAGTAGATGGCATTTTGTGGTGGGGGGTCGGGAAGAATGGGGGACGAAATTGAAAACAACGTAACAGTGTGCTTTTCAAAAAAAAATTAGGTTGAGAAGAAACTAAATTGATATATGCATACAGTTCAATTTTTATTCAGAAACAATTAAAAAATTATGAAAACAAGAAAGTTTCCTAACATACCTATTAACATTTGAGAATTTTGAGAAAATGGACAGGGGGGGGCCTGCTCCCCGTCTCTCTGGATACGATGCCCATTTATGAAAAATATTAAAAGAAAATGTATTTTGAAGTTAATTGGGTATGAAGACATTTACCCTCAGGCGCCACAAGTGGCACGTTTGAAAATTTTGATGGCACGCACAAAAACAATTTTTTTTTAAGTTATCTTTTTTAATAGAAATGAATTAAAAATTATTAATCTACACTTAATTTATAGTTTATGATATAAATTTGTAGTACTGAATACCTGTCTTAGTATGTTAACTAGAACCGTCAAATTATACATTTTATTATTAAAATATCGCATGAATTCTTTCGAAGTATATACAGATGCGCATTAGATAAAAATTTTTGCGTATCCAGTTTCGCCTTCTTAAGTATTTGAATGTTGTTGCTGTCGCAGCGCTCGAATCAAAATTTATTTTATATCCTGATACAATACCATTTGAAAAATTAAATTTAAAAGTCCTTGAGTGGTTAAATTTTAATGAATTAGAAATGGAATTAGTTGAAATTCAGTCAAGTACCATATAGAACCAAAAATTTGTTGATTTAAGAAATGATTTAGAAATTATTGAAAGTAATCGATTATTGGATAAAATAAATAAAATTGCAGAAGATGAAATTCTAACTATACATGGAATTCAGTTCCTGACACGTTTAATTGTTTAAAACTTTAAAAATATTAGCAAAGGCAATTTTATCAATATTTTCATCGACGTGGGCATGTGAATCTCTATTTTCAGAATTAAATTTTATATAAAATAAATATAGGAATAGAATGACGGATGAGTCGAGCTTTGCATGCGTACTGTTGAAATTAACTAAATATGAACCAGATATTAAATCTTTATCATCTTGTGTACAGCAACAAAAATCACATTAAAAACAATTTTTTTTAACGTGAATTTTGTTTCTAGCATATTTCTTTTTGTAAAACATTGATTAATAAAAAATTGTATAAAGATGAATTGCTTTTGTTTGTTTGTTTAATTATACTTACGTATAGTATCACCCCGCTAACATTTCGAATGAAATTTTATTGTGGCACGTTCCCTATTTAAAAAAGAATTTTTATGACTTTATGGCACGGACATCAAAAGAGGTTCGCCATCCCTGACCTATGTACATAATTCCATTAAATGTAAGTTAACATTTGCTAAGGAAAACCAACGTAATTCTGAAACTTTGAGGGTGAACTTTATATACACTTTAATTAGTACACCACCTCGTAAACTGAAAGCAGAATTAAGTTTCGTGACGCCCAATGTATATACATATATGCAAAACAAACTAAGATCACTGCTGTTATTTTCGGAACAAATATTTACAATAAATGTGGTATGGGGGTTGTTGGCAGGTATTAGGAAGAATAATCAAGGCACAGTGTAATCAACTTTAATTGTTTATGCGAAGAATAAGTGTAAGTAATACATGAACCATGAAGATAACAATATAATAAGAATAATAAGAAAGAACAAGGGTTTTTCAAGTTGATGGGCTATTAGAAGTATATGAATTAGTAGAAAGAATTCAATTCTGAAACTTGGGCTCATTTGGTTATTGTTTATGCCGCTTCTTTTAAAAATATTTTCAAGTTCGAATTACATCCGGTTATACCGGAAGTCGACAGCAACTACGTTATTTTAAATGGAATGGTATATTTTTCACGCTGAATTCGAATAAAACGTGTAATTCTAAGGTAAGTTTGATAACCAACTTGTACACCTATGACGATCGGTTTCTGATTTAATTTAATTTATAGAAAAAAAATCGCTACCGCAACCCAAATTATAAAAAATTATAACTTCCACAAAATACGACTTAGAGTGTTGAAATTTTTACTGGTAATAGCTGAATATTAGAATTAGAATTTTATTTTGAACGCCCTGTATAAATTATTTAATTTAATTTTGTCAAGGCGTTAGCACTAATATATAGCTATTACTAGTAAAAATTTCAACACTCTAAGTCCTATTTTGTGGAAGTTATGATTTTTTATAATTTGGGTTGCGGTAGCGATTTTTTTTCTATAAATTAAATTAACTCAGAAACCGATCGTCATAGGTGTACAAGTTGGTTATCAAACTTACCTTAGAATTACACGTTTTATCCGAATTCAGCGTAAAAAATATACCATTCCATTTAAAATAACAAAGTTGGTATCGACTTCCGGTATAACCGGATGTAAATCGAACTTGAAAATATTTTTAAAAGAAGCGGCATAAACAATAACCAAATGAGCCCAAGTTTCAGAATTGAATTCCTTCTACTAATTCATATACTTCTAATAGCCCATTAACTTGAAAAACCCTGTATACTAAAACATATTTCTTATCGTTGTCACAAAAAAAGGTGTGTTAATATTTAATACAATTTTAGATGACGAAGTTCTTTTAATACCTGTTGATTACAGTGTTCAAATTAGTTAAGATTTCGGGGGTTGTAAAAAATTGATTTAATGGCTCATAAAGTGAAAATTATTTTAATAATAATTGATTTTTATTTTGTGACCTCTGTTAATGAAAACTTTGATTTAGAAATAATCCTAAATTTGGATTTAGGTATCGATTTTTTTGGCAGTTTATGAATGAACATTAACTTCGGTTAAAGCTGAGTAACGTCAGGGGTGGATTGTAATATACAGATTTATGGTGTTGTTTGTAATCCCCTAACATGAAGAAAACAACAGGGTGACCCACTTCTTTTAGGTACAAGTTATTTTTGGACTTCACTGATTTAAAGACATTTCCATTGTGCTATTTATCTCTTGAAGTTTGTTTAAAAGTTTCCGGAGAAAAAACTTAATCGTAGGGGTTAGTTAAGATGCCTAAAAAGTGGTGTATATTTTAGTTATCATCGTAAACACGATTCTTGTTGAATTTACAATAGTTTAACTTATAATAGTTAAATTTAATTATTTATTTGTAGATATTAACCAGAGTTAAAGCTGAAAATTATCAGGGGTGGTTTATTGCAATGTACAGATTTATCGTGTTGTTTTTAATTCCCTATTAGAAAACGAAAAAAGACAACAGGGTGATCCACCTCTTCCAGGTATAAGTTATTTTTGGATTTAGATACAATAATGAAACTTATGATTTGTTATCATTTGGAGTTTGCTTAAGAGCTATTGGAGAAGAAATTAATCGTGGGAGTGGTTTGATAAACCAATATATGGTATAGGTAGGTATATTTACAGACCCTTTGATTTTTTGAAAAAAAATTGACAGCCTAGGAGCTTTTTTAACATTAAAAAATTATTGTTACTGATTTTATTAATTCTCTATTCGTTTATTAATTCTGATTTTGGTCAAAATACCTATCGACATTTTAACACCTTTCCGCCAAATAAAACTTACCCTCCTTTCGTATATCTAAGTAAATCGATGTTATCCTGTAAACAAAACAAGAAAACTTTCTTTCGGTGCGTTTGACACGGTTTAACTACAACAGACTGATGAAGTCAAAGGTGGGGGAGTTAACTGGACCTTGACTATATATAATATATATATTATTCCCGAGGGAGTTTTCCCTAATGAAACCTTATTGTAAACAGGCGCTTATCCGAGTCTAAAAATTGACCCAAGAAGGGGTGAAGCCATAAAATTAACGGTGTTGGTTTTCATACATCCACCACTACGTATTTAGTATTTAGGTAGATATTAGGGTTGAGGCAAAAGCGCGAAATTTGTTTTTACATCACGACCGGAAATTGGATGTAATTAGTCGGGAGGTTAGGCCTGGAAGGTAGGAATGAATTAATGCCAAATTAATTTGACGATCCTAGGAACTCTATCTTAAGTGAAAATAAATTTTTTGGAGGTTCCAGTTTTATAAAAGACATTGTCAGGGTTGATATCACGACCTCAATATTTTTCTACCCCAAATAAAATTAAATACTTTTAATAATTACAACAAAAACTAATTATTGGCTTAATTAACTCGTTAATAAGTTAATAACAATTTGTATTTCAGAAAATTAAAAAAATACCATATTTACTCAGGAGCTTATTGTTATTAATAAATAGGTAATTTTTTGACGAACACTAAATTTTAATTTGAATATTTACAGAACATTATTTGTTAAACAAAAAATTTAATAACTGCAACTGTAAAAATCTGTTCGTGGTTATCGTGTTCTGCTCTTATCAAGAGTAATGTGCCATTCAAGGAAGTATTGTTATATGTAAAATTTATTTACGACTTGTTGTTTACATTTATAATTTGAACGAACTTACCCCTTTGTCTGTTCTTTCGAGTTGCACAACTGGCCACCGACTGAAAATCTCTCCACTAGCTATGCTCGGCTATTTTCCGAGCCGATTCGAACAAATATCGTGGTGTTGAATTTCCCTACGCGTTACACGCATACGCACACTGAAAATCGAAAGAAAACGCGAACCCGAAAGAGAAGCGTCACCAACAACGGAGACGGAAACAGTGTAGGTGGTGTTTATATACTAATGTAATATAATAGAACAGTTCGTTGCTCCTTTGCAGACCATTGTACCCTACTACGTGCAACCAGAAGTATCCTGCCACCTACTTCTAAAAGGATTATTCCTCTTTTCTTCATTTTTTTATTTAAGGGTAAATTTTATTTTCTTATTAACTTACAGTGAAACTTCTTTCATACCTTAACAATTACAGCAAGTAATATTTCAAAAAAAGTGTTTCGACACCTAATATGTCATCTTCAGTAGAACAAAATCTGCTCATAAGTATTTGTACCCCATCTGGTGATAAGGAAGGTTAGGTTGAGGTTACTTTAGGTGCCTCGCCTGTAAGTTTCACTTTCTATATAAATTAGTTTGCACCAGACCAATATTTACAACCCTATCAAATTATTTTGACCCAAATTATCTCAAATTCGACTTAAACACCTCTAACCTTCCCACACAGAGCAGCTGTGATATGACAAATAAATAACTGTTCTTTTGTGATTGAAAATAAATCATTATCGTTTTCTTTTAGTGATAATTTATTCGAATTATATTATTTTTTAATAGGCGGTTGGCGATTATTTTAATGGAATTGAATTTTGCACTTATCACAGACTAAGCAATTAAAAACAATAATCCGTTGGCGATGTGATAATGTAAGGTAATAAAGCAATCCTACATATAAGTGCTTATGTCAGTAGTGCAGTAAGTATAATGTAGGATAATAAAATTTTAATGAAATTAACCATAAAAATTAACTTACTTCCCTTACTGATTATCCACATGCTATTATTAACTACCAACCAACAGGACGTCAACAATTACCCTTAAACTATTCGGGTTCTGCAAATATTTCTTATTAAAGAAAATTAATAAATTATTAAATAAAAAATTATATTCTTTGAAAAATTTTTTCTTATTTTGAAAACAGTTGAAAACTTTTATGTTAACAGTTTATAATTATTATTTTTTTTAAATAAATTTAATAATATGTATAAAAAACTTAAACAAACTGATACAACTAAATAATTTTTAGTTAATAAACAAATAAATAAATAAATAATCGTTTTGTCATTGTAGAATTTGTTATAACACTTTTGTCTTCCATTATTTATTTTATTTTTTAAGTACATTTTGAATTTTTTCCCTACAGAAATTTAGTTCTAAACAGCGGTGTCAATGAGGTTGCCTATGTAAGGAGCAATTGAAGCCAACTTATTGATTTATTTTCAGACTTGTGGGGAAAATTCAGGACTACATCCCAACGCCATCGAACAGAAGGGTGGAAAACTAATTCACCCTTAAATAGAAACCCTTGAGGATGTCCTACAGGATTAATAGAGCCAGATTTTGAATTTTTAACATAAAAGAAAATAAGCTGTTTAATACTGCAATTTTTCCTTTTTTTTTATTAGTTATATACATAAAAGTTTCATGAAATTAACTTAATATAAAAAATATTTAGAATTTTCAAAAATTTCATTTTGTTGTTTGTTGTCTGGTGTTACACCAACAAATTCGGTAGGGAACTGAGAGTCCTTTGGTAAAACCTTTGAACCTCTTGGTAAATATCGCAAACAATTAGTTTAAATAAATTCAACATTGTAATGATTTAAACTTCACACTTTCTTGACCATGAAAGAACAAATTTCTTTCGTTTTCACTTTCTTTCTTTTCCTCTCCAGCAGTTTTATTTTTATTTGGTCCTTGAGAGAGATTTTGTTCACACAATGACTCACTGTTTACTTTGATTCTACCAGTCTATGATGCATAGATACCATTAAACAACTCATTGTAACTTAAAATAGAAGACCAACAAATCTAAGTTTGTAGCTTGGTAATATAAAAGTGCATGTAACAGAATTGGAGGATTTTAATAAGTACTGTAGTCAATCTATTATCACTCTGTAAATACTCTAATTTGTATTTCTTAATACATTTCTTCATAAAAAAATATGCTGGGTCATTGGCCAAAGGGAAATAAAGAAAAATTTTCAGTATTGAGAATCAGGTTATGGCACGAAGAAAAATTGTAACAACAGTTATACTATAGATAAAGTACCTACTTAACCTGCAATTTTTCTGACTCTAAGATATATTACTTTTGTTGTGTTCATTATTCATTTTTACAAACGAGAATGAGTTTTTACCCCCCATGAAATTTACCAGAAAATTTCCAAACGTTTTGAATAAGTTATCTCCACTCTGTTGGAACGAAAATTCTGTACAAAAAAAGAAGAAACATTCAAACAATTTTTGACATTGTAAGTGCCCGTAAATATTTTCTCATATCCAATTATTTATTGTTAAGACAGACCCGGAATTGGAAAAACGTCAATTGCGTCCATTGTACTTTAATCGAATTTCGTTGAATTCCTCCGGTAGCTTTTTAGCGATTTAATTTAACCGAAATTACTTTCCATTTTAAATGTTTAACGAAAAAACACCGAACCAATTTTACGGATTGACTGATGTTTATCAACAGCATCATCGGATGACATTTTGTGTGTAAAAGAATAACACGATGGGAGGCAGCATCTCCTCTGATCCCGATAATTCGATGACCACTTTAAACACCAAAGAATACCACAAAAAAATTAATCAATCTGAAACAGCAGAGAGACAAGGTCCAAAAAGGTTTTGTTTTAGGGCATCCAGTTACCTGTGTGTGGTCTAATATTTAATTAGGTACAATGATCTGGCGGTTGTTCACAGGTGACCAACTTAAAGGTGATGATCGAGATGAAGTGGTACATATCAATTATCAGATCTGATTTTTCTCATTTGACGAAATTAACATTTTTGGTTTTTGTCGAATTAACTTTCTGGTTACGTACTGAACCAACAACTTTTGATTTCATTCACATGAACCGATATTTAATTGAAAAGAACAAGACCAACTGTAGTGATGAACAAAAATAGTCCTAATTTTGTCTTGCACTTAATGAAACCAAGATGAAGACTTAAATAAGCTTGTGTGACTAGTACCATGACCAAATGAACAAGACTAAGACCAAGATCTACCCACATAACTGTTGTCTTGGCCTTTAGTAAGACCAAGTTCAAGTCTAACACTACGTATTCTCCCAAGACTAATACAATGTCCAAATAAACAAGCTCAAAACCAATATAAACACTTATTAGTTTTATCTTAGCCTTCCACGTTTAGTAAAGTCATTATTAAGTCTTAATTATGTTCTCAAGATCAAAAACACGACTAAATGGGCACGAACAAGACTAAATTAACAAGAACAAGTCTAAATGAACATTAACACTTAGAAGAAACCATATTAATTTCGTTTTGGTCTTGTAGTTTAACTAATACCAAAATCAAGCTTAAGAATTACATGCGTTTGCAAGACTAAAACTTTGACAAATTGAACAAACTCAAGACTAAGAGCAAGACCTATGAGTCCAGTCTTGGTCCTCCATAATTAGTAGGACCAGTATCAAGGCTTAGAAATGTCTCTAGAACCATGAATAAAACTAAATGAACGTGACTAAGAGTGAAAGCTAACCATTTTAGTCTTGTTAGGGTCTTATAGTTACATTTAATAAAAGAAAATCAGGACTAAGAATTAGGTATATTTGCTAGACTAAGACTTTGACCAAATGAACACACTCAAGATTGAGAGCAAGACTTATAAATCCTGTCCTGGTATTCCACATTTAGTAAAGTTATTATCAAGTCTTATCTATGTTCTCAAGACCAAAAACAAGACTAAATGGGCAAGAACAAGACTAAATTAACAAGAACAAGTCTAAATGAACATGACTATAACACGTAGAGGAAAACTATTAATCTCGTTTTGGTCTTGTAGTTAGATTTAGTAATACCAAAATCAAGCTTAAGAATTAGATGCGTTTGCAAGACTAAAACTTTGACCAATTGAACAAATTCAAGACTAAAGGCAAGACCTATAAGTCCTGTCTTGGTCCTCCATATTTAATAAGACCAGTGTCAAGGCTTAGATATGTCTCTAGGACTATGAATAAAACTAAACGAACAAACTCAAGATTGAGAGCAAGTCTTATAAGTCCTGTCCTGGTATTTCACATTAAGTTATCATTATCAAGTCTTATCTATGTTGTCAAGACCAAAAACAAGACTAAATGGGCACGAACAAGACTAAATTAACAAGAACAAGTCTAAATGAACATGACTAACACATTGAGCAAAACATATCAATCTCGTTTTGGTCTTGTAGTTAGATTTAGTAATACCAAAATCAAGCTTAAGAATTAGATGTACTTGCAAGACTAAAACTTTGACCAATTGAACAAACTCAAGACTAAGGGCAAGACCTATAAGTTCAGTCTTGGTCCTCCATATTTAGTAGGACCAGTATCAATGTATAGATATGTCTCTAGGACTATGAATAAAACTAAATGAACAAACTCAAGACTAAGAATTAGAAATGTTTGCAAGACCAAGACTACAAGCAAATAAACAAACTCAAGACCATGAGCAGATATTTCCACCTCCAGTAATATTAATATCAAGACTTAGTTGCTGTGCCCTTAGGACCAAGAACAAGTCTAAAAGAACGAGAACAAGACCAAGCTAACATATTAGTCTCGTCTGAGTCTTTGAGAAACTTTTAGTAAAACCAAGACCAAGAACAAGATTGAGCTACGCCCCGAGCCAAGAACAAGACTAAATGACCAAAACTAAAATCGTGAGCAATTTACGTAATTAATCTTATCTTTTGCTACCCTGTACTAATTTTCAAAAAAATTAGGAATTGGGGGTAGTGGAGATTTTTCTTCAGACTGAAAGTCTTGTGATGTTATCTTTTTAGGAGAAGATGAATAGAATTGTTGTAATTATCGCCCTGTAGAGGTTTTGTGTTGCATGTGGTGGGCGCATGGGCACATGTTTTTTTGTGAGTGTGACTTGCACGTATCATTGCCCAGCAGACGAGCAATATCCTTCCAAACAATAATAATTAATATTCCTGAATAATACGGGCACCATTTTCCACGGCAATTAGACTTAATGCGGTTTGCTCCGCCTGTCGGCTGAAACGGCGGCAATTATGTACGAATTAAAATTGCGTCCCAGACGCGAGGGCCCATTTCCTTTCGTACGTAAAAATTGAAAACTCATGCCCATGGCGTCTCTATACTCAACACACGTTATATTTAATGTAATATCAACAACGAGAACAACCCAAGTGTCAGATGGCTCGTCTCGTCGGACAAACGAGAGAATTAATTTAATGAAAAGTTTCAACGTTTGTGACAAGAGATATTTTTTATAAATAAAAATGTTTCTCATCGATACTTCAAAGGACCAGGATTGGTATAAGTGTGGAAATGGCTTTCCTGAAGTTACAAATTTTGGAGCAGTTGATGGTTATGAGCAAATTCAAGACCAAAACGAGACCATTTGGTCATGGTTTCTATAGAACGTCCACTCCTAGTCTTGTATCTGTGGATCTCACTTTTGCTCTTGGTCTTGGTCTTTTAGTTTCGGTCTCGATCTCGGTCTGTTGAGCGTTTAAATAACCAAGACAAAATTTTACAAAACTGCAAGACCAAGACTATTTTTCCACGTCAATATATAGGTAGAGCTCTAATAAGTTTAGTCACAGGGTCACGTCATGATTGTGCCCTTCGCGTAACCCACCCACGAATCGCCACGGTAGGTAATATAATAGATAGGTATTTTTTGTTGACCTTATTATTTATGTTGGTAAATAAAGGCACTTTTTGCCGCGTATAACCAAAACCTTCCAAAAAATCCTTAAAGTCAATTATAAACAAGTTTCTACGATTGATGCAAGTAAAGTCCATTTCGCTAATTGTGCAAACGAACGTTGCAAACTGTGTTCGTTTTGTAATTTTTTTCTCGATCCATCTCGCTCTTTATGCAGCTCTCTTGCTCTGTGCATGTACATAGTTACAAATAAATGACCGTTGATGCAAAAATGCCGATTGCTTCCGACCTTCAGACCCAGACCTCAAGCAGTTGCCCCAAAAAAAAAATCCATTTCCAAATTAAAAACCATACGTTTGTGTAAACTCGCGACGAAAAAACGGTCGAAGAAACCGCACTCTTATAACAAGTCAAATAGCAAATTTTGTAGTGTCTCGAAGAGAGGTACCTACGATATAATAATAGGCCATGTGAACCAGTCAACCAAAAATGGCCATGGGATTTTAGAAGTTGTACTGCCCGATGTAACCACAGAGATGCATTTTTACAATTTCACTTCCAATGTTCGCGTTCGATTGTTTCACTTTCTTATTTTTTTTTTCTTTTGTTTTTCGATGTTTCATTACAACCGGTTCCGTTAAGTGATAATTGAGCGGTTGGCGTTGTGATTCTTTTTTTGCTCGCTGACCATACACTCTTCAGCCGGAAAATAACGATCTGAGTCGACGGTTTTCCAATTACCAAATAGCAGAGCATCCCACGCAAAAACACTCGAAAGACCATTAAAAAGAAAACTCTAATTACATTTTAATAAAGAAAACATTAAGCTCTTAGTCAGCTATTATTCAAACCACAGGATAATAACCAGATTTTGAACTTATTAGTCTTCTTCGTCACACCACTCGTTTCTTCATGCTAGTAAGGAATTGTTAGTATCTCGTCATCTATTGATATTTACTTATGCTAAATTGTAAAGAAATCTACTTGTCAAACTAAATCAAGAAAGAAGACTGTTGATTGGAATGTAAACTAATTGTTAACTTTTTGGTCAATTTTACTGAAATCCCCAATTATTACTGGTCTACAGAATCTTAGTCTTCATCATTACACACACAGCAAGTGTAGTTTCCAAAAATTATTAACCAATACGATGTTATTTGATGCTAGTAAGTTTAATAATGTCAAGTAACTGTCAATATTTCCTAATCTACTGATATTTTTGCTAACTAATGTAATTTTTGGTACTTGTAAGGAAATGCAGTTGTAAAACTACATTTTTGACCTAGTTTGATAAGGTTGCAAACCGATTTAACAAGGAATGTTGAGTTCTCAGCCAAAACTTAATCAAATCTATCAAATTGTGTTTGTTCTTGGCCTCTTCTCTCTTAAATATCCACAGATTTGGAAATGGTCCTTTATCTGTTACATTAAGGAGGTAAAATCTTTGAAATAATCAAAAGGGACGAAGATCAATGTTGAAGTTGAATACTATTCAACAATACTTTATACTGGCTATGCTTCGTCCGCCCGGAATAGTGACTTTCGGCACCATCTAAAATTTTTTTCTTCTATATTTTTATTTTATGAGCCGTAAGCCTTTTTGCCGACGTCTTACACAAAAACTTTCATTCCTTATTTTTGCCCCCTTTAGGGTAAAATTTTACAAACTTTAAATGTCGTATTTATGTCTAATCAAAGGCCTAAAAAATAAGTTTCAAGTTTTATATCTATCTATCTCTGTACCAAATTCTTATTTAAATCGGTTCAGTACTTTGGGCGTGATTGTGTAACACACAGACAGACCGAGTTACTTTCGCATTTATAATATTATAGATTAATATAGTTTAATTATAGTTTAAAATAGTTTATATATAATTTAGTATTCAACTACTTTTATTGATCTAAATAAACAAAACCTCTATAACTTTTAACACTTAATATTTTAATTTTCTGGGCCGTAAGCTTTTTGGACGACGTCATTACACAAAACCTTTCATCGGCTAATTTTATCCCCTTTAGGGTAAAATTTTTACAAACATTGAATGTCGTATTCTTTTATATCTAATCAAAAGCCTAAAAAAAAGTTTCAAGCTTGTATCTTAAAAAATTACGGAATTTCCGCACAAACTTTCCTATTTCAACCCCTTACAACCCTGTTTTCGCATTAAAAAGTAGCCTATGTCCTTTCTCAGGCTCATGACTATCTCTGTACCTAATTTCATTTAAATCGGTTCAGTAAATTTTAGGCGAGATTGTGTAGCATACAGACAGAGTTACTTTCGCATTTATAATATTCCGCGAATTCATTTTCATCGATTTTCCCATGGGAATAAGATATTTTCCCGCAGTAAAACGTAGCCTATGTGTTAATCCAGGGTGTCAGCTATCTCCATACCAAATTTTATTAAAATCGCTCCAGCCGTTTAGACGTGAAGAAGTAACAAACATACACACTCACAAACTTTCGCCTTTATATTAGTGTGATAATTCGAACGTAGGGCCCCCAAAATAAGGGAAAAGTCAACAAAATATGTTTTAATTTTATTTAAAGTGATGGGGAATAATTGAAAATTTCACGTCAATTTCTTAAAGGTATTAAAGAACTATCATGATTTATATTTTCCTATTGACTAAATACATACTAATTTAAGGATAATCTTAAAATGAGGGGAAGGTCTACCAAATCTTACTAAATCTCACTAAGGAAGACGAGGAGGTCCAAATTAAAAGAAACTCAGATCGCATATTCAATGGACATCCCTTATATGTTACCATTAATTTTACAAAGATTTGCAAGACCTTCTGTATAAAATATACTCTCAGCGGTAAATATAAAATTTCTAAAGACTGAATGTTTTAAGCTGGGGTAAAACATAAACCTTGAGGTGAAATTACAAAATGAGGAGGAATGCTAATAAAATCTCTTCAAATTTCTTTTAAATAGATGGGGAATCATTCAAAATTTTACGTCAACTTCTTATTTAAAAGAATTATCATGATTTATTTTTTTCCCATTGATTAAATACTCATTTGAGGATAAACTTAAAATGAAGGACTACGAAATCTTACTTGATCTCACTAAGGAAGAGGAGGAGGTCCAAATTAAAAGAAACTCAGATCACATATTCAATGGACATCCATTAATATGTTACCATTAATGTTAGAATGATTTGCAAGACTTCTCCTGTATAATATACGCCCTTAGTGGTAATATAAAATTGCTAAAGACTCAAGATAAACCATGAGTTGAAATTACAAAACGAGAGGAATGCTAATAATAAAATCACTTCAAATCTCTTGTAAATAGATGGGGAATCACTGTAAATTCCACGTCAACTTCTCAATTCAAAGAATTGTTATATTTTTTCTCTTGTAGATTAAAGTTTCGTTTGAAGATTAAATAAACAAATAAACAAATAAAAATCAAAGAGGGATGTGAAAGTTCACCAAATCTCACTCAGATTACAGGAAACTCAGCTCATATAGTCAATGGACATTCTCTTACGTGCTACTATTAATTTTAGAAATTTTTGTAAAATTTTTCTTATAAATAACAATAAAATTGCTAAAGACTTTTAACTAGGGTAAAAAATTAACCATAGGATAAAGTTCCCCTAAAAATATTTCATTTTCATCCTGCTTATGTAATACCTGAACTTTTTTTAATTCTCATAGAAATAGTTTTCCACTTTTTTAATTCCTATATAGATAAATATAAAGTCAAAATCGTAACATTTTTATTATTATTAAAGATTCTTGTTGTAAAAGGTATTTGTTATAATGGGTGGGTTTCTGAACTCTCATAGGATCTGAAAATCTGACTGACTAAAGCCGTGAAAATCAATATTTAATGATTTTATTATATCTACTATTAGGTAACAGCAAATATGAAAACTGCGTCCAAATAGATTTTTACGGCACACACACCCCCAAATTATGAAATTCTATTACACATTGTGCAAAATAGAAATTTTCGCAATAACAATCGGCAGACACACCCACCAACCAGCTACGTGCAAAAATACATAAGTGCATACGCAAATCTAGCAATCGTAAATAAGTAAAATTGCTTTTGTTTTAATTCGGCATGACTCTCGAATTTGTTTATTTTTTGTTAATCAAACCAATGCAACCGCGACATAAAAAACGATATTGATTGTAAGATATCCATTCGGAATTAGAATTATTGTTGCTGTTACATTATACTTTTTTCAAATTCGAATTCGGCATGATATATTTGTTTGTTGGTCTGCAATCGTAAATTTTTTTATGTTTAATTGCCAATAACCCAGATTGATCGCTTAGGAAATAATCAATTTTCAATTCATTATCTTTGTTGTTTTTCACGTAATAATTCTAACTGTCGAACTAAAACAAAACCTTTAGCCTTTGTTTTTTTTTTCTTTCTCGTATGCGTTTAACCTTATTTCTCATATATCCTATTCAGCAGTGCTCTAACGTAACGTAAAATTGTTGAAAACAAAAAAGGAACAGGTAAAAGCAAAAATCTCAATAAGTTCCCATTTTATGTGTTGTTTCCAAACAATGCAATAGCCGAAAGTGTCCAGATTTCTAGAAAAATGAATAAAAATCAGTTTCAAGAAAAACGGCTCATTATGTACAATAGGTACTTATACATAGCAAGAATGTACGTACCTATAGTATTCCTCTTTATATTATAATTATATTTCCGTATAAAAATTCTACCAGAACCGATCGTCTAATACAGTATAAAACTATTTTAAATTGACAGGCTGCTTTTTTCGTTCATATACTTAGCCTTTTACATTGTATATGGAGAAATTTTATAATTAAAAGTTTTTTCGATCTTATTCACATCTGCACGTTTGTGAGCTGTCGCCAAACAACCCTTAAAGGATCGTAATCGATTATGAAATTCTATACTGTTGTAGGGAGCAAATTTTACCGTCCCGTCGGCACTACTTTAAGAACCATTTCATTTACAAATGTTGTCTAAATATGGAAACTTATTGTGGTTATGTCAAAAACAAAAGGCGAAATAACTGTAGGTATATGAGACAAACAAAATGTTTCTACCCCAAATTGTTACCTACAAATATTAAAAAAATGAAAGTATTTACATAGTTCATTATCGCGTAACTACACAGTCTTTTTTTTTTCAAATATGTACATAGTACCTAACTATAGTTGCTTACTAATTTCCCCCTTGCAAGAAAAAAAATTATTACCATCAGGGTGATTGTTATCTATAGTTGTAATTTTTGATCTATAACCTTTAAAAATATATGAAAAATAGTGCTTGTGACATTTCAGATCTTAATATTAATACTTCGACCAAAATCCAACCCCAAAGTTAAAAATAATAATACATTTTTAAACAGTTTGATGTAAAAGGGTTGATAACATCGAAACGATTAGTATTACAGGAAAATTAAATGAAGTACTTTTTGAAGCGCATAAAATTTACTTTCAAAGGAATCTAACTTTAAGTCTGTATGTTTAATCGTTTTCATGTTATAGAAATTCGAAATTTAACTACTGGTCACTTAGAGGCTTATGTTAGTTTTAATATTAAGAGCTAAAACTTCACAGATAATTGTTTTACACATTTCAGTAAAATCTGAGAGGCCTAAATGAAAATTAATGAAAATAAAATGAATATAACTGCTTATTAATTTTTTTCTTTGACTTCTGTAAAAAAAATTCTTCAGAGTGATCCCTGTACCTATAGGTAATATCTAAATTTTTATACATAAAGCCCCTCAATTTTCTGTAAATATGTCAAAAATAATGTCTGTGAAACTTTGACTTTAATTATTAATAATATAACCAAAATTCAACCCTCGAAATAAAATCGTAATAATATTATAAAGGCGAAAGTTTGTGAGTGTGTGAGTGTGTATGTTTGTTACTTCTTCACGTCTAAACGGCTGGAGCGATTATAATAAAATTTGATATGGAGTTAGCTGACATCCTGAATTAACACATAGGCTACGTTTTACGTCGGGAAAATATCTTATTCCCATGGGAAAATCGATGAAAATGAATTCGCGGAATATTATAAATGCGAAAGTAACTCTGTCTGTATGCTACACAATCTTGCCTAAAATTTACTGAACCGATTTAAATGAAATTTGGTACAGAGATAGTCTAGAGCCTGAGAAAGGCCATTGGCTACTTTTTAATGCGAAAAAAGGGTTGTAAGGGGTTGAAATAGGAAAGTTTGTGCGGAAATTCCGTAATTTTTTAAGATTTCTTAGGCTTTTGATTAGATATAAATAAATACGACATTCAATGTTTGTAAAAATTTTACCCTAAACGGGATAAAATTAGACGATGAAAGCTTTTGTGTAATGACGTCGTCCAAAAAGTTTACGACCCAGAAATTTAAAATATTAAGTGTAAAAAGTTATAGAGGTTTTGTTTATTTGGATCAATAAAAGTAATTGAATACTAAGCTATATAAACTATTTTAAACTATAATTAAACTATATTAATCTATAATATTATAAATGCGAAAGTAACTCTGTCTGTCTGTGTGTTACGCAATCACGCCCAAACTACTGAACCGATTTAAATGAGAATTTGGTACAGAGTTAGATAAGTAGATATAAAGCTAGAGGCTTGAAACTTATTTTTTAGGCTTTTGATTAGATATAAATACGACACTTAAAGTTTGTAAAAATTTTATCCTAAAGGGGGCAAAAATAAGGAACGAAAGTTTTTGTGTAATGACGTCGGCAAAAAGGCTTACGGCCCAGAAAATAAAAATCTAGAAGAAAAAAATTTTAAATGCTGCCGAAAGTCACTATTCCACGCGGACGAACTCGCGGCATAGCTAGTAGCAATATAATTTTTAAACAGTTTAATTTTTGAGGGTTGACAACATAAAAACGACTGGTGTTATGTGAATATTCAATAATTAAACACTACTTTTTGAAGAGTACAAAATTTCCTTCAAAACTGTGTCAACCAATAAATACTAAAACCTAACCGTTTGTGAGATATAAAAAAATCAAAGTTTAATTAAAAAGTTCGCTTTTTATTTTCTAATTAAAACAGATATCAGGTTAATATTAATATAGACAATATTTCAAAAAAGATTGAGGGGTTTAGCTCATTAAAATCTAAAAATAACTTCTTAAAAATTATCCTATTGGAATTGGTTCTGGCCAAATTGATTTCAGGATAAATTAGTTTTATTTAATTGTGAAATGAAATGATTTAATGTCATTATTTCTGCTAATGTAATACACCTTAAGATACTATTCATTGCAACGGTAGGTACCTAATAACATAAATTTGCTTATCTATTTTCCCTTTGTTTTTGCGACCTATTTCTTTTACGATTGATGGTTATCGAACAGTAATCATTTTAGATGTGGTTATAATAAATGCAGGCACATTAAGGTAGGTACATGGTATGCAATCAATTTTTACATACAAAATAAAATAATAATTAAACCGATTTAATTAATTATTATTTTATTGTTTGCTTAACCAATTGTTTGGTATGTTATGGCTTCCGTATCGTTTTTAACTGGACAACAGATAAACCAAAACGAGATAATGGATAATCAGATAACTACCTACCGTATTAAAAATAAAAGTTAATATTTAACAGTTTTTAAATAACAATATGCCTAGCGCCCTTCTAAAATTTAATACTGTTAATCCACATTTACCAAATAAATTTTGATTGAAGTGATTGCCGTTGGTGAGATCAAGTTTTTAATTGCTTTTGTTCCTTAATCAGTGTGTTTCAGTTTTACAGAAAAGCATTAAATTTATGGGTAAATGGAATGTAAGGAATTCGAACAATGGGAGAAAATAAAGAAAAAGCTGACAGTGGCTGATTGAACTAAAAAAAAAAAAAAATGAAAAGAAGAAAAAAATGTTTGTGAAATGTGATCGGCAAGTTAGAACAAATGAAGCTGTTTAGTGCCGTAATTTGAACACAATTGACAAGTTTCGGTACTTTTAGCATATCCGCTGTGTATGTAATCAATTTCATATGGGATGATTTGTATTAAATAACCGAGAAAATTTGGTTTATCCGCACAGCTAGCTCTGATTCTTTTTCGCGCCGAGCCGATACCTCTATCGTTCTAATTTCCTTCACAGATTGGCATTTTAAGATCAATAGACAATTTCAAGTAATAATACAACACAAGTAATTACACAAACCATATTACAATTCAATTCCAAATTATTTCCCTTTTACAATCTTTCACTATAAGTGATTAAAGTTAGTATCTTTTTTTCATTCAACCTAGAATCTTTGTTTTGTATTGGATATTGAATATCTTGTTAAGTTAAGGATTTAAGTAGCCAGAACAGAGGGTATTCTGCTGAGACTGCGAAGATTGAGAAGCAGCAGGAGCAGCAACAATAATCTACTGAGGATGCCAGCAGTCGAGACTGGCAAAACGTTTAGTAAAGGAGGAAGACCCGGAAAATACTTGGTTATCCTGTTTAACAAAACTATTACTTGGGTTTTGAAATTATTAATAGTTTGTTTTAAATTAATTTAATTAACATGAAATATTAATAAGAAAACGTGCTCGGGCGCCACTTTGTCAAACAAAGAAAAGAATAAATGAAACGACAAATTTCTTGGGCACCGGGTAGTGCATCGGTGGTTCCTGCAGAATCCTGAAGCTTTAGAGAGCTCGAAGCTCTCTTAAAAAAAACAAATAAAACTTGAAGAGTATATTAACAAAAAGTTACACACAACAAAAAAACAACAAAACTTACAATTACACATGTAGCCCATCAAAAAGAAAAGTTCCCTACTCCAATGTAGGGACTGGAAGCTGGTTTCAGGGTATAGTCGGGGACTTCTCGTGCTGTGTTGTGAGGCAAGAGGATATCAGCGAAATAGCTTCATGGACCAACCTTTTAATCTTCAGGGGGCCGCCTGCAGGAATTTATCGGCCTCTAACTGGTTATTGAGATTAGTTGGAAACCAGAGCTTTGTCTTTATAAAATAGTTTTCAGGATGTCTTTACCCCTACCCTTTAATCCCAGCCCCCTAATCCAACCGGAACCTATTCTAAGAAAATTTCAATGGGCTGACAAATAAGGGCACAAATAAAAGTGCTGATTAATTTCCTAAAACTAAAAAATATTAATCAAATGTTAAAAAGTTGTTCGCATTGAAGATGCTTAAAAAAAACGGATAAAAAGGGAGGAGTAGGGGTGTCTGTCGTTAAACCAACATGCACTCAAGATACACCCCAGATACCATAAAAAATTTTGGCTATTAAAAATATATAAATTAAAAGGTGAGAAAAATTAATTAAATGAAAAAATTTAAAAATTGGCCACAAAGGCCCAAAGGATTACAAATATACAGTTAGATATTTAAAAAAGAGACCACGTGGTAATAAGGAAAATTTTGTAAAAATTAATCAAAGTTACATCAAAAATAAATATTGAGTGAATAGCAAAAAAGATTTTAAAAGAAATAATTAATTTGAATGAATTTTACATGAACTATTAAAATGCAAAGGTAAGTGGATCACAAAAAAAAAACTCTCACGCAAAACCAAGCACAGAACACCAACAGAAAAACACACATACACGTCACGTCAGTCTCAAGGATCGAGGAAGAAGACCTCGAGCACCGACCGGAAAATTTCATCGATCCCTCCATCGATCGCCTAGTCCTGCGCGAGGGTTGTTAGCCTTGATGATAAGACGGAAGGTCGATCAACATTAAGAAATAATCAACAAAACTGAACCAAGACAAAGACAACAGGTGCTAGATGGGTTGATTAATCTTTAACCCTATTTGTTATTAAACAATTATTTTAGTTTAACAGGTCACCAAAAGAATATTTTATTTATAGTAAAGGATTTTTAATTGATATTTTCTTTATTTATTAACTGTTTCTCTTAAATATTGTAATAATGAAAAACGGGTTATTGTTAAAGACTCAAAACTATATTATCGCAATTTTCTTCTCCCATCTCAATCTTTGCAATTGGAAAGGGCATCCCCCACGGCTTTTAATGCTTCTTTATCGGTCGATACGTTGGTGTATTTTTTCAACATGGCTGAAAATATTATAAACTTGTAATAACAACAAATATAAATAACTATTATCAATTTACAACTTACAATTACCGTTTCACAGAACTAAAACTACTTTTAGCTTTAATACTTACATATGAGGACTTCTGTTATTGCGAAGCTTCTTATAAGAATTTTGTCCTTCACTTCCCTTTGTGCTGTCAGCATCATGGCAACATTTTGCCGAAATAATATTTTTTAAATGTTGGCGGTTATTTTGCCTATCCCAGCTAGTTTTTTTAAAACCAGACAATAATATTTCCTAAAAAATGAAAATAATTTTATATTAATTTGTTTCGTCTCTTATGCAACAATGAAATTAGGACCACGTTTCAAGAGTATCACTTTGACTTTTAAGCAAATCTTGTAGAAGCACGAAATATGCCATTTAATTTATATATGTAGGTATGTATATATAGGGTATCGTACCCCGATGATATCCAAGCTGTTGCGTATAAAAAGCGTCATCTAGTGACGTAGATCTTAACTAAATAGTCCAGCAAGCAGGTGAAAACAATCTTACGGCCGGCCGTCTTGCCGAGCAAAAATAATCAAAAAGTAAGTTTTTTCAACAGTGGTCAAAAAAATTTTCAGCTCATTCGTAAGGTTTTTATAAAAAGAATGTAATTTTGAACGTATTTTTTTGTTCACATCTATTTTTAATGACAATCTGGGAGTCGTTAAGGCACACTCAAACAGTAGAATTTTTTTAGATTATAACAGTAATTTTGTTTTGAAACTGAGAATATCTCGTTGCTTAAGTCGTACCTCTGGAGAATTCTTTAGTCGTACCGGTACGACTTAGATATTCAGAAAATTGTGTGTTCAATTTACTTACACAACGCCATCAAAAGTTACAACGTCACCAAACGCTACAACACCACCGTTAGGTACCTAAAGTTTCAACGCCACCAACTATTCAACCTCGTTCTTCAATAATAGCACAAAATACTTCGCATAATAAGGATAATAAAGTAGAAGTTGATAAAACTACCAATGATGATGAGAAACAAATAAAGTCTAACTTAAACATAATATCTCCTGTTCCTTGCATAACAACAGTTATTAAAAAAATTAATAAAGGTACTAAACCAGCAATGGAATTAACTTTAAGTCCCCACAAAAATGAAATAGAAACCAAGGAAAACATAAATAAAAGGAAGAAGCCTGTAGTGGATATTAAAAAAAAATAAAAACAGAAAATAAACCCACAAAGAGAAGAAAGACGGTTGGGTACATGAATTATGTGCTGTGTGTGATATCTATGTTCAATCACAATAATTACCTAAGCTTAACTTTGTATGTTTAAGAAATTATAATTTTGTTTTCTATGTTTAGTTTAGTTTGTAGGTCACTATGACTGATTTTGTGACTATTTAATTAACCAAAGAAAGACATTTTAAGTTGATCTTAGAGATTCAGACTGAATTGTTTGTAACTTTTGTTTATTTTATTGTGATCTCTTGTTATTACTTAAGTATTTTTCTATATCGTTTATAATGTATTCACTAAAGTCTTATTCTTAAGCTGTAGGTTGTACGAATTAGGCGACTAGGTGCTTTAATCGTACCGAAGGTACATTTGTGAAAATCGTTAAAATACCTATGTTGATAAGAGATTTCTAAATTTCTATGAATGTTGATTAAAAGGTAACTAAATAAAGATTCTATTCAAGCAAAAGATTTTGTTTTATTTGAATGGCATTAAATATTACAACATTATTTCCTTAAGGGGTACGACTTGAGCAACCTTACCTTACATGCAAACGTAGATAACGGACATTTTACAATTACATAATTACTTCTCGCAAAATCAGATAAACTCATTCTTTTAAATAATTTTACTGCATTCACTATTCATTTTTGATTTGCCTATCAACATCGGTGGATCACTTCAAGAAATAAACTAGTACGAGGACCCTACTTTGGGGATCAAAATGCGACTGACTGTAACTAAAGACCGACGACAAAATTGCCGCCACCCATCATTCTATATAAATGTATACATATTTACAAAAAAAAAAGATAAAACTTTTTGCCGACACAGGCGTTCATCTACAAGCGGTAACTTTTTACGCCATGGATGCCGAGAATCTACGTTATAATTTTAAATATTTTTTATTACCCGAGAAAGTACATAGAAAATAATGGAACCTACATGTTTCTCTCTATTAGGCTCCCAATTGGGATCCACGCGATCGGGGCACAGACAATTTCCCCTACTATATCCCCGACCAGGCGTATGCAATCGGATAATTACATTTCACCGGATTATTTACCCTGCAATGCTCATGTAGATAGGGCCGTTATATTTACCCAAACTACTTGCCTGGTCGGGTCTACGAATTCAGAAAGAGTATTATCACCCCGACCAGGTGTTAGCCCGTAACAGGGAACGCCCGGTTAAATTTCTATCAGGGTACCAGAGAGAAACATTAGAGTTTAACATAACCGTACCAGAAAAAGTTTGGGTTTACTGTGTGGTTTCTTGTTGAAGAAAAGAAAGAAGAAACTTGGGTGTTTCATTCCCACCAATATTGGTGGGCGGGCTGTCCCCCCCGGCCTTCACTCTTGTGCAAAGTCGGGGGGGGGGGAAGGGCGGAAGGCCCTCTTCAGCCTCCTTCAGGAATCGTGGGAATGGGTGGTGTGGGGGAAGAAAGATGAGACGGACGAAATGAAGACAGAAGAGAAGTGAAAGACTATCTGTGGAATATTACTACCCCAGCATTTGCCTAAATGATCCAAGGAAACCACAGAAAAACTTGGATCAGAGTAGCCGGCCCCGGAATCGAACCGGTGACCTCCCGAATGCTAAGCAATGATCTAGACCACTAGACCATAGTTCATAGTTATATTTTTGTGGGAGAGGGGTGTCGTCCCTACCTAAATTAATGTTAGGGGTTCAGAATTTGCTTCTTTATAACGTGCCTCTCTTCCTTTATCCCTTCGATGCACGCTTGCACTGCACTACTGCACTGTGTTTTGTATGACCGATCGATCACCCATCCAAGTACTAACCAGAGAGAACGTTGCTTAACTTCGAAACCGTTTGATCGACATTTAAACCAGTGCGCTATCCTACACTTCGACGGATATGAGACCGGTAAACCAATTTTATTTTTTAAGGCGTCGTGAGTTTAAAGACTTTCAAACACATAAATTGTGCCTGTATTTCTAAAATAATTCCAACCAAAGTAAATTAATAAACGTTTTACGTGATGGATAAACAAACGAACCAACTAAAAGGAAACAAAAGGCCTTAATTAATTAATTATCATTCATTATTTATATATTTATTGTTTTAACCAATAATACTGTCTATGGTCCATGGTATTAAACAATAATTAAGCAAATTATTCTGTTAAGTCGTAACTGATTTCGTTTTATAATCCAAGTATCTCTTTTTTGTCACTTGGGCACCCAATAATAGCTACGTAACGAGGATATAATTTTATTTGACATCAAAAATTAAGGAATTTAGATGATTTTCAGTGAGAATTTGAAACTTAGTTTTTTATATTGCGGTCGCAAAAATAAGCAATCAGAATCATTTCAAAAATGTGTCGTTGGTGTTGATAGGTACGAACACCAGAACACTTTCTCCCAACAACACATCGGACAAAATTGATCTGTGAAATTAAAATCTACAAGTGCCTTATTAGATGGTTAAAAAAAGCAAACAACTGAATAACCACTCAATTGGTTTTTGGGTGCCCACTTGGATACCTGACGATTTAAAGTTCGACCAATGACGTGCTTCAGAACCGTAACACCGTGTATTATTGCGTGAGGATCAGAATTAAATTTTCTACCGCAATTTTCACTTCTTATGTAAATTAACTAAAATTATTTTTACTTTTTTAAAATCGAGCCAAAAAAGGTTTACTTATCTATCTAATATACAAACAAATTAATAATCGCATCTACTTTAAGGGTGCTAATTAAATTAAAATCACCCCTAAAAAAAGACAAAAAATAATAATAAAAAATAAATTTAGTACCTAAAGGATGAATTAAAAAAATATAAAATCATTTTCCTGAGTTTTCCCTTTTAGATCATCACTTTTTTACCCTCCTGGATACTTAACATCCATTATGTGATTACACAGATTGATAAATATAGAAATTAATAAAAAATATAAGTAGGTATGTAATTGTTAATTAATTCTGGGTAGATACTAGGAAATTAAGAGGAAAGCAATGCAGCCGATTTTAAAACTGCAACCACAAACAACTCAATAACATTTAGTCCACTGTGCCAAGGTTGTAATTGACTAATTAATGAATTAATTCAGCGGTATTTAGTTTCTATTTTTTCGATAACCGACAGTGCAATATTTAAAATATTTGTAACATCCTACAGTGTTAATACAATAAACTAATTTATTTTTATTTAATCAATTAAATCAATACAAACATCAATAATTAAAAAATAAAATAATTATTTTGTTTTCGAATTTTATATAATTAATTATAAACAAGGAGGGAAGTTATTGGATTTCTGTGGGATAATATAACTCTACAAAAACGTATCGAGTATTAATTTGTTTAGTGTCTCGATTCCAAATTATTTTAACACGTTTTTGTGAGGCCAAAGCAATTAGTTGGCTTAAAATTATATAACAGCATTCTACCATGAACATGTTTTTATATTTAATTAATTGGGAGAGAAATAGGAGAAATGCTGCTGTCGGTTTGCAAATAATTAATTCATAATGCTGTATCACCTTCCTTAACTTTTAAACGTGGGTAAGAATTTTTTCTTCATCATTATCCATTTTACATCATTTAACAATTTTAAGCTATGCATTATTTCTTTTATTTTATGAACACCATACAATCACACTAATATTATAAAGGCGAAAGTTTGTGAGTGTGTGAGTGTGTATGTTGGTTACTTCTTCACGTCTAAACGACTGGAACGATTTTAATAAAATTTGGTATGGAGTAAGCTGACACCCTTAATTAACACATAAGCTACGTTTTACTGCGGAAAAATATCTTATTCCCATGGGAAAATCGATGAAAATGAATTCGCGGAATATTATAAATGCGAAAGTAACTCTGTCTGTATGCTACACAATCTCGCCTAAAATTTACTGAACCGATTTAAATGAAATTTGGTACAGAGATAGTCTAAAGCCTGAGAAAGGACATAGGCTACTTTTTAATGCGAAAAAAGGGTTGTAACGGGTTGAAATAGAAGCTTGAAACCTATTTTTTAGTCTTTTGATTAGATATAAATAAATACGACATTCAATGTTTGTAAAAATTTTACCCTAAAGGGGATAAAATTAGCCGATGAAAGTTTTTGTGTGATGGCGTCGTCCAAAAAACTTACGGCCCAGAAAATTAAAATATTAAGTGTAAAAAGTTATAGAGGTTTTGTTTATTTGGATCAATAAAAGTAGTTGAATACTAAGCTATATATAAACTATTTAAAACTATATAAATCTATAAAATTATAAATGCGAAAGTAACTCTGTCTGTCTGTGTGTCAGGCCCAAACTACTGAACCGATTTAAATAAGAATTTGGTACAGAGATAGATAAGTAGATATAAAGTTAGATGCTTGAAACTTATTTTTTAGGCCTTTGATTAGATATAAATACGACATTTAAAGATTGTAAAAATTTTACCCTAAAGGGGGCAAAAATAAGGAATGAAAGTTTTTGTGTAAGACGCCGGCAAAAAGGCTTACGGCCCATAAAATAAAAATATAGAAGAAAAGAATTTTAAATGGTGCCGAAAGTCACTATTCCGGGCGGGCATAACTAGTATGTAATAAATAAGTAGCAAATTTCTGTACTGGTCTACCTCCACTTATTCACTTAACATATTCTTCATGTATTGAACTTTTTTTTTATACATCAAAATGTACTTAATTGAACTTTTCTATAGTCAGTAGTTATTGAAACATTAACGATAAGAACGCGTCTTCTATACGTACCTATAGGTACATAAGCACGTTGTCTTTGAATTATTGGATTCAATAAACAATTCCATGATTTTTAATGTCATAAATAACGGAATAGATGACAGAATAATAGCCATTCTCAATTGTATTTTAGACAAAAGTAAATTACGAATTTATTAATGATAAAATATCGATTTATTTGCCGTTATTGGTCTTCCTATGTCTCCTATCAGCAGCACCATGAGCTCTATTTGAGTTCAGCACTATAGTTCTGTAGGTACCCACATTAATTAGTACTTTTTAGGAATTGTGGTAATGTTTCAACTTTTCTAATTTCTTTTTATGCCATGAAAATGTGTTCTGAAAGTCTGACATAAGCCGGAGTTCCCACGGTTTTATGTCGTCCGACTTCTGTTCATTTCGTTTCGTAATATCAAAATAGCGCGTTGTCATTTTAGACAATAAATAAAAATTTACTACTGATGAATTACAATTGAAAACTTATACTTTGATTTATCGAAAATAGTTACGAACACACTCACAACAAAATATAGGTACTTATCTAAATCTAAAAGGAATCTAATTAAAAGTACCTACTAGTTACCATTGCGCTATAATGAATAGTAAAGATTATTTATTGATGTAGGTACTTAGATGTCAATTGAAAGTAGTTTGTTGAAGATTGTTGTGTTTGGAAACAATGGTTGTTGAGTGCGGTGCGAACAGCGATCGGAACAGTTCTGCTATCGTCGTCGTCGTCGTCGTCGCAACAGGTCATAGGTGAAGTTTATTGTTTTAGACCACCCAACTAAAGAACCGGTTGCCCCATGTTGCCTTGGCGTACAACGAACAGGGACAATGGAGTCGGTTACAAGGAAAGTGCGTGTTGTTCATTGTTTCATTCGGCAACTTTCCGTCTCCAATTTGCTATAGAATCGCAATTACACACCTCTTGGCCGAAGTATCTGGCGTAGCCTCATTCCTTTTTATTTTGTCGTTTCTATCATAGTTTCAAATATCTGCCCAACATGCATCTTATTAAAACAACTGCAGCAGAAATAAGCGGATCCGGCTCGAAGGACCAAATCCATTCCTAAAATTACTTAATTAAAAAACAATTCTCGAATTTTGTACAAATGTAACAGAAAACAGCCCGACGTCACTTCCGATTATTAAGATAGCTAAATAACAAGACCATAGTCGTTTTAATTGTTTCCCTGTGCTCAGGAAAGTTACAACCTGTCTGTATAGATGTGTAGTTGTGGTAAACCCACGTTTTTTCTGCCGTCTCTTGAAAAGCCATAGAAATCCCTATTACATGCTTAATGAGTTTTTGTTTTGCTTAATTACATCGATCATGTCGTCTACAACAATAAATCCGTTAAGTAGTTTCACTCGACAACATTAAAACATCAGCGGATGCTTCCAACCACAAAACACTTTACATTTTTCTATATCAGAACCTCAAAAGAGGACAAATTAATTATTTTCCATCATATATCATATACAGATTAGATTATGTTGTTCATTGTACAATGATTGTTACTGATTATAGGCCACAGGCCTCCCTGTGGTGCTTGGACGGTTTTAAAGAGTCTTCGAATCTTCAACACTCCTTGAGGATATTTGTCGTCAGAAGCTTCTGACATAACGTTGTAAAGCCAACTTCCTTGAAGAAAGAATGATAAATGTTTCTTGTATAATTGCTCATTAGGATCTAAGAATCCTCTTTCATGGATGATTCTTTTATGATAGTAACCTTTCAGGCTACTGAGGCAGATATTCTCAATGATTGTTGAACATTATGTTTCAGTATGTCTTTAAATGTGCAATACTCCATAAAGATGTTTGTCTTCAGTTGATTCTAACATAACGTTGGAAAGCCAACTCCCTTGAAGGAATGAGGAAAAACATTTTTTGTAAAGGTGATATAAAGTTCAAAAATGATGGTCATAATGAGCTACCTTCATCAACTCATTGTATAATTGTTCACCATGGTCTAATGATTTTCTTACAAGGATAATTTCTTTATTACAGTTACCTTTCAGGCTACAGGGCAGATATCCTCAATGATTGTTCAATATTATGGGTCATAGATATAGACATGGACCTCACTGTGGTACCTACTTGGGCAGTTTTAATGAGTCCTCAAATCTGCATTACTCCTTTAGGATGTTTGTTTTCAGTTGCTTCTTATATAACGTTCGAAAGTCAACTTCCTTGGAGGAATAATGATAAATATTTTTTGTGAAGTTGTTATAATACTCGAAAATGATGGAACAATGGTCTACTTTCGTCACTTTATTGTGTAGTTGCTCACCATTATCCAAGAATCTTCTTCCATGAATAATTCCTCTATTACAGTTATTTTCAGGCTACTAGGGCAGGTGTCCTCAATGATTGTTGAATATTATGGGTCATAGATATAGCCATAGATTCCCTGTGGTACCCACTTGGACAGTTTCAATGAGTCCTCAAATCTGCATTACTCCTATAGGATGTTTGTCTTCAGGTGCCTCTGATATAACGTTCGAAAGTCAACTTCCTTAGAGGAATAAGGATAAATATTTTTTGTGAAGGTGGTATAATGCTCGAAAATGATGGAACAATCATCTATCTTCGTCAATTCTTGTATAATTGCTCACCATAATCCAAAAATCTTCTTCCATGGATAGTTCCTCTATTACAGTTAGCTTTTAGGCTACTGGGCAAATATCCGCAATTATTGTTGAAGATTATACGTCATAAATATACACATGGACCTCCCTGTGGTACTTGGGCAGTTTCAATGAGTCCTCAAATCTGCATTACTCCTTTAGGATGTTTGTCTTCAGTTGTTTCTGATATAACGTTTGAAAGTCAAGTTCCTTGGAGGAATAAAGATAAATATTGTTTGTGAAGGCGGTATATACTCGAAAATGATGGAACAATGGTCTACCTTAGTCAATTCTTGTATAATTGCTCACCATTACCCAATAATATTCTTCCAAGGATAATTCCTCCATTACAGTTATTTTCAGGCTACTGGGGCAGATATCCTCAATGATTGTTGAATATTATGGGTCATAGATATAGCCATGGACCTCCCTGTGGTACCTTCTTGGGCAGTTTCAATGAGTCTTCAAATCTGCATTACTACTTCAGGATGTTGGTCTTCAGTTGCTTCTTATATAACATTCGAAAGCCAACTTCCTTGGAGGAATGAGGATAAATATTTTTTGTGAGGGTGGAGTTATGCCCGAAAATGATCGAACAATGATTTACCTTCGTCACATTATTGTGTAATTACTCACCATAACCCAAGAATCTTTTTCCATGGTTAATTCCTCTATTACTGGGGCAGAGATCCTCAAGGATTATTGAAGATTATGGTTCATAGACATAGCCTTAAACCTCTCTGTGATACTTGGACAGTTTCAATGAGTCCTCAAATCTGTATTACTTCTTCAGGATGTTTGTCTTCAGTTGCTTCTAGTATAAAGTTCGAAAGCCAACTTTGTTGGAGGAATGAGGATAAATATTTTTTGTGAGGGCGATATAATGCCCGAAAATTGTGGGCACAATACTCTGTCTTCATCAAATCTTTATACAATTGCTTACCATGATCTAATAATCTCCTTCCTCCATAACAGTTGTCCTTCAGATAACTGAGGCAAACATGCTCAAAGATTATCGATCATTGTGGGTCAAAGCCATGGACATGGACCTTCCTATAGTATCAGTGAGTGTTCTAATCTACAGTACTCCTTTAAGGTGTTTCCCTACAATTTTTTTTTCAGAATTCAACATCTTAGTAAATATTTTTTGTATGGTGATACAAGAAGTGTTAGGTACTTTTATAACATCCAAAGATGATGGACACGATGGACTGACTACCATCATCAAATCATTGCATCGGACAGGTAGCCAGATGACTGACGGTCTTTTTTGTTTGAGCTAAAGCAGATCGAAGATAAAGGTATTGTTTATGTCGGCGTTGAGAGACTGAAGAGTGTATTATAAGTAGGTGTGGGGAACGTTGGGCCACATTTATACACATCTGTACCTAATAATAATTAATAGCAAAAAATAATTAAGCGCTAAATCGAATGAGAGGCTCATTTGCGATTGCTGTCGACAAAGAACATATATTAGATGGTACGATGACGAGCGTATTTTTAATTGCTATTTTTTTTCTCTCTTCAAAAACACAATACCAAATCGACTACTGTGTTTCGGAGGTAGAAGGATCTGAGGCCAGTATTTAGTCACTAATAAAAAAAGGAAGAGATTCAGATCGGTATGTCCATGTCCATAAATTTCTATCAGGCACTGTTCTGGGGGAAAAAGGGAAGGATTTATACAAAATATTTAATTGTTCACAATGAGATACACATTAAGTTTTGATTTTTCTGAACCCCCTTCTCTTCTTGGGCTCACATAATTGAACGATGTCCCTTTATTTTAAGTAAATCCCTCAGGAAATAGAGTAATTGGAATTCCTTTAAAATACCGTCCCATTTTTTTAATTGTACCACGATCACTACGAAATAAAATTGACGCTTCTGACATATTTGTAAAAACTTTTCTCGAACACTCTGTATAAGGAAAATCATCTGAATCTTTGACGACTATTTTTTGTTATTCAATAGTCAAAAACGGTGATAAAAGCTGCGTGAGGTCAAGCACTTGGTTTCAATTAGGTGCATTAATTGGTTGCAAATGTGAACGTTGTAATTGGACGGGGCATACTGTGAAATTAAGTGAAGATTTTGGCACAGGTCCGTAACGTTGCACGGCCAATTTCATTCGCTTTTCAGCACAGACATACACAAACGATTTGCTTTCTTCTCTCTCTTTTCCAGACGTCATGGACAATATTAAGTACTCGTTAACTAACAGAATAATTAATTAATGGGCCACATGGGAAGTACCAAGAAATTGTTTGAATGGTTCCTGGAGGGATATTTTTACTAATTGTATAAGTCTCTTCATATAATAATTAATTAAGCAATCGGAAGAAGAAGAATAAAAATTAATTTGATCTCCAAATATTTTTAGTATTGTTTCAAATGAAGAAAAGTTTCCAAAAATATTTTAGGTACTTTTATGGTCACATTGCCCTAATTATTACTTTTTTTTCGGGTTCACGTTGCTAAAAATAATGCAGTGTTTTGTCTTCTCCTCTACAAGGTAACAAATTACATGGACATGCAAACACATACACAATATATATACTTGCATATACACGTACAATTTACCTTATTAATATAATCGTTGAGGTTGCTACCTGAAATTCCATTTTAAATTAATGACGCGCGGGGAGATGAATGAAAGTTCTACCAACCAAACTAAAATAGAGAACTAAATCAAAAATGTAATTTAGCCACCTTCCTCGGCATCGACGCCTTTTTCAACGGTACAGTAGACCAAAAGTTTCGTTCTCCCTTTTTATGTCCGTTTATGGTGTTCAGATGTTTGGACGTTTTAAAAAAGTAATTTAGTCGAGGGACGTAATTTTTGACACGACCGAGGTGTTCCTTCAAATGACCGGAAGCTATTCTAGTGGCACCTATTTTGTGTAAAAACACGCTTTATTTACCGAGTTTAAATTAATGATATGATGACTGACACGATCAGAATTTCGTTGAAAACGAACTTTTGTTGTTTAGACGAAAGAATTGGAAACAAGTCAGCTGCTTTAAACTTTCATTATATCCTCTATATGAGCTCTCTTTTAGGGTGTAAAAGCAATATAAAACCATTCGTCACAAAATTTATATTTTGTAATTAACCATTTTAAAACAGGAACCCAAATAAATTAAAAAATATCGTAAGTGAAAAAGAAAAAGTGCACACGCCTGGGATTCGATGGATGTTAGAAATTGATAAAAAAACTCCATCCAAAATTCGAATAGCCGACAGGGAACTGATGATGAGCAAAAATAGCCTCGATCTTGAACATTAGCAAAATTAATATCAAAGCCAAGATGTGGTTAAGCCCACAAGATCAAGACTAAATGAACAAGATTAAAATCTACAGCAAGAGTTAATGACAAGACTTGTTGGCATTATTCTTGTAAAATTTTCATTTAAAAATTTACTTCAACTATTTTTTTATGTCTTGCTGAAGCAAGAATTGATCTTCCAAAAACAAAACTAAGATCAAAAACCAACAAACAACGACAGGTCTAAAGCCAAGAGCAAGGCTCAGTAACAAGATTCCTGTAATATTATCTATCATTTTAAAATCTACCTTAAGTTAATTTTTGTGAAGTCTTCCTGAAACTCTCTAATCAAAGACCAAAACCAAAATCAAGACTAATTAGACAAGACCGAGACCAAGAGTTACAATTATTGCTGAAACACGAATTGGCCTTCAAAAACCAAGACTGATTATCTAAGACGATCACCAAGAGCAAGATTTATTGAGAAAATTCTTGCAATATCCTAATCTCAAAAATCTACTTTGGTTAATTTGTCTAAACTCTTACAAGAATTGATCTTCCACAAACACGACCAAGACCAAAACCAAGACTAAGGGAACAACACCAAGACCAAAAGCTACAGTTATTGGAAGGGCTCTTACAAAATTCTTATATAAACAATTACTTCAGTTAATTTTTCTAAACTCTTGCAAGAAGTCTTGCTGAAACAGGAATTGATCTTTAAAAACCAAAAGAAAGACCAAAACCAAGACTGACTATCTAAGACAAAGACCAAGAGCAAGATTTATTGAGAAAATTCTTGCAATATCCTCATTTAAAATCACTTTAGTTAATTTGTCTAATTTCTTAAAGAATTCTTGCTAAAACAAGAATTGATCTTCCACAAACAAGACCAAGACCAAAACCAAGACTAACGGAACAACACCAAGACCAAAAGCTACAGTTATGGGAAGGGCTCTTACAAAATGCTCATATAAACAATTACTCAGTTAATTTTTCTAAACTCTTGCAAGAAGTCTTGCTGAAACAGGAATTGATCTTTCTTAAGCAAAACCAAGACTGATTATCTAAGACGATGACCAAGAGCAAGATTTATTGAGAAAATTCTTGCAATATCCTCATCTCAAAAATCTACTTTGGTTAATTTGTCTAAATCTCTTACAACAATATCTTGGCAAAACAACAAGACCAAAGACTAAAACCAAAACAATAAGGAACAACACTAAGACCAAAAGCTACAGTTATGGAGGGCTCTTACAAAATTCTATATAAACAATTACTTCAGTTAATTTTTCTAAACTCTTGCAAGAAGTCTTGCTGTAACAGGAATTGACCTTCAAAAACATAGATAAGACCAAAACCAAGACTGACTATCTAAGACAAAGACCAAGAGCAAGATTTATTGAGAAAATTCTTGCAATATCCTCATTTGTAAATCACTTTAGTTAATTTGTCTGATTTCTTATAAGAATTCTTGCTAAAACAAGAATTGATCTTCCACAAACAAGACCAAGACCAAAACCAAGACTAACGGAACAACACCAAGACCAAAAGCTACAGTTATGGGCAGGGCTCTTACAAAATGCTCATATAAACAATTACTTCAGTTAATTTTTCTAAATTCTTGCAAGAAGTCTTGTTGAAACAGGAATTGATGTTTCTTAAGCAAAACCAAGACCAAAAGCTGCAATTATAGGCAAGACTCTTGCAAAATTTTCATATAAACATCTACTTCAGTAAATTTTTCTCTCGGTCTCCAGGTATTGGCAAAAAGACAAGACCAAAGACTAAAACTAAAAGCAATAAAACCAATATTGGACCAAGACAATGTTAGTCTTGTCTAAGTCTATTGTTTTTTGCAGAGAACATCGAATAAGTTTATTGGAGCACCTTCTCCTTCAGATGCATTGATACAGATAGAAAACCTATTAACATTTCGATGACTAGGGCCCATTGGCAGAGGTATACATAGGAACAATGGGCTGTATCATACACATATATGTAGGCATGTATAGATGTAGGTATCATCCTCTGAAGAAGCCCAACAGCAACAACAACAGATGGATGACTGGCACTCCACAATACTTATGGATGGGCTAATTTCTTTACGCTTCAATTTAAAAGTGCTACTGGGTACGGTGGACTCGAAAAAATTTAAATTAAAATGTAGCAGTATCACGACGACCAGTGTGTGAGTGAGTGAGTGAATGAATGTCAGCCAGCGGGTGCCTCATTCTAAACGAGTGGCACAACGTGTGATTCCATGGACAAAAACAGCCCATAAAAGTGGTACCAGTAGCGTAGAGAGACTACAACTAAACTTTTATACCCTAACATGAATATCTGTTAATCATCATAAGGTTAAGAATTTTTAATCAGTCGGGCCTCAATTTGTTAAATCATCTTCCCTAAAGTTCAGACGTAGCGCCTTGTGATACTCGACTTTCTTTACTATCAAAATTAACCAAAATTGATTCTAATTCATAGATAAATAACAAGAAATGGTGAATAATTTGAAAAATGGTTATGAACATTGTTGTTTTATAGAAAATTTGGAACACTTAATTATTGTATTAAAATTTGGGGACGTTTTATGGAAATTAACCAAATACTTCTATTTTTTTTATCCTTTATGATCAGTAAGGGTTGCATTGAGAGATTCTGAAAATATTATTTTGTTAAAGATGGCACCATTTAGTAATAGTATTTGTCTTTTTTTATTTGTTTCCCTTTGTCCGGAATTCTTTGCACGCCTCTGGTGATACCAGTCAGGTAGACACTTAAATACCCTTTTAATTGCATCCTTATGGCCAAGATCATTTCACGCAGCTATGACACAAAAGATAACGCAGTAAATATGTGATGAATGTCGAGATAGCAAATAGTTCGAAACGTTAATTAATCGCCCCGGGCTTCGCAATAAACCAGTAGCACGGACCTACCGAGAAGAGTACCATTAAAAATAAATAGCTGGCTGTTATTAGGCATTATTTCTATGAAAATGTTTTGTAAAAAGAAATATAAACATTAATTTCAAAATAGTCCAAAATCTGTTCGTTTTATTGGGGGTAGTTACACTTTCACTTTGAGGTTGACGAGATGTTTTTAGAATAGAATATAGTTAGGTTAGGTTTCTGACAAAAAAATAGTTTTTCTTCAAAGAAAATATCATTTTGATTGTCATATATCAGCTAACCAAAATGTCATGTTAAACTACTGTTACCTACCAGTATCCTTATGGTTATGGTTATGTAGTTATCAGTGTCGACATATTTTTGAAGAAAATGTTTTCAGAATTGTGTGTACATTATGAGGTTACAAAAATATAAGTCTCATTGTACTCTCACAAATGAAATCATAATATACACCAAACAAATAAAAAAATAATTTCAATTTTACTCATTTCCAGATGATGAATAGGTTTTTAAAGCAGATGTTTTTAGAATGTCATGTCGATCTGTCATTTATGGAGGATTAGAGCGTTTTTAGGTTAAACTAAATATATTTTTGTAGAAGTATACATAAGATAAGATCATTAAATGTTCCTTAAAGACAATTTTTATTGTTAGCAAATTTTATACGCAGATGTTTTCAGAATCATATGTAGACATGTAGATCTGTCAATTATGGAAAGTTAAGTTGAGCTTTTCCAATAACACGCTGTGAAATAAATCACATATAAAAAGCTAATTCTCATTTTACTGATCCTTAGAGGACGAGTGGATTTTTAAGACTAATGTTTTTAGAATTACACGTACATCGGTCATTTAAAAGGCTAGGATTAATTGTTAATTGTTTTTTTAGAATTATATTGATACTAAGTAATGATATTATCAGTCTCAGCAATTTTTTATAAATATGTACGTTTTCAGGATGAAATGTAGATATATAAATCTGTCAATTATGGCAGGTTAAATTACATTTTTGTATTATATTATCACGTTATAGATATATAAATCTTTTTACACCCTCACAAATATGTAAAACCACAGTATAATTGAACAATAAGAAAATAATTTTAGTTTACCTCATTCTCAGATGATGAATAGGTTTTTAAAGCAGATGTTTTTAGAATGTCATGTCGATCTGTCATTTATGGAGGATTAGAGCGTTTTTAGATTAAACGAGATATATTTTTGTAGAAGTATACATAAGATAAGATATTAAATGTTCTTTTAAGACAATTTTTATTGTTAGCAAATTTTATAAGCAGATATTTTCAGAATCATCATCAGGAATGTAGATCTGTCAATTTTGGGAAGTTAGGTTATGCTTTTCCAATAACATGCTGTAGAATAAAGAACATATAAATCTTCTTGCACATTCGCAAAAACAATGAAAAGCTAATTCTCATTTTACTGATCCTTAGAGGACGAGTAGATTTTTAAGACTAATGTTTTTAGAATTACACGTACATCGGTCATTTAAAAGGCTAGGATTAATTGTTAATTGTTTTTTTAGAATTATATTGATACTAAGTAATGATATTATCAGTCTCAGCAATTTTTTATGAATACGTACGTTTTCAGGATGAAATGTAGATATATAAATCTGTCAATTATGGCAGGTTAAATTAAATTTTTGTATGATATTATCACGTTATAAATATATAAATCTTTTTACACCCTCACAAATATATAAAACCATAGTATAATTAAACAATAAAAAAATATAATTTTAACTTTATTGGTCCCTAGATGATGAGTGGATTTACGACAGATGTTTTTAGAATGACATGCAGATCTGTCATTTATTGAGGCTTAGGCAAAATTTGGTTATGAAAATATCAGCCTCGATGAATATTTAAAACAGACGTTTTCAGGTTGAAATGTAGACATATCTATAATAAATCGTATTAAATAGTTAGTTAGAAAATAATTGTATTTTTACTGATGTTTAGAATTATCTATAAGATTAATCCTGGATTTGCCGCCCCTTGTTATGGTGTACCGTCGGCTCTTTCAAAAATAAATTGGATTTTTTTTTGAGCTAACATTGCAACCTTTCAGACGGTCTGTGCACTGTTTCAGACGATGTCATAAGGGGCAAAGTTGCGCGTCACTCTGGAGCTACTTCATTTTTCACTGAGTCAACTCCGCGAGTGGGGATGAAAAAACAAAACCGATCCTTTTTATATACCGCCTAACAAAATTAACTACACTTAACAAAATAAAAGTTACAATTTTTTTTCTTTTGTTTTGAATACAATTTTTATGTGGGTAGACAGATACTCAATTTAAAAAATATGTTCCTAATCATTTGTTCCTGCCTTAACATTTTTGTAAGAGGGTAAAAATTGATTTAATTCAAAGTAGGGTTATTTATTTTTATAATTTATTGATCCAGAGTAATTTACATTGTATACAATACATAGTAAATCCATAGAGGGAGGCAATCCCTGTACATGGCCTGGCTTAATACTATTTAAAATTTCAAAAATCTATTGATACATTGGATAGACCGTAACAAATTTAAATGTAATATTATTAGTGTCTTTAGCAAGGGTTAAGTAAAGGGCTTTATAAACTCTACTTTTCTTGATGTTTATTCCAAGTCAAACCCCATAATTTGACATTATGGAACATTATACACCAGTATGGTGACCATGATAAGCCATGTAGTCCTATAAATCATTGAACAAAGCCCAAATTACTGGAACATGGCAAAATTTATTGTAGTATTGACACGTTTTGTTAAATAAGAGAACGTTTCCATCTTCTCGGAAAACGTAAACAAAAATATAATATATTTATGGTAGTCGCTGATGTTTTTATAACCGTTCAGTTGAATCAGTTCAACGAGATAAATATTTATGGTCTTATTGAACACGTTTTCGTTCGGTAGCCATAAAGCAATAAAGCCATAAAGGCCATCCGAAATTTTACGGAAATTTTGCAGGCTACCGATTCTGGTTTCGAGGTGTCCCAAACTGGCTGCCCTTTGTCACGGAGAAGCACCGTTACAAATCAAAATATTACACAAATGAAGGACTTCTTTTTTGTTCTGTGTCTTATTTATTGGCCCAAAATGAGGTTCCAAGAGGAACATAAAAACGTCCCATTAAAAAATAAAAAGATTTTACTTATGCCTCGCATTATATTTTACAATCAATAGAAATTGATTTGACAGAATTTCTGGGTTCGTTTTAATTCTTTTTTCATGAAAAAAGGCCTCGATTTTTGTTTTAGGTATAATCGAAAAAGACTATTTGTTTTTGGTCAAAAGTGATCTAGACAAAATTTATTTCTTCGGAAAGTGCCATAAAATCTCAGCCTGTTCTAAACACCCTGTATATGCACATTACGTGACTATTGACCTAAAATTCATTGCATTTATTTGTACCCATAGACTGCATATGTACAATATAGTATTCATGTAATTGCTTAATATATTTTCTTTGTCCGATGTTTTCGTTTTGTTTTGTATTCTGTTTTTCTTTTATTATTGTTTTATGGAACACCAACTCTTCCATAATTAAAGCGGAAGAGATAAATTGTTCGACCTTAAACGGGCGGAAATTGCTAAAAAAAATGGGCTTCTATTGATTACACGCGTCAATCAGGCATGCCACAACAACAGTAACAAACAGCAACCAAGTAAGCATACCTTAATGTTGTTCTATCATCGAACACTGTTATTAGGTTTGTTTGTGAGTGAAAGAGAGACCTCGGCCTTTCCGGCGTGGATCACTCACTCACTCACTCACTCACTCACTGGTGGATTTCATCATCAGACATATTTTTTGCACATTATTGTTGTTGAGGTTATATACAATAGGTTAGAAGCAATGTCCTATTGGTCAGTAAAACTTCATAATATTATATACCATATAATAAGAGAGATTATTACCTACTGGTAAAGGTAGCTCAGTACCTAATGAACCATTAGCTTGGGCTGCACAGTGACAGCAACTCATTGATACTTTTTAAAAACATTATTTTCTGAAGCTTTCGTTGTAAAAGCATCAGGTACATTTTGTTTCCTTTTAAATTTTTCATTTACTTTGATATATTTAGGATTCTCATTTTATACTTCTAAGTAATGTTCATCATTGATAATAATTATTATAATTGTTAAATGTAAGTTAATCAGTTAATTCCAGACTAATGAAATTCAGGGCCGGACTAATTGAGCATTGTCTGGGACGTCAGATAGTTTCTAATGTTTATCAATTTAATAAAGAGTTTAAAATAAAAAATCGTAGGTAATACAATTAGAAATAAATACATAAAAGAAATCACATCACACCAATATTATAAAGGCGAAAGTTTGTGAGTGAGTGAATGAGTGAGTGTGTATGTTTGTTACTTCTTCACGTCTAAACGGCTGGAGAAATTTTAATAAAATTTGCTATGGAGTTAGCTGACACCCTGGATTACCACATAGGCTACGTTTTACTGCGGGAAAATATCTTATTCCCATGGGAAAATCGATGAAAATGAATTCGCGGAATATTATAAATGCGAAAGTAACTCTGTCTGTATGCTACACAATCTCGCCTAAAATTTACTGAACCGATTTAAATGAAATTTGGTACAGAGATAGTCTAAAGCCTGAGAAAGGACATAGGCTACTTTTTAATGCGAAAAAAGGGTTGTAAGAGGTTGAAATAGGAAAGTTTGTACGGAAATTCCGTAATTTTTAAAGATAAAAGCTTGAAACTTATTTTTTAGGCTTTTAATTAGATATAAATAAATACGACATTCAATGTTTGTAAAAATTTTACCCTAAAGGGGATAAAATGAGCCGATGAAAGTTTTTGTGTAATGACGTCGTCCAAAAAGCTTACGGCCCAGAAAATTAAAATATTAAGTGTAAAAAGTTATAGAGGTTTTGTTTATTTGGATCAATAAAAGTAGTTGAATACTAAGCTATATAAACTATTTTAAACTATAATTAAACTATATTAATCTATAATATTATAAATGCGAAAGTAACTCTGTCTGTCTATGTGTTACGCAATCACGCCCAAACTACTGAACCGATTTAAATGAGAATTTGGTACAGTAATAGATAAGTAGATATAATGCTATAGGCTTGAAACTTATATTTTAAGCTTTTGATTAGATATAAATACGACATTTAAAGTTGTAAAAATTTTACCCTAAAGGGGGCAAAAATTAGGAATGAAAGTTTTTGTGTAATGACGTCGGCAAAAAGGCTTACGGCCCAGAAAATAAAAATATAGAAGAAAAAAAATTTAAATGCTGGCGAAAGTCACCATTCCAAGCGGACGAAGTCGCGGTCATAGCTAGTAAGTAGTTTATAAATGTTGAGGTTGATAAAGTTAAAAAATCTAAGAATCAGTTACTGGGTACTTTTCTTGCTGCCTAATTTCCTTCTTTCAGTCTTTTTCTCTTTTATACCTATAGCGACTTCCGGATATAGCGAAGGAATTTAATGGTCCTTTCATCGTCGTTATAAACAAAATATACTGTACATAATTTGCTGTGTAAAGTATTTTTTTTTATTCACAAATATATGAAAATATCTTCTGATTCCTCGACAATTATCCTAAACTAATCGAACTCTCAATTTTTTTTAATAACGTGTAACACTCATAAACAATTTTACAAAAAACACATATAAAAAGGTGATTGTTGGTATTTGTACGAATTTTCCTATAGAGCTAGGGCACATGTATCTACAATATTAAAGTTTCCTGCGCATTTCATAGCTCATAAAATATTGAAATACCTACCTTTATGTGTTTTCTAGAAATTAATGAAGATACTGTTAAGGAAAAATCATCCACCTGTAATTAATGAATTGTAGAGTTCGTTAAAATTTTCGAAAACAACTCGTTGATTAATGAAAAGTTGTTCAGGTAAGTGTGGTTATTTTTAATTTGGAGTCAAACAATGAGGAAACAAAGTCGTGTCGTTAGGGTTACCCAAAAATGTCCCTTTTATGTAACTTTTCCTTTGGTCCTAGATAGTTTGGGGTTTCCGCGTTGTTTGTTTATCGCATCGGATGTCGAATCGGCGTACACGACATCGTTTAAAACAAAACAAACTTCCTCCTGTTCGTGAAATCAGTGAATAACCGCGTAAAATCAAAGAGTCCGACGATGAATGAGTCACATCAGTTAGGGTCCAGTATCAGAACAATATCGGACACGTTTTTCGATCGTCCATCAAACTCATAAAACCGTGAGAAAATTCGACTTAAATCGGCGCGCCGTCGACGAACAAAAATAAAAAGGGAAAAAAATGAAGAAAGTTCTTAGAAAATGTACCGAAGACCGCAGTCCGACGTATACCTACATACAGAACGTGGTTCCTCGATTGCATCGGACGGCACTTTTAGATCTTCAGGTGACAAAGAACCAAAAATCGATTGTCACAATCTACTCAATGGAACTGTGATTTTTCGATGTTGATAAAAGCAAATAAAGTCGAGAAATATTTGAACAATGTTACAAAAAAGTATCATGAGAGTAATACACGAAACAATTTACATAACAATAAATTTTTAGTACGGAATTTCTCACTGAATACAGTTACTAAGGATTTTGCTAATAAGTCTTGATTTTGGATTTGGTCTTCATCAATTAGTCTTAGTTTTGGTCTTATGTCTTGATTTTGATCGTGATCTAGCATATTTGCAAGACAAATCTGGAATGTAAAAATTATTTTTAACCATTACTATATTCATATATGTCTGCTCTTTGGATCTTGGATAGAGCTCTGTTTATCTACTGAAAGGTAACAAGGTTTTATTTCCACGGAAAGCACGAACGGACCGTCCGTAAAGAAGTTCTGCTTCAAATTACCTTTATTTAGTATTCCTCTTTACTTCAATTTGATTTCTCTGAATTCATCTTCCAATTCTGAGTTGTATTCATCATCCAGACTAATTACCAGCAAGTATTGTTTTTCTTGATCTTGGTATTGTTCATGATCGTTAATTTACTGTTGGTCTTGGTTTTATGATCAAAGTTATGTCTTGGTCTTCCTAAATATGCATGACTTACAATTAGTAAAACAACAATAGAAAAGTACAGGACCAAGATTATTTTTACTCATCAATAGTTTTCTGTCTTCTCTTTCGTGTCTCTGGAATCTTCTTCCATCTCTAATCTGTATTCATCTTCTAGATACATTTTATTTGCTTATAAGTTTCCCTGGTCTTGGTACTGGTCTTGGTCTTGTTAATTTGCTGTTGGTATTGGTTTTATAATCAAAAATATGTCTTGGTCTTGCTATATATATGCATGACTTACAATTAGCCAAAAACAAAACAGAAGACTAGAAGACCAAGATTATTTTTACTTATCAATACTTTTCTGTCTTCTGTTTCACTTAACTTCTGTTTCGTGTCTCTGGATTCCTTTTCTATCTCTAATCTGTATTCATCTTCTAGATACATTTTATTTGCAAATAAGTTTCCTTGGTCTTGGTCCTGGACTTGGTCTTGTTAATTTGCTGTTGGTGTTGGTTTTATAATCAAAAATATGTCTTGGTCTTGCTATATATATGCATGACTTACAATTAGCCAAAAAAAAAACAGAAGACTAGAAGACCAAGATTATTTTTACTTATCAATACTTTTCTGTCTTCTGTTTCACTTAACTTCTGTTTCGTGTCTCTGGATTCCTTTTCTATCTCTAATCTGTATTCATCTTCTAAATACATTTTATTTGCTAATAAGTTTCCTTGGTCTTGGTCCTGGTCTTGGTCTTGTTAATTTGCTGTTGGTGTTGATTTTATAATCAAAAATATGTCTTGGTCTTGCTATATATATGCATGACTTACAATTAGCCAAAAAAAAACAGAAGACTAGAAGACCAAGACTATTTTTACTTATCAATACTTTTCTGTCTTCTGTTTCACTTAACTTCTGTTTCGTGTCTCTGGATTCCTTTTCTATCTCTAATCTGTATTCATCTTCTAAATACATTTTATTTGCTAATAAGTTTCCTTGGTCTTGGTCCTGGTCTTGGTCTTGTTAATTTGCTGTTGGTGTTGGTTTTCCTAGATGTACATAATTTACTAAAAGAAATAGGAATCTACAAGACCAAGACTATTTTTACTCATCAGTAGTTTTTTGTCTTTCATTTAAAATTTGGATGAAATTCTTCTCATCTAGTTAAGGGCCGACACTAAACCCTTCTCTCGGCTTGCTCCCAAAGAATGTAAGGGCAGACTTTTCATAAAGAAGTTTTGCTTAAAAAAATTATTCTCTACTTTCTTCTTTCTCTTCTACAATGCCTCTTAATGCATGACTAACACAAGGGAAAACAAAACTGTAAGACCAAGACTTATTTTACTCATCACTATTGCTTTATCTGCTAGCTACTAAAACTTTTGATAGAGCTCGTCTTATTTTGTAAAGGGTGACAGGGTAACGTTGACATCTATTTCCCCATCTGTACCCTAATTAGATAAGTGAAAACCGTATGTAAACAAGTTTTATTTAATAAAATTCATTTGTCTGCTACTTCCTCTTTCTTTTATAATAACGAATTAATTTATTTGGTACCTATTCCTCTTCACTTCAGTTTCATTTCTCTAGATTCATCTTCCTCTTCTTGGCCTTGGTCTTTATCTTGATCTTGGTCTAAATCCTGTTCATATAGCTACTCTTTATCTTGGTTTTATAATAAAAGCCATATATGTCTTTATCTTGCTAAATGTGAATGGCGAAGACAATTAAAGACTAAACTGCCAGACCAAAAATATTTTTGCTCATTCCTACTCAATACCTAAGCAAGTTTGTACTCCGAAATTTCTCGCTTCTACCTACGATTGCAGGTACCTTGACGAGTGCTCGTAGTGAATGTGATCACCGGTAATGAAATTCTTTTTGTATACTTTTTGCGTTCGTTGTATTCCTGCGATCCTCGCGAATTATTTTCATTTTTTGCAAGGAACTTATTCTTTACCAATTGCGGCATAAAAGTGAATCGGCATAACGACAAACGTTTCGCACACTTGGTTGGTTAAACGTTATCTGAATGGAAGAGGAGAAGAACCATCCATCGCATCGGGTGGAGGCCGGTGTTGCATTTTTTTTATTTTTCTCACAACCGACGACGCAATCGCAATAATGACAACAGCCACCTTTTGTAATTCCAACAGAAAACAAAAACCGAAGAGGATGTCCTGTCAAAGAGAACGCCGCATCGCATCGCATCGCGTCAAACAACACCAGACAAGATAAGATACCTACAGAAAAACTTGTAGACTTGTCCAACAATACGTTTACAATAGAAACATCTCCCGGCTTTGCAACGTTACGTGGAATGACAAAACAAAAATTAAGCTGTTTGTTCAAAACCGACACGACTCATCTTCTCAACACATCTAAAACCAGAAGCAAAAACCGAAATTCTAATTGGAAGTTAAAATACAAAAGGGACTTTACTTTTTCTCTACTTTTTACTTATGAGTGTACATAGCAAATTTTTTAAACTTTATGTAAGTACCTGTGTGGGTATTATTTAGGAGATGTGGACATACGAAAGGAGGCGTGGAGAAAAAGAATCTTAAATATAGGAATCAAAAATAGATATGATAACCAAAGGGATGATGCTTTAGAAGTCAAGAGGAATTAAACGTATGGGGTAGTTTAAGAATAAATATAGAGCAGTTAATGAAGATGAGATGTAATGAAATTATAAGAGGAGATGACTTGAGAAGAATTAATAGATCAAAATATGTTGAAAAAATAAGAAAAGTACTTTGGGAACATTGGCAAGGAGGATTTGCACCACAATACTTAAATCAAAAAAAGGATATAAATGTTTTCCGAAGGTTTAGAGAAGGGAATGAAAGCAGAGGATTTAAATATTGTATGAGGAATAAAGACAAAGTATGTAGAACTTGTGAAAAGAGAAAAGAAACATTAATACTTTGTTGGGGAGGGGGGGGGGTGACGAAAGGATAGAAGAGGAGGAATGTAGAAGATTGTTAAGTAAGGAAGATGATAAACCAAATACTTAGTTAGAAAAAGAAATGAGAGTGAAAGAAAATGTTTAATAATTAAAAACTGGAGGGTAAGTAACTCTTTGAAAATGGTGAAATTTAAACCGAAACAATTGTTAGAGAAATCTATTAAATAAATTTTTGTGAAAAGTGTTTTTCTACGTTTTAACTGTTAATTAATTAACAACAAATAATCTTGTTTATAAGGAATTTGTTTCAGATATTTTAGCAGAGAGACCTGTGTGTCTGTCCTCGGCTTGCACTTTTATAGCACCCCTTGTAAACTTTTCTATTTATTAGGTACACATAGATAGATATCTGTTGGTAAAATGCAACTACTGGATATTTTCCTCGACACGCTGGTGGTGTAAATCGGTCCACGCACCATGAGGTACCATTAACGACCCCTTACACCGGCAATATTTTATACAAGTTGTCAACGTTAATGTCCTACCGTATAATTCGTACTGTGAGAAACCCAAACGACTTCATTATGGTATATTGATTAACAGATAATGTGTATAGGTACCTATCTACCTTATTACAGTATAAATTCAAAAACGTTATTTAAGTGACATCAGCTCAATATTGTAGGTATTGTTTCTATAAGAGTTTCGAGTTTCTTTAAGGGATTATGATAAAATAATTAAGAAAACTGTATAATTACTTACAGTTGGTCAGAACAAAAAGAAGTTCCTAACATCTTCGGCGTCATCAATATCTTCATTCTGAAACAATAATTTGAATAATTAATGAGTAATACAGTAATAATATTTAAATTGAGTAATTAAATAGGCAAAGACACTTTGCAAGTCCTTTTATACAATAACATCACAGAACTAAAACTATTAATTATAATCGTTGAAGTTAAACAACATTTTATACGTACGTATATAAAGTTTTGTATTAAAACGAGGCTGGCTGTATCAGATAGATAATGGAATGTCAGGTTATTATTTACCTATGATGTGTAGATAAAAAATTTAAAATTCTATGATTTAATCAAGGAAAAGTATACCTAATTAACCTTTATCGTGACCCATCACGTTTCTAATAATACCTTAATATCTCTTAAATTTAAAAATAGAAAAATAATTAATAAATAATAAAAAATAGGTATGACAAATTTGTAAATATAAAGGGAGCGTTAATATAAATAAAAATACTGCAATTTATAATTAAAATTTAGTAACACAGTATTTGACCATTGACCATTAAAAGTAGTACCTACCTAATAAGTTTTTTTCTATAATTCATTGCAGAGGCGTAGCTAGAGTTTGATCAAAAAGGGAACCGAATTTCAAAACAAAATCACCGTGTACAATTTCTAAAAAAAAAATAGAATAAACACTTCGAGACTTCGTTGAACGTTTTGTTAAACTTTTTATATGTATCTATATGTTATTTATTTTCCTTATTGGACTTTTCTGTAATTCACAGCAAACGCGTGATTACGATTTTATCGAAAAGGAATCTGAACCTTAAAACAAAATAACAATGCCCACCTAAAAAATAATATTTTAGGTTGATAAGAAACTAAACATGTAGATACGTGCAGTTGAAATTTTTATTCTCAAAAAATCACACATGTTACATTATTACATAGATACTTAAAAAAGTTATTCTTTTATCTCATTTTACAAATGATTCGATTGTCTTTGTTAACGAAGTGTACAGTAGTAAATGATGGAGAAGGGAGGCAAAATTCCTTCTCCCACAAGTCTCTCCCTAATTACGTTCTTAATTAATTGCATTATGTTTAAGATATTTGTAATAATATAAAATACTTTTAATGAATTTAGGGTCATCTTTGAGGGTCTTATAATAAAGTTGGTATTTTAATGTACAAAATTGCTTTAAATATACACATTACCTAATATGTCATGTCTTTTCCAAAAACATGTCAAATATTTTACTATTTATGCATCTTTATACACATTATTGCTGAAAATCAAGAGAAATGTAGTAATACGTACTTGGCTTCTTATTCTAAATGTGGGAAAATTGTGGTAACAAACTTTAAAAAGAGTAGTAGAATACGAAGAAAAGACAGGGAATTTGCAAGAAGTGGACATTAGAAAAGAATATTGGGGAAAAAAATGCTAAATATTGAGAGATACATAGGCATAGACATTGGGAGGAAAAGGAATAGGCCCTTAAAAAATTGAACATTGATTAAGGGCAGCTAAATGAGTGGGAAAGAAAAGGACGGAATAGGGGAGATATGGTTAAAAAAGAACTGGGGAAATAATTAGGGGACAAGATTTTTAAAAAAATTGTAGAATCGGAATATACATTGGATTTGGAAAACTGGCAGAATAATTTAACATCGCGATATTTGGGGAAATAAGTATCATTGTTAGATTTAGAGTGGGGAATGAATGCAAAGGAAGCAAATATTGGATGAAAGAAGCAGTGGCGGCTATTCAGATGAAATAGGTGAAGAGACTCTTCACCAGTTTTCTAGATCTAGAGGATACTAAGATTTATTTTGTGAGCAAAATAAATAGATACAATATTTTATTAAATTATTTTTTGCTTTACAGTAAATAAATAAATTTCGTCCAAAAAGATACATAAAATTAAAACTAAATACCATCAATTATTTTTTGAAATATTAAATCGTATAGTAATGGAAATGAACGTCAAATTTCAGGATGGTGAAAAAATTAAATTTGTTTACAACAACAACTGACCATTTAAGAAATTTGCAAACTTACTATCCGGATAAGGGTATTTACAACACAATATATTTTTATTTTTCAACTCTCCACCTCCTTTTGAAAGCACGAGCCGCTACTGGAAAGAGCAGGAGAAGAAGTGTAAAATGTATGGATTAAAAGATGAGCATTTGGGACATGTTTTAAGCGGGTGTGAGGAGAGAAGAACAATCGAAGAAGTTATGAGCTTTATTGAGGACGGAAGTGGTCTGACACTGCTTAAGGATATATTAAAAAATTTTAAAAAATTAAAATTTATTTTTGCTTAGAGATTTGTACGGGGTGGGATATACTTATGGGGATGTGTAGAATACATTTATACCCTAAAGGTGGTTTTCCATAAGGGTCCGTTCATAAAATACGTTCGCATACAAGGGGGGGAGGGAGTGTGACAAGATGTGACAACGGGGGACAGGGGGTTTACGGCAACGTGACGTTCGCCGTTCATCAAAAAAATTTACTGAATTTTTACAGAATCCTTGGACTTCTGATAAATAGAAATATTATTTATTTGTTCGTTACAAAAGATATTTATTAATTTATTTAAATTTTATTATGAAAATAAAATAAATATTTTTGACTATTAAAATTTGTGTATTATCAATCAAAATTTATCATGTTCAGAGGGGTTTAGTTTTTGTGATGTAATATTTACAGAGGGGGGCACAGAAAGTGTGACACAGCGTAAAAACCCGGGGGGGGAGGGGGTCAAAAAAAGCTAATTTTATTGTGACGTATTTTATGAACACCCCTTTATTAATTTTTTAATTTTTCCTTTATGTAATGTAATAACTTGAGTTTCAATAAAGCACATACACATACATACTTAGGTTGTTAATGTACCGATTAATAATAATTAAATACTTTTCTATGTCGAAAACGTTCGTCAGTGGTCAACTGAAGTAATAACGCTTTTCTAAATGTGGAACTTACAATTAATTGTTTTCCAAAAGTTCAGAAACAACATAAATAATCTTGTAGTGTAGGTATGTGATGACCTTAAGACTTCAATGTCACCCTTATTGTGACTTGTTATTTCTTAAAAAATTCTCGGTTGCATATTGCAAGTAGGTACAAATATGTGTAGGTAGGTTGGAATCTGTAACATGAAATGTAACCACGTTATAAAAATCAAATTTTCACAATCAACCGTTAAAAATTTTAACTGTCAAGTAAAGCGTGACCAAAGGTTATTCTGAAAAAGTAAATTAGCATAATAATTATTATTACTCGCCTCATTCTGTAACAAGAAATTTTGAAAATAAAAAACAGAAATAATAGAAACTCATCAAACGGCTGATAAAATATAGTTTTGGCAACAAACAGACTACCAAGAAACGAAAACAAAATAATATAAAAAAGTTGGTAGGTAGATAACTTCGAGCTGCAAGTTGCTTTTAGATTGTCTTCTACATCTTCTCCTACGACGAGACAACGTTACAGTGCTTGCCCGTGAGAACTAACTCTATGAGTCCGTTTTTGCCGAAACGTCCTGCAGCAGCAGAGAGAAACGCTTAAGAAGAAAAGTGAGAGTTATTCTATTACGCGAGCGCCGTTTTTTTTCAATAGCAAACTAAAAATTTAGAACGTGGGAGAACAGATCTCTCTGAATTCAACTCAGAACAAGATCGTCGGGACGTCAAAAAATTCGTTTAGTACAAGAAGTGCACAAGCACCGACAGACGCAATCAACCGATAACACCTATACGAGGTGACATCTAAAAATATTCAGACCAATAATAATTCATTGGTCCTTTTGTGCTTTAAATGACAATAATGTAATGTAGCAACAACAGTAGTCAGTCAACAACACGCCACGGACATTACTTTCAATAACACTTAACCGTCTTCCAATTTTCAGAAATAATGTCAAAAAAGCTCGAGGTACATAATACCTGGCATAGACATGGGCAAGCCAAACTGGCAGACTTGATGGCACACAACGAGGAAATAAAATCATTGTATCCACTTCTTTTGCACTTATAATGGGTATAAGTAGTTTATGACCACGAGAATTAATTAATTACCAAAAATTGAAATTGTGAGCGGTTGGACAATATAGGGATTCACATAGAGACTTCGAGACTTCGTTGAACGTTTTGTTAATCTTTTTTTGCAGAACAGAATCTGAATAATGTTCAGTCTCCTACGATTTAAATTTTTGCAATTTTTTTTATTAAAATATTAATTCCTTGTGATCAACAAACTGTAATAGAAATTATTGTTTGGGATAACATTGTATTTTTTTGTAATTAACATATTATCTTGCCTTTTATAAATATTACAGTAGAGTACAACATGATCACTATTTGTTATCATTCTTAAGAGAGTGTCTTCAGTTTGAAGATTATGGTTGAATAAATTTTTTATGAACTTCACACATGGCCGTAGCTAGGGGGGGGGGGCATCGTGGGGCAATGCCCTACCTTGAAATCACAATTCCCCTACTTTAAAAATACCAAAAACTAAGATAAATTATTATAATTAAACTGTTTGTGCATACTTTGAGATAAACAAAATTGTAGCGATAGATATCTAAACTTTTCAGAACATACCACAGGTTGTGACATTCATTTCATATTATAATAATTCTTTGTTCTGTGTATAGAGGGTATTTGAAGCACCATCACATGAAGCGATGGGTCTATTTAATTATAATATCTGTAATGCAGAGGGGATTCCCCGTAGCTTATATTGCAATATGGGCTATATTGCAATCTATGGTACGGAGAATCCCTTTTTAAAATACAATAAACATAAATTAGAGATTTTTTATGATCGTTTCTAGTTTGGTTAAGTGAAGTGTACGGTAAAGAGTGTTTTAGTCAAAAATCGATACCTACAATTGTTATTTTTATTGCTATAAATTGAAGATTCATTGATTTAGCGATGGATATACGGGCTTTGGAAAAAAACGAAGAGTTGAAGAGGAAATTGACCATGAAGAACCTCACTGCCCAAAACAGGTGGAAGCACAAAATACAATCACTCCTAGGTCCATGGCAACAGGTTGGTCAACACATGTTGATACCGTTAGCCATAGTATTCCTTCTGATATTGCACAAAGTTTGCAGAAACAATATGATCTAAATGGTATTTTTGGTCGTATCTTTTTACTCGTATCACCCCACACAACAATTAATTATTACCTCACTCTCACTCAGACGTGGATCTCTACATCCAAATTTGGAAGTTCAACCATCTTGTTCGCTTGTTCTTCATCATTGAGGATTTAATAGTTCTTAGATACATGCTCATGCTCTGTCACAGAAATTATTTGTTTACGAATAGCTATTGAATGTACATCACTGACCTAGAGGTCAGTGATATACATGGTGATTGATTTAGGAGCCCGTGCTTCGAGGGCAGATCAATTATGATCAATTTTTTACTTCCGCCCTACCTGTAACCAATGCTGCCCTACCTCAAATTCGACTCTAGCTACAGCCCTGACTTCACATCCATCAAGATATTCTTATTAATAAACTAATAAACTCTATTCAGTCATGACTTTGAGCTCTAAAAGCTTTATTTTTCCTGAAATACGACCAATTCTTAATAGACTCAGCTCGCTTACGTCTGCATTCACCAACTCTTGATATTCATTTCATAATTTGTTCTCCTCACATCTTCCCAAGATATGCCCCAAACTCATGGAAGATGTAGTTTTGTATATATCCTGTTCAAAGTGTGTTTTCGATTCACGAAAAAGTTCCAGGTTTCATTGGACGTCTTGGTAGGTACTTACTTTCTATAGCAACTAAAAATCTGAAAAGACCCTACAATCTAATAGCTAGTAAGTTTTTGGAAATATTTTTCATTTTTATTGTAGTAAATTTGGCTCTCTTCTTGTTATTAACAAATTGTGGTAAACATTTATCCTGGTCCCTTTACAAACAAAACACTTTTAGTTTATCAGTCCGTTTACCATTTTTTTACTTATGAGTTGTCTTTAAAATATACACTTCCCTTAAAATTTTTGAAGATTATGACGATTTGTAATTCACCCTGTTATATGTTAGGTTACTTTCAGTTATTTACTGTGTTCCAAAAATAAATAAAATCATTTTTATTTAACTGGCAACTTATAAATGAATTTACCCTTTAGAAAAATGCTGTCTGTATCTACCAGCGAAATAAAATTAAGAGAATTGGATTTAAAAAGAAGGAATTAATCTTTCACCCTCAATTTCGTCATTGTGTGCCCCACTACTTCCAGATTGGTAATATTAAAAGAAATTGGGATAAAAACTCTAACTAATGACAGAAATTACTTACTCTTAATATTATATTATTTTTATGTAGATAGTTTATACTATTTCAGTTTGTAAATAAATTTTTTGAGACTGAAGGAAAAGTTTTAAAACTTCGTGGAACGTTTTGCTATTTTCTTTATTGTTCCATTAGCTACCAAGAATGTCAATATTCTCCACCACCCCACAATTTAACAACTTTTCATTTTTATTCCAATTAAGTTTAGTTCTCTCCTAATAGTCAGTAAGCGTATTATTATAAACATTTAGTGAGATCCTTTACAAATAAAATAAATTTACTTTATGAGTACTTCCAGTATTTTAACGAAGGGTAAGTTTATTTAAATTTTATTTTCAGAAACATTTTAAATTTTAGAAGATTGTGACAATTTCCTTCTTAATTCCTGGTTTGTAACCCACCCTGTCGTACCTATATGAGACTACTTTCAGTTAATTACGTTATGTTACTTATTTTCCCTGTTGGACTTAGAAAGAGGGTTAAAACTTTTCACCCTTGAACTATTTCTTTTGCGCCCTCTGCTTGTAGACACTTATTTAAAAGATTTTAGAATATTGAATATATGTAATGTCAGATACCTATCTACCCTTAATAAAGATATTTAATGAAAAAATTGTATTAAAATTCTAAAATTTACCTCTTATATCATATGAAAATTTCACTTTAAAGTTTTTCCTCCTAATAAATCCAAAATTAAATACAAGAAAATTTGAGGGGCGAAAATAGTAACATACATAATTAAATTTTACAGCTGATAATCATAATTTGCCCCTGAAGAAACCGATAAAATTTCAGCAAAATATCCATGTATTATTTCCTATGTAAACTAATAAATTCTCCCCTCAAATTTGTAAGTATTCTTGTTACTAAAACTTATCTATAGCCAAGTATACCTATTATAATGTTTTGAAATTTGTACAGGTACAATCACCTTCTGAACAAAATATGGAACCAAATAAATACCCAGTTATTTAGAAAATAATTTGAATTAGATGGTCCATTATAATAATTTTAAATACCTAGTTTCTCTTTAAACAGTCATGACTGATAAACAAATTTTGTTAATCTCTGATGGTGAGAACTTATTGTTTCTGCCATTGTGTAAAACTGCAATTGAATTGATTATTCCGCTGCACCCAAAAAGAAAATTTTTCGTCGGTACAACAAAAGACAACAGTGCTTGAAGATTGAGGAAGTACGCAGCTATTCAAATAGTCTGCGTTTCCGGGAGAAAGTTGATGGTTCTCAACGCGCGGATAGGTAGCGTTTTGCGTAAAACTATTTTTCCTTTAAAAATGCGAAATAGCAAAAATATAACACAACAAGTTTAAATATTTTTTTCTAACTCACTTATATTATTATGTGTACAGGTACCTACTTACAGAAACAATTATACCTAATGTTTTTTATGTTGTTTTAAATAGATATCTACAAATGTTTAAAATTTAATTGTATCTACTTATTATTTCTGAAAAAGTATTGTAATAAATTCAAAGAATGAAATGTTTGCTATTATAATGTTCAAAACTATTTTCAAAGCTTTAAAATTCAAATAAAGGCAAAATTGAGAATTGAATAGTATTTTATAGAATTTCAAAATTGGGACTCAGAGAGCAGAGAAGAGACGAGAAAGTAATCAATTTTTAAAGTCTTTAGATAGATAATTACATTACTGAACCATTTTAATACATTGAAAAGTTATTTTATAGAAGCACTGTTCAATAGAACTGAAAACTCAATATTCAGTAAGTTAAGTGGTCAAACTTAAGAACTCACTATTAAAAATTCAATGAAAAAGTTTAATTTTTAATTATTTATTGACTTGGTGCCAAAATATTGCCCAGAACTCTTTAGCATTCGTTAGGTTGTAAGTCATAAATAAATCATTGATTTAGTCTTCTTAAATAGGTACTTCAAACTGTAATAAATGACTGCAACTTGTAGCATTTATTGACTTAAAAATAACATTTGAGCATGATAATATGTGCTGGCACTCTTCAGTAGCTTTATCAGCACTCAGTGTGTTGCCAGAACTATTTTGACTGTCTTTACTTAATCATATTATTTAAAAATCTGAATAATAAAATAGTTTAGTAAACTTTATTTATTGCAATCGTGCCAAAATTTGATGCAACATCACCCAGCACTTTTAGAAACAGCATCACCATCATCAGCAATCATTATGTTGTACAAACTAAATCACGCATTTGTAATCTTTTAATCTTCTTAAATACTTCAAGCTGTAATAAATGACTGCAACTTGTAGCATTTACTGACTTAAAAATAACATTTGAGCATGATAATATGTGCTATCACTCTTCAGTAGCTTCATCAGCACTCAGTGTGTTGCCAGAACAATTTTGACTGTACCTAATCATATTATTTCAAAATCTACTATATAATAAAAATTTTTAGTAAACTTTGTTTATTAACATGGTGCCAAAATTTAATAGAATATCATACAGCACTCATCATAACTAATAATGTTGTAACTCAGAATTAAATCACTCATTTATAACCTTTTAGTCTCCTTAAATACTTAGAACTGCAATAAAAGGCTTCTATTGGTAGCATTTATTCACTTAATGCTAACATTTGACAATGATAATATATGCTAGCACCCTTTGGTAGTTTCAGAACAATTTTGACTGTCTTTACTTAATCAAATTATTTAAAAATCCAAATAATAAATAAAGTTTAGTAAACTTTATTCATTGCAATGGTGCCAAAATTTGATGCAACATCATTCAGCACTTACCAGCACTCTTAGAAACAACATCATCATCAGCACTCATTAGGTTGTAGGTACAAAACTAAATCACGCATTTGTAATTTTTTAATCTTCTTAAATACTTCAAACTGTAATAAATGACTTCATTTTGTAGCATTTATTGACTTAAAAATAACATTTCATCATAATATGTGCTGACACTCTTCAGTAGCTTTATCAGCACTCAGTTTTTGACTGTCTTTACTTAATCATATTATTTCAAAATCTACTATTTAATAAAAAAATTTAGTAAACTTTGTTTATTTATTTGATGTCAAAATTTGGTCTATTGTCACATACTACCACCACCCTTTAGTAGTAACTCTTGGTGACAATATCTTTTCAAAAAATTGTACCAGCACTTTACAGTAACCACCCAACTCCACAATTAATACAGACTCCTTTTTTGCAAATCCAATAATGCAGCTTCGTATTTTATGAAAAATTAATTATTATTGTAGGCGTTGTTTAGCATTAGTTCCTTCTGATGCTAATTAAGTATGGCCCAATTAATTAATGATGTGTACAAAGATTTTTTTTAATTGCTAAATGTTAAGAATGTCGTCACTGATTTTTGTACCTATCGGATTCCTTCGCTTGTTTTGAACCTATCCATTCTTTATAACGTTGCCGTGGGATAATAATGGTTTTCTCGAAATACCGTTCGGATAAAGTCACGTCGAGCACATTCGCAGTCAACATTTCCGATTTTTAGACTATAATCGGTAGTCATGCGCGTCCTCTCTATATTTACCTGACTTTTTTTCTCTCACTCTGCCTACCTACTGAACGATGGATGCCTTTATTGTAATAAGATGCTTGACACTACCAGTACTACCTATAGTCTATAAAAGATACATTGGCACATGATGCATGGGAATTGACAGTCGTCATGTCTGATGCCGTCCGTTGTCTCCCGCGTAGCGAACTTTTTCTGGACACGAACATTTGCAAAAAGTGAATCTGAACGACGAACAGAAGGGGAAAGGAGACACAGGATGAAATCCACAACATAAAACATCCATTATTCTACGTAACTGACAAAAAGATATGAATCATGTTTCTCTTCGGTGATCAAATCCACGGTGTAAGCATTCTGAGGATTATGGTTCTTCCACATACAGATGCAATGTGTCGTCTCTTTACAGAAATTATGGGACAGTAACCCTCTGATTTCCAATTTTCAAATTAAGAACACTCTTGAGGATGGTAATGGTATCTAACCACATTCTTCAAATTTAGGACATCACCAGGGATGATAAATTAACAGATAATGGAGCAGTAACCCTTCGATTTTGTCATCTATAGATATCTATAATTTTCAAACTGAAGACACTGTCAAGGATGATAACTAATCTTCTGATTTCGTCTTTTATACAACCATTCACATGAATATCAATAGAAGATCTAATCAAAGGATTTCTGTCCAATTACGTTAATTAATAACTATAGTGGATTTGAACGTCGAAGAATTATGTTTTTTAGAGTATGTAAACTGAATTTGATCATTCAGTTTGAAAAGCACGGTTGAACAGAAGAGCAAATCAAAGGGACACTGTCCCATTATTTGTTATCATCCTTGAGAGAGTTTTTTCAGTTTGAGGATTACAGTTGGATAAAAGACAAAATGATAATATAATTGTCCCATTACCTTTGTTAGAAACTATTGTAGATATGGATGTCTAAGGATCATATTTCTCAGAATACTTACACTGAAGAAGGTTAAGTTAAGTTGAGGCTGAGTAGACGTGTGTTTGAGTGCTCCGGAATTTTAAAAAATTTAAGTAGCAAGAACTAAATATTTCTGGCTGTTTTTTGGGACAACGGGAGAGAAGTCTTCACTGGTGCAACTGGTAGAGTTTATGGAAAAAGGCTTGTGTACTTTGAGAGAAATTCGATCATTATATTGGATTTTGGCAACACGTGGAGAGGACTGAAGGTCAACGTGGCCGTTGGAGCCTTTTTTGTGAGGAAAGATACGAATGGTTTTTTGCTTTCGTCTTTTTTTGTTAAATTAAGAATTTACATGTCAATACAATAAAAAAAGGCCAGAAAAAGCAGTACAAGGCAGATTAAGTAAAGCTTAAAAAATACGAGGATGAAAAATGGCCAATAGAAATAGAAGCAATTCAGTAGGAAGTGAGATAGCGAATTGGATCAACAGAAAAGATAATGGAGAGGAAAGCAAGAAAAGAAAAGCAGCGACAATCGAAACAGAAGAAAAAGGAATGAAAAAGAAAAACAGGCAATAAAATAGCAGTGGGTTGGCGAGAAGTGACGAAGATAAAATGGACGACATTATGAAGTTCCTAGAGGAGATGAGAATAGAAAATTCGTTAAGATGGAAGGAAAACATAGAAAAACAAGAAAAAAAAGATAAAGAAGAGGAAAAAAGATGGAGAAATTTAAACCAAAAGATCAAAGAAATACAGGAAGAAAATAAAGTAATTAAACAAAGAATAACAGAATTAAAAAAAAAACTAAGGAGAAACTAGAAGAAATAAACTTAGAAATGGATAAATTAAAAGAAAGAGTGCATGGAAAAAGGGGAGAGAACGGAAAACAGGAAAAGTATGAGAACAGAATAAAGGAGGTGGAAAAAGAGATGGAAAGAATAAATAGAGAGGAAAGGAAAACAAACATCATCATAAAAGGACTAGAACTTGGTGAAGGAGAATGGAAAAAGGAGATAGAAGAATACATAAGAGAGAAATTAGGAGTCCAGACAACAATACAAAAAGTATGGAAAATAAAGAACACGATGTTTGGAGCAAAAGTAGCAAATTATGCAGAAAAGATGAATATAATAAGGAACAGTAGGAATCTTAAGGGCACAAATGTGTTCACAAATTGGGATCTAACAAAGGAAGAGAGAAGGATTAGAGAAAAAATAGAAGAAAGAATAAGGGAAGAAAGAAGAAGGAAACCAGTTATTAAAATCAAAGCGGGATATAAGAAGGTATTTATAGAAGATCAAGTATGGGTATGGAACGAAGGAATCGAAAAATTGGAAAAAGGGGAAGATAAGAAGAAAGGAACGGGGTTTCGACAGAAGATAAGAAGAGCTGGAGGACAAAGTATGGACCTTAAGTAAAAAATGGAACGAAGAAGATGTCGACAATTGCATGGAACGTGGCGGGATTAAAGAACAAGGAAAGATGGTTTTGGGAGGAGATAAAAAACTATGAAATGGTGCTATTAAGTGAAACGTGGGTGGAGGACAAAGACATGGAAGGTTTAGAGAGTAAGTTAGACGGGGGGTACAATTGGAAAAATTATAGTGCGGAAAGGATTAAGAAAAAGGGAAGAGCAAAGGGGGGAATGTTAGTGGGAATTAAAAAAGAAATAAAGGCTGAAGTTAATGAAATAGAAAAGGGAGTAATTATAGTAGATGGTAGAAAACAAAGGGGAAGATGGGTGATAATATTTGTATATTTGAATGAAGAAAAAAATAAGAAATTAGAAAAGATAGAATTTTATTCAATAAAGCTCATACTATATAAGTGAATAGAGGAGAAAAACAGGTAAGGAAAGGGAGGGAGGGGAAAGACAAGAAAAAGAAGAAAAAAAAAGGGGGAGTACTCAGTATTAATGTATCATGATAAAATTTTTATGTAAGATTTAGAATAAAATAAGTTTTTGTTTATCTGTATAAATAACTTTTTCGTTTCAATAAAGCTCATACTACTTACACTGTATTTGAACATCTAATTTAAAAACATGATCGAATAGAAGAGCAAACCAAAGGGACACTGTCCAATTATTTGTTATCATCCTTAAGAGAGAGTGTTTTCAGTTTGAGGATTACAGTTGGATAAAAGACAAAATCATAAGATTATTGTCACATTACTTTTGTTAGAAACTATAGTAGATATGGATATCTAAGAATCATATTTCTCAGAATACTTACACTGTATTTGAACATCTAATTTAAAAACATGATCGAATAGAAGAGCAAACCAAAGGGACACTGTCCCATTATTTGTTATCATCCTTAAGAGAGTTTCTTCGTTTTGAGGATTACGGTTGGATAGAAGACAAAATCATAAGATTATTGTTCCATTAGATACTTTTAGTAGAGACAACCAGTGGATCTGAGGTCGCAGAATCATTTTCTTCAGGATACGTTCTATGAATTGGTTACCCAATTTGAAAATTATAAGTAGCTGTATAGAAGACCAAATCAAAAAGTTATTGTCCCATTGTCTTTTTTAGGGGCTTCAAAAGATCTGAGCGTAGAAGGGATTTGGTCATCCAATTTTGAAATTGTGGTTGAATAGAAGACCACATCAAATGGTTCCCGTCTAATAATCTGTTATCTTCATTCAGTGTCTTCAATTTGAGAAATTTAGCTGAATAAAAGGGTTATTGTGTCATAAACTCCCTTAGGGACTTCAATTGATTTGAGTTTCAAAAAGCTGTAGGTATTCTTCAAAATACTCACTACTCAATTTGAAAATAATGGTTGAACAGAAGACCGAAACAAAAGATTATTATTCCAAATTGAAAATTGAAGGGATATTCTGAAGGATAATATGACATTGTGGCTAACAGATATTGTTGTAGAAGTTGTAAAAGTTTTTCCAATAATTTCTGATGGATTTCACTGATCTAAACCACATTTACCATCAAAATTAGTTATGACATTAGCACCAATGCTGACCACTAAACGTAGGGATGCATTATCTATTAGGTACCTAAAAGGTGTCCAAGCGACTCTAACACTAACTATTGGTTGACTATAGGTACATAGGTGCCATAAAATTGATTACTCAGGAACTCAAGGGGTTCTCAATATGAGTACTTTTTTAGTAAGAAATACTAAACAAGACTATACACTATGTAGGTAGATAGGTAGGTACTTACAGAATGCTGAAGAAAACCAACAGGTTCAAAATTCACATTCAGACTTGATGGTGTTTTCATGACATTACTGCCCAAACATTATCATGAATCTTTTTGGCTCATTTTGAATGTCTTTGATGCTTCGAAATATTAAGGACAATTTTTGTTTGTGGGTTAAATTTTAAGAAGCGTTAACTAATTTTTTTAAGGAGCTCTAAATTAAAAAGAAAAATAATTGCTGCGTTTATGATTATGATTCAGTATAGTCACATTATTAAAAGGTTATTCGTGTACGGTTCTTGGTTTCATCTTTCATTGTCATTGGGAGCGGTTTGAGCCAATAGAACACTGATGGTGAAAGAATGGGCGGTTCTCTCAGATAATGCGCTTTTGTCTTATTTGATAGACCTATTGCGAGAGCGAGCCGAAGCGCACAAAACGTCGTCTCCACAATAATTATCCACATCATCATTATTATTATGTGCAACTACCTAGGTATATATAAGTACCTAACCATAATAATGCCTTCAATGCGATTATCCACCTAGGGACCTAGGTGCATAATTTAATACGATATTATGTACCTACTTATATTAAATATATAATATGCATGTACCTATGGTAGATATCTATGTATGTACCTACCTAAGTATTTAATTATTGTATGGGTAGCTGTCGATGAGGAGTGCAGAAAATTGAAAACCGCAGCCTGTCTACACTTCATTAAATAAATACCTAAACCAATTCACTCAACTGTGATGATTATCAGAATATAAGAAGCTACCTATTTTTCATTCATTTGATACTTGCTTCTTTTAAATATTGCGTAGTCATTGTTAAGGTAGTCTTTTTATAGCGCTTTATGAAGATGAAGAAAAAAAACATGAAGGTGCTGCTGTTGGGTATCAAAACCAAATATTGAAAAGAACGAAATAATGTTTCCAAGAACAGAATATCTCCCTTACCTATAGTAAAATTTATTGAAGTGTTAATGACTCTGTCCATTCAAAATTTCATTTACAGCCATATTCCTAATATCAAATTGTTTCATATCTCTTCTAACCCAAACACATAGTTATTATTTGACACCCACACAGCACACCACAGGTAGGTATCAGTTGAACAAGTTGGAACCTCTAAGAATTATCATTGATCCTACAGGACTTTACAAAATGCCTAATAAAGCTGCTCTAGTGTAAGTATGGCTTATTTTGGTTTCTTTTGTCGTCTTGGATATTCCTCATGCAAGATTTCCTTGAAATTTAGTTAAAATTTCTTCAGTTTATTTTTAAAGAGCTGGATTGTAAAAAAGGGTTAAAAATTGTTTAATATTATCTACCCATGACAATATCTAAATACCTAAAAATTGTATTAGGTAAAATAAAGCTGACTATTTAGACCTAGCACTTTTTAATGTACTTAGTTGTCATTCATTTCTCCATCCAAATTTTTTACGTTTCTAGTCTTGCATGATGTTTTCCCAAAAAAAATTTTTTTTTTACTCCTTCATGACCTCCATTAAGATAAATATGACCTCAAATGATCACTTTCCTTGATTTAAATCTGGGGGCACCCGGGGGTGCCCCCGCCAAGACGAGCCAAGCAGAGAGCAAGAGGGACTACCTACCTTTTCTCGAAACGTTTCGTCGTTTTTTTAAACTCTCATAACATTTTGGGTTTGGGAAAGATGCTAAATAGTTAAAAATTTCAAGATATAATGACACCAGCACAATCATTAAACATACAAAGTTTGAATGTCGTAGCTATTATACTTTAGATATTATTAATGTCTAAAAACCCCGATTTCGTCACTGATTCACTCACTGATCATCAAAATTCTTAAGGTACTTCCTGAACTCCTAGAACGCTGAAATTTGGTATGTAAGCTAATATTACTACAAAGACAACAAAAAAAAATTAAAAAACCAAACCTTACCTAACCTATCCCCTCGGAATAGGAGGTGGAAGTTTGTATGAGACTTGCACTACATTTGCACTAACTACATAATCATGCAGTAATAACTATTGAAAAGCTTAGATATATGAAAAAAATAATAAAATACTTATAACAAATAAAAAAATATAAACGTCATATTTTTTTGAAAATCATCCCCTAACTCTTAAAAATGGGGTGAAAGTTTAAACAAGGTATAATAGTGACGGTGACATCAGCCGACGTCACTAGATGGCGCTGACTGAATTTTGAAATACGCTATCGACATTTTTCTACTGCGAATGATGATCGATTGTTAGAAAATATTTGCATTTCATATTCGTAATTTCGTAGTCGTATGGTATGGTCGTAATAATTTATTATTATTATTTATTATTAATTAGTTCGTATTTTTTGTTACTTTAGTTACTGGTCCAAATTACTCAAAAAAGTCCATTAAGCAACTTACAAAAATAAATGAAATCCCACCAAAAACATTTTCATGTAAAAATGTTGCCAAGACGAGTGTACATAGCTTACCCTGTGAAAAAGTTATCAGATCTCGTATAAAGCCAAGCTCTAACGACTACACGCTCTAAACCTACAAGCTCTACACTACACCTTAATAAAAATCTATGAAAAAGTGGTCAGATCTCATGTAGAGCCAAGATTATTGATCTATGCGCCCTTACTTTATCAAACCTAATTTCACATACTCTACATTTTAGTCAAAACGTGATACTTGCCCGTTTTGCTACCGTTACGAAGATTTCATAGGCATTCCTTCATCGTGTGTGAAATTAAACGGCCAAGCTACACGTTTTGACTAAAATGTAGAGTATGTGAAGTTAGGCTTGGTAAAGTAAGGGCGCATAGATCAAGAATCTTGGCTCTACATGAGATCTGACCACTTTTTCATATAGTACCTTGAGGATGTTTTTCGTAGAAAGAATTTCTAGCAATTCACCTAAATTATTGAAACCTTGTAAATATCCTGTGATTGACTTATTATTTACTAGCTATGCCCGCGACTTCATCCGCGTGGAGTAGTGACTTTCGGCAGCATTTAAAATTTTTTTCTTCTATATTTCTAATTTCTGGGCCGTAAGCTTTTTGGACGACGTCATTACACAAAAACTTTCATCGGCTAATTTTATCCCCTTTAGGGTAAAATTTTTACAAACGTTGAATGTCGTTTTTATTTATATCTAATCAAAAGCCGAAAAAATAAGTTTCAAGCTTCTATCTTTAAAAATTACGGAATTTCCGCACAAACTTTCCTATTTCAACCCCTTACAACCCTTTTTTCGCATTAAAAAGTAACCTATGTCCTTTATCAGGCTCGGGACTATCTCTGTACCAAATTTCATTTAAATCGGTTCAGTAAATTTTAGGCGAGATTGTGTAGCATACAGACAGAGTTACTTTCGCATTTATAATATTCCGCGAATTCATTTTCATCGATTTTCCCATGGGAATAAGATATTTTCCCGCAGTAAAACGTATTCTATGTGCTAATCCAGGGTGATAGCTAACTCCATACCAAATTATATTAAAATTAGACGTAAAGAAGTAACAAACATACACTCACAAACCTTAGCCTTTATAATATTAGTGTTAATTAAAATTAAATTTACCATTCTTATCTAATAGTTATCGTGAGGTAAATGAAATAGCAATACCTAAAAATATCTAGGACCATTTTTTGTATCATCCAAAATTCACAGCATTTGTTAGGTTCCACAAGGATTCTTTTCCAGAAAAGTTTTCTAATCACTCATTTAAAATGTTAAATCCTTATAAAAGATTTACTCTTTTATAATCCTTATTAAGATTGACGTATCCTTAAAAGGATTCTTTTCTTGTAACTTTGCAGGGTAATTTATCCATTAGTACATAGTAAAAAGTTACCTGTATCACGAGATGAGTTAAGTAGATAAGTGATACCTAAAAGACGAATCCTTGATTTTTTTTTTATTCAACTGGAACAATTTTCAATTACTGTCAACTTTAATTTTAAACTAGTGTGTTGTTTATAAAATCGCGAATGATTCTTGATATACATCCCCAAGACGAAGAAGAAGTGTTAATATAATAAATTTACTTTTTTTCTATGGGAATTCTATTGGAAATAAGCGATATAAATATCTACCTAATATATCCGAAGTAACAGGTTTATCTACTTGTGGTTGAGTGTATCTTCTGTATGGAAAACGTAGTACTGACAAGTTTTGGCTATAAGTTAGTTATTGGTACGAATTCGATTTCATACATCAATGAATACGTATATAAGGTACGCAGTGTCGGTTAATAGGACCTTACAGATTGGCCCGGGCAAAAATCCGACGTCGTCGTATAAATGATTCGGCTGTGTCAAGTCAAAAAAGGCGACAAAAAGATGACAATGAATCTCATTACGGATGAATGGTGCAAGAAACCTATCACGAATACTTTACAAAATTAACCTATTCGAAAGAGCATAAAACACTAACAAGGTGTATGAAGACATTCACTCTACCACAACTTTCAAATTAACATTTTTGTGGCCAGAGATGATACCTATACAGATTTACGAACAATTTCGATGTAATTATAGAAACTTATGGACAAATATTTCGAATCACCTTATTTTATTTATTATATATCTATCATTGAATTAAATATATGCATGTAAATATATCCAGCTATAGGGTAAGTGCACCAGTGAATGAATAGTTAAGGCATTTACAGAATTTGGATAATCTTTATAAATTAATTATGTTATATTAAAATATGATCTTAGTTTATACATACATCTTATTTAATCATGATTAGGATTACGGTTAAAGAATTCACTTACGTTTAATCTTGAATTGAAAGGGAATATAACTATTTAATTCTGCATAAAACCCCAATAAATGAACAAGCAATACCAGTAAATGAATACCATTGTTCCAATAAATGAACTAAGAAAGTAAATGGTAAAATTTATTAGAACAATTGAAAAAATTGAAAATATAATACGAATAAAGGACATTTTGCGTGTAAATGTAAATATAAAACTAAGGAATCGCCTTAAAAGACGATTACTTAAAGACGAAAATGTGCTCAAACGCGTATTCACACTAGTTTTCAATGAATGAACATATTGTTCATTTACTGGGAATACTACGCGACCCAGTGAATGAACAATACTTTTGCCGGTTTTTGCGATGATAATTTGTATTTTCAGGTTATGTTAGCAGTTATTATAACGAGAAATATAACAGTGTATTAAAATTATCAAAAATTATGAGGCGACCAAATCTAGTACTCTTATTATACACTGCTGTTACTTACATGCTCGCTTAATAATTTCTTAGGGAACACCTTGGTTAGCTAAAACAGTTGTCAAAAAAATGCTGTTGTCTTCAATCGGTGGAATGGAACTTAATACTGTTTGAGACAACAATAAAACAGAGTAAGAGGGATTTATAGGAAATCCCAATAAGTTAGAGAAATGCGACAGAAGCTTAAGAATCGTATATTAGTTCAGAATTGTTCATTCACTGGTACTCTTACCCTAGTAACTAAATAAAATCTACCATATAAAAGGTATACAGGGTTTTTCAAGTTGATGGGCTATTAGAAGTATATGAATTAGTAGAAGGAATTAAATTCTGAAACTTGGGCTCATTTGGTTATTGTTTATGCCGCTTCTTTTAAAAATATTTTCAAGTTCGATTTACATCCGGTTATACCGGAAGTCGATACCAACTTTGTTATTTTAAATGGAATGGTATATTTTTCACACTGAATTCGAATAAAACGTGTAATTCTGAGGTAAGTTTGATAACCAACTTGTACACCTATGACGATCGGTTTCTGAGTTAATTTAATTTATAGAAAAAAAATCGCTACCGCAACCCAAATTATAAAAAATCATAACTTCCACAAAATACGACTTAGAGTGTTGAAATTTTTACTAGTAATAGCTGAATATTAGTGCTAACGCCTTGAGAAAATTGAATTAAATAATTTATACAGGGCGTTCAAAATAAAAATTCTAAAATTGAAAAACTACAAACACGAATTACCTCGTTGTTTCAAATGGCACCTACTATTTTTTTATTTTTTCAATCGATTCGTTTTTTATCTTCTTTCGATCTATATGGATACTTCCTATTTTATTTAAAAATTTTGGAATAATTTTGAATCATTACATTTTGTATATGTACCTAATATTTTATAAATTTCAAAGTTACTTTTAATACCTATATCTGATATATTTGGTAAAATTCAAGTTGGTATATAGAAGTACATACCTATATTTAGTTATGTAATACGTAGGTCCCGAACTGGACATTAAAAATGTGCGATTTAATGACAATTAAGTGGGAAGTCCCAAAGAGGGAATGTCCCGATCAAAAATTATAACAAATGATCGTTGTGAGCAATTAAACAAACAAAAGACAGTGGAATAATATCCACCCTATGTGACAGATTTGGTACCTACCTATGACTTTTTGGTAACATTCCATAAACTTAAATATACATATTTGGAAGAATATTTCTACATATTAGATGTTCAGAAATGATTTGTATAGGTACATATTCCCAAAGATACTTGAACTTGACACTTAAAATACATAGGTAGATATTAATTTTGACTTTTATCTTAAATATTCTGCTATTGTGAAATTAGTCCTTTAAATTCAAAATGAGTTGTTAAACAAACTTTTATTTTTATCAAAAGAGGGCCTTTAGGGTCCTCTTGTAGGTATAATATTCCTACGAAAGACTTGTACTTACTCCACATAATTCACAGTAGGTAAGTATCAATACCATAATGTTAATATTTTTAAAAACTACAAATTTTTAACACAATTTAATTTTTGAATAATTAGCACTACTAAACTGTTTGTAATATCAACCACCTAAAATCTTATAAGCTATAACCATGAGTATGTCAATACACAGTTTATTAAGGTTACTATTGACGTATCTATTTACAGGATTTAAAAAATTATTATGTACCAATTTTACAAAAAAAAATCTAAAAAAAATTGTTACGCCTAGTGTAATTTCAGAATCTAACCAGCTTAGGAAGATGTATATGAATCCAGGCGCTTATTAAAGTACCTTGTATAATTTTAGTAACTGTAGACTCCTAGATAAATAAAAAATGATTACCTAATAAAGAATTTCTTAAGAAATGACCACGCTCAGAGTTATTTCAGAATCTAATAAACTTTAACTGTAGATAAATCAGCACAGGGTTTATTAAAGCTTTTCTTTTAATATATACAAAAATATTAGGTAGATATCTGTTAATAAAGAATTTTCGAAAAAAAGAAGTCATGCCACTTAACCTAACCTAACCTATTTTCCTGGTTAAAGAATTTTCTAAAAATTTATCATTCCTATAATAATTTTAGACTTTTATGAATTTTGCATATACTTAGGTACCTATCTATATATTTACATAGAGTTTAGAAATGGTCTGATGGTTTTATTCTATCAGAATGATTAATTTACTAAGTAATATATATTTAATTGAAGTAATCCTAAAAATTGTCATATGTAAATTTATTTTAGAATCTCATGAGCTTTGACCTTTGAGTGCGCTGGAACACAACTCCGCCCATTGCTAATCAATTTCTTAAGTATAAACTCCGCCTCTTGCACTCTTATTGCACATTTCATAGCTCATGACACTCTAAAGTAGATATTAAGTGTCTCAAATAGATTTGACTGTATTATGCTAAATAGCTAAATGCTTCCTAATAAACAGTTTTTACCATAGATTCTTACATGAATATTCTGAATTTGATAGAATCTGTTGTCTTGGATATTTTAATTTTTTTTTTGTTTTGTTTCGAAACTGTAGAAAGGATATTTCAAAAATATTACCAATCATATTTTGGATGCTACTCATTCTGGCAAGATTTTGTTCAACAGGAGCTCAAAATTAAACAGTTTTTCAAAAATAAAAAATTTTTATACCTAAAAGCTGAAATTATGAACAGATATCCACAATCTTTCCTATTTTCTTATTGTGGGAAGTAGGAAATTCGCTTTCATCTTTAATCCATGACAAAAAGTATCAAAATGATCTGTTGGATGGTTCCTTAAATTTTGAAAGACATTAGGTATCTATGAGAAAACAATTGTATTGAACAAAAAACTCCAAAATGTACCTAATAGGGCAATGGTTTCTAAAGATAGGGAATAGTATCAATTATTATGATGACCTTTATCCAAAACCCAAAAGTAACTATCGGTAAATCTCTGATGTTAGATATCTATTGGGCGTCGGCAAACGCTTTTAAAAAAACTGTTTAATATTAATTAATAATTGATTTGCGACATCGAATCATCATTAAATCCTTGTAAGTACTCGCCGGCATTAAAATATTATTTAAAGTCGGCCGGTGTTTCTTTTTGTTTTTTTCGCCATGGCGGCATTTTTTGGTCAGAGAAAACCGTTGACATAGTTGGCCAATTTTGCACCCTGAACTATTTAAAGGTTTGATGGTAATAATTAAATTGCGGTAAACCGAAAACAAAGCCGCCCACGAACCATCGGCCTTATCGGCCTTAGCTACCGAACACAGTACAGTAAATTACAATCTGGCGACCTAAAGTAGTGGGCGGTTACCGTTGAGGCGTGGTCTCTCAATCTAAGCACAGTTTGTAGTCACAACATTGTGAGTTAGTCTTGTAGACCCAGTTGGCTTGATCGCACAATTCACTTCAACAGTCACTCAGTCATTCATTCACTCACTCACTCTCTCTTGCTTGTTGTTATTGTTGTTTCGGACATAAGTAGAATAAGTAATTGTGGACTTTATTCGGGCTGGAAAATCCTCTCTGGTGATGAAAAACTGTGCTGTTTTGGTGTTCGGTTTGAGAGAGTTTTCCCGGAATTCTGAGTTCGTACCGGATCGAGTTTGAGTCACTTGTTACAGTAGTAGGTGATTTACCGTCGGCGATTGTTAGTCCTACGAGAAGATATTGTTGTAGGCAGTGATTTTATCGGTTTACGACGTCCCGTTGGATAATAGGTGATCTGGATCCAGACTACCCAGATAACGAAATGACTGTTACTGGAAATTTGGGCATCATGCACAGGCCATGTTTTTCCGGATACCCATTCCAAGGTAGGTAATGAAAAAAACTTCTACCTAATTTTAAACACATAAATCCCAAAAACGAATTCTTCCATATAACAAAACCTTTTTGGACATGATCTTCGAAGAAGGTAAAAAACTTCTACCAAATTTTAAATACTTAACAAAATTTTGATTAATCCCAAAATGAATCTTTAGAAGGCAAAACTATTTTGGGTATCATCAGTCGAAGTTGAAAAAACTTCTTCCAAATTTAAGTTAGGTACCTAACTATTAGCAAAAACTTGATAAATCCCAAAATGAAGCCTTACAAGGCAACATCCTTTTGGGCATTAAATCTTTCCGAATACCCATTCCAAGGTAGGTAATGAAAAAAACTTCTAACAAATTTTAAACACATATCTATCTGACAACATTTTGGTGAATTCCAAAAACAAATCCTTTCATCGCAAAACCTCTTTGGACATGATCTTCGAAGAAGGTAAAAAACTTCTACCAAATTTTAAATACTTAACGGAATTTTGACAAATCCCATAAAATGAATCTTGAGAAGGCAGAAATATTTTGGGTATCATCAATCCAAGTTGAAAAAACTTCTTCCAAATTTTAGTTAGGTACCCTATTAGCAAATATTTGATAAATTCCAAAATTAATCCTTACTACAAGGCAAAATCCTTTTGAGCATTAAATCTTTCCGGATATCCATTCCGAGGTAAAAATTTTAAATTGGAATAATTATGAAGATTTGATCCCATCCAGAAACAAATCCATTTTTATTTGTTAAAAGGTCTGACTAGTTCTTCAATTTATAATCATCCCCTAAAAAAGTCCCTTGTGAGATACTTAATAGGTGTATGGTCTAATTAAGAAAAGTATGAATTATTTAATGCCCATTAAATTTAATTTCTTGGTGATTCAAATTTCTCAAAATCTTTCATAAATTCTGACTTCAAGAAGAATTGGAAAAACCCAAACAATTGAAGCTTTCTATCCTTAAGTATGAAAGCAAAAATTCTTTCCGGCACATTTCTTTGGAAATTCGGAAATTAATAAATTTTCAGTTCAATTCAATTTCCAACCCAATACCTAACCAATATCCTGGGAAGGAAGTAGTGAATTTATTGCTACCTACCCACAAAGAAACTTCCTGTGAAGCAGCTTTAATGCCTAAATATACCTAATTAATTCAAATACTACTTAATACCTAAACACTTAAATTTTTCATGTTTGTATTAAAAATTGAATACAATAATACTTTCATAATAATTTTCAAATTCATTTTGGTGTAGGTAGGTACCTCTTTAGTATTAGATGTACGAATAAGTGACACACTTTTATTTTTGATAGTCCGAAGCGGTTCTTAAGAAAATGTACATTTAGGTAATTCTGAAAGGCAGGAGGGGGGTAAGACCCTTCCCCTGCACTTGTATAGAGGCTAGTTGCTTCCTCATTTTGATTTAGTTCTCTAATCGCGTGTGGATTGGAAACAGTTATACCAATTATTTAACATCAGCTTAGTTACCATTTTCTAAAAAAATACTTTTACTACTGCTGAGGATTTATTTTATTACCAATACCTACTATTGTGCAAATAAGGCCGCGATTATTATCCTACTAACAGGTAAATTATTTATTTATTGCTCTTATTTTTATTATTTATAAGTAAATTAAAACATTCTTCTCGCTGATGCTGAAAAAAAAATTTCTAAATAGATAATGCTAGTCAAGGTAATTGCTTTCATATATTTCAAACTTCTATGTAAGATAAATTTATGATTTTATGGTGGGTAGGTACCTCAACTGTCATAAACTACCCTCAATTGGGGTGTAATGGTTATATTATGTCTATCATTGCAAGTTGACTTTCCAATTTCAGGTTGTAAGGGCACAATAGAACTTTATTATACGGATTTAGTCAGTTTATAGACGTATTGAAAAACGTCCCTTTTGGGCCGTTATTTATTATACCAATTACCTCTGGTCAGAATGCGTATCTGCAGGAGAAATTTCTAGAATAGATTCATTTACAAATAAAACGGTTTATGATTATTATTTTATAATAAATTGTAAAAAAGAGTTAAAAAAACTATGTCAAATAGTTATCTCCAGAGGCACCTACCTGAATAACTATAGGTACCTAACTTTTATTCACCAGGAATTTTTTTTAAACTATTTCTCATAGAAAGTAAGAGCAGGTTCACACTGAGCATAACGCTTGGATCGTATTACGTTTATGTGTTGTATGAAATCAGCTTTAACGTCAGCAAATGTCACATTAAAATTATCGCCCTTAACAGGGGCGGACTGGGACTATCAAAAGACCCAGGAATCCTGAGAGTTAAAGGACACGTTAAGTCTTCAATGTGTTTATTTATTATATAATTACTCCTGATGTTATTGAATTAATTAAGTTGCCACCCTGTGTCAGAAGAAATTCATTTTTTGTCCAGTCTGTCCCACGCAAGTATCTGTTCCTGGAATTTTAGATTAAACAGTTAGGAACCCTGTGTTTTTACATGAAATTATTGAAAATAAGAGTACATTTCCACTAAATATGGCGCGATAAATCGCGTTACATTTACATGTTGTATGAAATCACTTTTAACGTCATCTAATGTAAAAATATTCATTTTAAAAATCAAAGAACTTCAAGACGTTAGTTTAATAACTACTACCTATCCTTGGGGTTGTTGACTATTATTCTCAAGACTCAAAAGAAATTCTCGCTAATATTTTTTGTCTATCCCGCCCCAACTAGATACTGTTCCTGGGGTTTTTAAATTAAGTAGTTAGGGACCCTAGGTCCTGGAGGACTCAGTGGGAAAACATTTTTTGGCCAGTCGACCCCAAATATCTGCTTTTACAATTTTTATACTATGTAAGCAGGGATCCTGTGTCTTAAGGAGCCCAAAGAGGTCCAGTCCGCCCCTGCGCCTTTTATTTTTTTAGATTGAGTACTGGTATCAATAGATTTATGTATATGTACCTACGTAACTTTAAGCTTATCTTATGATTCAGCTTCAGATACTTAATATAAATAATATTAAAAAATCCGGTAAAATTTTTTATTCAATAATCAGTAAATTTAGACCGCGAAAGCTCTCATTGTATTAAGAGTAAACTGAGGTGTAATAAATCACAAACTTATCTGTCATATTGACACAACCATCAAACAAAAAAGAATTAATTCACCTACATCCGAAAACCTACGTTCATTTTTATGAATTATTTTTTATTGGAACTACCACGCGCTATCAGCCCCCACACTTACTTGTGGTATTTCTTGTTCTCATTATTACGTATGTGAACATTGTTTCTGTAATACCTTTGAGTTGATTGTTTAGGAATGTATTATATGTTGTTTTATAAACTAATATAAAAATTTGTTTAATCATCAAATACAATATCAGTTTTGTACGTAGTCACCTATCTTTAAAAATATGTGTATGTGGGCTTAAATATTTTTAAACTTTTGTAATAGAAAATTATGGTGAGTATTTCGGGCAGCCCACACTATGTAATAAAATTGATGAGCCTTGGAACTTGGAAGTACGTATATAAGAATTTTTTAATTTTCATGCTTTCAGGAATTGATAAGGTAAAAAAACTGCTGTAAACAAATTTTTATATTACTTAATTGTTGGAAGTACCTAGTAGATATTTTTATAAACCTACAGTGTTTCCCTATTTTGCTAAACTTCTCTTTACTTACATAATTACCCTCAGAGATGTACTCGGAATAAAAATAATTCCGGAAATCTAATAAAAACCTTAAAAAGTGATCGTTTGACCGTAGCGCTAACATTGGCAGGTTTCAGAAGTACTACGAGTATATACACAATAAGGAAATGAGGTATTTTTCAAAACTGTTACCATTTCATTAATTAATTACCCAGTAATTATTTAAATAATTTTTAATACACTTATCTAATAAAATTTATTTTTCATTATCTCTTTAATTCGCTCAAATTTATTGAACTTGGTAAGGAGTAAGAAGATCATCATTAGATACCTAGGTCATTTTCATATTTAATCAATGGGTAAAAATTGCGGTAGATCCCTCTAATATTATTAAGTTATTTTTAGATTCAAAGTACTTTATTATTAGATATATGACGTAAATAGGGAATCCTACAAAAAATAGTGTGAAGACCTTTAACAACTTCTTAAGCTCCATTGGAAGATAGAAAGTCCCCAAAAGTATCGTAAGCACAATTTTTTTAATTTTCACAATGAGTCCCAATCTTTAATTTTTTATGCCTAGTTCCAGTTCCTATTCTTATTCTTCTTGTTTCCCCTGAGAGTATTTCTAGAGAAATCGTGTGAATGAAGCTCTTTGTCATTTCTATAAAAAAGTAGCTTTAAAATATTTGCCGAATAATAATGGGAATCGACGTCTAGTAAATTTTTTACCATTTTCACTTTTTTGGTAGGTACCTACAAAGACAGTTTTGGTCTAATTTGAAAGGTGACTCGCCGTAAAAAAAATGACTCGTTATTTTTGAAAGAGAAACGTCATTTTGATAGGTAGGTAACATACCAGTCTGAGGCTGTTAATAAATATTATATAATTTAGTAAACTAGCGCAAATGCTTTTTCATCTTTATCCAAGTGATAGGTGACGTAAGAATACGAACAACATTTTTATCATTTACACACCTATACTTACACTTTTTACCATCGAAAATATTACACTTCTAATGATATCTCTCGACGTCCTTTTTTTGCCTGATGACACTTTAGAAGAAGCGGTTACATAAGGAAAGTGACTTGGGTAACAAGCTTTGCTTCATAGTACTTATCTTATAATACAAAAAGAAGAAAAAAAACGAACAATGTTACATGTATATATATATATATATATATATGTACTGTGTACAGGACCATTGTTGGCGAAATTGTTGTTGTTGAAATGGTGCGGAACCACACTAGCCAATTAGAAATATCAAAAAACGACTCCTATCTTTCGTCTAAACTAAAACGGCCCGGGTACGTGCTTTTCCCGCGTCGATGCAGGAACTAACACTTTGCAAAAGTCATGACTAGCAGTGCCTTTTATCTCTTTATAGACTGTGACTAAGTCGGTAATTTTTTTCTCGTTTCGACCAGCTTGTGTTGAAATACCAGGTAGTCAATTAGAATCGCAATAAATGCACCGCTAATGCCGTGTTTTAACATAACGAAAAAAATGCACTAACAACAATTAATTACCTAAATGACTGTGAGCACTACTGCTACTGCTATTTTTATGTATCGGTGAGACTGCTGTTATCATAGAACTATCGTAACCCCGAACAATTTATTTAAAAGTCGAACTAGTGAAGAACAAGAATAGAGTTGACCTCCACTATAGATGGGACTTATCACACTAATATTATAAAGGCGAAAGTTTGTGAGTGTGTATGTTTGCTGACACCCTGGATTAACACATAGGCTACGTTTTACTGCGGGAAAATATCTTATTCCCATGGGAAAATCGATGAAAATGAATTCGCGAAATATTATAAATGCGAAAGTAACTCTGTCTGTATGTTACACAATATCGCCTAAAATTTACTAAACCGATTTAAATGAAATTTGGTACAGAGATAGTCTAGAGCCTGAGAAAGGACACAGGCTACTTTTTAATGCAAAAAAAGGATTGTAAAAGGTTGAAATAGGAAAGTTTGTGCGGAAATTCCGTAATTTTTAAAGATAGAAGCTTGAAACTTATTTTTTAGGCTTTTGATTAGATAAAAATAAGTACGACATTCAATGTTTGTAAAAATTTTACCCTAAAGGAGATAAAATTAGCCGATGAAAGTTTTTGTGTAATGACGTCGTCCAAAAAGCTTACGGCCCAGAAAATTTAAATATTACCTAAGTGTAAAAAGTTATAGAGGTTTTGTTTATTTGGATCAATAAAAGTAATTGAATACTAAACTATATAAACTATTTTAAACTATAATTAAACTATATTAATCTATAATATTATAAATGCGAAAGTAACTCTGTCTGTCTGTGTGTTACGCAATCACGCCCAAACTACTGAACCGATTTAAATGAGAATTTGGTAAATAAATAGATAAGTAGATATACAGCTAGAGGCTTGAAACGTATGTTTTAGGCTTTTAATTAGATATAAATACGACATTTAAAGTTTGTAATAATTTTACCCTAAAGGGGGCAAAAATAAGGAATGAAAGTTTTTGTGTAATGACGTCGGCAAAAAGGCTTACGGCCCAGAAAATAAAAATATAGAAGAAAAAAAATTTTAAATGCTGGCGAAAGTCACTATTCCACGCGGACGAAGTCGCGGGCATAGCTAGTATCTACTTAATAAAACCGATAAGGGAAGAGTTAATGTATACAGCAACGAATAGCCCTGTCGGTAAGACGACCGAACAAATGAAACGGGAAACCGCAGTAAGGCCGGTTCGAACTTCGGCGCGGGCATAAAAAAAAGCCCGTCAATGAAAAACAGAAAATGCTAGTAGGACATTATAAATCCAATTCATACACAGCAGGCAGGGGTCCTTCGACCGTCCTTCATTAAAAATTAAAAACATAATTCTATACCTGGATAGTTTATTCGAATTGCTGCACCAAAGTGTGTTGCTGTCTTGATATCTCAATGGTTTATAATAATGGGATTCTACAAGACTATTTAAACTTGCGATTATAAATACTAGTAAATCTGATTTTATTTAGGTATTACCAACAAAAAGAAATTGAGCGAAATGTATTTTCTAGTTTAAATTTGTTTAGAGGTGGTGCCCCTAATAGAATAAACTTCAAATATTCGTTCTAAAGAAGAGGAGAGGACGATTTTACCGCTCCAGATACCTGGAAATATTAGTTACAGGCCTTTTTTAGAAGAAGAGAATCAACGAGTTGTAGTTTTAGTCAACTGAAACTGACAATAATAGCTGTTACGTATAATAATAACAGTAATATTTTTATTATTACATCAAAAAAGTCACTTTGATGCTCTTGTCTATCTGTAAACTTTCTTCTAGCATTACTTTTGTAAATGAGGATTTATGAGTCTTACAAATCTACAAGAGATTCAGGCACTAAGCTTCCAAAAAATATATTTATTGAAGAATTTTTCACACAATAGGTACCTACTGTAGTTGATAGTAGACGATATTTTTATCGATTATTCTTGTTCGTTAATGTTTGTTATACATAAATATTCAATTTGGTCATATATTGTGTACATTTGTTTCAGGCCAGGGTCGTGTGAACCAATTAGGCGGAGTATTTATTAATGGAAGGCCACTACCAAACCACATTCGGTTGAAAATTGTGGAAATGGCTGCGGCTGGGGTCAGGCCTTGTGTCATTTCGAGACAACTGCGAGTCTCCCATGGATGTGTTAGCAAAATACTTAATAGATACCAGGTAACAAATGATAATTATAACAATTTAATTTTCAACGGATCGTTAACGAAAAATTACCACGCGGACAACGTTAAAAATTGAATTAGGCATTTTTCACTTACTTACCTATTAAAATACCGAATTTACCAAACGTACGACAAACCAAATCCAATTTATTACAGATATCAACCAATCATTGTTTTATAATAACGTCTACATGGTCACTGTTACAAAAATTACTAAACATATCGTTGTTCAACTTGGGTACCTACTTATATTGTAATACCTATGGGCGCTCATGGAATACCATTCCATACCATACCCATCGTAATTAATGATTTTTTGCTGATAGCAATTTAAGCAAACTGAACAAGAAGAAGCCAGTGCGTGTATTGGAAGCCATTCTCGTACTATAATCGACTTCTTAACTTTGGTAATAGCTTTTCTGTTACTCTTTGGCCACTATTTTTAATTTTAATTGACCAGAAGAGTGACCTGTAACATTTTATATGTCCGACAAATTACATTTAAGCTAAAGATTTCGATAACTTAATCAAAAATTTCATAGCTTCCAGAAGAACTAGAAAATGGTTTACCGTTCTCATTTTGTTAACGTCTAATTTAGCAAATTAAATTTTTTTCTTATTAGCGGATAGGCCCTTATATGGGCAGCAACACGTGTTATAATTACAGCTAACTTCTTACACACATACACCTATAAGGAAGTAATTCTACCTGTCTATCATGGTATTAATAGCTCATTTTAATTAAGGGATTTCAAAGGCCTTTCGTCACCTACTGCCATGCCGTCACTGCACATTATTCATTGAAAATGCAAAGTATCAAAGCTTTCCACAAAGCATGAAGAAAACAGCTAAGTACATTGTCCTTCACTGACATGTTTTACCCAACAAAGTTTTCACAATAAATCTCTTACAAGTCATTGTCCTTCATTTATTTATACTTTATAACACCGGTAGGGTGATAGTTATCCATACGTATACGAATGGCCCAAGCGATAAGACGACAGGGCAATAGAACTCAGATGCCGAGATAAAACTGGTTCGAACCTCAGCGAGGGCAGTATGGAAGAAAAAACTAAAAACAGAAACTGTAGCATGTTCGTTCTACATCAAATACGATAGATAACATTATTATAAATAAAAGTGGGATCTAAATTAGATAATATCTAAGAAAACCTTACTTAGTTTGCCAGATTTCAAGTTCAGACGTTTCAAAGAAGTCTTATAATTGTAAAAATGATCTGTTAATTTGTATATTTAAACAAAACATGTTTTACACCCGTTTGTTTCAAAAGTCTAGTAAAAGTCGAATAAGTACTCATAAAATCTAATTTGATTACTAACAAAAGAATTATTTACGGATGCAACTCGATCGAACCAATTCAATTTTAATAATAAATAAATAATCATTTGATTTAATTATTTTAAATAGGAAACAACCTGTATGTAACATAACATAACTCCTCATTATTTCCCAGACAAAATCGATTTATTTTACTTTCAAATCTTAAGCTGCAGGTACGTTTTCAATCGCTATTTCATTGAACTTATTCGTATATAATATTAAATAAACAATAGAAGGATATCGTATCTAGTGCTTATCTGTCATTTTATACAATTTTATAATTTTAATTACGATTGTTGCAAGACTCGGTTGCAGCTAACAATTACAAGAAGAAGAAGTTTGTTGATGGTATTGAACTTTTACGTAACTTAGATATTATTTTAAAAAGCTACAATACGTACAATAATAACTGGTAAAAGTAGGTTGGACTTTATATAATTTCTTCTTGGACAATTATTACTTAATAATTAGCGTTGCATTAAATTAATAATGTGAGAATTTTTATAGAGAGACCATTACATTTTTACCTACATATACATCACGTCCCTGCGTGTTATGTGTTACTTAATAGAACTATATCAGTGGCGTGGGAAACAATTAGAAGACCCATTTGCAAATACTGGAATCAGGACTCTTCCCATAACTCATTAGTCGGGTTGCCATCTCTTTGGAACACCTAGTTTATAGGAATCGTTAGGGTAAAACTGTCAAAGGGCCAAAAAGCGAAAAAAAACGGGTTATTTTCAAATAGAATTCTAGGTTAGGTCCCCTATACATGCGTTGAACACTCTTACTATATCATAGCTACGCCACTGATCTACATAAATAAAAATTGCTTACAAATACCATAAACAATGGAAATTTAATCTAACTCGTGAAGACTAAATGACCATTTGAAATTTTTGATGGTTTAATTTACGTTCAACAGTAAATCAGATAGAGGGATGTATTATTAGAGTTCGTTAGACATTGTTTTAGTTTTTACTCTGTTATAGAGGACCGATTAATAAATTAATTATACTCTGTGATACTAGAAGAATGCACGCGGTTAGCGTATGTATATTTCGATAGTTTATGGTGCAATAAAACAATGAGTAATAGATAAGAGCGTCAAGGTAGAGAAAGAATACCAATTAAAATACAACCTTGGCGAGAAACAAAACTCTGTGAGGGCAGTAAAAATGATAAGCATCCAGAATAAAGTGATTTATGAGGGCCGTAACGATAAAGTCTATGCCATAAATTGGCCAAACTAATAAACTTCTTATCTGAACGCGTGCATTTCAATTATTAAAACTATTGCACACAGTAAATCGTTTAATTTATTATCCAGTTTGCGTTACCGGTTAGATTTACTCCGTGTATATGGCCACAAATGTAACCTAAACCCTTCTGAATGTGTACTTTGACACTTACAATATGGCGAAACGGAAATCTCAACTCTCGTTAAGGACTAAAGTAATTAACAACATCGACGTAGGGGTACTGTTTATAAACGCTTCAAAGCACCAGAATACATAAATATTTCGTAAAAAGCTATTTTCAAATATGGAGTATTGTTTCCTAAAGATTTGACACTTTATTAAAATACAATCGCTTGAAACTTTGGCACAATGTAGCTGACAGGTCGGGGAAAATATCTTTTTGTTTCACTTAAAATTTCTCCCTTAGACGTAACGTGACGTCACTTTACAACATGCGCACTCGTTTCTATGGCTGGCTGCTACGCTGCGTATCAAATATTCAGATTATTTACCAAATTCAATCAAATTATTGACGAATTCCTTTAGCAGTTATACGTCGTATGGAACTTTTCGTTAAAAAGAAAAACAATGTCGATCTTATAACTTTGTAATTTTGACACAATGTAGCCGACATATAGGGGAGAACATAATTTTTTGTTTCGTTCAAAAACTCTTGGTAGTTTTCAATTTACAAGTATTAATTTACGAATTTCTCCCTTACACGTAGGCACGGTTGTAACGTGACGTCACTTTACAACATGCGCACTCGTTCCTACGCTCTGTATCGAGTATAGAGATTATTAAAAACATTTTTTTAACATTTATACGTCGCATTTTGTCTTCCCATGAAGAGCGGAAAATCTCAAGCTGTCGTTATTCTCTTTTGTGCTGCTGAATGAGAACTTTTTTTGTAAAAAATAATCAATTTAGGCCTAACAATTCTCCGTGGACACTTGGACAATTTTTTGTCCCTGTTTTATTATTAAAATCGCGTGGTGATAAAAGGTACATACCTATACGCACAAAATAACTCGCCAGTACATAATTGTTCTCGAAAAGCAAAAAAAATCCGTTCGCGTTTGAGCTGGTCGATAGCCTTCGATATTTTTCCTTCCTACAAATAAGAATTTAATTGAGAGAAAATTATTAATTCCTTTGTCGTCTGAATTGATTGCAGCCCTAGAAGTCGTTAGGCTTCGCCGGCTCAGTTTTATACACACTGTTAATTGCTTTCTTAGTGGTCTCCGGTGCACCGCTAAAGAAACGCTCCAAGTTTATGAGAGCATGACCGGATAACGGGTCAACTTTCCTGAAGGTCAAACAGTTTTTCCACCTCTTTACGTACTTACTTAAATAATTATTATTGTTTCTTCATGACTAAAACCCAACATCTACAGGTAATAGGAATTTTCTCATTATTATACAAAATATTAATTGTTATTGGCGCCTTAATTCCAATTACTTTTAAAGGGAAATGTAATAGTCTGTATCGCTTGAATTGGAAGCTGCGGCCATTATAAATAATTTTACTGGACCTGCACTCACTTGGTTGGAGTTTCATTGCTTAAACCGCCACTTTAGATGAGTCAGACTATATGGTCACTTTTAGCAATATGTGTATTTTTTAAACAAAATAAAGTCATTATTTTTTTCTATATATAAGTATATTCACGGCCCTGTAACAAAATTAATTAACAACTATATTGAATTATTGTTTGAGCTTACTTTAGTTTTTGATTATTTTTTTATTTTAAACGTACAATTCAATTCAATAAAATAAATACCGACATAATAATTGTGTGAAGTTTAAACTTGTTGACCTGTTAGATATTTTGGGCACCTGTTTAATAGCTTACGAGAGCTCTCTAGTTCTAATTAACTATCAGGTAGGTAAAATACCAGCTTTTTCATACACAGTCCAATTTCGAGGCGGCTAATTTAATAAACCTATAATAAGAAGTTGTTTGAAGTAATCTTAAGTCATTAATTACTTTTTTAGTGGAGCGGTTCTGCAATCAAATCAAAGCTAATTAATAATACAATCAAGTGTACAGTGGGTTTTTATGGCGACCAAATAAAGAAAAAAATATGCAATCGTCGAACTAACACCACCTAATAACAACGATAAAAAGCCTCCAAGTCACTATTTTGATATTAGTTCAAATTATTAGTTTACTACGTACCTACACAGAATAATTAGTTCATAATTTGATTAGATACAACAACAAAAACTATTGGTCACCACTGAATAATAGAAAAATTAAATTCAATTATTTATTACCATCAGAAGATAAAAAATAAGTTCTTTCTAATAATTGTTTCAGTAGTAGTCAAAAAGAAAAATGTTTGTCACCATAACAAACTGTAGATAATAATTGACTTCAATCATTGAATTTGTTTTTCTTGTGAGAGGCGGTTTTTCCATCAAGAAGATCCCGTCCTTATTGGTGCAAACTTGTTTTTCGTTGACTATTAAATCAAGTAGATATACGAGTGGGCTTTTGCAAAGTGCAATTGCATTTGGTGGATGTTTTTGCCTGTCGCGGTTGCACTCTGTGACGAATCGGGTGCGGTTTAAAAGGTGTTGTAGAGAATCCGCGAATTCCACGATCGTGTGTATTTTTTTCTTTCTTGCTATAGGCAAAAAGCCTCCATGAATTACTTATAAGCAACTGAATTAGTCGTGGTCGAATTGAAAACGTACCGATACGTCTATCCTGTTCTGATTTCTTTTTTCAAGACCCTCGAACAACTGTTGTCCCACTGTGTGCTGATATATCACATCAAATAATTTCAGTTCGTTGTTTTCACTCCACGACGCTTATAAATATGAATATTTTTGGCCAACTATATTGTACGTGCCTTTTTTAAATTTAACCTGAAATGTAGAACTGTAAGGAAAATATATGCGATGTAGAGGTACTTCAATATCTTATGAACCACGTACATGTATTCCTACCGTGCATTTGATTGCTGTTCCTTCTAAAGAGTATCTTCAGAGAAAGTATATACAAATATGGCGAATTCTTTTAAAAATTAGAGGTGAGAGACTCATTAAAAATTGAACATCTATGGTTTAAGTTTAGGAAGAAGCACATAATAAATAATAATATCAAATTATTATATATTTTTTTCCAGGAAACCGGATCCATCCGACCTGGTGTTATTGGCGGTTCAAAGCCACGAGTAGCAACTCCTGAAGTAGAAAGTAGAATTGAACAGTACAAAAGGGAAAATCCCTCGATATTTAGCTGGGAAATTAGGGATCGATTGGTCAAAGAAGGAATATGTGATAGGAGCACTGCACCAAGTGTATCAGCCATTTCCAGGCTTCTTAGAGGCAAAGGGGGAGACTGTGAAGGTAAGATCGTTGATCTATTCATCAAGGACAATATATTTTTAATCAAGTTCGCAATTGTACCTTTATTAAAATAGTAACAGTATCTATTAATGATCATAAATCGCCTACAAATGATTCCAACGTCTTTGGGCAACTGAAGAGCTACTCATAATGATGGAACATTTGTAGAAGGTATTTACGTGCCTTTCATATCCTATTAGTTGCTTTCTTGACCGTATTTTAGTCTTTGGTCTTAGGAATTAAGTCTTGGCTTTATCTAAAACCACTTTAAGCAGTGTGGTGAAGTGATACATCCATAGTTCAACACTCTGACAGGAGGTCAAGGCAGTAGTTTGATAACGTCATGACATAAATCGGTTTTAAAGAATAGTGACCCCAATAACATCACTGAACAACTGATCTCACCATCCCAGACCTACAGCAAAATCCCATCGTTTAGAAATATTTGAAGTACCTACGCGTCTTTCACTTCCAGTTCGTTGTTTCCTCGACCTTATGTATTCTTGTCTTTGGTCTTAGGAATTAAGTCTTGGCTTTATCTAAAACCACTTTAAGCAGTGTGGTGAAGTGATGGATCCATAGTTTATCACTCGGACAGGAGGTCAGGGCTGTAATTTGATTACGTCACGAGGATAAATCGGTTTTAAAGTATAGTGACCCCAATAATATCACTGAACAACTGATCTCACCATCCCAGACCTACAGCAAAATCCCATCGTTCAGAAATCTTTGAAGTATCTACGCGTCTTTCACTTCCAGTTCGTTGTTTCCTCGACCTTATGTATTCTTGTCTTTGGTCTTAGAAATTAAGTCTTGGCTTTGTCTAAAACCACTTTAAGCAGTGTGGTGAAGTGATGGATCCGTAGTTTATCATGGGGAAAAGGAGGTCAGGGCTGTAATTTGATTACGTCACGAGGATAAATCGGTTTTAAAGGTATAGTGATCCCAATAATATCACTGAACAACTGATCTCACCATCCCAGACCTACAGCAAAATCCCATCGTTTAGAAATATTTGAAGTACCTACGCGTCTTTCACTTCCAGTTCGTTGTTTCCTCGACCTTATGTATTCTTGTCTTTGGTCTTAGGAATTAAGTTTTGGCTTTGTCTAAAACCACTTTAAGCAGTGTGGTGAAGTGACAGATCCGTAGTTCAACATTGGGACAAGAGGTCAGGGCTGTAATTTGATTACGTCACGAGGATAAATCGGTTTTAAAGGATAGTGATCCCAATAACATCACTGAACAACTGATCTCACCATCCCAGACCTACAGCAAAATCCCATCGTTCAGAAATCTTTGAAGTATCTACGCATCTTTCACTTCCAGTTCGTTGTTTCCTCGACTATATGTATTCTTGCCTTTTGTCGTAGAAATTAAATCTCGATTTTAACTAAAACCACATTGAGCAGCACGACCAAGTGGTAAATTTGCTTAACATTCAGAAAGACAGTGGTTTGATTCCTGCTCTATCTACAATTGTCCAGATCTTCCTGGGGTTAAAGTTGGATGATCTATGGACAGTAATATCTATTCCATAGGGTGTCTTTTATCCTCTTAATGTCTTGATCTAGTTCGTTTTGCCTTTTAATTCCTAACCAACACCACCCATCCATTCCACAGCATCTACCTTCCAGTTAACCCATTTATCAATTTCAACCCCAGTGCAGATTGATGGAACTAGGTATCTGACAATCCAGAATCAGCTGGTGGTCTTCTAATTCTAAAGAGATCTTAATGCTCTATCGATGATTATGAAGAACATCCACAAGGAACTGTTCTCCAGAAGGTACCAACTCAAATTCTCGTCTTCCTCTGTAATAGTCACCTACATGTTGATATCGTGCGTCTTCAAACGATTGCTGATCGATACAGATAGTTACATAGTTGTCCATTAGATCGAGTTCAAATTGAATTTTGTACCGCGCGTGTAACGTTGTGGGACTGCGGTAGTCGTTCGTGGCCAATATCATCAGGCTAAATAATTGAAATAAACCGTGGCAATAACAGAAGCGGACAAAAAAGCATCGTCGTTAATTACAAAACGAAAGAGGCTGTCCGTCATCTTATCTAGCGCAGATAATTGCCTATCACGAACCAATCTCGGCCGACTAGATGCCCCTAGGAACATATATCTACATGTTGTGTTGTGTAAAAGTAGGTATCACAAACATACAACTGCTACCGTATGTACAAAACTGTGTTCAATGTAATCGAATAGCCAGGAAGAATGCGTTTGGAGAATCCAGTTGGCTGACGTGTATGTGTGGTGTTTAAAGCCTTGTTGGACCGGCTAAATTAACTTCAATTCGAAGAAGAATACAAACGTGTATCGAGTACACAGTTTTTCAAAACGAAAGAAAGATTTGGTTCAAAGAAACGCAACTTTCAAAAGTTTTTTGGCAACAACTATATAACATCTATTCATATGAAATTATTGGGCAGATTAAAAAATAATTGCGGAACATTAAATAAATTAAATTATACATGATGGTATATGGTACAGTAGATGTGGATCGTACAATACAATTTTTTTAATAGAACACTCCAATACGAACATTTCGTCTAATGGGAGCATCTTCAGGGGCCTACAAGTGAGGAAATAAATAATACTGCCAAGGTGGTTGAAGAGGTTTAAGTTAGGTTAGTCTTGATAACAGTAAAGATTTCTGTCTTTCAAATCCTCTACGAAAAATAGATGGAAATATTTAATAGATGTACAAGTACAGCTATTTCTGTCCATCAGTTATAAGTCTTGACTCTAAAACTTCTTTGTCCACCACTTAGCAAATTACCGTCTTTCTCCTAAATCCTTTATAATTTTGCAACATTTACGTCGATCGATCAATATTATTGATTCAGATCCTTCAGTATTTACAAATTTCACAAGTATCCTGATCGAAGCTACTGATCCATTTCATTTAGAGTCCTATAAGGAATTAATAAATTAATAAAATTCCCAAATGATAATCCTTTAACAATTGTAAAAATATCTTTAGGATATGTATCTAGGTACTACAGCTTTTTTTGGCTCTCATTATTGACTTTTGTTTGTGCAATTTCTTTCCCTGAAGATTATTGTCTATATCCTCATACGTACCACTCCGAATTTTCATTACTATTCTTATCGATATCCTTCTCTTCTAAGTTCCTCTAAATAGGACTTGTGTTTTCAGATAAAATTCCCTAATTGTGATCCTTTAATAAAAATACACCTGTCATTAATTTATGTATGTAAACCTATCTACTACAGCCTTCCCACCTGACCATCATTATTGAATATTGTCCCTAAAACGCTTAGCATTTACGAATTCCATAATCTAAGGTAAGTAAGTTGCACGTAAGACAATCCTGATCAATCTCATCGATTTATCTCTTTATACTTATTGATACACACAATTAGTGACTCATAAGAATTCTCTATTATAAATCTGGTTACTGACATTGTCCAAAAAAGATACTAAACAAGGATCCTTTAAGAAAAAAGATAATCTCTTAATAATCAGTGAATATTATTTATCCGTCTCTTCCTAATTATATATTTAAATAATAAATTGCTCCTAATACCTAAGGATCTTTCAAGGAACTGATGAATACTGACATTTTAAGATAAGATTCCTGAATATTCATCCATAATTAAGCAAAATACAAGTATTATTTATAGGTGTCTACTACAGATCTTGCTGTCATTCTTTTTTTACCACTGAAGACCATCTTCTTTATCCTAAATCCTTTCAGCTCTTTAAGCATCAATCCCTCTCTTCAAATTCGTATGGGCAATTAATTGATCCTAAGCTTCTTCTAAGAATTTGATGATTGATACTGACATTGTTTGATAAAATTCCCAATTATTGATCCTTTATGAAGAATACAAACGTCCTTAATTGGGATCTACTGCAGCTTTTCTCTTCAACTTCTTCGTATATCACTGAAGATTATCGTCCCTATCCTTCAGAATTTACGAATTCCATAATCCCAAAGTAACAATTACGTGCATATGCGTCTATGGTCATAAATATCATGGATCCTTCTCTTCCAATTCGTGTAATTAGTATCATCTGAGGATCTTTTAAGGAACTAATGAGTAGGTACTGGCATTTTTCTTCTTTTCCTGACCATCATTATTCAGTCCTCTTTCTGCAACTTCTTTTTGTTCTTGTTATCAAAATTTGTAATTAACTACTGAGATTCAACCTTCAAGCTCAATTATTGATTCCTTTAGGTATATTTTCCTGGTATTAGTACACCCTCTCATCTAAGAATCCATTGAGGATTAGGGATTGCATTTGTATCAATTTTTCCTCGTCAGAGTCCTTTAGTAACAATTGTAACTACCCTTCGAAGGTTTACAGTACCATAATCTATTCCAGCAACTCCGAAAACCAAACCGAAGCACTCAACTTTAAAAATGGAAACTTTATATTAACCTGATGAATGTCCTTATCAGACCGTCAGTTGTTGTTAAGTTGTTATGAGAACCTTTAAACTCGTTGAGCAGCATTCTCACGCGATGTTGTTACCTTACCAGGTTATACCCTTCGCCGGCCGATGGATGTCAACGCGATTGTTTGTTGTGAAATTACGCGCTTCGCTGGTGCAGTAAAAATGCGCGTCGCCGCCATTTTGAAACCGAACGGCGGCCATGTCAGTTAACTGTCACACCGGCAATTGTCTGCACTCGAACAAGCGCACGCTGCACGGCACAATAATAATGATAAAACAAACAACAATCGGTTGTGCCGGTCGGACGACTACGACATCCATACTTATATATATTAGGTACATACACACACAAATACGAATACATTCGCGGTAGGCTCTGACAAACTGGATCGAGGTAAGGGTGATGATCGTAGGCGGCGCGGAATGTCCGACCGACGGACGCGGATGCAAGGAAAGGGCGAGTTATTATTATATTATAAACTTGTCTTTGTGTAAAAGTAATAAATAATTGTTGTGTTTTGTTAATTAGAAGGTCAAATGTGTATTGAAATCGAAACGGTCATGGGCGTAACCAAATGGAAACGGGATTTATTGCATTTAATGGCGTGTTACAGTGACACATATTTAGTTATTAATTGTTTGTCCTCTTGTTTTATATTAAGCCCACGTATATACATAATTAGCTACCGATCTTAATTAATGTTTCCAAAACAGAAAATTCACCTTGATAAGAAAACAAAATCCCTTATAACAATTTTGATAGGTCATTTAATGATTCGGGTTTCTTGCCTGACGCAAAATTCATTTCTCTACTCAAATTATATTTAAAAGGCATAATTTGGTAATTGTAGAGTTACTTTTACTGTCATCTGGTTTCTCAAAGATAAAAAATCGAAAAATCTACATTTTTGCAATTTTTTCAAGTGTTTGTTTTTGTTTTGACGGCGGATTTATGAAAAAATTGGATACCTACAAGAATTGAAAAAATAAGAACAAAAACCTATTTTTTATAACTCTTTCCTACATCGAAAAATCCACTTCCTACATTTACCTACAGACTTTAGAAAAACAATATTCTTATTAATAGATGAACAAATGGTAATAATACCAAAATAATTACAAGGGGGTAGGATAGACATAATTCATTCCATTCGATTTGGGGTAGCAATTTTTTTTGTGTCGGCGGTTATAGAAACAACTCCCCCTCTTTGGTCTAAGGGGAAGTGACACGAACAAATTGCTAAAGGAAGTGTGTTGTAAACCTTTAATAATATGGTCCATTTCTCACACCATTTTGTGCGTGAAGAACCAATTTCTATATAACTAGTAACTTTTTTTTAGGTTATCGAGGTGGTAACACGTGCTAACATTTTTTTGTCGCTGGAAATAGGCGGATAATTACACAGACACAGTGAGGATACTTGTCGATTAACTATTAGAATACTTATTTGTGTAGGTAGTTAAAAATTATGGAAGAATGTTATTGGTATTTGGTCTCGAACTTGGTCTTATTGCTCTGATTTTGATCTTAGTCTTGTGAGCATAGTCATCAATGTCTTGGTCTTGATCTGAGCCTTAGGGGCAGAGTAATCTACGTCATGGTTTTCTTTAAGGCTTAATGAGTATAATTACTTAAGTTTTGGTCTTGAGCATGTCCTAAAGAGCACATTTATCTATTTTACGGTCTTCTTCTTGGTTTAATGAGCAAATATATCTATAAGTCTCAGTAGAAGAAGCAGCAGGAGCAGCAGAAATCTACTGAGGATGCCAGCAGTCGAGACTGCCGAAACGTTTAGTAAAGGCGGAAGACAAGACCACGGCGTAACAACCCGGAAAATAGTTGGTTACCATACAAAAGATATCTAAATTTTGGTCCTGATTTTGGTCTTATGAGCATAATAATGAATGTCTTCATCTTGATCTAGGTCTTAAGAGCAAACCTATCTACTTCATGGTTTTCTTCTTTGGCTAATGAGCACAGCTACTTAAGTTTTGGTCTTGATCAAAGCTCAAGAGTATACTTCTCTACATCACGGTCTTATTCTTGGCGAATAAGCATAACTGCTTAAGATTTCCTGCTTTGTCTTGGTCTTAAGAGAGTAGTTACTATTCCTCTTGGTCGCTCGAGCACAGATTTCTAAATTTTGGTCCTAATCTTGATCTTATGAGCATAATTATTAATGTCTTGGTTTTGATAGAAGTCCAAAAACCATTGTTATCTACTTCTTGGTCTTCTTATTTGTCTAATGAGCGTAGCTACTTACATTTTAGCCTTGATCCTTGTCTTGAGAGCATAGTTATCACTGTTATGATCTTCGTCCTGGTTCAGAAGAAAAGATATCTAAGTATTGATCCTAATCTTGATCTTATGAAATTAATAATGAACGTCTTCGTCTTGATCTAAGTCTTAAGAGCAAACTTATATACTTCATGGTCTTCTTCTTTGGCTAATGAGCACAGCTACTTAAGTTTTGGTCTTGATCAAAGCTCAAGAGTATACTTCTCTACATCACGGTCTTATTCTTGGCGAATAAGCATAACTGCTTAAGATTTCCTGCTTTGTCTTGGTCTTAAGGAAGTATTTACTATTCCTCTTGGTCGATCGAGCACAGATTTTTAAATTTTGGTCTTAATCTTGATCTTATGAGCATAATAATTAATGTCTTGGTCTTGATAGAAGTCATAAAACCATTGTTATCTACTTCTTGGTCTTCTTATTTGTCTAATGAGCGTAGCTACTTACATTTTAGCCTTGATCCTTGTCTTGAGAGCATAGTTATCACTGTTATGATCTTCGTCCTGGTCCAGAAGAAAAGATATCTAAGTATTGATCCTAATCTTGATCTTATGAAATTAATAATCAACGTCTTCGTCTTGATCTAGGTCTTAAGAGCAAACCTATCTACTTCATGGTCTTCTTCTTTGACTAATGAGCACAGCTACTCAAGTTTTGGTCTTGATCAAAGCTCAAGAGTATACTTCTCTACATCATGGTCTTATTCTTGGCGAATAAGCATAACTGCTTAAGATTTCCTGCTTTGTCTTGGTCTTAAGGGAGTAGTTACTATTCCTCTTGGTCGATCGAGCACAGATTTCTAAATTTTGGTCCTAATCTCGATCTTATGAGCATAATAATTAATGTATTGGTCTTGATAGAAGTCCTAAAACCATTGTTATCTACTTCATGGTCTTCTTATTTGTCTAATGAGCGTAGCTACTTACATTTTAGCCTTGATCCTTGTCTTGGGAGCATAGTTATCACTGTTATGATCTTCGTCCTAGTCCAGAAGAAAAGATATCTAAGTATTGATCCTAATCATGATCTTATGAAAGTAATAATAATCCATGTCTTCGTCTTGATCTAATCTTAAGAGCAAACTTATCTACTTCATGGTCTCTTCTTTGCTAATGAGCACAGCTACTTAAGTTTTGGTCTTGATCAAGCTCAGAGTATACTTCTCTAATCACGGTCTTATTATTGTCGAATGAGCATAACTACTTAACATTTCCTGCTTTGTCTTGGTCTTAAGGAGTAGTTACTATTCCTTTCTTGGTCGATCCGAGCACAGATTTCTAATTTTGGTCCTAATCTTGATCTTATGAGCATAATAATTAATGTCTTGGTCTTGATCTCTGAAAACTTTTTTACTACTTCATGGTCTTCTTGTTTGTCTAATGAGAGAGCTACTTAGTTTTGGTCTTGATCTTAAGTCTTAAGACGTTACTTACTCGTATATGGTTCTTTATTTTGTGAATGTAGCAAGATAAGACATATCTATAAGATTTAGTCCTGATATTAGTCTTTGAGCTTAAGACTGAGTCGTTAATAACATACTTATCTACGTCTGGTCATCGAGACAGATTTCTAAATTTTGGTCCTATCTTGATCTTATGAGCATAATAATTAATGTCTTGGTCTTCATCTTGACTTTTTTACGTAACTATCTACGTCTAGACCTTGGTCTTGATCTTAAGAATACAGTTTTGTCTCTGATCTTGGTCTTGGTCTTAAGAACACAGTTCTAGTCTTGATCTTCGTCTTATGAGCGCAAATATCCAAGTCTTTATCTTTTGCTGAATGTTCCAGACTAAGGATAAGACACAAAATTTCTAGACCAATTAAGACTTTTAGTTCCTTAATTTAGTTCAGTCTCTTCCTTTGGCAATTTGCTGTAGCCGAGAGCGTTAAGCCAAAAGAGTCGTTTCGAAAAAAATAATAAAAAATAGAGCGACCATTAATCATAATCGTCTCAGAAGTGACGGCAATCGGAACCGTCATGTTTTCGGATCGAGTTCTTTGAGACCCCGTAAACAAACCGAAATCCGTCAAGTGGGTAACAGGATACCCTTGTAATTAGTCACCTCGAGAATGCCGATCAGGGTGTTAGATTGCGTTCCAGTCTTTGTTCGGCCGACGGCAAGGGCGCACCAGGTGGTCTTTATCCCAACAGTGCCGACAACTGAACCCCACGAACACGTCGCTGTTGTTCCTGTACAAATGAATATCATCAGGTAGATATGTGTATGTGTAGACTTACGCATGTGGTGGAATTACAAAGGGATGACTTTATAATTTTCTACGGCAACAAGGCTACCGTTTTCATCTATCCAGGCGGCGCGGTTGGCTACTGATTAATAATAAACACAAAAGATGCAGAAATTGCTTGCAGATTTATTCTGCAAGTTCAACTTTGCAGGTTCAACTTCAGCTATTTTGTAGAAGAAGATGCAATCGAATCCGCTTGTAATAACTCCGCATGTACTGGAATAGCAATCCGTTTACAGTTTTGGACAAAAGTCCACAATTCTTTAACAAAAAAAAATTTACATCATTAAATGTGGTTGAATCTTTCCAAAAGATGCCGCCGAATCGATTACTGTGTTTTATTAAAGCCCTTAAATTTTGCTAAATTGTTCAACCATTTTGTGATGATTTTCTAATTATTATGGACTGTTAACGATGTGTCCCCAATAATATTATAATACAAAAAATTAATAATAATAGTTATTTATTTAAAAAAAAAAAAATGTGGAGGCGCCGGGAAAAGATGAAATTCATTTAAGTATTTGTGAAATTTGAAAGAAATTTGTTGTTGATAAAACCAGTCAAGCATAATTTTAGAAATTATTACTTTCAATTACATTTTATTACGATTCAAAAAAAGTTACTTAGTGTGATTTTGAAATTTGCAAAGAAATGTGAATCGTCGATCTCCAACTCCCAAAAATTTTCTGATGTGTGCATCCTTTAGATATTTTTTTTTTTTGAGCAGACAATGATCGGAGCTCACTATGTAATATTTAATTGTTCATGATGAGAATCCTGTTAGCCACGACTGCACTGTTCCTCCATTGTTTCTGCTACTCTTTGCCAGCGTGCTTTTTTTCTACTGCCACCTTTGATCGGCTCAGATCAAAAGGCATCCAATATCGTAGTCGGCTGCTTCAAAAGCCGCCTATAACAAGTCAAGAATGATGTAACAAATTGTATTTTGCTACCGCTCGCTTTTTGAAACAGCCAACAAAAAAATATTTACTTTTGTGGTATACAATGTTTAGAACGAAACAAAGTGGCGTGAAAGGCACACAAAGGCCTGACGGTAAATAGTATTGAGGGTTAATTAAATAATTTAAGATAACCAGCTGTATTATTGATAACAAAAACAATTCGACAAAATACATGTGCTTATAACACATATTGTAGATACAAATCATTGGCAAAGCCCTAATCAGTTTCATAGAGTGGTTTCAAGTACATTGGGAAAACTTAAGAAAGATTTTTGGTACATTTGGAGAAATCTGAACAGTTCAAAAGGTCACATAGCACACAAGATACATTCCAAAATCGGGCAAAGCTTTCATTCAAGCCAAAGAATAGACATCAAGCACTTTGAGAAGACTTCAAGCACTTCGGGGAGACTTTTAGTACATTTGGAGAAATTCGAACAGTTCTGTAGGTCAAATAGCACACATAATGCATTTCAAAGTTGAGCAAAGTTCTCATTGAAACTATATAATGGACTTCAAGCTTATTGGGTGGACGGAAAGTACTTTGAAAAGACCTTAAGCACTTTGGGAAGATTTCAAGTGCATTTGGAGAAATTCGAGAGCTTCAAAAGATCCAATAACACACATTATACATTCCAAAATTGGGCAAAGCTCTCATTCAAGCCATAAAACAGACATCAAGCACTTTGAGAAGACTTCAAGCACTTCGGGAAGACTTGGTACATTTGGAGAAATTCGAGCAGTTCAAAAGGTCAAATAGCACACATAATGCATTCCAAAGTTTAGCAAAGTTCTCACTAAAGCCATAGAATGGGCTTGAAGCCTATTGGGTGGACGTAAAGGACTTTGAGAAGACCCTAAGCACTTTAAGTAGACTTCAGGTGCATTTGGAGAAATTCGAGAACTTCAAAAGATCTAATAACACACATTATACATTCAAAAATTGGACAAAGCTTCAATTCAAGCCATACAAAAGACATCAAGCACTTTGAGAAGGCTTCAAGCACATCGGGAAGACTTTTGGTACATTTGGTGAAATTCGAACAGTTCTGTAGGTCAAATAGCACACATAATGCATTTCAAAGTTGAGCAAAGTTCTCATTGAAACTATATAATGGACTTCAAGCTTATTGGGTGGACGGAAAGTACTTTGAAAAGACCTTAAGCACTTTGGGAAGATTTCAAGTGCATTTGGAGAAATTCGAGAGCTTCAAAAGATCCAATAACACACATTATACATTCCAAAATTGGGCAAAGCTCTCATTCAAGCCATAAAACAGACATCCAGTACTTTGAGAAGACTTCAAGCATTTCGGGAAGACTTTTGGTACATTTGGAGAAATTCGAGCAGTTTAGTAGGTCAAATAGCACACATAATGCATTCCAAAATTGAGCAAAGTTCTCATTCAAGCCATAGAAGTCTATTAGGTGGATGTAAAGCACTTTGAGAAGACCTTAAGCACTTTAAGAAGACTTCAGGTGCATTTGGAGAAATTCGAGATCTTCAAAAGATCAAATAACACACATTATACATTCAAAAATTGGTCAAAGTTTTCATTCAAGCCATAGAATAGACATCAAGCACTTTGAGAAGACTTCAAGCACTTCAGGAAGACTTTTGATACATTTGGAGAAATTCGAGCAGTTCAGTAGGTCAAATAGCACACATAATGCATTCCGAAGTTGAGCAAAGTTCTCATTCAAGCCATAGAATAGGCTTCAAGTCTGTTGGGTGGACGTAAAGTACTTAAAGAGGACCTAAAGCACTTAGGGAAGACTTCAGGTGCATTTGGAGAAATTCGAGAACTTCAAAAGATCAAATTACACACATTATGCATTCCAAAATCGGGAAAAGCTTTCATTCAAGCCATAAAATAGACATATAGTACTTTGAGAAGACTTCAAGCACTTCGGAAAGACTTTTGGTGCATTTGGAGAAATTCGAGAAGTTCAGTAGGTCAAATAGCACCCATAATGCATTCCAAAGTTGAGCAAAGTTCTTATTCAAGCCATACAATGGGCTTGAAGCCTATTGGGTGGACGTAAAGCACTTTGAGAAGACCTTAAGCACTTTAAGAAGACTTCAGGTGCATTTGGAGGAATTCGAGAACTTCAAAAGATCAAATAACACACATTATACATTCAAAAATTGGGCAAAGCTCTCATTCAAGCCATAAAATAGACATCCAGACATTTGAGAAGACTTCAAGCACTTGGGAAGACTTTTGGTACTTTTGGAGAAATTGAGCAGTTCAGTAGATCAACTAGCACACACAATGCATTCCAAAATTGAGCAAAGTTCTCATTCAAGCCATAGAATAGGCTTCAAGTCTGTTGGGTGGACGTAAAGTACTTAAAGAGGACCTAAAGCACTTAGGGAAGACTTCAGGTGCATTTGGAGAAATTCGAGAACTTCAAAAGATCAAATTACACACATTATGCATTCCAAAATCGGGAAAAGCTTTCATTCAAGCCATAAAATAGACATATAGTACTTTGAGAAGACTTCAAGCACTTCGGAAAGACTTTTGGTGCATTTGGAGAAATTCGAGAAGTTCAGTAGGTCAAATAGCACCCATAATGCATTCCAAAGTTGAGCAAAGTTCTTATTCAAGCCATACAATGGGCTTGAAGCCTATTGGGTGGACGTAAAGCACTTTGAGAAGACCTTAAGCACTTTAAGAAGACTTCAGGTGCATTTGGAGGAATTCGAGAACTTCAAAAGATCAAATAACACACATTATACATTCAAAAATTGGGCAAAGCTCTCATTCAAGCCATAAAATAGACATCCAGCAGTTTGAGAAGACTTCAAGCACTTCGGGAAGACTTTTGGTACTTTTGGAGAAATTGAGCAGTTCAGTAGATCAACTAGCACACACAATGCATTCCAAAATTGAGCAAAGTTCTCATTCAAGCCATAGAATGGGCTTCAAGCCTGTTGGGTGGACGTAAAGTACTTTAAGAAGAACATTATACATTCCAAAATTGGGCAAAGCTTTCATTCAAGCCAAAGAATAGACATCAAGCACTTTGAGAAGACTTCAAGCACTTCGGGGAGACTTTTAGTACATTTGGAGAAATTCGAACAGTTCTGTAGGTCAAATAGCACACATAATGCATTTCAAAGTTGAGCAAAGTTCTCATTGAAACTATATAATGGACTTCAAGCTTATTGGGTGGACGGAAAGTACTTTGAAAAGACCTTAAGCACTTTGGGAAGATTTCAAGTGCATTTGGAGAAATTCGAGAGCTTCAAAAGATCCAATAACACACATTATACATTCCAAAATTGGGCAAAGCTCTCATTCAAGCCATAAAACAGACATCCAGTACTTTGAGAAGACTTCAAGCATTTCGGGAAGACTTTTGGTACATTTGGAGAAATTCGAGCAGTTTAGTAGGTCAAATAGCACACATAATGCATTCCAAAATTGAGCAAAGTTCTCATTCAAGCCATAGAAGTCTATTAGGTGGATGTAAAGCACTTTGAGAAGACCTTAAGCACTTTAAGAAGACTTCAGGTGCATTTGGAGAAATTCGAGATCTTCAAAAGATCAAATAACACACATTATACATTCAAAAATTGGTCAAAGTTTTCATTCAAGCCATAGAATAGACATCAAGCACTTTGAGAAGACTTCAAGCACTTCAGGAAGACTTTTGATACATTTGGAGAAATTCGAGCAGTTCAGTAGGTCAAATAGCACACATAATGCATTCCGAAGTTGAGCAAAGTTCTCATTCAAGCCATAGAATAGGCTTCAAGTCTGTTGGGTGGACGTAAAGTACTTAAAGAGGACCTAAAGCACTTAGGGAAGACTTCAGGTGCATTTGGAGAAATTCGAGAACTTCAAAAGATCAAATTACACACATTATGCATTCCAAAATCGGGAAAAGCTTTCATTCAAGCCATAAAATAGACATATAGTACTTTGAGAAGACTTCAAGCACTTCGGAAAGACTTTTGGTGCATTTGGAGAAATTCGAGAAGTTCAGTAGGTCAAATAGCACCCATAATGCATTCCAAAGTTGAGCAAAGTTCTTATTCAAGCCATACAATGGGCTTGAAGCCTATTGGGTGGACGTAAAGCACTTTGAGAAGACCTTAAGCACTTTAAGAAGACTTCAGGTGCATTTGGAGGAATTCGAGAACTTCAAAAGATCAAATAACACACATTATACATTCAAAAATTGGGCAAAGCTCTCATTCAAGCCATAAAATAGACATCCAGCAGTTTGAGAAGACTTCAAGCACTTCGGGAAGACTTTTGGTACTTTTGGAGAAATTGAGCAGTTCAGTAGATCAACTAGCACACACAATGCATTCCAAAATTGAGCAAAGTTCTCATTCAAGCCATAGAATGGGCTTCAAGCCTGTTGGGTGGACATAAAGTACTTTAAGAAGAACATTAAACACTCCAAAATTGGGCAAAGCTTTCATTCAAGCCATAGAACAGACATCAAGCACTTTGAGAAGACTTCAAGCACTTCTGGAAGACTTTTTGTGCATTTGGAGAAATTCGAACTGTTCAGAAGGTCAAATAACACACATAATACATTTCAAAGTTGAGCAAAGTTCTCATTAAAGTCATATATTGGGCTTCAAGCCTATTGGAAAGACTTTAAACACATTGAGACGACTTAAAGCACTTTGGAAAGATTTCAGGTGCATTTGGAGCAACTCCAGCACTAGAAAAGATCAAATAACACACATCTGACATTCAAAAATTGGACAAAGCTTTCATTCAAGCCATAGAATAGACATCAAGCACTTTGAGAAGACTTCAAGCACTTCGGGAAGACTTGGTACATTTGGAGAAATTCGAGCAGTTCAGTAGGTCAAATAGCACACATAATGCATTCCAAAGTTGAGCAAAGTTCTCATTCAAGCCATAGAATGGGCTTCAAGCCTGTTGGGTGGACGTAAAGTACTTTAAGAAGAACATTATACATTCCAAAATTGGGCAAAGCTTTCATTCAAGCCAAAGAATAGACATCAAGCACTTTGAGAAGACTTCAAGCACTTCGGGGAGACTTTTAGTACATTTGGAGAAATTCGAACAGTTCTGTAGGTCAAATAGCACACATAATGCATTTCAAAGTTGAGCAAAGTTCTCATTGAAACTATATAATGGACTTCAAGCTTATTGGGTGGACGGAAAGTACTTTGAAAAGACCTTAAGCACTTTGGGAAGACTTCAGGTGCATTTGGAGAAATTCCAGTACTTCAAAAGATGAAGTAACACACGTCATACATTCCAAAATAGGGCAAAGCTCTCATTCAAGTCATAGAATAGTAATCAAGCACTTCGGGAAGACTTTTGGTACATTTGGAGAAATTCGAGCAGTTCAGAAGGTCAAATAGCACACATAGTGCATTCCAAAGTTGGGCAAAGCTTTCATTCAAGCGATATAATGGGTTTCGAGCTTAATTGGGTGGACTTAAAGCACTTTCAGACGACCTTAAGCACTTTAGGAAGATTTGAAGAGCTTTTCGAGAAACATAAGCACTTTAAAAGGCCAAATGCTAAGTATTATTCTAACTAAAATTTGACAAGGCTTCAAGCTCTTGAAAATGCCAAGTAACGCATATCATACATACCAGACCCAAGTAAAACCTCAACGAAGCTTTTAAATGATCTGTAACATTTAAAGCTTAAAGCCCTGAAAAGTTGAAAATGCAAAATAGTACAACCCCTCCCATTTTATTTTCATATGTTTTAGTATTTAATTTTACTGTTAAAAAAAAACAGATTTGCTTCAAAGATTCAAGATTTAAAAACAAATATCTACCAATATGTTCATTTCAATTAATTATTTTACCTGGCTCAGTGATAAAAGATGTATTGTTCATTGTGTAATTGTTTAAAACGTGTGTCGTAAATCACATTTGATGAACTACATGCAGGTCCATTGTCATTCAACCTTACTATTATTATTTATCAACGTAGATAAAAATGAATTAATTGTTTTTATTATATGTACATATAATGCCTATTACACTGAAAATTACATTTTGATAGTTAAAAGAAATTACAATTAACCAAAAAATTAATTATTGTTAAGTATAATAATAATTTGTTTTACCACAGAAATCTGTTACATATCTACTTATTATGGAATAATATTTTTTTACCAGCCATGCCTTAATACTGTTTTTTGATAAGGGGTTTAGAGAGGTATTTTACACCCCCTTGCATTAAATCATTATTTTCTACTATAATTATCTACGTATCTGTTAATATCGTTGTTATAAAAACGTTCTCAATGCAAAGTTGTATTCGTGATAAAAATAAACTGTGGTTAATGTAGTTTCAGAGATGCGTGCTTTGAATGCACCTAATACAATGGTACATTTTTGTTTATTTCTTTTTCAGAAAAATCGTCCGATAATGAAAACGGCTCAGACTGTGAAAGTGAACCGGGCATACCCCTAAAAAGAAAACAAAGAAGGTCTCGTACCACTTTCACTGCTCACCAATTGGACGAATTAGAGAAAGCATTTGAGAGAACACAGTATCCAGATATATACACCAGAGAAGAATTGGCTCAACGGACCAAACTGACAGAGGCCAGAATACAAGTACGTACCAATCAATAGGGCTGCCAACTTCAAAAAATTATATCCCTTCATTATTACAGTTTTTTTAAGATAGAAATTTTTTCATTAACAAATTTTTTTAAAGGTTTGGTTCAGCAATCGGCGTGCTCGCCTCAGAAAACAGTTAGCTTCCAGTTCTTCCTCGTCCTACTCTTCGTTGGGGGTTGTGGGAAATCCCTATTCCGGCCCAACAGCCCCCTATCCACCTCTAGGTCAACCCCTAGGCGAGGGCAGCTTTCCAACAACTCCAGCCACTTCAGGAACTCAAAGTAAGTACATTTGATATTCCTAATTTGAGATCAAATGTTTATTAATTTGTTTTTGTATTTAAGTGACGGAATTGTACCCCAGCCATGGTTCTGCCCACTCTTCGTCCCCAAATCTGCCCCTGGCATCGCACTCGCATAACCCTTACCCTTCCCATTCCGTATATCCGTCGACCATCATGCCAATATCTCAATCGATAACTACCCCGTCGAGTATGTCGTCCAATATCCAGCCGAGCGCTTCACCCTCTTCGAACAACATGACTCCCGTGGGTGGCGGGATAGAGAACCTGAGCCAGAACAATAACACAGGATACAAGGACGAGGGGAACCTGCGGAACTCGACCAGTCCCGGGGCTCAGCAACACGTCGGCGTCTACTCCAACATGCCGTCCCCCAACAACCCCATGTTGACTATGCTAGGACCAAACAGCAGTAAGTTTCAAATAATAATATCTACATAACAATTATTGTTACAAATAATTCTTTCTATCCTCAGGTAATAGCAATGGTAACGAGTCACCCTGTACCAACGACGCTGTAATTTCCAACAACAACAATAACAACAACGTCCACATATCGAACCAGTGGTCGAGCCCAAATTCTATCAATCGTACCACAAGCCCTTGTGGTGGTGTAAACCAAGTTCTTTCAGGGGGAATTGGACAGTTGAGCCAACCTTTGGGAGTCCACACCCAGAGTCTCACTAGTTTTGGACAGAATGGTTTGCACAATCCTGCTATTCACAGCTACAGCCCCCATCACAATGCTGGTAAAGGATTTGGGCATCAACCGTTCTATGGATGGTACTGACCTTCACTAATGAAATATAAAAGAGACGAGGAGTAAGCGATTTTGGATTGTTTAGTAATTATTTAGTGACCAATGGGATTTCATAAACGTGAACTATTATTTGTTTGGTAATAAAACTGTGACCAGTGATTGGAAGTACAAGTTTATTTTTATATAGTAATATTTAAGCAAGTATGTAGATATAATATAATCATTTTCTGCGTACTTTTAATTTTATATGGATTATATATGTAGATGCTATATTGATTTATAGTTTTCCGACACTTATTTGGGGTTTGTACATAATAACATAATTTTTTAACATTTTCTTTATAATATAATTATGTATATTTCTTCCTAATATTGATTGATACCTAGTATAGATAGATACTTTACCTATTTTATAATTAATTATTATTTATAGGCATTATTTTCAATAAATTATCACTATTTTTAATAATAATAAAACTCCGTTACCCGTTACCCAGTGAAATTAATCAACTTTGATTTAATTATTTTAAAATTTATCACTTCAATGATTTTCGAATCGAAGGCGATCAATAATAACGAATGCTATAAAATAATTAATTAGTGTATTAGTTACCTTATTTAAATTTAGTGTGTCTCTAATAACAGGTAATATATTAAATAATTAGTTGTTTATTAAAAATTAGACTGACCTTATCTATTTAAGAAAATGTTTGTAAAATAATAATTCCGTAAGAAAATGTGTACAATATTGTTAAGTTATCGAACTATTTTGTGGTATTTTTTAAAATGTAAATATAAGTGTAAAGAATATATTGATAATAATTATAATAAATAAGTTATATTTTATTATCTTTTTTCTAGCATCCCTTAATTTGGTATCTATAAAAATTGTTAACAGGTAAGTTTAACTTTACACAATTTTAAGTTACGAATTAAAATTATATTTCTATTTAAAACAACTTAAACTAGTTATACAGGGTTTTTCAAGTTGATGGGCTATTAGAAGTATATGAATTAGTAGAAGGAATTCAATTCTGAAACTTGGGCTCATTTGGTTATTGTTTATGCCGCTTCTTTTAAAAATATTTTCAAGTTCGATTTACATCCGGTTATATCGGAAGTCGATACCAACTTTGTTATTTTAAATGGAATGGTATATTTTTTACGCTGAATTCGAATAAAACGTGTAATTCTAAGGTAAGTTTGATAACCAACTTGTACACCTATGACGATCGGTTTCTGAGTTAATTTAATTTATAGAAAAAAAATCGCTACCGCAACCCAAATTATAAAAATCATAACTTCCACAAAATACGACTTAGAGTGTTGAAAATTTTACTAGTAATAGCTGAATATTAGTGCTAACGCCTTGACAAAATTGAATTAAATAATTTATACAGGGCGTTCAAAATAAAAATTCTAAAGTTGAAAAACTTCAAACACGAATTACCTCGTTTTTTCAAATGGCACCTACCATTTTTTATTTTTTCAATCGATTCCTTTTTTTATCCTCTTTCGATCTATATGGATACTTCCTATTTTATTTAAATATTTTGGAATATTTTTGAATTATTACTTAAAATAGGAAGTATCCATATAGATCGAAAGAGGATAAAAAAAGGAATCGATTGAAAAAATAAAAAATGGTAGGTGCCATTTGAAAAAACGAGGTAATTCGTGTTTGAAGTTTTTCAACTTTAGAATTTTTATTTTGAACGCCCTGTATAAATTATTTAATTCAATTTTGTCAAGGCGTTAGCACTAATATTCAGCTATTACTAGTAAAAATTTCAACACTCTAAGTCGTATTTTGTGGAAGTTATGATTTTTTATAATTTGGGTTGCGGTATCGATTTTTTTTCTATAAATTAAATTAACTCAGAAACCGATCGTCATAGGTGTTCAAGTTCGTTATCAAACTTACCTTAGAATTAGACGTTTTATTCGAATTCAGCGTAAAAAATATACCATTCCATTTAAAATAACAAAGTTGGTATCGACTTCCGGTATAACCGGATGTAAATCGAACTTGAAAATATTTTTAAAAGAAGCGGCATAAACAATAACCAAATGAGCCCAAGTTTCAGAATTGAATTCCTTCTACTAATTCATATACTTCTAATAGCCCATCAACTTGAAAAACCCTGTATATATATATAAATAAATAATTGGTAATAAGTAATGAAAAAACACACACTGAAGTTACAAAAAATTTTATTGTACCACAATGTACCTACGTTTCGCCACACAGTGGTTTCTTCAGGTGGAAGAAGATAATACCCTTTAACTAAATTACAATTCGCTTAAATACTAATTCACAAGAGAGGGGATATAGAAAACTACACAATCTACTAAATGTTTATATTCAGTTTATCATTAATAATTAGACCTGTCATATTTACTTTGTTTATTTCTAGGCTTTCAAATAAATTTAGTTTTAATACTTTATTTTCAATGTGTAATATTTTGTACTTAGACCTCATCAAAATTATGTTTGTTTTCAATTAAATGTAAAACATATGAAGAATTTGAGTTTCTATTTTCCAAGTTTCTTTGATGATCTATTACAGCTAAAAAAATTTGTAGTCATGAACAACAAAGATCCTACAACAAAGATAATAAGTCAGTAGTCATAAACTTAATTGTGGTAGCTGTAGGTAATAGATCATAATAGACCAAACAGGGAAATCCTTTAAGGATTGTATCAAAGAACATAAAAGAATCTTCGAAAATAAAATCTCAAATTCTTCATATGCTTCACATTAAATTGAAAACAATAATAATTTTGATGAGGACTTAGTACAAAATATTACACATTGAAAATAAAGGATTAAAACTAAATTTATTTGAAAGCCTAGAAATAAACAAATTAAATACTTAGGACAGGTCTAATTATTAATGATCAACTGGATATAAACAATTCACCTTTGTTAAACATTTAGTAGATTGTGTATTTTTCTATATCCCCTCTCTTGTGAATTAGTAATTTAATTTGAGGGTACTATCTTCTTACACCTGTGTGGCGAAATGTAGGTACATTGTGGTACAATAATTTTTTTTGTGTTTTCTTCATTACTGAACATGGAGTTGTAATATTTAAAAGCTTCTTCGATTCAATTGGTGATAATATACTAAGTTAATGAGGAATGACCTATGCTGGGTATAACCCGTTGCACCACCTTAACTCTCTTTTAATTAATCGTCCTGATGTTCAAATGTGCATTAGGAAAAAAATAAAAAGCTGATTTTATTTCTAATTTTTATTTTCCAGTAAGTAGAATACATCAGTTTCTCACATACATGGCATACATGAAATTTGATTCAATAAAACATTGCAAAGTATTTTATACTAGAACACAAACGTATTTCAATATTAAACTTTTACAAATAATTTATGTTTTCCTCTCAAATGCCTTAGTTCCGTCTCTCGTAAAGACGATACTCTAAAAATTATCGATCAGTTCTAAAAAATCCCACAGCACATTTTACTTACTTCACTTACTTAGGTACAATCGCAATTTTATTTCATTTAATTTTCGAAAACAATAACTAATTACACATTCCATTAATTAGGTAGGTACCTACATAATTAATTCTACAGACGTAAAATGTGCTTGTGGTATTTTTGTTCTTTTTTTTTGTTTTATTTTATACACGAACAAGTAATTTTAAGAAAGAAAACAATACAACGATAACAGTGATCTTATTAAGTAGATAATTAATTAGATAATAGTTTAACATAACATAAAAATTTGGCTAGATTTTCAGAGCGTCCAATTCCATAGATAATTAGATTGTTTATATTTTTTTACGTTACTTAATTATTTCGTTTGTAAATTAAAGCTACAACAACCGCGCTGCTTATGGGCGTGAAAAAATCATTTTTATTTATAAGGAACCGTCTTTGGACCCCCTGCAAATGTACCTAGATGAGACACAAAATAAAAAGTCAAAACAACTTTACACACACGCGTTCATGCACCCTAACGAAAAATTAAAACACTGTAACTTGTCTACAGATTCAAAAGGAAAAAAGAAATAAAGTGACGAAGTGTAAGTAGGAACTAAAAAGGTAAAAATTAAATGGCAGTCGTATTTCATTATTTTTAAATAAACAATGGCATTTTTCTTGCTGTTGTTGTATTTCATGCTGTTATTATGTAAACTTACTTAAGTAGATAATAATTAATGATATTAATAATAATATAATAATGATGTCTTTTTTTCTACAATCGATTTGATGGTCATCAACTTAAAATTCGTTAAATTGTATCGTACAAGTAACAAAAGCATAAAAATACTGATTAATTAATTAATGACAATATTAAAAAAAATAATAATATTATTAATAGCGATTATAATAAGTAATATGAATAATTACTGTATGTACTGTAAAAAAATGCAAATAATATCAACATTACGTATAAAACTTACTGCAACAATAAATAATTAATTAATACAATATAATTATAATAATAATAACTAAAAATTATGATCTGTAGAACATGTACAGTTTGTTGGAAGAGGACCTATTTTAAAATAGCTTGTTTTTGGAAATACACGACATTTTGCCATATTTTTCAATAGATAGATACTGTTGTCCCAAAAAGTATTTTTCCCGATAACAAATAAACAAAAACGTCTTTTTTGTATTAGTAGATATATTGTGAACAGGCTCCATTTCAGACTTAGAAATTTTTGATTCAGTATTTATAACGAAATAGTTTTTAATATTTAGATATCTTTTTGTGGTTATGCAAAAGGTCGCTGTATTTTCTTCAAAACAACCCAATTACGTACAATTATTTAATGTAAGTAAGTTAGTAGTAGATAGGTAGTAGTAATAACCGTAAGCAGTAGAAAAACCTAAAAGTACAACTATTTATAAAGGCCCAAATATACGAAATATTTGTCTAAATATTTTCCAAATATTTCGTGTATTATGGCATTTGTTTGCTCGTCATTTCTTTAAATCGCCCCTCAAGAGAACTGCGTCAGTCTTCTAATAACAAAATTTCTGTTGTTTTGTTTTCATTTTTTGAATTCGAATCACAAATTAATTTAGATCAAAAACCGTAACAAACAGATATGTAAATATGAGACCAAAATATATATATTGGAAAAGTGTCGAAAGTGTTCGTTGTCAAAGCCAAAACATTTTCGCAGTTTTCCAGCAACTCGAAGATAACTCTACAACTGAGATCCCTTGGAATGTAAAACTTAAAACATAAACGGTTTGTCAACTATTGCGCTACATGTATTAAGTATTATTAACAATGAACATTTATTCTATAGATTAATAACTGTCTAGCAATGTGGCGTATAACATTAATAATGAAGGGATCTTAGCTGTTCATTCACTTTCACGCTTTAATTTGAATATTTTGAATTAAGGCGCTTGCACACAATAAGCGGTTTCCACCCCACGATTTATTTTCAACTGTTTCAAACACAAGCAGTCAGTTGTTTCCGCCCAATAGCCAATGAGGCTTCGAGCCACGACTCAATATTAATTACGTTAGTGGTCAGTATTGTCGCGCGGTGGTAAGCAACTGGTGTGCACAAGCACTTATGGTATTATTTATGGCAAATCGGACGAATTTTCTTCAAGTCGCTCGGGCTGTCTAAAGCTGTACCTAATAATATGGCATAGTATACATACGTATTGTAACATAACACTGTAACAAACGAACATAACAAAAACATTTACCTATTGTGTTTATTTTATTGTATACTTAATAGAAATGTATGTGTAATATTTCTTCCAAACTGTTGAAATTTGGAGCGAGAATTTTGCTGAATGGAGCCTAAAATTGATCTTTCCCAAAAGTGACATTTTTCATTTATATTAAAAAGTTATTTCGTTTAATATTGTTGTTAGTGTAATTATTGTTTTATCAATTTTGAGTGCCCTAAATGTTTGTGTGTATATTTTTTTTGTATCGAAAAATTGTATTTGTGTATATGTGTGAGTGTGTGTATAAGTGTAAAGTGTAGCGTTTGTATGATTTGAAGTTACTTCGGATTTTGAATGAACAAAAGTTTAACCCAGTGTTGGGAAAAGAAAGAACTGCATGTCCTAATTAAGGGATGTATGTATGTGTCCACATACAAACTGTCTCTCCCTTCTCACAACACTGAATCGTTAAAATGGAAACTGAAGTGTGGATACCAGAATTGTTGTGTAGCATTATAAATACATGTAAATATGTATAATGCGTTTAGGCTATTGCAGTTAACTAAAAATTTTAAAACCATCTAAACATTTCGGCGAGAACCTCGAATTTACGGCTTTTATTCAATTATTTTTTATCTCAACTATATGCATCGGCCACTTACACTTACGCTCTTTAACATTATTAATAACTGCACTGTAATGTAAGCAAGTATGTATTATAATTGTTTAAATAGTATACAGTCATGTTGAAAAGAGACAAAGGGGAACATATGGAAATAGGGTTGGGGGCTGAAAATTTACACGTACTATTGTTATTTATTGAACATCGACGTATTTATTTATTATTATAGTATTGTATGTATGTATGTATGTAATAGTAGCAACTAATTTTTTTGGTTCCGCAAATTCTTCGGTTCTTCGCGAATGCCTAGACGGTGCTGATAAGAAACTAAGAAAAAAATTGTTTTTAAAATAAAACCGGTAGAACAAGTTTGAAAAAACGATGCATCTCTGCATTTGTTGTTTGTGGGCTATTGCAAAATAATTTCGTGTGTAAATTTACGATAAATATTTGTCCATTCGGGCACTAGACGATAATATTTATGTAAATTACATAAAAGGGAGGGCCGCGAGAGCCCTCCGGGGCAATCGAAACGTTTGAGTTCAGTGACGTACAAAGAAAAACCGATCGCCAGCAATTGCGACGAATTTTCCCAGTACGCCCCTGATTGGGCTATTGTAATATTTTTTTTTTTATTGTGGACAATTACATGACTGTAATTGTTTGTGGTGGGCTAAATGTGTTGAAGCACTTAGTGCAACCGGGCTATTGCATTATTAATTTATATTATGTAATATGTACATTGTTGGTTGGTCCTTGATCGGAACAGGGTTGATTGGCTTAGGCCAAATTACGTCACAATTGGTAATTATATTATATTAAGCATTATCGGAATTATGCTTTTAAGTCACTCTTTTGGGAAATTCACGTAGGAATATTATTCTGTTATAACGTACTGTTGTAGCATGTTGAACTATGGAAAATTTTTCAACTATTGCGTTCTGTGGTTATGGTGTAATGTGTGGACCTATAGAAAACGTTTACAGTGAGAAACGGGGTAAGTTTACTTTCAGACAGGTATCTTTTGATTGGTTTGTCTCAAGTATTCGATTTGCAAACCGCTATAAAAATATTTCGTTTTGTTTATTTCGCTAATTAGAATTTTAGAAAAATACAATTTATTTTCTCAATCTTTTTTATTTTCATTTGTAGCGTGTAAAACTTACCCCCATATGTCACTGTAAATGGCTGGTTTTTATCATTTTATTACAACTGATGCTAAATATTTACACGTAACTTATTTTTTATAAGTAAGTATGTATGTATTTACAAAACCGAACAAATATCTATTGTAGTTAAGTTATTAAGTATGTAAAAAATTGTTTTTCTTCTTCAACGTTTTGGAGAATTTGCTTTAGTTTCAGTTCCTAACCTAACGAACATCAAACAGTTGTCGAAAATAAAGATTGCCGAGAAAAATAATAACCGAAACATTTTTTCGAAAAATTTTTTATCACCGCTCCTTTTCTCACATTCATTTCGCATTCACTCGAACGAAAAGAGAAATAATAATAAAATAAAAGTTTCAACAAACAAATTATTAAACAATAATAGATATTAAAAATGCTTTTCTTCTAAATGCCACAAGAAAAACCTGTCTATTAATAATAATAATTAATAATTATAGTCACAAAATAATAATATAATAATAATTAGAAAGAAATAAAATAAATTGCGTTCTTTTTAACTAAAGACAACAAAGTCCAATCACAGACGAAATTGCAACAATTTTTTCTCTCATTAGATAATTAAATTTTTAATTTGTAATTAAGTAGAATATTGCTATTTACGTACTTTAATTAATTGATTAATTAAATGTTAAAAGTTATATTATGCGTAATTAGTTTAATTGACAAAAACAAACCTTCCACTTAAAAAGTTATTTTTGTCACCAATTTTGACGCGTGATTTTTTTTATTTATTATTAATTACATTAAACATTAGTGACAAATCAAAAAACAGAAAGAAAACCGCTCTCATTCAGATATTAAGTAACCCTAGTAATTAATGTATGTATATATAATCTGCTTTCTTATTTATGTACACCTAGCTTAGACTTATTTCATATATATTTATATATATATAAAATATACAGTGTGTCCCACCACTGCCTCGTTTCTTTCACGAACCCCCAAAGGTTCATGTAATCACAAACGCCCTGTACAAAAGCCTTCCACAACTTTGACTTCGAATATATACCTACAACAAAATTAATTTCACAAAGGGCCCATTTTCGGTTATAAAGGAAATTTTCGGGTGTACCTAATAATAATAAAATATATTCTTGCATTCTTATTAAATTTTTCCACAAATTGTTAAAAGTAATAAAAAATATTTTCTATGAAAGGAAACCAAAAAAAATATATATATTTCCGGCACAACCGAAAGTGTGCAATTTTTAAAAGGGGGAATGACTTTGGTTTGAGACATTTGTAAATAAGCGAAACTTTAAAGGATTTTTGTAAGGTTCCAGCGATTGTGAGACACCCCGTATATGCATAATCTCTATCTACTTAACATTAAATTTCTTTTTTTAACACTTACCGTAGCTATACAAATTATTTTGTTCTCTAGATTAATAGTTTTACACTTTTAAAGTGTATTCATACATGCTTGCATGGCTTAGCCATGATTCTCGGAACTGAGCACATTAAATGTGTTTTTATTTTATTTTTCTTGTTCGTTTTGGCACAATATTTTTGTGGATTTTTTAATTTTGTTTATTCTCTTTCTGAATTTTTTAAGGTGCGAAAAAACAACGCAAAATATGCAAAAATCACTTTGTATTTGTGCACAGGACCAGTGGCGGATCCATGGGGAAATTTTAAATACTCACTCCTCATAAATTTATTTCACAAATTATTTTACTCAATACACAGGGTGAGCCATTGAAAGCAAGCCATAAGAAAATTTCATATTCCGGAAAATACTCGAACAAAGAAAGTTTGCCTGTGCAAGGAATTTTCCAAAATTTGGACCTTTCTACCAAAAAAAAAATTTTTGGCTTGTTTTCAATGGCCCACCCTGTATATATGACTCTAAAACCTACTCGTTCACAAAATCCTGGATCCTTCACTGTACAGGATGTTCAGCTACCATCCAATACGATTTTTATTTCCTAAATTAAGCTTCACTTTTTTTGGTTTGATTTGGACTTTTATTTTTAGAACTATGTGGCTTGTAAAAGCATCCTGTACACAAATGAAGTGTTTTTTGTAATTTATTTTAATTATTTATTTAAGGAATATCAGTTAATTAAACTGGATTAAATTTCTTTGGAATTATTTGCACAATTTGTTTAATTTTGTAAAATGGACGTAGGTAATAGTATAATATAATAAAATTTTATAACAGTGGCGTACACCAATTTCTTGACAATTTATTTGGTACGCCACTGTTCTGTCACCTTTCGCTTCCTTATCCTATTGCGTAGATAAGACACAAATTAGTAGCTATTATTTTCACATGAATATTGACTTCCACTCTATGTTATATGTGATTTTGTACAGTTGACTTTGGAATTGTATTGTTATTATGATGCTACATTCACTGTGCTCAGTAATAGCTAAAATTTCATGGCTGTTGATTTTGTTGTTGGGATGCCAGGGAGAAGCCCAGCGACCTGGGATCGCTCCCGTGCAAGCGCAGGGCCTGTTCCAATCTTTGTTCTTGGAGCCTCAAAGCTTCCGTCAAGTCCGGACTCAACTGTTGAGATGGCTGACTCTGATGTCCCTGGTAGTTACTGTTATGACGAAGAGGATTGTTGTTTTCCTGTTGGTTCAATTGGGGAAGGGCCTAGAATATTAAAAAAAAATGCTTTTGTTCCGTTTGGACTTCATGTTTTTGCAGAATTCTTACCTGACTCATAGCCAGTCTGATGGCAGCTTCTGCCTGAGATCGTAATAGGGCTTCAGCAGCATGCTGTTGCATCCTGAGCACGTCGTTTTGTTGGGTTTGTTGAGGAGATGACATGTCCATGACGGATGATCTCATGGCATCCATGTTGCGTATACTATCCATGGCACGCATGGCCGTCATAGCGTTCACCGAGGTTGTCAGGGTGTCGTTGGACATCGGTGGGGTGGATGGATTTGAGGAATTGTTCACTTGGTTTGCCTGGAAATCAAAAATTATATTGTTTATCAACGGCAGCGATGGGCAAGCTCAAAACCAAAACAATCTTAATGTGTTGGTCATGTTCATTTGGGCTTGGACCAAGACCAAGATCATTTTTGTTTGTCACCAAAAAGTTATGGAAATGAGGCGTTGTATATTATGTGGCTAAAGATTTATTTTACTATTATCTGACCAAAAAGTAGTAAAATTGGAACTTGAAGTAAAAGTTACGTATACAATTTTCATCATTACAAAGTTTTGGAAGATAGAAAATGTTCATTTGTAATAAAGGAAATGCTTTCAGTTTTGCCAACGTTTAACGTACGTAAATATTTCAATAGTCCACACGTTTCCCTTGATGAAATTTTCCAATTCCGATCCCTTTGTCACCCCAAGCAACTCATATTGTGAATAGTGGAGTGTAAATAATAACATTTTCTATTCGACGTATTCATATAATATAAAAGATAAAATATTAAGTAAAGACTTGACAATACGAAAAGCCTTTCAAATAGGAGAACGTGGCAAAGAAATTTTGAAAGGAATTTTTGGAAATTTACTAACCGCCCTGTTCCTTTTGAATGGCTAGGAAAATTAAAGTTTCTCCGTTCTTTTGATAAAATTCTTTAGAAATATACCAATGAAAACATCTAACCATATCGTAATTTTGATTAAATTGCAAGTTCTTTTGGTAAACAAAAATTTACCCCAAAGAACCATAGACATTGGCCATTAAACTGCAAAATTTTGCACCAGAATTTAGGCTGCAGCTTCTGAAAATAATCAGTAAGGGTTGTTTTACCTGAGTGACTCCCAGTCTCATGGCAAGATTGGCAATATTGGCTGCAGCGATATTAGCTGCTGAAGAAGGATCCGATCCGAGGCCAGGAGGAACACCACCTTGTCCAACCATATTGGCTATGACAGCCATCCTGTTGGCATTGTGCAACTCTTCGGCATTGTACTGCTGATGTAAACCATTGTTACTTCGTAAAATGTCTCCGATTTTTGTGTTACAATTGTTGTTGTTATTGTTCATTCCACCGGTGTCAGAACCAGCAGATGATAACCGTCCATTTCCAGAAGAACTGTCACTATGAGCACTCGGGGATGCACACATTGGACTTCCACTTGCTGTAGAAAAAGGAATCTTAATATCTGACTTCATGACACTTATTTTTTACAATGTACTCATCATAAAAATGAAAATTGCGCTATTTTAGGGGTAATTTTGAGTAGTTCTTTAGCATATGGTAAAAAAGATTACAGAATTGGGCAAAATAAAAAATTATGTTAATATTTTTGTCGGTTCTTTATGGCTCAAACTTTATGTTACTTTATAAGAAGCTACAATTCCATTTAGTGTTTCATTTGTAATTTATGATAAATTTGTCATAATTGTACTTGGACAGACCTTGTTGTATAATCCTAGCAAAACTATTGTCAATACCCAACAGTTCTTGAATATGTGATAGGTAAGATAAAAAATATCAAAGAACTGGGTAAAAAAGAAGCAAAAGAGAAAAATTTAATAAAATCATCAAAAAGACTAAGGGATGTTAAACTTTAAAGTACTAAATTTTATTATTTTCACTTTTTTTGTGTTTACTTTATAGCTCAAAGTGAACTTAATATAATATTCTTAAACTTCATGTTACTTTATCAGAAGCAAAATGTATCTAAGGTTTAATTTGTAAATAAAACTAAATTTGGCACAAATATTTTTGGCCACACCTCGTATAATCCTTGCAAAACTATTGCCAATACTCAATTATTTTTTACTATTGTAAACCATTTTTATGAGCTATTTAAAACGTTTTAATTCCATTATAAAACCCTGCATTACATAAATAAATACGTGTCGAATCAGAATTATTTTGATTCATTGAAATAAACTTATTCTAGACCACAACCTTCCTCTATGTACCCATCACCTAATTTTTGTTTTGAGTAGTTGGCAGTGATTTGTAATAGTAATTGTCTTCTCTATGTGTTTTAGTGCGAGCCGAATCGTCGTGTGGCCCGTACGTGTTAATGCGTTTCACGGTTATTTACAATTATCAATTGTAAAAGAAATTATTAGATATCCTAAATTGTAAGTTATATTGTGTGTCTGTGTTATATTTTTGTTCATACATTATAAATTCACAGCCGATAAAATCGTGTAGTGAGTGAGTGTTTGTTTGGAAGTCCATTTCAACAGGTATCATGCCGGGTTTCTTTCCAATTAGAAATTGCAACTCAAAGGTAAGATTTATGTACATTATTGGATGTTGAATGTGAAAATGATTCTTTTTTGTGTGTCTAATATCTTTAATAGAAACATAAACGTAAAGGAAGCGTAAGTAGGTACCTAGTAGTAAAAAGTATTTTTGGAATGATCTAATATTTAAAAATGGGGGTGTCTGCTACTAATTAAATTTTAATGCAGGTATAATTAACGTTTGTGCTAAGGTTTTTATAATTAAAAGGTACATATACGTTATATTACAAGTAATAGGACTTGTCTACCACAAAATAATTTTAGTTTAAAGGAATTTTAATACGATTTTCGTACTGGACCTACCCATGTACCTATTCGTTTATTCGCTATAAAAAGTATACCTACCTAGGTACTTGTTTATAATAAAAACATATTTATTTTTGTAGCCTTTTGTAAAGGATTTAATTCTCTAATAGGTATGGATTATTTATTTAAAATAATGAATTTGGTAGGTACCCATGTATCCAGGTTAAAATTTGTACCTAATTTTTCAAAGAAAGAATTAGGTATTTATCTTTACTGCAAATACTTTTCTGTGTTCAAAATCGAAGAGTAATTACGTATTTTATGTATAATTAAAAGAAACAGCATAAGTAATGTTATCATTAACATAACCATAAGCGTCACAAAAATTAGAAAACAGGCGAGCAATAAATTGTTAGGTACATATAATTAAAATGGAACAGTTCTAGTTCAGAAAATGTAATTAAAAACGTTTCAGATAATTTTATTCTGATTTTCAAAGGTACTTATCATATCAATTAAATAATTTTGTAAATGTTTTTCGAAATTCCTCAACTACCAATAAATAAAATTGAATTATTAAAAGTACCCATTTTTTATTGATTGAAAGTAAAGTATTTCTTTAAAATAAAATTTTTAATTGTTTCTAGAATAATTCATTTTAACAACAAAAAAATTAAAAAAACAGGTATGAAAATTGAAATTGATATTGAATATTAGAAATAATTAAATGTCTTTATCTTCATCCCCTTGTGGGGTTAAACAATTGTCAATAGTTAAATAAAATTATAGTGGAAATGTTACTATTTGATTATCTCTAACACTGAATACTTATTTATGTTTGTAAAGGAATATTGTTTTGATAAAACTTGCCCCCTTTGAGACGCCTATGTTTATTCGAGCTTAAACGAGTTTGTGTTAGAGGTCGCGTGGTTCGTAACTCTGATACAACTCTACCTTTAAGCTTTCTATACGAGAGGGCGACACAATGTCTTCATGAAATAATTTTTGAATTTTAGGATAGTGATATGTGCTTATAATATTATTTAAAAATTACTTAAAGTATATAGAGAGGTTTTCCAACAATTCTTGAACACGTGGAATTGTGTTTTTTAAATAATTGTTTAATTTATGAATGAATTCTTTACTAGATTTCGTATATCTGTCTTGAAATATTTCCTTACAAGTTTGTCCCATTCCTGTAAGTCCCAAAAGTCCACTTCCGGATGCAGCCGACGCCGCAGAAACTGCGGCAAGTAACGTTTCCCTTTCCCTTCTTTCAGCTGCGGCCCTTGAAAGTACATATTGTGCGGCAAATTGATGTTTAGGGTCCATCCTCATATGTTCCATGTGAGTTAAAAGACCTAAAACAATGGATTGACCAAATTTACATAACAAACAAATTTATCAAATAATTTTTGCGACAGTAAAAGCTGATAAAAAATGTGTTTTCTCATTCTAAACAATAACGTGTATTTACAAATAATAAAATAACTAATGATAGTATGGATACTAAAAAACGAAAACCAAAACATGAAGGTGGAGCAAAAAACATTAAATAAGTAAGAGTGAAAATAATTTTTTGCCAAAATATTTTCATTTACCTAGGTAATTGTGTTTTTAAATCTTAGATTGTAAAAATAAATTAGCCATCACTATAGGTAATAATATAAGTTGTACAAATATTCACAGTTAAAAAAATAATTACAATAGGTAACAAAAAACATCTAAGTACTTACAGGAAAGCAAAAGAAAATTAATCACAGAGTTCAATTGATTTTCGAAAACGAATTTAGTAGACCAATAATTTCGAAAATTCGTGGCTGTTTCCCTATCACCCTAAATATGAGACACTGTTATCCAAAAAGTCATAAAATGTTCAAAATAAATATGAGTTTTTACACTCAAACACCATTAGATGTCGAAACTTTTTTAAACGTTGAATTTTTGGGTAATAGTGTGTCGTTTAGTTCATTTGATTTTCTTGTAATGCCCAGTAGATTTTTTAATCACTTCTACTATTGGATTAGAAGTCCATGACCTAAGAAAATTTCTCTGAAAATTGGGGAAATATGAAATAAATGCAACTAATTATTTTTCGAAGTTTTCTTCTTTTCATTGAGTATGTATGTCAATATCCAAAATTATAGTAGCTTGAAGAACTTTTTGAAAAATCATTGAGCTAATCAAATTTGGGGCTTTAGAGAAGATATAAAAATTGGTAGTATAATTTAAGAAAATATTAGGTATTCTGTATTTAAAAAGGACTTCAAAACTCTTGTCTCCATTATTCCCAAAATTTGAGTATGTAGTTTGAGAAACTTTTTAAAAAGACCTTGACTGAAATTAAGAAGTTCAGAAAAGGTGCGAGTATTGATAGAATAATAAAAGAGTATATTAAGTAAATTTATCCTAAATATAAAAAGGGTCACAATATTCATGTCTTCGATATTCCCGAATTTGGGAAAATTTTTGAGAATTCCCTGACTCAAATTTGGGACTTTGAAAAAGACATAAAAATTGGTGGAATAATTACAGAAAATGTTAAGTATTCTATATTTTGAAAATACTTCATATTCATGTCTCCATTATTCCCAAATTTGAGTAGTTTGAGGAACTTTTTAAAAAGACTTTGACTGAAATTAAGAAATTCAGAAAAGGTGTGAGTATTAATAGATTAATAAAAAAAGATATTAGGTAAGTAAATTTATCTTAAAAAGGGCTCCTTCAAAACTATGAATAGATACTTACTTTGAGGAACTTTTTAAGAAACACTCCTGACAATTTTGGAAATTTAGAAAAGATCAAAACGAAAACTAAGATATCCTAAATTGAAAAGGACCTTGATAATTTTAGTTACATTTTATTTCGTTTTCTACCAATTATCTGAGTAAATTATCTTACGGTATGGACGGACCCTGGTTTACACAGTGTGTGGTTAGTTTGTTTTTGCGCCACCCTCTTTTTCTGGTGTTGTTTGTTGGTTTGTTTGAATTGTACGGTTGGTAATAGATATATGCTATCGGATAGATATATAAGTAATATACAGGGTGCTCATTTACCATACCTGATTCGTGCGTAAAAACTGCCTGGCAGACCGAGCATGGCCACATTCTTAAGGAATTGGATAGTTGTGACGTTTCCGGGTGACAGGCGAGGTGCTTTCTAAGTGAGCCCTCGTTTACGTAATGTTTTCCACAAACGGGACAAGGATGGTTCGCTGTCCTTCTCTTCGCTAAATAAGGATCGATGACGTCAACAGAGAGAGAAAAAGGATATAAAGCGAAGCACCCCAGGATCTTTATTAAAAGCGAGTTTTATCATATCAATTCTGGCCGGCCTTACCGCACGTTCGATTACCCCCGTTAACTTTTTTTAACAACCTCATATACCGCATATACTTATTATTATTTTAGTTATTACTGAGGTAGATACGAGGTGTATCAAAAAAGTTATCCTTAGTTTCGCCATGTATCTATGTTTGTAATCATATCGCTAGGTTTCAGCCAACCGGTATAAAAAATCGACAACAAAACAAATTTTGCGATTATTTATTTTTTTATTTTTGCCGAGGAGACGTTGCAAAATTGGTTTTATCGCCGAATTGTAATCAACAATCTGTTAATAAAGCAAAACCAACCACCAGCGCTCTAACAAAGGAAAAGGTCACCGCCAAAGCAACCAAAACAAAATAATAAAATTATAATAATTAAGTTAAACGAGATAGGTAACTAAAGCTCTTATCAAACGAAAATTTTGACCAGGTTTTTCTACTCGAGTCGACTGACAGAATTTTTTGTGTAGGTACCACCACTCATTCCCATTAGAATTTTGTAAATTTTACATGTATTAGATGTCACAGATAATTACTTGATCCTGTTGAGCCCCCTCTTTGGCCATACCTACCCCCCCCCCCCCAATAAATTCAAAACGTTCTTTAATATACTTTTTGGGCTCCTTTATTTTGTTTTAATAAAAATGGACCATTCCGGATTGGTCGATTAAGTAGCTTCGTGAAATCGAATTAAGGAGAAAGAGAAAATTCCGAGAATGTTTTTATTATCCACTTTGAAGTTTCCCGTTTTAAAAAGTTTTCCTTTAACTGACTCGCCGCTCCAATCTTCCACTTATTCTCTGCTGCGGAAACACTAAGTGCTATTGTTTTTATATCGACATCTACTTATTTCGTTAAGGGAAAGTTTCCTTCCATAGGAAACCTGCAGCTGTGTGTTTAAGCGAAAGAATTCCGCTAATTCTTTTTTTGTTGGCGCTCCAAAACCCCTTTCTTTGAACTCCGAATCTCTCTTATAATTGTATCAGCAACGGTCTGTTACTCTTTGAAAATGTGCTATATTAAAATATCCGGGACTCTTTTGTTCACCAAAGGCTTCAACGGAAAAGATTTTTCTTTTCAAATTACCTTCGACTATTTATTAATTATCTACATTTTATTACATCTTTTTTTTGTGGTAGTGCCTTGTCAATAAACGTCACCAAAATATTGAATTTTTTATATATTATTGCTTAGAACTGCATGACAAACTGCAAAATTAAGGGTAGGTAATTTTCGAATTCGTGAATTTTTTACTTTACGAAGTGTCATCGTGAAGATCAAGAGTGGTGGCTGTCTGTAGTCGAGAGGGTGAATTAGCGTGGCTAAATGAGTACACAATTTAAAAATGAATAGCAAAGAACAAAAATGCTTTTAAGCTCTCTCTTAGCTTTGTTAATCGATGGACATGGTGTACAACATCGGGTCGGTCGGGCGGGGTGCCACCCCCCATTCCCATACCCCTCCGCGAAAAAAAGGAGCCTTTGAATTTTTAAGTGCATCCAGACAGAGATTGATTATGTTCCATCATCAGAAGAAATATTTTTCGATTTGGGGTTAAAGGGTTGAAACGCCTCGAATCAGGCCAGAAAATAATAGCTATCCTTGATGTGATACATTTCATCTTTTTTAATCGCGTCTAGTCATAGTTGATGTTGAAAATATACTGTTTATGATACCGGGTGGCGCAAAAATAATTTTTTGTTTGATTTAATACCTAAATCTTATAAAATGTGGTCATGTATCACATAAAAAGAATTCATTGTAGGTACCTAGAAACAATTCCAGGTCTCAAAGTAATCGTAAATTGTATCTATTATATCCTCATTTATAAATTTTAGTAGCCATTTATTGACACTAAATCAATATCTTATCATGCAATACACTTCTGGTTTCTTAGATAATTATTTAATGGCTTTTGTTGTTCAATTTAAAAGTAAAAATATGAGGCACAAAACTATCCATAGGTAGGTAGATAAACTGCTACTTAATAACAAATAACAAAATGTGCTAAATAATTGCATGCTTTGAAGTAGGAAATAAACATAGAAGCTCAATAAAAATAAACCAAATATTTTTTTTTAATTCTTACGCCACCCGGTATCATAAACATAAAAAAATTTTGGCGCGTATATTTTTTTATTCGCGAGTTAGTAAGAAGCATAATTGTTATTAATTTGTTTAACTGATAGTGAACATCATGCAGAAAAAAAATAATAAATAAAGTAGCATCAACATCTTTTCGACATTCACAGACACAACAAAACGAACGTACATCGCATCACGCATCATACAATTTTTTTAATATTTTCTTTCTTACGTTCTCCCTACAAAAAGTTAATGCTTACTGGCAACACCCGACGCGTTTGGATCTTTGTGCGTATGCTTCATGTGCTCCATGAGAGCTTCACCACCGAGGAACATCTTATGGCACAAAGGACACGTGGTGGCATTCGGACCTCCAATGAGGGCAGCATGCTGCTGTAAAAAAGAACACACACTGAAAATCATCCTGAAATCAATCAAAATATCTAACAATAAGTATTACGAGTAGATGCCTAAATATTGGTACTTAATACAAAAATGAGTACCTATTTAAGGTAATTTTGTCAAAAGTTATTTATCTATAAAATAAATCAACATCATAATCGTTAAAGTGGATATTAAAATACGATTAACCTTGTGGATGCATGATTCAGGAATCATTTCAATATATTTTGGTGGGACATTTTCAATTTTTGAAGAACAATTTGGGGATGATTGAAGGAAAAGAATTACCCTCAGGGTTCAAATAAAAGCATGTGCAAAAATTTGGAAGATGATATTGAAAACATTCGGCTACTGAATAAATTTCTGAATCGGTTTCTCCAAATTTATGGAGAAGGTATTGATAGGAGATGATAAAAAATACCATGAGTTTTGTGGAAATATGTTTTGAGAATCACTCAACAAGCTTTGGTGGAATTTCTTTAGTTTTTAAGAACAATTTAGAAGCGATAGAGGTAAAAAAATTATCATCAGAGTTGAAAATGAAAGTAGGTGACTAAATTGGAAGATGATATTGAAATTCTTTAGCTATTGGATATCTAAATCTTTGAAGTGGTTTCACCAAAATTACCAAAAGATTAACAAAGTTGGATTTGATTAGATATGAGCCGGAAAAGCATCAAAAGGGATGACGAGATTTGATGAGTTGTAATGAGTTTTGTGGATGTGTTTTGGCGACACATCTACAGTTTTGAAGAACAATTTGGAGATGATTGAAGGAAAAGAATTACCCACAAGGTTGAAATAAAAGCAGGTGCCAACATTTAGAAGATTATATTGTAAACCCTCGGCTACTGAATAAATTTTTAAAGCGGTTTCTCAAAATTTATGGAATAGGTATTGAACTTAGATTTGGCAATGGTGGATATGAAATAGATTCACAAAAAAGGAGGTGATAAAACACCATGAGTTTTGTGGAAATATGTTTTGAGGATCGCTCAACACACTTTGGTGGAATTTTTAGAGTTTTGAAGAACAATTTAGAGACAATAGAGGTAAAAAATTATCATCAGAGTTGAAATGAGAGTAGGTGACAAAATTGGAAGATGATAATAAAATTCTTTAGCTATTGGATATGTAAATCTTTGAAGTGATTTCATCAAAATTCCGAAAAGACTATCAAAGTTGGATTTGATGAGATATGAGCTGGAAAGGGGATGATGAGATTTGATGAGTTGTAAAATGGGTTTTGTGGAGATATGTTTCAAGAATCATTCAACATATTTTGGTGGGACTTCCTCAGTTTTAAAAAACAATAATCATTAAAGGGGATGACAAAGTTTGAAGAAATTTGGAAATGAGTGATGGTAAAAAATACCCTCAGGAGTGAAATATAAGCAGTCGCCAAAATTTGAAAGATGATACTTACAGAAAATCTTTGATGTGGTAGGTACTTACTATAGATACAAAAAGGTTATCGAAGTTAGATTTGGGCAAGTTTTGGGATTAACATTTAGGACGTTATTAGTACATTAGCACGCAAACAGAAAATTGATTAGTACACTATCCCTACCATCTCTATAGTGGAGAATTAAGGCAAAAGTTAGCACAAACGAAAAAAGTAACTAATTCAAGTGGATTGTAATGAAATCATTTGAACAGTAAAGAAAATTGTAATCTACTTCTGAATGCCCCTCAAAAAGTACGTCATTATACTGGAAAATTGGATGTAGATATAATAGCAGATCTGGTAATGCTACCATTTCTGGCATAAACGTAGTAAAAAGTATGAAAGCAAAGTGGCCATTGAATCCTCACGGGCGGGGGCATAGGTCTAGTCTAGTTGGCTGCGTTCGGTCCGTTCGTTTGTTTCCTTGGCCGACTCTATTCGCTATTGTCACTCACGCGTGTCGGAAGCAATGCCATTTAGAAACAATGCAACCAGCAGCAGCGCGCCGCTTGGTCTGCCGGTAGGTACTTCCCGCGTAATTGCGGGCGCGCCGGTACGATAAAAATCTACATTTACATAGACAGAGACGTATGCAGTAGGTAGATACGAATGCATGTGTGTGTTCGTGTGCGTCTTGGTTAGTATTTTATTGTGAGGATCATCCTTGCGCCGCTCGACATAAGCGCTCCTCCCTGGAAGGAGGCAGGCAGGCGCGGGCGGGCGGGCGGCGGCGCCTCATTTTTATTTGCAATTTTTTCACGCACGCGATTTCCGTTGACGCCCACTTCCTCTTTCGCGAAAAAATTTGCCGTGAATGGGTGAGAGGGCAAGCTCTGCCCCTCTTCTCTACGCTAAATATCTAAACAAGCTCGTACTTGCGCTATTGTTACCGAAATATAAATAAACATAAAGAATATTAATTTATCTCATTCTATGATAGAACCAGATGATACTGTTGCTATTAACGTTTTTAGTGTGGTAGCATCAAGGAGTAACAAAAATGAATATTAGTTTTAGCCCTTTCGACAGTAAAATAAACTAAATTTTTACATACCTACCCCAAAGATGGGAATCCTCGGAAAGGACTAGTAACATTTAGTTATGTATATAATAGGTAATGAGCCTAGAAATCTAAACTGAGGAATAATTTGCACCCCTAAACATTATTTCCGGAAATGTGCGCCATCAAAATAATGTTACGAAAAAGAACAAGTTTTTAATTTTGAGGAATACCTATATTATTACTATTCGCTTTATTTTATTTAAAAATTGAAAATTAATTTTGCAGTTCTCTTCTATTCTGATCTTTTTTCATTTTTGAAAAAATAAACGCACTTAATCTAATGTTTCGTACCCCAGATGGTTTCTTCTTCTCTTTTTTTGGTTATTTTCAAATGGACGCAAGGAACTAGGAGTAGTAGATATGTAGTTCGCGAAAATGTTAGGAAAGCATAAAAGTTAATGGAGTGAATATTAATGGTTTAAGATGCGCCGATGTATCCACTTAGGAAACAGATTTAGATTTTCAACATCTCTCTGTTTCACTTTCAAATGAAAATAGGAAACATATGCAAAATTCCTAAAATATATCTATATTTTTAAAAAAAATCATCCTGTATTTTTAAATATAATAAACACTCTGTAAATACTTTAATAATAATTAAAGGATATTTGCTCTTTGTAACGTTCTTTTATAGATAGATAGTTAAAAAAAAAATGACTTTAGTTGCTGACTTTCTTGAAATAAAAGCTTCTTTAATAAAATCGTTCTAGAAGACATACCTACATGAAATATTATTATTGTATAAGTCACTTAAAGTGGCGCATCAGGCAGTAAAGGTTAATCGATTTCTATTGATTATTAGTGACGGGGAACGTTGACTTCGAGACATGCAATTAGAGATAGAAAGATTAGAAGTAGAAGCAGGAGTAAAGAGAAACTAAGGAAGGTCTGAATTAAATTATTTTTTGCAAACCGTTTAACGATATGGGGTGTTTTAATTTTCTATTATTGCCATATCTATAATACCGATTGACCCATGATAAGAAAGGGTGGAGGTGCCTGTCCAATCAGTTATGATTAAACTTTATAATTTCAGAACCCTAAATAGCTCAAACCCCAACTTTAAAAACTACACTACAACACCCCAAAAGTTTCCCAGTCTTCAGATTTATAATTTAAATTATTTTACTTTTCTTTTTGGTGTCTTCGTACCTACCAATAGAAGAATTATAAGATTTTTTTGTGCTGGGGTTCCTTATGTAAACACTAATTTGGCCATTTCCAATTTCGTCCTTTTCATCCCTTTTGCCGCCCCTCGTTCTTGCCGTCTCGTAATGAAAGCGCAAAAAATCGTCGGTATTAATATTCCTTCGCGGATTTGTGCCGCAGATGCGTGGCCGAGAAATACGCGACGATTAAAAACAAAATCCGAGTACCTAGTCGGAAAATCCTTGTGCGAAGTGGTAGGTAACCAGCTAATAAACGGGGAACCCCCGAACCCTTCGCGTTCTTACACTTACCCAATACTATAATACGTAAGTACAAGTGGCGGCTGCTGTCAGCCTGTTCTGTATTAGTGCAGGGTTATTCGCGGCCGCACCGCTCATTATTTTTTAAGGATTAGCAACGGACCCTCGGCTAATCGTAACTCTTTCTTTCCCCTAAAATTTATTTCTTTGGTTATTAAACGGTGAGAACGGGACACCTGGGCTTCTTTACCTATGGACTCTATAGATAGGTACCTAAAGCTACAAACGATCTTAGGAATGGGAGGGGCGGAAGGATTACAGGGATGCTGGCGGTGAAAATTGAAGAGGGTTGGGGTGGCGCAGTCCCAAGTTTATTTATTTGCATGTTTAATAATGAATTTCTATAGGTAATTAGATAATTTTAAATAATATCAGAAACAGAAGCGGTGAAAAAGAAAAACTTATTTATACAAAAGAAAGAATATAACTGAAACTAATTTTTAAGAATATTAATACAATAGAGTTTCTATCAAAATTTATGTCTATAATAGGAAGAATAAAAATGTTAAGAGTTCTCAATATAATTATTTAAAAAAATCTGTTATACCCTATAGTGCACGGGGGCGAGTATGGTGGGTAGATAATGAGCCAAATGATCATAAAAATACTGGCTGTTATACTCGTATCTTATTGTAAACAGCATCGTGTAAAAATAGATAATATCCCTAAAAGCTCGGGGAGCTTAATAATGCACGAATGTTGACGCTTAAAAAATCGTTCAGACAAGAGAGAAAGAGCACTTAACAATTCGCTGGTAATGAGAACAATCATTTTTAATTTATCCCCTTCGGAGTGTCTTTTTTTCCTCTCTTTTCTTCTCATTTTTCAAGGGTTGGTGGTCGGACACGTCGCGACGTCGCACACAAAGAACAAATGGTACCAACGAAAAAAAACTAAAAGATTTTAAATAAGATGATTACAGATTGCTTAAAATTGTAACGTAAACTCACAATTAATTACCTACCTGAAAGAATGTTTTGGTTCAAAAAATTTTTTACCTTTAGAGGTCTAATGATTCTTTAAAATTCATAACACGTAATTTTTAAAAAGATACAGCAGTCGATAATGATGTTATATCTCAGCTTTGGTTTGAAAGTTTTTGTGGACAAAACGTTTTAAGTATTTTTTTTTGTAGCACGAGCCGATTGTCATCGAGCGTATTTTTATTCACCCCTTTTCCTTTTCTCATTCGATTATGACTCATCATATATATAGGTCAGAGTTACCCCTTTAGGGTCCCTGCTGTCATCGGCTCTGTGTATTTTTCAGCTGACTACTACTACCAGTTGACCGTGAAAAATTAAGTTGGCGCGCGAGATATCGCGACGAATCGATTTACGAATAATTTAAAGGAAAAGGAACTAAAACGGATATGAATGAACGAACTATTCTCTACAAGACGTGCTACATGCTACTACCCTAAGGTAGAAACGTATTTCATAAAATTTTAAAACACTGTGGGGCTGTAGACTTTATTAGTATTTGGTATAAATTTGTTTGGAAAAACGTATAAAATGTTACGAGGGACAAACCCGAAGACCAACAAAAAATCGATACTAATAACATATCAATCGATATTATGTTCTAAAGGTAGTTATTATAAGAAATTGTTGTTAAAAAGAAAGTTATTGCGTCAAATTATTTCTTAAATCGAAATGGTTGCTCTCATTGATGCGGATGTTAAAAAATTGACCTAAATAATAATTGTGTATGAAGTGTAGTCATCAGTATTTTAATTAAAGAGAATGTGAACCTATAGATGTATATAGATATAAACTGTAGTCACTATTTTATCTCTAGAAAACTACACAAAGCGGTGTAGGATTTCAAAAAGACCATATTATTATACATCTCCTCGTATTGCAGGTATTTTTGTTCGGAATAAAATTCTAGACGAAAATAAGGCAACGCCTTCCGTCCGTTGCCGGATGAGAAACAAATTCAGGCGGAAGAAGCTAGCTGAAATTATAGCGCCAAATGTAAATTAAAAACAAGGTGAAGCAATTTTAAGAAGAGGACTTAATTTTAAGAAAATAATTAGTAGCATTTTCACGACAGAGAAAATTGCCAACTAAGAAGAACATTCGGTGGATGTTTTTATCGTGCTATACCTAGCCTACTTTTCATCTCGGAAAGAAATTAATTATTCGGTTTGTGCTTTAGCCCTTTAAACTCAGTTTCTTTTTTGATAAGTATGGTGTACAAAATTAACCGTTTAATGAAGTACGTGTATTTAAATCAAACAGATATTTTTGCCTTGGTTAGGGATTTCCAAATACCTACCCAAAATCATTTACCCCATTAATATAAAATAAAGCAAGTTGTAATTAGAATAAGAGGAAGCATTGAAAAATGTCAGAGATTTTTATTGGAACAAATAAGTCAGTATAATTAGGAAAAATACCCGGAAGGTTTGAACAGGTGAGAGCTCGTGCTGTGGACGATTTAAAGACCAGTTTCGTTCCGATGGTTAACGTATTTATTTAGGTATGTTTTAGATCAGATCCGGGATAAGATTGCACCCCACAGACATTTTTATGGTCGTAAAGAGTTATTTTTATAGGTAATTTTTACATAAATTCGCTAATTGAAGAAAATGAGAGCGAGTTTTAATACCGCTTCAACACGTAACCACGCTGTAATTTATTTCTGTCTTTTTAAAGTACCTTTATCCTTATTATTTTCTTCCATTATAACGTACCTAAACCTATTGAAGGATTCATGAGAGGGGAATTATCGCTGTCAGATTTAATTAAAAAAGAAAAACAGCCCAACTGCAATAGAATTTGCCACAAAGTTGTTCTTTTTCACGAATATTTTTACAAAAATGTAAAGCCCAAGAAGATTCTTCATCAAAGGATAATGGTAATAGTGACACTGTTGCCAAGTTGTTTATATTTTCGGTTAAATCGTCACAATAAACTCCATATTCGTAATGACGTCAAATCCTAACCTAAATAATGTATTGGCAGGTGTCAAATTTAGAATAGTGAGCCATGCGACTTTTAAGTTGGCTCATTTAAACTATTTCTCTGGGGTATTCTTTTTTATCTAACGACATGACAGTCAAAATGATTTATTAATGTTCTAAAACACGAATATAGAAAAGTAATGCGAAAGATATTTTTGTTAGGAAGTTTTTGAATGTTAGGTTGGTCACAGAAACCTATCGTATCTTAAACTAACAGCCTTAACCTCAATAATGTATTGACAAGTGTCAATTTTGAGAAATTGAATCATGACTGTTAAGTTGTCTCGATTAAGCTTTTACTATGCGATTTTCTTTCTAATATAACCACTGGACAGTCAAATATATCCCTCAAATGATTAATTAATGTTCTAAAAGACGAATATAGAAAAGTAACGCGAAAGATAATTTTTTAGGAAGTTTTTGAATGTTAGGTTGGTCACAGAAACCTATCGTACCTTAAACTAACAGCCTTAACCTCAATAATGTATTGACAAGTGTCAATTTTGAGAAATTGAATCATGACTGTTAAGTTGTCTCGATTAAGCTTTTACTGTGCGATTTTCTTTTTAATATAACCACTGGACAGTCAAAGATATCCCTCTAATTATTTATTAATGCTCCCAACCACGAATATACAAGTAAAATCTTACAGTAATACCAACTGTACTTTCAAAATGCAAATACAAATCTTTAGGAAGGTTTTGTATGTTACGTTGGTCGCAGAAACTTATCGTGTCCTAATTTAACCCTCATAATCTCTTGTCTTTTGACGTAACCTAACTTTACCAGAAATTATGGAATCTCCACCCCTTTCACTTGCTTAATGATTATTTATTATTAAATATTGTGGAATTTAAACGAGTCCTGATTATAATGATTAGCACACAACAGGCTGTTAAGGATGATTTAATCGTTATTGTCGTCCTTAATTGAAGCAAAAAAAAATTATATACGTACGAACAGGATTAACGAGTATTTTTCGTTCGGTTGTGAGTACTAATTGTGTGCCTACTTGCTGCCGGTGACATAGGTACGTACTTGGTTTAATAAAACATGTCCATTAAGCGGAATTTAGTGACGCGACTGCGGAGCCACTGCATGTCAAGAAGACATTTTTCGAAGTCGGTAGCAACCACAGCACCAGCGTCGCCATATAAAATTCACTTCCCGTGTACGCAAAATTATATGCTCACGTGTTCGAATTAATTATCGACCCGCTGTATTTTTCCAATTTCAAATTAAAAAGAAAAAGTGAGAGCCTGTGCCCTGGTTTTTCGTCTTCTCTCCCACATCCCTTTCCGGAGTTTTCGGGCGAGGCAAGCGAGAAATTGACGGCAAGCTGCTAATATCGAATATTAAGCAAATAATAATAAATTCCACCCACATTTTTCTTATAATTCTATCGAAGTATTACACATAACGGTAAGATAAAGATTAATAGAAGAATTGTTGGGAATATTTTGATCCAAAGGGGTTCAAATTAATTATTTTACTTCGTGGACTTTAATATTTTTCGAAACAAAAACCTAAAGTTAATGGGCTGATAATATAAGTCGAGATTACTACCATTCCTACCGTACTGCCAATAATCAATTTTATTGTCCTTTGAATAACAGTAATATCTAATATCTCAAAATAAAAATTCTGGTTTTAATTGGAAATTCAAATTAAATGACGACATCTACGATATCTAAAGTATTTACGTTATTTAATTTCATCCCTTAATCAAATGTTCAGCTGGTTGTTGATACCTAAAACCATACAGAAATAATTTGACTTTATTATGTAGGTACGTGGAGAATGGTTGTAGTTATAAGACGATATGTTTGGGGGTGGTGTTTACTTAAAAGAGGAAATTGCGGGGGTTGTAGGAGCCTAGCGTTTAGATCCCTAAGTATAAGGATCCGTCATCTGCGAAAAGGGTTAAAACTGAATGTTTTCTGACATGCAACGATTTTTAATGTGTTTTATACACGCATGATTTTCTTAATCAAAGTAATCCTTATTTATTGGATTGTTGTTCTTTTGGGGCTTAATTATAGAAGTTCGGACCAGTAAATTAACTAATGTCTACCTGCGTTTCTATCACGGCGACTCTTTAATTTTAAAATTGAAACAACCGCTATTTTATTACGATCCTTATCATTCATATAAAGTGCACGATCACTAGCTTACTGTAGGTATACCTAAGTAATTGCCGCATTACAAAATAAATTACAAAAATGTTTAGATAACTTTGTCGAGAAATTTAATGATTGTAGAGTTTTCAAACTTTAAGTACTTACTCAAATTGAGAAAATAAAAGTTTATACAAAATGAAATTAAAAAATAAATAAATACTTTGGCTTTCATGGCTGGAGTCATCTGTTAAAGAATTATTGTATCCTGAGCTGGCATGCAATAATTAAGTAATCGATGTTATTATAAATCAATACTGCCAGACGTTTCACGTCTCGCCATGAGATACATCTTCAATAGAGGGTGAAATATGGACTAGAAACGTAATATCGTCATTCAATCCATTGAAGATGCCTATCACAATCGAAGATGAGATTTCTGACAGAATTGATTTCTACCATCGACCATGACGTAGGTACCAGCCAAGAAAACGAAAATCCTTTATTAAAATATTTAGAAAAAAAATGTTATTTTTGTTTGTATTTTAAATTTTGTATCAATTAATTTGGAGCCTATTAATTAATTCTATTTAAAATAAAATTGTCATACCAAAGATGCAGCGGCACACAGCGACCCCTTCTAAAACAAAACAGTAGTTTAGACCGGAATTTTGGACATTTTTTTAATTAAAATTAATATTTGTTGATTATTATTATTATTAGTTACAATTGTTATTAAGTTATTATGGGTTCACAAACGATTGATTAATTAATTAATAAAATCACATCATAAAACGCTTCTGCGAATACGAAATATTTTCAGTTTAGTGTTTTTCTTCATTTTCTATTGCTAGCATCTGCGCATACACTTATTATATTGATTTGTTATTATTTTATTAATAACTAAAATTTATCAGCGGAGTACCGATAGATAGTTCCGGCATATTTCTTATCAAACCTTATGATTAAAATAATAATTAAATGTAAGTTATGATCCATAAATATGCTTTCGTAATAGTTTTTAAAACGTGTCTATAAGAATCAATAAAATAATAATTTATTGTATAAAAACGATAAAACTGGAACTTAAGCGATAATAAAATAAATAAAATTAAAATTAAATTAAAGCGTAAATATTAATTAAACGTGTTTAAATTATTATAAATGTAATTAAGAAACGTTAATCAGGAGGGGGTGTGCTTTTTATAAATATTGGGGGTGAGTACCAAAAGAACAATATCCTTTAAATTTTATTTGACGTAAAGTTTTGACCATTATGGTATCATGTAAAAATGTTATTTGTATATGTTAACCATTAACAAATTTACATTCACCCTGAGGGTATTTAACAATTTAAAGTATTAAAGTAGGTATCTTAAGGTATGATGAGCACACCGCCCCCTTCGTGAACAAAAAAATAACTAACTAAGGGTTAGTAAAAGGAAAATAATAAAAAAACCTGTGTGTACATACATGGCTTACTTTTGAAGTGTGCGTTCGCAAACTGGACTCGGTCGCGAAACCCTTTCCGCATATGTTGCAATGGAAGGGCCTGTTTTTCGCCCTTTCCACCTGCGCGTCGTGGTTGCGAAGGTGCTGCTGAAGATTCGATAGTTGAATGAAGGCCCGACCGCAGTCTGGTAGATGGCACTTATACGGTCGTTCACCTGTACCAAAACAAAAAAAAACAGGGTTAATTATTCTTATTAGTAGTTCCAAAAAGATGAATGGGGTTCCTCAGGGGCCATTAACCGGACCTCTATTATGGAGGAATTTAAGCAACAATTATATTTTTCAAGTTTCAATCGGTTTTATACCACTGGGCTTTGTGGAGCTCCTCAAGGATCTGAAAATGGGCCGATATTGTTAACATATTTTTATTATAAGTTAGGTACCTCAGGGTTTATATATCAATACATAAGTCTGTTTGCTTCAATTGGAGGTCCACAAGGTTCTGGTACAGGCCCCATGCAATTAATTATAAAAAAACTTGGCCCCCTTTTGTTTTTCTTTTCATTCTGGCACCCCTACTGATAATGCCTTGAACGACTTCTGGATTTGTCTTTTTAATAAAAGAAAAGTTTCCCTTTGCGATTTCAGCGAGTATCGGAACGGTTCGCCTTATATTAAAAATGTGAAAAGCAGTTCACGGCCAATTTGGATCGGATAATGGAAGTTTTAATTCGGCAAAATTCTTTCTTCCGTTCGGCGACAGTTTTTTAATAAAGGAGTTATTAGTTTTATTGGACAGAATATCGACGGATTAAAGCGGAGGGTGGCGGCGTTCGGGATTTTCGCCGGGCAAGACGTTGTCCGGACTCGGATATTTAGGAAAAATCCAGGAATTTTTGCAATATTATCCACCGTTATGAACACTCAACGAAAATAATACGAACGTTTGACATACGATATTAAATAATTTTCTTAATATAAACACATACAGTAACCTCGCTAAATAATCACGACACGCGCTTGCTTGCTTGTAGATATATGCAGAGCCTCTACTTTGTGTTACAAAAAAAAAACAAATTTAATTCCAGGATAAACTTAGTTAGACAATTTTTTATCCAGAACAATAAATAGGGTCAGCCAAATTGGCAGAATTTAAACTGGTTTGACATGAAATGTTAGCACCTTTGCTTTTGCCTAACTAAGTCAAATTTGATGAACTTTAAATCTGCACAACTTGAATATATTAGGTCATAGTTAGTTTGTTATATCCTTGTTTGAAGTTTAATCTACTTTGCCTAGGCAAAATAAGATTTCAATACATATCAAATCAGGACAACCTAAATTAAACACAGACAAATTATTTATTTTTCCTTTTTGATGCTACATGACTCTTAGAGATTAAGTTATAGTTAGTTTATGTTACCCTGGTTTGAACTTTAATCTTCTTTGCCTAGGCAAAACTAGATTTTAATACATTTCAAATTAGGATACCTATCTAAAATTAACCATAATCTCATTATTTATTTAGACAAAACTAATACATTTCAAATCACGACAACCCCTCGGCGATTTTTTAATGGTTAGTTTATGTTGACCTGATTTGAAATTTATGTAATCTCCTTTGCCTAGGCAAAACTGCTTTATTCTAAAATGTCTTTTAACCAGTTATATTTCATTTTATTTCATGTTATATAGATTGACTCGAATACCTATGAATAAAGATAACTATACGAAAGAACTTAACATCATTAAACACTATGCTAATATTAATAACTATGACCCTAAATTAATTGATAAACTTTTAAATAAAATTCTATACAAAAATAGCATAAATAGTATTTTTCCGGTAAATTAAAAAGAAAATAATAAATTTCAAATTGTTACATATTTCGATAAACCGTCATTAAATATTAAGAGTTTTTTAAATAGTAAGAATATAAATGTTGCATTTAAAACTATTAACACACTAGCCAAAAACATTAAAAACAACAAGGATAAAACATCTAAAAACAGTAAGTCAGGAGTTTACAAATTAGAATGTGGGTCATGTGACAAATTTTACATAGGGCAAACGGGGAGATCATTTGAAAAACGTATAAAAGAACATATGAATTCATTTAAACAACTTAAAAATAATTCTCATTATGCATCACATTTAATTAATGAAAAACATATATTTAATGCTGAATATACTATTTTACACACTGAAAGCAAAAGCTATAAACTCAATTTACTAGAAAGCATGGAAATTAATAAATATAAATATAAAAATGTACTTTTAAATGAACAATTGGAAACAAATAATTCACCATTACTAAATTTACACTTTACACCCCCACTTTAGCTTTGTAACCTGATATATAAATAGAATCAGCCTGTGTTAATTTTAAGAACTTATGTATCTTCTGATGAAGCCACAAAGTGGCGAAACAATTGTCAAGATAATTAAAAGTGTGAAAGTTTAAAGTGTTTTTTATTTATTATATATTAAAATGAACTTTCGCCAAGTAAAAATAGAGTCAATCAATCAAGTTATATTTCTTGTCAGATTTCCCTTGATGTTGGCCTTATTTATTTTTGTCACTTCTTTTAAATTACTGACATTCATGAACTACCCCTTAACAAGCGCAAATGTGCTACTTCATTAAATCCATCAGGACGAAGGTCTTAGTGCAGATATGGCACGACTTCTTGATTAAAATCACCTAGCACATCGTCCTCGTTCATTTAATATTCATGTAAGTACATGTGTTTTGTAACTGCGAGTATTATAATTATTTCTTTTTATCGAATAGAGGAAGTAATTTATCCACCCTTTTGAATGTCGTTGGCGTTCTTCGCATGCACACATACACATAGGTACATATGACCACACATGTATGTAGGTACCTACCTATAAATAATTAATTCGAGGCCCCGTTTAACATCGGCCGTTTCTTCCGCGACGAGAGAGTGACTTTTTTGTTGCCCTTTTTTTTTTTTTTTCGTCAACGGTAATAACAACAACAATACACGCGGCGTCGGTCGGGTATCGTACCTAATACGCATATGGTCAAGTAAATCAAGCCGAAAATTGAACCGCGAGGGTGCAAAGTGACGACCCGAAATAAGGAATCAACCGGGCCGTTGTATTTAGTAGCATCTGCTCTTCTCCACCTCCTCCTTTTGTAGGTCTGATGGTCTCAGTTCACCAGGTCACTGTGACTCCACGCCAACATTATTATTATTATTGACGTTGTTTTTGTTGTTTTTGTCATTGGTTGGTGGGTCGTCGAATAAAATAATAAAAGTTGAAGAAGTAAAAATTGAACGGGGTTATCGGCCTCGACGACCCGTATCGAATGCCTAAATTAGTTTTTATTGTCGTATCATCGTCGTTCCGTGTTATTTATTAATAAATAGACCACTGATGACGATATGTATTTACAGGCGCTATTAAATATCGAGGAGTCTCTTTTTATTCAAACAGAATTGGCGCTGGCTGAACTTACATGAATAAAAGTTATATAGAGGTGGAATGCATCAAAATAAGAAGAATTAATTTAAAACTTAACATATCAATCAGGAGGTATATATATTTTATATTTTTTATGTTATCCATTAAAGGTGCATGAGATTAATTTTATGATGGTCACAATTTAAGCCAAAGAAACTAAAAAGTAACAAGGAACTCGATAGAACTCTGAAAACTTCAAGGAATTTCAATTCCAATAGAAAAATTAAACGTTTTAACCCCAGTACAAAATTTCTTTTCATTAGGAAATTTATCATAAATCTCTTGTGGCCACCCATACCTAATTTTTAACACACATATCTTACGTGTATAGCATAGAGTAGGTACGTATAAAAAAAGCGTACAGACAGACAGATATGTAAATAAACTGTTGTGGTATTTCTCTTTCCTATTAGCGGATTGTGAACAATGTTTCGAGCACGATTTCTGTTGCGACTAAAGAAGGAAAAAGGGCCTGACCAGGCCGATGGCTAGGCGATATCTCGACTTTATTGTGGCACTTGCTTTTGCCTCTTCAGCTGGGCCCATACGGCACTCCTCCTTTTAGATAATTCTTTACTGGCCGGCCGCACGTTACTCCAACCGACTACATAATATCTGTCTATTCAGCCAGTCAGTGTTTTTAATACGTATAAGTGAGAGGAAATTAAAGACTGAAAAACACTTCAAATTTAGGTCAATTAGCATACGTTTAAATCCTTCAGGATTAGGAGCTCAGAGTTTAAATATTTTCTGTCAATTCTGTTCCATGAAAATTTATTTATCCATTGAAAGATTTTACGGTTACATGGAATCGACAGTTAAAGGTTGCAAAGTCTCCTAAGCCCTCCTTAGATAAAAAGTATTCGATCCTTAAATAACGTCGATGTATTGCATCACTTTCTTAGATAATTTACATAAACTTCCAGTGTCTGGTAAATTTCGATTTTGAAACATTTTTTCGAAATTCATTTAGTCAGTCGGTCGAATTGACTCTCAGGTCTGAGCACCACTTGTTGCTGTTGCGGTCACTTTTTAAATTCGATTGCATAACTAACCAGTTAAGTAAATCAAGTGGGTATTGCATCGTTTTGTGCAAGGCGATGCCGTTCGATTTCGAATCGAGTCGAGTCGACTAAAAGTCGAGGCTAAAGCGCATGATAAATGTTCGAAATTTGCCCGTTTCTGTTAACACCGTCGTCGTTACGTGCATTGTTAGTGTTGATATTGGCGGACACTTGGCGAAAGAACGGCCACCTACGCGCCCTCCACTGTTCAGGTGGAAATTTAAGAACCACTTTCTCTCCTCATACAACAACAACAACAATATCAATTCAATTTAGTTAAATTACAATTGCAACAATTACTTTAGAACATCCGCAGACGTATGCATGTACAGTCGTCTGACTTATTAAAAGAGGCTTATTGAACTTATTCCTTGAACCAAACTTCAGGATGTCTAGTGTTTCAAGCAAACCACTGTAAGCATTTTTCTACTTATTAGTTATAAAATTTATCTTCCTTTGGACAGGCACTTGAAAGGACGAATACCAACTACAAAACTTACAACCCCTTAGGTTGTGATTAAGAAAAAAGATATATAACTCAATGCGATGAGACGACAGGGCTCTCAAATATGCAAATAGTTCTGTTATACTAGACTTGAACAATTATACAACAAAAAATAAAAAAATAAGGAAAAACGAAAAAACTTTCTGCTAAAATTGGCCACCATCAAAAGAAGTTTGTTGGATCGAAAAATAAATAGCAATGTATTTGTTATCAAAAGGGTAGTACGTACAAAAATAGAGGGTGTATTTATTTAAGAAACTTCAGAAGTTTAAAATATTACTTTTTACTGGTTAGAAGAGTTACAAATTTAAAAATTTTATTATAGGTTATTTTGATATTTATTTTTATTTATCCCTAATCACTAGTCATGAAGGTAAATTTTAGGGAGTTTTTGTTATTTGGGAAACTTTACAAACTTGAAGTTGCCAAATTGGTGAAATAGTAAAATTGGGGGTTTTTTATTAGTCAGAAATATTATTAATTAAGTTTGTGCTGTAAGTACTCAATCACTAATCATAAGGGTTAATTAAGTCGTTTTAATTGAGTACAGAGGAAATAAAGTCGTGTAGGTAATTTAATTCGATTTGACTGAACACCCTGAAAATAATCGTTTTTTTTTTTTTTTAAGGAAAATTTATTGTATCCTTGTACAATTGCCTGACCGTTGCCTGTACATCAAGTGCAAGCGTGTGTGTGTGTAGGGGTGTATATAACATACCCGTGTGTATGTGTGAGTGTATAAGAAGACGTTGTCGTAACTGGCATATGTTTGTCGGAGAGGACAATGTTGTTGCGTGCGTTTACACGTGTTTTTTTTATCTGTTTTCGTTTAATTTTTTCTGTATATGCGCGGAACAGCAACCCTTTCTTACTTACGAAATTTATATCCCTCGTGAAGAACACATTGTGCAGCATTTACATACGCGGCCTGCTTTCGATCCAACTCGGAATTTATTCGTTTCCTTTTAAATATTTATGGTCGAAATAATGAAAGTGGGAAAATCCACTGGGCAAGTTCCCTTATTACAAACCAACGAACCGATGGGTCTTTTTCGGTTACCAATTAACCTTTTAATTATCCATCTATACTATATTCAATATCCGTCGATGGTAACAGTTACGTAAAATCAAGATCAAGATAAATAAATGAAATATATTGGACCAACATCACAATAAATTTGAAAGAAAAAATACTGAAACTAAAACGGATTTCTGTGTAAGGTAGAAAATAATGTGATAGTGATAACTCATTGTCCGTAGGTACATAATACACACACGGTCGTTTTCAGTTGTTTCGGTAAAGGCCCTTGTAAGTACGTATAATAATACTACAAACGTCACCAACACATCTGTGATTAATGCTTACACGATACCCAAATGTTGTGAATTCATTCACCCCAAGTGGACCCCTTAAATTAAATAACTCTATGATGAAGTCGTCGTAACTGCTGCAACGGGCAGATTCATACATTCTACTATTCAAATTGGGAAAAATAATAAAGCTATGACCTATGTCCTTTGAAATGTAGCTTCTTAAAACCTCAAACCTACAGATTCCACAATATTAAGTTATGGAATACATGAATGGTACTAAGTTTTATTTTTTTTTTTTTTAAGTTGGAGCTACTGCTAGAAGAAGGGGAAAATTCATTAGGTGAACTGTTAATTAAGAAAAATATAAGAAAGAACTGCGACCTATGTCCTTTTTAAAATGCCAAACCTATGGATTCTATTATTCATCGGTTTTAGTACGTTTTATTTTTGTGACTCTGGAAAGGCTTCCATATAATTTTCGAACAAAAGCTGTTTTTGTTAAACTTTAACCAGACTGTGTGTGTAGGTTTGTTAATGTGACCTTATTTGGGTCTATCTGGTATTATTTTGATAATAAAATTTATTTAGTCGCAATTCCGATTAAAATTCGAAAAGACGACCAGAAGAAAGAATCGTGACCTCAACCGGTCGTTTTTCGAGCGATTGTAATTAAAAATGATTAATAACGTTCTATACAGGTGGCGGGCCAAAGATTAAAGGGTTATTTTTTTGTGGGGTCGATTGCTTTCTAATTTTCATTGTGCGGCGTGTCAGACGTCGATTGTGGCCATTAAAAATTCGGAACAAAACCTTTTTATTCATGTCTAGGCCACCTCAGACATCGACTAAAGGGATCATTGTAACGTTTTGTAATTCTTTAATAACTGGTAAACCCGACTTTTATTTGAAGCCGTTCCGCGGCTACGAAGCTTCCTGACTTTATGACAACCATTGTAACGTGAAAAATGAAACCCGACGTGCCCAGTAAGTGCGTGCCACAGAAACCCGGGACGGGGCGCACAAAGACAACCGAAAAATAAACGCCAAATCTTAATTTATTAGAAAATGAGATTTCTTCAAAAATATTAAGAAATTTGCCGTTGTAAAGTTCCATACTTCGAATAAATTAGAATATACCGAAAATATTAGTAAATAGGGCGAAACGTAAAGTAGAGTTAAAGATAATATAAAAATTGGAGATTACCTATTTTGGACATATAGAGTATCTGGTACTAGCTAAAAAGGGTCATGAAAATAACCTCGATAGAAATATGGAGGCGTCAGAAAGAGTAGAAGAGCAGAGAAATCCATGAAAAGAAATAAGTGAGATAGGATTTTAGGTCATCTCCCAAGACATAAAGGGTTAGTCAGAGACTTTGGATATCTCGAATTTCTGATGTTAAAGGGGGATGATGAAAATGACGTCAATAGAAATGTGGAGGTGTTCGAAGAAATATAAAAGCAGAGACCTATAGGAATCAACAAGAAATAAGTGAGATAGGGTTTTGGGTCATCTCCCAAGACATAAAGGGTTAGTCAGAGACTTTGGACATCTCGAATTTCTGATGTTAAAGGGGGGTGATGAAAATGACGTCAATAGAAATGTGGAGGTGTTCGAAGAAATATGAAAGCAGAGACCTATAGGAATCAACAAGAAATAAGTGAGATAGGGTTTTGGGTCATCTCCCAAGACATAAAGAGCTAATTAGAGACATAGAAACAAAGTAGAGAGGAATAGGGAAGTCGTGGATCAGATTGTTGTCCTCAAACAGTTTGTAGTTTATTCTTCCAACCTCTTAAGGCAAGTGATGGAAAGGATAAAATAATTCTACTCTACTTTTGTAGGTTCTACCGTTTTCTTATTCATTAAAACGATTACATACTTAAAGATCAGATTGCTGCTACCAACGTCGATTATCTAGACACACACGCAATCTGTAATTTTATAGGATATACCTACTTACTCAAAAATTGTTACAACTTAGATGAGTAACCTTTAGGGTTTCTCAGTCTGTTTGAGGAATAAAAATCACTTTTTTGTGCTATTAAGAAAGATAAACGTTCTCATGAACAGTATCTACTTAAATAACATATACATAGGTACTGTTGTAACCCCCTAAAGTCCTAAAGTAACAAACTGAGCAAAAAAGTGCTTCATTCAAGATCTTTTAATCTTGAGGGCGGCAATTACGTGGCCCGATAATTGGCATCCGTTCCTTTAAAACAACATGTGGCAAGTAGTGAAACAATTACAATAGGCCTTTTCTTTCGGTTGTTTTTTCTTACATACATACAGGCAAGTAAATACCCCGCACAGCAACCAACTAACCACCCACCTACCCATCGCATCGTTCCCGCTGACCCCAAACATTGTCTCAAGAAACCGACCGAGAGCGACGATCCACACCTGCTGCACACTTGGTTCAATACCGAGGACCAGAGCCCTTTTTCCCTTCTACCGACCGATACGATGGATCTGTTTGCTTTTTCTTTTCATTTATTACCTACTCCTTTCGTTTAGTTTTTTATTATTCGTTCTTTCTTTACTGCTGACTCCTGTTAATAAATCCACACAACGCCAAAGAGCACATGTCTCGACTTGTACGTACGTACGTGGGTAAAGGTGGGCATACAACAACACACCAACATACGTAATAATCAGAAGAGGTAATTGTAATCCATGGAATTTTCATCATCCGCCTATAACGCCGCATCCGATCTCTTTAATTTTATTATTAATTTGATGAGTCGTTATGGTATCTATTAATTTATCCGTTTGGGTGATACGATACAGAAATCCACGTCGGTAAATTATAGACACGTATGTACGTAGGTACTACGCGGAAGCCAAAGTTTTGGAAACATAAAATTAATTTCGAAATTACAGGTTACGTTTTAACACTTAACAGGATGTGCTAAATTAGAGGTTTCGGTCAGCTATCCGCTTGAAGAAGTTCGCAAATTGCACGTTCGGTCCCGGTACCCTAATATCTGCACGGTTTTCTCCCATCGAACAGTTTAACGTACGGAGACAGGGGCGTAGACGACGAAGGTGGCACCTGCCGCAAGGCTGGCGCTTATTTTGTGAGAAAATTTTTCCAAAAATTGTCCACTTAATATACAGGACAGTAAAAATACTGTGTATATCAACTTTTCACTTTATTTTCACCAATAAGCTCAGATTATTTCAACTTTATTACGCAAATTCTAATAAATTTGTTGATCATCGCTTTCAAACCTGAATTATTTACGAATCAATATGTTTTACAAACATATGAAAATAGTAGACTTTAATTTTTAATTTCCTTTTCAATATAAAGCTGACTAAAGGATCATTAACGATTTGACGAAATTTTTGTCCATCAAGTCTAAAAATATTTTAAAAAGAGAATGAAAGAATAAAATAATTTGGCCAGATGACAAATTTTGTCGTCAGTAGGAGTAGAATTGATTTGGCATCATTGGATAAGTAAATGGAAATTTTGAAATTTTTGTTTTTTAGGCATTGAACTGTTTAGATTGAAATATGATATCATCGTGAGGTCTTCTCTTGGAAGAACGAGCACATAATTCCTTTATGGTATTAAGTAAAATTAATTCAAATAAATTGCTTTCTGAGAGAAACTGTAACGTGTATTAAAGACAAAATAATTTTTCCAGACGACAAATGTTGACGAAGTCAAAATGGATTTCTTTGCTGCAAAACTTGATCCATTTAGTACTCACTCCTTGAAACTTATACGCATGAGTAACTCAGCCCATAAGTTTCAACAAAAATTGCCGTTTGACGTCGGTAGGTGTAGAATTGTTTTGGAATCATTGGATGGAAGACAAATTAGAAATTTTTACTTTTTAGGCATTAAACTGTTTAGATTGAAATTTGTTATCATGAGGTGTTCTATTAAAAGAACCTTTAATTAATTCTTTTATTATCATGTAGGTATGTATAATTAATTTGAGATTATTACTATTTGAAAAATATTTTCCCGATGGACCTTAATTTAAAAAAGAGACGTGATCACCATAAACATAATCAGGTGATAGTATTAAAATCCTAGTGCTGTGCTTTTACAAATTTAACATTCGAAATTCCATACCGAACACGATATCCGCGTATGCTAGACAAAATCCTGGCAAATGACTATTGATTTTCGACGGACTGCTAAAATGCGTAGCTTGGACCGGCCTAAACAACCCCCACACCACCCATATCCACCCCGAATGAAAATAATGCGTCCATACCGAAATGACCAGTATCATAATGGTCGAAAAGTCCGCGTGCATTAACTCCCCACCTCCTGTACCCTTGTCCCCTATACTGATCGAAAAAATGCCCTCGTTCAAAAGTGCATCGCACATACATTCAGGCCAATATCGATTTTCCCGTCCGTCGATGAAAAAATCACGCACTCGTTCCTCTTCGTTCAGCCAACGTTTCGAGCATCGTGCCGTCCCGTTCCCATCGGCATTCGGGGGTGCGAATGCAACCATACACACAGATACGTATAATATAACGCACAGCCAGTTGCATTTTTAACCAATTTCGCAATCCAAAATGGCGACTGCGATTGCAGTTGCACACACATACACATACATACACTCTGGCGAACTTCTGTAGATGCATTTACAAGTGTCTGTTTGGTTGTATGTGAGGGGTTGCATTACCATGTGGACGGCGATGCAGGGGTGGCGATGCACCGCGGCGCGGGGCGAGGGCACGTATGTATGCATGTGATATATTGGGAGGCGGAGTCACGCTTATGTACAAGAGAATTTAGTTTTGCTGGACTAGGATCGAATGATGAGGAGGGATAGATGTGTGTGTGTGTGTGTGTGTGCATGTGTGGATTCTCGGAAGCGAAAGGGTAATTCGCCTCCCCCTACCACCCACCTCGCGGGGGGATCATCGTTTGTTGCGTGTTCCCGCAAACAGTTCCTGTTTTTAACATGAATTTTAAAAATTTCAAAAACATTACTCTACATCTATCCATCTTTAACAGTATAAAAAGTTCTTTAACCATTAGTATGTACGTATATACCATAAGTAACTACCCCAAAAGTTCTTCTTCTTTGGCCATCATCCCCAACAGTTCTCGTTCTCGTTGTTATCTTAACTTTTTAATTGTGTATTGCTTAATAATTACATTCATCACAGTCAATCCCAAGATTGTTTGGGTTTGCACCCTCCTCCATGTCTTCGTTACCAGAAAACTCAAATATTTTCAACATCCCCATTTTCAAGCAGTAAAATGCTGTTATTTTAAAAAAAGTTATTACATGTATACTTAATCCGAAATTAGTATTTAGCCTTTGAATACGTAAAGAGCCATCACAATCTTGTTGGTTGTTGTGTAGTGTGCTGGGAAGCACGCGTATTTATATTTCAAACCGAAATGATAGCCTGAAGTCATCGTAGCAATAAACAATGGCTATAATTATAATAAATTTCAATCAAACGGGCGTGGACTCGTGTTAGCTAAATGTACCTACAACTAACTATACAGACGATAATGTGGCCGTTTTTGCTCTGCGAACTTTTCAAGTGCTATTTTTGAATAATTGTCTGTGCACATACTGCACAATCGCGATTACTGGATCGATTATAAAATTAATTGTGCCTAAAGGAAATCTAATGAATTTATGAATTAATAATAATAATAAATTATTAGGGCATAAACAAAAGCAAAGCGAAACAAATTGTGTAATATTATAATAATTACATTCTGTAATCTAGTTAAGGAATTACCTACTGTAGGTACAGGGGCACTCATATTTTACTTATTTATTAATTGTAGTGGTTTTATATTAAATTATTTTCAAGATAGCACCAACAGTTCTGTCAATAAATCACACAGGATAATATTTATTTTAAAAAAATGTAAAAGGGGTTTGTATGCTTACAAAAAAGGTCCTCTACTATGCATTTTTAAGCTAAAACTATTTTTTTTAACATTGTAATACGTATAAAAGAAAGTCTCTGAGCAAACCAGGTCCTGGAGGTCCTCTCTGAATAAAATAAAATTGAAATAATTTTTCTTTCGAAGAAATTTCTTTTTAGAAGTAGATAATACATTTTGAACAACCTGTACAGAATTTCTAAAAATCCTACAGAATCTTTTGGATGCTACAAAAACTTTGGCAATGCCCTTGATTTAATGTCACATTCTCTTTAATTTAATGGTTCATTTCGTAAAGAGTTGTGGTCAATGTGCGTTGATTTAATTGTAAAATGTCTTTGATGCAGAAAATTCCATGTTAAACACAAAAGTTTCGCAGACAGTGAAAGCGTCAATCAGGTGCACATATTAGCATGTTGTTGTTGCCTTTGGGAACGAACCAAAGCAACGGTTGACTGTGTTATAAATGAACAACGAAACGGGACAAAAGTAACACCACAACCAACAAACCTCGTAGTTGACTTGGATGGCGAGAGCAGCGTATTCGATTTCGGTTTTTAATCCTGTCCCGAGTACATTTCCGTCCTGTTTATTCTAAAACCAAAGCTCGCGCACTACCCCAACCCCAACATTAGTTAATTTCGTTGGGAATCATCATACGTCGTTTACGTATACGTAGGCGAGACGTATCAGCGACCCTTTGACGTACAATAATACGTGGCAGCAGCACAACCATCATCGATCAGCTGTTTCGCGGTGCATCGATTCGACTATACACGTCAATTGCGGTGGACCTTACACGTATATGTGTATACGTGTGTTTGAGAGCTATAGGACATTATTTGCCTGCTACACGAACCGCGCTCGTTCGATGCAGTGTTTTACCCTACCCAGTTGAATCGAGTCGGTGCTGCAACACTGGAACACTATTTGATCACTAGACGTTCGCTCTCTCTTGTGTTGTATAGATACAAACAGCGAAAACGGTCTAACGGTGTTTAGGTTTCCGAAAGGTGTCCTGTGATCCTTTATCACACGACGCCCTTATTATGCCACCGAATGAGGCGCAAATTGAGGGCCGTCCCGCTTATTTAAAGGTCACAACTGTATCGAGATGACACTTTCAAAACGTAAGTGGTAATTGGTCAAGGTGTCACTTCAATTCTGTTATTGGTGCCTTCCAGTAATTATGAGAAAAAGTTTATGAATAAGACATACAAATTTGCCATGGAAAATCTACTTTTGAAAATTTTGATAAAACAATTCCAGATGATTGTTCTAAAAGTTATTCCAGGAAATATTAGAACTTTCCTCATATTCTCCAGACCAATTTCCCTGTGACTATCGCTTGTTATTGCTTAGAATCATGACAAAAAAACTTGCAGGGTCTATATAGAATATTCTATGATGAAATGAAATCTCAATGTGGTTCACTTTGTGATGACAGAGAAACTGAGTACCCACTGAGAAACATTTCTTCAAATTAGCAGATGATATACCAAAAAGGCTTTTAAGTTTTTTATCATCCCTTGAAGATTCAAAGATGATCTAGTCTTGTGGAAGATATGCTTTAGGTCTTACAAACATCCTCATAAAATCCTGATGATTGAATGAAGTAATTGAGTTTCTACTAAAAGGAATGTTTTTTCTAACCAGGAAATGATGTAGAGGCAGAACACCTTTAAGTTGTTTATCATCCCTTGAAGATTTAGAGAAAATCTAGTCTTGTTGAAGAACTTCTCTGGGTCTTACCAATATCCTCATCAAATCCTGATGATTGGATTAAGTAATTGAGTTTCCATTGAGAGGAATGTTTTTTCTAACTAGGAAATGATGTAGAGGCAGAACACCTTTAAGTTGTTTATCATCCCTTGAAGATTCAGAGAATGATCTAGTTTTGTGGAAGATCTGCTGCAGGTCTTACAAACATCCTCTAAAATCTGATGATTGAATGAAGTAATTGAGTTTCTACTGAAAGGAATGTTTTTTCTAACTAGGAAATGATGTAGAGGCAGAACACCTTTAAATTGTTTATCATCCCTTGAAGATTCAGAAATGACCTAGTTTTGTGGAAGATCTGCTGCAGGTCTTACAAACATCCTCATTTAAAAAACCCGATGATTGAATGAAGTAATTGAGTTTTTTACTGAAAGGAATGTTTTTTCTAACTAGGAAATGATGTAGAGGGAGAACACCTTTAAGTTGTTTCTCATCCCTTGAAGATTCAGAAATGATCTAGTTTTGTGGAAGATCTGCTGCAGGTCTTACAAACATCCTCTTAAAATCCTGATGATTGAATGAAGTAATTGAGTTTCTACTGAAAGGAATGTTTTTTCTAACTAGGAAATGATGTAGAGGGAGAACACCTTTAAGTTGTTTCTCATCCCTTGAAGATTCAGAAATGATCTAGTTTTGTGGAAGATCTGCTGCAGGTCTTACAAACATCCTCTTAAAATCCTATGATTAAATGAAGTAATTGAGTTTCTACTGAAAGGAATGTTTTTTCTAACTAGGAAATGAGTAGAGCAGAACACCTTTAAGTTTTTATCATCCCTTGAAGATTCAGAGATGATCTAGTCTTGTGGAAGATCTGCTGCAGGTCTTACAAACATCCTCTTAAAATCCTGATGATTGAATGAAGTAATTGAGTTTCTACTGAAAGGAATGTTTTTTTCTAACTAGGAAATGACGTAGAGACAGAACACCTTTAAGTTATTTATCATCCCTTGAAGATTCAGAGAAGATCTAGTCTTGTTGAAGAACTTCTCTGGGTCTTACCAATATCCTCATCAAAATTTGATGATTGGATGAAGTAATTGAGTTTCCACTGAAAGGAATGTTTTTTTCTAACTAGGAAATGACGTAGAGACAGAACACCTTTAAGTTATTTATCATCCCTTGAAGATTCAGAGAAAATCTAGTCTTGTTGGAGAACGTCTCTGGGTCTTACCAATATCCTTATCAAGGATGAAGGAAATGAGTTTCCACTTAGAAGAATGTTTTTTAAAACTAGAAAATGATATACAAATAGAGAACTTTTGAGATTTTTATCATCCCTTGAAGACTTAGAGATGAAATAGTCTTACTGAGGAACGGCTCTGAATTTTACCAAAATCCTCATCAAATCCTGGCGAGTAAATAAAGAAATTGAGAATCCACTGAGAGGAATATGTTTTCAAATCATCAAGATATTACAATGTACAAAAACAGGCTTCTTTCAGTTTTCTGACTTGCCTTGCAGACGTAGAGTTGATCTGGTCTTGTTGAAGACCTGCTCATACTAAATTCTAAAGTCTTGAAAAGGGAAAGTGCGTCATTAAGACCATTTAAAATCGACCGTTTGTTTAGTAAGGCAAAGGGTTAAATAAAACTGGGGTAAGACCGACCCCACTGTAAATCTCCGCGACGTCTTGGATGACGACGTGATGGTCCCTTGTTAATGTAGGGCAGAAACGGCGAAAAAATTATTACGAAAGGGGTCAGATTTCTACTACTACGAACTCCAGAAGACGAAACCGCACCCTGATGGTAATTACACGGTTGGAACGGTGCAGTTGAACTTATTAAGATTCCAGGGCACACGTTCCCATCATCGGAAAAGAAGATGAATGATAAAGGTGCAAAATTTTAAATATCGCCAGAAGAATGGGCCCTGTATTTTAAATAAGTTCTCGTGGCAAGAAAAACGAGCGGCACACATATTAAATATTCAACAAAAAGTATTTTTTTAGTCGATAAATAAAATACAGAGTAAACATAAGGATCTTATACATTGCCTCAATTTCACTAATAGCAATTTTAAATTACTTTCTGTTTGTTTATCTTATTACAGAAGGTTTTTTGTTTTACTCATAAGTGTATAACTATAAATAAATTCAATTATTATTGCTTAACATTCCAGTTGTTGACTTAATTACACACCAGCATTCTCGGTACTCTCAACATCACAAAGAATGTAAAAAGGTAAAAATTGCTGTCAATTACGGCACTATTTCTCGAATTGATTTAATTTTATTACTTATTTATTTAACTATTAAATTACACACGTGGTCTGCTTATGCTAATGATAAGACATAAGACGGGATGGGAATGACATGCATGACTCCATTTTGCGAACGGAATACAAATTTTTTTACCACATCATGAAAGACTAAACCAAAGAGACCATTATTTACTATTTTGTTTTGTATTTCGTCCATGGGTAACATTGACACGACTGAGAATTTAAATTTGCCATTGGGATTCCTAGAATCCTCGTTCAATGAAACAGATTTAGAGCAAATTTCACAAATAGATTAGCTCATCAATTAATAGAACCGATCATTTAATTTCAAATTTCTTGATTTTCGATTTGTCTTTTGCCGCTCCAGGGTCATAAGATACAGCTTTTTCTTTCCGTGTCATATTCACCGCTGCTAGTGATTCATGTCACGTAATAGTGGATGAAATTTTAAGGTAAAAATTTAAAGGGTCGTCGCTTAATTTTTAAAAAGTTGTCCGCCCCTTCAATTTTCATTAGAGGCGATTATTATCTGTATTTTTCGCGTTCCCCGGAGACGAAAGGGTGATAGTGAGATCAAAGCAAAACAAAAAAAAGCATTAAAATTGCGAATCGGTAATGTTCAGCGCATACTAAGTTTTCCCAAGTTTTATTGTTATTGGTCGGTCGAAGTGAGCTGGTGGCATTCCTGTCTGTGTGTAAGCCTCTTAATGGACTATTAAATTATGATCCTTGAACTCTCACTGATATGATAACATCGAAACAGGTCAGGACGGAATGTTATCGGTACGCTTCGAGCGGAAACTTTTAAAATAAAACTTTTAATGTGAAATTTTTTGACAACATAACCACGTTCATGACACGAATAGTTTCGGGATTTCTTTTCTCCGTGACTAATATCGTAGAACTGTTACAAATCTTGTGAAAGTAGAAAAATGTATTTAGACAGTGTTTTATACCAACCGGTAATCCAGTCATTTGTTTGTTGTATCGTATTTTTTACTACAGAAATCGATTCTGGGTGGAATTTTGAACATAATTTTCCTTTTCAGTTTTTTGATATGATGTATCGTTCTAGAGCAATATACAGTTAAAGTTCAACCAATCGGAGCGCGTTTTCGTTGCTGCTAATGCAGCGGTGACTCATCTCTGTTTCGTCTAGTTGCAGAAAAGATGACGCGTCCTGATTGGCCAAACATTAACTGTAAATTACTTCACAACTATACATTGTATTGAAAAATTTCAAAGGAAAAAGTCCTTTAGAATTGCACAAATACTCTGATGATACTGTTATTTTCTTAATTGTAATAATTTACCTGTGTGGAGCCTCGTATGTTGTTGAACGTGGCTCAGTTGTTTAAATCGTCGATCGCAGTAGGAGCATTTGTACGGTTTTTCGCCTGTGTGAACACGTATATGTTGAACAAGCTGATGGTTACTGCTGAAGGACTTTAGGCATTGCTGACACTGATGCGGCTTGACGTCCGACCTCCCTGTCAAGTCTCGATGCATCTGCATCGCCGAGTTCCTCATGAAGATCTGCAAATAAAAGACGAAACTTCTGTCAGGACGATGCCCTACATCGACATATGCGGTGTTTAAGTGAATGTCGTGTCGTGTATGTGATAATTATCTCGTTGTGTATGAATCGAGTGAAATTTTTACGGTTACTGTTTGCAATAGACTGGTTTTATTATTTTGTTACGATCGACGGTATTTTTGAGTAAATGTTCCGTAAAGAGGCTTTTAAAATTAAACATTCAAGGGCATGGGATGACGTAGGCGTTTCGAGTTCGAGTTGTGAAAAACAAGAATCTAAAAGAGACAAGGATCCCTTCGTTTTCTCTTGATAAATGTTTTGACAGCAGGCCAGAACGCGAAATACACTCTCATAAAAGTTTCAGCGTCGAAATCGCGAGGCAAAAACGGCTCGGAACGGAACGAACGGGCACCAGTAATGAAATATTAAAACTGAAGTATTATTTTAATAATGACGAATTAAAACGGCAGGTAAGCGCTCAAATCTAGAGAGCCGTGATTAAAAACGAGAGCGCAAAAAGGAAAAAGCCGAAGACGGATTAACTGAAAAAGTTGGAAAGAAATTAAACGGTCGAAGCGAGCGGACCATATCAGAATAAGAGCGAGAGAGAAAAGGGGTGCTCGCCGTCGACGGCTTCGGGACCCCTTTGACGGCGGCGACTACCAGAAGGGTTAAAGAATCGGTTCGACGCGTGCTACGGCACGACGGTGGCGGCGGCAGCGTCAGGGCTAATTCCACCCCCAGACCTGTCCAGAGAATGATCCTTTATTAAGACGGGCGCCAAAAAAAAACCGCCGCTCTTTTCGACAAGTTGTTTTGCTAATGGATACGATACTTTTTTCTTTTACACCACTTAACTCTCTCTCTCTGGGGGAGTAATTTGTGTAAATAATATTTTTTTTGGAAATGTTTTTCGTTCAAATACTATTATGCTTGGGGTTCATTAAATTGTAGATTCATAGAAACCGTTAGACGTGGATAGCAAATTTAATTTCAGTGGATCTCATCAGCACGCCTACAACGTCCTTGCTGTCTCAAAACAGCACAGTCCCTTTAAGAAATGAAAATTTGTGCTATCTGACTTAAGAGGAGTGTTGGTCCATTCAATTGTGAGCTTTTCTACCAAGGGGTGTCAAAGTTAACCACATTTTCTTCAGTTTTATGTAAATTAGGTTCAATTCTGTGTTATTGGCTAAAACTAACATGCATTTTGATTCAAAACCGGCGAAATCTTGTAGGGTTCAATTTGTGTGATAAATAAATAATTCATAAAAGAATTTATTCAGTAAGTGTGACAACATATTATTGACAGCCAAACGAGATACTTTTTTTTTGATTTTTTTAAGTGCGTAGGTACAAATTACAACCTATTATATATATATATACTAACATTAATTAAAGGGTGTGATTCTTTTTTGCGTCAGAATTAATTATTTCGATGTCTCGATCGAGTGCGTTCGAAAAAAAGGTAAAAAGGAGGGGTCCCGCGCGTATTTCCTGCGATATTCCCTTTGCATCGGAAACTCACCAGCACATGTATACATTACAACAACAGGCACATCCACAGATGTTTCGATGACCCATATATATAAATGTACATGTGTATGTGTATATTATTATCGCATGACTGATCTGTCGAATAATAATGCCGGACAATAAGGCATACCGCGCGGGCATTTTATTCCAAGTACTTACTTAGGTACTACTCGATCCTATCCATGTTGAATTATTTTAATTGGTTTCGAATCGAGCAGGCTCGAGGGTAAAAAATCAACGAGGAAACGCATTAATTAGCTTTCTAGATTTGGAAAGTGGGAGTGAAGTTGTACGCCGCGAAACGCTTTACATATCTGCGAACAAGCGTCTGTTAATTCCTTCTGCGTAACACATCACGTTTAAAATAAAAACAGTATGTTCAGAATAAAATCTACAGGGATCAATTCAATGATACGTATTATCTGCTATAACGGACAAAAGAAGTAATTTTGGATACTTAAACAAATGCCTATAACGAGCAACAACCTAACACATACTGTTATTTCCTTTTGTTCGGTTATAGTGGACAAATCGTCCTGTACCATTCCGATACTCCCTATATCCGGACTGTGTACAATGTAGCCATGACCAGAAATCGTTACGTGGTTAGTTTGTCTCCGGCACCGGCAGGCCATTACGTATTTGCACATAAGAAAGTAATGTAATTATCAGATACAGGTATTGGTTATAGGTACGCTACCTACCAATCAGTTCTAATGACTTTTTAATTAAATTCACTGTTTGCACTAAAGATGCCAACGTACGTACACACATGTGATTGGTTTTAAGCTGTGGGTAATTGTCGCGCGAACGTGAGAAACGGCAAAAGAAAGCTGTCCATGCCAGTAATTACACCTGTTGAAAATAGCAACTTCATTAGACAACGAGAAAGAATCGAAAATAATGAAAAGAAGGAATTTCAAATGCCGGCCATAAAACGATTCGAAATATTAAAGGTAAACATTTGAATAACCGATTGATGATATCTTCCTTATTCAGGGGCGTCTCATAAATATATCGATAAAGGGTACAATAAAAAAATTAAAATTTTGTGGAAGAAGATAAATTATGAGATACCTTATTATAAACATCATAGAAATATATATCTATAGACGTACACCATAATAAAATCAATTGTATATGACCTTATTTAAAGTATTTCTGTTAATCTCCTCAGCACGCTTATAACATGCCTAAATGTTTAACCAAAGAATCATATTAGGGTCCTTAACATCACAAAATTGACAAAATATGTCCCCTTTTTGTTACCTTTTACAATATTAATAAGAATATTTACACTTCATTAACCTTATCTGATGTTAAGTACTTAGTAAAAGAAGAGCAATTAATTAAGACTTCTTTACTAATTATATTAATAATAATTTAATCAATAATTTATAATATTAGGTATGTCATAAGTTTTAAGTTATTGTTGTCATTACGACCCGGAGTTATATTTTCCACTGCCAGTGTAATATATCTATCTCCCTGGGTGACGGAATTCCAGATAAAAAAGACATTATAGTTCTGTTTTACGAAAGACGGGAAGGAAAAAAAGGCGCTTTAAACCATTTCTCTTTGGATCTTCTCAAACACACCAGCGAAGGGACATAACTAATGTCCCAACGAGCATCCAGCTAGGAGATTTTAAAATAAATTTTAATTCTCTCCGTTTCCTCTGTTATTAACGATAATGTTGCGTGTTTACAAAGCGGTTGCGAAAACAACGAAATATTAATTTCACCGGCCAGGTACCTATCTACACTTACATTAATGTTTTATTATTAAGGTTAAAAATCTTGTTTTCAATACCTATATTACGGGAAGTCGTATGATTCAGGACGGATAGTACTTACAAACAAATGCCAAATGACATGGCTGCCAACTCCTCATATTCAGAAGTTTCAATTTCAATAGGTACACTATGATAATTTACTTTCACAGTCTAACGTATAAGCAAGAAGGATATGGTTTGTCGATACAGATTCCTGTAATAATTAAGAATTTTAAACTGATCCTGTCGGTTCACGGTTCTTAATGCCGCAATATCTAATCAACCCGCAAAAGTGCCATAAAACGTATCTCACAATTAATAACGTTTCCGTTAGGTTCTGGCTCCAAATTTGGACGGCATATCACATCGATGTACGAAGTGCTTATACTCGTTCCATGGAATAGACGTAGAGGGACGTCGCGTCGGTAGCTGCGGAGTGTGTGTAGAATGCAATTAAAATATGTTCGGATGGCACTTGCAACTCGTCCTTATAAGGACTCGATAATTTACTAACGCAATTAGACGACAATGCGAGACAGCTACTAGTGTGAGTGAGCGAGTGTGTGTATGTGAGTAGATCTTTGTACCTGAGGCATATCACATACTTAATCTCAGAAAAAAGGAGAAAAAGATTCGAAAGTACCATCAGGATAACTTCATTACGTGCAGCTATCTCTTCCGATGAGATCTATTGATATCTGGGATGACCTTTTGATTTGTTGGACGCATTTAAATGTTAATATTTGGTCATACGATAATAGACAAGTGTACTGGCTGTTACTAAATGCCCTTCGTAGGAATCATGCATTGATTAGGTTAGATTTTGATATAAAAGAACATCACTGGTAAAATTATCTAAAGCTTTCATCAAATAAAAGTTCAATCTTCGACTAAAAATAATCCTTAAGACTGAAGAAGACATCTCAAGATAATCATCTTTATTAAATATTTAGGGTATTTATTTTCCATTTTTATAAGGACCTCTTGCCATAAATAAAATGACCTTTTATAATATAAATATTAATTGAAAAGATTGAGTAAAATCAAAAAGTCCTCAAAGTAACTCACCCCAAAATATTTCGTTATGATAGTAAACTTCTTAATTACCTGTGAGTGATAATCGAATGCCATAGGCACTGGGGGATAATGTGGGAATTGAAACATCGATGGAGATGGTGGAGGAGGGTGTGTCAAAGAGGACGAATGAGATCCAGAAGTCGACTGGTGATATCCTGCGTACGAAGGAGGTGTTGAAACCGAACTCGAAGAAGTCCAACTTGAACTTGGGTGAAAATCGTACATTTTTGCGACGTTTCTTGCTTTTAATCCAAACAGATACAATACACTCAGGTTACACTTCACTGCTTTTAATATCATAGAAAGCACTGAATAAAACTATGTAACAGAAACTCCAAAATTATTTTCTTTCTTCGTGTAATCCTGCCTAAATTAATTATTTATTATCCATAGATACTTATAGGAAGTAGTAGTATCACATAAATTTTGAAAAATAAGCTCATAGCTGCAAAAGTGGTCAATCAAATAAGAAAATAAAAGGTTTTAAATAAAGTCTTTTAAATTTATCCACGTCCTGAAACATCCGGGAATACTTCAAGGTAGTACAAATAGGGGTTAATTTCTTGCAAAACATTTAACTTGAAGAAAGTTATATATATCAGAGGAAAAAATTAAAAAAAGTTTATTTTTCTTTCATAAACTTTGAGTACCTACCTACACATAAATATTTACTAACAACAATGTATTTATCCAATAATAAAATTTACATATCTTTAGTCAATAACAATAATAATTTGCGTTTGTTGAAATATATGTACCTACCTATAATTAATAAATAATTTAGTTGTGTATATGATCTATTTAATTAACAGTTGTGGGCACCGTTCTTATTATTATCAGTGTCATTTAAAAACTTGTGCAATCAACGACAGCTATAGTAGTACCTACCTATGTAGGTATCCTAATTAAACGATTGTAAGCAATTATTATTAATGCGCATGTATTGATACAAAACGAAATTAACATGTAATGTAACTAACTGATTAAGTGTTTTCATTCAGGGCGAAAAATTAAGTTCGTTAACTGAGACCTTCGTAAACTTTTCGCGGTACGAGATTTTTTCTAGTCAATTTTTCAATCATAAATATGCATCGATTTGGGCTGCGTATAGGTATTGGTGTATTAATTGAGTCACAATCTAAAATGTTAATTTTAAAACGCCTTTATCAACAACACGCTTTGTCCACGACCAATCAACCAACACATTCATACTTATATCTAATATAAATGTGACATTTAAATATATTTTAATATGTACTACAACATTGCGAAAGCATTTCAATATTTGACACACTTTTCGCCTGCTGCCGGATTGAAATTTTCTATACGTTCACTTTTATTTGAACAATAATAATTGTGCAAATCGGTTAAGAATGACATCATATTTTGCAATTGCTCCACCGTTCTGCTCTCCCAGTTAAAAAGAAAGGAAATTAAATCGTGTTCGAAAAATGAAGCAGCCCGCTTCGTTCCTTCGTTCCTCCTACTCCCCATCCCTCTTTTGCCTGTCCCGTCCCGAACAGAGTTAAAGAAAATGCCGTTTCGTTTTGTTACATCGTGATGAATATTATTGAACTATTGCGCCCGCCTCAAGTTTTATTGTTGTTTTTTTATAAATGACTTGAGCTCAAGCTTGGTATCATTGAGGTAGATAAATGCTCATATGTCGTTAGATACACGAACTTGAGTGGATGAATTGTAATAATATAAAATGCATATTTAAGGTTTTATAGTCTGATTCATATAAAGTGGCGGCTGTGGTAATAAACTTTTCAAGAAATTAAGTGACAATACCAATAGACAATAACTCTTATTTATTAGGTTTATCGTGGTAACTGAGATTTAGCAAGTGTTACAGAACCCTCAGGCATCTAAAAGATCGTTACGGTAATTGCCACTGAGATTTACAACCTGTCACAGTTGTGTAAAAGCTTTTATGTATTACTTTGATCTTTGCAGACATAAAAAGTAATTAACCGAATCCAAAATCCTGTTTCACTTGATTTATGACACGATTGACAATTCCAAAGATGGTTGCTTAGTGGCAGTTTTATTGCCCAAGCCGCCACTTTAAATAAATTACACAATATGTACTTTTTTTCCATCAATCCAGAAGAAACTACTCATAAACATACCATTAATTAAATGCTTTCTTCTTTCCTAAATATTTTCAAAATTTCTTTAAAAATCAAAAACTACAACCGATGGATCTAGAAATAAATCATTTTTGTACCTACCATAGAAACGCGACAAATTAATTGAATAAAGTTTTTTAAAAAAAATACCTAAACGTATCAATACCTACATGTAATTTCTTTAGCAATATAATTAATTTTATCAGCCTACAAAATTTTATTTATTTAACAAAATTATTTCGGGATGAACTCTATGAAAATTAAGGATAATTAACCACTGTTGCAGCTATCAGGAGCTTTATGAATTGAATAAATATATATTATTTTTGGGGACGAATTAAAGATTCACCATTTATCACATTTTGTCATCCCAGCTGATGTAAACTGTTTACAAAGTGTGACACAAGTAGCCGTCGATTAGATATCGAAATTTTAATCCAACTTTTTTGTTTCGATTCACTATCTCACTTTAAATAAGTATTGACACCGGTTCACAATAAGTACTTAAGAATGTATTTGTCGGGTAATTGTGTGTTAACAAAGCGCATGGTCGTTTTACAAGAGACCGGGTAAAACTAAAGCCAGAATTAAATTTGTTCCATATTTACAATAATTAATGTGAGACAAACACTAAAATAAATCAATATGTTTTATTAAGCATTCACGCAAAATTCGAACTTATTGTAATTAAAGTTAAGACAGATAAACTGAAAATTCGAACAGACTTAAGTACATACGTATGTGCATGTATGCAAGTGCATGCATGTATTTAATAATAATATAATCGGCCGGTCAGCTATTTACGCACTAATTTACTTAATGGGCTCTAATCGTAAACGATTATGCATTCTTTGCCTGGCCGACTAGATCTGGGTCAACATAAATCTGTAATTATGGGTACAAAATGCACTAATTTTTTTACTATTATTCCGAGAGACTGAAACAGAAAATGATCTCGGTTACGGTGACGTAAAACATGTGACATGCACGTTTCCAATTTATTGATTGTGACAATTGTGGCACAATCATTACATAATCGATTTTGTAAACAACCATAATATCATCTTCGTTATTCCTATATCCGATTTGTAGTAGAAACGAGTAATTTACTTATTCCCCTAGCGAAATAAGAGAATGTACTAGGGCCAGGTCATTTTAGGAAGGCAAGACGCATAATAATGGTTATTCATTTGATAACTTTATTGCTAAAATGTCATAAAATACCTGGGTTTAAGTATGTGTTTTGAAGGACTGAAGACGCCGCGGCGTCTCTAAACATCGACTACCACATTTTGTTTTATTCATTAAATGTCCCAAAATTGGAAATCAAAGAAGGTGATGATGGATTTTTTCATTCATTCGATTCATCCTTCTAAAAATTCAGTTTTGAAAAATCTCTTTTATATTGATTTCAAACTGTCTTAGTCCAAAATTTACCAATACGTTCGCCTTCACAATTTGACCCTGTTGAGACATTACATTTGGAAAACAAAAGGAACTATTTCGCCTGATAATTCTGAAAAATTTTTTTTGGAGTGACGGAATGAATTATAGAATGAATATTTCTTCGGAGTTTTATACTGTTTTCAAACGGTCTTAGTCCAAAATTTACCATAAAGTTCGCCTTCCCAATTTGATCCTGTTATGACATTTGGAAAACCAAATTAACTCTCTTTCACCTGACAATTTTGAAAAATCTCTTTTAGGGTGACTGATCAAAATATTCAGAATTTTATAATTGTTTTAAACTGTTTCAATCCAAAATTTACTATTAAATTCGCCTTCCCAATTTGATCCTTTTATGCTATTTGGAAAACCAAAATAACTCTCTTTCACTTAACAATTTTGACAAGTCTCTTTTAGGATGACTGATCAAAATATTCAGAATTTTAGTCAAAATTTTACCATAGTGTTCGCCTTCCCAATTTGATCCTGTTATGACAATTGGAAAACCAAAATAACTTTCTTTCGCCTGATAATTTTGAAAAGTCTCTTTTAAGGTGACTGACTAAAATATTCAGAATTTTATATTTGTTTTAAACTGTTTTAGTCCAAAATTTACCATAGAGTTCGCCTTCCCAATTTGATCCTGTTATGACATTGGAAAACCAAAATAACTTTTTTTCGCCTGATAATTTTGAAAAGTCTCTTTTTAAGTTACTGACTAAAATATTCAGAATTTTATATTTGTTTTAAACTGTTTTAGTCCAAAATTTACCATAGAGTTCGCCTTCCCAATTTGATCCTGTTATGACATTTGGAAAACCAAAATAACTTTCTTTCACTTGACAATTTTGAAGTCTCTTTTAGGATGACTGATCAAAATATTCAGAATTTTATAATTGTTTTAAACTGTTTCAATCCAAAATTTACGATTGAATTCGCCTTCCCAATTTGATCCTGTTATGCTATTTGGAAAACCAAAGTAACTCTCTTTCACTTAACAATTTTGACAAGTCTCTTTTAGGATGACTGATCAAAATATTCAGAATTTTAGTCAAAATTTTACCATAGAATTCGCCTTCCCAATTTGATCCTGTTATGACAATTGGAGAACCAAAATAACTTTCTTTCGCTGATAATTTGAAAAGTCTCTTTTAAGGTGACTGACTTAAATATTTAGAATTTTATATTTGTTTTAAACTGTTTTAATCCAAAATTTACGATAGAGTCCGCCTTACCAATTTGATCCTGTTATGACTTTTGGAAAACCAGAATAACTTTCTTTAGAATTTTATATTTACTTTAAACTGTTTAAGTCCAAAGTGTATCGTAGTTTGTCTTTTCAATTTGACCTCGTCATGTTATTTTGAAAATCAAAGTAACTATTTTGCCTGATAATTTTGTTGCTGGGACGATTTCGTAATAGTTATTAGAAGATACGAGAAATTTTTGTATCTTCACAAATTCTTGACCGTGACCAACGAAAACCGCTTGAGGATCTGCCAATTGCAATCAAATCGTTTTGATATTGATATCTGTCTATTCGTAGATAGAGATTGTTTCGTGAACTTTAGACGAATTATTGCGTTTTGATGTTATTAATATTAATTTATATCGATCTATTATGGCCTCCAAATGCTAAATTGTTAACCGAATCCATTTACAGGATAACTTTATAATTTTATCATCAATGTAATAAAGAAGTAGTTGCATCTCATATTGCTTAATATGTAATTCATAGAAAAATTAAAATTTACTTCAAAATTTTTTGAGTGTAGTAATGGAAATTGGCGGTCGATCCCTCTAGAGCAAAGCCGGGCGGTAAGGGGGAAGACTCTTTTTTCAGAAATTGTTTTAAACTCTATCTTCTGCATTAACCCTATATATAATATACGTGTTACCATTATTATGTATATGTATTGTGGCAAGGTGTTAATAGTGTAAAACTTTACAAACCCATTGGCTAGTGAACCGGAACGTCCGCGTTGTCGACAACTGGCCAAGTTTACATTTTGCATATACCTATTCCCCTTTTTTTAAATTTATTTATTCTCTTTCTACTCTCGTTGTTGAATCTCTCTCTCTCGCAAGAGCTGGCCGATCTAGCGGTATCAACCGTAATATCGTGTTTGCCCGGAAAATACTTTTTTTCCTGTCATCAGCCAGCATTTCAATTATGTTAATAACGGGGAGATCAAATGTAAATTGTGCGTGAATTCTCGTCATAATAATAATAACAATAATATTAATAACGCTTAACGAAACACAAATAATAACGCCTTTTGCTTTAATAATTACAGACCGTTTTGTTATAAATAATAAATTTTCAATTTGTTTCATGCCCATAAAAGTTTATGCAGATAAATGATGAAATAGACAGCCACCATAACCTCAAGTTAGGGGCAGTGGATATTTGTGGAGAACGGGAAAATTATTAGAATTTCTTAAAAGGGTTGTTATTATAATTATTATAATATTAATTAACATAACGGTTACTCACCAATAATAAGTTAATAAAAAGTTTTGAACTTCCGATTACCTACTGCCTAAAAATCTCAAAAAGATTCCACCTGCAATCAGGGCTTCAGTTTTCCTTTTAAGAATCAGAAACATAAAAACTTACTTAAATGCATTAAACTCGTTACTGTTCACTACTAATAAATTACAATATTGCCTTAAGTTTTTGCTCAAATAATGCCTGAAGGGTCTTAGATATATGACGTTGTTATATGTACGTGTATAATTATTTATTAATAGATTTTCAAAAGTTATTTCGCTTAAATAATAAGTTATTTATTTATTTATATAATTAATTAATGAATAGACTTTCTATATTTAATTAACACGTAAAACAATGAAGCTTTTCACTTTCTTTTTCTGTACTTATCTACGGTTATTTTTTGATGCAATATAGCGTCTTGTTGAAACAAGTACACCCAGCTTTCGTAAGTGGTGAATCAGTATGAAGTTAGATTCACAAATATAGGCGATGAAGAAAGTTAAAAAAAAAAAAGAGTTTGGCTCACCAGCATATCAATGGTAAGAAATTAAAAGTTAAATTTCAAATAAAATGTTAAAAATTTTGAATTGACGGATCTTTAAAACAAAACGATTTCAAATTAAAGAAACTTTTATAGGCCATATTTTTCTATACGTTTATATATTCAGAACCACAAACGTCTTCTACTGACTGTTACAAAGGCCGAAAGACATTGAAACGGTCTTAGTTTTAGGAAAAAAGTTTTAGAGTAGTAAACCACGGGATTGCTATAATTTTTGATTATGGAGGTTTCTAAATACCAAAAATTTACCGTAATTAATTCAAACTATTGACTGATTACTTATATCTTATTTTTTCTTTCGTTTTTGTATCTTCTGGTGAACTTCATACTAGCTCTTCCTTTTTGATAGTGAACTGTACCTATTTGAGAGTATTTTGTTATAAAAACGGTGTTTCTTCAAGAGGTTGAAATTGAAAAACATTTGAAGGTTCAAATTTTATCAACTGTTTCTCTATATTTCGGAGTAGAAAACCATTAAAAAAAACAATAACCTTCTATTGTTTTGAAGTTTTAGGGCTAAAGACTTTGAATCAAGCTCGATTTCAGTATAAAGAAGTTTCAGGGGTTGATTTAAGTTCATTTTTAGGGTTCCGCACCTCAACAGGAAAAAGCGGAACCCTTATAGGATCACTTCGTTGTCCGTCCGTCTGTCAAGATCCTTTTTCTAAGGATCGCGTGGAGGTATCAAGTTTAAATTTATACAAAATACTCAGATCTATTGCCCTTGGAGCTGTGAAAACATCAAACTTCTAAGCCAACGCAATCAAAAGATACAGCCGTTTATGCCGCAAATTTCCGCAAATTTTCGAATCAACACCTACAGGGTACTTCCCGTGAATTCAGAATCTTGAAATTTGGTACGAAGCAACGTCTTATAGCACAGATAAAAGAAAAATTGCGAAAAACGTAAATTTTTAGTTACATCATATAATAAAAACATTTTAAATAATTTTAAAGTTACTACCCCTTTCCTAATGAACGCGTAGAGGTATTAAATTGAAATTCATATCAAATACTCAGGTCTATAATACCTTTAATCTGTAACAAAATCAAACTTCTATGTCAACGCAATAAAAAAAAAACAGCAATTTAAGCCGCAAATTTTCAAACTCGCAACTACTCGCAAGGGAATCAAAACCTAAAGGGTACTTCCAGTCGATTTAGAATCTTGAAATTTGGCATGAAGCAATGTTTTATAGCACATATAAAGGAAAAATTCCGAAAATGTTAAATTTTTAGTTACATCACATATATATAGGTTTGTACGGAACCCTCGGTGCGCGAGTTCGACTCGCTCTTGGCCGGTATTTTTCTTTCGTATGAACTCAAATTCATGCTGGTACATTATTTATGACAGTCGACTGTACCGGTGTAACTAATTGAGGGTGTTTTGTTAATCTTGTATATTCAAAGGTTTTAAATTGAGAAAAATTTCAAGGATCGTACTTTATCCACTTTTTTTGCATTTCGAAATACAGGACCATAAAAAAAACGTTAATAACTCTCTACTATTACTGAGGGGTGAAAAGAAAAACTTTTGGGTGTTTTCATTCACACCAATGTTGGTGGGCGGACTGTCCCTCTGGCCTACACTTTAGTGCAAGGTCGAAGTGTAGGGAGGAAAGCTCTCTTCAGCCTCCTTTTGGAATAGTGGTTGGGGGAAGAAAGATAAGACGGACGAAATGAAGAAAGAAGAGATTTGATAACTACCTGTGGAATATTAATATCTCAGTAGTTGCCTAAATGATCCAAGGATCCAGAAAAACTTGGCAGTCGGCTTCGGATATGAACCGGTAATCTCCCGAATGCCAAGCAATGATCTATAGGCGGCTAGACCATGCTTAAGGGGAGGTTGAAGACTTTGAAGCAATTTTAATTTCAGAAAAAAGAAGCTTCAGGGATTGATTGAAGAATACTAAAATCATATAAGTTTTACAGTGCTACATAACTTCAAATTATTGACCAATTCCTAACACTTTCATCTTTCTTTCGTGTGAATCTAACTTCATTCTGGTTCATTATTTATAACAGTCGAGTGTACCTGTATATCTGACTGACGATGTTTTGTTTCCGTTTCTGTTTTTGTTTTTATTTTTGTTTTTGGTTGTTGTGTATGTTCGTCGACAGACCGGATCTCATTTTGTATTGCCCTCGCGACCGTTATAGCTTCGATAACAGTTTGTAAACAGTCAAAGGCGTAATTGCCCTCTTCGATCGGTACATACGCGTCCAATTGTCCTTCTTTTAGTTGCGATTTACAGCGTTTCTTCACCTTTCTCGCGTTGTTTCTTGGCAGAAACCAGTTCTTCTCGTTCCTGCCCTAATGCTCTTTGCGATTTATTTGAATATATTAGAAATGGTCGGCACAAATGCATCTATAAAAGTCCTACGTGTGTGAGTATTCTTATGTATGTATGTGTGTGAGTGAGTGTGGACCACGAAGACCTACCCGTGGTAATTATTGCCATTACCCACATATGCAACACCATGTTATGGTAACGCCCACGCGTGCTGGTGCTAAATGAATAACGAACAGTTCTTGTGGGTAATTGGAAATATTCTTCTTCCATTACAACTACCAGTTCACTATTTTCACGTTTTGCATAAGAGAAACGGCAAGTTGTTGACGCTTTTAATATGCAACTTCAATGAATTAATGAACAACAACAAGCAAAACGTTTATTCTGTTCTTATTCCCAAAAGAATTGATCTACATGTAAGTAGGTATGTTTGTTTGAACATACGTGGTACGACTAAGAAGTTGAGGAAAATAGTCAGACTTTGTGGTCGCAATGTAAAGGGATGGAAAGTTGAACTCTTTAATGTGTTGTAAGTGGTAAACGACCCCCCCCCCTTCTCTCTCGCTTTTCTTGCCATTATTATTTTTCTACCCTCCTTCTAGGAGGACAGAAATAATTTAAAGAAATGTTTCTTATGAAGCCACCCTCTACGTGTACAATTAACTGAAATAAGCTAAGCATTTTAATTACGTAGAATACCGGTGATAATTTAGTGTCACTAACAAGCCATAAACCGTGCCAATTATTGGTAAGTTATTATTATTCGTGATTTTGCGTAATTTTTATATAAATTATAATGTTGTTATTCTCTTATACCTGTGTATATAAATAAATAAAGCAGGCGTGTCTTTCAAAAGGTAATGGCCCAACTGCTTCCATCTACAGTTATATTTACATACTTACATATACATATAAGAAAGGTACGTGTGTATTGTTTATGTGTGTATGCGTGTAGTTCGTGTAATAAGACTGCGGAGTGTGCGTTAATCGCTCAGTTACAGTATGCAAGTGCAAATTAATCGCAAATTGTCGAAGCTAAAATGCTAAGACACCATATTTGTGCGTGCAGGAAGAAATAAAATTCTATTTACATGCATACGCATATGGATTAAGGTCGCCTGGCCATTGTTGGACGTGATATGTCTGTTTGGCTTTTCGTCACACGAGAACGCGTAACAACAACAAAAAAACTACATAATTAATAATAATATAAATAATTGGCAACAAAAGTTAAAATGATGGACTCAAGTCAATCGAAGTCGGTTATTTGAATCACAATGTGACACTAAATACATTATTGTATATGAGCATTTGTAGATATGTATTTATTTCATGTTACAGATAGATGGATAAATGTACAGTAGGTAATACACTTTCTTTAACTTTTTTATAAGATTTAATTTTTGGTGAAAAGACAAAGATTTTAGGGTACCTACGTTTTGTTAATAAATAATCGTAGAAACTAAACTGCCTAATTGCTTAATTGTATAGTACCTACCGCTATTACAAGGAGACGTTAAAATCGTGCTTTATTAAGAGATTCACCCAGAAATTCGACATATCGAAGTTGGAGCCAGTTATCAAGACATTCGAGAATAGAAATTTGAGAGTTCACGTATTTCTGATAGTTGATGCTATTGTCAATCAATTAGGTTCGATTTATCGAGTTATTGAAGTTTGATTGTATTTGGAAAAAAGAAATAAAGAAAGCAGAAGTGTAACTAGAAGGGTAGTTGAGAATGCGCATGCTTTCTCACCCCTCATAGGTAAGAAACGAGTAAAACAAAATCAAATCCATCTTTTTTGTAGGTAGCTAGGTACATATTTCAAAAGAATTGAATTATTTCCAAGTTCATTTTAAACAAACGTTAAAACTCTCGTAACTATTTACTAATAATAACTTTATATTTAAGAACGAGGACGCCGTTAGCTCTTGGTGAAACATTTTAATTATAAATTAAAATAAATAAAAACTCTTCCAAATGTTTCACAGTTTATTTTACTAATACTCTATGTACATTTCGCCTGATTAAGGCATCTTCAGGAGTAACAATATTACTGATTATTATATATGAATATTGTTACTCCTGAAGATGCCTTAATCAGGCGAAATGTACATAGAGTATTAGTAAAATAAACTGTGAAACATCTCTAAGAGTTTTTATTTATTTTAATTTATAAATAACTTTATATTATATAACGACGTATTTCGCAAATAGATTCAATTAGGTACACAACACATATTTTTGTAATTCTATCCTCTCGTATTTAATTAAACGAGTAAAGGAGATATTGCTAATTTCATACAAATGCATTCTTAAATTTTATACGGTCATATTAATTTGGTGGCGAAAATAATTGGTTTTCCATTAGAGACTACAACGATAAGTTAGATACGAAACCTGTAAACCTGATATAAGAAACTTTTTTTTAAATTTTGTGTTTCTTCTTTGAAATTATTTTCTATGTCTGCAATTTTTTTTGCAGTCACCCTACTTCAACACAACTGCAACAACAACCATCGTTAATTTTATTAAAAACTATTTCGATGAATGATATTTTATTACGTATAATGAATGTCATATCTATGTTCAAATTTATGTAAATTAAAATTTGTTATATTTTTATATAAAAGTGGTTTTATGCGAAAACTGTTTTAAGGGGATGAGGTGTGGCGTTAAGAATTGCGCTAATTATATCGTATTATAGTAGGTAGGTACGAAGAGCATCGATAAGAAACGGTGGGAAAACGAGCGTGAACGTGAAAATAAAGTCATAAATACCGTGGAGAAACAGAAGAAATTGACTAGCACTAATTGAATGGCTTTAATTTCTAGTTAAGAATAGAAATCGTCGTATTAAACAAGTCTTACACCATAAATTTAAAACAGCTTAGAAACCGTCCATCTCTGTCCGACATGTTCGCTATCTAATCGGGCTCATGACGGTCGCGAAACCGCGACACACACAGCCATACCTAATACACATAGAATGGCCTGTCTGTAATTGCCCTTATAAATTTCTAATGCATCAAAAAATTGCACACCACTCTATGCGTCGGCATTCTAACGACTGCGACATCCATCACTCACTACACATACATATACACATAAATATATAAAAGTAAATACATACATGCATAGGTACGTATACTCATCGAGACTCTTTTAATTATTCCGGCTAATTAACAAGATTATAATGTTTTACTTCTGAAACGTGTAAGTAGCTGCTGCTTACATGCATAAATATGGGTATATAATGCAGGTACACTTATGTACCTACGTGTATGAGTAAATTATGTGGCCAGTCCCTTTTTGCGTTAATTAGGTTATATTTCTCATTAATTTAGAAATATTCATGGGGCACATGTGTTTCGTAATCTATTGCATACTGCAAAAAGCACCGGCTTCATCTTTCCTGTAATATATTATTTTGTCCGGCATGGAATTAAAATTATAAGGATTAAAATGTCATTGTAGCAATTTGAAGTACGTACCTACGTAAAGGCAAATGAGATGTATAGTCAGGTTCGTGTAAAGTAGCAGCTGTGGTAATGAAACTCTCGGAAGATTTAGTTATGAGCTTATTTTGACGAATAATTAACCTCTGTTGTTCCAGAATTCGAAAATGCATATCTTAGTGTGAATTATGTAAAGTGGCAACTGTGGTAGTAAACTTTTTTTTAACCGATTGACATATCAATTCATAAAGGGAATGGTCGGAAATTTGGTTTATTATTATTCTAGGACAATCGCTTGTTGACAGTTTTATTACCTGGTCCGCCACTTTACGTGACTCAAACTATGTCAGGTTCATGTAAAATAGCAGCGGTGGTAATGAAACTCTCGGAAGATTTAGTTATAAGCTTATTTTGACGAATAATTAACCTCTGTAGTTCCAGAATTCGAAAATGCATATCTTAGTGTAAATTATGTAAAGTGGCAACTGTGGTAGTAAACTTTTTTTTTAACCGATTGACATATCAATTCATAAAGAGAATGGTCGGAAATTTAGTTTATTATTATTCTAGGACAATCGCTTGTTGACAGTTTTATTACCTGGTCCGCCACTTTACGTGACTCAAACTATATCAGGTTCATGTAAAATAGCAGCTGTGGTAATGAAACTCTCGGAAGATTTAGTTATAAGCTTATTTTGACGAATAATTAACCTCTGTAGTTCCAGAATTCGAAAAGGCATATCAGTGTGAATTATGTAAAGTGGCAATTGTGGTAGTAAACTTTTTTTTTAACCGATTGACATATCAATTCATAAAGAGAATGGTCGGAAATTTAGTTTATTATTATTCTAGGACAATCGCTTGTTGACAGTTTTATTACCTGGTCCGCCACTTTATGTGACTAAAACTATATTTAATTTATTTATTTATTTCTATGATTAAGAAAATTCGGACTCAGAATTTAATGTCACATAAAACTAAAGATAATAGCAACAAAAAAACTGCATATGGGCACCTATTGTCTATTTTCTTTAAAATAACTTCTCAAGCAATCAAACAGTCGCCTTTGTCAATGCCTAGCTGGAATTGTTTCAAAAGAAATACATTTTGGATTCTGTTTATCACTTATGCCTGGAAAAGCTTTTACACAGTTGTTTTCAAAAAACTGTTGCAAGGTCGTAAAACTTGAGGGCAATTACTGTAATAACCTTTCAGCTACTTAAACATACTGAATCTCAATTGCAAAGACAAATTCAATTCAGTAAGAATCTCTGACATTCAACCAAATGAGATAATAAATCAGTTGACAATTTTATTTCCTGGTCAACCACGTTACATGACTCAGACTATACTTATTGCTTATTATTAATATTATTATGTATTGTTAATGGTGACAAAAGACTGGAACTTAGATTCAAAGCCAAATAAAACCGAAGACATGACTAACAGAAACAGAAGTACCTACATAAGAACAAAACCTATTTCTGTTTTTTTTTTAAATATGGTGACTAAGGTAATAAAACTAGCCAGAATTATTAATTATACCACCATTCATACCAAAATTGTTTTTTGGATTCTGTTAACCACATGTGCATACAAGATAATTTAATAGCTTCTAGAGGGTAGCTTTGAAAAAAGTAATACATGGTTATAAATCTTGAGGGCAATAATCGTAATGGCCTTTCAGATACCTAAACACTTGTTGAATCTCAGTTCCGCAGATAAACTCAACTCAATAAGGATGTTACTTATTCGATCAAACATTTTATTGCCTGACCCGCCACTTTAAAAAAATGAGACAATAGGTACGATTCTTGTTCATAGACAATTAGAGGATAAGATGTATTGCCTTTTATGACTCAATCTTCAAATTGATAAATCAGGTATTGAGTTAATTTTATGTTTAGAACAGTGGCGCATCCAGGGTTGGAATCTGGGGACTGAGGGCTGGAAGGATAGATGTCAAAATAGGTATTTAAGTGTAAATTGTTTTTTGGCTAAAAGTTAGTGCAGAACTCAGCAGAAGCATAATTAACTGAACACTGAATATTGTTGAGATGCAAGAAAAAGTAGAGGGGTAGTTGACGTCAAGGAGACACTATAAAAAGCGCTGCTGCCAGATTGATCAAAAAATTTCTGAAGTAATTTAATATTTTTTACGGTCATGTTTGATAATTAACGGCCCCGCTGCAAATGCGTCACTGGTTTAGAAAAAAGTTTTTGTTCATTTCGTTTTATTGAGGTTAATAGGTAGTTAAAACAAAACATTTTATTCAAACCTCTGTTCTGTTAATTCGGCATCCAATTATCGGTTTTAAGTAAAATCGAGAACAACTCTTTGATCTAAATTTAATATTAGAAATCTTGTAGTAAAAATTAAGTTCACGACCTTATTCGATCGGCATTTCGCATTATTTGTTTAAACGCCGCCATCTGATAAATTCCAACATTTTCCTTGCTTTAATGCAATCACATTGTCACGTGTGCAGTGCAAAAAAGCAAATTAACTCTGACACGTTATTTTTAACTTTGTTGTAGGTACTTCAGCTACATACACGGCAACATTTATAACACATGTATACAAGCAAAATGCATACATACTGCATAGGCCTATACCACAAGACTCTCTCTTTCTATCACATTGTTTGCATCTTTCTCTGGACAAGGCCGCTTATACAAAGATCAAGCAGAGTAATGACTTTTATACCATCGCATTTTATTTTTACACGTCTGTATTTTTCAAGAACACCAGTTGATTGCCGCACGGTACTGGTCGCGGTTAACAACTTTTATTGTTCCATGAACTTTTTACGCGGTACATAGTTGGATGAATCGCCCGCCAACTTACTTACAATTAGACAATAATCGTATCATTATTGGTGCGAAATTCTGGTCGATACCTTCTTCATCGATAACGATCGATAGGTAGGTTACCCGACCAAACAGGAAATATCTAATAATATAATAGTTAATAGTTAATCCTGTTGACAATGAAATAAATTAAATTGACAAACGTACAATAAACAGTTGAGGCGTTTAGGGTGATAACTAGAAAATAAAATGGCAAATCAAATTAATAAGGTACTGGGAAAATTGCTGATAATGACTATGTACATATAATCGTAAGTGTATGATATATTATTATAATAGATTTAAAATACGTATGACATATGCCATCGGTAGGTCATCATCTGAAGATTGATTTAATTTGCACTTCCACTTTTTCTTAATACAACCTTAATCAATATTCGCATTTTAGACAAGTATCTACTTCATACTAAAAGGAAAAATTTAATTGCATATACGTATACTATCGAACTTGAATCACCATGTGGCCCAAAAAGAATATTGAGGTATCCAGACTTTTCCAGTTAGGGGCTGTTCATAAAATACGTTCACATACATAGGGGGGGGGGTCTTGCTGAGTGTGAGAAGATGTGTCAAGGGGGGCGGGGGGTCTACGGCAACGTGACTTTCCCCGTTCATCAAAAAAATTTTACAGAATCTTTGGACTTCTGATTAATATAAATATTATTTATTTGTTCGTTACAAAAGATATTGATTAATTTGTTTAAATTTTATTATGAAAATAAAATAAATATTTTTGACTATCAAAATTTGTGAAGTATCAATCAAAATTTATCATGTTCGGGGGGGGGGGGGGGGTGTTTAGTTTTTGTAACGTAATATCTACAAGGGGGTCATAGAAAGTGTGACACAGCGAGACAACCGGGGGCAGGGGGTCAAAAAAAGTTAATTTTAGCGTGATGTATTTTATAAACAGCCCCTTATTGAATAATTATATATAGGTACAGTGGCTTTCATTTATAACGACTTCGGTTGTAACGACCTTTTGGTTATAACAACATAACACATAAGTCCCTTGAATTTAAGGAGTAATTTAAGAAGAAAATTTGGCTGTAACGACTTCGGATGTAACGTCAATTTCGGTTTTAGCGACTAATTTTAATTAACTATTAATTACAAGATGCTAGAAATCTCATACTGACTGATACTGCGACCGAGTCTAAACACAAAACTTTTTTATCCTTTGTTTACATTCACAGATACTCAGCAGTTGTACTTAGTAATTGTTTATAAATGTTAAGGTTGATCTAAGAATCAGTTACTGGTTAATTTTCTTGCTGCCTAATTTCCTTCTTTCATTCTTTCTTTTTATATAGCGACTTCCGGATATAGCGACGGAATTTAATGGTATAGATATAGGTAATCTTTTTTTTTAGTGCACCACCACTTTTTTATAGGATTTAATTATTTAATAATTTTTAATCGATAGTACGTTTTGATGACAAGTAATCGTTAAAACTGAACTGCCTTACTGCTTACATATCTATTAAAAAGATTCGGTAAAATTGTACATTATTAACGGATTCCCCCAGAAAATTCAACCTATCAAGTAATAGAAGTTCGAGGGTTTGAAACGAATTTCTCATAGTTGATGCTATTTCCAACCAATTTGATTCGATTTATCAAAAATTTAACTTATCTACATTCTAGGTATTAAATTTTTACTGTATGTAGGTAGTATCGAGCAGGAATCTTATTAACTCTTTTTTAAGCTACTTTAGTTCAAATTTCTGCTTCTAATATAACTACAACTGCCCCTTTGTGTCTCAGAAGGTGTCGTACCGTCCAATATTTCCCTTTCCTTAGTGCCCACGATAGCATCCTGTCTGATTTCTGACTATTCACAGCATTTTCTCTTTTCTGACCTTTTCTATCGACGATATGATGTTTTCAATTTTTTATCTTCCTCCCCATAACATTACCCCTCACCGTCCACATTTTGCAGGTCTATGGGGCTGCTTACTATTGGTATTTCTAGGTTGTTTTACATAAGTAGGTAATTCCTATTTGTAGTTTTTTGCCTTCAACTTTTGGACCACCTTGTTCTTCCTTTAATCACAGTATTGTTTAGAATGTTGTCTGTCTGTATCAATTTGTGGGTGTTTAGGAAGTATTGTGGAATTTCCAGAGCACGCCCCGTATCTGGAAATAATACGGAATGACCGGGCGACCCCGTTTAAGTACGAACTGCGTACGCATCTGCTGCTTAAACATACACACACGAATATGCAGTTTGTGCACATGTACGTAGCCTGTTGCAGCCGCCCTCTTCTCAATGCATGTATGCGTTATACAGTGTGTGTATGTGTAGATGTGTAAGTACGTGCAGGACAAGCAAATATTCTTTTGCTATTTTTGTTTGTTTTTTAAGCAACTCGCTGCTTTTTCCAAGTGTATTAACCTGCAGTCGGTCAGCTAAGCGGCGACACGCAGACGCCTCCAGCGCGTGTACGACTCGTGTGGGCCGCTGCCTGCCCGACTATAACCTATCTCAAGAATTAAACTGTTGACTTATTTAAAAATAACGCATATATGTTCCTTACCACGGATTGCTATCCGCACAAACGTGTGTCCGTGTCCCTGTTGCTGATTTACCTACTTTTTATCATTTCACTTATCTAACCACAATTCGACCCATAAATCTGCATATTAAAGAAGTCACAGTTTGTGACAGCTATTGTTTATGTCTCATAATAATCGTGAACCAGGAGGAAAACATAATTTGAAAATTATAGCCTAATCTAACCTAACATTGCCTTGCATAACCTAAGCTGCCACTTTACATGAGTCAGACTGCAGATATTAATGGGCTCTAAAATCCATTGGACACCTTTTTCTTGAGAACGTGACAACTTCATGAATTTGTATTAGTCACAATATAAATATGTATCTACCTATAAGCAGTTTCTTGTCATATTTTTTTGATGCTTGAAAAATTGATATCGACACCCTTTTTAGTTCAATAAAAGATAAAAAAGTCAACTACTTTTTAATTGCAATAACTGGCCATTTAATGAGTAAAACATTGTGACTTTTTCGAGTATATAAATATAGTTTTTAATGCAAATATTTATTTATATTTATTTATTTGTAAACTAGTAGATTTGTGCATACTGTTTATATGTCAGTGAGCTGCAAACACTTTTTTCATTAATTTAGTGTGTTGTTCTTATTGTTATTATTGTATATTTTTGACGACACGTTTATTAATTAATAACTATTTGGAGTTTTGTTACGCAATCGTTATTGCTTAATTGTTAATTTGGGTGGTAGCCCTTGTCAGGGTGCAGTTGCTATAAATGGCCCTTTTGTGGAAGCGTTGGCGTGGCATGATGCGATTTTCCGGATAGTGCAGCTCCTTTTTGGGATCTGTCGACGAGGATATATCGAAGACATCGCGACATAATCGGACACACAAGTGTGTATTATACGAATTTAATAATGGACAAGAATACCATTAGCTAAGGTTCATTTAAGTCTAACAAGCGTGAAAGGGTGAGATAAAGACAGAATACTGATCATCAAAAATGGGAAAATATCTCATATGTTTATGACCATCCATGCGATGGATATTAGATAAAAGAATAAAAAATTCGCTATTGACTTTGCATTGGAATTATTTTTATTTTTTGCTTTCCTATGAAACTAACAATCGTAAAGGGATATAAAGAAGTTAATTGGGTGTCCATATTTTCATAAAATTTGTTTATGTACTAAGTGCGTAACAATTATTTATTATGCACCCCTTGATTCAGTTCCAACACCTTGTTTTTTGTAACGGATTCGACTCCTGAATTAAATACGCACACTTTTCCTTAACCGTATTCAAATTACTATTTATTAATGTTTGGACGTCCCTTCCATTGATAATTAACCATAAACGGTCATAGCCATTTTTAATGGGCAGGAATTAATAAATATACATAAATAAGTAAATATCATGTTAACAAGCTGATGTTCGTTCAGAAACACTAATTAAATGATAGCATATCTTTGCTGTTAATATTATGTTCGTGTGTTTTTTTTTCTTTTTAATTTTATCGTTCCGCAAGTGGACGTAACTTAAATCGATCGCTGCTTTAGGAAAAACATGCCAAATACGAATTAATTGCAATTAAGGGCGTTATTTATTAATTATACCGACTTGTTACTACATAACACGAAACTTGCATATGATTGGAATTAGCAACTAGGTATATTTTGACTAAAAAGAAACCGACACATAAGGGTTGCAAGTGAATTTTTTTTTAACATAATAATGTAAGAAAATTGTTTTCCAAAGTTCCTATAATACCTACGTCAAAATCAAGAGTAGACAAATAACAGTAAAGTAAATGGTAAAACTGCTTGTTCTGCGTTATGTTTATTATTACACTTACAATAAGAGTAAATACCTACATACATACGTTTACTTGTTACATGAACGTACTCTACTGAATAAATTTATTATTTCCGTATTACAAGTTGGTTTGGTATAATTGCAATGAATTACATCGGGCATCAAATCGAGATAAAAGAGTAAATTAGTTTTTATATAAATAGATATATCTACGTTACATATTCTGTTACCTAGTTCATTTAGCGTAAAATAATCGTTTAGAAAAACAGCTAGTAAAAGAACGTACGTCGTCGATTCGATCATTAAAAAAAAACTGGTCATAAAAAAGAGATAACGGGGATCACTAACCTACGACAAGCATACAATACGTGACGGTAAAAAAATGTCGTTGTGTAATTACCAGTAACTAAATAACAACTGCCGATAATCGTTTTCCTTGTAAATAATACTTGAACAAGCACCTAATAAAGCAAACAACAGCACAACGTTTAATTCACTTAATTAACCGATGAATTGTTTTGTTTTTTACTCTGCGTAATTATAATAACAGAGAGCTGGTATTAATTGCATTGGATTGCGTATGCAATTTTGAAGAACTTTTTCCTTTGCAGTTTTTTGATATCTCCCACAGTAACCGAGTTATTAACGATTAAAAATTAACCTATTGCAAGGCGGCTTCTTTGCTGCAAGTAGAAGCATCTATGTAAATAGATTATTCACATATGGCGATACCTTCGTCCACTTGCAGCAGAATACGCGCGCCCTGATTTGTTACTGGGACGTGTTGACGCCTACTATCGCTTGCAGCAATAAAGGCGCGGTATTATTGGCTACCTCTATGTGGGCGACATGCATCAGGCCACGTCCACTTCCGCTTGCAGCAAACAGTGCGCGTTCTGATTGGTTTCGTGTTTAATTTGTTAATTACTCGACAATTACGCATCGTAGCGAAAAACTTCAAAGGAATGTTTTGCTTGAAATTTGGAAAATAATCCGATGGTGTATAAGTGAACGTTATCCGCAAGACAAAATGGTTTATTTATAAAGTAACAAAACTAAAATTTACTAAGACAGCTAAAAGACTATAAAGTTGTTCTTATTTACTTAATTAGTTAAGGTTAAGAAACAATTTTCCATACATCCAAGGTCCCGCCGTCGTTGGTAAATAATAAAATCGACCCCCTCTCCCTTGTAAATCCCTATTATCATAATCCAGCCTTCATAGTGGAGTTTTTACTAATTAGCAGCACTGCTTCCATATAATTATTAGTTCGAAAACGATTTACACCTTGTCTACCAGTTCGATTGCGACAGAAAACGGTACTACAGGTGCAATTAAGGAATACCTGTGTTTCTATATGTATAGAATGGCCAGTCGTGTACAACAACGTACAATGTTGATTACATACACACCGTCATATATGTACATATGTATGTATGCGTATGTGTACATTGTGTATGAAGCAGTCTATGGTGAATTTCATAATTTGCATAGAGCGTTGACGGTGCTGCTGCAGGGGAATAAAAAAAACAAAACAAAGAAATGAGAAATTTTTAAACAGTATTTTAACGGTTATGAGAAAAGTTCATTCAAGTTTGCTCAGGTGATTTAATGGAACCCAGACAGAAAAGAAATGCAAAACAATGAAATAGAGACTAAATTTAGGGAGCCAGGAAGACCTGGGTGGATAAGGGGAGTTATTAGGGAATTTTTTGTAAACCAAAAAGGGTTCTCGTTGGGCTTAACCCTAGAGCTAAGGATAATCCAAATTTCTTTTTTAATGTTCTATGTATTCTTAAGAGCCATACGCCCTTATTCAGTCCCTGAGAAAGATGCAAAAATATCTATATCCTTAGGGACCTTTTTTGGTCCACAGTGACTTTTTTAAGTAGTTGATAGAATTTGCAATGTTAGCACATCCCCGCCTGTATTTTTTTTCAATTTATTTATTTAAAAAAATTTTATTGTAAAAAACATGATCGACTTTATTATTTATTGTACTCTCTCTGTATTAAGTGCATTATTCTCCTGATCTTATTGTGTTTTTAGGCCCGCCCCGTAATATGATTAACATTAATAAGACATAATGGTCATTTGCATACGGTTGGCAATAGACTCGATGTTGTATGTGTTCGTATCTGATATAATATATTGTTTGCTTCATCCGATATTGTCAGTAACAACAAGGTGAAGACTACGAATTGATTGAATTATGCGAAAAAAGCGTCTGAATACTAAACAAGTATCAGACAGCTCGTTTCGTTTCTGTACAGTTTCGATCAAATTTTATGCACATATTTAGGCAGACAGTAATGAAAATGCAGGAATAGTTCTCTCAGTTAACTTTTAATTAATTGCCAGAAAATTGCCAGGGTTGCCACTTGAATATTTGTATTTATTTGCTTCTGTGCTTTTCCATTTTCGACTAAATGTAATAAATTTCAGTCAAAAAATCGTTCTTCTAAAAATAAAGTGTAATCAGAATATTTCGAGAATATTTGTCAACACTGCAGCCCCCTCTCCTGAACCCACAACAAAAGCATTCCATCCAAACTTTTGAATATTTTAAGAAGTTCACATAGTGCTTAGGTGAAATTAATTACGCTATTGTTATTATTATTATTGTTGTTGTTGTTGTGACCATGTACCTAAACATTTTTTGTTGATGTCACTGTACATTTTGAGTTTGTTTTATAAACGTGTTCACGTGGCGCGATCGTTGCATACGAACGGGCCCCCGATAGAATCTGAATCGTCGATTTGAAAAAAATCCATTTTCTATTGTATGTAGGTACGATATGTGAAACTATTGTGTTTGGTCCGCTGCTATAGGTACACTCCGGCGATAGGATCGTTCCAATAGTGGGTCACAAAAGTGTCGTTACTTGTACCGAGTCGTTCTTAATTTAAATGCACGTTTTTACCGCGAGATTTTCGCGATAAGCTAAACTGTTCCGGATTTTTCCGCGACCATATTCTGCTTGTATGTTAATCGCTCACATGTCCACTCCTATCTCTTTGTTTACGTGTGTGTATGTATGGGCGCATGCACAAACACACCACAACCGTCATATTCGAGTCGTGTTTTGAGTCAAATAGTCGACGGTTTGTCATAACGTCGCTTGTTTGATTTTCAATTGATTTTTTATTCTCGAATAATTATAATTCTTACTACATATCCATAGACCATTATCTGAACTTTCTAATATTGACTTTAATAAAAATGAATTTTCAAGTATATTCAACTTTTAGACTTATCGCACAGATGGTTCATTATTCGATTTTTTTACTCTTGTCGTTCGAGTTTCAAATCCATTGCTAGTGAGTCAACAAATCACATTATCACAGTTAAGTGCTACTCATCTATATTTAAATTGATCACATTATCAAACACCCTTCGGTTGACAAATTGTGAATTGTGTCACCCATGACCCATTTACTGATCTTACATGGTCGATTAGTAGACTCACAGTATTTCAATGATTTGCTGGCCACATCGTAAAATTCAGTCGATAAATAATCTGGATTTTTGGTGAAGTACTTATTCGAACTTAGCTCTTTTGATGATTGAAGTTCTCGAAAACAATTTTAATGTACGTGGTCGACAAGTAGACTTACAATATTCAATTTTCAGTTGACCACATTGTAAAATCCTCGCTCATTAGGTGAATTACATACTCGAATACTGCATCAATGATCGATTAGTAGACTCGGAGTTATTTGATTTTCAGTAGAACATATTATAAGGTTCAGTTGATAAATAACCTCGCTTGCTTGCTTGCTGAGTTACATACTCGAATATCACTTGAATATGCGAAGTTGATAAGTAAACTCACACTTACTCGATTTTCAATTGATCCCGTTGTAAAATTCGGACATTCAGATAATAAACAATTTCACTCATAAATTGAGTTACATACTCGAATACTGTTTCAACTTAATGATCGATTAGTAGACTCGGAGCTATTTGATTTTCAGTAGATTATAAGATTTAGTTGATAAATAACCTCGCTTGCTTACTGAATTACATACTCGAATATCACGTGAACATGCGAGGTTGATAAATAAATTCAAACTAACTCGATTTTCCGTTGTAATATTGAGACATTCGGGCAATAAACAATTTGATTCATAAGGTGAATAACATACTCGAACTTAATAATTGATTAATACGTCAGAAGTTATTCGATTATCAATGAATTTACATTGTTGATTAGTAAATTGTCGACGTTATTTGATTCTTTTATCATTTTTGCTCAATGAATAGAAAATTCGATCATTTTTATTCATTATTTTCAAATTCATCCATCACGATAACCGATTGCTTTTACGAAAAAGTGTTAATCTTCGAATATTGCTCATGGAGTTGATTAGTCGACTAACAACCGATCAACTCATTTGGCATTTTACAACTACTAATGAGTGGTTGGTTAACCGTCAACTTCGGTATTTATAAGTTTATGCGCCGATGTAATTGGTCGTTCGAGAATTCTTTTAATATTTAGTTGGTCATAAAGTACCTAACGTGTATTATTTTGAGAAGTGGTAGGATGGGGGACAATTTTCACGTTTATCAATTATCGATTTATCCTTGTGCAAGACGAGTGCTGGTGGTGCAATCGGCCGTTTATTAAATTTTTAATTGCCAGTAAGACACACTGATTGGTTTTTATCAACCCATTATCTTGTTATTCGCGGCCGTTTAGGTAATCGCTAATAAGAATGACTCGGTACATTTATTCTTAGCGGTTTTTCGAGCTATTAGCTTTTATACGTACATGCATGTAAATAAATAAATTCCAGTCAGCTCGCGAACGTTTGTACGTGTGCATTTACGTTTGTATGCGTCTATTACAATATATTATATTATGAGTGTACAAACAAGTATGCAGTTACATAGACGAGCGAGGGAACTTTGTCTGCCAGCATGGCGCGCACGCTATTATTAGATACAACAGAGAGCAATAAATAATGTATGTGTAAAATTACGCCCCGAAGGTAGAGGTTGTGCTCATTTATAGTGGTTTATAAAAAAACCGTAGAAATTTATTATTCGATCTAACGCTATCGGCCGAGAACAGTTATGATAATTTCGCTTAACTGGTGGATGATCGTAATTAATACGTTCTTCTCGATTAGCTCCACATCAATAGTCGTCTGGGACTATGTGGCCGAAGCCCATGCATGTTGTTGTTGTTATTGTGCGTATGTGTATATTTGAGTGATGAGTTTTTTTATTCTTTGTTCTACCGCCAATGAGTTATATCGTTATCAAGGATGGACCCGCTTCCTTTATCGTTTATCAGCGACGGCGTGCCGACATTTCCGCTTTTTACCCCATAAACAACACCTTTATTTTATAATTTACGCGTTAGAAAATTACAGTCATAAATAGGAAAATCCGAGGATAGTAGATACCTACCTAGGTATGTAAGCAAGAGTTTATCGTACCGAAGAGGAAGTTGGGAAGAAATTATGGCAAAACAACGCTAGTCTTTATTTTTATGTCTCTAAGTGCCATTTTATACGAAACGTTAGTGATGGGTGACAATATTTTTGTAAATATTTAGAATTACAAATAAAAACAAATAATACAATATGCATGAAGTCTCATTATAGAGTGTGGTGATAGATTTGAAATCAAATAAGTTTCTTCCATTGTGAAGCAAAACATCGAGTGATAACTATCTAAGTTTACAATTAGAAAAAAAAAATTCTACCCGTGAAAAACGCCAATTTCGCTTAGCCATAAATCAAATGGGAAGATTTATTATTCTTTTCTAGTTTAGTTCCTTTTCATCATCACAATATAGTTTTTAGGTGGACATTTATTGTTGTTCTGTCCATTGTTCTGGCACTAGATTGATTAATTAGCGGTTGATTTTATTACCTGACATTAAGGTGTTGTAACATATTGTTTCATTAACACTTCAGTTTATTTTCCGTCCGAGATAACATATCAAATATGGTCACGCGATATTTTCAGACAATTACCTGTTTATACCTATACTAATACCATGTTATTTGTATATAGTTAAGGTACATTTGCTCTTATTTATATATGGAGGTTATTCGTGGTTAAATCGAGTATTTCCCGCCCCTTAGCTGTTTTAAATGCAGCTCACATTATCCATCTTTTGAACCCCAAAATTAGGTACCACGGAGTGGGGATGAGAATGAAGCAGATTTTTTTAGAATGTTACAGGAAGTTCAAATATGTTCTAAGAAGTAAAATAATGTTTTATTATAGATAACATTTCAGAATGGTTTGGCAATGTTCAAGAATGTTCCAGAATATTTAAGATCATTCAAGAATGTAAAAAAAAAATAAGAAAATGTTTTGAATCATTATGGAATGTTCCGGATAGTTCTAAATTCGCGAATATTCTAGAATGTTCCATCGAACGTGTAATATATTCTTACCCGGGCACCACCGGGTATTGCTGCTAGTAAATATCTAATATTTACTTTTGTATAATTATGGTCAATTTATAGAAAATGCCCAAAGAATATGTGACTGATTTACAACCAACTTTCACATGGCAAATTCTTATTTATTGCAGTTGCTTGAAAATTGCAAAGAAATGATTGCTGAAGCAATAAATTAGAATTAAGCTGACTATTTATTAACCTGGAAATGTCCCCGAAAGGTACCATAATTACATTTAATTTCTTAGTAGGTACAAAATTGAAAAAAATTGATTGTCTTCGATTACACATAATTGCTACAGCAATAATAACAGACAAATAAATAATGTAAAAATGATTTTTGTTATTACGTATCTTTTTCTTCAATTTTGTTTTGAGGTAAACTTTTGTCTCTTCCGTTTGCCCCTGACTCTAATGTACCGTTCATTGATTTTTTTTTGTATCGTTAGAACAACTATAGTCTGAGTCATGTAAAGTGGTGACTCAGGCAATAAATCCGTCAGGATTTTATTAGTGCAGATGTCAGTCAGTTTATAAATCTTTTAAAGGTTGCCACTTTAAACTAACCGCACTATAGATCGATATTCTGTTTCTTTTACTCTACTATTTAAAATTGTTTAACCAATTTTTGCTGAGTACACAAATGATTATAATAATACGAATATAATCATTTCAAACTGACCGTATCAGCTGGTCGATTATCTTTTAAATTTTCGCAATACATTAATCAAAATCTTATTGTGTTGGTGTCAAAGGTTTTCTGAACAAACGTTCATGTTAGTTGATGTATTGTACAAGATTATTATCGTTAAAGGTAGTTGTTTTTAATTCTTTTTTTCAATTTGGAAAATAGTATCGCCATTGTTAGTTGTTTTGCAATATCGTAGTAAGCGACCTGCATCACCGTCGTTTCTTTAACCTACGCCAGAGTTGTAATCGGAAAGCTAACATTAATAATAACCGACCAGGTGAGAGGCACTTCATTCATTATACCTGCTAAGTAAACTTGATGCAAATGCATAACGTACACAATCACTAACTAATATGTGCGCCCAAACAAAAGTTATGGATCTTAATAGAAAGTAAAACGTTTTCGATGCTTGCCGGCGACATTTGTTGCATAATTTCTTTAATTTTTATACAAAGAAATGCATTTGCATCAGCCCATGCGTAATTGCGTACATATATTATTCAGTCACTTTTTGGTAGTTTTATTGCCCCAGTTGCAACTTTAAATTACTCATACTATAGGTAGATATATTCAATACCTGCGACGATTTATTTATCAGCATAACTATTCAAGTATTTTTACAATAATAGGTACCTTGTATATGTATAATGTTGGTCGACGCATAATATGCTTAATCATAAAATTTTAATGTACAATAATATCGTCGTTGTCGTTGTGTAGAAAAACACAGTAATAGTAAACATTTTTACGCTGAATATAGCACGAAGTATTTTTTTATCGTTCGTTGATATAATTTCTGCTTTTATAGGGTAGGTCAGTAAACTTTTATCGGAGCTACAGAGTCGCTGTTATTATTATATTGTGTCGCACGTGAATGCCACGCATTTTTACAAGCTACAGCATTTCTAAAACCTTTTTTTATCTTCTCGTTCTTTTCAGTCCAAACCGACTACTCGTTACACGGACGGTCATTACGTGAACTTTTTATTTCCGGTTAATTAAAGCACCTATCTTGTTGTTCCCTGCACACTGACAAATTATCTTCGTTTAAAAAACACACGTTAATTTTAATTTCTACTGCACAAAAAAGGGAAAAGGCGATTTTAAATTTTATTAAATTAATTATTCAGTACCTATCTACATAATAATATAAAGAACTTTAATACGAATGATATTTGTATGTTTTTAATGTGCAACAATTAATTGGAAAAGTTCATTGCTCAACGCGTACAAAGTGTGTCTAAATAAATAAACGACATGTAAAGTAAACAGGAAAAAAGTTCTGAAACTGGTTAATAAGAATTAGATCAAGGAATAAATAATGCACTGGTCATGCAATTAATATTGTCCTAATAATAATGTGCACTGTAAGAAATTGCACTTACAAAATGGCCAGTCGATGCATATTAATTGTTCAAACGGTATCAAAAAGCAACTATATCAGGAGATATAATTTAACTCTGGTAACTTTGCATATACGTACACTTGCATACATGCGTATACTGCTGTCACTGGCCGTTCTTGTTTGCAGTTTGTAAATAAGTAAGTACATTTTGCTTCAGGTTTTTACTCGTACTTGTGAAATTACAAGTTCTTGACGATTTTTCAACTAGAACACTAGTAATAAATCGTTCTCTTTATGAGATAGTCATTCAAGTTAACAAAAAAAAAATTAAACGAGAAAAGTGAGATTAATTTCTGCGCCGAGGGTTACGTACCTACCCTATTAAATACGTTAAGTACTTTGGTGAGTATTAATTCTATCCCACCTTCTAATTTCAATCCCTCCAATCATATTTCAGTTTAATATTATCATTATCCGATGATATAAGGTAGTGAAAAATTATTTTGACCATCAGAAAATTTAAATCAGTTTAGTAATTTGTACAGTCGACTAGTAAACTAATCATCCATAATTGTCTTACAGCCTAAGATTTAATTTGCACTAGTTAATAGAGCTTAAAATTCATGTACCTAGAAGTCATAGTCGAGTTATTTACTTTCCCCATTCGAGTTTTAAACTTAATGAATGAGTCAACAAATATTTGATTTTCAGTCGATCGCATTGTAGGATATTGTTGATAAATGACCCCACCCATTTATTTACTGAATTACTGACGTACTCGACACTAACAGTTTTTCGATTTTCAAGCGCCACATTCTGACTTTCAGTTGATAAATAATCTCACCCATTTTATTGAATTAAATACTCGATTACTACTTGCATTGAATACTCGATACTCCTCAGAGATTTTCGATTTTCAGGCGTCCACATTCTAATATTAAGTCGATAAACAATCTCGCTCATTTAGTTGAATTTAATACTCGAATACTTCTTGAATTTGCATGGTTGATTAATACATTTACACTTAGTCGAATTTAAATTGACCACATATAAGATTCAGTCGATAAATAATCTCATTCGGTTGCTGAATTAAATATTCGAATACCACTTAAACTAAAATAGTCGATTAGTTGACTCTAGGTTATTAGATTTTTAAATGAGCACATTCTAGGACTTAGTTAATAAATAGATCTCGCTTATATGCTGAGTGAAATACTCGAATATTTCTTGAATTTGCATGGTTGATTAATACATTTACACTTAGTCGAATTTAAATTGACCACATATAAGATTCAGTCGATAAATAATCTCATTCGGTTGCTGAATTAAATATTCGAATACCACTTAAACTAAAATAGTCGATTAGTTGACTCTAGGTTATTAGATGTTTAAATGAACACATTCTAGGACTTATTGTTAGTTAATAAATAGATCTCGGTTATATGCTGCGTTAAATACTCGAATACTTCTTGAATTTGTATGGTCGATTAATACATTTACACTTAGTCGAATTTAAATTGACCACATATAAGATTAAGTCGATAAATAATCTCATTCGGTTGCTGAATTAAATATTCGAATATCACTTAAACTAACATAGTCGATTAGTTGACTATCGGTTACTAGATTTTCAAATGAGCACATTCTAGGACTTAGTTAATAAATAGATCTCGCTTATATGCTGAGTTAAATACTCGAATACTTCGATTGATAGGCTCCCGCTTATTTGATTTTCGGTTGACCACATTTAAAGATTCATTCAATAAACAATTCCGATCATTTACTTAATGATCAATTAGTAGACTCGGAATGATGTTATGTGGTCCCTGCTTCTTGAACTACCCAGAACAAATTGAAATTCCTAATACTAGCAACGGATATAAGAAGGAATAATGTGCAAAGTCGAAACTACCCGCAGCACACCATGTCCCAAGAGTCGATGATTCATTAAAGATTGCTCGATGTTGTTGTCTACAGATTCCATACCAGAAAGATACACGATAGTGTACTTGTTGTTTATTTATATGTGTGCGTTTTCTCGAAGAGGAAGCCATGCTGTTCCCATAAGTAAGAGAGAGAAAGATACATTGCAATAGCATGAAAGCGCCATGGAAAGCAATGATGTGTTGTTAGACAGATACAGAATAAATTATTGCCGGTACAAGACCTGTTCGTCACCTTTTTTGTTTTTCTTTTATTTTTTTATTTTTCTGTTGTCTCATTTTCCGATGCGGTTAGAAAAGAACGGACAATTAGGTATTAGAAAACCGTGCCATTAATGGCCATGTGGTAATTATTAAATCTCTCGTTAAGAACGATAGCGATAATCTGTGAACGTTAATTACCGCTACGACTGCGCTAAATCAGGTGAAATGCGAGTTAACTTATCGACGCACTTAATATCGACTCGTTGCTGTCAACAGCTTACGATAAAAGAAAAAACTCTACTGAATTATGAACTCCAAAGGTACGATGCTCCAGGAAGGCATAACCTAAAATACCACAGGGTACCTACTCATTTTTTTATTAGGGGTTGAGGGTTACCAATAAGTTTGTGAACCTGCCTCAATTAATCCTTTGTTTTAATGTAAACGCCCTGTATATGCTGAAAGGTTCGGAGAAAGTCTGCGTTATCAAAAGAAATGTGAACACAGTCAGGCTGTTATCGTATGTATATACAAACACAAGAAAATGAAGAAGTAATATTATGTGCTTGTAGTGGTGCAAGTAACTGGATATTACTGAGAAGTTATTTTATCTCTTGATGCAACTTATCCATCAGTAAACTGGCAGTTAAATTGAAAGCATAATAACTGGAACCTCGGTTATAATTAGGGTCACATCTTATGCACAATTGTATTCATAGTTCTTTATGTATCGGCTGAATGGACCATTTTTCCGTCAAGGGCCAATTTGACAGTGCATGGAGCTGAGTTGATGCGCATTTGTTAAACCAGAGGCAGTGACCTTGAACCAGATGTTCTGCAGCAGTTGCACTCTGTCGGGGAGTTGTGTGCCTCCTAGATGGCGTTCAGTAAAAAAAATGTGTAACCAATCTTTCATTGCATCTCTTCCTGGTTGTTAACCCGGCTTGCAATTTTGCATACCTGACTAGGCAACTGCCTCGTAATTGAAAACAACAAGTGGAAAATGCTTGCAGATGATATTTCATTTCAGGAGCGGATAGCAAAAAAATTAATGGCTCTAGGTTATTATTTATATGGCCGCGTTTTACTATTAGCTTTCGGCTTTTGTAACAGCCGATTGGCAATTAAATTTTAAAGTTCACAAGCAGGAAATTTCATCTTCTACACCGACTGACTATACACGCATTCAACGTAGCGAACTTATTGCAAATCTGTTATTTATTACTAGTATTTAGAGATACCAAAGAAATTTTACAAGAAAATGATAGAACAACAAGATAATTTTTGGTTTAGATTGAATTTATGGTCTTGTTTAAGTTAATCTTCGTTAAAAACGTAAAGGCCCATGATCTCCTAAATATTTTACTTTATCTTGGGCGTCCCGTTAGTGAAAAGAAGCTCATAATCTCAGGAACCAGTGCAATAATAAAAAGCGGTAAAATAAAGAATTGGAAGGAGGCGTTTCATGAATAGGATGGTTCGTTATCTGAAAAGGCATAAATAAATCCAGGCAAAGCGAACTTCATAATACAGAAACATACATACATAGTGTAGTAGAGAACTAAAGAAACTTTAATATACATGAGTTGCCTGGCGTGGAGCTGCATCAAAAAAGGACAAAAAACGACCCGTACTTGTCTCACTTGTTCGTAACCGCGACTAGCAAATCTGGTCCTTAGATACGCGCATAATAATACATATGTATGCGATGTTAATACATAGGTAGGTACAATTGCGAACACTAACGTTATGCACCGCGGATCCACCGCCGCCCCACCACCTTTATGTCCAAGAAATATGAAAAGTTGCTCTGTTACTTCTCGTTATTATATAGGAAGAGTTTGTGACTCGAAATTAATGGGGCATCCACTGCTGGCGCCGAAGATTTCTCCGCGATCGCTTTTTCAATGTGAAACTGTCATCACTGTATCGATATTGTTGTTAAAAAATATATGAGAAAACAAAGTTCGCAGAGACGAAATGCGAAACAGGTATAACAAAAATTTAGACATCGAAAGTACGAGCACGGGGTAGCCTAGTTGGTAAAGCGGTGGGCTACGAAACGAAATGTCGGGTTCGAGTCCCGCCTCGGACAAATTAAAAAAAAAAAAAGGACTCTGGTCAAATAAAGCTTAAGTTCGTTCAGATATTTGGTTAAATTTCACTGTTAGGCAGTACTAGTTGTAGAGGAAAATATTTCGGGAGAATAAATGTGCTAAGGAAAAAATTAACGGAATCATTTCATGGATATCTAATTTAAATGATATTTGACATGAGAGAAAGGTGCGTGCCAGTAGACAATTATATAATTAAGAATATTGACGATGATGGTATTTATTTAAGAGACAGATAGATATATTGCAATAATTTTTACCAATAGGCTTTTACTAAATATAAAATGTCATCACTACCTACAATTTCTTTCTTAAATGAAATTTCTCATAAGGATAATCATTTTTGTGTGTGACTTACGGTAATTTAGCAGCGACTTTCTACTTACTATCTACGGAATAATAAAAAGTAGTGGTAGGTACCTAGTGCATATTTTCAAGTCGGTAAAAGATCGAAATTGCAGAGAAATATTCCAATTAAATTAATGGCGACTAGGATTTTTTTTAAAGTATGTATTAGTATAAGCGGACAAAACTAATAATAAACGATAATTTTTGCAATTAGCAGTAAATTGTCCACAGATTGAGAAATAGCACCTTCTAGATAAAAGAGTCGACCACAAAAAGGAATTATAATTACGTGTCTACGTGGTCTGAGCATATAAAATCATATATCAAGGTATTTGTTTGCAAATGGTCGTTAATAGACGTTCACATGTGTGTATATCTGTATGTGTCCCTTTTACATGCAGAAGCCGATATATTTCTATTTAGACGCTTTCAATGTTTTTAATGTGGAAACTTTATCTCTCCGTGAAAATAACGGCGAATACCTTGAATTAGTTCTTTTACCTTTCTTTCGCTAATTACTTTAAGAGCAGCAGTGTTGAAACGGAATTAATTTATTCACCAGCACGTAATTAAACTTATAATTATTGTCCATGTATATCCCGTTTATATAGATACCTAGTTTAAACTTTCAATGAAAATTGTTAACTGCTCCAGACACATGCGCACTCATTAGGTACTAACTTGTGTCGGAACTACTTGAAAGACATACGCAAAATAAACGTAGATACACGTTTTGAACTCTATAATTTCTTATATCTATCGATATATGTACATACAGCTAATTGGTAAATTTGATAAGTGTTGCCGACTTTTCAGGACGGTTGTGATTTAATTAATAGGTATTCAACCAGTTAACGGGAAATATTTCAGCTGGTCTTGGCTATTAAGAAATTTAAACAATTTTTAAGCAACTTATAGGTACTATTTTCAACCTTTGTTATTTTTTTTAATAATCCTAACCTAACATTACCATTTATTTTGGCCTAAACACTTTTTGAGGGCTTTTGTGGGTATAAGTGGTTAACAGTTTGTATAACATAATGCTGCAATAGCAGTTAGGCGTAAACAAACGAGGTCGGTCACTTGTTGACAGTTTTATTGCCTCAGCCGCCACATTGAATGACTCACACTATAGATACTCACTTTTCATATCGGTGTTTGACACATTTTTTTTTAATTAAATTATAATTGATAACTTCTTGTGCTGTTAGGTACTAATTATATACCTTAATATAAATAATATTATAAAATCAGTATAAATTCCTTCATTTGTTACAAATGTCAAACGTTTCTTTTCTTAAGTAAATACGCGAAAACTATTTACGCATGCATACTTATAGTATGTAGATGTAGTCACCTTTTCCGGTGTCTACATAGCCATAATATATGCGTAAATACATATGGGTACCTAGTGTAGTTATTAGTGTAGGTACATTTTCTTACAAAGCTTTTGGTCCATTTTACTCGGAGTTAATAATAAAATGAAAAAAGCACATAATTAAAGAACAGGTGAAACAGCGAGGTTTTATATAGATATTATTTACCTACAATAAATAATATATAATCAGTATCTATAGTACCTAAGTAAGTGTTATAAAAAATATTCTGCAAGGATAGAATGCTGCCATATTATCTCCGTCATCTGATGAAGTAAATAAGTGGTATGAACTTTACTTGTTTATGTCGGTATTATAAGAGACCGCAACGACTTACGTCCTTGCTCGGTGGTCGTTCGTTTCAAAACAACAATAAAGAACCCGAAACAATACTACAGACGATAATTATCGGTAATTAATTACTACACGGAACACCCTGTACACTTAACGAGCACGCTATAACGAATGAAATAAAATGTAAAAAATGAGGACAGGTATCTATCAATATAAAAAAAAATTAATTAAACTGTAACAGGATGGACTCGAATGCATCGAAACTGATTGTAAGGCGTCTTAATGTGTCAAAGGTTGAGGTTAATTTATCCTTATAAACTTGAAATTAAAATTACTTAATTGTAAGGGTTGTAATAAATCGACAAATATTCAGAATCTGCTTTGAGTAAAAAACAAACTTATTCTATGATTTACTCGACCGTGTTAACCATGGACAAGTAAGGGTCATCCAGTTTTACATTGATAGATAGATACTATTGTATTAACATAATCAATCATAATCATTATCTCCCATATCAAGGACTCTCAATTGATTGTATATGAATAAAAATTGCAATCAGTTGCTGTATTGTTCATAGATATGAATTACATTAACAATAAGTGTGTAAAAAATTTAAAAACAACAAAATATTTTCAATATCTATTAATTTTGCAAAAGCCACAAGATTAGATTTCCGGGTTCATTGTCCAAATGGTATCACGTTTCCCTTATTTATTTAGCTTTTTTGGAAAATCAAAAATTTGCAAAATTATCCTGCGGTTTCCCTCTATTTATTTATTTATTTACTTGTAACCGACCCGACATAATAATGCACATTTTGCGTGGGTTTGATATCACCAGACAAAATTACACATAATTCTGTAATTGGAACTTGAAGAACTGACTTAATCTTATCGCCCAGTTGCATTTTTTTAACAAATATTTGTCAGTTTCAGTTACTATTTAGTTACTAATTCGTAACAACTGAAGAATGTTACCAGAATGATTTTGTTGTTAACGTTAGATATTTCTGTATGTGCTAATACAATTTCTGATTCAAGGGGAGCAAATGTGGTGTATTTTTTTTTTTGTGGTTATAAATAAAAATTGGTACCCACCGCACCCTGTGATTCCATCATCTTGTCCACGTGTCTAATCAGGCGATGGGACCCTCAAAAGTCGAAATATATCTTCACGAAACTTGACACTTGTTTCGTCCATTGTCAATGACCGTCCCCAATTCGTTTTTGTACTTCATCGCAATTCTCGTTTTACGAAATAGGTACACCGATAGATATTAGGTTAAGTTAGTAGTGACGTCACTCGGAGGGGACACTTCCGAATTTTCACCTCGTCAACCAACCGATCGTTTGTGATGGTATTTTTTTGTTGTTCTTGTCGTGGTTGTTTTACCGTCGGTTTTTTCGTGTTTTCGTCCGGATCGCGGGCCCTTTCGAGGCCGCAAGAACTGAGTAGCAAAATACACGCACTTTTGCTTTCCCGGTGTCGAATTGCGAGCGGCGATTATAGTAAATGCATTAAAGCGTAGTTGTTGCAACGTATATTGCTGCATCCAATGCAAGTACGGTGAGTGCATAAGGTGGCCTTGTGTCCCATTCAAACCCTGGCTAAAGGCGTTTTTTAAGAGGGGGGATCCTTCAAGGGTAAGTACAACGTACCGTCGGATGGACGACGTCTACATAGTCGCGGTGACGACAACGATCATATCAACAATAATAATTATATTGTCTGAACGAAAGCGAAATCACCTCTACCATTTTCACTACGACCGACGACTCATTTTCGTCCCGGTTCTGGTTTTCTTGTACCACAGATTTATCAGAAAAAGCAAGACAGGAACACCAGGACAATTTGATATCATCAATTATTATCCTAGTTAATAAAACTAAAATCATTATGGGGATTTAATTTGGAAGAAATTGAGTAAGAATAGCTGGACTCAAACCTTGAATTTTGAGCCTAATCTCAAAGTTATCCCCCAAAAGAAGCTCATAAGACTAAATATTTGTCCCATATACAGGATTTTAAACTTATCATTAAATGTTCCCAGGATTAAACATTTTGTATTTTATTACGGGGATGAAAACAATGATAGAATTTTAACCCCTTTTTTACTAGATTAAGTACATGTTTAACCAGAAGGTGCCTTATTGTCTCGTTTTTTAAATGCTTCTAAATCTGTATTTTATTTAATATTGGAGGGTGAGTTTAACCATGTGAAGAAAATCTTAGGTAACGAACCCTTTGCTCAATCCACCAAACGAGTGATAGACTCGAGCGACTTTTTTACCAAGCAGTTAAAAAACCATCCACTTTGCCAGCAAAGAATAAAACTTGCTTTTAGGTTAGTTAGTAAACGTCCTTTAGGTACGGAATTTCAAAGGGTGTTTTTTTCCAGTCGATGTTCATTAAGAGCAGGTCTGCGGAAAACGAATTAATCGAATTATCTTTATAAAAACGGCCTGCTTCGATTGATTTGATAGCCTCAATAAGAAATTTTCATTCTTTCGGAACTCACCCTTTGAAACTGTTTAAGTGTTTACATAATTCGGTTTTCCTAAGTAAGTGAGTTTTTGTTTGCCTTCATTTCAGGAATTCGTTTAACTCAATATTAATAAATATTCTTTTTGGTAGATATTGTAAAATTTATTAATTCTGTTGAAGGTTTTATTGATTTATGTAAATGCTTTGAAACTTTTTGATAATATGTACTGTTGGACATGTGATTTTGTTGTTGTACAATCTCCCAAAAGTACGGTGGTGGAAGTTATATTTACCGAACCAAAGTCCTTTGTATAAAAACATTAGGTACGTATACAAATTATACCCTATATGGGAACATTGGCAAGTTGAAAATATTTGCATGTCTCGTGTAGTTAGGTACTTATATTACGAGAGGTCATGCAATTTTTTAATACTTATTACAGCCATAATACATACTTGTATGCGACATTTTTAAATTAGTATTATCGACGTATTGACAGCCAATATTAAAAAAATTAATAAGTATAATAGTCTTTAATGAACTCAACGGTATTACTGAATATTTATGTATACTCTATAAAATTTAATATTGCATGTGTATGAAATAATGAATGACAACAGGAACAGTCCTTGATTGTCAACAATTTTATCTAATTTGATTCTCTTTTTTTTTCAGGTAAGTCTGCTTTCCAACCACCTTCAGGTTCTAGCTCACATAATTTATAGTGAAGTGAAGAAATACGGTGAGTTTGATTCATTATGTAAATGACAAATTCTTGACTTTTATGCACTTTAGTATACCAGAGTCATCTTCATAACCGTATGAAGAGATAAATTAATTTTTAAGTTTGGGGTACCTCAGGGTTCATTTTTTGGCCCTGTTGTATTCGTCCATAATTTGTGTAATAATTAAAGCCAATCTTCGTACAATAGGGTACAAATTCATGGTTCATGGTAATTCAAATGATTAAAAATAATGGGGTGAATGAGAAATATGGATGTAAGTAAATAAAAAAGTGTAGTTTTTAGGCTTTCACGGTTGGCGTCCTTCGATACAGTAGTTTCTTCCGTGGTCCATGGAAACTTCTTCTTCCAGACGTTTCGCCGTTCTTAGCTGACGGCATCTTCAGTGGTGACTTTGCTGAGTAGTGACTGATCACGGCGAAACGTCTGGATCGAAATAAAAATGTATCTAATATTGAAAATAATTCAAACGAATATTTCTCTCTCTGTATTTTCCATCGTTCTAAGTAATTGAAAAAAATTGGTCACCTACTCACAATCAGTAACATTTTCGTATTCTCGATAAAAGCACATTTAATAAGCTTTTCCGTATCTTCTTGTTGTAACGCAAGAATTATGTCGTAAGGTCTTGCGGGCGGGGGGATTAGTAAGTACCTAGTAGTCAGTTGACATTGATGCAGTCAGTCGGTAACTTGCATATTGCATTTACTTCTCCGTTCCCCCTTCGGGCTTCCCGTCCGAACCGGACCCCCTTCGTCTCGTCACTGCAAAATAAAATAAGCTTGAACTCGCTTGACCGCCCTTGCCTTATTTTTAAATCATGGCCAGTCCAAATTAAAGTCTTTTTCAGCGACAGCAGCACATACTCACTCAAGTACGATCGTACGAATTCAGACCATCGCATCATTGTTTGCGTTCACCAAAAGTAAAGAATTATGGCTCAGATGAGCCGGCGCTCATTTTTTTTTTTTGTTTTTTGTTTCTCATGGACTGCTGCAATGTCCTTTACATTATCGAAATCCAGGCCTACGCGATTTGCTTTTGGGTATTCACCGGCCTCGGTTTTAATAAAATAATTTACGTAGGTATACTTTATAAAATTTAAGATTGTATGCGGGCACACTTATAAGTCTGAAAAAAGTGAAAATGAAAATTAAAGTTAACCTACTTATTTATTTATTTATGCAGACATTTTTTATACAGCTATCACGCTTATGACTCGTCAGAAACTTGTGTTGAGATGAAGGTGATATTGTAAAACTCCACCCAGATGCGGCAGGGCTTTTTGTATTCTCTTTCTACCCCTATTATTTATTATTTCCAGGAATTTTAATTTTTGGGCGTACTAGAGTAAGATTTTAATAGTTTTATAATCTTAGGAGCCACTTTCGATTTTACAGATTACTTATAGTGACTCATCCATCAAGTTGTCCGTATTATTCAAAAATCCATTTTGATCCTGATTTTTTAATTTAATTAGACCGTAACGTCACAAACAGCAAATTAACGTAAACAATACTATAAAAAAGGGAAATTTAATCACGGTTATTTTTAATTTGTATGCAAAAGATGCTATAAATAGATAACAGACATAACGGTGCTGATTCCATGGACTCGCTTGAAATTAATTGAAAAATGTTGTTAATAAACTGTTATTGACCCTAATTATCTTGTTAATTTAGCCGCACGTTTTTTAAGGACAATTAAAAAGCAGTATAGCATAAATTGCGAGTACGATTCTAAATTGAAATTATTTTTTTAATCAGGGTTTCTTTTGTAAAATTAAAGTGCCCATGAAGCATGAGAATAATTATTGTTGTCGTTGTCATTGCGTCATTTGGGATGAAATTACATTTAAAAAAACAAAAGAAGGCTCAGAAATCTAACAATGGAAAGCAAAACAGTATCAAATCGCGTCGGCGCTGCATTACGGAGCGAAGAATTTCGTTCTTCTTTTTTCGCCGCAGGTCACTCGATTTTTTAGCATGTAGTAACCGGTTTTTTACTGCTGGTTTTGAGTTCAGCCATTGACTCTGGTCTCGTCCAGCGCACTGCGATTTTACATTGTGCAGGTCAGTTATGTTTTTATTATTTTTATCGCCTTCTACTAACCGTGGTAAAAAAGTCGACGTACTTTTATCAGACGGCTGCGAATTGTTGACAAAAACAGTGCGCTCTTTTTCCCATTGCGCTTTGTCTTTTCTATCGAAAGATATACGCGTATCGAACTGGGTTATGGAAACAAAACGATGGATGACAAACCACACCAGACGTTTTCATATTTCTCACATATTTACGCAACTCATATACGAGGTCTCTTACACAACATTTTCGACAAATTATTGTTTCTCATCTAATTTACAAGACTTGAAACGTTTGCGATGTTTTAAAACAAACTAAGTAACCCACACCCCACCACAGCCCCTGAAGAAAGTAATTTTGTTATCGAAAATTAATTCAGATGTCTTGATCATGTTTCTTTTATTTATGTGAATTTTTGTCATTTAAAGTCCTCATAAAATGAAGAACAAGAGTTAAGGTGAATCCGTGAAAATCTCTGATTAATTTTGTATCAACCTAATAACAGTGGCTTAAATTAGTTTAAATTAATTTTCTACAACAACCACATACCTATCTGCACGTTTACTAATGAAAGATTCTTACATTTTCGAGTTATAAAATTATCTATGGTAATCATAACTACATGCTGTGATGATTTATTATTATTATCTTTTTAATATTTGCTCTTGATTACTCAAGCGTTAAAGGTTTGTGAGTACCGATTTCAACGAGTGTGGTGTTTGCTGAAAATCGTCCAGAAATCACTAGGATTGATAATCTTGGGTTTGACTAGTGAAAAAATTTTGTGGTCAAAGGTTTTATTTATAAAAAGTTCTTGCTGGCAATTATAGAATATTTCGTTTATAAAGACGATGAAAGGACCATTAAATTCCGTCGCTATATCCGGAAGTCGCTATATAAAAAGAAAGAGAGAAAGAATGAAAGAAGGAAATTAGGCAGCAAGAAAAGTAACCAGTAACTGATTCTTAAATTTAACTTTATCAACCTTAACATTTATAAACAGTGGCGGCTCGTGGTCGAATACGAAGGGGGTTCACAAAGTTAATAACATGTAGTTAATATCAGAACATGAAGCGTATTTCACAATGTTGTAAATGCACCGCAGGCGAAGATTTTTAATATTTTTAGGAGAAACAAATACTTATGGCATTTAATAACACAATAAATAAAAACCTTACATTTACTTATACAGGAAATCCATTCGTCTATGTTTTGAATTAGCAAACACACTCAACACTTTCATTAGGATTACCGGCAAAAATCAGGCACGGAAAGCAAAATAATGCGTTTAATTTATTACACCCACACAACCACGAAGTTTTTTTATACTGTTCTACTTTAAACACACGTTTGAACTTTTTATTTTTTAAGGTACACTCTTGTGTCAGCTGTAGTTTTGGGCGAGGTGGACCCCTTTTCTTTATTTCGAATCGATTTTGAAAATTATTTGAATTTTCTTTAATATATTTTACCGAACACGACTCCATCATTTACGTAATATTTTAATTAACACGTATTGTGCAATAAATTGTGCGTCATTTACAATTAGTGGACTTTGAACTCTGAAATCTGAACATAATTTTTTTACTATCGGTTCCTACCAACACTAGCTTCCAGAGCCTTTAAAAATGACTCGTACTGGACATTTTCACCAGGTGGCAGTCTAACCGAACTTGCAAAACCCTGGCAGAATGTCGGGTAGCCGTGCCGACGTAGCACGACATTATTCCGACTGATTCCGGCTTCTCGTGCAGTGCACCTAAACGCTGTATGTTGAGTGTATTTTATCTTTCATTTCACGCGTCCGACTACCTCTCTCTCTAACACATTGATATCAAACGGAGTATCGCTCACGTGATATGGTCAGAATCAAAACTTGAACCAAAAAAGTTAGGTAAAGTCGTCAGCGACACAACAAAAATTTAAATATTTTCTATGGGTTACGGGTTGGTGTTTTGTAACTATGAACTATGAAATGGTAAAAGAGATGTATATTATACGATAATCATCAATAATATAAGAAATATTAAAAGGATAAAATTATATGGTGTAACTAGTTCAATTTTTAAGGGGGTTCACTGAACAAATGCAACTACAGTAAAACCGCCACTGTTTATAAACAATTACTAAGTACAACTGCTGACTATCTGTGAATGTAAACAAAAGAAAAAAGTTTTGTGTTTAGACTCGGTCGCAATATCAGTCAGTATGAGATTTCTAGCATCTTGTAATTAATAGTTCATTAAAATTAGTCGCTAAAACCGAAATCGACGTTACATCCGAAGTCGTTACAGCCAAATTTTCTTCTTAAATTACTCCTTAAATTCAAGGGACTTATGTGTTATGTCGTTATAACCAAGACGTCGTTACAACCGAAGTCGTTATAAATGAAATTCACTGTATCTACATATATAAATGAAAATAAAGGAATGTTTAGAGTAAAATCATAGATTTTTCGTACCTACAGTAGATAATGACTTTTAAAATAAGATAAAGGTTGCATTATTTTCAGCACCCTGTATAAAATTCTATTCATTTTAAACGCAGTTCTCTAATTAACTCTCGGTCCAACATGGAAACGGTTGATCGTTACGGATGCGTGTAACCTAATAGAAACATACCCCATATTAAATTCAAATGAGGGTAGTTTTTTTTTGGCGGATTACTAAACACTTTTATTGTACGCGATCCATATTCGAGCACAATGAAAATTTAATCTCGCGATACCAAAAAAATAAAACAAATATGTCGAGCATGATTCGAGAATTTCTTTTAATTGGGGCCGACGAATATATCGGCTGGCCCCCTCGTCATCACGACTTTATAATGCAATTTTTTCATTTCGTAATTCTGGGCTCTACTAACTAAACAGCCCTATACGTACTCGTACCGGTTTTTAAACAAACACCCTGGAAACAAGACAGAGTACCTAATATACATAGGTATATCTATATAAGTACCAAATGCAATATAAAATAATCATTATTGCTTAAAAGAACTGGGGGAGATTTAAACCCCCTCTCAAGAAAATATAATTTTTTAGGTGGTGAAGAAATTCGAAATTTAGCACAGTATTAAAAATATTGTCTTTTAGGAAATAGATCTTGAGAAATGTTAGTAGATAGATAACAAAATAAAGTGCGGAAATTCGAGGGGGTAGTTTTTTAAGGATACTTAAGATAGTAGTATTAGAATCCTCGGATCATGTTTGCTTGATTATTTACCTACAGTTAGGCATCCATCCTATTACGCATTAATTTTTTTTTTCGTGGTTGTATGATATCAATAAGGAAGTGCATTTGTAGCGAGCGTATAGAGAACCTCCTCATTCTCATCATCGTCGTCATCATCTTCGGCATCGTATTCGTCGTCGTCACCGTCATTATGATCATCATCATCATTATCATCGTATCGGCGTGGCGGCGATTCGAATTAAAAATTGAACCCGAGTGTTCCGAGTTCATTTCACAGATTGTAAAAGTCGTTAAGAGAACATACAAATTTGCATTTATCGGCAGCCGATCAGACATATGATTACGTTCTCAACGGTTAACTCCTCAACATTTTGTCTGTCTCACTTTGGTCTTGGCGGAAGTGTATTGGAGTGGGAGGGAGACGGTAAAGCGACCGCAACACTCCTTCCTTGGAAAACCATTCCGCCGCCGAATATTAGTTTACACGGTCTCGGAATCTTAATAATATTCGTGTTCTGGAGCAATCTAGATACATTCGTTCCGTTTCTATTTGGATTTTATTAAGAAAATTGAAACTGTGGACGTTGTTTTGCGTAAGACCCAAACGGGTCTTCGTCCGGACCTGCCCCACGAACCCGTTCTTTACGTGCTTCCTCGAAATAAAATCGACACCGGCACGGCAACCATCAGTCCCTTAGTTTACCAAACGAACGGGAAAATAAATGAAATAAAAATTAAAAACCTTTACCAAACCTATTACCTATCCAGCAATGAAAAAATGAAAAACTCAAACTTACTTCAACTTAAACAATCAAGGTATAAAACGTAGAAAATAGCTCAAACTCCAACGCCAAAACATGAAACTGAACGTCCAAAGTTTCCAGTTATTAGAATCAAGATAATTGAGAAAAAATTCTTGGTCTTTCCCAAAGCAATCCTTAGATTGGCCAAGATTTATTAACAATCAGAAGGACCTGAACTGAATCATTAATATTAACCCCATTGTCATCCCATAGGCCCTTTAAAAGACAAAGGACACCATAGTTTCCAAAACTTTTATCCTGTGATTAGAAATATTGAACGCACCAGTTGAAACAAATTAGACAGATCACTTCATAGCAATTTTCGGTCACTAGTCATTTTGACATACACAAGCTACAAAATCTTTTGTAGAATTGTCAATTTGAGTTCAAGATAGGGTCAAAATTTATCCAGTTTTAATTTTAAAAATGTAAAGCCACACACAATTTAAGAAAACGTTAATACCTGTCAACTATTTGGGACTAATATTTGATAAATTTATTGTCCACGATGTCCCGTGAAGATAAAGGGATAGAACCCATGTGCGACACTGAGGCAAAGAAACCGAATGTGACAACTGAGTCGAATGTGACGAGTGAGCCGCATCAGGAACCGAATTTGGGTAATACCGAAGAATCGAGCTTGGGTTCGACAAAGGACAAATGTATGCAGAAAGTGATGGAAATGAAAGAAGAATTACTTGCGAAAGCTTTGATAGCAAAAGACCAAGCAACTGAAAAAATCCAAGCTGTGGCTGAAAGTAGCAAAGAAAAGGCCCACGAAGTTTTCTCCGGGGTTAAATTGTCTGCTGAGTGTTTTAAAAATAAATTGCAAGAGGTAAAGGAGGGTACTTCAAAGAAACTGCAAGAGGCAGCGGGAGAAGCGAAGGAGAAGGTGTGTGGGGCTCCTAAAACCGATCAAGAAAAATGAAATCTACAAATTTTTTATCATATAGTTATGTATAATACACACGTTTTGACATTAAGTAATGTCATTATTATATTTAAATTAAAAAATGTAAGAAGTACGTAGCACAACATTACAACAACTACAATTAAATGGGGTGTTGGCTGGGGCTATTATTTACCAATTTTCAATTATATTTTTAAAAATACTTATAAACGGCTTTAAGTACAATGTCAAATGACGATAAAACGTTTAAAGAGAAAACTAAAGAAGCTGGCAAAGAATTTGCAACAACGGCCAAGGAGAAAGCAGAAGAAGTTAAGGATGGTTCTAAAAAAGTGGCCGAAGATATTAAAAAGAATGCAAAAGATGTAAAAGCAAAAGTGGATGAAACTGCTAAAGAAGCGTACAAAGCCACAAAAAAAGCATCCCAAGAAATTAAAAAGGGCGCGAAAGAAACTGCAGACGCAATAAACAGTACAGCTAAAGAAACTGCAGACGCCGTAAAGGCCAAAGCAGAGGAAATGAGAAAAAAATAAAATCCGATTTACACAAACCTTATCTAGTAATAGATGACATTTCTGAAAAAGTGTTTTTTTTATGACATATGTAGTAATAAAATCGATCCCAAAATTAATTTAGTGTTTTAAAAATAAAATGGATAAATTTATAGCAGCAAAAAAAATAGTCGCCCAAATTAAAGCCGAAGCCATGAAATCGCAGCAAGAGAACGAAACATCTGGTATGAAGAAGGGTGATACTAAAAATGAGGGAGCGGCACAAGAAGTTGCAAAGAACAAAAAAAGAGAAAAACAATAATGGATAAAAAAATACCAAAACAGTTTGAAGCGGCTAATAATGCAGTTAAAGAAATTAAAAAGGAATATAAAAAGCAAGAAAAAGATGGTGAAAAAACCAAAGATCGTAAACTAAGTACTGTTGATGAAGATGATAATGAAGAAGACCAAAACGGAAATAATGATGACGATAAAAACAATAAGGGCATTAAAATAGAAAAGGACCAGTAAATAAACGTTTACTAAAAATAATTAATAAGTTACTTTAAGGGTAATAAATAAACATGTAACTTCTTATTAATTTATTTTAAACATTGGTTAAAACTGATTGAGAAGGTTCTAATAACTTTCATTTTTAATTAAGGCTATCGAAAACGAGCCCTAAATCTCTCCACTTTATTATTTTTCTCCCTTGTTTATCGTGTGTACGTAATACGTTGTATGAAATAATTTCAGCCCAGATATATCATACCTATTATAGGTATTAAAAAAAATATATTTTTATGCCCTTTTGTGGCTTAGTAATTAGTTGCTCAGTTCATTAACTTTTTTCTTTTAATTAAATTTATCTTAAATACCAACTTCAATTTGGGAAGTAAATTATTTCGTAACTGAAGTAAATAACTACTTCAAATACAGAGTTTTATTTTATGTATAATTGAAATATGAAAATACATATTTTCTTGTATAAGAAAACTGCAATCGATATAATGACAAAAGGGAATTTATATTACGAACGTAAAAAAAAACAGACGCAAAGTTTCGGACATCATTCTAAGAAATATTTTCCTGTAAAGGAAAGCCTTGAAAAATCATTTAAACAACCCCTCCCAAAAACAAACCTCTTCTTAATATCAAGCTAGTCTTAATAATTATGAAGTGAGTAGGTAATATTTTCTTTTATGAAAATTACAATCGACCAAAGAAGAAAGAAATTGATATTATGAACGTAAAATAAGTAGAAGCAGTTGGGCCAATATTCTAAGAAAAATTTCCCTATACTTGTGAACTCAGAAATGTGTTCTTCTTTTGAAAAAACCTCTCTAATTAAATCCTGTTACTATCAAGCTAGTCTTAAGAATCATAAATTGAGTATCTACTTAATATATTCTTATATGAAAAGAAGAAAGGAATTTATATTATGAACGTAAAAAAAATAGAAGCAGTGGGGCCAACATTCTAAGAAAAATTTCCCTGTAATTTAAGTCTCAGAAAATATTCCTGTTTTGAAGAACCCTCTAATAAATCCTACTTTAAACATATAATATGAACAAAGTATACGAGATTACGAGCCATTTAAGCTTTGATTGCATTTTGGTATGGAAAACAATGCAATATTAGTCCTTACTGTTTCTTCATTTTAATTTATCGTTACTATTGCAGTGCAAGAAAACGTACGCTATTAGAATGAAAGAAATCTTTTTGTAAATGTCTCATCTACCATGTGAGATCCCTAAGACAATTAAAAATAGAATCTGGTCCCATGACAAAAAGTTTTGTGTATTTTGTCCGAGTTTTTTTGTCCGTGAGAAGGGCCTTCCGTTTACTTCCACATAGTCCGTTGTTTTGTCATCACACGAACCCCCTTTGTCCGTGTTTTCTTTCTTAAGTAACGAAGAAAGGCGACGACTATGTTACTTACACGTACCTGCCTGGCCTTCATTTGCATATTAATATAATTTGGGGTTAATTTTTTGCTTGAAACAATCGCGAATCGACGGGAACTCTCGACCCTCCGCGTAGTCGAGAGGGCTTTGAAAAATGATACGCATACATTAGCGTTTTTGCTTGTCTCCATTCAGCTTCCGTGTGAATCTTTTTTTTCTTTTCGTGCTGTTCTTAATTATTAAATTGTAATTGTTAACAACTGCTAGCGGTGTACGAACTGGTTTTTGAAATGCAATTGTTAGAATAAGGACAACTATCTATTGTTTCTAGGATGTGTCGTGATGAAAGCTTTAACAATAGGGCTCAAGGACTACACGAGTTTTAGGTTGGTATAATATCTCGTTCTCTTATTCGATAATGACATAATTTTTACTACGTATACGTTAGAGAAAAACCCCGTCAAAACAATGATCAATAGAAGTAAAGGTGTAAATTCCGCGATGTAAATAACGGTGGATGCCGATAAATTGATTTTAGACAGGTATGGACTTAGTATTATACAGATACATAATGTTTTGAATTTTCCTAATCCCACCCTGTCCACATTAACACGGATTTTCTTTAACGTGAATACGATGTAAATGTAAACTCAAAATTCAGTATCAAATTTTAATTAGGAAACGTTCAACCCCTAATGAAACTAACAATTTTTTTTCAATATCATTGAAAATTTACATTACATTTAGTAGGTAAAGTTCAAATAGACACATCCCTGAAAGTGCTTGTATTATTGGTTAAAGTATTAGTGGTAGGTAGGTAAGTAACTAAATTGTTAGTGAAACAAACATACTATGTATAGAATTCTCGTGGTTACGTGATTACTTCAGCTAGTTTTTTTTTACTTACCCTACCAAAATCCCAAGAAACTGGCCAGGAGCCCAACCCCTTGTTTATAACCTGTAATTTCAGGGTAATTTCTAAATAGTGACATAAACACAATAACGTTAGTACATGGTATTAAGTTAGTTACACATTTCGCAATTATTTGTTTAAATATTTAGATATTACATAACTTATATAAGGGAATTCATAATAAAGTATGTTGGAAAATTTATCTGCAGACTTTATAGGCATAATGGGGTGAAAAACCAAGTTTTACAATTTTGTAATATAACAATTTGTATTTAAGTATATTGTTTTTAAGACTTAAAATCATCGTGAGGGTGTCTACGTCTATTTCTATTTCTAGTTCTCATGGATAACAATCTGGAATCACTAAGCTTCATGAGAGTTCACCAGGATAATGAATAAAATTAAATACATTAATCCGATAGATTTTCAATGATCTTTAAATAGTATCTACCCAAATGTTTGATGGTTGTTGAAGTAAATTGATTGGTATTAGAAAATTGTGTAAGGTCGGTTTTGAGTTTAAACTCTTTGTAAAATATCGACCGGTGGCAGGTCTTGGCGTAATGCTTCTGTTTCGATGGTACACGCTGGTACAAAATGCGTATGAAACCAACGAAATCGCTAGTTTAGCATTTTTATCTTTTCGAACGTTGCCGTGGTTATACACTCGTAGTATCTACAGGGATTGAATCTACACATGAAAATAGCGAGCCGTTTAAAACAACTACACACATGCACGTCTACACATTTATAGGCACTACCTTTATAAATGTATACCTATGTAAAATATAGGCACACGTAGCGTAGATACGTAGGTCATGTAATCAAAGAATCGATCATAATTGCCCGGGAATTATCGAAACAAGTTTTTATTATCGTATACCTAATCTACGATATTCCAACGGGATTGCATGATCCAGTTTTCAATTAAAAGAAAGATTATAGATTGTGTCTAAGTTTCTAATAGACTTTGTAAAAAGTTTCTATGAAAAGTTCTCTTTGGGGCTGTTCATAAAATACGTCACACTAAAATTAGCTTTTTTTTGACCCCCTTCCCCCCGGTTGTCACGGTGTGTCACACTATCTGTGACCCCCCTGTAAATATAACGTCACAAAAACTAAACACCTCCCCCCTAAACATGATAAATTTTGATTGATAATACACAAATTTTAATAGTCAAAAACATTTATTTTATTATCATAATAAAATTTAAATAAATTAACAAAAATATCTTTTGTAACGAACAAATAAATAATATTTCTATTTATCAGAAGTCCAAGGATTCTGTAAAAATTCAGTAAAATTTTTTGATTAACGGCGAACGTCACGTTGCCGTAGACCCCCGTCCCCCCTTGTCACATTTTGTCACACTCAGCAAGACCCCTTCTCCCCTCCTTGTATGCGAACGTATTTTATAAACGGTTCCTTTATAACAATTGGAAAATAAAAAACATTTAAGCAAAAAAATAAAACTCACAATCAGCAAGAAATGGAAAACAACAATCTGAAGTCCAAAAAAATCTATTTTTAAGAGGGCGAATGTTAATAATATAATTTATAAGTACTTATATAAAAATGTCGAAGGAGCCATCGATTCCGGCGGTACTTTAATGTCTTTCGAAACACACAAAAGTATTGCGAGGGGAATACATCTAGAAAGATTTGAAAAAAAATCACGAGAATATAAATACGTACCTATAGGTGATCAAATGCCAATTAAAGGCAGGTGATATAAATCGTGTGCAAATATAAAGGTGATATAAACAAATAAATCAATAGAAAATTAGGTAATTAATTTACTTACAAAAGAAATTACGTAAATGGGTGCTGTTCAGAATGGTTCATTAAATTCAATTAAATTTAGATGAAATATATTGGTTCAGACAAAAATTGTAAGTACATATGTAAATAACGCTATTAAGTAAACTAGGTACATATTTAATTAAATAATATTTTTGCTCTGGGTGAATGATAAATGAAGACTTTTATTACTTATACTTATAACAATAAATCAAATGGCTGGCGACAATTAATATAACCGTTATTTCCTCAAAACTTGAAAAAAGTGCTATTAGAAAAGCCAGGAGAACCGTTATAAGTCATTTATATTGTAACAGTAGGTATAACAGTAACATTTAACAATAATTATTATTTATTATCTATTGTTGTTTTCAATTATCTATATAAAAAATATTTCAGGAGATTACCTACCTATGCATTTAACTAAATCAATATTCAATCAATTATAATTCAATACAATTAGGTTGGGTACTGCTTAGTGTTGTAGGTAATAAAGATTTGTTTTACATTTTTAATCTTTTACGTGAACAAATTTTTTAGGAGAATATAGATTATTCTTTTTTAATTTTGTGTCTGATAAAAAGTTTGTGGTGCTCGTTTATCCCCCTCTTGTACCGTTAATGTCAACTTTGGTCATTTGGACATCGGCGCCAAATATTAAAAAGCAATAAACTCAAGATTTGCGTTAAGCCCATAAATGCAAATGAACAAGAATTTTCTAAGAAATCGTAAAAATTACATGGCCCGTGAAGGGTAACGATCTACAACCGCAAAATATTAGGGGTGACGTAAACTGCACCAGCTTCAGGACCACTCTCACTTTTATGAATTTTAAAATAATTTTTGTATTCGTTTTAGTTTCAAAGTACTAAAAATGTAATATAAAAATAAAGGAAAATAGCAATATGTAAATCAGGATTATTTTTTATTTCATTCGTTCTACTGGGAAATAATAATAATTTTGTTAATATTGAAAAAGGGTTGCAATGGTGATAATTATAACAACAGTTTTCAGTTTCTTTAGCTATAGAGAGTTAAAATCATCCAGATATAATTAGTAGTAAAATCTAATATTTGTTATTTATTGAAAGAGCGCTGGTGCAGTTCGTAAATCCCGGATTAAACGACCTCTTTAAAAACCGCACAATAAATAACGCCTCAACGGCCGCGTTTTTTGACTGTCGCTACTTCCACTGCCATTTCCGGCAATATTTTACCCCTTTAGCTTTTCTAAATCAACACGTTGATCACCGGATCCCAGAAAAAGACGATTAAACCCTTTTTCCCTTGAGTCGAAGACGAGGGTTGTTGTTGGTAAGACAACGCAACACTTAGACCCTACGTTAAAATAAAAAAAATATGTTAACGACATACAAGAACAAAAAATTGCCCAAAAACTGAAATTATTTTATATTTTTATTTATTATAAGTAGATGAAGATGTTTTTTTTTTCGTTCTTTGTAAAGGCACCCCAAGGTGTTCCAGTTGGGGTAAGTAGTAGCTAAAGGGACGAGAAATACGGGAATTACCGTGTTTAAAAAGGCGACCTTTTTTAATCAAGGCAAACGGCCCTGAAAAATTCACTGCTGCCACCCTTTGTTTGCCGAGTAAGTCAATTAAATGTTGCGAAGTGTGAAAATCAAATTTTTATTTTAAATAACCTTCTTATTGACGTCCGTTTCTATTAAGAGTTATATTTCTCCGTCTGTAATCCTTCAAGGCACCGAGTCCTGCCAACAATTTTATTTACAACCCCAACATTAAGGTCGAATAATTTCTTATAATACCGGTAAAAAATAATAACCCAAAATTATTTAATTTATTAATAATACATAAATCAGCAAATTTTGAGTCACGAATAATTTTGAAGAGGTCGAAGGGTTAGAATTAAGGGCGATTGTGCCTTTATATACGTGTATAAGGTTAAATAAATTTTAATGATGGATCTGTGGCATTATTGCTAGGCAAAGTAGAGTTTGGGTTTCTCTTTGTAATTTTGTTTTGTTCTGGTAGACGTTTCTTGAAACTGCGAGCATTTTGTCCAACATAAACCGATAAGAATTGGCAGCTCCTGACGTTGGGTTTCTACATTTCTACCACTAGTGATAAATAATGACATAAAATTATTTGATCAATTCGTGAATAATTTTAGATACAAATCGAAGGGTTCATAATGCAGACACCCTCCGTTTAAATCACAATATTTCACTTGCAGAATTGTGTCCCTTCACTGGAATAAATGATCTCCATTTTATAAAAAAAATAAATAAAAGAAGAGTATGCTTCAGATTGTCCGCGTTTACGCACTAAATGCGCCCCGCGGGGTCGAGTGGTGGGTATAATTTCCTTAAAAATGGGGTGCCGCTTCGGAGGGTGTCAATAAGTATTGGTTTTGGCAAAGGGGAGAGAAAAAAGTGCGCACCCCAACCCGGCCGATTATGATGCATACGTACGTCGAAACGATTGGGGCAGTTTCGAATGGTTAAATAATGTAATAGAAAAAGAATCGTTAGAAATCAATAAAATAGCGAGTTGATTCACGCAGTGCATCACACACGGACGGCCTACTGCAAATGGCCGAACATAACAATAATCACTGCGTCTATAATGGGACCGAATAAAATATACAGGGTGTAGATAAATACGTTTAGGAAGAATGTATAAGAAAAATGACCTTAAAATAATTTCTATAGATAGAATAATAACCAATCGAAATCCGAAGATACGTACTCCTAGTAAATGGGAGATTATATTAAAGAACCGCTGACAGAGCAGCGAACGCCATCTGGAGTGGTTCACCAGAAATACTAATTATAGTTGCCCAGCTTTTCTAATACATAATAAAAAAATTGAATATTCAATCGTTTTGCATTTTTTTTTTCAAATTATGCATCTTAACGGCGTGTTTATGAAAGATAAAAACGCGAATTGAAAAGAAATTTTAATACTATCCTTGATAACATCGCAAAATCGAGTTCGTATATTTTTTATCTTAATATAGGTAGGTACATAGAAGAGCAAATAAAATAAACTTCGTTGAAAAAAGTAACTTTTACACAAACTGACGTTTTGTTCAATGTGGGTTAGGTTATGGTGTGTAAATATCCCCTCTCTCAACCGACGTAATTTAGATTATTTGTTGAGTTGAGCCTACTGTATTCCAGAAAAAAATAAGTTTCTATATAAAGTCTGTTGGGCAAGGAGTAAAGGGAGGAGGAAGACGTTTACATACCATAACCTAACTTACTCACATATCACAAAGTTAATAAAATGTCAGTTTATTTAAAATATTATTTTGGTTTGTAGTTTCTAGTTTTTGTATATAAATTCTTCATAAAGATGGATCGTTTCTCATTGATTTTATATTAAATTGTAAAAATTTAAAAAACTGCCATTTTTATAGATTGTTGGTTTTTCATGCAGAATATTTAAAAAATATATATCTAATAAGTTTATTTGATGATAACAAAAATTTTAATTGCATTTTTTTACCATAAATTCGCCATAAAATGAAATATTTTGAGGTCAGAACCATGATGATAAATTTATTTTTAGATTTTTATTATTAAACAACCATTTATCTAACCGTGAAGGTGTACTACTTATAGTTGCCAAAACTGGCTCCAGAATTTATAAAATATAAATATTGTTGATACTAAAAAATTATCTGCTATATCATAATCTTAAAATTTTCTGTATTATGTTTTGTTTACCCATTCTAAGGGATGAAATAAATTATTATGTTATCTAATATTGTAACACAGCCTATTGCAAATTTCATTTATGATCGTATAGTATACTATACTATACAGAGTGTTGTGTGTTCGAGTGTATTATTTTTATAAATAAGATACTTACCATAATCTAAAATTGACATAATTCCAATACCCCAAGTGTCATTTCAATACCTTTGTACTTATCATAATCAATTCATGGATAAAAACATTCACGCATGCAAAACTAAAAGGGTAGTAATCAAAATATTGCTGAACGTGATGATAAAAAAAGGCCTGAACTTTTAAATATGTAATTAAATTATCCGAGGCCTTTTTTCTGTCAGCATTAAAAACAAACAAAGAAACGAACCAACGAACGAACGAACGAAAAGAAATAAAATATTGATGATAATAAAGTTGGTATTCTAATAAAAATCGAAGGTCTTATTGAGGAGGTAGGAAAACAGAAGGAAATAAGTAATAGGACGATACTATACACGATCGAATAGAAGCCAACTCACTCGCTGCAGCGTGGTCCAGCACTCTTCGAGGGTCCTCTCCGATATGGCCGAAGAAGAACTCCTTTGCAGTTGATTGAAATCCGGCAGCGTTAATTAAGAAAGTAAAAGTTTAATATACACACTTAATTATTATAGTAATAATAGCAGTAGAAGTAGACAGACAACAGTCGTACATACATCACTTAATAATACGAACGTTAATTTTTAATTTTTAAACTGCTAAATTATTGACGCGTTAGATGTCGTAATTTATTGGAGGGGTTTCTATGCAAATCAATTAGTTATCTGCACATGTGTCTGCATATGCTTATAATAAAATAAACAAAATTGATAGGTCCCACGTTGCATTATATTATGTTATATTACAATAGTACCTATGGTATCGATTGATTTGTGTGCAATGTAAAAATGGTAGATATGTAGGTACATAAAAATAAGATAATTCTGACGAATATGATGCTCCAGAATTATACACTTCAGTACAGTAAAATTAAATAAAATGTTACTTTTAAGTTTTAAGTGCATGAAGAGCCAACTCTGAGCTCTAAAATAATTTATGACATTACTAAGAGAATTTGAGCACTTAGAAATAATATTTTCAAATATTAAGAATTCATTAAAAAAATATGACTTCAGTAGGTATTTTATTCGTGTATATGAAAACTACAGTCTGGGTCATATAAAATAGCTGGTATGGTAATAAAACATTCAAGATACATATGTGGAGATTTGTTTGATTATCACGTTAAGGGACAATAATCCTTGTTAACGCTACTTTTGCTCCTGGAGAATAATTAAAACTTAAAGAATATTTCAGGCACCTCATACGTGAAATTTATTATTTATTGACCATTTTGTTGCATTACATGGGGCTGCCACTTTATATGACTTTGACTATATATTATAGTAAGAGTCCCAGGTTCGGTTAAGTAACTGAATATCTTATTGAATTGAATATGAACTGTTATAAGGAGGATGAAACAAGCTTTCTAATTTTGTTTATTAAAAAAAATATGTAATTGCGTCGACTAATTAATTAAAAATTTAGTAACAATATTTTTGCTGTTTTTAAACCATACGACGTTAATTATTTATTAAATACTTCGAAAGAAGCGTTGCATGCTATAAAGAAATGCTGCAATAGTTTCTAGATTTTTTGCATAAATATTTTTAATACAAACAAAATTTGCAAAATCCGTTATTACTCATCCAACAAAGCAACAATCGAATTGGAAATTTTCATGTCAAATGCTTTCAGACAGCCAAGAAAAAATAATAAATCCGTTTGGGGGCAGTTCTTATATGAAAATATTTTAAAAGTTACTTTAGATTCTTATTTTTTTGAATTAGTTTAAGAATTATTTTGTTATATACGTGTACATAAATGTTTTGAAAGGATCAAACGTGGTACGTCCTTATCTGTTGGCAGTCACTCCGTTTCTGAACCTTTTCTGAAGAAATCTCTGACAAAATGGGGAAAGAAATGTGTCGAACTGAGTCGACGCCGGGCGTCGCGGACGTCGGTGTGCAGGTGGCGCCAGCGTCCCTTAAAAGTTGAATTTTCTAATTCTCACGCGTGTTTGTTTTGACTAACAATCGTGCATCTGTTTTCTGACATACGTAAGAAACTTATCGAAACTCAACACATTACAACATTACTTACATATATTATTTGAGATATTGAATATTCAATTGGAAACCGATTTAATGACTTTAAGAAAAAAAGCTCCGAATTTTTTAAAATTAAAAGATTATCGTTCAATATTAGCCTTAGACATCCTACTAATTGTCAAACAAAAATGAAAACAGAATGAATATATAAATTTGGTCTTGTTTAGCTTTATTTACACAATAATTTGTACAGGTGTGTCGACTTTCACGAATTATCATTAATAAACATACAGAAAAATATAATTGTATCACCTCTAATGCTTTCAGTTTTTACTATTTACAGCCCACGTTTTAAATATTTCTTTTCGTTATTTTTGTGTTTTCGCAGACTTTATTTAATATTCTGACCACTTTGTCCAACATAAACTACAGGATTTAAAAATTGCAGAAGTTTGATTTTTTATTGATTCATGTTTTAATGTATTTATTTTTATATTTAGACACTTTTTAAATAATTTGGTGTTAATTAATGTCAATAGTTTCTGGTTGTTGCTATCCTTTTAAACTCTTATGCATTACTTATGTAGGTACATTTAAAATGAATTTATTCATAAATATAAATTAGCATTTGTGCATTTATGCGATTTTATTACATTCGTGTTGAAAACAGCATGTTTGCATATTGGCGAAACAGTTAATTGCTTCTTCTTTTCCTATTTTAAATTTCGACATATGTTAATCGGACACAAGTGTTTAGTCCTTTAAAGGAAGTGTTGTATGCACGTCGCAGACCAAATATGCGACCAATCGTTGAACGATTACGCGCTTGCTCGTTTACTTTCAATTACCGTTAATCTTCGACAGGAAATTTATTTCAATTGCCCACCTATAACATTCCTGTTAATATCTTAAATTTTATAGCGCAATGGGACCTTTGATTGCTTTTATACAGCTATATCTAGATACATTTATTAAAAAGGGAAAAATTTAAAGGAGCAACACCCGACAGGACTTCAAACAATTCTTACTCGAAGTTGATCTTTAGTAGATACCTATTATAAATAAAATGAGCTTATTATCGTTCATGTAAGTGCATCTCCGAATCAAATTGTTATATACCTTAATTACTACCCTATCTATATTACAGGGTGTCACAAGAATTGGTAAAAATTAACATAAGGTGATGTGTATGTGTAAGTTCATATACCTACCAAGTGATTTTTAATAGTTTTGAAAATATTTTTACTTCTGAGATTTGATAAAATTCAAAATCTTTAAAAAAATCGAAGTTGTAATGTACTAAAAAGAATGAAAACAATTGAAACCCAAAATGGACGATCAGCAAAATTTTTCATTAAACAAAAACAAAAGGGACTGAAATATTTTAATACACCAACGTGGTACCACTGTCGATTACCCTACAACTTTTTGACGTGGTAGAAAACTAATTTTCTAAGATAATCTGCTCAGAATTTAATATATTTTGGGAATATTTTTAATGATATTAAAAAAAAATCATTAACCTACAATATTATTAAGCGAAATTTCTTATTAGCGTCTATTTTCATTTTCATATGCATGCGCTCGTTCAAATATCTCGTGTATGTACTAAAAGTAAGTATCAGTACGAGTATGAATTGCAAATAATAATTTAATCATTAAGAAGGTCGTGTGTGCAATAATTGTAACAATCTAGAGCAAGTTAGAATTTAAATAAATGTCGGTTATAATGGGTGACAATTTGACATATTAGGTTGCGGTGATTTGGCGTGCAAGAACGTGTATCTATATTTGAATTGAATAGATCGAGGAATTATCAGAATGTAATGTATTTTTTAATCAATCCGATATGTTCCACAATTTAATTTTTTGATCTGTTGTAGTAGTAGTGCTTGTGGTGGTCCTTGTACATAATACAAAGTAAATATATATATATATAGTAAAAGAACTCAACCTACCTGCAAATCAGAGACAAACTTTTCCGTCATCTTGTCGGGGGTTGTTGGTGCGAGAGGATGTTGCATGTGCGCAAGTTGTTGCTGCGCCTGGGCTTGAGCGAGAGCTTGAGCGTGGGCATGTGCCTGTGCCTGTGCCTGGGCCTGAGCCTGGGCTTGAGCTTGAGCGTGCTGATGAGAATTAGGGCTGCCCATCTGTGGTTGCTGAGCATTGCCCTGTTGTTGCTGCTGTGCATTGTTTTGCTGCTGAGTGCCGTTTTGTTGTTGTTGTGGTACGGCGTTCTGCGCTTGGCCCATTTGATTATGTTGCTGAGCAGCTTGTTGCTGTTGTTGTTGTTGCTGCTGCTGCTGTTGTTGTTGTTGTTGCATTTGCGCATTATGCTGTTGTTGCTGATTTTGTTGTTGCGCCTGTTGAAGCGCTAAGGCCCCCTGGGTAATAACGTGGTTCTGGCTAGGCGACGGTGAATGTGCTGGTATGGAGTTGGTCGAGCCAGGGACCGGGGAGTTTTGGTTCGAGAGGTTCTGGGCGATGTTCTGGGGCGGTCCCCGAGCCTGATTCCAGAAGTCGTTGGTCATGTTGAAGACCGGCCGATTCTTCACATCGGCCATGGAGGGTATTTGCAAGCTGAGGGGGGTAGCTCGGAGATCCAGGGCTGCGTTTTCTTGGATCTTTATAGAATTCTGCAACCACTTGGCTACGAGATTTTCATGTTCGACTTTTATATTGCTCAGCAATGTTTGGTCCTCCGTGGTGAAAATTTTTACGGGTGTTCTGGAACTTTTGCGAAAAAATCACGTAGCTTGCGCTTTTTCTATTTTTGTTTTGATTCTGCCCTTTTCAGACAGCACCGTGAATTTGTTTCGTAATCGTGATGGTTATTGCACTTCGGGATCAAGTATGCTTGGCAAGTCACTACGTATTGTTTCGTTCACCAGGCGACTAGATGAGTACTAAGGAAGAACTACCCACGTGAATGTCCGTGTAAAAAAGGGGTGATTATCTCTCTCTTTCTATCTCTCGCTTACGGTTTTTTTTCTACGACAGCTGGTTCCTTATATTCGGTAACCCTCTGTACTAATGCAAGCCTTCGAACAGCTAGCGTCTTGACAGATCTGAAACGTATTGTCTATTAGACAATTACCTACGAGAATTTTCGGTCAAACAAAAAAATATTCAAGAATAAAATAAAGTACAATGCATAACGCATAATAACAACGGGAAGCACATCATTTAATAATCGACTATTCGATTGTTCACGTACAGAAAAAGCAAAACAACATGCAGCTTAATAAATAAATGGTAACTATAAGTCTTCAAAATTTTGTTGTTTTGTTAAAATATTCTATTCTTTTAAATATTCACTTATTAAATAAATTAGTTAAAATCTAAAACAAAATTTCTATTAAAGAACATTTTCTATTGATAATATCTAATATTCTTTAGTATTTGTTTTAAAGTTTTTTCATGCGATTGATTATCCTGGACAACGCAAGGACCCTAACTATTATTTTTTGTCAAATCCAAATTAAGAGTGTATTTGTAGAAAAAAAAAGTTAGAAAATATAAAAAAGTTTCTTACATAACGTTTACTTTAAAGAATTATTACATGCACACGCAAATGTGGAAGGTCCTTTCTAAAGGATGGATTCACGTTTACTTGTGATCTTCCGACGGAAGGAGTTCAGCGTCAGAGAGAGCAGTTCAATGTATGGTATAACATAAATTATTATCAGAATACTATTTAATAATTAACATTTATTTTATTAAATTCGAAGTGTCTGATAAAAGCTAAAAATGGGCAATTACCAATAACAGTGTTTTATAGTGTATGTGCCAACACCTGCAGAACTTCGAAATTTTTGGTCCCTGAAATTGATTTTTGTACTGATAAATTCTCATTTATTTATTCTGTTGAGAGATAGATGTTTTGTAAAATACAAAATCGACTTAAAAATTCAATAACTTTTAAGATAACTCATTTTTGGTGCTATCGCGTAAAAAATAAATTAATAGGTAGGTACACAAAATTTCGAAAATTATGCTTATTATTTTTCTTTGTGGGAAGTTGATTAGAAACAAAATTTAAATGTTAAGAATATTAACAATGTTATAATCTATCTTAACAATTTTATAGTCCATCGTATGTAATGTCTCGATATTGAAGATAATAATAGATTTTTTTTGTGAAAGTAATAAAGTAGAAAACTCAGTAAAAGTCCCTCTCACTGTTACAATTTTGATTTCTTACAATTTTCACAATTTTACTGTTTAGTAGTAAATATTTAACCCTCACTCAAAAATTGTAGAATATGTTCCTTAAAATTTGAATAAATAATGGCAGCAGTTAACTTAACTTCATTCTCAATATCACGAAATTCTTTCATAAGTTTTAAGTAGTTAGGAAAAATCCCTCTGGAAATTTTAATTCATTTCTAGTGTTTTATGAAAAAGTAAATTTTCCGATCCAGTAATTCAAATAGGAAAATAAATGCTTTTTCTGAAGTTTGCAAAGTTAGACAAAGTTTGTGAAGGATTAAATAGTCCTAACGTCTAGACCCTACAGTTCAACGTGAGGCAAAATCATTGTTGAGTTACTCACACTTGAGAAAATATTGCACAAAATTAAAACTTAAATAACTTAGCACCAAAACAAACGAAGATCACACACAAGTTTCGAACCAAAACCGGCGCGAAATTCAAAAAACTTTTTCTTGCCGCGTCGAGAAAGAAACTGGCAAAAAACCACTTCTTGAAAACTTTTAAGATTTTCCCTTGACTTCCGTCTTGGACTTGGTAAACTTTTTGGGGTTGATGATGTGTTCTTGGAATGCGCGTTCCCGGGACCCGACGTCGCGACGCGTCTAAGCGACAAGAAAGGCGGCAGATAACTAAGAAAACGACGCCGTCGGAAAAGACGACCAGCGTCTGAAAACGACGCCTTCAGACTAAGAAAATAAGGGTAGAAAAGAGGAGACAAGGCGCGATATATGCAAGGCTAACGTGCCAAAGCGAGACGTGCCTAAAACGTTGGCAAGGAACGAGAAAGAGCGCCATATGCAAGAAGTACGCGTGAGACGAGGACGGATAGGCCGCGTAAGGGTTGCAAGTGAAAAAGGGTAATAGAAGTGTAGCGTCAAGGAAAAGGATGACTGAACCTTAGAATTGTATCTTATAGGGGCGCATGTGCGGTCTTAAGGAGCAACCTAGCTCCCCTCTACGGATCGCCACGAAAAAAGCGCACTCCTTGCCCTTTTTTAAACCACCCCACCAACGGAGGGGAAGCAGCACGCGTTCGGAGAGGGTGCGTTTTTACGGGTCCCCGTTATTGTTTCTTAATTTTATGACGCGGCGCGGCGCGGCGGTGACATCCACAGCGACGCTAGCCAACATTTAACCACTACAAATACTTTTTTTAGTTTTTTATCTAGACCTTAATTAAAACTAAAATTTGATTATTTTAAAACTAATGGAATTATAAAATTTTTCTAAAATATTAGCGACGGTAATTTTTAATCTGGCATTGGTCAAAAATAGATAAATAACAACAAAGAAAAATTCAAAGTTGTATTAGATGAGATGGCGCGAGAAGCGAATAAACAAGAATAACTTTAGTTTTTCCAAAGGATTCATTGGCAACCGGTCCAATTCACCAAACCTAAAAATATTTCCTGTCAAGCCTGTGCCAACTTTTCCTTGGTCCGTAGACAGAGAGGAAAAAATTATTGCCGCAGATGTTAGAGAATGGGATACGTGTTGAAGAAAAATAAAATGATATACAACATCTTGACGCAGACCACATAACTTCTCCAAACAAACTTATAAGTTATACCTGGGCGTATTTTGGAAGGGGGTCAGATCTTTGTAATCTAACAGACCAAAAATTGCAAATATTTTTAAGGGCAAAAATTGTAAGAAGTGACGTTAGAATTTTTATAAAAACTTGATGGTTGCTGTTGTACGATTGCAGATGTTTCGCGTTTATTTTGTGAATGATATCTACTGTCAGCCCCTTCCATTTTTTTTTCTTGCTCGTCCACCCCACTCTTCGTTCTTCCCCTACCGCCCCTCCGAGCTACCCTATCTTAGATCCTGTCAGAAAAAAGTGCGTCCCTTCTACTTTTTCAAATCCCACCCTTATTTTTCTAAAGTGACCACCCCAGCATTGGGGTGACTGGCTGTAATATTCTTTCAGCCGTTTCAGTCGTGGTAGGGCTGTTTAATTACGACGACGCCTATTTTATTTACTACCTGCTTAAAAATGTATTTAAAAAATAATTATGTACTTAACAGAAATTTTTGCGCGATTCCTTTACATTGTAACAAGTATCTAAGCAAGCCGTTTTCTTTTGGTTATTACAATTTTGTTTAAATTGCTTTAAGTACCGACGTTATGTACCAATATACAACGTAGTAAGCAATAAAATTACAAACAACGTTAATGATGTTTTACAGCTCCCACATTTGCCAGATGTCTAGCGGTTTTTCACTGTTTCCCGTTTTAGGAAATTATTGTCATCATCTTTTCCTTTAAATATCGGCTACTAACCGGCCTTCCGAACGACCCCATACACTTACTTACAGTTACCTACGCACAAAGGCAGCAACGACTTCTGTAACTTTTTACTTAATAAGTCTTCATATTTGAAAACAAAACACCTGAACACAAAATCATATGATAAGAACAATTTTTTTTAACTGTCACCAAGTGACTCAAACTACAGGAGATTAGTTAAAATTGACATTTATGTTATGTCTGGTCACTGTGACCAATGGAGGGGCCTTATTGACGTGCCGCCACTGTAGTAGTTACGTGTAAAAAATTGCAGTGTTTGTATCGCCATAAAAAGGCGAATTTGTGTAGATTAGCGTTTAAATGCGATAAAAATGGGGCGATAAGATGTTTCGGAAATACCATATTAGGCGAAATTAAAACAGTTAATAAAAAGGCAATTAATTCATCTATCTCGCCGAATATCTAATGTGGGCGGTGACCCGGACAAACGGCTCGTAACGCGTATAATTCGACATGATACAATCCTCCCCGTGGACGAATGGTAAAAATTACGTTCGAAATAAAAATTTAACACCAGCTTGCTGCTTGCTATTCCGATGGTTGCGACGATACATGAGCACCGCTTCAATTTACATAAGCTTTGGTGTTGTTGATTCGTTCTTCCTACAAAACTCACGCGAGCAGATTTTTTAATTTTTATTACCCACCCCCTTAAAATAAATACAACTTTTTTATTTAGTGGATTGGTTCTACCCACACCGTGACTCTCAAATATATTTTTTTTAATTAAATAAAAATCCAAATGGTTACAATAAATATACACTAAGTATATTTCGTTTACAACGGAACCATTAAATTCGTCGCTATATCCGGAAGTTGCTATATAAAAAGAAAGAGAGAAGGAATGAAAGAATGAAATTAGGCAGCAAGAAAAGTAACCAGTAACTGATTCTTACATTTAACTTTATCAACCTTAACATTTATAAACAATTACTAAGTATAAAAGATAAAAAAGTTTTGTGTTTAGACTCGGTCGCTATATCAGTCAGTATGAGATTTCTAGCATCTTGTAATTAATAGTTAATTAAAATTAGTTGCTAAGACCGAAATCGACGTTACATCCGAAGTCGTTACAGCCAAATTTTCTTCTTAAATTACCCCTTAAATTCAAGGGACTTAAGTATGTGTTATGTCGTTATAACCAAAAGGTCGTTACAACCGAAGTCGTTATAAATGAAATCCACTGTTTTTGAACACTTAAGCCTTGTTGAAATTTTGTTGTTCTGTATTTTTTTTCAATTAGAATAAGATCCTATAAGTCTTTGTAAATGAAATTCACTGTCCTTTGTACTTAATTATGTACCTAGCTAATACTCATAAGTACCCACTGTTGTCTCACAGGTATGCAAATAGTCGTTATCTTTAATGGCAAGGTTACCTACCTAGGTACCTAAGTAAAATCCGCTTATCACAACAACGCAACAACCTTATCCTTCAAATGTGTCCTTTTTTTACAGACTCGTCCTTTCATTAAAATATTTCTTTTCGCTATTATTCTGAGAGGGGGAAAAGTACATTCAGTAGTAAGAGAACTGCGTTCCAATGTAAGTTACTGATATATTCTAGCAGAGGTCGCTACGGGTCCGTGCGCTCGTTATTTTCACGCGAAGGAAAATTATAAAATACTGTTCTCACTGATTTGCTGCCACCCTTCAGAAGGGTGAGGATCTCTCTCTCTCTCTCTCTCAGATTGGCATATAAATATAAATCGCTATTGTAGATAAGGTATTGATTGTATAGGCAGGTAAATGTAAACTTTTTAATTTCTAAAAGCACGAAAAACAAAAAATATAATAGATTAGTTAATTATTATTTATATATATACTTTTTTTTTGATAAACGTATTCTCTTTGCCTTTAAGATTTTATAAAAGCAATTTATCGTGGACGTCATTCGTAAAAATAGTTGGCAAACCTTCAAAATGTTGCTATTGCTGGCGAATATCGAAAAAGAGTAAGTAAATAATAACAGACACGCACGAGGGTATTTATAAAAAGTAGGTATGTACACACTATTGAGGTGTGTCTTATTATTGGTCCACAATAACCTTTACATATTATTTATTATTGATAAGTATAAAATTTTCCACGATTGGGTTCGTTACCTACATTTCATTGAAAAGACTTTTCCCATGATCTAAATTTCGACGAGATCTTCCTGGCAGGGAGTTATTATTATCATGAAAAATAAATAATCGAAAAAGTTTTGTGTTGTTGTATTGAGCGAGACAGCTAGGCTAAGTGGAATATTCTAAAAATACTTAGATGTAGCTATCAAATTTTCAAGAGCACTTTTCTTTCAATGCCTTTATTAATAAATGCACAGGAATATTCTAGATAGACGAAAGGCAACTTTCATCATAATTATAAATACAGTGTTTTTCAAAAAATTTTAGATATTTTTTATCTTGTGACGTATTTACAACACCTACACTCACAACGACGTCTATTAGGTGCGCTCTTTTAAGATTAAATAAGCGAGACGTTTTCTTGTCCATCTCTACATATGTCATAATTTATATATTGTATAGTCTGAGTCATATAAAATGGCAGCTGGGGCTATCAAACTATTAACGAAATCAATAACACAAATTATTATTAAACGATTTTTTTTAATAGATAAATTTCACCCTCAATTTTATTTAATAATTTAATCAAATTGGGTTAACTTTTACATCCTCCTATATATACTTTTAGGTAGATACCTACATATTTTATTCATTCTATTTTTGTATCTATACTTTCACATATTTTATTTATTTATTTATTTATTGATATTTTATGTAACCATTTGTGGTTTTTCTTTTTGCGTAAATGTGGACAATAAACATTTTAACGGCCAATAAATTTGTGTGATATACTCGGATGTCGTTAAGGCAATCGAAACATATATCTGCGCATGAAAAAAAAAAGGCAGAATTGCGTTCTGAACGTCTGACGGTGATGCACTTTATCAAAAAGTAAATCGGTGTATCTGAGTAATGAACAAATCAAATTGTTTAAGCAAACTGAGATAGGTAATGTATGTTTATTGTACCAGTTGCCAAGTAGAGTTTCTAAAAATGGCGACCGCTGTAAAACACAGATTAGATAATTCGTAAGGATTTTTAGCGACGAGGTCACTTTTAGGTTATCGGATAAAAAATGGCGATCGGTTTATTTTATGCACCACCAATTACTGCATACATTTTAATAAATATAATTAACAATAATAAACATTTTTTTTAAATTTTACTGTAATATTCAGAATTTAATTGCTACAATGCCTCTCGGCAAAATAATTATGGAGAGGTACATTTAAAATGTAAATTTTTCTACCCATATTATTAGATAAATGTGTGCATGCAAATTTAGAATGTCTTTGCAAATTGCCAGTGTTAGCAATTTTCTATTTTAATAAGTTTTGCAATAATTATTTCACGGCACAACTGATTTTGTAAAAGGTAAAATAACGAAGAGAAACTATCAGAACTGCAATAAAAATCATTCAAAAAAAGTTGCTCTCTACCATACTTAGATACGTTTACTTTCTGTAATTTATTTAACTAATTTTCTTTTTCTTCTCGCCATAGCAATTGAAGTGTTAGATAACTAATTAAAATTAATTCGTGTTTCGCTATCTTTGTAAGTGGTTTCGTTCTTTTTAAATCACTCTATCTTGTAATTTATCGAATATCTACCTAATAGTTAATAGATAAGTAGGTAATTAATTAAAGTACCTACCATTGAAGAAACAAACAACCAGTGTGCAAAAAAGCGAAGTTATGATAATAAATAAATCTTATGTAACGAAGGGAGGAGTTAATTGACATATCTTCAAGAATTTAAAAAAATCTAATTTTTTTGGGTCATTAAAAATTAATTAAGCGATCTACTAATAAAAATTTATCAGAAAAATAATAAATACTTAGCAATAGAATATTTATTTATATTTACGAAAATGTGGGAATAAATTAAAGTAAAAAATACAAATACTGGCCACATAATGATCATCAATATTGCAAAATACGAAGGTTGACATACCTAGACTATAAAATATAAAATTAATTGAATATTAAAATAATTAATTTATCTATGATAGAGAGGCTAGTGTTCAAAGACAAACATTCTATAAATAGAAATTTGTAACAATTTTTTTTAATAAAGTGAACTAAATGCATACTTAATAAATATTACTAGGTACTAAAATAATTTTATGTGCTCCTAAATATAAGACAACGAATAAGATTAGTAATGTTATTGGTCCTATTTACTTAATTAAAAAAATTGTCTTAAAATTAACTAAAAATGTTAAAAAAATTAAGGAGAACATCTTACCGGGAGAAGAAATATTATTCCGCGCGAGAAACTAAAAGAATACTAAAAACTATTTTTTATATCCTGGGTATTTATTGCATGCAAAAATTGCATCTGAACTTGAACTGCATTATCGGTGGAGATAAGCGGCGAAAAAAATACCCCATTTCACTAGATTACAGGAAGTCAATTTTGATATCACGTTCGTATGAGTTTTTCAGCTGCGCAAAAAAAGTTTCCCGATAAAATTTCGTACCCGCCTAAGCTAAGAACAATAAGATAAAGCATTTATCAGGTCATAAATAAAAAATATAATCCTATTACATTATAACTGTCTATTTTAACCTATGCACCTACCTATATACCTAGGTAGTATAAGTAAGTAGATCTAAATATAATTTTATCAATCGAAATTTTGGCAGTGATAATGGCGTCATGTTGTTGTAAAAGGGGATCGGCGGTAACCAAAACAATAGTTTAATGTCAAAGTCATAGTTGAGATGCGGGGTCGATAGTAAATATTTACAAAGTTTAAGTTTACGACGTTTCGCGTATAAACTTTATATGTATAGTGTATGGTAGGTGTATTTGCAAATGTGTACCTACCACTAACAAATGACTACATGTACCTTTGTACGTATATTACTTACAACGACGTGTACAATCACGCATGTAAACGCAGTTCACATCACAATTTATATATCGAACTAATATAACTTAATAAATAACCAAGTAACTGCGCGAGAAGTGAACCCAAGACACACCCTTAAAGTGAGTATGTGTAGCACTACCGAATTTTCAACAAAAGATTTCTAAAAATAAAGAAATCGTCTCGATGTTTGCCAAATGCGCGAATAAAAATCGCTGTTTTATTTTAATTGGCGGCCGCATCTACACATCTACTTAATAGAATATATCAGAACTTGTTTTTTTGTAGGTAATTGTTCAGTTTTTGAATTTGATTTAAGTGACGCTTGTCCGGTTCGAAAAGTGCTAATTTTTTTTACGAAACATTGGAAGATCACGCGCCATGAAAAATTCCGTTTTGTAAAAAAACAAGATGGCCGAGCAAACATTCTATTTTTATCGGGCCACTTAAAGCGTTCTTCTAATGTTTGTGGAGCCATTTTTATTTTTCGCCTCTCCAGGAGCTGCGAATTTTAATAATTATCTACCTACGTAAATCGCTAATGCAATGGCTTTTACATTTAAATATAAAAAAATTAATGAATTTTTACACCCGCCTTTTTTTTAGGAATTAGTGATAGTAAAGTTTCTCAAAACTCTATAGCGAATCAAACCACTAATTCGGAACAATTAGATAAGTTTAGGTAAGTCACAATATTTTTTAACTTAATAAGGAAATAAAACTCCTGTAAAGGTCTAAAAGTTAAGTAGATAAAACTTGCTTAGATATTTAATTTTTTTTTGTCGAAATTTCTTCATTAAATATTTATCAATCAAAATTTTATTTGGAAAATATTTTGTGAACAATGGGATAAAAGCATTCTGGACCTGTTTTCACACTAGCTTAATAAGTAAATTTGTACTTAAACGCCGAAGAAAGCAAAAAAGGAAGAAAATGTTGATGATCACTAACCATAACAGTAGCCGTCATAATTTCGTCCTGTTCGTCACATCATCGGCACTGCGTCGTCGGCGTCGGCATGTTTGATGATGGTTTTCGCGCACATTTTCCACACAGAGAGAGTCTCTAACCTCAACGAAGCCGTTGCCACCGCTGCCGCACTCGCACCACCGAAACAATATATTAACAACAATAACAACAACAAACAATAAAACAAATGAACTTTAACTATTATGTAGATATAAATACGTAGACGTAGGTACTTGTATATGCGTGTAGGTATGTAAAACCGACAGGAACAATTGCGTTCGCTCGGTCAGTCGTCGTATAAACTTAACTGCAGAGAGTTTAGTAGACGGAGCTTAAATTGTTGTCGATAATATTGATAAAAAAATATTCGGATCATAGACACCTCTGCCGGGATCCTTGCTGGACGGATGCAGTCGTTCGGTTATTACCCGCAGTCGTTGTAACTACGGTTACTCTCTTACCACTCACTGGCACTGCGGCGTCAAAGAAATGCGGCAAGAATTAGCCAACATTTTATGACCATATCTATGATTTAGGTTTTAGAAAGAGTTAGTGTGCATCTTGGTAGTAGTAAGAAAGCTGCACTTAGCATCGCAGGCGGGTCCGCGGGTAGGTGGTGGGGGGGCCGCAGGATTGCATAAGGTGAGAGCGGTCGCCTCGTCTATACGGTCATGTGTCCGTTGCACTAAGCGCGAGAGAGACCCCGATATGTGGTGCACGCGTACACACACTACTTATTATTTCGCCCGGTCTAAGGCGGCTTAGAAAATGCATAAGCAGGCTCCGATGCGATATTTTTCTGCATCGTGCACACACACGTTCGTTCCTCCTGCTGTTGTTGTTGTTGTTGTTGTTGTTGCTGTTAGACCCACCAACAGCAACAACAACTGTAATATTATGCATGTAACAACCCATACATACACACAATCTATGTATGTAGTTGTGTGTGTGTGCGAGCACGGAAGACCGGCCGTCTACGAAGACGATTAGTGAGGGTGGAGACCGCGAGGAAATCGCGGATACCAGGCAGACGTACCTGCGAGGAGCTCGCTGCTGATTGCATGCGAGAAAACTCCGCGAAGACGACAGAGTCTCTCCTACGTTCGATACAAGTTCAAGGCTGCCACGCTCAATTTTTCGAACAAGCTTTATCGGAAAATGCTATTGTTAATACCACGATGGGCGACTGACTCCTGATTGTTGGTGCATTTACTGACGATGCGTGGAAATGTTACCAACAACTAAGTAGGACTGATAACGAACATAAATGTACCATACCTATACCCTTTATTAAAAATTTTACAATCGTTTCATTTTCTTGTATTCGCAATTTTTTGTATGTACCTATCTTCTAAAATAACATCCTTATCTAAATATTTTGACAAAATTCGAAAGATAAGGGGGGTTGTTTTATTTTGAATGACATTTAGTCAAGATTTTTAATTTACACTTTCAATAAAGCACAGATTATCCTTGCTATCAAGTTAGGCAACAAACCTTACAATATTTCTATAAGTAAATGTTTGTAAAAGTCATTGTATTTGGGTAGGTCTAATAAATAAATATCTAATGGATTATCTTCCTCTCATAACGTTATAAATAAGGTGTGGATACTATAATTGATCCTACCGCCATTCAATCAGTCATTAATAAGCACACTTAAGTCTCATTTTACGAGATAAAAGTTACCTACACGTAAATAGAATTCGCAGAAAATGTTTGAACTACCTATACCTAAGTGAGTAGGTAATTCTTCATGATTTACCTACACATTGAGATGAATAAAAATCACTTCAAAAGGAATAATTTCTTACGTAAAGAAACTAGTGTTATAAATTTACAATTAATTATAAATAAATTTAGTGTACTACTAATTTATTAATCTACTTATTATCTCAATAAACTCCACATTTTATAAAAAAAAAGCATTAGGGGTTCTCTAGAACCAAGTCAAATATAAAGCACTATAAGTACAATCCAAAATTTAACCCCCAATTAAATGTCATGTACCTATAGCAAAAAACTAGGCGTTTACGTACCTATAGTTTGAGTCATTTAAAATGTCAGTTCAGGCAATAAAACTGTCAACAAGCGTTAAAGTTGTAAATTTCAGCTGCAATGATAGACTCAGTAAAGACTCTTTTCTTCAATAAAATTCAGATCTTCCTCTTAATTTTTCAAATGGTGGTCATTAAATCTCTTGAAAATTCACAGCTAGATCCGTTCAATTTATCAAGACCATTCAAGAAGAACCTCAATGGATATTCACATCCCTATTTAGAGATAAAACAATATTTAAATATTTATTATTACCAGGGGTGGTTATCTACTGTTACATTAACCTTAGATGTTATGGAAATCTCAGTAGATACCTGTAGATACGAATTCTGAAATTGCTCATTTAAAATGTCTAATTGTATTATTGTATAGTTTTATTTTTATTTCTAAATCATTTTTGGCCATAAACCTGGTGGTTATATTTTTTGTTCGGTTCGTCATTTCGATTTTTATGTTACTTAAGTGTGTAGAATGGTGGTGGGAGAGAGGTTAGTAGAAAACAGCTTAGCAAGGCCCGGTATCGTATCGTAAACCAGTAGAATTTGGCAATCGGACTTTTCTAGCGCGGTGGGACCGACCGGTAGTGGGCGGTAACGTCATTCGAATTATTTTTATAGAGCTAATCGCATTCCCACTTTTTATGATTCGTCGTTTGTTCTCGCGACCCAGAACTCTCTTATACGCTTAGAAAAAAAAAGATAATGGACGTAGCGCCATTTTTTAACGGTTGGTTCCTTCCACATTCTTAACAGGAACGAACAGACGATCGAATGAACGAGCGAACGATCGCAGTTAATATAGCCAGGAACTTAACAACGTTAGAGAGAATAAGTTCGTTCTTCCATTTACAATAAAAATTTAAAATTTTAACCACACACACATTTTACCATTTAGGTAGTTACTACTGTAGGTAGGTACCTACATATGAGGCGAGAGCTGTAATAAAAGAAATCGAGCAAACAGCATATTAAGAACAAGGTCATTTTAAGAAGGCGAAGTCTTCAGTAGAATATTCATCTTGAAATTTGCCTACCAAAAGAACTGATAAGATTATAAATAACATTTCCATTGGCATATTATGAGAAGTTCACATATGTTTAAGCCAGTTCATCTGAAATTTCGATTTGTTTGATGGTTTTACAATTAAACATATCTAAGTATGTTTACATTGTATCCATCTATAGTCTGGATCATGTAAAGTGACCGGTGTGGTAATAAAACTTTTAAAAGATGATAGCTATACTGAAAATAATGTTAAGTATAATAACCCTTATAGCGTCAATATTGGTAGCTGTTGTTGACAGTTTTATGGCCTGAACTGTCACTTTAAATGACTCAGACTTTATAACTGTGTACAATTTAACAAAATAAATAGACATAGATGTTTAGGGTATTTAGGTAAGTAGGTACGCAGGCGAGGGCTGATTAGAATAAAACCTTTTACACATCTATGGTCTCAGTAGATTATTTACTGAAAATAATGTTAAGATATAGGTAACAATTCTTAAATCGCCAATTTTTGCAGCTGAAATTCATAAATAAAAAGGCAGTAAGTTGTGGCAGTTTTATGGCCTGAACTGCCACTTTAAATGAATCAGACTTTATAACAATTTATAGATACCTATAGATGTTTAGGGTATTTAGGTAAGGGGCCGTTCATAAAATACGTTCGCATACAAAGGGTAAGGGAGGGGGTCTTGCTGAGTGACAAGATGTGACAAGAGGAGGGGACGGGGGCCTAATACGGCAACGTGACGTTCGCCCTTCATCAAAAAAATTTACTGAATTTTTACAGAATCCTTGGACTTCTGATAAATAGAAATATTATTTATTTGTTCGTTACAAAAGATATTTATTAATTTATTTAAATTTTATTATGAAAATAAAATAAATATTTTTGACTGTCAAAATTGGTGTATCTATTATCAATCAAAATTTATCATGTTCACGGGGGGGGGGGGGCTTTAGATTTTGTGACGTAATATTTACAGGGGGGTTATAGAAAGTGACACTGCGTGACAACCTGGGGGTAAGGGGGTCAAAAAAAGCTAATTTTAGCGTGAAGATCATGGGCGGTCACTTGTTTGAGTTTTATGGTGGATGTAGTCACATTAAATGACTCAGACTATATAGTAGGTACTTTCTATGATTTAACCAAAAAATATAAATATAAATTTTAAGGGAGGACTTATTAAAATAAACCTTTTCTATAGGTAATTAAATCGATTCCGTTTTTCTCCTATATGTAACATAATGTAACGACGCGAATTCGTTGGAAGTAAATTAAATAGATTTCGCACACTGTTTTGCATTTCGTTTTGCAAATCAGTACATAAGAATTTACCTAACTAACTAACTAGTTAGATACTTATAAGAAATATATTTACGTACCTATAGATATTCTACATACAAACTAAGGTAAAATATACTCACAGGTAGATACTTATGTACTTTGCTTGCGTATAAATGTTGAAAAATGTAGGTCAGTCATTAGAATACACGCTTCGTGCAACTTGTTTCTATAATAAGAAAATGTAATTGTCAGCCCAAAGCTATCAATTATTGCTCCCAAAGGTAGGTCAGATGTACATAAAATAAATAGTAAAAAGTTTCTGAGGCTCTCGCGTTTTTTATGACAGTGTGAAAACTGAAATTTTATATTTATAGATAGGTAGATATATAGGTACCTACTTAAGTATAAATAACATAATAAGATAAATTGTCTTGTTCACGTTGGCGATCGGTGTGCATGTGCATTCAACTCGGATATATGAGGAAAAGAAAGTAAACAAATGAAATATTGAAACGGGGCTCGTATTAGGAATTCAACAAAAGCTGAAAGAAAGTTAAATTGGCATTTATTATCTATTAACAGAAGAAAGTTGCCTAATTTTAGACTCTTATTAAATTAAGTTTTTGAATTGAATTAAGTATCTATTTACATATCTATGGTTGAAAAGAATTTAAATTCCAAATTTTCCTTAAATTTTACTGAAATTGATTTTTGTATTTTATTACCATAGCTGCCATTTTGTATGACTCAGACTATAGTTCCTTTTTCAATATTTTGCTTAGTTTCTACTTTTGCACATGAAAGTTTAGTTCATAAGTCATTGTGACTGATAGTGAACCGCCAAACTATAAAAACTTACCCCTGTTGCCAAATTAATATTTAATTTTTATTTCTTCATTACTTTTATTGATTGATAGGTACCTACATATTATTTAAATGCGCTGGAAAGGAATTTTAATTCTAAATTACTTAAAATTTGGTTGAAGTACTGTTTATATTTAATTTTATTACCACAGCTGCAATTTTGTATGACTCAGACTATAGTTCCTTTTCCAATATTTATCTTAATTTATGTGCCAGAACTGAGAGCTATCGGAGCTTTTGTTTTGGAAAGGGCTTAGACGAAGCCTACTTTAATTTTCTTTTTAAATTAAATTTAAAATTTTTGTTATAACAACTTTTACCATAGATATCTTTTTTATAGATAAATATTTTTTTTCACAAAAATAAAGTGCTTCCAAAAGTTTCTGTCCTATTCCTATACAAAAGAAGAAAACCTAATGGTTTTTCGTCATGACTTTTTTGGGAAAAACGAGTTTTACTTACAACCTTAAAAAAAGTTTCTACTTTTGTACATGAAAATTTAGAACAGTCTTTGTGACTGATAGTGAACCACCAGACTATAACATCTTACCCCTGTTGCCAAATTAATATTTAATTTTTATTTCCTCATTACTTTCTTAAAATTTTGTTGAGGTATTTTTTTTTTTATTTAGTTATCATAGCTGCCACTTTGTATGTACCTTTTCCAATATTTTATTTAGTGTATCTGTTACGATTTTAAGAGCTATCGGCGGCTTTATTTTGGTAAAGAGCTAAGACAAAGCCTTTTTAAAGATTTTTTAAGACAATCAACACCTACTGTTTATCTCACTACTGCCCTCTTAAATCCTAAACAATAAATCCACTGTTATAATCTTATTTTGTGGATGACATCTGTTGCAAAAACAAAATTGTGTGCCAGATTTGTTCCCACATATGTATCTGCAAAGGTAAATTGTTAATGAGACTCCTTCTTCGCTTTATAGTTTGTTACTTTAAATAACGTTGCATTAGTACAGCAGTAAGAAATTAATTATTGCAGTATCAAAACTTTCTCTTGTGTTAGTATAAGTACAAAAAGAGCATTGGGAGGTTGTGAAAGCCGTTCGTAATAATATAATGGCATGGCAGTTACCCACCAATGCTAACACTATATATGTACTATAGTATATTGCTGATAGCCCACAAGAAATGAGTCTGTCCCCTGCCATTGCCATTGTTACCACTCGAAGAGAAGAAACAAGAAATTATTAGATATTTATTATTACATATTGGTGCCATTTCATAAGCGAATCATTTTCTCAAACATTTTCTACTGCCCCTCTCTAAACGAAATGTGAAGTAACAATTGCAAAACGTATCGTCCGAAGAACTTTAGCTTCAGTCGGTGGTCAGCATGAGACCTCTGGAGGCAAAAAGGCCCCATTGTGGCGAACTCAAAAAGTGTTTTATGGCTATTTAGTAGATTAAGCAACCTATTTCGAAAAGCAAAAAAAAATTGCGATTTTACTTATCTAATTATAATTATGTATCTACTTATTTATTTACAGAATTTGTTCTAATAGGTACTTATACGTTATAAAAAAAAGTGCCAATATAATGAAATTTGTCAAATTCTTTGCGATTAGTACTAAGGTACTTACCTATGCCATAGTACAGTAAAAGTTTCAATTTCAGTAGCTTCAAAAAGGAATTTTCAATATTTATATAATAAAATAAAGTTCTCAAATGATAGTATCAAATAGATACTCTTAACAGCCATAATATTTGCGTATAAAGAATGTTTCTGTGTTGTTTTTTATTCCCTTTATCAGAGGGAATAATTTGCTTTAATAATTCGATATTATGTTTTATGGTGATAGACATTTTTAGATAAAATTTAGATTAAGTTACCGTTTTCAGGTCCCCTTACACTTTTATTTATTGCAACGTAAACAGTTGGCTGTTGGGTAGGTATATCTATATGCGTGTACAAAATACACACAGAAACGATTCAGATATAAATGTCAATTAAGAATTAATTGAATTCCATTAGGCCAACTCCAACTTTATTACAAGTAATAAACACGGTATTTGTATTGGAAGATAAGAAATCTGAGACTTCTGGCAGGGACGTTTTCCTTCTTCATTACTCTATTATTATCTACATATTATCTAATATGGGAAACAATTTTCCTTATGTATAGACACTTTTTATTATTTATTTATTTATTGATGCAAACGAAAGGGTCCATTTTCGATATATGTGGTGCCTATAGTCATATAACTGAGGATGGAAAAGGTACCATGAAGATATTAAAAAGAAGTTGAGATACTTAGGCAATCAGACATATTAGAAGCAGAGTCAGGACTATAGAGAGGAAGAGAAAATCATAGAATAGTTAGAGATGTTGTGAATATGAACAAATGGAGAAGAGATGAGTGTCCAATAGAGAAAAAACTTCCATAGGAAATATAATGCTACCTATCTTTAAGTAAGCTGTCTGTTTTCATAACATCGTAATTTTATAATAAATAATATATGCACTACTGCTGGTTATGTCCTTATTCGTGCCCATTGTGACGACAGGAATGGAAAATGGAGCAGGCAGCTGTGGTATCGCATTAATGATGGATGTTTTAAATGCGATAATGCTGATACTGTACGAAAAAAAAAATGGCACAAAGTATACAGAGATAAGCAGGAGACCTTTGCAATATGCGATGTTTGATTTACGTACATTTTTATCTACACTTAACACTTACATACACATAAGTGTGCGTGTCTATGTGTGAACGTGAGTGCTTGTATGTTTGCTGCTAATCTAAATAAGATAGCAGTTTTTATTATTCGTCGGATGAGAAATTATTTTGCTGTAGGTACTTACTCGTAGTTCAAGTTATTGTTAACGCAATTAATCAATGAGCATTGTTAATACAGCAACATGATTCATATAGATTTCTATACTGGCTCTTACCAGAAATTGACTTTAGATTATTACGTATTTGAGAAATAAATTATATATATTATATACTTTGGTGAAATTGTTCTCTTATTACATTTTTGAAGACATTAGACAAAAATTAATTAATTTAGGGGTTATAGTAGGTATGGAATTGAAATATATTCAAGAATCTGTAGAACTTATGTAATAACTTTCGTTACCTTGTGAAATTACATAATGTAAATAATATAATTCAATACTGCGGCCGTTATAAAGTTGAAGAGGCGTCTGTGACCGTTGGAGTGAAAAAAATGCGCGCCCCCTCCTCCATCCGCCGCCACTTTTCTTGACCTCTCTCTTTCTTTCGATATGCATCAGCAGGCTCCCCCTTTAACGTATCCACATAACAATGTACATATACATAGGTACTTAGTTACCCATACCATACCATACCATACCCATCATCTAAAAATATGAAAGTATATAGAAGATATGCATGTAGGTAAATGTTGCCGATTATGAGCGATATGACTGACTGATAGAATAACAAGTGCGGAACTTCGTTTCGAATCCACAATAAATAAACATAAGTAAATATTAATCAAAGTCATGACAGACTCCCAACCAGGCGACCGAAGGTGAATATGACGATGAAGTCGAGGGACCATTTCTCCCGACTCTTCTGATGGTCAACTCCTAAGAACGATAGGTAAGAATAACAAAAAAAAAAGCACCTCATCCGTACCGCAATACAGAGGAGGTACCAGCAGCAACGATGGTATATTGAACCGATTAAGAAATTTACTTCCAAGGGTAATTGTATCTAGTAGTTTACCTGATGCTGATGGACAATGAGGATGAAGATGAGGATTCGCTCTGAGGAAGAGCATTCATTGACTCTGAAGATGTGGACTGATTCTCAGTATGAGGAGGAGACTCAAAAGATACTTTTTGAATCATCCTCCAATAGGTAGGTAGGTCCTATGCTCGATCCTCTAAGATTAGAGGGAGGGTTGCCAAAGAAACAAAAAATTTGTGAAGATGTTTTAAAATTCGGAATGAGGATGTATTTGAAAGATTGACAAAAACGGAAGTCAATAAATAGTGGAGATATATTTTTTTAAAACATGAATGCCTAGGTCATTAGAGACATTAGTACAAAAAACAGGACTATACTAGATTGTCCCTCTCAAATAGCTATTGGGGGTTATGAGATGCCCTAGTTTTTAGTAAATATTTAAGAAGATTGACCCAGAATAGAAAGAAGTGGAGGTGCGTCAAATCTGAAGGAAGATGTTTTCATTATTAATTATTATTTATTCAATTGACAACCAGTTTGGGATGTTTCTAAAAACGATAAAAGTTTTGATGAAAACTGTGTACCTACCTACTTATAATCCAATAGAAAAAATGATGGCAAATTGTTTTAAATACATAATCAGTTAAAATGACCATTGGCCGCGGTTAGTTTAGTTAAGCGAAAGAAGCACCGAAGGAAGAGATAACGAAGAAGTAGAAGAAGAATGAAAAGCGGCGGCATACGGTATTTGAACCCGAGACCTTTAACTCAGGAGTCAACTGAACGTTAAGAACTGAAACAGAACCGGCTCTAACTTCCCTAAAAAAATTTAAATTCCATTTTTTTACTTTGCACCTAATGACAATTGGTAGGATTATTATCTTTCCATTAAAAATTATGATAAAAAGGGCAAATTAACTAATCTACCCAAAACATAATAATTTAATTTTTTAACCAAAAGTCACCAGTAGGTATTTGAAAATGATTTACACTTGAGGCAATGGAAGAAAGGTGCCTTTAGGGGGTTTTATGGCCCTCTAGCTTAAAACAAATAAAGGTCAAAGAGGGGTAAAGAATTGCATGATTAATCCCTGTCTTTCATGGTGTTCTAGTGATTTCCTCCTTTATATAATAAATAACAGAGACTCACCCCTTTACCACAAACAAATTATATAAGCGGACACGTGTTTCGCTCTCTTTAAATGTGGGCATTATCAACGCGAGACTGTAAATATTCTTATTTTATTTCCTCCTAATTAGTTTTTGGTGGTATTTGTCGTGGCAACGTACATAAAAGTAACAAGCATAAAAAGAACTGCTCGCAATGTTTTTGTGATTTTTTTCCCATTTAATTATTGTTATTGTTGGGTGGCACCGATTCTGGTAAAATCGATTAAAGTAAAGGCGATCAAAAGAAGTGCTCGAGTCACCCTATCACTCATCCTTTTCCAGTAATTCCCATCCCAGTTATTTTTTGGTGGTACTGGTCCTAGTCCTGGTAACGGAACTAAACGTTACAAAGATGGAAAGAAGTACTCGGAATGTTGTAATGATTCTCTTCCAATTAATTATTGTTATTGTTGGGTGGTAACGGTTCTGGTAAAATCAATAAAAGTAAGGGGGATCAAAATAAGTGCTTGAGTAACCCTATCCCTCATCCTTTTCCGGTGATTCCTATCGCAGTTATTTTTTGGTCCTGGTCCTGGCAATGAAACTAAATGTTACAAAGACTGAAAAATGAAGTGCTCGCAATGTTTTTGTGATTCTCTCACACTTAATTATTGTTATTGTCGGATGGTACCGGTTTTGGTACCATAAATAATAGTTTCGGGGATCAAAAAAAGTGCTTCTATAACCCTTATCTCTCGCAATTTTCCAGTAATTCCCATCCCAGTTATTTTTTGATGGTACTGGTCCTAGTCCTGGTAACGGAATTAAACGTTACAAAGATGGAAAGAAGTACTCGGAATGTTGTAATGATTCTCTTCCAATTAATTATTGTTATTGTTGGGTGGTAACGGTTCTGGTAAAATTAATAAAAGTAAGGGGGATCAAAATAAGTGCTTGAGTAACCCTATCCCTCATCCTTTTCCGGTGATTCCTATCGCAGTTACTTTTTGGTCCTGGTCCTGGCAATGAAACTAAATGTTACAAAGACTGAAAAATGAAGTGCTCGCAATGTTTTTGTGATTCTCTCACACTTAATTATTGTTATTGTCGGATGGTACCGGTTTTGGTACCATAAATAATAGTTTCGGGGATCAAAAAAAGTGCTTCTATAACCCTTATCTCTCGCACTTTTCCAGTAATTCCCATCCCAGTTATTTTTTTATGGTACTGGTCCTAGTCCTGGTAACGGAACTAAACGTTACAAAGATGGAAAGAAGTACTCGGAATGTTGTAATGATTCTCTTCCAATTAATTATTGTTATTGTTGGGTGGTAACGGTTCTGGTAAAATCAATAAAAGTAAGGGGGATCAAAATAAGTGCTTGAGTAACCCTATCCCTCATCCTTTTCCGGTGATTCCTATCGCAGTTATTTTTTATGGTCCTGGTCCTGACAATGAAACTAAATGTTACAAAGACTGAAAAATGAAGTGCTCGCAATGTTTTTGTGATTCTCTCACACTTAATTATTGTTATTGCCGGGTGGTACCGGTTTTGGTACCATAAATAATAGTTTTGGGGATCAAAAAAAGTGCTTCTGTTAAAAAGAAGTGTTTAAATAACCCTGCCCCTCACAACGTCTTAGGAATCTCATCTCAGTTGTTTTTTGGTTGTGCCGGTCCTGGTATTTTTTGATATCGTTCGTTCGCCTTTTACAAACCGGCCTGCACCCGTCCCTGCCGGACACACTGCCGCTCTTCGGACATTGCAGGCGGCTCCGGAGCCAAGTACTGTTAGAGCATAAAAAGAGCGCCATATTAAAATAGTTAAAATACTTGAATGCATGTATATGCAAGAAGGTACTTATGATGTAGACGTATGTACACGTACGTTGGTATTATAAACGTGTTTGGTTTGTGTGTGTGTATGTGTTTTCCTACGTTTTGCGGCGTTTTCAGCCGCACAACATCCGCGTGCGTTCTCTTTGACGCGATAATTTTACGTTGAACTCTGAAAATCGAGACATGCCACACGGCCGCGCCGGGTGGTGGCTACACTCCCCGGGATATCGAGAAAATTGCTTCTTAAATTGTTACTTATGAGTTAAGGACTTCCTCGTAGATATATATATACGCACACACACCTTTCTTCTCGATTAGGATAAGTTCACCATGCTAAACTTACTCGTACTTATAAGAAAACACTTCACGGAGCAATAAATTATTATAGAAAATTCTTTATAGGTATTATAACACGCAGTTACAGTGAATATATCAATCACTTGAAGGTTTAACTATAGTCATTATGGATTTATATTACTTATATTAAATAAATTGCTTATTAAAATTGTTATATTGATTAAAGTCAGGTGTTTTTCCCCATTGCTTTCCATAGCGTTGTTGGATTCGGTTATAGTACCAATCTGCTTCAGTGGGGGATGGAAATTTATTATTAACACATTAGTTTATGATTGAAAGGTCCGAAAATGTTCCAAAATGTTTTGAGAAACTTCCCTGATTTTCCAGTTTTTTTAAGAACTTTGGATATTTCAAAATTTCTTTTAAAGTTCTAGAACGATCAATTGATGGCTTAACTACAGTCGTTCCGGACTTATATTACTTATATTAAATAAATTGCTTACTAAATTTGTTTTATTGTTTAACGTCAGGTTTTTCACGTCAGTTATGTTGTTGGAAGGTCCTTGATGCTGGTCTTTAATTGATAATAACTAATAAGACCGTTTTGTAACAATATCTGCTTGAATGAGTGATGATAATTTCTCCTAAGCAGTTTAGTTTATCATGAAAAGTCCAAAGATGTTCCTGGATGTTTTGAGAAACTTTCCTAATTTTACCGATTCTTTGGAATCATTTTGTATATACGTTCCAAAAATTTTGTCGAAAGTTTTCCCGAATATTCTTAAATATTAATTAATTGGTAGTGAAGACAGCACTATATTCTTATTTAAAACTATCTAATAGTTTGAGTGTTCATCAATTCCTACTACCAGGAGTTTCATCACACTAATATTATAAAGGCGAAAGTTTGTGAGTGTGTGAGTGTGTATGTTTGTTACTTCTTCACGTCTAAACGGCTGGAGCGATTTTAATAAAATTTGGTATGGAGTTAGCTGACACCCTGGATTAACACATAGGCTACGTTTTACTGCGGGAAAATATCTTATTCCATGGAAAATCGATGAAAATGAATTCGCGGAATATTATAAATGCGAAAGTAACTCTGTCTGTATGCTACACAATCTCGCCTAAAATTTACTGAACCGATTTTAATGAAATTTGGTACAGATATAGTCTAGAGCCTGAGGAAGAACATAGGCTACTTTTTAATGCGAAGAAAGGGTTGTAAGGGATTGAAATAGGAAATTTTGTGCGGAAATTCCGTAATTTTTAAAGATAGAAGCTGGAAACTTATTTTTTAGGCTTTTGATTAGATATAAATAAATACGACATTCAATGTTTGTAAAAATTTTATCCTAAAGGGGATAAAATTAGCCGATGAAAGTTTTTGTGTAATGACCTCGTCCAAAAAGCTTACGGCCCAGAAAATTAAAATATTAAGTGTAAAAAGTTATAGATGCTTTGTTTATTTGATCAATAAAAGTAGTTGAATACTAAGCTATATAAACTATTTTAAACTATAATTAAACTATATTAATCTATAATATTATAAATGCGAAAGTAAGTCTGTCTGTCTGTGTGTAACGCAATCACGCCCAAACTACTGAACCGATTTAAATGAGAATTTGGTACAGAGATAGATAAGTAGATATAAAGCTAGAGGCTTGAAACTTATTGTTTAGGCTTTTGTTTAGATATGAATACGACACTTAAAGTTTGTAAAAATTTTACCCTAAAGGGGGCAAAAATAAGGAATGAATGTTTTTGTGTAATGACGTCGGCAAGAAAGCTTACGACCCAGAAGAAAAAAAATTTTAAATACTGCCGAAAGTCACTATTCTACGCGGACGAAGTCGCGGGCATAGCTAGTTTTTCATATTTATCTTCTTCCTCCTCCTTCATGTTGCAGCAAGGAAACTCATTCTCGTTCGTCATCCGTTTATTTCAATTTTTACACTTTTGCATTCAATCTAATATAAGCGTACATAATAATTGTTCCGTTATTACGTACGCGGAAAACATTAAAACTATCAACATTTTTCAATGAGAGTACAGAGTGCTTATTGAGAAGAAGTGGTCATTATTGAGTACATGAGTTCTTTATCTCCTTCCAACAGACTCAATTGTTTGAGGTACGTTGCCATTAGTCATTTTGATTAGTTCTCTTACAATTTACGTTCGCACACATAAATAACAAGTTAATATGTATGTATAAGTGTGATAGGTACCTACAGAATCTATGTAGGTATATTGACAACCACATCAAACGCACTTATTCTACCCTCTATGATACTCATAATGGTGCAATGTTTGGGATCATTTTTTTGTTAGAGATCATTCAAATTTTCTTTTTTAAAAATATTAATGTGTTTTTATTGTTACAGGAGTATACATCCCCACACCATCATTGTTGATATGTTGTTGGTGTTCATATGGTGTGCTGTACCATCAATTTTGCTGGTAAGTGTCCCTACTCGTACCTATACATAAAAATACCTGCACAGTTACTCTACCTTATGATGACTCTGTATATTTGAATAAGTATCTACATAATTGCATATTTTTTTATTGCATCACTGTGCAAATCAATAACATAAATCTATTAACTACTATTTTATTAGGTATTGTTATTGTTATTATTTTTTTTTTCGGTAAGAAATAGGAAACTTTCGCTGAATGTTAGTATGATGAGTACCCACAATGTCATAGTTACTGATGAGATGTGTGAACATCCAAATGATTTAGCTCGATTATTATACATGTCATTCGAGACGATGTGTGTACGTGTGTAAAAGCTTTACTGCACGCTTTAATATGTTTAGTAATTTGTTTATTTTTAAGCAATCAACACGTCATTACAGTTTAAGCGACGCAATGTATTGCGAATAGATGTTGAAAAATTAGAAGCCAGTGAGTGGAGAATAGAAGAAAGATTTACCATGGCGATAAAATGTTATTTTGTGTGTGTGTATCTACTAGGCAATAGGCTGAATGGTACTGATGATGAGAAATTTTCTTCCGGCATTTTTCGAGATTCAGAAGCTCAATTTAATAACGACAACAGTTAAAGTGTAATTACCTTTCTAATTTTGCTGAACATTTGCTCCTAACACATTTTAAAATTCACAAAATTTTACAGTCATCACATTAATTAAAACTACTACTACTACTACTAAATAATATCTAAAATTTTAAGATAGATCCGGCTCGAGGGACCAAATATTTTTATTTAGATACAACGTAAGGTATCGGATCGAGTATTTGCAATCAGAAAAAATATTGTAGGTTTCTAGAGATTTAGATAACTTTTCTTCAATAAGAAAACTATCGTGATGAGCAATTATTATCGATCTCGTTTTCATTTTCACGCTCGCTTTCGTCAACAAAGGATCGAGTTGACATTGAAAAGGTTAAAATTGGTCACCCACTGGCATTGTACCTACGAACCCATTGATGGACAATTGTTAATGTGCCACAACACTGGTAGTTTGCACCGATATGATAATTACCATCCGTTTAGAACCATTCACGCCGCAATGCTAAACAAATGTAAAAGCCGCTGATTATTAGAATTTAAACGGGTAAACATTTCGATAAATATTTTTAGTGCACTAAATTTTATCAATATCTTCTGAAAATGAAAATGGAGAGAAACTTTGCGTTTTGGAAGATTTGAATATTTGAACGAAAACACACAATGACAACGAAAGAAGTTTTCAGAAAGATTCAAGATCGAGTTGATTAAAAAAAGACTGAAGTGAATACGTTAGTGAATTGAACGAGTAAAAAAAAGTTATGGTATTGTGCTTCCAATATAAAACAATTAAATTTCCATAAAAGATCAGGATAGAGTAAAATTGAAATTGATAGATACCTACTTATTAAATTTTACAATGCAATAAAACTTTTATCTTCCAAACAATAAAATAACAACTAGTTAATAAAGCACATTAAAGTCCAGGTCAACTAGCCAGATACTAAACATTAATAACGAACCTACATACTTAAATAAAGGTATCCTGCTCCTTATCAAAGGATCCTACTTTTTGAGACAGCAACTTAAACGATTTTAGATTTATTTCCTTGTGTTAGGAAGCTAGTAGAAGAAAAGTAATTGCTTTATATCTAATTATAAATTTCTTCTATCTCCTTAATCTCTTCTGGGAATTGAACTCGTATTTATGTAGGTAGGTATATATTGGTAGTGGGAATATTGCACATAGGAAACTAATTATAATAATTAAAGTAAATTATAAGTATCTATACAAACAGGAAAATAATTCTTTTGCACATTTTTTTTAGTATCTAATAATATAATTAATTGTTCAAGTAGGTATGTACTCCTATCCCCAATCCAGGAAGATTAACTTTTGCACCATGTTATTTTTATAATTAACACACGATTTAAGCAAAACACACTCTATTTTAAGATTGCAAAGTGCATATGTAATGTACATACATAAGTGTATGAACCAAAAATATATGCTTGTGATTGGATGAACTGTCAGACAGCTGCAAGGTGTAGTAAATTAAAGGCACATTTTAACTGAACATGACACAGGATAGAAAAATATTTTCGAAGGCCTACAAAAATTTGTTTGTTGAAATACACTTAAAGAGGGGATTTTATGGAAGACAAAATGTAACAGTTATGGAAAGAAAGCTTTTATGAGCTGTCCCGAAAATATTAATCGTAAATAATACATAAACACGTATCCGGCTCGAAGGACTAAATTATTGGATGTAAATACATAGTATAAGCTTTTTTGGCACCATATGATTAGGACTTACTCCATCAGTTACGTGTTTAATTATCAATTATAACACTTGGACTACAGATATTTTATGTAACCATCGTTAGATGTGTAGGTGAAAATTTCATAGAAAGAATACCTTTTATGACCTGTCCCAAAACTAGTAGATAATCATAAATAATCTAATATATAAAATTCTCGTGTCACAATGTTAACTATCATACTCCTCCGAAACGGCGTGACCGATTTTTATGAAATTTTATATGTATATTCAATAGGTCTGAGAATCGGGAAGTATCTATTTTTCATACTGCTAAGTTATAAGGGTTGTCCACCCCTACCTTTTTTTTGTATTTTTTTATGATTTGGCTTAAAAAAATACACATAATCCTTAATTTTCATTCTTCTACCACCAACCCCCATTTTTTAATAGCGATATTAGTACATACTGTAATAATCTTCAACTCTCAGTGGTCGATAACTGATCAATTATTATCAATCGATTAGTCATCCCCGCCAGGCATCTACTGATGTCACTACTCACCCAGCAAACAGCACGGAGTGGGGATGAGAATGAAGCAGATTTTTTTAGAATGTTACAGGGAGTTCAAATATGTTCTAAGAAGTAAAAGAATGATTTATTATAACATTTCAGAATGATTTGGCAATGTTCAAGAATGTTCCAGAATCTTGAAGATCATTCAAGAATGTTTCAGAATGTTAAAAAAAGTTAGAAAATGTTTTGAATCATTATGGGATGTTCTGGATAGTTCTAAATTCGCAAATATAGAATAATAGAATGTTCCATAAAACGTGTAATATATTCTTACCCGAGCAACGCCGATATGAACATATCCGGCTCGAAGGACCAAATTATTAGGTTAAAAACACAGTGTAAGCTTTTTTGGCACCATATGATTAGTATTTACTCCAATTACGTTTTTAATTATAAATTATAACGCTTTGGCGATAAGTGCTGGTTGTATTAATTGTAATGAAACGGGTCCATCAAGTATATCTAATAATAATAGCGGGATGAATATGAGGAACAGTAACTCTTCGGAAAATTATGTATTAGAGAGTGTACCTATCTGTGTGTACGGCGGAGGAAGAGGACTCGCGGCCAAGAAGAAGAAGAGGGAATGAGAGAGGCGAGTAATTTCGTTTTTTCTTATTTTGAGTTCGGTCCCTCACACATGTTGCGAACATTGTTTGGTTTCTCGCGAAAACGCGCGGCGAACGAAGAAGTAAAAAAAGAACGGAAAAAAATAAAGAAGGAGAAAAAGGCGAGTGCTAGTGGCCGGAAAAAATGCCGAGCCATAACCTAGCCCAAGCTGAGTTATTTCTGTTATAAGTAGGCTGTAAAAGAACGCAATAAGAAAGAAAAAACGCATGCAAATAAAGTGCTGCAGAAAGAAGAAACGGCGGGTCAACGAACCAAGATGCTCTCCGTCTCTCTCCCACACACCTAGGCCTTCTTGAACTCCCAGTGGCGGAGAACAACCCATAACAACCATCACAATTTAATTTAAAACACAAACAACTACCATGGAAAGAATCACTTCTTCAATTAAGGGAAGCACCTTCACCATAATAGCAATCAGACCGCTCTTAAAATTTGTCTTCTGATCTATATTTCTATAATTCTCACTATTATCTCCAATAAATGATTATATAATCAATATATAGGTACATATTAGTGTATGTATAAAAAGACAGGAATTTTTTGGCGAATCCTCACTTCTCCATGACCACCTGATTCTACCCGTTCACAGTGGTAACGATAGTTAGGCTTTAGCCTCTCCTCGATAATACCTAAGAGGGTTTGGTCTCGGTGGGTGGAAGTGAGTGGGCGTGGGTGGCAAAAATGTGTGATAGAATACATTTATCTTTGTCTAACACATAATTTTTTCTGTAAATGAACTCGAAGATGATTTAAGTGGTTTTTAGTGAAACAAAGTCACATTATTGTATTAAAATTTTCAAAAATATTTGCTGGAATGTAACGAAGTTTTCGAGAATATTGCAGACCGTTCCAAAATGTCTCAAGAAATAAAAACATGTTTTATAGCATTCTAAAATGATTTATAATCTTCCAGAATATTCACAAATGTTCCTGATTGTTCGAAAATAATCAAGAATGTTCTCGATTTTACTGAAAAATGATTTGGAATGTTCCAGAACCTTGAAAATCAAGAGTCATCCACAATGTTCCAGAATATTCAATATCCTTCAAGAATGAGTTAGAATATTCAAAAATGTTAGAGAATGTTCTGGAATGTGCCTGGACTCATAATTATTGGACAAAGGGTGGAACAACTGTGATTACTTGTTTACTATTTTTATGCCACTTTATATGACTCAGACTATAGCTCTATTTTTAAGCGGTTTTTTCTTTGAGGTTGTCATAATTTTAGGCCCACAAATCAAATTAGGTACATGATTATGGGGGACTGAACGAAACAATATTTTAGTTGTTATTTGAGGTTACTTCTATTAGTTTGTTTCACGCTGTATCGTAATTGTATTTTCGGGACGGCCTGACCGCAAACGTGTCATGCATGGTCTTCCTCCGTTATTACAATAATTTATTGTGATTTGCCTCATTGGTTTCCACCCTTCATCTGCAAATGTCGTTCTTCGTAGCTTTTGTACCCTAATATAACCAAAAATAACAAATATCTACACACATCTAATTATCAAATTGTTCATTGTATACAGTTAGTTGTCAGTTAAAAATTAGAATGGGGAATGCGGGGGTAAGTTCAAATTGAAGAGTATTAATTCAAATAAATTTCGGTGCCTAAAAGAAAGAAAACATAGAAATGCAATGGGTTCCAGAAAATTGTCATAAATCAAACTACGACAGCTATGAGGTGTTATCTTATCGAATTGAATGCAACAGGGCATTTGTGCCTGTTGTGAGCGATAAGATAATGGACGAGGTGAATTAATGTCGATGTGCCTAAAGGTTAAGGTTTCGATGCCGACGTTACGCCACTGTGGCGTATGTTAGTGAGCACGTATATATATATGTATGCACAGCCTCCTATGCTCAACAGAATCTGTGTAGGGTAGGTCATTGCATTTTATTCTGCTTGTTTTATTTTGCAGCTCGGACTCTTTCATTTTCTTTTGTACACTTTTTAGTTTAGTTTACACAGCAAAATATACAAGATCTATCTTTATATTCGCTATTTATTTTCTTTGCCTGGTGTACATATTATCTGTTCGAAAATAGTTGATGGTGAATTACATGCATATATGTATGCATGTATATACATGTATATCTATTATATTCCACACATGGATGTGATTATATGTGCAAACGTGTACATGTGCCGGATCGAACACACGCACGCAATCGAACCTAATATTCGAGATTTGAACTGATCGAGTTGGCAATGACGAAGATGCCGGCCAACATGGCATATATGTCTTGTCCATTTTGCTTTTGTTTTCTTTGGTCGAGCAGGAAGTATTCGAGTTTCGTCGCTGATCACGTGGGCGGTGCCACTCCGATATCCACGTATTAAATTTAGTCACTTAAACGGGATCTTTTGTGACCAACCTTTTTTTGACTTTTATCGGTACATCTGAATGATCAAAACGCTCGACAAATAACCAGAGAAATACCTGTAGAAATCAACGTTTCAGAATTCTCAATGAATCTTCATGAGAATCAACACATCTAGAAGCTATTGCATGAAGGGTAAAAATAATTTGCAATTACGCCAAAATCAGGAAGTCTTGCTACATAATATTGAGGAATCAAAAGATTCAGATTATTCTGTGAATCTTCCCAAGGATCACCAAATTCTAAAAATGATCTTATAATATCTGGTCTACAGACCAACAATATTCGGCAATTAGGCCAAAAACAAAAGAAAAACGCCCTAGGAATCAGCAGTAATGTTTCAGAACTTTCTGTAAACTGTTCTAATGAAAAGCCCATTCAAAAAGAGATATGATGATGTTAAATTTAGGCCAAAGGCAATCCTGAATTGTATCAAGATTAAAAAATATTTATTAGCCAACAGAAATTTATATAAGCACCTGAGGAATCGACATTAACGTCTCAAGATTTCCTGTTAATCGTCCTTAGGAAAAGCCCATTTTAAAACTGAATATAGGCAAAAAAATATTCCTCAATTAGGCCAAGATCAAGAAAGTTAGTCGCCAGGGATTTAGAAGCACATGAAAAATCAATATTAATGTTCTAGGATTTTCTGTAAACTTCTTTTAGGAAAAGTCCATTTGAATGGAGATCTGATGATGCTAAAAATATTCCTCCACTAAGCCAAGATCAGAAAAGTCTCACCAGCTGACAGAGATTTATGGAAACACCTGAGAAATCAATATTAACATTCTAGAATTGCCTGTAAATTTTCTCCAGGAGAGGTAAATTTTTAAACGGATCATATGATGCTGAATGTAGGTCTAAATATATTCTATGGTTAATCCAAAATATGATGAGCTTAACATTGATACACTTTTGCAGTTTAGGAACAACACTTTATTCTATATATACACACTATTATTTACAAAATTAATTTTAGGCAACACTATTTAACATGAGAAAGAAAAGAAAAAAAAAAAACGAAGCGAACTAGCGTGAATAAACCAATACAATGAAACAGAATATACAATTAATAACTAGATACACTAAAACTATAGACGAATTTGGAAGTTCAGGTGAATATGAGAGCTGGTGGTGATGAAGTGTCGGGGAGTTTTTCTTTCTGTACTGAGGAATGTCTCGATATATATACAACCCCAGCACCAAGCAAAGGTTGTGACAAAGAGGGGTTGAAAGTGGGGTGGTGAAAGAGGGGCGAAAAGTAACGATAAAAACGAATTCGTTTTTACGTCACTTTCGCGGTGGAAAATAAAAAAACAAATAGCGGGAAATGATAGGGCATGCATGAAAACATATGATGAAAAAAAGAACCATGATTTTACGTTAACAAATGATGAAATAAGAAAAGTAAAACATAAAAAAAAAGGAAACAATAAAACTAGAGTAAAAGAGTGGAAAGAAACATAGATGGGAAAACTACAACCGAATCAAGAATAAAAAAAGGAAATAGCAAATAGAGAAGAAAAAAAATTGTTACTTTAATTTAAAATTGAAAGAAGATAAAAGTGTGTCGTTATGTATAAATTCGGTTGTAGCACGGGGTGGTTCAGGTAGACGGAGGGTTAGGTAAACGGAAGGTTACTGTCCGGTAAAACCGATAATGATCGGGAAGACCAAGATAATGTTAGTTGGTACCTTATTGTAATTAGCTTCGAGGAATCGGTTTCGCTAATGGTATTCGTATCAATTCCTCCCCCCGTTGAACGAAACCTATTCCTCCTCAGCCGGAACGGGACGTAACTGGTCGTGATGGATCTTGGCTACTCTGTCGCCCTTTTGTACCCAGTATGCGTTTCCACCGGCATATCCCTGGATCGGATAAGGACCAGACCATCGTGGCGCGAATCCAGCATGAAAATTATTTTCGGCACTGGACTGGGGATGTTCTCTACAGTAAACGAGCTGCTGTGGCACGTACTGTTGATGGCGTTCTCTTAATTCAACTACGGCTCTTTGCTGTTGATATTCTAGTTGATGACTTCGAATATCGTTAATTCTCTCTTGATACGTAGGCGGTTCGGTTAAATTTTGATCGTCTGGAGTATTTTCCCATTCTCCTGGTCTCAAAAGGTGTCGTCCAAAAAGAGCGTAGTAAGGTGTGACGCCAGTGGCGGCATTTCGTCGACCCCGTTGATCAAAAAGAATTTTACCTAAATGAGTATCCCACGTACGATGCTCACCCTGCTGCAAATATATGCGTAGACCGGTTTTAATTTCTTGATTGCGCCGTTCCGTGGGGTTCGCTCTCGGATGGTATATGGCGGTGGTCCAATGGCGCGCCTTCCATTTTGTACAAGCGGCCTTCCAACCCTGACTTGTAAATTGAGACCCGTTGTCGGTAAGGATTGCCCGAAGATAACCGAAACGATGTAGAACTTCCTGCTCTAGGAGGCGCACGATGATTGCGGTCGTTGAAGAACTAATGGGGAATGCCTCTACCCATCGGGAGAAGATATCGGTAACGACCAAAATGAATTTCTTCCCTCGGGACGTTCGGGGGTAGGGTCCCATTAAATCCACAGCTATAGTATCCCGGGGTTTGTCGGGCTGCCGCGGTCGCAGTGGCGCTGGCGTTATTCTTTGCTTCTTATGGCATTGACAGATCCGACATTGACGAACGTGTTTCGAAACGTCTAAATTCATGTTGGGCCATTTAAAGAAAAGTGCTAGACGTCGGTTTGTCTCCTGGATGCCCGGATGTCCCGCTTCGTCATGGTATTTATACAACAGTTGTGGTCGAAAAGACGTCGGTATAACCATAAGCCACGTGTCTGCTTCCTTTTTCCAAAAAACATCGTCATGGATCCGGTAACTTTGGAGGAACTCGGCGTCGTCTTCGGTGTGCCCGAAAGGGTTTTCGGACAGAAAATCGTGCCGTTGCCGAAGTTGAATTGTATCCGGGTCCAGCTGTTGTTCTCTCCTGATCTCGTGGCGGAAAGTCTCGACCTGAATTTGGAAAACACCTGGCATAGCCGCCTCTTTACAGGAAGGTGGGAGAAGGCGGGCGACGTCATCACTATCCGGAGGTAGCGGTTCTTCCGTTGGCAAGCGCGATAAGGCGTGGGGTAGAATATTGATGTTTCCTGGACAGTGTTCCAGGGTAAAAGTAAACTCTTGTAGAAGGAGTGCCCACCGGGTTAACTTAGCGCGAGCGTCCTTCATATTTTGTAGCCAGGTAATAGTTCGATTGTCCGTTCTTAATACAAATCGCTTATCTTCCAAGTACGGACGATATCTTTTTATGGCCCAGACTATGGCGAGACACTCCTGCTCGTTACTATGGTACGCTTGTTCTGTAGGGTTGAAACGGGTACTCGCGTAAGAGACGACTTGTCTTTCTCCTGCAGGTCCTTCTTGGTATAGGACGGCGGCGGCTCCCTGCTTACTGGCGTCTGTTTGTAGGATAGATGTCCTTTCGAAGTCAGGTCGATGTAGATGTAGCGGTTGCTGCATAAGTTTTTGGATTTCTTGGAAAGACTGCTGGCATTCGTTGTTCCAATTCCATTTTCTTTTGGGACTGAGAAGATCTGTGAGGGGAGCCGATATATCTGCGAAACGGGGTAAGTATTCCCGCAGCCAATTGCATAAGCCCAGGAATTTCTTTAGTTCCTTCCTTGTGGTCGGGATAGGTGCTTCGTAAATTCTACCAAGATGGCTAGGCAGCGGGGAATTCCCTTCCTCGGTAATCAGGTGACCTAAATACGTTAATGTCCGTGAACCAAAGACACACTTTTCTGGTGCACAAGCCAGGTTGTGTTGTTGCAGTCTTTCGAATACGCGGCGTAGGTGTTGAATGTGATCTTCCCAGGTACGCGAGAAGACGATAATGTCGTCAAGGTACACGAGACAGAATTTTCGCAGATATCCCGCCAATACTTCTTGACCCATTGTACGTTGAAATGTAGCAGGAGCTCCTTTCAGTCCAAATGGCATAACCCTGAAGTGGAATTTACCTCCGTCCGGGGCGGTAAAAGCGGTAAAGGGGCGTGACGTGGGGTGCATCGGGATCTGCCAATACCCTGACTTGAGATCGATAGTCGAAAAAATGCTGCATTTTCCAATAGCCTTTAGTGTCTCTGGTATAGCGGGAAGAGGCGAAACTTCATCATAGGTAAGGCTGTTTAGGCGACGGAAGTCCACACAGAATCTTGCGTCTCCGTTCTTCTTATTAACCATAACTACAGGAGAGTTGTATGTTGACTGGCTTGGTTCTATAATATTATCTGCAAGCATTTCTTCGACTTGCTCTTGGATTAGCTTCTTTTTCCCTTCGGAATAACGATAAGGTGGCAAACAAAAATGTTCGTCTTTAGAAAGACGAATGATATGTTGTGCCGTCTTAGTTGGAGATACCGGTTTTTCGAATACCGCTGGGAAATCTTCGATTATTCTTCGAAACTGATCGGTGTAGTCCGTAGGAAAATGCTGCGTAAGGAGTTGTTCCACGGGCGTTGTCCGCACACTACGGTGTTGTGTTGGTCTAACCAAATGGATGGTTTGACGAGTATTTACACCAAAATGAATACACTTTCTTTCAAAATCGCATGTGGCATTTACTTGTATGAGCCACGGCATCCCAAGAATGACGTCATCTTTTAGTTCTTCGGCTATGAAAACTTGAATTTCTTGTGGCGACTCGTTAATATGTATAATGACGGATGCTGTGCCCAAAATACGCATTGTTGTTCTATTAGCGAGGCTAGCGATTGTTGTTGAGGTGGTTACCATCTTCACGTCATGTGCCACGCGAGTACTAATAAAGTTGTGGGATGCTCCCGTATCCAGTAGCGCTTCCATATACCTTTCTTGGAAACGAAGTGGTATTTTCGGCATCCAACAGGGTGATAAGTCGATCTGGTGGTTTTGAATTCGTGAATCCCCGGCCTTTATTGAGAGCGTTGGGGAGGCGTATTTCCCTCGGCCTGTCTCCAGTTTCCCGACTGTGTAGACACATTTGGACTAGATCGTTTTTCCTGGAGGATCGGGCACTCCCGGTGGAAATGTCTTTCCGGGCAGTAGTGGCATTTCGGTGGTATAGCTGCTGGTGTTGTTGCTGGCGGTGCCCTGGTCACATTAACCTTCGGTTCATCTCGTGTGCGAACAGACGAAGAAGTAGTGGCCGTTTGAGCGAGATCACGTTCAATCTCCGTTGCTCTACTAAGTAACTCATCCAGAGTACTTGGCTTAGGAGCCCGTAGGAAGATGCGGATTGATGGGCGCAAGAGCTCGATCAGCAACTGTATACAAAACGCCTCACATTTATTCGGTTCGAGCCTATGCAGAAGTTGTATTTTGTTAAGTAGGAATATCTCGGTGTCATCCTTACTTCCTTGTTTTTGGCCGTATAATTGAGCTGTAAGGTTGGTTAAAACTTCTGGACTGTTGTATTTTGCCAGAAGCCTAATTTCGAAATCTTCCCATTGTAATTTGAACTTTTCATAAGGGCGCCACCATACTGCTGAGTTTCCTTTTAATTCCTTGGTTACGGACCGTACTCGATCGTTGTGGTCTATGTGGTACTTCTGGAAAAAGGTTCGACATTCTTCCAGAAATTCCTCGGGATCTTCGCTGGCCTCTCCGCTGAATGAAGGGGCTGGTGGTGGTGCCTGAGTGCCGGTTAAAACACGCTGTAAAAGGGTCTCTAACTGAAGAGCACTGAATTGAATTGGTGTCTCGTTATTGGGCGCCACTTGGTGTTTAGGCACTCCAAGAAGTGCGATGTCTTCCTTCTCGTCGGTAGCTGTCTTCTTAATTTTTCTAGGCATTTTAAATTTTTTTTTCGCACTGGCCAGTTCAGTTTAATTCACAGACGCGGGTTCGTTCTATTTCACTAACAGATTGTTTTTTTTTTTATATAGCCCCACGTTCGGGCGTCACTTGATACACTTTTGCAGTTTAGGAACAACACTTTATTCTATATATACACACTATTATTTACAAAATTAATTTTAGGCAACACTATTTAACATGAGAAAGAAAAGAAAAAAAAAAAACGAAGCGAACTAGCGTGAATAAACCAATACAATGAAACAGAATATACAATTAATAACTAGATACACTAAAACTATAGACGAATTTGGAAGTTCAGGTGAATATGAGAGCTGGTGGTGATGAAGTGTCGGGGAGTTTTTCTTTCTGTACTGAGGAATGTCTCGATATATATACAACCCCAGCACCAAGCAAAGGTTGTGACAAAGAGGGGTTGAAAGTGGGGTGGTGAAAGAGGGGCGAAAAGTAACGATAAAAACGAATTCGTTTTTACGTCACTTTCGCGGTGGAAAATAAAAAAACAAATAGCGGGAAATGATAGGGCATGCATGAAAACATATGATGAAAAAAAAGAACCATGATTTTACGTTAACAAATGATGAAATAAGAAAAGTAAAACATAAAAAAAAAGGAAACAATAAAACTAGAGTAAAAGAGTGGAAAGAAACATAGATGGGAAAACTACAACCGAATCAAGAATAAAAAAAGGAAATAGCAAATAGAGAAGAAAAAAAATTGTTACTTTAATTTAAAATTGAAAGAAGATAAAAGTGTGTCGTTATGTATAAATTCGGTTGTAGCACGGGGTGGTTCAGGTAGACGGAGGGTTAGGTAAACGGAAGGTTACTGTCCGGTAAAACCGATAATGATCGGGAAGACCAAGATAATGTTAGTTGGTACCTTATTGTAATTAGCTTCGAGGAATCGGTTTCGCTAATGGTATTCGTATCAACATAGATATGTGAAAGGCGAAGATTTATAGAAACATATGAATATCATCATCATCAATCAGTGACGATCAGTAAGCACTCAAAGTGACCCAAAATGCTTAATTTAGCTACAGTTAGGCACCGACCAAGTATTACGTAAGCACCCCCATGTCATCAAAAGTAAACATAGCAAAGACCCCTCGCCTCCTTATAGTAATTACGTAATACTTGAACAGCCACTTAGTCCAAGATTAAAAAAAGTTTTACTATAGAGACACCTGATGATTCAATATCAATATTTCATGATTTTGTGTAAAATTTTCTGAGGAAAAGTTTACTCGAAAACTGATTTGATTACCTATGCTGAAGATAGGCTAAAAATATTCCTCCACTAAGCCAAGATCAGAAAAGTCTCACCAGCTGACAGAGATTTATGGAAACACCTGAGAAATCAATATTAACATTCTAGAATTGTCTGTAAATTTTCTCCAGGAGAGGTAAATTTTTAAACGGATCTTATGATGCTGAATTTAGGTCAAAATATATTTTATGGTTAATCCAAAATATGATGAGCTTAACATAGATATGTGAAAGGCGAAGATTTATAGAAACACCTGAATATCATCATCATCAATCAGTGACGATCAGTAAGCACTCAATGTGATCCTAAAATGCTTAATTTAGCTACAGTTAGGCACCGACCAAGTATTACGTAAGCACCCCCATGTCATCAAAAGTAAACATAGCAAAGACCCCTCGCCTCCTTATAGTAATTACGTAATACTTGAACAGCCACTTAGTCCAAGATTAAAAAAAGTTTTACTATAGAGACACCTGATGATTCAATATCAATATTTCATGATTTTGTGTAAAATTTTCTGAGGAAAAGTTTACTCGAAAACTGATTTGATTACCTATGCTGAAGATAGGCTAAAAATATTCCTCCACTAAGCCAAGATCAGAAAAGTCTCACCAGCTGACAGAGATTTATGGAAACACCTGAGAAATCAATATTAACATTCTAGAATTGTCTGTAAATTTTCTCCAGGAGAGGTAAATTTTTAAACGGATCTTATGATGCTGAATTTAGGTCAAAATATATTTTATGGTTAATCCAAAATATGATGAGCTTAACATAGATATGTGAAAGGCGAAGATTTATAGAAACACCTGAATATCATCATCATCAATCAGTGACGATCAGTAAGCACTCAATGTGATCCTAAAATGCTTAATTTAGCTACAGTTAGGCACCGACCAAGTATTACGTAAGCACCCCCATGTCATCAAAAGTAAACATAGCAAAGACCCCTCGCCTCCTTATAGTAATTACGTAATACTTGAACAGCCACTTAGTCCAAGATTAAAAAAAGTTTTACTATAGAGACACCTGATGATTCAATATCAATATTTCATGATTTTGTGTAAAATTTTCTGAGGAAAAGTTTACTCGAAAACTGATTTGATTACCTATGCTGAAGATAGGCTAAAAATATTCCTCCACTAAGCCAAGATCAGAAAAGTCTCACCAGCTGACAGAGATTTATGGAAACACCTGAGAAATCAATATTAACATTCTAGAATTGTCTGTAAATTTTCTCCAGGAGAGGTAAATTTTTAAACGGATCTTATGATGCTGAATTTAGGTCAAAATATATTTTATGGTTAATCCAAAATATGATGAGCTTAACATAGATATGTGAAAGGCGAAGATTTATAGAAACACCTGAATATCATCATCATCAATCAGTGACGATCAGTAAGCACTCAATGTGATCCTAAAATGCTTAATTTAGCTACAGTTAGGCACCGACCAAGTATTACGTAAGCACCCCCATGTCATCAAAAGTAAACATAGCAAAGACCCCTCGCCTCCTTATAGTAATTACGTAATACTTGAACAGCCACTTAGTCCAAGATTAAAAAAAGTTTTACTATAGAGACACCTGATGATTCAATATCAATATTTCATGATTTTGTGTAAAATTTTCTGAGGAAAAGTTTACTCGAAAACTGATTTGATTACCTATGCTGAAGATAGGCTAAAAATATTCCTCCACTAAGCCAAGATCAGAAAAGTCTCACCAGCTGACAGAGATTTATGGAAACACCTGAGAAATCAATATTAACATTCTAGAATTGTCTGTAAATTTTCTCCAGGAGAGGTAAATTTTTAAACGGATCTTATGATGCTGAATTTAGGTCAAAATATATTTTATGGTTAATCCAAAATATGATGAGCTTAACATAGATATGTGAAAGGCGAAGATTTATAGAAACACCTGAATATCATCATCATCAATCAGTGACGATCAGTAAGCACTCAATGTGATCCTAAAATGCTTAATTTAGCTACAGTTAGGCACCGACCAAGTATTACGTAAGCACCCCCATGTCATCAAAAGTAAACATAGCAAAGACCCCTCGCCTCCTTATAGTAATTACGTAATACTTGAACAGCCACTTAGTCCAAGATTAAAAAAAGTTTTACTATAGAGACACCTGATGATTCAATATCAATATTTCATGATTTTGTGTAAAATTTTCTGAGGAAAAGTTTACTCGAAAACTGATTTGATTACCTATGCTGAAGATAGGCTAAAAATATTCCTCCACTAAGCCAAGATCAGAAAAGTCTCACCAGCTGACAGAGATTTATGGAAACACCTGAGAAATCAATATTAACATTCTAGAATTGTCTGTAAATTTTCTCCAGGAGAGGTAAATTTTTAAACGGATCTTATGATGCTGAATTTAGGTCAAAATATATTTTATGGTTAATCCAAAATATGATGAGCTTAACATAGATATGTGAAAGGCGAAGATTTATAGAAACACCTGAATATCATCATCATCAATCAGTGACGATCAGTAAGCACTCAATGTGATCCTAAAATGCTTAATTTAGCTACAGTTAGGCACCGACCAAGTATTACGTAAGCACCCCCATGTCATCAAAAGTAAACACAGCAAAGACCCCTCGCCTCCTTATAGTGCTTACGTAATACTTGAACAGCCACTTAGTCCAAGATTAAAAAAAGTTTTACTATAGAGACACCTGATGATTCAATATCAATATTTCATGATTTTGTGTAAAATTTGCTGAGGAAAAGTTTACTTGAAAACTGATTTGATTTCCTATGCTGAAGATAGGCCAAAAATATTCCTCAGTATGGTCAATATCACAGAAGTTTTTCTTATCTAACATAGACTTACAGAAACGCATGATTATTCCATACATACATTAACATTTCGGATTCTTTTGTAAATTTTCCTCAAGAAGATTGTCTAATTAGACTTTTGTTCCTTAACTTTCTTAACACTTAGCTTACATCATATTAGTTTCCTTCTATCCATAACGTAAAAAGAAGAGTCGTTTCTGATTCTAGTCGAGCATCTTGTTGATTGCTGGAGCCTTTTATGGTTGTGAGACTTTGATTAAAAGAATTTTTGTTCTTCTCTCGCGGAAGAGGTTAGAGTGAGTATAAGGACGAACGACGCGGTACTATGGAGTCGACGATTGACTGCTGCGGCAGTAGGTACTTTGATGCAGAAGAGTCTCACAGTCAGTCGGTCTCGTGTCGGTAGTACCTATGTAGTTGAAGCATTGCTCGCAATTTAACAAATTGCTTAGATATTTAGAGTTGCACTTGACGTTACAAACAGTACACGGAACAATTTACCAACCGGCACGATGTGTTGACGCAACGTTTAGGTCAACACATGTCATACACATTAAAAACTGATTTAAAATAATAAACTTTGGGTAATTAATTATAACGGATCAATTAGAATTAAAAAAAAATGCCATTGTATGTTCCTTGGTAATTGTTTTGGGATTTATTTAACTATGGAAACTAAAATTTCTTTAGTCTATGAATACCTAAAGAACAATAAATGTATCCTGATATATTTTTAAAAATGTATGACTCATCACCTCGAGGATCGAGGATTGCTGCATGTTTTGTTTATTTAGTTTTGAATGCATTATTCTACTGGACATATTTACAAAAAGATGTCTATTAAATGTTTAGACGTATGTACATAAGTAAGTAAGGTTATGGCGGATATAAAAGTAATATAAACGGAAGAAGCAAATTTTAAAAACAGATTACATCAACTTTGAACGCAAAGACTTCCAGCTGCTGTACTTGCAACAAGGAACTGCTGCAATCTTTGCTAGACTCGCCAATACTTAATGTTATGAGACAGACGAATTTTATTTTTGCTTCACATTGCCACACGTTTTGCTCTAATAATGAATTTGCATTCTTTGTACAAAATTTCTTAATAACGTATGTAATAATTTTATTTGTACGAAGTATGACGTTCATAAATGAAAATTTCTGTCGGCTACCTATATTGGTTTTGGGTCGTAAAACCACAATTTTTTGGAAACGCTCAACTAATAATCAAATAATGTGGATAATATGTTTCACACTACAAAAGGAAAGTGCCTTTTTTACGTTCCATACTATGGGGAAATCAAAAACCAATATTTTGCAAAAATATAAGTACCTAGGTGACCAACATCGTCAACATTAACTATATTAATATTTATAAGTAAGTTAAATTGTCACATTACAAAAGAATTATCAATTATCAAAACATAATTAACCGAACTGCAAGTGTATTATCTCTAAAAAACTTGTGCTACTAGCCACCAGAAGGCACTAGCTACATCAGAATTGGTTTTTAGCATCTTACCGATATTTTCTGTTAAGTTAGAGTTACTTAGGAGTAAATAAAATATTGTTTTTAAAATAAAAGAATGTAAATATTGACGAGAATTTAGATAATGAATTTTCTTATTAGGTACCTACCGAAGTACTACCTATAGCTAGAGACGCCTACAAAAATAGTTTTTCGATCAGTGAATACCTTTCTATTCAAATTGTCATAACTCTAAACTGTACCTATCAATCAATAACTATAACAGGGATGGCGAACCATTGGCACGCGTGCCACAAGTGGCACGTTTGAAAATTTTTATGGCACGCACAAAAACAATTTTTTTTAAAGTTATCTTTTTTAATAGAAATGAATTAAAAATTATACACTTAATTTATAGTTTATGATATAAATTTGTAGTACTGAATACCTGTCTTAGTATGTTAACTAGAACCGTTAAATGATACATTTTATTATTAAAATATCACATGAATTCTTTCGAAGTATATACAGATGCGCATTAGATAAAATTTTTGCGTATCCAGTTTCGTCTTCTTAAGGTATTTGAATGTTGTTGCTGTCGCAGCGGTCGAATCAAAATTTATTTTATATCCTGATACAATACCATTTGAAAAATTAAATTTAAAAGTCCTTGAGTGGTTAAATTTTAATGAATTAGAAATGGAATTAGTTGAACTTCGGTCAAGTACCATATAGAACTAAACATTTGTTGATTTAAGAAATGATGTAGAAATTATTAAAAGTAATCGATTATTGGATAAAACAAATAAAATTGCAGAAAATGAAATTCTAACTATACATGGAATTCAGTTCCTGACACGTTTAATTGTTTAAAACTTTAAAAATATTAGCAAAGGCAATTTTATCAATATTTTCATCGACGTGGGCATGTGAATCTCTATTTTCAGAATTACATTTTATAAAAAATAAATATAAGGATAGAATGACGGATGAGTCGAGCTCTGCATGCGTACTGTTGAAATTAACTAAATATGAACCAGATATTAAATCTTTATCATCTTGTGTACAGCAACAAAAATCACATTAAAAACATTTTTTTTTAACGTGAATTTTGTTTCTAGCATATTGCTTTTTGTAAAACATTGATTAATAAAAAATTGTTTAAAGATGAATTGCTTTTGTTTGTTTGTTTAATTATACTTACGTATAGTTTCACCACGCTAACATTTCGAATGAAATTTTATTGTGGCACGTTACCTATTTAAAAAAGATTTTTTATGACTTTGTGGCACGGACATCAAAAAAGGTTCGCCTTCCCTGCACTATAAGTTAAATCAAGATTCATTTAATTTTTTACATAATTGAAATTCCAATGGTAAATAACAGTACAAAGCCGTAGATCAAAGCAACTCAATCATGAAAATAAATATTTTAAACTGTAATAGTCAGTAAGTACTTATGTATAATATCTTGAAGTGAAGTGGAAAACTAACGAAATTTAGGAAAGCTCACGAAACTTCAAAACGAGTGACATTTATTAATTTATTAGTTTGAAGGAAATTAAGTCAAATTATTCCCATTATCATTTGCAAAAAAAAATTTCGTAAATAAATTCAGTTACACAACATAACGTACACTTTTATCGGTTCTATCCTTTTTATATTTCAAATAAGTCATTGATTATATCATACATATGCAATCTAAAGTTTTTTTGGGTATATCTACCTCTACCTCATCTTAAAGTCTTAGAATCCAGTAAAAATTTGGCGCATTTTTTTACAGATAAAAAACTATTTAATGAAAATTCTTGTAACTGATTTTGTGCCCGTTGATAGATAATATTGTAGATAAGTGGTTCATGTGGTAAATTCGGTTTTAGATTAAATTTACGGTGTTGAGGAGTACACGACGTCGATCATGTTTTAATTTCAAGCGTGAAATTAAACGAGTCATAACAGGTTAACGTACCTTTCATTGCATGTAATATACGTACGTATGCAGATAACCACTGCAGTTGTTGTTAAGTATGCTTACAATTTTTCGTTCTTTTTTATGTATATGGACATTATCTGGGTATAAAACATAAATAGGCATCTGTGTGCGTGTATTAAGTACTTAATAAGAATACATAAGTGTTTATGTGTGCATGAAAGATATTAACACATTTCTTTTGATAGGTGTTAATTATGATTGCGTGTAATTTATATTGATAAAACTAGTATAGGTGCTGGTCGCAATAACAATGTGCAGATTTCTATTTTATTATTAGCCAACAGAGACTTGAGATACCTCACGCATAAATAAATAAAATTTTCTGTATGTTTAATTCAATAAAATATGAACAAAACATTCATAACAATAGTTTTTAATTACTGACTGTTGTTATGTTTTAGTATGTAAGTAATTAATTAATTGACTGCTGCTTCCGCCAGGTATTTTCAGATTTATGGCCTTTGGATTTCACGGTGTGTTGGTCAGTTTCCTTACAAGTTGGTACAAAGTCCTTTTTTTAATTTCTTGAAGGGCGGTTTCTAAATTTACTGGATGCTGGGGTATTTCTTTTCAAACTTCTTGCCAACCCCAAAGTTGTGGGATATGATTCTTTTTTTTTTATAATTGTCGCCAATTTTCAATTTTTTGTGTCGTTGTATCGAAAAAAACATTTTGTGTGATGGTAGTCAAATTAAGCCGTTGCGTCTTGGTTCATTACGAAGGCAAAAGTATACATTTTATTGCCGTACCGCAATGATTCTAATGCCGTTATAAAGGGACGTTCGAGCAATAATTATTTTTCTTGCCACAACTAACTTCGTATTTATGCTAATGAGCCTTTTGAGAATGTGCTACTAGAAGTGAACGCAGTGACGTGTCGTCGTTTGATTTTAATATGAATGGCCGGCGATTATGTGGAAAATTTGCATTTTCAACTGAATTATGTCATAATTTACTTTTTTCTTATTAAACCAACTGCGGAATACTTGACATGGAATATTATAAATTACCGCCTTTTTACAATTGTCCAATTAAGTATCTAGGTATAATTTAGAATTCAATAAAAATTATAAATTAATAAGAATGATAATTAATAATAATAATAATCATCGAAATGATACATCGAAAAAGTTTTTTCTTGTGTAACTAATCATTTTATGTATTATCACTGCCGTCAATCGGTGCATTTTTGGCATAATTTCAGCGTCACAAAATAATTCTAATAAAAAAATATTTGCGTGCATGGTCATGTACAAACTACGTGTTTTTAGGTGACGCGTGAGATCCCGTCATGGGTCCACTTCAAATAACGTTACCTACGGATACACGTATAAGTATTTTTGAAACGGCGTGCAGTTATTCTTATGCGAAAATTTTGTAAGAGTTGCGCGTGCCAGACGGAATGCTCGGTCGCATTCTTTATTTTTAGACCGGGCATAACCTAATTTTTTTAGACCGTCATCGTCATCCAGGAAGAAGTGCACCGTATAGAATAAAATACAGCGCCACGTTGCTTTGCAAACAAAACAAAACGAATAAGAGAAGTTCTTTCGTCCATCCGCTACATGTCGCGTATCTATGTACACCTATGAGCTCTCTTATTACGCTCCTTGAAGCCGTTTGGACCTGGACCAAGATTCAACCGAAAAATTGGCCAATAAATATTCTCTTGAAACCTTTAATGAACCGTCACCCGTACCGAACTGTCTTACCAATTAGCATCAACTTCATATGAGGAAAATAAACGCGATCCTAATATGTATGTCATACATATGCAATCTTAAGGTTTTTTGGGGTGTATCTACCTCTACCTCATCTTAAAGTCATGGAATCCAGTAAAAATTTGGCACATTTTCGATAAAAAAGTCTGTAAAATTTCCAATGAACGTAAAATTACTATTATAGTTACAAAAGACGCACTCCCTTTACCTATTCCAACCCCAAAACTTTAGGAATAAAGTGCGTTATTCGAATCTTGCCTTTGATGTTGATGACTGTGATTTAGGATTATAACACATAAGACGGGTTTCTTTCAACGTTTCGCCCAATACTGCAGTCGGCATCCTCAAAGAACGTGGCGAAGGCGTAAAGTCCTTCACTGAAACGGTAGCTGAGTCTTAGTTCAACTGCAAGTTTTGGATTTAGTCTCAGTTCAACCTCAGAAAAAATCGTAATAATCTTGCTACTACGTTTCCTGAAGCCTGAATATGCCCATCACAGAGTTGTAGATATAGCTTGAGAGGAAGTTAATATTTTTGGATTCTAAACTTTCGACGATGTGTGAAAATAGAATGCACAAGAAAACAAATGAATTAAAGAAATTTATGAATCATTCGATCCGGAAATTTTTTCAGTTAATAGTCATCATCAAGGGTGCAATTACATTAGGTACATTGTAGCTATTAACAGTTTTAAATTCATAAATTTTGGGAATAATTCTTGATATTCGGGCCTGATTGCCGTAGTTTACAGTTATTTATCCTTCAGTGAAGTTGTTTTCTAACGTTTTATTAGTTACTATGGTTGGCATCCTCAAAGTACTTCACTGTGGCTGAAACTGAGTCTGAGATCAACTGTAAGTATGAGATTCTAGTCTCACTTTAATTGCAGCAATGAGTGTCTCAGTTCAACTTCAGCAATTACGATTTACGATCCTTGCTACATTCCCTGAAGCCCGAAGATAACCATACAAACTTGATGATGAATGAAAAAGAGAATGTACTTCAACGTACCTATATTATTTCATTAACCATTAAATTTGGAAATTGTTTCGGTTTGGAGTTGTCGCCAAGAATTCAATTACATTAGTGTAGCTGTAACTGGTATTAACTCCTTAAATTTTGGGAATAACACTCAGTATTTGACCTATGGTTTAGGATACAGATGATATGGTTTTCCAGTAACTGTGTTTGGCATCCTCAGAGAATGTAGTAAGTGGCTAAGACTCAGTACAAGTTTGACTTCAGTGTTGAATTAAGTCTCAGATCAACCAGAAAGACTGTCTTACAATTACTTAGTCTAATTGTAAGTTCCACGTCAGCAGGGGATTTTATGATCTTGCTGTACACTTCTTGAAGGTGCCAACTATAGAATTATGTAGTTTCAAAAAGATTATTATTGTGTTTCAATATGCAGAGTTCATGAAGAAAGGGAAAGGAAATGCATAAAAGACTTCAACAAATATATTAACTACAGTATTTTTCGTTTATAACGACGATGAAAGGACCATTAAATTCCATCGCTATATCCGGAAGTCGCTATATAAAAAGAAAGAGAGAAAGAATGAAAGAAGGAAATTATACAGCAAGAAAAGTACCCAGTAACTGATTCTTAGATTTTTTAACTTTATCCACCTTAACATTTATAAATAATTACTAAGTACAACTGCTGACTATCTGTGAATTTACCTACAGAAAAGATAAAAAAGTTTTGGGTTTAGACTCGGTCGCAATATGAGAGTATGAGATTTCTAGCATCTTGTAATTAATATAGTTCATGAAAATTAGTCGCTAAAATCGAAATCGACGTTACATCCGAAGCCGTTACAGCCAAATTTTCTTCTTAAATTACTCCTTAAATTCAAGGAACTTAAGTATGTGTTATGTTTATGTCGTTATTACCAAAAGGTCGTTACAACCGAAGTCGTTATATATGAAATCCACTGTACTTATTCGATTGTTTCGGTTAAAAATCATCATCAAGGGGCAATTATAATATATCTTTATCACAATTTAGCTGTTACAACTTTTAATTAAATAAATTTTGGAATTTCTGTATATTTTGTTAATTCTTTTTGGATATTGACAATATTTTTGTATGAACATAATAAAAATTCTTCTGGTATTATGCAGACCAATGTGGTTCTTCTTTAATAATAATTTAAATTAAATAACACTTAACCAGTACCTAAGTGCTTGTATCTGGTTTAACAGGGATTAAAAATGAAACAGTTCAAACTTTTTCATTATGAGCCTAAAGAAAAAAGTGCCTAGCGTGGCTTGGAATTCAAGAAATAAAAAGAGATTTTCATTGTCAGTGACTAAAATGACACGTAGACAACATTTTCAATTATAATTGTCAAACACTGATAGTGCCTTTAGATGAAATTATTGTCGACTTCCTTATGTTTTTGGATGTTTCTCCATTATGGCAAGGAAAAATATAAATATAAATGAATTTTTATTAACGACTTAATCAACAACCCTTTTATGTACCTTTAGATACAACCTTTTATGATATGTTAGGTTATGTGTATTGTATCAAGTCCTTTTTCCGTTTTTATAATAAAAATACATAATTCGGTTTTATTAGGTGGACGAACATTTTCCATAAATACCTACAGTAATAATAATAATTTCGATGAAATGGGCACCTACTCTATAATAAATAATTCAGCTAAAATAATTCCACTAATGGCAGATTATGCACACAGTGCATTTCGAAATACGAAATGAAACATGTCGTTTTTATCCGGTCGCCGCGGCCCTTCAATAAGCATTTAAAATTTTCGCTCAATCGATTTGCATTTTCATTAGGCAAAATTTCACATCAATCGTAACACAGCAATTTACAATTATTACAGCAGAAACAGATTCAATATATGCATATGTTTGTATGTACGTATATTTGCACAGTCCTCATACATATATACATACACATATGTGCACATATTTTCGAAAAAACGTTTACGATTTGCCCGCGCGTCTGCTCAGTCGATAGAGACACATCGCATAAATAACAACAAGGGTGGGGCTATGGTGGTGCTAAATTCTCGATTATTTTCGAAAAAATACCACTCTAAACACAGCCACCCCATTGGCCGTCCTATCCGCAAGTCGTGTGACGTCATTGTACATAAGCGGCCATTTTGTTCATCCGATATTGTTATTTACCAGTTAGCACCGACTGCGACAGCGCAATCACAATTTGTTTATCACCGTTTTTCCCCCCCGGACGCTGAACATCCCCAGATAGGGACATAGATACAAAATGAAAATATTCGCACCCCTATGATCAATCCAGTGATAAATAACAAGTACATTTTTTATTTGTCAATTTGAAAACTTAGATAAACGGGCATGCGTCTCAAAATAAAGGCAATTGCTCATGCGTTAAAAATGAAAAGGTGTGGGGATGATTCTTAAGAATGTACCCTCTTACATGCTGAGAAACATGCGGGCTGCTTTTAAGTAAAGAAAAGACTCACCCTCTTGGTGGTGGTGCGTGGCGTTTTGAAGTCTTGATCGGGAAGAAGTCGCGAACTATGTTTTATAATATAGGTAATAAAGTCCGTATCGGTTTATTTATTTATTAGTTATTGTCTTTAATCGGTAGTTTCGTCAAATTCGGTTTAATTGTTTATTTATTAAAATGTCACGTTTGGTATTAGGTATTATAAATTTAGAATCTTAACAATTTTGTACTTTATCGAAATAAGCCACGAAAATTCACTGGTTGGTTTATTTTATTACTTTAGGTATCATTAATTTTTTTTTTTAAATTTTTTGGGTTTTCTTTTTTCTATTAATATACAAATTTACATAAGGTAGTATATAACTTTTATAAGGCCGACGTTAAGGCACTAGGGTCGTTCCGTGAGAAAAATATAATATGTAAAGAGTATACGTATTAGATAATAAAAAACTTTTTTCTGTTCTTTTTTTTTTGTTTCGAACACCTAAACGATGTTTGTTTCGATTTTCTTCTTTTTTTATTTTGGATTGATTCGATTGGATCACAGATTTCGAGTTTTCGATAAACAAAAAAGTTTCTTTTGTTTTTACTTTTGTTTTAATAGATTATATCCAAAAGGAATACGTAACTGAAGTCTTTAAGAATAGTAAATACTGCTCAAGGTTGGTTCACAATGAATTATAACGGTCTATAAGAGATTGTAGCCCGTTTGTAGCCCGTTGTGAATGTTCCTTTAATTATTTATTTATTTATTTGTTAAGTTGCTGTTGTTGCCCAGTAAATGAAATTGTTGTTATTGTTCCTGTTGTTCGTTGGCAAAAAGTTAAAGCCCCAAAACTACGAATTGTGATGTTGGTGCCCGACGTATGTTTTATTACTTTAACCTTTGCTTAGTTTTATATAATTGTTATAGAATTGTTTGCTAACGAAGCCCGTAACTTAGGAAAAACTTATGCGGTAACAGAGAAGAACTTGTTGTTGATTGAATTAAACGATTATAACTGACTGTGTAACTTCAATTATTGTTTATTCTTGATTCAGTGCTGTGGTTATAGCGACCTGCGTTAGTGGAACTGTAGACGAATTGGTTTTTTGGCCGAAAGTTTTTGAACGACGAATTTTGTACTATGGGTCAAAATGGAAATTTTCTGAAACAGGAAGAAAATACACATGCTTACCACAAGTGCAAAACTAGGCCAAATTTTCAAAATTAAATCAGCAACTGGAAAAATAAGAACTAAATTTCTTTTGAAAAGGCTAGGAAAAATTATTAAAAAAAATATATTTTACGATTGGCTTGATTATAATTGACAATGAAATATGTAAAAATTTAAAATATAATTAAACAAAGTTAAATTTCTACCTAACATAAATTTACTTTAATTTTTTAACAGTAAGCATAAATTATTTGCTGACATAATAATATTGTGAATATACCAAAACAAATTATTTTTCAGTTTAAAGAACCCATCAAACGAAATTAAATAAATTTGAAAATTTCAATATGTAGTTAAATTGTCTTTTAGAATTTGCCAATAAATAGATATAATTTCTTTAAATTAAAATTAAAAACTGAGACCTAGGGGTAACAAATACATCTGTATTTTTTTAGAAATTTCGAACGTAATAAATAGTCGAAAACAGCAAAAAAATCATAATTTTTTTTAATGGCACAAGAAGGTAATAAAAGTGACTTACCGATTTGTTTTTGGTTGTGTTTATTGCAATAACTGTAGGTAACGGCAAGTTTAGGGGTGATGTGAGGGTATTTTAACGCAGTCCACTATGCACTGAAAATTTCAGGGAGGCTCACACATGCAGGTATATGATCGCAGCAAGTACATAGGCGGATTATGTATTTGATGTGTATGTGTGGTGGTAAAATAGGCGTTTTAGGGGAGGCAGTCCAATCCTATGTATTGAACAGTTATATTTTGCCAAACGATATTTATTTAACTTTACATTTGACATGTATGTGTACCTACGTGTGTGTGTATATATAAAAGGGAGGTGGGTGGGTGGGTGGTTGGTTAGTTTGATGTGTGTGTGTACGCGTGTTACGGAAATACGTAAATTTATGAGCTTTTGCAGGCACATTCCCGGACGCTTTTTTGTTTAGTAACCGATCGAAAAACATTTTCATTTATTTAATAACTTACTAGGGATATAACTGAACTGTTATCGTTCAGCCTTTTTTATTTTATTTATTAAAGGGGATGTAATTGTGGTTAATGATAGTGGGCTTTTGTGGATAGCCCGCGGCAGAAGGTGGGGGTCGTTTCATATTTTTAGCGGTCAGAATTATTGACTTTGGATTTGATTTTTGATATAATCGGATTTAAGGGTAGAAATCAGAAAGTTATGAAGCCCTTCGGTCGTTAAACAATTAGGTTAGCAAATTTCCTGTGTTTTTGGAAAATTTTGGTAGGTAACATGTTAAATATATAAAAACGAGAAATTAAGGGTTCAAAAAATTTAATGGTAGTATACCTATACATTCTAAAATTTTAATATTGCATGATTTAAAAGGTGGGGTTTATTTAAAACAAACTTTATAATTTCAAGAGAATTGGTTGGTACTAAAATCATTGAAAAATTAAAATCATCAAACGCTTCAATGGTTAAATTTAATATTTATCACGACACTTTTGAAAATGAAGACACAAGAATTCAGTAGTCAAAGTTCCATGATAAAAATTCAAAATTGTTTACCCTTTCTTGAAAATTTGAACGTGTAAAGAAAATATTGTAGAATTTTCATTTTGGCTTTTGAAAAAATAAATATGTGTTAAGGATTACAGTTTGTTAAAGCTTTCACCAAAAGGGAAGTTATCAATAACTTCTTCTGGAACTCTTTGGGCGTTAATGAAAAAATTTAGGGATGTTTTGAGTAAAATTATCAAGTGTGAAGTTTCTGGAATCTCATCTAGTAAAATAACAATAAGTTTTACAAAATTATGGTCTTTGTCCAGATAATATATTCTTCTGATAGTCGTGGATGGCAATTTTTAATTCTTTGATTTACCCATCCGCTACCAGATATTTGAATACCCACAGACATTTCCCAATTATTATGATATTCATTTATGTTTAACAAGGCCCTTTTACAACAAGGATATCAACTGGTTAATCTTCTAATATCAGAAACTTATCCTGAATTTTGTTTAACAAATTGATATCCTTATTAAAAAAGAACATTACCTACTAAGCCTATTATATTTAATATTACCAAGTTCCTTTAGTGCTGCTTGTACTTTTTTAATCTATTAGATAAAAAAACAAACTTGAGTTAAAATTATTAGAGATTGATAAGATTATTTAACGTTTTGAGTGGTGAATGTGCAATAATAATTACGCCATAAAAATAAATTTTGATAAATTGATCCTCGTTATGTGGGTAGGTAGGTGCATTATTACCCGAGTAATTGATGTTATCTTATCTTGTGATCGGATTTCAACATTTTCAAATAAAATACATAAGTATGTAACTCTCTCTCCTCTTTATGTTGTACCTATATATATATATATATATATATTTTTTTTTCTTTTGGTCTTTTGGTTGGCTACATGAGCGAATACTTTTATTTCACACGTTCACTCCTTTATGGCCAGCCATAAAACGTCTCGGAGATGTTTTTGCGAGTGATGCCGTATTTATTTAACGATGCCACAATAAATTGGTTCTGTTGATTTTATGGTGTTCCTTTTATCTAAAAGAGAGGCATTCAAACAAATAATTTAGTGACTCGTCTACATTAGCCCATTAAACACACCAATATATATACATATATGCACAAGAAACATTTTACTAACGACGTAAAACTTCTTATCATTCAGGTAGTGAACAACTACTACCACATTGTCCTACAATTAGTAGGTTAATACATACCTACATGGTTACTGTTATACCTGTTGGTATTTGCATTTTTATGAAAAAAATTAAGTACCCTTTTTGTAACTAAGTTTTATGTCTATGCAGATATTTATCAATTAAACTTCTTTGGTACAGTTTCAGCAAATCATAAAAACAGTAAAGCTATTTAGCGAACATAAACGAATTTACACAAAAAATAAAAATATGTAACTATAGTCTGAATCATTCAAAGTGGCTGCTCAGGTTATAAAACTGTCAACAAGTGGCAGCTTCTATTTATTGGTATTTCTTTATTTCCATGGATAACAATTGAATACAGTGAAAAACGTATCAATATATTAATACACTACCTTGGTATTTGAGGGTAAACTAATTTAAACAAAGAATAAAAATGTGTAGCTATAGTCTGAGTCATACAAAGTGGCTGTTCAGGTAATAAAACTGTCAACAAATGGCACCTTCTACTTATTGGTATTTCTTTAT